>BSBN01001652.1:12689289-14004052 GCA_027924645.1 Cunninghamia lanceolata
AGCTGACAAGCAATGTAATCAATGTAATATCATGTATAAATAGTAAATCAAATTGAGTTAGGTAAAGTGTGATTGTAAAGTAATTGATAGAGTTCGCATGCAAGATAAGGAGTAGAATAAATGCATTATGATGTGCGACTGAAGGAGAAAGAGAAGAAGTTGTTGATGTTGTCCTAATTCATCTTGAAGATATCTCTGTGATAGTGATCAAGTATAGAGTGTGCCTACTTGATCTAATCATCATAAGGAAGTGTGAAGAGGTAGAATTGCAATCATCAAAGGTGTGAGTTTCAATGTCAGTTTTTAGACAGTAAAAGGATTGTCACACTGTAATCTTTTGTAAGTGTGTTCTAAATTTAGAGAGTAGTAGCTTCCTTGGGAGTGACCCTAAAAAAAGTCTTCAGGGAGTATTAGCTTCCTTGGGAGTGACCCTAAATCAAAGTTTATATGGAGTAGTAGCTTCCTTGGGTTGTAACCCTAAAACAAAATTATTATTTTGAGATTCATATATTGTGAGTTAATCCTCACCGTGGTTTTTCCCTTCTAGGGTTTTCCATGTATATCTAATGTTATGTGTTGATATTCATTGTGTTAATCTTCCATGTTCATGTTAATGTTGTAATGCTTGAGTTTTAATCTACTCTAGAAAAGTTGAAGTTTGTTTAGATATTGATTCACCCCCCCTCTCAGTATTCAGGTGTGTCCAACAATTGGTATCAGAGCCAAGTTCCTCTAAAGGAAGATTAACTACTTGAGGAAGGTCCAGGATGGCACATAATGGATCCAGCAAGATACCTAGGTTCGATGGAACAAATTATGCTTTTGGAAGCTAAGTATGGAAGGCTATATCATTTCTCTATGGTGTGGTGTTTGGGAATCTGTCAAGACTGATTACAAAGTTCTTACTACTATTCCTACAAATTTAGATGAAGTTAAGAAGTATGATAACAATGCCAAGGCTAAGTTTTCTATCTTGAGTGGGTTAGCTAATTCAAAACTCTCAAAAGTAATGAATTGCAATTCTACTAAAGAAGTTTGGGTTAAAGTTGGAACCATTTATGAAGGAGACAAGAAAGTAAAGCAAGCAAAGATGCAAATCTTCAAGAGCAGATTTGAGAACCTAAAAATGTCAAAGGATGAAGACAAATGTTGCTGGATATATGCTTCAAGTGAATGAAGTGGTCAATGGCATCACAAGTCTTGGTGCAGAAGTGAAAGAATATGAGATTGTGAAGAAGGTTCTGAGATCTCTTCCCAAATCTTATAGTCATAAGGTATCTACCATTGAGGAGAATGTAGACTTGGATACATACACTGTAGACAAATTGTTTGGTTCCCTTACTGACTTTGAAATGAGAGATTTTGGCAGTGACGCTCAAAGAAATAAGCTACTTTCAAAGTTAATATGAAGACAAAGGAAGAAGTTGCTGATGAAGATGAGAGCTCTGATGAAGTTGAAGCAAATTTTGTGAGAAGACTAAAGAAAGGCACTGGCAAATACAAAGGTAAGTTACCTTTCAAATGTTTCAATTATGGAAAGTTTGGTCACTTTGCTTCTAAATGTCCTTTTAAAGAATCAATGGGTAGTAACAAAAGAGACAAGTTCAAGAGAAGTTTGTATTCCATAGAGAACAGTTATTCTTCAGAAGATGAGGATCATAATGATTCAAATGATGAAACACTTTTCATGGCCCTGAGTATTGGTGACAAAAAGGATGATGTTGGAAAATGTGAGAATACTAATGCCTTGCAAACAAATCAAAACAATGAAAGATCAATGGTTGTATGGACTACCTTTCATGCAAAAGAAGAAGCCAAGGCTTGGGAAATTGATAGTGGATGTTCAAATCATATGACTAGTGACAAGGAGAAGTTTATCAGCCTTAAGAAGTGGGATGGTGGTGCTGTCAAGTTTGGTGGTGATGAGTCAGCACAAATATGTGGAAAAGGTGCTATAACTATTGATGGGAAGAATAGGACTGAGGATGTCCTCTATGACAAAGGGCTAAAGCACAATCTTCTCATTATCAGTCAGATGTGCAGCAGGGGTTATAATCTCACCTTTCATGCCAAAGGTTGTGTGATCAGGAAGGTAGGGTCCAGAAAACTAGTTGCAAAAGGTATCAAGACATATCATGATATCTATCATCTTAAGGAGGTAAATGGAAGAACATGTTTGTTGGCTCAATTCAGTGAGTGTTGGTTGTGGCACAAGAGAATGGGACACAAAAATTTTGATAATATGGTAAAGATCAGTTATACTCATGCAATGAGAGACATGCCTAAGATAATCAAGCCTACAAACACAATATGCAGGGAATATCAAAAGGGAAAGCAGACAAGGACAAGTTTCAAAAGCAGGGAGTATTCTTCTTGAAAGCCATTGGAGCTGATTCACACTGATCTATGTGGCTCTACAAGAATAAAGAGTCAACAAGGTGAGAGGTACTTTATGTTGCTTATTGATGATTATTCTAGAATGACTTGGGTTACTTTCTTAAGAGAAAAATCAAATGCCCTTGATAAATTTAAAGTGTTCAAAAGCTATGGTCGAGAATGAAGTAGATGCTAAGATCAAATGCTTGAGGTATGATAGAGGAGGTGAGTTTACTTCAAATTAATCTAAAATATATTGTGAAGATCATGGTATTAGGAGACATCTGTCAGCTCCTAGGACCCCTCAGCAAAATGGGGTAGTGGAAAGGAAGAATAGGATTGTGCAAGAGATGTCTAGGGCAATGATGAAAGATGCAGATCTGCCTAATATGTACTGGAAGGAAGAAGTTCACACTACTGTCTATCTAATTAACAGAGTGCAACTAAGGGTCAACAACACTAAGACCCCTTATGAGCTATGGTATGGAAGACCTCTCTCCCTCAGATACTTTAGAATCTTTGGCATCAAATTCTATATCATAAGAGATGAAGAAGACCTAGGAAAGTTTGACTCAAGAAGTGATGAAGGAATTTTTCTTGGTTTCTCAACCAAAAGAAAGGCCTATAGATGCTACAAAAAGAGGTTAAGAAAGATTATTGAAAGCACAAATGTCAATGTAGATGAAGACTTGTATCAGATCTCACAAGAATCAGAAGACTCTAAATCTGATATCTTTCCATGTATTGAAGATGAAGAAGAAGAAGTGAAAGAAGAAAAGGAACAAGAACCAAAGCAAGTGCCTAAGACTCTAGCAAAGTATATATTCAGAAGAACCACTTAGAAGATCAGATCATTGGAGTCAAGAATGAAGGTGTGTCGACAAGGAGAAAGTTTGTTAAGACACATGAGCAAGTAAACTTGTGTTTACTATTAAAGGTAGAACCCAAAACCTTTGTTGATGCTAGAAAAGATGGTGGATGGCTAAAGGAAATGGAAAAAGAATTGGATCAGATTAAGAAGAATTAGACATGGGAATTAGTTCCTAGACTAGCCAATAAGAATGTCATTGGAACAAAGTGGGTGTTCCGGAATAAGCTGAATGAAGAAGGTGAAGTTGTAAGGAACAAAGCAAGATTGGTATCCAAAGGATACACACAAGTTGAAGGCATTGACTTTGAGGAGACTTTTGCTCTGGTAGCCAGGATGGAGGCAATCAAAATGTTCCTTTCTCTTGTTTCTCATAAGAATTTCAAGGTATATCAGATTGATGTTAAGTCAGCATTTTTGAATGGTGAGCTAGAGGAAGAAGTTTATATCAAGCAACCAAATGGTTTTCAAATATCAGAAGATCCAGACATGGTGTGCACACTCAAGAAGGATTTGTATGGTCTCAAGCAAGTACCTAAGGCCTGGTATGCTAGGTTAGATGTAACATCCACGTTCTAGAAACATAGTAAAAACCAAAAATTTCACCATAAAGTAAATTTACAAGGTAAAAATGAGACAGAGAAAATTTTTCTTTTATTCAACATATAGTCGAGTAACTACAATTACAAGATATCTCATTACAAATTCAATAAACCATATTGTCTTTCTCAAGTACAATGTTTACAAAAATAAATCTATTATAAATACCTGAATCAGATAGTGTTTTACTTAATCTCAATCAACACAAGTCTCAAAGATATACTGCATCTAGAAATCTGACATCTTTATCGCAAGCCTCGGCATGTCTTCTGCGAGAGAGAGAGAGTATCTTTCTAGTGATTTACTTCCAACCACAGACTGTCGGTCTCCCGCACTCCTTCCTAACCGAAAGAGGCCCTTCCCTTCACGAGAAGTATAGACCAAGGTGACCAGTGGTAATTTGCCTTTTCAAGTACATAGTGTTGTATCCTACACAACTCTATCTATCATAATACCCTAGATACCCTCTAGCTAAGTATGATTCCCGATAGGATGTGCAATCCAGATATAGTGAACCGACAATGCATGCAGAGACATATGCATTACTATGGTCATAGTTTTAATATAAATTGACGTTCACAATGAATGATGTCGTATTGTTCACCCACTCCAACTCGACTTGGATACTATCATATTCCTACAGTTCAACTTGGTCAACTACGTTTAACTTATGAAGTCATGATGATTTCAACAATCTAGTCTTCCTGACCCAATACATGTTTTCTTTCATAGTCTAAAATCCGTAGACTTTTCTTTCGTCTTTCTTCCTTTACAAGGACTCTCATTGCATCATTACAATACCTAAGGTCCATGACTTATTGTCTCATAATAAATATAGATAGATTAATTATGACTAAGTAAGAATAATTACGCATAGTCAAGGCACTTGACCCTTCATTCATGATCTAAATAATGAACTCAATGTCTTAATATAATAATTACCATATCTAGGTTAAATTTAGATTCAATTGATGAGTTTTGCCTAACTCAAACCTAGTCTTTCTGACTTAGGTGAATTCACAAGACACTGTCATTGCTCTATTAATTCTTATGGATTGACTATCCATTCTTAGGTTTCTCTCTTTGCATCTTTGCAACGTTTGAGATTTACCCCCTTGTCAACAAGTAATAGCTTAGAGACGTTGTGATAAAAGGTATAATGAATTAATGTTTGACTTAACCATTTAATGGTACCTCTTGCATGTTTGCAAAATCTGAGGCTCACGGCTTGTAATTCAATTCGACTTTTAACTCAACAAGGAGTTTTCCCTACCTAAGGTTAATCTTTGTTGACTAGTAACAAATCTCTTTCCATCAAGATAGATATGAGCATTTACTAAGATTAGGGTTCATGTCACATTGATGTCTACTCACGAAATGAGTTCGCCCACTTATAAGCTCCATAAAACATCCTTGATACCCTCAAGGTGTTTGAATTCCTCATGCATTAGCGCATGGCGCAAAGGTTTACTCTATTCCCGAGTTTATGGATTCATGTCCGTTCACACGATGTACAATGGGTTTTCTATTTCATTGTTTATATGGATAGCATTTGTAATGCAATTCATAATCCCATAATCGTATAAAACATCGTTTATAAATATCCACTCCTAAGTGGTCTCTAACGTGGCTATTCGGTTCCCATATGTTTATACAACATACTCAAGTATATAATACAATTTCCCGTAAGCCCGGAATTTAAAGTTTTAGACTCATAAGGGTCTACAAGGTAATAGCGACACAAGAATCATCGCATGCAGCTTAATTTAGACTCAAAATGTAGGATTCCCACCCTTATCTTTTCATTACAAAATCATGACGGTTTTTGACCAATACTAATACTTAACTACTCCTCCTTCCAAGTCAAATGGTTTCACATGGTTCAATGAGATAAGAGTCGTATATAAGATAATAAAGGATTTGGAATCAATCTTTCGACATTAGAGATGACCAAACACATTGTCGACCTCTAACTAAAGATATAAGATGAATAAGACACTAGCTGGTTACAACTACATCTTCGGCTGTCAAACACACTAAAGTTTACGTCAAAACATGCTTTAAATCTAAGGTTTTAAACTCCTACACAACATGCACGTGTAGCAATGTGTTTTCTCGCTATGGAGCTATCATTTCAAGTGCACCAAAGGCAGTTTTAAGTTGATAATACAGTCTTAAAGGAAACTCTTTAAACATACGTCATTGCCAATCGTTTGAAGAATGTAGTTTACATTTTGCATCATGCAATGTTCATTCCTAGATGTGTGTACATTAGAGAACTGTGTTCTATCATCATACGGTGTCATTCATGACAAGCAATGATACAGTTTCTGAGTTCTCAAATTCTAAAAGATAGCAATGATACTATTTCTGAGGTTTTGAATACCAAAACATAGCAATGATACCATTTTATTGATTAACCTCACACAAAAATCACAGTAGAAGACATTGTCATCATATTCTATTCAATGTAAACATATTACTTTATCTTTGCAATGAAGAGACACAAAAAATGACTTAGACTGCGAAGAAAGAGGATAGAAGAACCTGTCGACAGGGTTTATTGATTGCAGTTACAAGCTCCCGGCAATCTTTGCAGACTCTCGACTTCTCTGCACACCTATCCACGTCTTCCTCCGTCAAGACGTGCCTCCTCTGGTTTTCAAAACACTGTCTGCTCTCTTAGTCAAGCACAGCGAATGCCAAAAGACTCTCATCCCTGGTCCTCTCTCCCGTTCTTCCTGTTTCTAAACAACGACAGCCTCCACTACTACCTCGCGCGCCCACTAAGATGCAGTTTCTTTTCTTGTTTCTTACAACAACCCCCAAACTGACTATCCTCCCACATGACCATCGAGTATATCCTTTAACTCACCCACGATGAAGGAGTAAGAAGCATTCATGTTCAGTTCCACTATATTCTCCATGACATCACTCTTACCGAGCTCAGTGAAGAAGGGGATTCGTCTATATCTACGGTCATAATGATTCTAAACAACAGCAACACCGATACCTTTGCACCCTCAACGATGGTGGAGCATCTGCATTAACTTAACGGTTATACTTTAATCCCAACCGCATAACCTCCTACCTAACCACAGCAAAGAAGATTACCGGTCTCTTTCTCTGTGGTTTAATTTTCTAAACAACCACCGCACTCATGCCTTTCTCCCCACAACGAAGGAGAATATGCATTAAACTCACGGCTGGCACATGCCTATACACAAGGAGACTTCTAACCTTTGACAAATGCTACCTATCATCGCTAGCGGAGTGAAACTCTCACAAGGTGATATCTAATAAATGCAAAGGGTGACTCCAAGGTCGACAAGAGGTAAAAAATCAAAATTGACTAAAATAATAGAGTATGGGTTTGATCCAAGATAACTCAAGTCATAAACTCGAAAAGAAAAAGACGTATTCGCAAAGAATGACATCCCAACTGACAGAGCTTGGGCGTAAAACAACATGACTCGACGAGAAGCTGACATCAAGCAAACTGACAAAAAATACCTCCCGTTAACTAAGTTATGACTAAAACGATTTCAGAATATCCTTCCAAATGACGACAAAAATAGTTATAGCATAAATCGACTTCACATTCAATTTCTGTTGATTTACAACAGGGAAACAAATTCACAACACATGATTAACGCGTTTTGACGGCAATCACGACGGATTGGGTGTAACGCAACACAAGTTTTCTAAATCGTTTGATGCACAAAATGACTTCTCGTATCTTTTGACTACGAGACGTGATCCACAAATCTGCCACAAATAGGTTCATCTGTTGACATTAAATGTCAAAAATATTAGCGTCATCTAACTTGATGGGAATGTCTTGACATTTAAGAGGCGATAATAAAACCTCAAGTGACTCAAGAAGAATAATGCAATTGTTTTATGGCTATGACGTTGTTTACATCGCAATGACTATGTCGACTCATCATCGACTTGACTAAATGAAAATTGAGATATCGACTACCTGTCGATTAGATTTGAAAGTAACTAGCAAGACAAGACTTACCTCATACAACTCATTGGTTCACATTATCGTTTAACACTAGACTCGTTTGGCAAATTGACCACTCATAATCCAAGGTCTATCTCTCTCTTCTCGAAAGATACTCTCTCTCTCTCTTCTCTGAGAGTCGATAACTTGTAATCCTGTTTCACTTGTCATCAAACAATAAGAGATCAGTGCATCAGTATTCAAAATAAATCAAATCTCATCATATAGATATAAAATCGACAATAACATAATCATTTCCATGATTTCCTAAATGATATTCAATATAATTCCATGTCATATCTTCTCAAAATCTATAACATCTCAATAAATTTACTTATGCCCAAGTAAAAGGTAAAAGTATAGCAAGTCAGAAATAGGGATGTAACATTAGACAAGTACTTACTTCAGCAGGGCTTCAAGAAAGGTACTACAGATAGCAATCTTAACATCAAGCAAGAAGGAGACATGATCTTAATAGTTGCAATATATGTTGATGACATCATATTTGGTGGAGATGATGATATGTGTAAGAGGTTTACAAGGGAGATGCAAAAGGAGTTTGAGATGTCTATGATTGGTGAGATGTCTTTCTTCCTTGGACTTCAAATTTCTCGGCTAGAAGGTGGTATCTTTACTTCTCAAGCTAAGTATGTCAAAGAATTGTTGAAAAATTTTGGTATGGAGGATTCAAAGCCAGTAAGTACTCCCATGGTCACTAGATGTCACTTGAGAAAGGATGATGAGTCTTCAGAGGTGGATCAGACTGTCTATAGATCTGTGATTAGAGGATTGTTATACCTAACCGCTTCTAGACATGATATTATGCATGCAATATGTGTGGTTGCTAGATATCAAGACAATCCAAAACAAACACATGAGAAGGTAGTGAAGAGAATATTTAGATACTTGAAAGGAACTCCAAATTATGGCTTATGGTATCCAAGAGGTAATGACTTTGATTTGAATGCCTACACTGATGTTGATTGGGTTGGATGTGTTGATGATAGAAGAAGTACAAGTGGTGGTGCTTTCTTCTTAGGAAGAAGATTGGTTTCATGGCAAAGAAAGAAGCAAGATTCAATGTCCTTATCTACTTCATAGGCATAATACATTGCAATAGCATCCTATTGTACACAAGTGTTGTGGATGAAGCAAAATCTAAAGGATATCAAGGTATTGTATGATGAGCCTATTCCTATTTTGTGTGACAATACAAGTGCTATCAATATTTCGAAGAATCTAGTGATGCATTCTAGAACCAAGCATATAGCAACTAGGTATCACTTTTTGAGAGAGAAGGTGGCAGAAAAGGAAGTAAGGTTGGAATATGTTCCTACAAAGGATTAGATTGCAAATATTTTCACAAAGGCTCTTGCAAAAGACACTTTTGAGGATCTCTGATAGAGGTTAGGGGTAATTGCCCCTCCTTTTTCTTTCTAGATGCATAATGGTGCATCTATCCAGGGGGAGTTCATGTTATATCTTTTTCCCAGATTGATGGTGGCTACCTCTCAGGGGGAGCAGGTAGTGGTTGCTGATAATAGGGGGAGTTTGTTTGCTGCAAGAAGAAATCATGCTCTATGAAAGAATGTATAGGTATGTGGTCACTGATGAGCAGGTAGTGGTTTCCCTTTGTCCTTGATGTCAAAGGTGGAGAGAAGTAGAGATGTGTTGCCATCAATGCCAAAGGGGGAGATTGTTACACATATGTTTCCTAATGTTCTCATTGATGTCAACATTGTTATAAGGTTGTCATTGATGTCAACACTATCATGGATGTGTGATGGTGTTCATGGTTGGATGACATGCCCTATCCAAGAGAGAAGGTATAGTTCATGGTTGGATGTCATGCTTTAATCAATGTACAACTAAGTATGAAGACAGATTAAAATGGGAATTAGAAGCACTAAGATGATCAGATGTGTTACTAATGGACTGATCCAAGTTTCATGATGATTGGATTACCAAAAGATTGTTTTGTAGTTTGAAGACAGTTACTATATGACAATAGAATGCTCTGCATTCCTCTACATTTGTAGATATGGTTATGTGGTTCTAGAGGTGTAGTGAAGGTGATAATTCCAAAGTTTCAGATCATTTGTCCTTCCGCTACGAAAGTTATGCATGATAGAGTATTGGCATGTATTCTGGTAGAGTGAGGCAGTGTTGAAGGCCTGTTGGGATGCTCTGTATTCCTCTGGAAGTGAATGGTTTCCTTTACAATTTCATGGATATGTTCATGGATGTGAATTACATGCTTCCTTGCAGTTTCAAGGTTCTTGGTGGTCTGCAGCTTAGTTTTTCAAATGACAGTATGTTGCAGTGTGTTCCAGATGACTGGTTGTTCTCAGAGTTCATGGTTGAAGATATGTAGCACAAATATTTGATGTGTAGAGGTAAAGGAGTATTTGGAGATACTATATGAGTCATGTAGACTCATCTAGAAGAGTTTCATGAAGATCTTTCTTGTTTCCAGGACCGCACAAGGTTTTCAAGTTGTGGTTATGCTTCAAGTTTCATATGTCTTTGCTTAAGGCTGTCCTATTTAAAAATGAGTCAAGTGTGAAGATGTAATTCCTTGGTGTTTGATGTTGTGAAGGATGTTTTGGACCTAGTTAAGCAAGTGTTGATGTCTGCAAGGCATGGGTCTTTTGTTGGTGTAGCATGTAGTCTTGTTTAGGACTTGTCCTCTACACATTTCGTGTTGTATACTGTCTGGCTGACTTGTAAATGTATTTATCACGTTTTCTCTAGATGAAAAGCAATGTAATCAATGTAATATCATGTATAAATAGTAAATCAAATTGAGCTAAGCAAAGTGTGATTGCAAAGTAATTAATAGAGCTCACATGCAAGATAAGGAGAAGAATAAATGCATTATGATGTGTGACTGAAGGAGAAAGAGTAGAAGTTGTTGATGTTGTCCTAATTCATCTTGAAGATATCTCTATGATAGTGATCAAGTATAGAGTGTACCTACCTAATATTATCATCATAAGGAAGTGTGAAGAGGTAGAATTGCAATCATCAAAGGTGTGAGTTTCAATGTCAGTTTTCAAACAGTAAAAGGATTGTCATACTGTAATATTTTGTAAGTGTGTTTTAAATCTAGGGAGTAGTAGCTTCCTTAGGAGTAACCCTAAATAAAGTCTTCAGGGAGTAGTAGCTTCCTTGGGAGTGACCCTAAATCAAATTTTATAGGGAGTAGTAGCTTCCTTGGGTTGTAGCCCTAAAAAAAAGTTATTATTTTGAGCTTCATATATTATGCGTTAATCCTCACCGTGGTTTTTCCCTTCTAGGGTTTTCCACATAAATCTGGTGTTATGTGTTCATGTGCATTGTGTTAATCTTTCATGTTCATGTTACTTTTGTAATGCTTACGTTTTAATCTACTCCAGAAAAGTTGAAGTTTGTTTAGATACTGATTCACCCCCCCTCTCAGTATTCGAGTGTGTCCAACATTGTTTGTGATTGTTTCTCACTCTGAGGATTTAAAGATGGAATAAAACTAATCTCCTTATCTATATGTGTATTCCCTTTGGCTTGTTCATTAGCTCTAATGCCTCAAAGATCATTAGGTTTTCTAGGGTTTACCTCTGGTGCCATCCAAATGCCTTATCCTATGGGCCCCAAACCACCACCTTCATAACCCAATTTTGGGCTATTGATGCCCCTATAGTATATGTTTGTCTTGTGGTCTCACTCATATGAGGTTTGAATGCATAGGCACTAAGATCTCTGGGTTGGTCTTCCTCCTCATCATCACTATCAACATTAGTTGGGTGAGCTTCAGAGGGATGCTCTATATCCCACAATTTGTTGAACTCTTCATCTTTTGAGATATCTTGGAAGTCTACAGTAGCTTTTGGATCACCGAGATCCTTCCTCATATACCAAAAGGCATTAATTTTTTATTGTGACCATTGTTCCTCTGTACAAGCTTCTCTTAGAGTCTTTGGAATTTTTGTATGAGTATATGTTTAAGCATCTTTTGTATATAAATTGTATCTCCTGATTGCCACCTCTGCCTCTCTCTATGTTTGTGGAATTGGATGCAATCCCATTATTTCTGATGACAATATTTCAAAAGTAATACCTCTTTGAGCAGTGTTTTCTTCCATGACTTTTCTGACCTCATCCCAAGAATTCTTGTTTCTCAACATTTCTAGCAGGGGTTTACTTTCATGTTGAATTCTATTTGGAGCATTCTTATTGGTGACAAGCCTTGTTTTTATCACGTCACATGGGTCATACTACCAATGCTCGAGTCAACATCAAATTTTAAAATTTATAAAATTTGTTGTGCCATGGTGAAGGCTTTTCTCTCAAATGTGAACCCTCCACATGAAAAAGGTAAGGAAGGAAATATGCTCTTCTTTTGTTGGCTAACAAAGTGCAGTTGATCTGAATTGTCCATCTATCATATCTATTCCAATGCAAAACCCCTCTCTGTCACATGTATTGGAAGTTTGTGGGGATCTACTCCTAATCCATAAAATCTTAGGACATTATATTCCTCCATGAAGTACCAGTTAGCCAATTGTATTTCTTTTCCTAGTTGAATGCAATTTCTACAAGACTCGAGCAATCTAGGCATTGGAGTATTTGTAATGGCTTGATACAATGAAGCCAACAAGTAGTCCACAAAATGAGTGTCATTCTTTTTATTATGATACATCTTTATCTTATGGGTCTAATCATGTAGTCCATTTTAATCTCGTTGAATATGAAGCTTGTTGTCTCGAAACATCCCAACAAACTTCACTCGAAATAAATAGCACAAGTAGGTTGTGAACCTAAATGTCTTTCCATTAGAACTAGAAGTGGGAGCTTCACTTTGACTTCATTTAATCATTAAAAACTGATCATGCATGGATTCTATAATGTGCTCAAGAATCTTTATTTGGCAAGTGGAATGCATTTATGGATATTGTATACCATTTCAAGGAGGCTTGCATCCACTTGACTATTATTATCTAATCCAAGGCAAAACACTAGCATGGAAACTGTATCCTGAACCCATGTTTTAAAATATCAATTTTATAAGGAGGCTTATGATTCTGATTGCATAAGGCACCATCCAATGTTACATATTTGAGAAAATTATTTTTATCATTTTCACTAACTGCTTCATAAGTACTAGCAAGTTTTTCTAGGTTTATGTGGACGTTTTCACAATTTTCAATGGTAAAACCCAACAATTTGCCAAAATATTCTACATTAATGGGTAACATTACTTCCTGGCTATCTTGTCTAACAATTGCTCTTTTATTTTCATCATAATTCTGGGCATAGACCATGATAAATCCAAGGCAAGGGAAAACCTCAGGGAACATTAGGCATCCCAATCCAACCACCCATGGTGCAGTGATATCATTAATTGCTATTGGTTTTTTTGGGTCAAGTTGCACTTTAAGTACCTTATTCTCTAAAGAAAATTGAAGTGTTGAGGTAAACCTAGCAAAGATTACAGGGTCATAAATGTCATGGTATTCATCTGTAAAACTTGGGGTTTTAAGTAGTCCGGCATAGTCTATTTTATCTCTTTCTTTACCTTTCCCAATATTTGGTCTGGTAGTGATGGTAAACATGCTTGTAAACACTCAACCCTAAACCCCGAGATTGAAAAACTAAAGTCTCAAGGACAATAGTAATAGCAATAGCAATAGGAGTGAAGTATTTATGTATTTCACTTACCCGGCAAAGATGAATACAAAGATTGGCACTGAGTAACTCCATGGCATAGTACAATCGATATTAAAAAATTTGGTGCACTGCAATCTCCTTGAGTCCTTGACCCTCTCACTTCCAAATAGTATCAATTAAAATTGTTAAGTGCCAATTGTAAAGTAAAGCGAATGAAACGTGTTACATTCTCTTCTTACAAAATTTATTCTATTCTTATGGAAGTTAATTTTTTAAAAGTTATTATATTCTATTATATTCTTCAGTACAAGTTTGTAGTTGTACTCCCACTTCAAATGAAATTTAAGGATGGCCTACAAGTCTGCTTATTGAATTAATAATTTAATACAGCATGTGCGTCAAGCGGTGGAATTAAAAACTATTGTATAATCTCAACCATTGATCTTTGTAAATCTAACAGCTCTATATTGATTCTAGAGGTTTGAGTTCGCAAGTCTAGCACTCCGGATATTTCATTCCAGAATTCAACTACAGTCATCCATCGAAACATTCATCAAATGGTATGTGCTCATATAATAATAGTAATGGTGCAAAATTAATAATAATAAGTTAATACAACTATCAAAGGGATGTTGTAATAAGAGTTGGAAAACCAAATGGAATGTATGTAGTTTTGATGTCTATCAACATCATGTAACTCTCTGTTTTGAGTCTATATGAAAAACATGCAAGGTTTGTGTGAATTTGTTTCAACATTAACAATTTAACATTGACCTAATAAATTATAATGGCAAATAATATGCATCTAGTACTTAGTTATCCATTCATTTTTAAGTAACATTACAATTTACTATTCTGTGTATAAGAATTATTCTATTCCTTGATCATAAAATAATACACAACAATAATACATAGTAACATATTGCATAAAAACAAATGTGCCATGAGAGAAATAAGGAATTCTTGATTATTAATTCTCAAATGCAATTTTACAAAATGAATTGGAGATGAGATACACAAAACTTGCATTCTTGTTAGTATATTCGGTCATAGAAAATACATCACACTAGACTCCTATCTATGATATTTTCTTCTCTGAGACAACAAGCATACATTCAAGGAGACAACTACAAAAGATACATGCGATAAACATTTTTCATATGATTACAATTTTGTCTTTTACATTTAATGATTAGGTCATTGAGACATGCACCCATTACATTGAAAATGTATTTACTAAAAATAGATCCTTGTAGTAGTAACCGTTGAATGTCATGCCCGCATATCCCATGTGGCCACGACACACAAACACGCGTGTCATGCCCACATTTGCCATGTGGACATGACACGAACCGTGAAAAAAAATTTCTCCCTATCTCTAAGAACCACCTCACACGCACTTGCGTGCTTGGTGGCAATACGCCAGAGGCGTAAACATGACAACACACTAGAAGTGTAGCCGTCTAAGTGTATACGACACGAAAAGTGTTGATACTAGGGTTAGACTGTTTAAATCAGAACCCTAGTTTCCTAGGTGAAGATAGATTCACTGACTCGAACCCTAACTAATCTCGGTTGGAATAGGCGAAGTTAAATGATGACGTGATGGCACTTGGTTAAGGTTTAGATGGTGGAAAGGAAATTAATTAACACAACGCACAAGATAAACCTTAAACGCCTAGCATAACGCGTTATCGACGTGGGTGGAAATTAATACACTTTCGCTGATCTTGGTTGCGTAGTTACCTGTTGGTTAAACTCCTAGGTTTCTTAGTAAATCCTGCGTTTCACTTAACGCGTATACTAACAGTTATCTTTGGGCCGCGAAACGTGCGTAATCTCTATGCAAGACCTACGACCTTGCTTAAGGAGGTTATCTAGGTTTACGCTCGGTTTGATTCTCATTCTTTTGTAGCGAGGGTCGGTTAACACATACAGAGATATATAATTAAATCGTAAAAATTAATTATACCAATCAAGTATATTTACCATGAAAATGAATTTGCTTAATGGGTAGCGACAATTTTGTACATAATAATATAGAGGCAATATTATTTATGTAGATCTATGCATTTATATATAAATATATGTAAATTAAATATATATATATAATTATTATATTTATACATATATACATTATGAATCACTGGTTTAAAAATAAAAAGGAGAACCCCATTAGTTATAATATATATATATATATAAAACATAAGTTATAATTTAATATAATAAGAAAGAACCCCCTTTCCTCACAAATTCCTCTCATTTAAAATCTAAGCAAAAACAAATGTTGCTTCCTATAATTAAAATGCCCTAATTTGAATAACACTAAGTTCAAATAAGGAACCCTATTCCTATTTTCTATTATTTCCTCCTCTCCATTCTTCACAAACCCTAATCTCTTATGTCCTCTTCTTTTGTTTGATTTGCTCTTTCTCTTTTTTTTTTTTTGTTGCAGGCCTGGGGTTTGAGGCAACCATTGAAGGCTCACGGAGGTGAGCACTTGGGGGATTTCTCTTTTTTTTTTAATGTATATTTTTATTCAACATGAATATTATTTTGAAAGCAAGCATAAACATTTTGGACTTTGTAGGTTGCAGGGTTGAAGGAGGGAAGGTCGACAGCGGCGGTGAATAATGTCGGATGGTGGTCGAAGGTGCAGAGGGCAGTGTAAAGGGGGAGAGAGGTGCTCAGCGGTGGTTGAGGGCGGAGATGGAGGACGAAGTGTAGAGGGCCGCGGGGCGACAACAGTGGTGGAGGGTTGTGTTAGGAGGGAGGAGGGCGGAAGGCAAGGGAGTGGAGTTTGGGGGCCACGACAGCAGCGGCGGAGGGAACTGTGCGCACAGGAGTTTTCAGGGAAGTCAGAGGGTAGTGGCCGCTATGGTTGATGTGGGACGGGGGTGTGGCTACGGAGGTGAGGAGAGTTGGGGGGTGCGGGGTGTGGGGGAGGTGGAGCCCCCACCCACACCCCACTTCACTAAGGAATGAGGGGGGCTGTGGCAGCGCCACAGTCCCCCATGATAATATTTTTTTTTCTATTTTTTTTGGTATATATTTTAAAAAAAAAAAAATGAAAGTGTATTATATATGAGCATTCATAATGTTTGTTCATAGTTAAACTTTTTTAGCTCCTCTGTAATGTGGTATATATGTTTTACATATATATATATATCTCTCTCTCTCTCTCTCTCACACACACACACACACACACACACACACACACACACACACACACACACACACACACACACACACACACACACACACACACACACACACACACATATATATACACGCAGCAGCACTAATATAAATTTAACAATTTAGTTTGTATACATAAGAAATATACATATCTTCATCACACATACATTCTCTTCTTTAAAAAAAAAAACAGAATATACATTTAACTGTCATATATTTATTTTCAATGTGTATATACATGCTTTACTACACACAGAAATTATATTACAAATTTTCTACAACAAAACACAATGAATTTTTTACAGCATGCTAACTTGCCAATTGAAACATAAATAGACCAATAGCACATCATTTAAATGGATAAATGGCAGAAATGAAAGTTGCATTAAATATGTTCTTTTTTTTTTAAATGATTTAGGCTTAGTTCAACTACATTCTCACATATTCCTCATCTGAAAGAATGAGATAGAAATTGGAAGCAATCTCATACATATTTTCTTTTCTGAAAGGCAAAGCACAGAAATACATATAACAAATGTTTGGGTAATTTTATTTAAAAAGCAAATACCTCTCTTTTTTTTTTCTATATTTTCTGCAACACACTAATAAAGACTTTAACTGCTCAAATCAGATACTATTTAAACTTTCTTTCAACTAAAACCAAATCTGAACAACCTCCTTCTAACACATACAAGTTTTCTTTGAAAGCTAAATGACAGCAAGATGTAATCTTATATCTCATGCAAATCTCACTTTCATATATGCAAATAAACATATACAACAATTTGTACATTTATTTTTCGTCTCTTTTTTTTTTCAGTAACATCCAATGTTTCTAACCTTCTCTACATGCACAACTAGGTCTAAATAAACAGTGCACAGAATTGCATACACTATCTGAATGTTTATACTCCAAAAGTTAACACAGCCATCTCTATGGCAAACTTCTTAACAACATTTTATAAGGCAAGAAGACCACAAGGACCAAGGCTAATTCAGCCACTTCAATACTACATGGGGAACCATTTGAACACCATAATGAGCTTCCAAACAGCTCCACCTCTTCACGTAACAACCTGCAACTAAACACAGCAATGCAACAACCAAGAAAATAGCCACTAAGAAAGGAAAGCTCTCCTCCCTACCGTAGACCCGCAAGTGGGTTACCCCCGAGCTAGGGAGGTAGGGAATTCTCACAGGGTTCCATTCCATAGCAAAACAAACACTAAACACAAGCAACCCATAGGCTTAACACATTACATCAACTCATAAAAATGAGTTTGGTGAGGGTAGGGAATAGACCTCTCAACTTAAAGGGGCTCCCAATGATAAAGAAGATCTCAACACATGGCCTCAAGCCAAAATCCCTGAACAACACAATCCACAAGAATCTCACACCAATTTGCTTGGCACTCTTGCCATATAGATAACTCCTCCTCAAATGATAATAGGCCCTCAAGGCATAAACACATAAACACAAACTGTGGGAGAGCCCCCAAGGATTGTTCCTCTCCCCTACCCATACTAGTTGAGCATTTCCTCCATTGGAGGTGCTCTCACCATGACACCCAACCCAACATCAAATGCAAAAGAAAGCATCACAATGCAAACAACCTTACAATCAAAATTCAAACATGGAACGTCATATAGAAAAGCAAGAAACAAGATAAGAGGCCTACCTTCAAGACCTTGGCAGTGGAAGTGGAATTGGTGAAGAGACCCAAGCCTTCCCAAGCCTTCCAACCTTTCAGATTTTCTCCCCAACCTTCTCTAACTCCTCCAAACTAGTAAGGAATCTAAATTTGCAAGAAGTCTCTAAAAATGCAAAGAAAAGAATAGAAGGGAAGAACCCCCACTCCTCTACAAGAGGAGTTAGTATAGGCCATCCACTTGGCCTTGAGGGCATGAGAAGGTGACATTTATCACCATCTCTTCCCTCCTCCTAAGCCACTTGTAAGAGTGAGAAGGTAAGAGGATGACAAATGTCCTCCTCTCCCTCCACCTCCATCTCCACCTCATCCACTTGTGCTTCCACACAAGTGGGAGGGGGACAAGTGGTGAGTTGGATTCCCACTCAAACCTCAAGAAGACAATGGCCTTGAGTGGTGCTCCCACTCACTTGGGAGTTTGGGAGGACTCTTGGAGACCTCCCTAGTCCTCCTTGGGAATGCTTCCCAAAACATAGGGATGGGAGATGGGTTCTTCCCAAGGCAAGGCCCATCCCTCATCTTCCCTCTTACCAATTTTCGTCACTTTGACTCAACCATGGTTTAGGGTGACCTAAGGTGAGTCAAAACTAGGGTTAGGTGGTCCAAGTTGACCCTAAACTCATGGTTGACCACCTAGGGTAACTTTTGGGACCCTAGGGGTCATGAAAGGGGTCAAAAATCCACATATAAATGGCCCAAATAAAATAATAAAAATACCAATTGACATAAATCAATTAAAATTTTACAACACATAATATTAATCAAAATAAGAAAGAGAGGGGGTACTAAGGCTTAAAATAATAATAATTAAAATTTAAACCAAGCACAATAAATCATCATGCAATTTCACACGTGATCCTTATCCCTCTTGGGAATGGATCGGCTTAACCGGGAATAACATCGTGTGAATCCTAGCTCTGATTTTCCGTGGCTAGGGAACGTAAAACCTGCACATCTCGATCAAGTGTCAGTTCTGTCATGAAAGTGATAGCCGAAGCAACTGAAATTAACTTCATGCAATTGAAATAAACATCAATTCATAACTACAATTTAAACTGCATTATCAAATCATATGTCAATTAATCCATACATAAACAACTAGAATCTCATAGCAAAATAACATCTAATATATATGTCCCATACGTCAAACCACAACATATCATCCAATATGACCGAATCAAATCACATATATCAAATCAGTGATATACAACATCAAGTCTGCATAATGAAACATAGTCACTACTGGATGGCACAATGATCAAAATATGGGAGGTAAAATAGTCGACCTCACATTGAAGAAGACCAATGATGATGTTGTTTGTTGATGAATCCTTTTGAAGTTGTTCTCTCCAAAATCAAATCTCCTATTGAATGCAAATATGTTTTAATCATTATACTTCTTAATCTATGCAACACACATCTTCTTTGAAGGCCATTGGAAAAGGAGTACTTTTGCTATTTTTTCATTATTTGTAACATATTTTACATCAAGAAGTACCCTTGTATCTTTGGTGAAAATTTCAAAACCTGCCTCCAGGGTAAACAAATCATCCAATGTGCTATTCAATATATTCATATTAAGCTCATTGTTTGCACATATAGAAGATGAAAGAACAGGTGCCAATGTGTTGAACTATTCCTTCCATTGATCCAAAGGTTTCACTTGTTTACCATCATGTTTTGCATGATTCTCTTATCAATTTTCTCCAACAATTGCAATTTATCACTGACCTGCTTGACAAATCTCAACATAAATGAAGAAATATCTTCCAACATCGTCATCATCTCATATGTTGGCACAATTTCTATAGGGGCTTCAATATCAAATCTAGCAAATTTGTAGACTTGCCCTATTACTCCAATTTTTTATAATCATCTATCCATTATTCGTTTCAGATTGGCCATGTCCTATACATGCTTATCAAATGCTACTTTCAAGTTTGAATAATACTTCCAAGTATCATCAACTTTTTTTAGTATCTTGGCAATCCTATGATTTATCAAATCATTGACCAATTCGCCAGTTATGTGCATTTTATTCTCTCCAATCAAAGAATCTCTATCAGATAGAAATTGTTCTACACTTGCAAAATTGGAAGGAATAGAAACAACTGGAACTAGAGGGCTTAAATACAAGAGTTGCAGAGACCTATACAGATTCAACTCCACCATAGCCTGTGTATATTTCATATTCAACATATCATATTCTAACTACAACTTTTGCACTACTGCTTCAGTGAAGAGAGTAGTATTTACATTCAAGGATGCAGCTTGTGGGGCAGGTGTATCTGATACTCTTTTAATAACCACATTCCATGTTAAATCATGAACATTCTCAACCACCTTAGGCTTATTTTTGTTTGGTTCCATTGCCCATATTACCAAGGTTTCAAACTTAGGGATAAATCCAGACCCAAAGAATGCTTGCTCAGCTTATTCCTTAGTTGCAAACACTTCCTCATCTTGTCTCCTTATTGTATCCAAAGCTAAAGTAGTGGAAATATCCCAATGTGGCAGTAGAAACAGACCATTGTTCTTCACCATTTGTCTTCCCTCCTCAAGGGTGATCCTACTGATATTTTGGCTCATCTCATGCAACACCCTCTGAGTGAATTCTTCATATTGTTCTAGGTTTTCATTAGTTTTTGCCTCATCAACCTTCTAAAATTTGGCACTTATTAATCTCAACATAAACCCTCGAATTCCTTGCTTTTGACAAATTCATCATCAGACATGAAATGTTTACAAGCCAGAGCTCATATATCATTAGTCTCATCATTACCATGTCTAAGATTTACCTCCATTCTATTCTCTGGCACAGAGATGTCCATAATTCTTGTGGGTGAAGCCATAGGTTAATCCACATCTTGTTCCCCTATAGGCACATTCTCTATTGTGTCCTGATCCACATCTTCTTCCTCTACAGGCACATTCTCTATTGTATCCTTCTCCAGTTAAACCACTTCAATCTCTGTCTCAGCTTGATTAATGATCTTTCTCTTCTTTGCAAGTGGCTGTTGGGAATCATCGTTATCATGAGATTTCTCAGGTTTTCCTTCAACTTGGGAATGACCGATATCATGAGATTGCTTAGACTTTCCTTCAACTACTGGAGCTTTCCCAATTAAAGTTTCATCATTTGCCAATATTTTCTGTATTCTTAGAATTGGATCCTTTTCCTCTACAAAAGCACCAAGGTAGTTTGCATTCATTTTTATCCTTTGCTCATCTACCTCCATGATGTTCTTCCATTTAACTCTTTTCTCTTTCACCTCTTCCATGGAAAAGTAGTTTCTAGTTATAGCATCATCAAAATCCATTTCATGTATGAATGTTGGCCTCTTGATACTTAATCTCACTTGGTTTATGAATCCCTCTAGATCAAACATCCTTATGGGTTCTGACCCCATCCTGTATGACTACAAAATTGAATAGATTTGATATGATCCATCTTTATTTGTGGGCAAAAAATCATTAAATTTTGTAGAGGTGGGGAAAAATGAACCCTTCTTTTGTCCCCTTAAATGAGTTTTATCAAACTCATTCAATTGCCACATTATTTCCAAATAAGCTATTATCTTTGGAACATGTTTGGGTAACACATGGGGGCTTACCCTGCATCCATATACCCTGATTGCAATGGTGTAGGTGTGAAGAAACCAATCACCCCAGTTATGTTGAATGCCTATCTCAGGAGTCCTATCCTTAGGCCTCAAGAAATCGATTATTTCTTTTGGTAACGCCTCCTCCTCATGCCCCATGAAATTTAAAAGTCTCCTGACAAAATGTTCCTCAAAAATTACATTAGCATTATCACAATGCATATCCATCATGTGATTTCAATGTTGAATAGGGAGAATATATCCTGCATCATCCTTCTCTTTTACCTTTAATTCCATGTGCCATATATTTTCCATGTTCCCGGCATGTAAAAACATATGGCACATCAAAGAGTACCACCTAAATTCTATCTTGTATTCATTAGTTGAATCTTTGATAGCCACTAGATGATTATGCATCTTCTCTGTTATGTAAGAAGCATAGTCATACTCAATGTTTACCATCGGGTCCTGAATATCTTCTACCATAAGCATGAGGGGGACAAGCATCTTCTTCCTTACATCCTGCCCCAAGACTTGACATAAAGTGTGATAAGTCTTGATGAAATAGTCATAAAAGGGGTCAATAGCTAGAGGCTCTTGCTCTATGTTAGAAATCCTGATGGGTCTCCCATCTATCCCTTTTGTTATGTGCCTAGGGAGAAGCACAATTCTATAGCTACTTTGTTTTTCTGGTATGTGATCTTGAAAGCATCAAAATCAAAGACTTTATTTGTAGCAGGGTTCAAGCTAAGAACCTTTAAAATTAAATTCTTTGATATACAAATCATTTCATAACCATTTCCTGCCAAAACCATCTTCATTTATGGATCGTACCTTCTAGCAACAGCTCTAACAAAATTAGCATTGATGAATACATTTGGCACCATTAATTTTGCCAAATCGAGGCCCCGGGCATGTGACATAGAAGCCCTAGAATATCTCTTTTTGTACTAGTGCTCAAAAAATGACTATCCTATTACATGGATATCAGCATCCCTACACCCCCTGCAATTATCCAACAACCTATCTCCAACACCACCTGGGTCGTAGAGATTAACAGGTCACCTAGATGATCCAGGTAGTTGCATGAGCAAATCCTCATCTAAGGCCTTCTTAGAAGTATACTGCTAACCAATTGAATGGCTCATCTTCTCAAATTACAAAGTCTAAGAACTAGGGTTTCTAACAAATACCCTAAAAATGACGTCCTTTCCTTCACAATTTAGACAATTGTATGCACAAAACACCTAAGAATGTTCAATTGAAAAGACAATTGTATGCCTAAAACACCTAACAGTTACAATGTTTAACTAAAACTAATCGCACCAGTTCCTACTCAGAGAAAGTTCAAAGTACTTGGATTATGTCCGTAATCCCCAGTTTTCACCAAAACACAACAGAGAGCTCAAATGGCCTAGAAATTCTTCGTGCAATAGAAAGTGATTATTTCAATGACCAAATTCACTATTTATTAACCAATTCACTATTTATTAGCCTCTGATGAATTTGATTGATATTAGTCATGTTTGCCATTACTGCTCACTTGCTCGAACAAGTCATTTGCAATGAACAAATTCGGATTTACTGTTGGAAACAAGGTGGATAACTAAGAGGGGGGGTGAATCAGTTATCTTAATTATTTAACTTTCTTTTCTTCTTTAACAATTAATGCAGTATCAAAACATATGAGCATACATGAACATGAGAGCAGAAGAGAAATCAACACACATAACACAAGGATTTTTACGTGGAAAACCTTGTTAAGGGAAAAACTACGGGGTGACTAACCCAAGATTGTATTCTCTGTTAAAAGAATAGAAGTACAAAATGGCACTTGCCAATTAGGGCTCACTGCCCGAGCACACTGCTCACAAGAGGCTCACTGCCTACAAGAGACTCACTATCTACAAGGTATAAAGAAAGTAACCAGGTGTTTGAAATGATCAGAGGCATCCACATATGCTGAGGTTCAGTTCTGGTTAGGCTCAATAAACTGATCTACTGCACTTCATTCTTCCTCTACTTTAGTGCTGTTGTTCTGTCACATACCGGACTTGTATTATTGCTTCCACAGCCATCTCTACCTTTCTTCAAACATTATCACACACTACACACACCTTCATACCGAAATCTATCTGGTATATATATCTGCATCAAGGAACTCAACATCTTTCTAGTCAGCATCCGGAATACTCAAGATTTTCCAAACATACTGAGCTATCAACTGAATCCATGCTTACTATGTGATGTGTATCAAGGACTGTTGGTGCTCATTTTGACCTGGAGGTTGATTTTTCATGTTTAGAGGGTTTCTTCATTTAAACCCTATATCTTCTTGCCCATCGGCATGACCTCGCAGGCTTCTTGGCGATCAAGTTGGTGGTAGGGAGGTGTGCATCGGTGTAACGCTCTTCATCGGTGAGGTAATTTTATGCTAGACCGACAGGGGGAGCTCTGGCCGATAGGGGAATTAATGTTCGGCATGTCGGGGTGACTTTTGTGTTGTTCTCACCAATGGAGATTTGCCATCGGCATGATGGAGGCTATCAGGTAAGACGGCGAGGGGTTCACCGATGGAGTGGTGTCTGGCCAATGGTATCATCGGCGTGTGTTTGGCCGACGGAAGGATGAGGCCATAGTTCATTGGCATGATGGCAGGTGTCGACGTAGGTTTGAGATGTTTGCCCGACAGTTCTGGTCTGGCTGATGATGGAGTTGCAATGTAGGCATCGGTAAGACTATTGTGATCGGCGGAAGAACTTTTTGTTGTTTCGATGGTAGTGGTCTGGCCGACGGAGGCTTGCGGAGGTGGAGTATGTAGTTTTGCATCGGTGAGACTAGTAAGGTCGGCAGAAGAATTATGGAGTTGGCCGATGGTTTGTATCACAGCGATGGGTATTTGGCAAAGGGTTGTGTGTCGAGCGTGGCAAAATGCTCGACACCTATCATGTGTGCAACCATGTTTATGAATTACTGATGTGATCTCCTCACCATGCATGTGGGATTATTCCCCTGTGTAATTTCAACCTGCGGAGAGGCATGTTTTGGAGGGAATTTCTTTTTGAACACCGCGGTGTTTTTCCTGGTGGTTGCGGGTGGTTGAGACTCTTAATAGCGACAGTGCAGGGGTGTGGGCCATGGTACAAACAATGAAGTTGCCTGATCGTGGATGAAGACTCTCAGATGGCAGTGCATGGCTCGAGGCCCCTCTTTGTCTGCTGCATTAATATCTTCTGAGTGTCATTCCTTGGTGGGATCTGTATCTGGCAGATTTTTATCAAAACCATGTAATTAATGCTGAGTATGCTTCTCTGGCTGTTATAAGCAGGAAGTGTTACTCATTTTTAGGTTGTTGAAAGTTGAATATTTGGCTCTGTAACACAATACAGTTCATTTTGGTTGCTCTGTACAGTTAAACCTGTGAGTTTATGTATCTCTTGTTGTATGTTTTTGCATGAATCCACTGATTTCATGGTTAATTTTATATGAGAAATGCTATGTTGGCATGTGTTATGCTAATTCTGTCTCCAGTTTTGCATGTATCTTTCTTCTGAGTCTAGGTATTCAAGGAATGTCTAAGATTCTAGAACATAGAATTCCTGTGTTGAATGTTTAATCTTTTAACTTTTGCTCGAGGGGTAGATTAAATTGTTCTCAAATTGAATATTGGGAAGGATATACTACAATAGGGATGCCATAAGTATAGATAGCTTAACACTTTGTATTGGGAGATATCTATAAGGCAGGTATCATATGTATCCCCCTGAAATCCAGTTTTAGTTGTTCATGCATATCATTCACAGGTGTTTGTCTACTGACTCCAGGCCCTGGATAGGCACCAATCTTGCTTTGTGTTAGTGTTATATACCATGTACAACTTTGCATCCAAATATAAATCAAAATCAAATTCTAAAACAACCTTTAGGACATTAGAATTAGTTTTAGGATCCAAGTCCTCTGTCTACAACTGAAAATAGGCCCAAAGCCAGCCCCTTTGCTCTTATCTTGCAGTTTTGGTCTACTTACAGGAGGACTTATCTGCTTTCTGTCAGCATCCCAGCCTTTGTATGCATATGTCCTTATGGATGTTGAGTAGGGAATACCCCCCTAGGTTTTGCAGAGCCTGAAGAAGAAGAGGAGATAAAATATAGAGTCTATCTCCTATACTGTTGGCCCCTGGCCCAGAGATCCTGTTGATCATTGATGGCTACCTTGTAGGGAAATCTGGGAGTAAGCATCCAGTCTGGGAAAAAACCAACAAGGACATAGACATAAAAGTCATCAATCATGTTGGCCAACCATGAATGATCCCTCAAGTAGCTTGATCACCACCAGTTTCTCATTCGGATTAAAGTCTGATGCTCTGCTGGTTGGTTCTTCCTCAATCTGCTCTGCATGTCAGGAACCCAACACTTAGATGTTCATATATTTTCTCTCTTTCATCACTGGAGGCTCAATCTCTAGAATGTAGTAGTCATGGTACTCCTACTGACTTCCCCAAGTCCACACTTTGCTGAGATACTTCATTTGAGAGATCCGGACCTGATTGTCGGACCTTGTTGTATGCTTTGTTCTTGTTCACCGGACCAAAACACTCTTCAATCTGACTTCCGATATAGACATACTATGTGTAGCGGATGAGTGGGATGGACTTTGTTGCCATCAATGACAACACTCATGAAGCCACACAGTGTCTCTTGCCAACAATCTCCCCCTTTGGCATTGATGGCAACACTTAGTGAAAAATGACTAAGTGTTATAATAAACTCCCCCTTGGCTGATGCTCTATCTTATGTACACTTTTACTGGAGCTCCCCCTTAGCTGGATTCTACATTTTTCACTACTCCTCACTCCCCCTTTGACATCAATGACAAAGGGTAGAATCGACACACCAAAATTTCCAAAAATCAGCCTATACATAGCTGCATAAGTATATATAAGAGTTATACTTACATATGCTTAAGTATATCCGCAAAAGTGGTTTTCAACTGGACAAATTATGTTGCCCAACTCTGCTTCATCCTGTCCAAAATTGAAATGTGGCCACTCAACAAAAATGCAAAAGCTTCTGCCCTTTTTAAGTCTACCGGATCACTGGTCTGGGTTGTAGTCTGAGCATCAGTTAGAGCCTCATGCATTGCCTCTAACTTAGGGATAATTATCCCTCTTAGTTCACTCATTCTGCTTATTATATTCTTCTTCTCCTTATCAAGCCTCTTTATCTCATTCATAGTGGCAATAGCCTGGCATTCTTGATTCATTATGGATGAGGTGAGAGGATCAAAATTTTGAGATAAACTTAACAGTTTACCCTCTTGTTCTTCCACCTTCTTGGCAATGTCTACTGTCACTATGGACCAAGATAGACAAAATTTGTATATTTCTCTGCCATCTTTAAGAGCATTTTCTAGGCTCCTTATCCCAATAGCCAGATTTCTCCTATCATTTTCTATGAGTCCTTATACTTCAGAGAATCTCTTACCCAAAAACTCTTTCCAGACTTTCTCTTCTGCTGATTTCTCCAAAGAATCAAAATGTGTGCTAACAGAATTGACAAGAGATTTCATATTACCAAATGAAGAGGTCATAAGATCCTTCTGAAAGGATGGCATGATCTTTTCTAGTACACCGGATGCAATCTTTATCAGCTCATAGTCTTCCATGTGAGACTTCAGAAGTTTTTCTTTTGCTTTAGCTTGAACAAAAGATGCTATCTTCATTGTCTGTACCGGAGAGAGAGAATCAAAATTGAGTGGTACTTGGAATAATTCTGGTTCATCTATCTCTAACATTTCTTTGTTCAAGAAGCTCTTTACTGCCTCAGCAATGTCTCTTGCTGGAGACTGAATCTTCTTTCCTTTTGCCACCTCAGAACTGTCATCTGGAACCTTCTCTGTTTGATCTTCTTTTCTTCCCTTTACCTCTTCTTCTTGACTAAATTTCTCCTCTTTTCTTCCTTCTCCTTCAATTTTGGAGTCTGCAAGGGGATCCGAAAGAGAGATGTTAACTTCTTCATGGGCTTCCACTTTCGGAACATAGGAATCTAAGTCCTTAGTCTTTTCTTCATCCATCTCTTTTTGCCTTTCTACATTTTTCTCAGAAGTTTCTTCTTTTGAAGTACTTAATCCCTCAATGTCCATGGTAGAGGGTTCTTCATTTATGTCCTCTATAACAGTGAGATTAAATCTCATGAAGGCATTCCAGAGGATGTCTTCAGTTTCTTTTGCCACCCTATCAGTCTCTCCAAGCATAAGCTAGTTCATTCTTGCTTTGCTCCAGAACTCATCCTTGCAGTCCTTGAAGATCATGTTCATTTGTTGAGAGGTAATGGAAGGATAGAGTTGAATAGCAATCTGTTCCCAGATCTCTAGGTCCTTTGCCTTAGCATTGTCCTTTCTCATTTCAAGTTCCTTCTCTAGGCTTTTGGGAATTAGAGATATGATTTCAATGAATGCTTTATTATAGATGTTTAGATACCTGACTATAGCATCTTGCAAGATCTTCTAGTCAGCTTCACTATATTCATCATAGAATTCTGTCATTGGTTGTAGATTTCCATCCACAGTGACTGCCTTGATGACATCATCAGTGGAGAGAGTAGGCTTTTTAACAAATTCTTCTGCCTTTTCTTCTGTATGTTTACCGGCAGAGGATTCCATGGATGTTTTCTTTTTCTTCTTCATTTTCTTGACCTCCTCATCAGTCTCTGTCTCTTCATCATCCTTTTGACTTATGTATGACCTTGTGGCCTTTGTCTTTGTTCTCTTTTCTCCTTTTCCGAATGTCTTTGCTTCCGATTTTGAGGCTTTTGGGCTCTTAGAAGTGGCAGGTGCAGGGCTCTTGGAGGATCTAGTCTGGAAGGGAGCTTGCACCGAATGACTTTCTTTTTCTGCTTCGTGTCTCTCTTTTTCTGCTCTTTCTACTTTCTCTCTATTTGCATCAACTGCCTCTTTGGAAATGCCATATCTTTTGGCAACTTCCTCTACTTCTCTTCTCACTTTTCTTTTCATCTCCGGTTGTCTTAGCTCAACATGAATTTTTACACTCAGTTCTTGAAAGGTTCCAAACCTTTCTGCCTCAGGGTCCTTAGGCTGACTTCGCAGGTGTTGGATATGCAGTTCAAGTATTTTCTCATCTACCTCATAGCCCATTGGCATAATCCAGACCGTTCTGGGTTCTACTACCTCCATTAGGCATTGATCAATGTCTACCATGAAGCACACTGTATCCTTATATTTTTTAACTATTGACTGATGAATTCTTTCTCTGGCTTGCATCATACTTTGGAAGTTTTTGAAGTAACCCCAGAGTACTGTACTTTGAGCCTTGGCATTACCAAGCTGATACATATAATCTCTTATTTGTATGGCAACCAGTCTGTCATTTTGCCATACCCAACCACTGGATCTGGGTAGCTCATTCATATAGTAAAAGAAGAGACATAGTATCAAGCCACCGTACTTAAATGAATTCTTCTTATCCTTCTTTATTTTCTGCAAATTCTCTAACAGTTGGTTCAAGAGAAGCTCACAAAGATCATAATCAGCATTTTCCCTTAGCATCTAATAAGCAGTGTATATTGTTGTTCCAGATATAGAATTCTCCCTGCTGGAGTGATATATTTTATAACCAATTATCATAGAAGCAAATTTAATATCCAGATCTATGATATCCTCAATTGTCATTGCTCTTTTATCAAATTTTGATCTGGTAGCCTCGCTTACAATTTAGTTTTTGACTGATTTGAGAGTAGGCAACCCACCAGATGAGTGAAAACCAGTTACTGCCCTGATTGCATCCTTGGTTATCTTGAAGGGCTTCAACAACCATATGAAGTTATCATGTATTCTACTAAGAACATACCGGACCCATTCATCTTCCGCAAAATAGGGGAAATGGATGCAATGTCCAAAATGCTTATCCCAGATAGCCTTGTATTGAGGTTTGAGTTCAAAGGATTCATCTATTAGTTATTTATGGTAGATATCCATCAGCTTGGATTTCCCAAATTCCTCAATATTGGCATGTATGTACACCCTAACATCTTCTACATGTAGAACTCTATGCGGAATGCTAGAGAAGGCGCATAAGGGATCAACTTCTAGGGATTTGTAAGGATGTTTCTTGAACTTTGGGCACGGTCTATCAGTAATCTTAACAACATTTGGAGTAGCCATCTTGCAAAAGATTCAAAGAGAGATATCCAAGAACGGAAATACCTTTTTACGCTTCCAGGGTTCACAATATGAGCCGGAAAAGATTGTTGGTTGCGTCGGATTCTGTGGTTGATCTTTAAGAGGGTTGAGGTAATCTTGTTGCAGAGCTCTTTCTTTCTTCTTCTTGAATGCAAATGAGCAAATGATGAAGAGAGGAACCCTTATATTTTTGTGTAAACCCTAATTTCATATTGCAATAAATGCACAACTTAAGTCATTCAAGTTGCCTTGTTCTCCTTGTTCTGAGAGAGATCTCTCCAGATCACTGAGATGCATTTAGAACAACAATTTACAATGTATCTCCCTTCCTTGGATCATCCCATTTATCCGCAGATCAAGATATTTCAATTTAGAATCATACCGGGTCCAACCTATGAAAGTCCTACTTTTACCAGAAGGCTATCAAACCGGATCAATCTTGGATGATTAGACTCTTCAAATCTTCTTGTGGATCTTTCACACTTTTACTGAGGATTATTTAGATATCTCTTTGAGAGCTCTTCAATCCACAATACTCCATGTGCCAATTTTAGGCACCAATTGACTGGCTGGGGGAATTTATTTTCCTTTATGACTCCCCCTGAGCCAGAGCTCATCTATTTAGTTTTTTGAAGGAGTATTAGCACCAGATTCTGGTGCAGATCCATCCCTGACATTTTATGTACTTCTCTTCACCCAAATCTTGTTCATCTCCCTTTGAACTTCATCCGCATTCACTTTTCCTTTTCCTTTGTCTTGATTTTGATTATGATGCACTGAACCCCTTTTATCCTGATTCTTACCTCTACAGAATTTGGCAATATGACCAGATCTATTGCAATTGTAGCAAACAACATTTATTTGCAAATTTGACTGATATCCTCTTGATCTGCATTGATTAGCCATATGTCCTATTCTATTGCATGCAAAGCATCTACCATTGAATGAATTGTTTATTTGCATATTTCTACATTCATGAGATTTGTGACCATACCTTTTGCAGTTAAAACACTATCCAGAGAAGGATGAATTAGTCTAATTCATTCTTCTTCTGCACTGATTTGCTTTATGACCGAAGTTATTACAATTGTAGCAGTATCCATTGAAGGATGGATATCTTTGAGCATTTGGTTGCCTTATCAGAGGTCTTCTAGGCCTATTCCTTGGATTTCCTGATCCAGAGTTCTTCTAACCAGATCTAGAGCTTTCACCTTTCTCATACCCCAAGCCTTGCTTGTCATCTACCCTCTTTTGGCTTTCAAGAAGAACTTCAAGTTGAGTAGAGCTTATCTTGAATTTCTCTTTGTATTCATTTGTTGTTTGAAGATCCCTTCTAAGAGTGTCTATCTTATTCTCAAGTTGTTCTTAATTATCTCTCGCTTCTTTAAGATCAGATTCCAGATGCCTGATTATTCTATCCATTTTGTGGCAGTCTTCTGACTTGTCCTTGAGAGATTGTTTTAGATTATCTTCAATGTTTCTCTCCTCTTCAATTTCTTGGGTGAATTTCATAACCCCTGATTCCATTTCATGTCTTACCATAATGACCTCTTTTGATAGCTTCTCACATAACTTGTTCTTCTCATTCAGATCTTCATTAGTACATTGGCTTCACTTTGACTTGCTAATTGTTGAAGTAGTTCCTTTCTCTTTTTCACAGAGATACTTAGTTTCTCTTTTTGTTCATTTATGAAATCATCAGCTTGTTTGAGTCTTTCCCTTAAGTTATTGACTTCAGAGTGAGATTGCTCAAGATCATCTAGGGTAGATTGAAGTTGTTCCCTCATACCATACATATCCATTGAGATTCACAGATCTTCCTCAAGCTGTTAGGCTCTATTTGGAGGAACTTAGCTCTAATACCAATTGTTGGAAACAAGGTGGATAACTAAGAGGGGGTGAATCAGTTATCTTAATTATTTAACTTTCTTTTCTTCTTTAACAATTAATGCAGTATCAAAACATATGAGCATACATGAACATGAGAGCAAAAGAGAAATCAACACACATAACACGAGGATTTTTACGTGGAAAACCCTGTTAAGGGAAAAACCACAGGGTGACTAACCTAAGATTGTATTCTCTGCTAAAAGAATAGAAGTACAAAATGGCACTTGCCAATTAGGGCTCACTGCCCGAGCACACTGTTCACAAGAGGCTCACTGCCTACAAGAGACTCACTGTCTACAAGGTATAAAGAAAGTAACCAGGTGTTTGAACTGATTAGAGGCATCCACATATGCTGAGGTTTAGTTCTGGTTAGGCTCAATAAATTGATCTACTGCACTTCATTCTTTCTCTGCTTTAGTGTTGTTGTTATGTCACATACCGGACTTGTATTATTGCTTCCACACCTATCTCTACCTTTCTTCGCACATTATCACACACCACACACACCTTCATACCAAAATCTATCTGGTGTATATATCTGCATCAAGGATCTCAATATCTTTCTAGTCGGCATCCGGAATACTCAAGATTTTCCCAACATACTGATCTATCGGCTGAATCCATGCTTACTATGTGATGCGTATCAAGGACATAGACTTAAAAGTCATCAATCATGTCGGCCAACCATGAATGATCCCTCAAGTAGCTTGATCACCACCAATTTCTCATCTGGATTAAAGTCTGATGCTCTGTCGGTTGGTTCTTCCTCAGTCTGCTCTGCCTGTAAGGAACCCAACACTTAGATGCTCATATCTTTTCTCTCTTTCATCACCGGAGGCTCAATCTCTAGAATGTAGTAGTCATGGTACTCCTACTGACTTCCCCAAGTCCACACTTTGCTGAGATACTTCCTCTGAGAGATTCGGGCCTGATTGTCAGACCTTGTTGCATGCTCTATTCTTGTTCACCGAACCAAAACACTCTTCAATCTGACTTCCAGTATAGACATACTATGTGTTGTAGATGAGTGGGATGGACTTTGTTGCCATCAATGACAACACTCATGAAGCCACACAGTGTCTCTTGCCAACATTTACAATGTAGTCCGTTGATTTCAAATTCACCGCAATAAGATCAATGGCTTAAGATGTCTCAGGAAGATTTAAAAAATCTACTCTGTATGTTAAAAAAGTCTTTGTCAAATCATATTGCACCAAAAGAGTGAACTTTTCTCTTTAGTATTTAGTAATAACTCATGTCGCTCCCTCTGGTGGGTCCCATATTTCTGACACTGCGGGCTTGCACTTGAAAAAAATATTATGGGCCTACCTAACAAATGGCATCATTTCCTAGCAAAGCAGCCCTAGCAAAGTACAAGTCCCTAAAGCTTGCAGGTGCGTGCTAAGCTGCCAAGTGTCATTCTCATATTTCACCGATCATGACCATAGACTGAAAAAAAAATTCATGTTGCCTGGCATTAATTAACTGAATTGGCCCCGATCATGACCATGGACTTGAGAAATAGAAAAATATTATGGGCCCACCTAACAAATGGCATCATTTCACAATAGCGTAGCCCTAACAAAGTACAAGTCTCTGAAGCTTGCGGGTGTGCGCTAAGATACAAAGCGTCGTTCTCAAATTTCACCAATCATGACCACGGACTTAAAAAATATTATTCATGCTACTTGGCATTAATCAACTAAATTCACACCGATCATGACCACATACTTAAAAAATAGAAAAATATTATGGGCCCACCTAACAAATAGCATCATTTCACAGCAGCGCAGCCTTGACAAAGTACAAGTCTCTGAAGCTTACGGGTGCGTGCTAAGCTACCAAGTGTCATTCTCACATTTCACCGATCATGACACCACAGACTTAAAAAAATATTATTCATGCTATTTGCCATTAACTAACTGAATTGACACCGATCATGACCACAAACTTAAAAAATATTATTCGTGCTACTTGCCATTAATTAACTCAATTGGCATCATTTCACAGTAGCACAGCCCTGATAAAGTACAAGTCTCTAAAGCTTGTGGGCGCACACTAAGCTTCCAAGTGTCATTCTCACATTTCACTGATCATGACCACATAATTAAAAAATATTATTCGTGCTACTTGTCATTAATTAATTGAATTGGCATTGGCTAATCTAGAGGCCGGTTTGTCACTTCAAGAATCAAAGTACGTGTAGCCAATCCTATCAAATTATCAATTGTACGACTCTAATTAATGATAAAATTGAAGGTAATTAATGATAAAGGTATTGCAAGTCCAGTCAGTCCTATCAATTGTGCAACACTATTTTGAATAAATCCTAATTGAGATCACAATTAACCCACCATAAATGGAAATAAATGTTGGCGCCAAGTGTGACTATTATTTGGTGTGCCACGTGGTTATTGTACATTTTCACATGCGACATAATAAATATAATTATATAGCCAGCCCTAAGCCTCTTCTATAAGTTTATTAGGCATCTTCCTTATTTTTTGTTGTTTCTATTTTCTTAATTTCCTGGTGAATTGTTATCATTGACTGATTCAAGATGAGTCATTTGATCTCTCAATGTGTCTCTCTCTTGCCTTGCAAATGGGAAATGGCCGATTTAGATATATTTGATGAGCTAAAACTAAGGAAGGTGTTTCTGATTGACTCTCCCCTGGTTGACAATGTTATCCAGGGCATTATTGGTCATGGTATTCTTTCAGTATATCCTCAAAAAATCTATTCAGCGACATCATCTATGCATTTCTGTCAAATTTAATGGACCTACTTGATGACCCACATCTAGTGAAGATGATCAGGAAGGCAATTATTCAAGAATCACTTATCTCTGGGGATAAGCTTGATTTAGCTTTAAATGATTATGATTGTGATGCCAGACCAAGGGATAAGGTTGGAATTTTCCCTTTACATTTGTTAGAGCGCTCGGCTACAGCTAAAGACATTCTTAAGGAGGCAAGGAGGGCAGTTGTTAGAGGCTCGTTGGAGTGCTTTAACATGGCCCTTATTATACTTAATGATTTATCTGAATGTAACTTAAGAACAGCAAGGTCTATTGTCTATGTTGCAAATTTTCTTCTTTAGGTGGCAGTTGTTAGAAGGAAAATCAATGGTGGCCACTAACAACTTTATTTTCAATTTTTCAAAATTTAAACTATTTTGAATTTTTTATTTTCTGTGTAAGGATTGAATTTTCCATTTTTAGTTTTTGAATTTTGAATTTATCCAAGGTTTGTATTAGGGCACCTTGGATTAGGGATATGTAAAAAATCCTATGTATGGTTGTAAACTCTTTTGATTGATATAATATGGGTTATCGATGTAGATTACAATTGTTATCAACATTTTAATTTTTTGTCTTATTATCTATTACTTTTTGTTAATAACATAATTATGGAACTTTTATTATTTATGGTTAGATCCATTGGTTGATTCTCTAGAAGTATTATAATTTAGAATATATGTAAAAATTAAGTTTAATCTAAATCATTCCTTGAGACATTCGTTAACACTTGTCTGTATAATTATAGAATATATTATAGTTACATTGCTAATTTAAAGTTTCCAGAATGTATATTAATATTAAGAACTTATTTTCAACAACAAATATATATTAATATTGGACAAACAGGTTGTAGTAACCCACATATTAAGTTTTAACTCTTATTCACTTAATCCTTTAGAAAAGAGATTAACAATGTGTGTAATTAATGAAATTAACAAATTAGAATTAGAATCATCTCTCATTTTATTGAATCAAAAAACTTAAACAACTGTTACAGAAAGATGACAACACAAAGATGACATCCCTTTATAATAAAGGTTACATGGTGAAAGAAGAAGCCCTCGACCTCTCGTTCGATGAATATTTCTAGTTGACAAAGAACTGAACACTGCATATTTCCCTCATATTTTCCTTACAACACAATAAAGAAGAAGCCTTCTCTTGAGCCCTGGCCATTAGAGCGGGAAGATTATGTGAATGAAATTAGGAATAAAGCTATGGCTTTCATCCAAATTTAAGAAGAAAGGCTAACATGGTGAAAGAAGAAGCCCTCTATAGTCTAGAAGGAAGCCAGAAGAATCGTCATATTAAGCTAGCTGCCAAAAAGATGAACCAATGGATTGGGAAAGACCATTGTCCACAATCCATCACTAGGTTGCCAGAAAGATGGGACAATGGATTGGGAGAGAACACTAACCACAACCCATCAGATAGATGCAAGACCATCTATCATATAATGATGCCAGCTACATTTGTATGTGGATCCAAGGCACTTTCCAACTACACTGAAAGAAGATTATTTCCAGAAGGCACCATTATCCTTCCTCTTTATTTCCCAAGTAGCTAGTTGCTATCTTACCAGATCCTCCCATGTCATACATGGAGTTCCCATGACTCATTTTTTTCATCTTACAAGAACTGGGTCCTTCAAGGTAAGGATAACAACCCAGCTGTGTAACCATTCTAACCACTTCCTCTTCCAAAAAAGACTGCATTCTAACTGAATAATTCCCAAAATTAGCTAACAAATAGAGTTCCCATGACTTGACCTTCAAGGTAAGGATAAAAACCCAATTGTGTAACCATTCTAATTTATAACCGCTTTCTCTACTAAAAATGATTGCATTCTAACTGAATAATTCCCTTCAAATTAGCTAACAAGGAACAATCAAAAGTTAAAATTGATTATTGGAAGCAACTTTCTCCAACCCTTTATAGCCATGACTACTGCCAAGAATTCAAAAAATTATTCCCTATCCGTCAGTCTATCTTACTAACCCTACAATTAATTCTCTAGATGCCAAAATGTCACTTCATATCATGCTCTGAGAGTGTTTGGGCATCTGATTCAAGAAATCCTCATATGGACTTGACATCTTACTCGTATGGACTTGACATCTCACATTGAAAAATACCTTGGCTCTCTTTGCAAAGCTTGAATTTTGCATCCACTTGATCGCCTTGGGTGACTGATGTGACTACCAAAATGTTAGCCATCAGAGAAAATTGTTCCACTTGTAAATTGTTCCACCATTTGATGAACAAATGATGAATGATTGTAGTTCAATTTCGAAAGGTAGATCTCTAGCGCTACACATTGCCAACAAAAGCCTTTGGAATCAACCAGGAGTTGTTAGATATTATTAGATCAACGATTGAGATATATATAAAATATATAATATATTTATATTGATTATTGTATACTATATTGTATATAATATGAATTATTTAATATAAAATAAAGGTCAAGGTGGCAGCAGAGCACAAGCCCTCAACTGTGAAGATGGGCTCACCTATTAATTTTATGATGTACATGAAACATCACGATGCAATCATGATGAGCCACATGGCATACAACATAGTCCACTTGTCTCTATTCTAGAGACTTTATGTAGAAATTTGGGTGTGTAAGTACTTTGGCCCGAAATAGAACTTATGTCGTCGATTTGCAATCATCTGATGATAAAAAATTATTAGAATATTATATGTACATCGATGTAAATTATAAGTCTAGTCATCCTTTTCAATTTTGTTTTATTAAAAATTATTATATATTAATTTTCATTAATCTGAATTGTTCCTTCGTTGACACTTGTCTCTATTCTGGAGACTTTATGTAGAAGGATGGGTGTGTCAGAACTGCAACCCGGAATAGAACTGATGTCATTGATCTCTGATACTGAATATCCCTTGATCTAAATGTAAATATTTTTTAAGCTATAAATTCTCCAAGTAAATTCATCATTATAATTTAGCATTTGATATTTTTGCCAGCCACATTATGATTTTTCAAAAAATTGCCAACACATTCACCAAATAATTTATTTTATATTTTTTAATATCTATATAATTCACCACCTAATTTATTTTATTTTTTGGAATACAACTACAATTCGCCACCTAATTTATTTCATTTTTTGGAATACAACTATAATTCACCACCTAATTTATTTTATTTTTTGGAATACAACTATAATTCGCCAACTAATTTTTTTTTCAAATCTATATATAATTGGCCAGCAAAAAAACTAATGTCGACAAATTTGAAAAAAATTGCCAATGAAATCATTATCTTTTCAAAAATAGGCATAGATTCGCCAATATTTTTTTTGCCTTGAGCTAGGATTCTCCAGGATTTTATAGGTTTTTTTAGGGGGGGTTCCTTAAAGTTATTCCTGACTCTAATGTGTTCTTGTGAATTTTGCTTTCTCTTTGGGATGTGTTGTTCTGCTTCTAGAGTCCTAATTCTTTGCACTAATGTTGAGATGAGATCTATGGGTATAGGGCATCTTGGCATTGTTACTAAATTATGTTCACACCTAATTTAGTTAGACCTGATTTACAGTTGTTACAAAAGGAGTAAAAGAAAACTTTTAAGAGCGATGATCAATCAGTTAATGCATGACATCTTGGCAAGAGACAGCAAAGATCATTTGTCAAGATAATCTGACAGTCCAATCAGAACTGTCAAACCATCCTGACAAGTGAAGAGCTGATGACAAGATATCAGACAATCAATGAATGACAGGAAGAATCTAATTGGTTTTATCTTTCAGTTATGAGATGATTGAATTATTTAAGTAATCACAATTCAGTGTGAAAGAAAGGTATTTATAAAACTGTCATTTCATATCATGTTTTGAACATATGTTTCATATCAGTTTCAGTTATTTTATCCTATGCATTTGATTCAAAAAAGTAAACAATACATAAATCATTTGCATAAGGTAAAGTAAATGATCATATTCAAAGAAATGTTTAAACATGTCCCACACAAGCCGTGGGAGTGACTAAACACTGAGCAATGCAAACATGTGCAAGCTATACATCTGAGGATAAAAGGAAAGAGAAAGAACATATGAGAATAATGAATATCCATCATTGCCTTTTTGGAAGGTTGATATTCTTGTCTCGCCAGCTGATCTTCATGTCCTTATCTTCTACTCCTGATCAAGATAGTGTACCTGCAAAATTGGGGAAAAGCCCTGTTAGAAGCTCTAGATATTCAAAATCATCATATGTTTTTATCAACAGACATATAAACTTGCAGATATTATGCATCTTATATGGATAGATCAAATCAGACATATGCAATAAATTAGATCATCATAAGAAAGATCAGTCAACTTCAAGAGGTATATTTTTATGCTAACTTGTTTGTTCACTGTGCAGGTATAGGAAAAGTAATGTTACTGATTTGAAGACTTTTAAAAAACATGTGGAGAAAATGTGGCTCCCACAAGGGTAGAGCCCAGCATCTTTCCTTCTTATTTCATTCAAGAAGGATATCAGATTGCAATAGACAGAATACACTATTGAAAAAGATACCATGCATTGGAACAGTCAACTTGCAAAGGGAGTGAAGTCATCATCATAGAAGTGAAAAGGAGCAGTTGCTCCTATAAAATATGCCCAATTCAAAGAACAACTTGTTAAAACCAGATCAGTTGTATCAAAATGCTTTATCACATGTTACAGGATGAAGAGAGATAAATATGCAAAGGACAGGACTACAGTCATTAAAGGTATTTTCCCATCTTCTTGTAATAATTGAAATATGTTTTTTGCTGTTCAAAATATACTTCATAGATAACACAGTGAGCATATGGAATAGCCATGTAAACCATAAACAATGCCTCTTAGAGATGGAGTTATGACAGCCCTCAATGAAGATTATATGACATGCATACAACCAAAATTCATCATGCAAACAATCATCATGACAGTCTCCTGGACTGAAGAGTAACTATGATATGTACAGATGACAAGAAGAGTCATGACAGTCTAAGAAAGATGGGCATCACTGATAAAAGAATATTCATTAAATGGCCATAAAGAATAGTTCCCATTGACTGTCTAAGATGAAAACAATTATGCAGGACACCATCATAGCTAAAGAGTAGTCATTAGCTACTACAGGAGGACAATCATCAGGTTACAAGAACAACAGAGAACTCTGGAAGTTATCATACATAAAAGTAGATATTTTAGATGAAAACAAGAATGCTACTGGAGCAACAGTCCCATTATTGTATCAAATGAGAAGCAGTATAAAGTAAAAGTACATTTGACAGAGATAAAAGGTAGTGAAATATCAACAGCAATAGCATTTTTATCTGCTACAGGAGGTAGCATAGAAAGGATCAAATCTGAGTAACCATGTCATACAGGAAAGGAGAAAGAAGCAAAAGATTAAGGTTATTTATGTTTCTCTTTTCACATATTTAAGTGGACAGGTTCAGTTTACACCAGAGTACTCACAAAAATATCAAAACCCTTACCATCATTTTGTATTTTGAAGTCACAATTGAAAGTAAGGTAAAGGAAGCAAATACAAAATAACCATATGGGTTTTCTACAAAAATGTAGATAAGTAAATGTATGTTGTTACAGGCTGATCCCAGGAGGGTTTTATTCTTAAAGAAATAAAAATCATGTTACATTTTTTGAAACCCTCATACCTTTCTTAGATACAGATGAAGGAGAGATATAGAAAGAAAATGCAGACAAGGCCGTGGTCAGAAAAGGCCTTTTTTTCATTCAAAAATGTCAAAACCCTTATTGCATTTTTGAAACCCTTACATATATCCTATCTATAGAGAAGCCGAATAAAAGAGAAGAACAAAGGCTACAGGATGTAGCCAATAGAGGAATTTTTTTGCAATATATTCTAACCCCATTTTTTTTAAACCCTTGTGTTATTTCAAGATATACAGAGGAAGAAGGTCAAAGAAGATACAATGAAGCTAGGCCGTGTCAAGAAAGACCTTATTTCTTCAAGAAATATAAAACCCTCATCTACAAAGGAAGAAATGGTCGAAAGAATCAATATACAGTTATGGCTGTTGAGTGAGAAAGGTATTTCCTGCAATAAATTCAAAGCCCTCAAACTTTATTTCGAATCTTACATGTTCAAGTTTGCAGAGGAAAAGAAACTTGAAAAGAAGATACAGTGAAGCACGGTCATTACAGAGGAGCTCATTTCTTCAAAGAAACCAAAGCCCCATTTGCATTTTCTTAAAACCCTTGCCAAAAATGCATACACAGTCAAGAGGAATTTCAAATGGTGAAAGATAAATAGAGAACTCACCTCGTTTTGCAAAGGAGAGAAACCACAGAGGCTGCAGGCCTCTTTGTTTTTTTTTGAAACCCCTTTCAAATACATTGGAGGTTGGCACAAGAAACACAGAGAGATAAAGTACCATGTTAAAAGGTATAAAGAAAGATTCATAAATGCTTAGAAAGATGTCATGTAGCCACAGCTAAAACACAAGAAATCAAGAAATGGTTTGATTTTTCAAACACAGAAGCTTACCTTTTTCTTCCACATGCCAGAAAATATGAAAAATCGACCAAAGAACCCAAGTTTTGCAGAAAAAACCAGAGGAGAAGCATATCTCATCAAACACTAGCCAACGACTCACAAAGTTGTAGAGCGAGAATTCAAGTAAAGTGAACAAATCAAATAACAAAGTTTAGGGTTCACCAAGTGCTTTTGGTCGATGAAGTTACCTCATCTTTTCTTTTTGACTTAACAAAATAAAATCATTTCCTTATTCGATGATGTGGTCATGACTTATGTCTTAGTAAAACCTAAATGATTTAGCCATAGGAGGGCCCGTGGGCCAAATATTCATTTCTTTTTGCATTTGATTTTTACTACATCAAATTTGCAAATCATTACAAGGTAAGGCTTAATGCCTTTTATTTCCAATTGTGCCATGATGGTTGACAATATAAGGATCAAATGATGGTCGACTGCCTTATGTCACATGAAGACCAAGTGTGGTCGAAGACTCCTTTTTGCCTTATACATTTCAAATGCATGCAAAGTCAAAACAAATAGATCATTCAAATGTAAGGTTATGAGGTAAATGGATAAGGGAATTACATTATGAAATCATGTGAAGACAAGGTGATATAGACAAAGGTAAATCCATCATGAAATCAAGTGTAGCAAAGGTGGCAGAGAGAAGAATAAAGTGACATTGAATGGTAAAATCAAGTCAAAAGTGTTATTAAGGTGATAATGCATAAAGGTGGAGTGATAAGGCTGTTTTGATTATGCCTTATATTGCATGTATAACGTAATAACGTAATTATTTTTGCATGGAGTAATGAGGGTGTAAAGATGTATTTATCATTCTTTTTTATAATGGATATTTATTTTTGCATGTAATGAAGTTAAGTATTTGCATGGGAGGCATAAGGAGAGAATATTCTTTATTTTTCAAGCATGATGGCCTTTTTCTTTTTGGCATCATTGATTAGTGAAATCATGCAAATTATGCAAATATAAAGGGAGAGATAAGGTGTTATTCTTTTTCTTCCATTTCTTCATGATTTTACAACTATAAATAATGTAAACAATTAATAAAGTAATATTTTATAAGTTACTTTATTAATTTGTCCCAAGTTGTAAAAGTAAAGAAATTAGACAAATTGAAACTCATAATAGAGTAATCATGCAAAAGATCACTTTATTTCTTGTCCACATTATCTACACATGCAAAAAATCATGCAAAATGGAGGAGCTGAGTTAACTGAAGACTTTGAGGTCTTTTTGCATGACTTGGAGGACAAATTGGATAGATTTTGGTCAACTCTTGGGTCAAACACATGGAGACAAGCAGTTTTGAGCTATTTTTGCTCATTTTGAGGCAGTTTTGGCCCTTATTTTTAGGGGATTTCTCTTTTGCTCGTGAATCAACTTGGAGAGCTTATTTTTGGAGAGAGATTATTGCAGTTGATTTTTTCTATGCCTCTTGGAGAGAGCAAACTATAGATATATTGTAAGGAAAACTTAGTTTTTCCTAGTTCTTGCCTTTTTGCTCTTTACACTTTGAGAGAGAAAGAGGTTTTGTAACTCACTTATTTGCATATTTATAGAGATTACAGCAGATTACAGGTTCTATACTTTGTTTTTTTGCAATTATTTCCTTTATTTTTCAGTTTGATCAAGTATCTACCTTCCATGAATGCAACTTGTATGGGTGATTTGATGAGATTTTATTGTGTTTAACATCAGAACCTTTAAAATCATTGTCTCATTTGTACTTGTTTGTGTTAGATAGCATTGAAAATCATAGGTCTTAGGTTGTGCAAATCAGAGAATCTTTCTTTTATGTTGTGAAAAACCCCTTTTCCTTCAAACAGAAATATTTTCCAGCCTTCCTTAGAAACATTTTTGTGATCAATTTGCTGAAAGTGGTTTATGTGGATAGATTTCCTGAGATCTATTATGAGTTAGATTGCCAAGTTTTCATCATTATTAGGTGCATCACCATACTTTTACAGTTTTATTTGCTTTTAGAAAGATCCTTTTTACCCTTTTCCATATCAAAGTCATAGATCCAATTGAATATTTTAAGGGAACTAGCCCACAATCTGGAGGTTCAAACTCGACATAGGTCACCCACAGCCTAAGTTTGATCCCATGTTTCAAAGGATTGCTGAGTTTCACAACTTTGCATCACAGGTGCAATCCTAATCGACAACAGGTACTTCCTCATTTCTAGGGATCTCATTTCATGTGTTTTCATGGTTTAGCACTTCTTCTCACATAGCGTTCTTGCATTGCTCTTCTCGTAAAGCAACTTTCAAGGCCTCTTGAGCATCTTTGGCCTCTTGCAAATTTCTTTCGAGTCACCTTACTTCATCATCTAGGTAAGTGCTTGAATTGCTCATTGATAGTTGGTCCATGTGATGGATCTATGACCTTAATTGTACTCTTCTTGTCTTATGAGGTGTAGCTTGAATTACAAGATTGTGTTCACATGCAAGATTGTTAAATGATAGAGAACATCTAGGTTCTCTTCTATCGTGTTTGTAATCTGACTCTTTATAATCATAACAATGTGAGACCAATGCATTTGGATCAGGCAGCACATACATGTTGAAAGAGGGAGTTTCATGAGCCCTTGAGGGAACGTTCCCTAAGTTTAAATCTAGTTACGTCATATTTAAGGGTTTCATAAACACCACAAAATAAATGGAACAAGAGAAGGCGAAGATGGAAAGAATGAAGATGAAAGCGATAATGATAACAAAGATGGTAGTGAAAGAATGAATGAAAGTGGGATCTTGCAAAGATATGTGAAAAGCTTGACAAAAGTTTTTCTCTTCACGTGGGGTTCACCAAAATATGTGGTGAATATAGCAATAGTGATGATGAATGAATTTTTTAAATTGAAATGCAAATGAATCATCCTAGAAGAATTTGTAGTTCACATCAGGTTCACCAAAATATGTATACTCAAAAACATGATTTGGTTGCACGGGGTAGTTGAGTCAACTTTGATGGAGCACACAGGACCCTATCCTTTCCATGAGCGAACCTCCACATCATTCTTGCTCTCATGGTAGAATCCAGTCGAGAGGAGGCAAGACATGGGGGTGGTCCTTCTCACTTGAGAGTTGGACTTCGAGAAGAGCGGTCAACTGGTCCTGGGGCCTTTCTTGGGTATTATTTCTTATGTGGTGTTCAATGACCGTTGTATTTAAGATAATTATATGACCCAAAGTGTCACTAGTTATTGTTCTCCTATTTGGATTCCAGAGATTCTAACATCAAGTGGGTTGTCGATTGTTTTCGTTTATGTTTCTATCAATTTAGAGTCACTCTTCAAATCATTGTATGTCAACACATTTTTAGAGTAACCTTAGCCTATGTTTTTGTTCTTGGATTGTTAATTCATCATGTTGAGGCCTAAGGTGTAACTCTTCAATCTCCTCTAGGATCGCCCTCACCCACTCACCCCTAAGCCTAGGGCACATTTGTGAACCTGAACTAAGAGAGTTGGTTAGAGTTAACCTCGAGTTGACTTATGTTTGACTTAGGGTGATGACCTAAGGTTTGCTTTTCATTTCTTTGATTTGGTTGACCTCATGATGAAATCGAGGGTTTATGAACTTTGTGTAATGCTTGTGTTTTTGTTGTTTTCTATTTTTTAATGTATGCACTCTATATGTATGCAAGATAATGTTTTTGTTCTTTTTGTGGATTTTTGAAAAGAATGTGCTTTTAATTAATCTAGAATTCAAATATGAATGCAATCCTAAAATGAGTTTACCTAATGTAATCTTAATCTATGTTTTTGGTATTTTCTCATGTTTTGATTTCAATTACTCTAGGAAATGAAAGTACTTGGAAATAAAGTAATCTAATAATGCAAATTGCTTGAAATAAACAAATCTAACAATACAATTATGTCTAACCTATCAAGAAAATTGCACTATGAAATTACTATCTCCAAGATCAAATTTGAGATTATCTAATTACTACCAAAAAGAATTAAAGAACCTAGAATGTGTCGATGCATGATCCTCCACTACCCTCAGAAATCCTTGTATCGGCAACCTCTTTGTCCTCTTGCAACAGTGGAGATCTCCTCTTGGCAACAATAGGGAAGGGATGCAAAAATAGCTTGAGAAATCTTGGAAATATGAGCACAATGTGAGCTAAAAGAGTACTATGGCTTGCAAAATGAGTATCATAACGATGCAATGAGAGGCTTTTGGCAAATCTTTGGTATAACAACACTAAAATAAAAGGCTCATAAGTCTTGCGTGAGCATAAGAGTGCTATGTGGAGAGCAAAAACCTACAAATCTTTGTTGCACAAATGAAAGTGCATCCCTTTATGCTTGAGAGAGGGGGGTATTTATAAGTTTGAATGGCACATTAAAGGTGGGAAGGATTGAAGAGTTAACTCCCTTGATTGAAGAGTTAACTCATTAGATTGGACAGTGAACTAGGCTAATTAGGGAGTGATGAAGAAAAGATAGCTTATTACAAAAGTAACAATGGATTCATCAAGAGTCAAATATGTGACAAGTATAGATCAAATGGAATTAATTAAGCCAATTTGGAAGATATGAATGAGCTAAAAATAGTTCACTCTATGTTTAAATAAAAAATACATGTGAACAGGAAGAAAACGAAGCAAAATAGAGCTTTTTGATGTCCAAACTTCAAGATATTCCATGGTTGGAAAGATGATAGGGTTGCCCATGGGTCACCCCTTTTACCAGTCCAAATCACCTGGTGGTGACCCACAAAGGAGAGGGTCTGAGTTGATAAGTGGGGTTGGATGTTGTTAGTTAGGGGATGAAGAGCTGACCTATCTCCAGAACCATGTCAAAGGTGATCAGAAACCAAACCTCCACTTACAAATTTCAAATCTCTTGGGGGAGACCCTGACATAATAGGGGGAGATTTGTCCTGGTTGATCACAACTGAAAACTAAAAGTTGGAGATGGCTTGGGAGGTCCCTTAGAGGGATCCTATGGGTGGGGTGAGATGAAAAACACTAGGGAAAGGTCAATTTATGATAAATAAGCAAACAAGCAGCATAGGGATGAAGTCCTAAGCATAGAAAACAAAAATTGACAAGTGTCGACAAATGTCGAAAGTGAGGGAAAAGTTAGTATGATAAGGGGGAAACAAAGGAAGAAACAAAAACACACATGTTGCCAAGAGAAATGTTGTTGAGAGGGTGTTATTTTCACACTTACATGTATGTGACAAGGATTACATGTCATCAAGGGGTCCTCATGGAGTTTGTGCGTGTTTTTAGTGCTTATAGGTCTAATAGAAGAGTAGGAACTACTTTGATTCAATTCCACCTAGACGGGTGATGTAGAGGCAAATTGGAAGGGAAAGGATAGACAAACTAGACAAGGTTCAACTACACCTACAAGCCCAAAATCAGAGATCTTCATGCAAAAGTGGGAACAGCAGAAAGAAACTCTAGTATCATCATGGAAATGTTGGTTTGGGATGTCAGGGGACCCATTCCATCCATTGGCCAAGGTAGATTGGACTTCGGGTTGGTACTTCCTTCACAAACCACCCAAAATGGCTTGTAGCCCTTAAAAAAGAAAACAAACCTAATAACTTTTGACTCAGACCTCCAAACCCAAATCTTAGACAATTAGTAGATACTCATTATGGCCCTCTATCACATATCCCAAACTTGGCATAGGTTGTTTTGGATGGAATATCCCAACCAATAACCCCTGTCAGTGGCCTAGAGCCCTAATAAGGCCAAAATTACAAAGAGACTACCAAATAATGCAAGCCCAGAACTTAACCAAGGGTTTGAACACTTAGGATACATGCCAAAACAAAGGATTTTGTGGGTTCTACCCTTGTACAATATGTTGTTCCAAGAAATACCTCTTAGGTTCCTCCAAATGGCTTAATACATGGTCTTATTAAGCATTTTCTAACAAACCTTGCACAAACCAATTCTCCCACTCCTTCAATAAATCAAAACACTCAAAATAAAAATTAATACATCCATCCCACTAGTCTTATGGCCTTGAAAGACAGTGGGATGGTCAATGCCTCACCGTTGGGAGCAAACCCTTATCTAGGTTTTTATGAGACTATTTTTAAAGAAAACCTTATAACTTTCCACCACAGGAGTTTCAAAGCACCAAAATAGATTCAAATGAAATATAACTCCATGTTATAACTAATCAAACCATGAAAAATTGAAAACAACCTTGTACCTTTGTACAGTACGGACTGTAGCAGCAAAAAAAACTCAGAAAATACGGATTGTCAGCAACCTATTTTTGGTAAAACACTCATAACTTCCTCTAGGAAGCATGTGGAGACCTCTAACTAGACTAAAATGAAATTTAAGACACAGGTATCTCCAAAAAGTCCAACCTCACCTTCTAATTCATCTATATACAAAAGTTATGGATGTTATAACAGCAAAAATGCAAAAAATTCTAGAAATCACAGTGCTTGTTTGTATTTCTTGATCACCAACTCCAACTACTGCCTTGCCTCGACCCTTGGGAGGAATTTTAAGCATGTTATTATAGTTCCAACTGTCTCCAACTACTTTTCAAGAGGGTGACCATTGGTTTTTTTATAGTTTTGCCCTTTGCAAGGCTTACAACATGAAATATATGAGTCCCTATATGCCTTAATAAAGGCTTACAAACATGACTACCTCCTACAACATCAGGATAGATATTTGGACATAGTCCTTATTCCTTATTACAATCATGAATGGTCTTCTAGGACCTTATTGAACCAACAAAGCAAAAATGAACAAGTCATGAAGTTGAATGCCTCATGGAGGCCACCTTGTGTTAGGTGCTCCTGCACCAACGGGGTGTTCACCTCCATGGATTGGCTTATTTATCACTCTTTACATCTATTAGATCTTCTAAGAGTTGGATTGGATCACTCCCTATTGTCTTTCCAATCAGACTCGCTTAAGAAAGGGAAAGGCTCTCCCTTTCATTCTAAAATATGTGTTCATCACACCCTAAACTAAAGGACAAAATCAAAGAATGGCGGGACATCCAAGTTGTTTGTAGGGCTATGTTTAAATGTGTTTAAAAGCTAAGAAATGTTAAGATAAATGTTATATCATGGAGAAAAACTTGTTTTGGAAACATCTTCTATGACAAGTTGGAGGTGACAAGGGACTTGGAGCATATTTAAAATGAAATTCAAACTTTGGGTATGAGCTAAGAAAATTTTGAAAAAGAGAAAAATTTCTTGTGGAAGCTAAACTCTCATATCTCCATAGAAGATAGTTATTGGAGATAGATATCTAAGTCTTTATGGCTTAAATAGGGTGATAGAAATACTAAGTTCTTCTATCTCAACTCCCTCAAGAACAAAGATGCTAATCAAATAAAGGAGATCATTGATGAGCATGGAAACAAAATCCAAGATGAAGAACAAATCAAGGAGAAGGCCATAAACTACTTCAAGAAGCTTATCTCAGCCAAACCATATGTGGGATACTATCAAGCCAAAATATTCCTTAACTTGATCCCACCCCTTGTGTCTCCTAAGGATAACATATCTCTTATGGACCCAGTCTCAGAGGAGGAAGTCAAAATGGTGGTCTTTTCTTTTGATGGGTACAAAGAGTTAGGACCTAATGACTTCCCCTGCTATTTTTTCAAGATTACTATGAGATTATCTCTAAGGATATTGTGAGGGCTATAAAATAATTTTTTCTTGTACTGAAATTCTAAAAAATTAAATGATTCCTTCTTTGTTCTTATTCCAAAGAAAAAAGGAATTGAGTTCTTTTATGATTTCCATCCCATAAAGTTGTATAGCTTCCTTTACAAAATATTTTCTAAGATCTTAGCCTTGAGAATGCAAAGACTTCTCCCCCTTTTGATATCCCCTCAGTAAAGTGGCTTCATAAAAGATCACCAAGTCTTGGATTTCTTAACTTTAGTTCATGAAGTTGCTCACTCTATGGAGAAGATTAAAAAAATCCAACATGATCTTCAAACTAGGTATGAACAAAGCTTACAATCAGGTTTCTTAGAAGTTTGTGGATGTGATTCTGGAGAAGTATGGATTTGAGACTAATTTTAGAAAGTTAATCAACAACTACATTTCCACCCCTAAGTTATCTATTATCATCAATGGCTCCCCTTGTGGATTCTTTGAGGGAGGTTGTGTTCTTAGATAGGGGGATCCCCTCTCCTTGTTTTTGTCATCTTTTTGCTAAATTGTTAAGCAAAAGTTTCAGCAATCTTGTTGCAACTAGGAGACTAAAGGGGTTCTTTCTAGCCTCCATAGTCTATCCTATAACTTAGTTCATTGATGACATGATTATCATGGGAAAAGCCTTTATGGTTGAGGCCAAAGAAATCAATTCTCTACTTCAGGATTATGAAATTGTTTTAGGACAGAATAAATCAGGCAAAAAGTAATATTTTCTTCTTAAACAACCCTTTGAACAGGTAGGTAAAAATTGTAAAATTTCTCTATTTCTATGTGGAATCTCTACCTTCCACCTACCTTGGCCTTCCTCTATTCTCGGGCTCCTTTCCTAAAGCTACATGGGCCAAACCCATAGATTGATTCAATCATAAAATTATAAACTGGAAAGGCACTCTTTTATCTCACAAAATGTAGAAACCTTCAACTTATAAAATCCACCTTTCAAAATCTCCTAGTTTATTTCATGTCTATATTTTCTATACCTTCAAACATAGCTAAGAAAATTGACAAAATCTAAAAACATTTCCTCTGGATGGGTTCAAAGCAATTATTCAAATTCCCTCTCATTCCTTGGTAGTAGGCTTGTCTCCCAAAAGATTTTGGTAGTTTTGGCTTGAGGGGTATGAATAATTTTAATGTGGCCTTGATAGCCAAGAGTGCTTTACACTTGATCACTGAAAGTAAAGACTGGACAAATGTAATAAAAACAAAATACCTCAAAACATTGAGCCTTGTGAATCTTTTACATGAGAACATACATGAAAATGGATCCCTCTTCTAGAATGGGGTCTTAAAATTTAGCTCCTTACTCAAAAATGGTACCAAGTGGAAGCTTGGGAATGGAGCCTACATTTGATTTTGGGAGGAAATATGGTTTAGTGTTTAATCCCTTTGTTCCTTGCTTTGGTCCCAACCAATTATTATCTTTTTGAAACAACTCTTTGGATGTGAGGTGGAAAATCACATAGAAATTATTAACTATAGGAGATGCTAGAAACCACCCCCTAAAGCCCTAGTGGCCCTCACCCCACTCATCACCAAATCATGGCCTTTTCTCCATGGTTTTCATCTTCCTCAATCCCATAGAACTAATGTCCTAGTTTGGGCCCCCTCCCCTTCTGATTCCTATTCTATCTCCTCAAGCTACTCCATGACCCTCCCCATCTCTCTCACATGCCCCTTCAAGGAAAATCTTTGGCTCAAAGATTAATGTTTTTCTAGCTTGCTATGCAAAAAAAGATATTATCTGTTGAAAACCTTGCAAACAGGGGAATTATCAACATAAAAATATGTTCTCTTTGTTGTAACGAGATGGAAAGTGTTATGTTGTAGCTTGATAAGATTAGTTGTCATTGATGTCAAAAGTATGTGCTCCAGAGATAGTCAATATGCAGTATCAGTTGGTGCAAGTTAGTATGAAGAATCGTAATTGACCTAATGTCTAAGTGTGATGTGGAGGTGAGTACACTTGTTCTAATATGTTTCCTATATGTCTACATTGATATCCTACCAGTTTGGTGTACCACACTTAGATATAAGTTGCAGAAGTTTTACTAAGGCATTTACAGTGTATACTCTAAGGCAGAGTCATAGTGTTTTGGTCTGCATTCCTCTACAGAGCAAGATTTAGTATTTCCATTTAGAAGATAAGATAATTGTCATATGAATGTATTATATCCAAGAGCTTAATTCTTTATACCCTCAGTAGTGAAATTTATAAGTGACAGAGTTCCAATCTGTAATTTGATAGAGTAAAGTAATGGTGAAGACTTGTTGCAATGCTCCGCATTCCTCTAGAAATGAATATTTGTTCATAAAGTTTTAAGGACATGCTTAGAGATCATCAATTCATGTTTCTTCGTAGTATAAAGTAATTCAATGGTTCGTAAGTTCATTTTTCAAATGGTAGAAGTGCTACAATTGACTCTGGATGCCTAACTATTCTCAGGACACATGTTTGAGTACTTGCACCAGTTGGAGAATGTACAGATTGGCTATAATAGCTTATGTGAACATTCTACATATCTTAATATGTCTTAGGTTTGAAGCACATGCAATTCCTTCTTGTTTCCAGTACTACATGAAGTGTTCAAGTCACTTTGAGTGTTATATATGAATGCTGATTACAATGCAACTGAGTTAAATGTCTCTAAATTCCTCTGGAAGTGATAGCTATGGTTGTGCGGTCTTGGAGATATGTTTAGAATGATGCATGAGTTTATTCATAAGATTTTTAGATGTTTTAGTGGTTTGCAATGCAATATCCTAAGTCTTGATATGTCACAGTCAGTACGGAGTACTCTATTTTCATCAGTTCAACATGTTTCTTCTTTTGCGGATGCACATAATGATTAGATATTTTAGTTGAATAGTGTAAGGACAGTGTTGATAAGGTACATTGCTCATATCTTGGTCTACATAATGTTTTTGGTGTCTCCTCGGTGATGCAAAGATGGACAGTTAGAACTGTTAGTGTTGTTTGGGCCAACAGTCTAGTTCTTGAATGTGCGGTTGATCCTGATTAATTAGTTTGGTCTTGAAGGATGTGTTATGATGCATTTGATCTTGTTATGCAAAGTGAAGTGATCCACAACTCATAGTATTTGTTCTAAGCTGGCCCATATAGTATCACATGTTTCATCTAAAGATCATCTTTGTGCCAACCTAATTGAAGCTTTGAGTTGTTACAGAGGGTATATATAGAAGAACAAAATCATTTGTGAAGTGTAGTGCACATATTGAAGAATGTGTTAAGAATGATGTGTGCGAAGTCAAAGGGATGGGGTAATTGTGTGAAATAAGGGACTGCAACATCAACATATGATAGATGCCTTCTTTACAACAATTTAGGTTCATGTTTTCATTGTAATTTTCATGTATCCTGCTATCAGACAGTGAGTCTCCTCAACAGGTCTTTGTATCTTGTCCTAAGGTTGTAGCCTTAGTTTGCAATTCAGTAGGGAGTAGTAGCTTCCTTGGGTTGTAGCCCTAAAACAAAGTTGTAATCTTTTATAGAAGTGAGCTTATTATATTGTGAGTTAATCCTCACCATGATTTTTCCCTCATTGGGTTTTCCACGTAAAAATCCTGGTGTCTTTGTGTGGTGTGCATGTTTTACTTTCTACTCTTCTTCTATTAGTTAAAATGATTTGATGGTTAAGCTAAAAATGGAAATGATTTAAAATTTAAGAATAGGCTGATTCACCCCCCCTCTCAGTCTCTGGATGTGTTCAAAAATTGGTATCAAAGCCAAGTTATACCTTTAAGAAGCCTAATAGTTGAGGTAGATCCTGCATTTGAACACATGGAATCTGAAGCTATGTTTAATGATGTGTTTACTCCAGAACCAGATCTAGAAGCAATGGAACCTGAAGGTTGGGACCTCAATCTAGATGAAGTAGACCTTGAAGGAGAACTCTAGTTAGCTCTTGATGATTTAGATGAAGCAAGAGAACTAAATATAAATAATGAGGTCATGCTTGAAAAATCAAAGGAGACTGAAAGGAAGTTAGTTGTGCAGAAATCGCTTCCTACACTAATCTAAAGAGGAGAGATGAGTGCAAATTCATTTTAATCTTTACAGTTATAGTAATGTTAACATAACAATGGCAATATTGCAACAATACACAACACAAATATGTAAGACAAAAGAGAGAGAGAGAGAGAGAAGATATAATGTGGGGAAAACCCTTATGGTTGAAAAACCCAACACTCCAAAACCTGCACAATGTATTATCTAAACAATGAAGTTTACAACACACTTGCAATGCAAGTATTTATAGGAGTCTTCGACACTCATATCTGGAGACAATTTGGCAGCATAACAGTACCTATCAATCACATAATACATCTCCTCTCCAAGCATCTACTTAAATAGAAGTTTACAAGGCAAAAATGTAATTTTCTTGAGATGGGTGTCCAACTTGGCCTCATGGCCCAAAACCCACACCTAGGGACACTTGTCCAACACTATAGCATGGTCATGACACTTGTCACATCACCCCATCCCAATGAGGTCGCCTATTCCCAAGTTGGGCAATGACATATGCTCTTACATATCTTACGACTGTCATAGAATCTGTCATAACTGACAGCTCTTACAGCTGTAAGAGAATCTACCATAACTGCCTACAAATAGCATATTCTACTTACAACACATCATCACCCTCCTTGGGATTCCCAAAGATGCCTTCTTCCAAGATGCCTTGCGACACATGTTTTCACCTGTCATAGAACCTTCCATTTACGACTCTTACGCGTCATAGATTCTGTCATAGGAATCTGTCATAACTGTTTCGGTCAAGATTCACTTACACACTAGTCAAAGTGCCGACACATGGAAAAATACCTCTACCACTAAGTGGGATGCATATCTTCTCATGTGAGGACAAAATTACATGTGGTCACCTTCCATGTAGGATGACACATCACCGTGCCTACTCCCACAAGATGATGAAACAGGACTCGCATCCAAAATATATTAATAGGCAATAAATAAATACATACATACAATTAATTAATACAAGGAATTACCAAGGTTGAGACACCTTAATTCCCAACATTCTCCCTCTTTTTGAACACCTTGTAAGAGCCAATGGAAGTGACAGAATTTAACTGCTATAGGTCGAGAGGCCCATAGACTTCGAACACCATTTGAACTTCTTTGTGCCCACTGGTTTTGTCAATGCATCCGCAACACTCTTCAAAGTGTCTACCTTGTCCAAATTCACCTTCCCATCCTCTATCATGTCTCGCACAAAGTGAAACTATACATCAATATGCTTTATTCTAGCATGGAAAGTTAGATTCTTTGCTATGCAAATTGCACTCTGACTGTCACAACAGATCGTAATCTATCTTGCATCAACACCAATATCTAAACACAATCTCTTAAGCCAAATGGATTCCTTGCAAGCATGAGTTGCTTCCATATACTTATCTTCCATCGTGGACAAAGTGACCATAGGTTTCTGCTTACTCATCCAACTAATTGCACCACCGAACATAGTAAATACGTAAGCACTAGTGGATCTCCTTTTGTCAATGTCACCTGCCCAATCAAAATCCATGAATCCACGAATACAAATAGAATGTGGAGGTCCTGTAGGATTACCATGATAGCATATGGAATACTTAGAAGTACCCCTCAAATATCTAAACACTCTCTTTATTGCATCCCAATGTACCCGTCCAGGATTAGCCATAAATCGACAAAGGACTCCCACTGGTTGGGCAATGTCTGGTCTTGTGCAGACCATGGCATACATCAGACTGCCAACAATACTAGGATAAGGTACTTTGCTCATTTCCTCCACCTCAGAAGGAGATTTTAGACAATCATTAACAGATAACTTTGTCCCCAATGAAACAAGAACACACAATGGTCTACAATTTGCCATGCTGAACCTATCCAACACGGTCTTCACATACATACTCTGGCTTAACCAAAGTTTTTTGTTAAATTTGTCTCTTCTAATTTCCATTCCTAGAATGTACCTGGCTGCCCCTAGATTTTTCATCTCAAACTGTACTGACAACTAAGACTTTAAATCAAAAATCATATTCTTATCATTCCCAATTAATAGCATATCATCAACATACAATGCAATGATGAGAATAAGATAATTGTCAAATTTGTAATACACACAATGATCTAATTTTAATCTCAAAAATCTAATCGACAACATAAAGGCATCAAATTTCATATACCACATCCTAGGAGACTACTTCAAACCATACAAAGACTTCTTCAATTTGCAAACCAAATTATCTTTACCTTTCTCTATGTAATGCTCTGGCTGTGACATGTAAATCTCTTCCTCCAAATCACCATGAAGGAAAGTTGTTTTCACATCCATCTACTCCACCTCTAAGTCATAAGCTATTGTAAGAGATAAGAAGAACCAAATAGATGTCAGCTTTGCAATGGGAGAGAAAATTTAACCATAATCAATTCCATCCACTTGTGAGTACCCCTTCGCAACCAATCTGACCTTGTACTTTTCAACCCTGCCATTTGCACCAAATTTCTTCTTGAACACCCATTTGCATCCAACAGGTTTCTATCCTTTAGGCAAAGGCACCAAGTCCCAAGTTTTATTCTTCTCCAAAGAAGCCATCTCATCTTCCATGGCCTCCTTCCAGGAACCTACATCTTTCATGCCCATAGCCTTTGTAACAGTTCTAGGCTCATCAGTGTTAGTAAGCAAGGCAAAAGCACAACTAGAATCAAGCAATGAATAACCAAACCTATCAGGTTGCTTCCTTGTTCATGTAGACCTCCTCAAAGGCTGAGGTTGAGGTTCTTCTTCTTCTAAGCTTTCAAAGCTGCTAGAGCTCTCCTCATCATCAGGTCTTACAGGGTTTGTCAGTTCAGTCTTCTCAGGGGTAGAAGGAAACTGAACCACATCCTCTTTCTTTTCTATTTCTTCTAGATGTAGAACAATGGAAGGTGTTAGCTCTCCGAAAATAACACTTCTTCTATACAACACTTTTTTAGTCAGAGGATCTCAAAGCTTGTATCCTTTCACACCGACACCATAGCCAATGAAAATACACTTAACAGCCTTGTTCTCCAATTTAGACAGTTTCTCCCTAGGCACATGTGCATATGCCTCACAACCAAAAACACGAAGATGTCTTACTAAAGGCTTCTTACCAGACCACACCTCCATAGGTGTCTTACCAACAAGAGCTGATGTAGGAGACATGTTTACCAAGTAGCAAGCAGTGGCTACAGCTTCAGCCCAAAACTTTTGTTCAAGGCTTGCTCCACTAAGCATACTCCTAGCCCTCTCCATCAGTGTCTTGTTCATCCTCTCTGCAACTCCATTTTGTTGTGGGGTGTATGGAATTGTCTTATGTCTTTCAATCCCTTGCTCTTTCAACAACTTATCGAACTCTGCCAAACAAAACTCACCACCATTGTTAGTCCTCAAACACTTAATCTTTTTACTAGTCCGATTCTCAACAAAAGCTTTAAACTCTTTGATCTAACTAAAGACTTCAGACTCACTTCTGAGATAAAAAATCCATGTCCTTCTACTATAATCATTTATGAAAGATACAAAATATACAAATTTGGAAATTGAAGGAACACTAACATGACCAAACACATCAGAATGAATAAGGTCCAACACACTAGAAGACTTGTGAGAACTAGAGTAAAACTAAACACAGTTTTGCTTTCCATATATACAATGTTCGCAAAAGTCAACTTGAGATTACAATCATTTAACCCCTCAATGAGGTTTTCATTTTTCAAGGTTCTAAGACCCTTCTCACCAATGTGGCCAAATCTCTTATGCCATAACATTGTCTTTTCAGCAGGAAGTTTAACTTCCAAAGCATGAGCACCCTTGGGTACCCAAAATGCACTACCATCAGAATTTGTTACAACAGACTTTTTCACTGTCGGTTGCAATGGTGGGGATGAAGTGACTGCAGCTCTTTTCTTCGAGTCAGGAGAACTATTGCATTGTGAAGTGCATGCCTCCAGCTGAAACAGAGTACCTCTTCGAGTACCCTTCGCAAGCACCATAGATCCTCTAGTCATCTTGCATCCATCCTTCGAAAAGACAACCTTCACACCTGCATCATTCAACTTACTTACAGAAAGCAGGTTTCGTGCCAAGCCTGGGATGTGCATGACTCTAGTGATCCCCTTCACTCATCCATCAAGGAATCGGATTGAGACTCTTCCATGACCAACGATCTTCAGATGAGAGTTGTCACCTAGGTACACTCTTCCACCATCAAACTCTTCATACTTCATGAACCAGCTTTGATGTGAGGTCATGTGGAATGATGCACCAGAATCAACTAACCACACATCATCAGATGCATGGGTGGCCAAGGTTGCGATGAAGGCATCACCATCATCTTGTGACTTGTCAGAATCTGAGTCTGGAACATTCTTCTTCTTTTTCTTTTCCTCTTTGCATTCCTTTCATAAATGCCCAATTTTTCCACAATTCCAATAGAGAGCCTTGGACTTTCCAAGAGATTTGGATCTCCCACGAGATTTGGATCTACCCATCTTAGCTTTCTTGTCCTTCTTTTTCCCTTTCTCCTTGGATCTTCCACGAACCGCAAGAGCCTCTTTAGCTGCTTAAGAGGATTTTCTCCGCATCTCTTCAAATAACAGCAAAGATACCATTTCATCCATTTTAAAAGTGGATGTGGTGCTCCTAATAGACATAACAAGATGATCCCACGAGTCCAGTAAAGAACAAAGCAAGGTCATACAATGATCCTCCTCCTCCATCTTCACACCAACGGAAGTTAACTGTGCAACTAACATGTTGAAAGCATTCAGGTGATCTGCAACAGATCCTCCATCCTCCATCCTCAAAGAATACAACTTCTTTCTCAGAAAAAGCTTGTTCACTAGGGATTCGGTCTGATAAATATCTCTCAGCTTCTTCCAAAGATCTTTTCTTGGTCTTCTCTTCATGAACATTTAACAGGACAAAGTCAGCTAGACTGAGTCTTATAAGACCCTTAGCCTTCCAATCTTTGAGATCCCAATCATCTTGTGCCATTATAGTTGGTTTTACACTAGAAATAGTTTCCCATAGGTCTTGAACAACAAGTATGTCTTCCATCTTAAGTTTCCATAACTCAAAATTTGTGCCATTAAACTTTTCCACCTCTAATCTTCTAGATGTGCCTGCCATCTCCTTCCTGCAACAAGATTTCAGAATACTCTGTACATACTCCCACTCAACCTAATATTAGCTCAACAAACCCCTACCCAACAGCTGGAACCAAAACTGGTCAGGCTCTGATACTAACTGAAAGGAAGCTAGGTGTATGGAAATTGCTTCCTACACTAATCTAAAGAGGAGAGATGAGTACAAATTCGTTTTAATCTTTACAGTTACAAAAATGTTAACATAACAATGGAGATATTGCAACAATACACAACACAAGAATGTAAGATAGAAGAGAGAGACAGAGAGAGAGACAAGATATAACATGGGGAAAACCCTTACAGGTGAAAAACCCCACACTCCAAAACCTGCACAATGTATTATCTAAACAATGAAGTTTACAACACACTTGCAATGCAAGTCTTTATAGGAGTCTTCGACACTCGTCTCTAGAGATAATCCGGTAGCATAATAGTACATGTCAATCACATAATACATATCCTCTCCAAGCACCTGCTTAAATAGAAGTTTACAAGGCAAAAATGTACTTTCCTTGAGATGGGCGTCCAACTTGGCCTCATGACCCAAAACCCATGCCTAGGGACACTTGTCCAACACTACAGCATGGTCATGACACTTGTCACATCACCCCATCCCAATGAGGTCACCTATTCCCAAGTTGGGCAATGACAGATGCTCTTACACATCTTATGATAGTCATAGAATCCATCATAACTGACAGCTCTTACAGTTGTAAGAGAATCTGTCATAACTGCCTAAAAATAGCATATTCTACTTACAACACATCATCACCCTCCTTGGGGCACCCAAAGATTCCTTCTTCCAAGATGCCTTGTGACACATGTCTTCACCTATCATAGAACCTTCCATTTACGACTCTTACACGTCATAGATTATGTCATAAGAATCTGTCATAACCGTTTCAGTCAAGATTCACTTACACACTAGTCAAAGTGCCGACACATGGAAAAATACCTCTACCACTAAGTGGGATGCCTATCTCCTCATATGAGGACAAAATTACATGTGGTCACCTTCCATGTAGGATGACACATCACCATGCCAACTCCCACAAGATGATGAAACGGGACTTGCATCCAAAGTACGTTAATAGGCAATAAATAAAAAACCTTAATTCCCAATAGAGACAATTATAAAATGGAAGACACAAGCCAAAGATTCAAAAGAAGAAATTGGCAAACTGAAAGCTCAAATAGAAGGAGATAAAGGATGTGACATTAGACTCAAGGAGGCAGAAGATATGATCTCTAATTTGAAAGTCATGGTTGAAGAAGGCAAGAGGATTGAAGACTACTTAAATATAAAGCTCAATGAGAAAGCAACTGAATGTTCAAAACTTGAGGAAGAAGTTATCACTCTGAGAAAAGAACTAGAAAAAGTAAAAGAACAAATTGACAAAGGATTAAAACTGAAAGGAGGTTCTGAGATTCTTGATGAATTGATCAACTCTCAAAAGCCATCAAAAGAAAAATCTGGGCTTGGTTTTGAAAAAGGGAAAAGTCCTATAGTCAGTGAATCTACAAACTTATATGATAACTTTAAAGCAGAATGAAAGTTTGAAACAAAGGATGAAAAATCTTACACTAAAGATCCTAAGAAGAATGACTCCAGAGATTCAAAACAAGGTGGATTCACTCCTGTTTGGAGACAAAGAAAGAATAACTTCACACAAGTCTAGAACAAGAAGAAGAATTTCAAAAAACCTTCTCCTAAATAGACTTCTCCTACCAGGTACCCTCAAGCTTTCAATGGTAATTGCTATGCTTGTAATAAGTTTGGTCACAAGGCTATTGAATGTAGAAGCAAGATGAATCAGAATTCATTTAGGCCTCTAAGGTACAATGTTATGAACTCTCATTCATTTCATGGTCAGTGTTATGGTTGCTGATGAGTCTAGTTTATGACTCAATTTTGTTAGACTTTATTATCCATTTGCTATAGTTATCATGGACTTTGGTACTTAGAGCTTGATCTTTTCATGACATTTCCTCAAAATCATAAGATGTTGGGCATAGGTTATTTCCTATAATCTTTAATGACACTGACATGCTATATGAACTATCTATGTTAATTTTACATGTGGTTAATGAATGTTACTCTAAGATAGTTACAGATATGCAATTATTGTGCGTACTAATATTGTTATGCAGATATAATTAGCAGCCATAAAGTCAAGGAAGATTCTGCTAGTTGGTTACTTGCCATCAAAGTCAAGCAAGGTGGTCGTTCAAATGTCAAATGGAGGGAAGATAACCGCCTTGTAACTGCTCTTAATTACTTGTTGAGCAAATTTAGGAGTTACTGTTGTGCTAGATCTGCATTGAAGCAACTTGCTTGACCAGATTCCACGCATGCATAACCTCCTCTCCACTTTCTATGCTTTCCCTAAAGTGGTGTTCTCCTATTCTGTTGGAGTTGACCGCCTTGCTAGGTAGTTGGTTTTGTAGTTTTCTTTCTATAAATAAGACTTAGATGCTCCTTCTGAGGGGTTGATTAATCTGAGGTTGTACTTGCATTATCTAGTTTTCAGTAATACGGTCACATTGTTCATTTGTACTCATGTTTTCCAATGAATAAAATGAAGTTATAAGTTCACATCTCTGAGTTTACATTTGTCTTAGGGAATACCCATCCAAGGGGGCCCACTTGGTGAGCATTCCATCCTTTAGTTTAGTTGTATTTTCTGTTAAGCAGTTAGTTAAACCTGGCATTGAATGTTCCTGCAGCCACTAGAATTCCATTTTGTGTCTATTCCTACAACCAAAGCAGATAAAGTAGTTTCCTGTTTGCTTATCCAGAATTTCATTTTCTGTTATGCACTTCAACTTAGCATAGTTGTTGGTTGACGTTCAGCATTTATGTTATTTATTTCCAAGCAGTTTATTTTCAGCATTATGACTTTCTTAGTTGTAGAATGAATGTGGCTACTTTGCAAGTTCCTAGTGCACATATCGTGCTGACCCATTTCAAGTTCACATCCCTGGGTTGACAAGTTAAATGCATCTTCATAGTGATTAAGATAGCTATTCAGGTTAGATGTCCAATCTCTGGGTCACAACTCTATGGGCTTAGTTGTTAAATCATTGTATGAGATCAACATTTTTGGCACCGCTACCGGGGATGGTGTCAAACTAGGAAGAACTTTGGAGTCATTTTTAGTATTATTTCTTGCAAAAGTATTTGTGGAAGTGTGCTCTTAGTATATCCTTTGTTTAGGAAGTAACGATCCACAATTCATTCAAAACATTCTTTGTGTGAGGTGGTTGATACTGAGTATATTGCATGCATAGAGGTAGAAGAAGAGATGCTTTAGGGAGATTCCTTCCTAATGATTCAAATTACCTAGAAGAAGAAGCAGAAGTGAATCCTTTTCTTGATGCATTCCCTAATTTGAATAGTTCTAAAACATCCTCTGAAGAACAAGCTGCCCAAAACTTGATTGACAATCCATTCACCTTGATAATAAGCCAAACAACTATAGTTGCCCAAAATGTACCCAATCAACCAACCTTTCCATTTCCTATTGCTCATCAAAATGAAGTGGATAATCTCAAAAACATCCCTGCTTCAGTTCCCCCCAAGTTCTATGGACTTGCAACAAAGGACCCAGACACCTTTTTGTTCGAATTTGATATCCTCTGCAGAAGCTATGACTACACTACTCATGCTCATAGGCTTAAGGTGTTTCCTACTACCATGAAAGATGCTGCATTAAGGTGGTTTATGGGTCTAGGTAGTGATATTGTCAATACTTGGGATGATATGAAAGAGAAATTTCTTGAGAAGTATAAAGACTACTGTAGGGGTGGAGATATGAGAGGAAATGATATTTTCATAATGCAACAGAAAGAGGATGAAAGTTTGGAGGATTGCATCTCAAGGTTCATGTTTTGTTTACAAAAATCTCCCCATCATACACTCAATGAGGAGTCTCAGAAACTACTCTTCCTTAGAGGAATAAGTGAGCATTATACAGATGCCTTGGATTTAATGGGAGGAGGAGATATTACCCAAGTGTTTTGGGAGGATATTAAGAAGTTGTGCCAGAATTATTCCAGAGTAGCCATGAAGAAAGGAAGAGGTTACCATTCCCTTATGGAAAAAACCTCTACCAATGGAGTTTCAAGGATGGAGCTAAGTCACTTGTTGTCTGATTTTAAGCAAGATATTATAAATAATATGGCCACCCAGCTGGACACACTTTAGGCAAAGAAGAAGCATGAAGAGGCCAAGGTAATGTTGGCAGAATATTATCCTCATTGCAGAAAAGAAGAGGGACTACAGATGCAAGATGGTAGCTAACATTGACATTAAGCAGATTCCACCTGAGTTCAAGCCAAATCAAAGTTGAAGAAGATCAAGTCTACTATGTTGCACAAAGGAGGCCATGGGCTCCAAGACAAGGTATGTCACCAAATCCATTATCATTTGATGGACCATATTTTAATACTTATGCATCTGGTAACCAATGGTAACATCCATCTCCATCTAATTATGGAGGATATCCACCTCAGCCTTGGAATAACCCTCCAAATACTTAGCAAAATTACCAAAACCCTACACCTCAGTGGCAACAACCTCAGGGGAATTGGCAATCACCTCCAGGAAACTGGCAGCAAACATCTCAATGGAGGGGACGACAACAATGGTCAAATTAGACAACTAATTATATGCAGCCACCTTCTCAGCCCCAGCAGCCTGCTATAATGCCTCCACCTACTAGTTCCAATTCAAATACACCTAAACCTACTCAGTTACCAGCTCATCCCTTCATCTAACCCAAATAATAGACCACAGCAGCAGCTAGTATATTCTGCTGATCCAAATCAATTCCCTGCATATGCTGTGAATATAAGTGACATCCACCTGCATTTAGAAACTACCTTGGTAGCTCCTTCCAGACCCATCATTACTGAGCTTCCTAAGGATGAAGAGGAGCCTTTAAATACCCCTATTCAACCAAATGCACCTTAAAATCTTGAACCAGTACCAGTCAAGCAGACTGCCCAAGAACCACCATTTCCACAAAGGTTGGAAACTGTGAAACAAAAGAAAGAAGAAGAGGAACCCACCTTTCACATTCTAGAGTAGTTGAAACATGTATGTGTCAAGATCCCTCTATTTCAGGCCATAAAAGACGTTCTAATATATGGCAAAGCAATCAAGGAAGCATGCCTTAAGAAGCCATGTAGAAAAAGGAAAGACCCCACTATGGTTCATGTGGTGGGACAGTTGGCTGACATCATGCTTGGGAAAGTGACTATTCCCAAATATAATGATCCAGGGAGTCTTGTGGTAGGAGTTGTTATAAATGGGATCCAAATCAGAAATACTTTGATTGATCTAGGAGCAGCCATAAATGTAATGACCAAGGATATCCTGCAACAACTAAATGTTGCAAACATGAGACCTACTCCTACTGTCCTACAGCTTGCTGATAGTTCTACTATTAAACCTGATGGGATAGTAGAGGACCTTGTGGTATCCCTGGTCTCATGGGAATATCCAGTTGATTTCATGATACTTTCTCCTAAAGCTACATTGGGAGGATACCCCATCATTCTAGGAAGGTCGTGGTTAGCCACAGCAGATGCTTATATTGGATGTCGGTCAGGAGACATGACCATCTCTGATGGGAGAAGCACTACAAAACTTGATCTTTACCCACCTGCACAGCCATCTCATGATATGGATAATCGTGTTTGGCCACATATCGGTGAAGAGGCAGAGGAAGCTAATTCTGTGGAACAACTTATGATGTTAGGCAGAAGTTCTTTCATGCAGCTTCAAGAGGAAGAGGAGGTGTTGTCTAACATAATTCAGAATCATTATGAAGTAGAGGAATCATCATCCTCTCATTCTGTTGATCTAGTGAAGATACTTATTCCCACTTTTCTTGCAGCAATAGGAATGTCTCAAACATTGCTTCCACAAGAAATTAACGTACCAAGCATTAGTGAAGCAACTATGGTAGACTTAACAACTCAAGTGGAGATTGCAGAAGAAAGATATCTGAATATTAACAACAATTTGACTCAAGAACAGCAGTTGTCTTTGACAAATTTGTTAAAGAAACATAAGAATGCCTTTACATGGGATTACCATGACATGAAAGGACTAGATCCCACATTATGCACCCATATGGTTTACATAAAGGAATATTGTACACTAGTAAGACTGCCACAAAGGAGAATCAACCCTACACTAAGAGAAATTGTCAAAGAAGAATTACAGAAGTTATTAGATGCAGGATTTATCTACCCAATCTCAGATAGCCAGTGGGTGTCTCCTCTGTTCTCGTGCCCAAAAAGGGAGGGAAATGGAGAGTCCATATTGATTACAGAGAATTAAACTCTGCCACCAAAAAGGATCATTTTCCCCTTCCTTTCATAGACCAAGTATTGGACTCACTTGCAGGAAAGCAGTACTTTTCCTTTTTGGATGGGTTTAGCGGTTACAATCAGATATAGATTGCACCAGAAGATCAAAAGAAAACAACATTTACATGTCCTTGGGGGACATATACCTACTCAGTGCTTCCATTTGGCTTATGCAATGCACCTGCAACTTTCCAAAGGGAAGTCATTAGCATATTTTCAGATATCTCACATGATTGCATGGAAATCTATATGGACGATTTCACTACTTATGGTGCTACTTTGGAAGAAGCATTAGCAAACTTAGGGAAGGTGTTGGAGAGGAGTAGTACTTGGCCACTATATCTCTCCAAAAGGAATCCAGGTCAACCCAGCAAAGATTGAAGTCATCATCAATCTGCCCATTCCTGCAAAGCAAAAAGATGTGAGAAGCTTCTTAGGTCATGCAAGGTACTATAGACGTTTCATCAAAGATTTCAGCAAAATGGCAGCCCCATTGTATACTCTTCTCATGAAGGATGCTAAATTTCAGTGAAATGAAGACTATAACAAAGCATTTTCTGATTTAAAGGCAGCATTAACTCGTGCTCCTATACTTAAAGGGCCCAATTGGGAGCTTCCTTTCCACATTCATACTGATGCATCAGATTATGCCATAGGAGCAGTCTTAGGGAAGAAAGAAATAGCCATTGAGCATGCTATTTATTTTGTCAGCAAAAACTTACAGGGAGCTGAGTTCAATTATACAGTAACAGAGAAGGAAATGTTGGCAGTAATCTATGCACTCAACAAATTCAGGCACTACATAACAAGCTATCAAATCTTTGTGCATACAAATCATGCAGCCATTAGGTATCTTATGAACAAACCTCTAATATCAGGTAGATTAGAAAGATGGGTGTTGTTAATGCAAGAATTTGACATCACTATTGTGGATAAGCCAGGGAAGGCCAATGTTGTTGCAGACTTTCTTTCAAGACTGACTACATCAGAGGACAACCAAGCCATTGATGACTTTTTCCTTGATGAACATTTGTTTTCAATCACTGTGCAAACACCCTGGTATGCTGACACAGCCAATTATCTGGTCACATGAAGAGTCCCTCCTCATTTCTCTCCAAAAGAGAGAAGGGTACTCATTGAAAAGTCTTTTCCTTTTTCATGGATTCCTGGATGTTTGTTCTACACTGGACTAGACAATGTCATGAGGAGATATGTGAGAGAAGATGAAACATATGACATTTTGCATGCATGCCACAATGAACCATGTGGAGGGCATTTTGCAGCAAAAAGGATAGCAATGAATATTTTTAATGCAGGTTATTACTAGCCCACACTCCACAAGGATGCAGGAAAATATACAAAGAAATGTGACAGATGCCAGAGGATGGGACGGCCAACCAAATCTGATGAGATGCCCCTTTACCCTCAGATTGCGATTACTCCATTTGATAAGTGGGAATTAGATTTTGTAGGACCCATTGATCCTCCATCCAATGGTAAATCCTATATCTTAGTATGCACTGATTATGTAACCAAATGGGTAGAAGTTAAGGCCATGAAGCATGCAAGAGATAATAAGGTTGCAGAATTTCTTTATGAGAAAATTTTCACACGATACGGAGTCCCCAAAGAGTTAGTGACTGATTAAGGAGCTCAATTCACTTCAACCCTAGTTGCAACACTAGTCAATGAGTACAACATAAGGCACAAGAAATCTACACCTTATCACCCTCAAGCCAATGGCCAAGTTGAGGTGACTAATATGGAAATTGAAGCCATTCTGACCAAAACTGTGGCTGTCCATAGGAAGGATTGGGCAAATAGGCTACCCAAAGTTGTTTGGGCCTATAGGACAACTTGGAAAACAACCACAAGCTTCACCCCTTTTGAGTTACTGTATGGAAAAATAGCCATGATGCCTATTGAATTTGAACATAAGACTCTTCGGACTGCAATAGACTTGGGGATGGATCTCTCTTAGGCACAAAAGGAAATAATCATGCAGCTCAATGCTTTGGATGAGATAAGGAAAGCAATCTTACATCACACAGAGGTGGTATAGAATTAGAGAATAAAGTGGCATGACAAATTCATCAAAGATAAGAAATTCCAGCCAGGTGACTGGGCATTGCTCTACAACTCAAGGTATCAGGGTAATGTAGGAAAATTGCAGACAAGGTGGCTAGGACCATATGAGGTTGCTGAAGTTTTTTCCAATGGTGTTGTTTAACTTACCACCATTGACCCTGTTAGATTTAAGTTGTTAGTCAATGGTCATCACCTCAGGTTGTATCACAAGCCAACTTTGAAGGAAGAGTTCCTGCAACAATTCAATCAGCACACAACTCCTGAACTTCCTGCAACCGAAGGTAGTGGACCTAGTGTCCCTCCTTCTGGCTAACCGATGCTCGACACTTGTCATAATAAAGACTTCCACTTTTGTAGGGGTCCACTTCTTCATTCATTCACCCATCTACCATCCATATCCATCATTCTCTCTTCCATTATGTCGCCATGATCTCACTTCATCCCACCTCACTTTCTTTCACTCCACTCTCATTCATTGCTCAATTAATTCTTAAAAGGTGACCGGCACTTTCTCCATGATTTTTACAACTAATCTTCCACACATCGAGGTACGCGCACTTTAATTTGTTATATCTTAATTATTTTTTCGTACATTCATTTAATTATTGTAAATTGATGTCGATGTTCTCCATAGAATGTAATTATTCCCTACCCCATCTAGTCACGCATCACCATTCCACATTCGAGGACACATGCTCAATTTTAGGTTGGGGAGGGAGTGTGAATACCATGTCCACGTGTCAATCCATGTGCTTTACACCAGCATAAAGTTTAAAATTGAATGATTTGAATTCTGAGTGAGATGACAGCTCGCAACTGTGAGGTGATAGCCTTCATTGATTACTCCTTACTGCCTGTTCTACTCTTGTCATAATCTTGTGTTCCCAAATAAGGAAAATTGAGACGACATTAGTGATTGAAAATTTAACAAGGTTGCAGGAAGGTGAAGTTTAGTTTTTCAAAAACTTTGTGCAAAAAGAAAAACTTTGCAGAAGTGATTGTTTTCAAACAACTAAAACAATGGGAGGTGGATTAATTCGAAATGAACCCATAGTTCATGACGTATTACTACAGGATGCACCCAGCCAGGCTGAGTTTAGAAATTGTGGGTGGTTAGATTATTTCTTGAAGCTGAATGGTTTTGATGAAAATGTCGCATTAGAATTTGCCCAGACATTATCTAAAGGTAAGGCCACGGTAAAAGGGTTGGAGGTGTTGGCTACTGAAGAAAGAATTGCAAAAGTTACAAGGTTGCCTGTCGATGGTGAGAATTACCCTGTTACCAGAGATGCCAGGTCAGCTAGGGCCAAATTTATAGAACCTGGTGACCCTCCAATAACTGTAGACAAATAGGGAGCCAAGAGAACCTCTCTGCCTAAGCCATGGAAACAAGTAGCTATTCATTTTGTGAGGTACATTACTTGTAAAGGTTGTCAGTCGAATATTCATTTTGTGCATTTCAAACTACTAAATCATATGAGGCATGGGAGAAGAATGAATGTGCCAAACATGCTATACCACCTTCTCTCAATCATGGCCGTCAAGACCCAAAAAGGTAGGGCTAATTCTGTTTCCCACCATTGTTTGATCAAATTGTTAGTTGAAAAGTCTCTGCATGAGGTGTCTGATATGACTTGGGAAGAATTTTTAAATATTGATCAAATAAGACCAACCCATTTGCAACCTACGGTTGTGCCTCAACCTTGTAGAACTAGGAGAAGAGTGAGTTTTGTTGAAGCTACTCCAGGAACCTCAACTTCTAGTGCAAACCCTCCTGCAGCAAAACAAGCTATTAAGATTAGTTCTTATGAGGCAGAGCATTCAAACAAAGGAAGTTCTTCAGATTATGATGATGATGTTCCCCTTAGCAATTTAATTCGAACTAGGGCATAGAAGAAAAAGGCAGAAATAAGGAAGGGTAAAACTAAAAAGCAAACCACATGAAAGAATGTGTCGAGCTCTAAGAAATGGAAGTTGACACTCTTCTTCCTGCAGTCGAAGAGAAACATGAGAGCCCTTCTAGTAAATCGAGACCTACTGAGCCGGCCTCTAGTGTACCTCCACAAACAAGCCCTAGGGTTGAAGAAATGACAGTTGAGGATACAGAGGCCCCAATGGGGAATGGGAATGTTGTAGAAAAAGGCATAATTGAGGAAGCAACAAATGTAACATTGGCAAACCTTGTTGCCACTGCTGAACATGTTGAGAGTCAGGGACATGAAGACAAACAGGAGTTCCTGCAGCAAGACGCCTTGCAGCCTGAATTGGTTGAACATTCAGGAACCATGCAATTGGTGCTATATGAAGATCAACCATCTGTGCCAGGAAAGCCTTTGGTAGGAATACACAAACCCCCTAATTTTTTTATGCATATGGTAGCCATGAATTTGTGGAATGAAATGCAAAGGAGAGAAGAAGAATGGAAAAAGGAGAAGTGTAGGCTGAAGAATGAAATTCAAAAGAAAGATGAAGAACTTGAAGATAAGAATGTAGAAATTGTGACTTTAAAGGAAAGAGTGGATAATATGGCAGCCTTAGTGCCTCAGGTATTAGAGTGTAGGACTCCCCCAAGGGTCTATGCTCTGTATTTAAAAGAAAAGTTTCTTTCTTTTAAAATAGCAAGGATTGTTTCAAGTTTGAATCCTTCTATTGAGTCTCCTCTTGAATTTTTCAATGCTTATCGGATTGCTCCTCCTGAAATAAAGAATTTGTTGTGTGAATTCTATTTACATAATTATGCTGTGTCCCAAGATCATGAGTGGAATCCCTTGTTGTATGTTGGGGATATTCAATTGAGGGCATTTATGTCCTGGGTACAAAATGAGATTAGTTGGTGACAACAGTTCAAGGCTTATAAGCAATCAAAACTTAGCACTCCCCTGCCCATCAGAGCTGAATCTAGAAATTCAGGAAGCATTTTCAATGATTGGCACAGAATGCTTTATAGACCAAGCTATGGCAACAGAATCCTGCCTGTCAGAGAAGCAGCTTACAGAGAATATGAGAAGGTTGCAAACACTATTGGAGAATCTGTAAAGGGACATTTGACACAAAGGTGGAGTAGTTTGTTTGATGAGCTAAAACAAGCAGAGCCTCACTCTCTGTAGAACTATGTTGCAGCATGTAAAAGAGTGGATAGATATATATAGATTGGGAGGACAAAGGGACAATTCTGGCTTCCCTTAATCTTCCAACCACCTATCCTATTGTGGCCTATGCCAAATTACAAGTTTTACCAGTATGATATTGCTGAAGAGAGGAAGAGATGTAACAAATTGGATAGACAGCAAGGGTTCTATTGGGATCCTAACTCACGCACTAGAGAAACTGATATAGGACAGCTGGCAGTTGCTAATTTCAGGGCATTGACCAAACAGAAGAACAACGCTTCCTCTATTTGAGGACCAGCAAAGTCTTAGGTTGGGGAGAGTGATGAGTCTAGTTTATGACTCAATTTTGTTAGACTTTATTATCCATTTGCTATAGTTATCATGAACTTTGGTACTTAGATCTTGATCTTTTCATGACATTTCCTCAAAATCATAAGATGTTGGGCATAGGTTATTTCCTATAATCTTTAATGACATTGACATGCTATATGAACTATCTATGTTAATTTTGCATGTGGTTAATGAATGTTACTCTAAGATAGTTACAGATATGCAATTATTGTGTGTACTAATATTGTTATGTAGATATAATTAGCAGCCATAAAGTCAAGGAAGATTCTACCAGTTGGTTACTCGCCATCAAAGTCAAGCAAGGTGGTCGTTCAAATGTCAAATGGAGGGAAGATAACCACCTTGTAACTGGTCTTAATTACTTGTTGAGCAAATTTAGGAGTTACTGTTGTGCTAGATCTGCATTGAAGTGACTTGTTTGACTAGATTACATGCATGCATAACCTCCTCTCCACTTTCTATGCTTTCCCTAAAGTGGCGTCCTCCTATTCTGTTAGAGTTGACTACCTTGCTAGGTAGTTGGTTTTGTAGTTTTCCTTCTATAAATAAGACTCAGATGCTCCTTTTGAGGGGTTGATTAATTTGAGTTTGTAGTTGCATTATCCAGTTTTCAGTAATATAGTCACGTTGTTCATCTGTACTCATGTTTTCCAATGAATAAAATGAAGTTATAAGTTCACATCTCTGAGTTTACATTTGTCTTCAGGAATACTCATCCAAGGGGGCCCACTTAGTGAGCATTCCATCCATTAGTTTAGTTGTATTTGCTGTTAAGTAGTTAGTTAAATCTGGCATTGAATGTTCCTGCAGCCACTAGAATTCCATTCTGTGTATGTTCCTGCAGCCAAAGCAGACAGAGTAGTTTCCTATTTGCTTGCCCAAAATTTCATTTTATGTTATGCACTTCAGCTTAGCATAGTTGTTGGTTGACATTCAACATTTATGTTATTTCTTTCCAAGCAGTTTATTTTCAGCATTATGACTTTCTTAGTTGTAGAATGAATGTGGCTACTTTGGAAGTTCCTAGTGCACATACCGTGCTGACCCATTTCAAGTTCACGTCCCTAGGTTGACAAGTTAAATGCATCTTCATAGTGATTTAGACAGCTATTTAGGTTAGATGTCCAATCTCTGGTTCACAACTCTATGGGCTTAGTTGTTAAATCATTGTATGAGATCAACACTTGCGATAAAGTTGGCCATAGGGCTAATGGATACAGAAGCAAAGTGATGAGGAATGGTTTCATGAACAAGAACAATGCTATGACTTCTCAATTCTTTTATAGTTACTGCTACACATGCAGCAAGTTTGGACATAAGGTTGTTAATTGCAGATCTAATGTGAGAAGAGGTGGTTATGCTCCACAATCCAATATCACCTTCTACAATTGTAATAAAACAGGACACATTGCAAGGTTCTGCAAGGGAAAGGATGTAAGACCTACTCCTCAAAGGAAGATTGGCATTGGTCAACAAGAAAAGGAAATGAACAAGACATGGGAGAAGAAGGAAGAAAGTGAAGTAAAGGAAGGATTTGTACCTCTGCCTGGTGCAGATGGATATTCTGGTAACTAAAAGTGAAGTATTGGCTCAAGGGGAGTTGCAATTGCAAATCTTTTCAAACCCCTATCGAGCATAAGATGTTGAAATCCTCAGCATAATGGCTAATGGTGACATGGATATGTTTGGCTAGCAATTTTATGAGTTTTGATCAAAAATTTGGAGTAAATACACTCTCTACAAAGGTTTGTTGAATGATCATAGATCCCTATGACAGTAAAAAGCTGATTAGGTCAAGAATAGAGAAATGCATTTAATGCAAAGCAACTAGGGAAGATATGAAGCATATTTAATCGATACTTGATCAAAATTGATCTCATTTGATCGATATCTAGTGTGTGCAAGAGCTAAGAAGAGACGAAGATATTCAGTGGATTTTGTGAGCAAACCCTAAATGATCGCATTCATAGGTATTTCTTAAATTTGCTTGTAAAACCCTAGTTTTCTGAAAGAATTATCATGGCAACACTTGTGGTTATCGATATTGTTGAGAGGTTGAGGCCAAGATTCAAGAAACACTCTTTCAAATCCACTGAAACTGACAAGGATGGAGTGTTTTCCTGCATGCCCATCAATGTACTACATACAAAGGATGTCCACATATACATTCACTCACGACTAAATGAATACAACCATTTAAAGTTGGAACAGTTTAGGAATGACAATCTTTTGGGTGATGATTTTTAGCTAAACCAGAATATGCAAATTATAAAGCAAAATGGTTAGGTGTCTGGAAGGGTTTTCCCAATTTTTTCTATGAGGATGATTGGGTCAGAATTTTTTTGAGTTAGATTCATGAAGAATTCCTTTGCCTTGATCAACCCTACATGATCACAAAGGAAGCTATCAGAAATGTGACTAGATTGTGCTCCTCCGGACTTGTGCCAGTTCTAAAGGTCGTAAAGAATGAGGTAGTTATGAAGCTTACGGTGTAAATTTTGACAAAAGAACCCTAAAAGTGGATGATATTAGTGACCTAGAAGTCTGATATGCCACAATGGGAATTGCATACAAATTATATTACACAAACATAAAAGGATCAACTACTACAATTGCCATCTACACTACTCATCAGATGGTTAAGGAAGGAAAGGACTATGACCTATGTGAGTTGTTGTGACAATAATTGTTAGACAATCTGAAGAGAACAAAGGAGACACGTTATCACTTCTGGTATGGCTCTTTGATTGTTTGTCTCATGTTTTATTTCATGAAAGAATTTCTTGGTATGAATAATGTAGTCTAGAGAAGAGATATCCCTGTTGCACATTAGATTAGGGATCACATGTGTAGTTTTGCAAACTCTAAACAATGCAACACTATGTATTGGGGATTCTTTAAAAACTTCCAAGATGAAATGCAAATAAGGGAGAGGATACCATCAAAAGTTGTAGAAAAATACAAGAATGATATAACTTTCATGGTGGATAAGGACAATTGCTATATGGAGGCAGTTGAACCAAGGACTTTCTGGATAACCACTTTGCCTTATGAGATCTCTGGACCTAATTTGATTGGATATGTTGATATCCTACTCAACAAGCCTAAAGACCCTAATACCAAGAGATTTGGGACCTATGATGAAATAACTAATAAGATGGTCAAGAAGAATGTAGAAGAGAAGACAGAGAAGATGAAATCAAAGTTGGAAGAGATGCTTAATGAAAGGAATCAAGGTACACGGAACACACTTCCTACACCAATCTAATGAGGGGAAATGTATGCAAATTCATTTTAATCCTTACAATTGTAGAAATGTTAAACATATAACATAAGAAATTACAGTAGAAACACAACACATAAAAGATTGACACAAGATGTATCGTGGGGAAAACTTTTTCAGGTAAAAAACCCCACTCTAAAACTTGCACAATGTATTATCTAAAACAATAACAGTTTACAATACACTTGCAATGCAAGTTCTTCCAAGAATCCTCAAATGTCATTTCTGGAGTGATTCCGGCAGCATAACAGTACCTATAAAAACACTATGCAACTACAACTCTAAAACAATGCATTTTATAGAGATACAAGGCATATTCTGGAAGTTTCTTGAGATAGGCATCCACCTTAACCTCATGGCCATTATCCCTCATCAAAGGACACTTATCCAAGCTGAAAATACATCTATCATACATGTAGATTCAACTTTCCCAACATGGAGTGCTCTAAGGCTAAAAATAGACTATGACGGATGCTCTTACGCATATTACAACTGTCATAAAAATCTACAACATGACAATCTTAAATGTTGTAAGAGAATCCATCAAATAATGTTGAATATAGCATATTCCTCTTACAACATGTCATAGCCCAACTTGGGCACCCAAAGATGCCTTTCCCTCATGCAAAGATACTCACCGACACTTGTCACCACTTGTCATAGGAATCTCCAAACTTGGCTTTTATGCGTCATAGATTCTATCATATGGAATATCCTCTTCCACATACCACAAGATGCTGACACATGGCATATTAGTGCCACCTCAAATGGAATGCCCAAATCCATGTAGATTTGACTTGACCATCCAAGTCACATTCCAAGTAAGATGACATGTCATCGTACCACCTCAACTAAGTGACCAAACTGAATGTGCAAGTAAATACAATATGAGGCAATAAATAAATATATAATTAAATGAATAATGCTAGGAATTTGCAAAGGTTGAGACACCTTAATTCCCAACATTCTCCCACTTGTCGAACACCTTGCAAGAGCCAAAATAAATGACAAGATTTAACTACTAGGGGCCAAGAGGCCCATGGACTCTGAACACCATTTGAACTTCTTTGTGCCCACTTGTTTCATCAATGTATCTGCAACATTTTTCAAAGTGTCTACCTTCTCCAATATCACCTTCCCATCTTCTACCATATCTCGAACAAAATGAAACTAAACATCAATATGCTTTGTTCTGGCATGGAAAGTAGGATTCTTTGCTAGGCAAATCACACTCTGACTGTCACAACAGATAGTAATATGTCCTGTATCAACACCAATATCTGAACACAACCTCTTAATCCAAATGGCTTCCTTACAAGCATGAGTTTCTGCCATGTACTCTGCTTCTGTCATAGACAAAGCAACCACAGGTTGTCTCTTACTCATCCAACTAATAGCACCACCAAACATGGTAAACACATAAGCACTGGTGGATCTCCTGTTGTCAATGTCACCTACCCAATCAGAATCCACGAATACTCAAAGAATGCAGAGGTCTAGTAGGATAACCATGATAACATAGAGAATGCTCAGAAGTACCCCTCAAATATCTAAACACTCTTTTCATCACGCATCCCAATGTACCCGTCTAGGATTAGTCATAAAACGACTAAGGACTCCGACTACTTGGGCAATGTCTGGTCTTGTACAGACCATAGCATACATCAAACTGCCAACTGCACTAGCATAAGGTACTATGCTCATATCCTCCATCTCAGAAGGAGACTTTGGACAATCATTCACAGATAACTTTGTTCCCAATGAGATAGGAACACACAATGGTCTACAATCTGCCATGTTGAATCTATCCAACACAATCTTCACATACTTACTCTGGCTTAACCAAAGTGTTTTGTTTGCTCTGTCTCTTCTGATATCTATCCCCAGAATGTACCTAGTTGCCCCTAAGTTTTTCATTTCAAACTGTGCTAACAACTGAGACTTCAGATCAGAAATCATGTTCTTACCATTCCCAATCAGCAACATATCATCAACATATAAGGCAATAGTGAGAATATGATCATTGTCAAACCTGTAATACACACAATGATCTAATTTCGATCTCATAAATCTAATAGACAACACAAAGGCATCAAACTTCAAGTACCACATCCTAGGAGATTGTTTCAATCGATACAAAGACTTCTTTAACTTGCAAACCAAATTTTCTTTACCTTTCACTATGTAGTGCTCTGGCTGTGACATGTACATTTCTTCCTCCAAGTCACCATGAAGGAAAGTTGTCTTCACATCCATTTGTTCCACTTCTAAGTCATAAGCTACTGCAAGAGATAACAGGAACCAAATAGATGTTATCTTTGCAACGAGAGAGAAAATTTCACCATAATCAATTCCCTCCACTTGTGAATACCCCTTCACAACCAATCTAGCCTTGTACTTTTCAACATTGCCATCTACTCCACATTCCTTCTTAAACACCCATTTGCATCCAATGGGTTCCCGTTCATCAGGCAAAGGCACCAAGTCCCAAGTTTTATTCTTTTCCAAAGAAACCATCTCATCTTCCATGGCCTCCTTCCAAGAACCTGCATCTTTCATGCCCATAGCTTCTGTCATAGTTCTAGGCTCATCAATGTTAGTAAGCAAAGTAAAAGCACAACTAGAATCAAGCAATGTATAACCAAACCTCTCAAGTTGCTTCCTGTTTCATGTGGACCTCCTCAAAGGCTGAGGTGGAGGTTCTACTTCTTCTAAACTTTCAGAGCTACTAGAGCTCTCCTCATCATCAGGTCCAACAGCATCTTTTGGTTCAGTCTTCTCAGGGGTAGAAGGAAACTAAACCACGTCCTCTTTCTTTTCTTTTTCTTCTAGCTGTAGAATAATAGGAGAAGGTGTTAGCTCTCTGAAGATAACACTTCTGCTATACAACACTTTTTCAGCCACAGGATCCCAAAGTTTGTACCCTTTCACATCGACACCATAGCCAATTAAGACACACCTAACTGTCTTATTTTCCAATTTTGACCTCTTCTCCTTAGGCACATGTGCATATGCCTCACAACTAAAAACATGAAGATGTCTCAATGAGGGCTTCTTACTAGACCACACCTCCATGGGTGTCTTATCAACGAGTACTGAGGTAGGAGACCTATTAACTAGGTAGCAAGCAGTGGCTACAGCTTCAGCCCAAAACTTTTGTTCAAGGCTAGCATCACTAAGCATACTCCTAGCCCTCTCCATCAAGGTTCTATTCATCCTCTCTATAACTCCATTTTACTATGGGGTATAAGGAGTTGTCTTATGTCTAAGTTTAATCCCATGTTCTTTGCAGAACTGATCGAACTCTGCGAAACAAAACTCACGACTGTTATCAGTTCTCAAACACTTAATCTTTTTACCAGTCTGATTCTCTACAAAAGCTTTAAACTCTTTGAACCAACTAAAGACTTCAAATTTTGTTCTAAGAAAATAAACCCATGTTGATGCAAGAGCATCCCTGGTTCAAGAGTAATCTTACATCAACCAAAAACATTTGCATTTCAGTTCTCTCATTTTCTAATTCAGTTCAGGTAGTTCAATCAGTAGCAGTTTTCAGCTTGTGGTCTAGTTTTGGCATTTCACATCTTGCAGATATGGACTTAGCATCTACATTCATTCATCTACATCATATCAAAAATTTAGAGCATTTGGATCAGTTACCAAAAATATATCTCTATTAGAAGATCAATTGTTTTCTCAGAGTAGAGCATCCTAACAGTTCCTATTAATCAGATGAAGGAGAAGGCTTACGAATCATTCCTTGACTTGTAGATATCAATGACACATCATTTAATGTATTTTGGTTCGTGTTTGACCTTCCTCAAGGGTCCACATGTTGTTCCATTCATTTGAGGAAGTGTTCTATGAATTTAGGTCCGACCTATCTGTGAACACGTTACAACTCTTCATTGGAGTTTGTGACCTTCCTTGGTCGACGCGGAGGAATCTATTGGTCTGAAAATGATATATAAAGATGTAATAGATCCTTAGGAAAGTAGTTAGAAATTGATTCATAGTTCTTAGTTTAGATTTGTGTGAAGGAGCTTCAAAGCTTTATCTTGCGCATGTATGTAATCAGGTCTGTGAGCCCAGATTATAAGCCCGCATATTACCGGCTAGATTGTATTTGAATTATATGATATACCAAATTACTGAATCTACATTTTGTTCCATTTCATTGAGTTATTTCCATTGTGTTTACTCTTCCTACACGGTCCGGATAGTTCATTCTGTGAACCCTCCTACCGTGACTGCACCAAGTGGTATCAGAGCAAAAGTTTGAATCTTGGAGAGAGAAAGTTTGATTCTTTGGAGCGAATTGGTGAAGGGGATTCCATAAGATCTTGTTGTAAGAAGATCGTTGATCTAAGGTAGGTTACTTGTGTGCAACCAATCACCGATTGAAAGGCAGTTGTCACTTGTAGCTCGATCGTCGAATTTGAGGCAGTTTGCACTTGGTCCTAGAAAGATGCTGCCATGAAGAGTTCCTCATGTTGGTACAATGGCTAATAGAATGGATGAGATGATGGAATTTATGAGAACAATGAGAATCCATTTGGATGCTGTTGAGGAAGATAGGCGAAGAGGATTGACACCGAGACCTAATGTTGAAAGTGATGATAAAGAAGAATTTCAATCTGCTGAACAAACTGGCAAAACCCTAGAAGGCAATGAAGAAGAAGAATCAGATCAGATAAAGATGTTGTGAGTTATTTCAAAGATTGGAAAGAGACCTTGAGTTGATGTCCTGAATTATACTGGTAATTTGAATCTAGAAGAATTGATTGATTGGATAAATGACATGGAAGAATACTTTGAATATGATGAAATTAAAGATCCAGAGAAGGTGAAATTTACAAAGACAAAGTTGAAAGGACATGTTGCTATATGGTGGAAAGAAGTTCAGTTGGAAAGAAATAGAAGAGGAAAAGAAAATATTACAAAGTGGGACCAGATGGTGACAAAGTTGAAGAATCAGTTCATACCTGTTGACTATGAGTTGGAATTGTTGAAAAGATTGCAAAACCTAAGACAAAAGGAGAAATCTATGAAGTACACTGAAGAATTTCATAAGATGATCATCAGGATAGGACATAGTGAAGCAAGCAAAGAGAAAGTGGTTTGATACATCAATGGATTAAGATTGAATATTCAAGAAGAACTAAGTTTGGTAAGGATGACATCTTTGGAAGAAACATATCAATTTGCCCTAAAAGTTGAAAAGAAGATGAATAAGCGACATGGTTAGAGACAGAGAGGTAGAGGAGGTAAATTTCAAAGAGGTGGGACATTTTTCAGAGGAGATAGATCATTTGTGGAGCAGAACAAGTTTGACAACCCATTTAAGAAGGATGACAGAGATAACAATGCTTACTGGAGAGATGACAGAATTTTTTACTGGAGAGGAAACCCTAGTGCATACTAGAATGAAGGATATAGTAAAGAAGGAAGAGGATTTGATAAGAGGACATTTAGAGGTACTTGTTTCAAGTGTCAAGGTGAAGGACATAGAGCATTTGAGTGTAATTAGGGTAGTACAAATAAGAGGATAGAGAATAGTGGAAGAGCAACCTATGTTGAAGAAGAACTTGTTGAATTAGATGACCCCTGTTCAGTTAGCAAACCAAAGAAAGGAGAATCACTTGTGATGAGGAGAGCACTATTTCAAGCAGAGACAAATGAAGAACCACCGCAGAGGAAGAGTATGTTTAGAACAAGATGTAAATCTAGAGGTAAGTGTTGTAAAGTTGTAATTGATAGCGGTAGTTCAGATAACCTAGTTTCAAAGAAGATGGTGACTAAGTTGAAGTTAGAAATATTGAAACACCCTAAGCCCTATCAGATAGCATGGATTCAGGATGATCATAAGGTACTGGTGAGTGAACAATATTTGGTGAAATTTCATATTGGATCTTATCATGATGAAGTCTTGTGTGATATCATGCCTATGGATGTTTTTCATATCTGGTTGGGTAGACCTTGGCAGTATGATAGAAAAGCTATACATGATGGGAGAAAGAACACATATACTATAACAGCAAATGGGAAAAGAATTACTTTGATTCCTGTAGAAGATGATCCTAAAGATGTGGTATGTGGGAATGCTAGAATCTGTTTAGTAGATGGAAGGAAATTTTTGAATGGTTTGAAACAGGAGAGTATGTGCTATGCCTTGATTCCTAAAACGCCTGAAGTAGTGAAGCAAGAGACTAAACCGGATGAGATAAAGGAGTTGCTGACAGAGTACGCAGATATCATATCAGATAATGTACTAGATGGATTGCCACCTATAAGGAGTATCAGTCATCACATGGATCTTATACCAAGAGCAAGTTTTCCTAACAAAGCAGCACACCAGATGACACCGGTAGAGAATAAAGAATTGAATAGATAGATACAAGAGTTGTTGAGAAAAGGATTGATCAGAGAAAGTTTGAGTCCTTGTATAGTACCTGCAGTGCTAGCACCTAAGAAGGATGGAGAATGGAGAATGTGTACTGACTCTAGAGCAATAAACAAGATCACAGTTAAGTATAGATTCCCTTTAACTAGAATGGATGATATAATGGATTGTTTGAGTGGAGCAACATATTTCACAAAGATAGATTTGAAGAGTGGATACCATCATATCAGAATTAGAGAAAGAGATGAATGGAAGACTGCTTTTAAGACAAATGAAGGATTGTATGAGTGGTTAATGATGCCCTTTGGACTGACAAATGCACCGAGTACTTTCATGAGGTTGATGAATGAAGTTCTGAAGAAATTCTTGGGTAAGTTTGTTATTGTGTACCTAGATGATATTCTAATTTTCAGTAAGACAAAAGAAGAACATTTGTGGCATATGAGATAATTTTTGCAGAGACTGAGAGAGGAGAAATTGTTGATAAACATCAAGAAGTGTAGTTTCATGAAGGAAGAGTTGGTATATTTGGGATTTGTGATTTTTGTGGAAGGATTGAAGATGGACCCTGAGAAAGTGAGCAATTGTTGAATGGCCTACACCGGAGAGCATTGGAGAAGTTAGATCATTTCATGGATTGGCTAGTTTCTACCGGAAGTTCATAAAAAAATTTAGTTCAGTTTGTAACCCTATGATAGAGACAATGAGAGGTGACAGAAAAGATTTCAAGTGGACATCTGGAGCAGACAAAAGTTTTGAGTTGTTGAAGCAAAAAGTGACAGAACAACCTATTTTGGCGTTACCAGATTTTAATAAGGTATTTCAAGTTGATTGTGATGTAAGTGGAAATGCAATAGGAGCAATATTAAGTCAAGAAGGTAGACCTGTATCTTATTTCAGTGCAAAGTTAAATGATGCAAGGAAAAGATATTCAGTTTATTATCAAGAGTTCTATGCCATAATTCAAGCCTTAAAGAAGTGGAGACATTACTTGTTGGCTAAGGAGTTTGTGTTGTATACAAACCATCAAGATTTGCAATATTTGAATAGTCAAGGTAAGTTGAATCAGAGACATATGAGATGGGTAGAGTTCATGCAGAGTTATACTTTTGTATTGAAGCATAGGAGTGGTAAATCAAACAAAGTTGTTGATGCCTTGAGTAGAAGAAGAAACCTGTTGACAGAGATGAGAGTTGAAGTGTTGGGGTTTGATGAATTGAAGAATATGTATGAGGGAGACACTGATTTTGTAGAACCTTGGAGAGCATGTAAGGAACCTATTGTGATAGATAGGAGTAAGTGGCTAGACTATTTCATTCAAGAAGATATGTTATTCAAGGGAAGTCAGTTGTGCATACCTAGAAGTTCAATGAGAGATAATTTGATCAAAGAGAAGCATAGTGGTGGATTGGCAGGACACTTTGGCATTGACAAGACAGTGGCTTTGGTAAGTGAAAATTACTTTTGGCCTTAGATACATAAGGATGTTCAGAGATTTGTGCAGAGTTGTAGAGTTTGTCAAGTTGCAAAAGGGAGTAGTTAGAACACTGGATTGTATAAACCTTTGGCAGTACCGGAGAGACCTTGGGAAGACATAAGCATGGATTTTGTAATGGGATTGCCTAGGACACAAAGAGGACATGATTCAATATTTGTAGTGGTTGACAGATTTTCAAAGATGGCTCATTTCATACCTTGTAAGAAGACAACTGATGCAGTGCATGTAGCTAACCTATTTTTCAAAGAGATTGTGAGATTGCATGGATTAACTAAGAGTATAGTTTCAGACAGAGATACAAAGTTTGTTGGATACTTTTGGAAGACACTTTGGAAGAAGATGAAGACAGATTTGAAATTCAGTTCAACTTTTCATCCACAGATAGATGGACAAACAGAGGTAGTGAATAGGAGTTTGGGAAACTTGTTGAGATGTTTGGTTGGAGACAAAGCCGGGAGTCGGGATTTGATTCTTTCACAAGTAGAGTTTGCAAACAATAATTCAATAAATAGTACCAGAAGAACACCTTTTGAGATTGTTACTGGACTAAATCCTAGAGGAGTAGCAGAATTGAGAGACATCTGATGAGTCTAGTTTATGACTCAATTTTGTTAAACTTTATTATCCACTTGTTGTAGTTATCTTGGACTTTGGTACTTTGATCCTGATCTTTTTATGTCATTGCCTCAAAGCTATAACTTGTTGAGCATAGGTCATTTCTTATATTCTTTTATGACAAAGACATGCTATATGAACTATCTATGTTAATTTTACATATGGTTAATGAATGTTACTCCAAAGTAGTTACGGATGTGCAATTATTGTGTGTACTAATATTGTTATGCAAATATAATCAGCATCCATAAAGTAGAGGAAGATTCTGCTGGTTGGTCACTTACCATAAAAAGTCAAACATGGTGATCATTCAAATGTCAAATGGAGGGAAGACAACCGCCTTGTAACTAATCTTAAATACTTGTTGAGCAAATTTAGGAGTTACTGTTATGCTAGATCTGTGTTAAAGCAACTCGCTTGACCAGATTCCCCACATGCGTAACCTCCTTTCCACTTTCTATGTTTTCCATAATGAGGTGTCCTCCTATTCTGTTGGAGTTGACCGCCTTGCTAGGTAGTTAGTTTTATAGTTTCCTTCTATAAATAAGACTCTAATGCTCCTTCTGGGGGGTTGTTGATTAATCAAAGATTGTATTTGCATTATCCAATTTTCGGTAATACAGTTATAATGTTCAGTTGTACTCATCTTTTCCAATGAATAAAATGAAGTTGCATGTTTGCATTTCTGAGTTTACATTTATCTTAGGGAATACTCATCCAAGGGGGGCCACTTGGTGAGAATTCCACCCTCTAGTTCAGTTACATTTTCTGTTAAGCATTTAGTTAAATCTGGCATTAAATGTTCCTACAGCCACTAGAATTCTATTCTGTGTCTGTTCCTGTAGCCAAAGCAGACAGAGTAGTTTCCTGTTTGTTTGCCCAGACTTTTACTTTCTGTCATGTACTTGATCTTAGAATAGCTATTGGTTGATGTTTAGCATTCATGCTATTTCCTTTCTAGCAGTTTATCTTCAGCATTATGTATTTCTTAGCTATAGAATGAACGTGGCTACTTTGGAAGTTCTTAGTGCACATACTGTGCTGACCCATTTCAAGTTCACGTCCCTAGGTTGACAAGTGAAATGCATCTCCATAGTGATTAAGACAGCTATATAGGTTAGATGTCCAATCTCTGAGTTACAGCTTTAAGAGCTCAGTTGTTAAATCATTGTACGAGACCAACAACATCCGTATAGAAGAAAAGAGGAGTGCAGAAGCAAAAGAACTTGTAGATCACATGAAGACAATGCATAATTAGGTGAAGAAGCATTTGGAGGATATGAACAGTAAGTACAAAGAGAAGGCTGATGAGAAGAGAAGACATAGGGAATTTGAAGTTGGAGATGAAGTGACGGTGTACTTGAGAAAAGAAAGATTTCCAGTAGGGACATATAACAAGTTGAAGATGAAGAAGTTTGGACCTTCTAGGATACTCAGGAAATTTGATTTACGAAATGCATATGAAGTGGAATTACCGGAGACATTGGGTATTTCACCTATTTTCAACATTGCAAACCTTTATCAATATCATGAAGCAGAGTTCAGTGACAGCACAGAAGAAAACTTGAAGAAGCAATTACCACAACAAGCACCGGAACAGATTGAAGACATCTTGGACAGCAGAGTTGGATGTAGCACTAGAGGAAGACAAAACAAAAAATATCTTGTGAAGTGGAAAGGCAGACCGGAAGAAGATTTAGCATGGATTTCTTAGGCTGAGGTGGACCGTCTTGGTTCTACCCTAGCCCCAACAAAGTGAGGGACTCACTATTTTAATAACCCCAGATGTCTAATGCAAGAGCATCCCTGGTTTAAGAGTAATCTTGATTCAACCAAAAACATTTGCATTTCAGTTCTCTCATTTTCCAGTTCAGTCAGTAGCAGTTTTGAGCTTGTAGTCTGGTTTTGGCATTTCACATCTTGCAGATCTGGACTTAGCATCTACATCATATCAAAAATTTAGAGCATTTGGATCAGTTACCGGAAAGATATTGCTATCAGAAGATCAACTGTTTTCTCATAGCAGAGCATCCTAACAGTTCCTGTTAATCAGATGAAGGAGAAGGCTTGCAGATCATTTCTTGACTTGCGGATCTCAATGACACATCATTCAATGTCCTTTGGTTTGTGGCTAACCTTCCCCAAGGGTCCGCACTTTGTTCCATTCATTTGAGGAAGTGTTCTATGCATTTAGGTCTGACCTATCTGTGAACACATTACAACTCTTCATTGGAGTTTGTGACCTTCCTTGGCTGACGTAGAGGAATCTATTGGTCCGAAAATGATATATAAAGATATAATAGATCCTTAGGAAAGCATTTAGAAATTGATTCATAGTTCTTAGTTTAGATTTGTGCGAAGGAGCTTCAAAGCTTTATCTTGGGCATGTATGTAATCAGGCCTATGAGCCCAAATTGTAAGCCCGTATGTTGCCGGCCAGATTGTATTTGAATTCTATGATATACTGAATGACTGAATCTACATTTTGTTCCATTTCCTTGAGTTGTTTCTGTTGTGTTTACTCTTACTGCACGGTCTAGATAGTTCATTCTGTGAACCCTCCTACCGTGACTGCACCACATGTCCTACTATAATCATTAATGAATGATACAAAATATACATATTTAGAGATCGAAGGAGCATTCATAGGACCAAACACATCAGAATGAATAAGATCCAAAACACTATAAGACTTGTGAGAACTAGAGTAAAATTGAACACAATTTTTTTCCATATATACAATGTTCGCAAAAGTCAAACTCGAGATTACAATCATTTAACCCCTTAATGAGGTTTTTATTTTTCAAGGCTCTAAGACCCTTCTCACCAATGTGACCAAGTCTCTTATGCCACAACATTGTCTTTTTAGTAGGAAGTTTCATTTCCAAAGCATGAGCACCCTTAGGTACCCAGAAAGCACTACCATCAAAAGTAGAAGCAAAAATCTTTTTCACTACGGGTTCCAATGGTGAGGATGAAGAATCTGAAAGTCTTTTCTTCAAAACAAAAGAACTATTGCACTGAGTAGTGAATGCATCCAGCTGAAACAAAGTACCTCTCTGAGTACCCTTAAGAACCATAGCTCCTCTTGTCATCTTGCATCCTCCACCTGAGAAGACAACCTACACACCTGCATCATTCAATTTACTTACAGAGAGTAGGTTTTGTGCTAAACTAGGGATGTGCATAACCCCATTCATCCCCTTCACTCATCCATCAGGGAATCGGATCAAGACTCTTCGACACCCAACTATCTTCAGGTGAGAGTCATCACCCAATTACACCTTCCCACCATCGTATTTTTCATACTTTGTAAACCAGCCTCAATGAGAGGTCATGTGGAAAGAAGCACCAGAGTCAATCAGCCACACATCTTTAGATGCATGGGTGGCCAAGGCCGCAACAAAACCATCACCATCATCTTGTGACTTGTCGAAATCAGAATTGAAGTTCTTCTTCTTTTTCTTCTTCTCCTCTTTGTACTCCTTTCAGAAGTGCCCAGTTTTTCCATAGTTCCAACACACTACCTTGGTCTTTCCAAGAGATTTGGATCTCCCATGGGATTTGGATTTGCCCTTTTCAGCTTCCTTGTCTTTCTTTTTCCCTTTTTCTTTGGGTCTTCCATGAACCGCAAGAGCCTCTTTGGCTAACTCGGATGACTTTCTCCGCATCTCTTCAGATAATAGCGAAGACACCACTTCATCCATTTTGAAAGTGGATGTGGTACTCCTGATGGCCATAACAAGATGATCCCATGAGTCCAGCAAAGAACAAAGCAAGGTCATGCAATGATCCTCCTCCTCCATTTTCACACCAATGGATGCCAACTGTGCAACTAGCATGTTAAAGGAATTTAGATGGTCTACAACGAATCCTCCATCTTCCATCCTTAGAGAATATATCTTCTTTCATAGGAATAACTTGTTTACCAGGGATTTGGATAAACATCACCAAGTTTCTTCCACAGCTCCTTCGCGGTCTTCTCCTCATGGACATTTAACAAGATAGAGTCAGCCAAACAGAGACTCACAAGACCCTTAGCTTTCCGATCCTTGAGATCACAATCATCTTGCGACATTGCCGCTGGTTTTACACCAAAAATTACTTCCCATAGATCTCTGTCAACAAGCATGCCTTCCATTTTGAGTTTCCACAACTCAAAATTGTTGCCATTAAACTTTTCCACCTCTACTCTTCCGGATGTGTCTGTCATCTTCTTGCTGTAACAAGATCATAGAATACTCTGCACAAACTCCCACTCAATCAAAGATTAGCTCAAAAAAGCCCTACCTAACAACTGGGATCACAGGTGATCAAGCTCTGATACCAACTGAAAGGAAGCAAGGTACATGGAACACACTTCCTACACCAATCTAATGAGGGGAAATGTATGCAAATTTGTTTTAATCCTTACAATTTCAGAAATACTAAACATATAACATAAGAAATTGCAGCAGCAACACAACACATAAAAGATTGACACAAGATGTATCATGGGGAAAACCTTTTCAGGTAAAAAACCTGACACTCTAAAACCTGCACAATGTATTATCTAAAACAATAACAGTTTACAATACACTTGCAATGCAAGATCTTCCAAGAGTCTTCAAATGTCATTTCTAGAGTGATTCTAATAGCATAACAGTACCTGTAAAAACACTATGCAACTACAACTCTAAAACAATGCATTTTATAGAGATACAAGGCATATTCGGGAAGCTTCTTAAGATAGGCATCCACCTTGGCCACATGGCCATTATCCCACATCAAAGGACACTTGTCCAAGCTGAAAATACATCTATTACATCTGTCATACATGTAGATTTGGCTTTCCCAACATGGAGTGCTCCAAGGCTAAAAATAGACTATGATGGATGCTCTTACGCATCTTATAACTATCATAAAAATCTGCAACATGGCAATCTTAAATGTTGTAAGAGAATCCATCATACAATCCTAAATATAGTATATTCCTCTTACAACATGTCATAGCCCAACTTGGGCACCCAAAGATGCCTTTCCCTCATGCAAAGATACTCACCGACACTTGTCACCACTTGTCATAGGAATCTCCAAACTTAGCTCTTACGCGTCATAGATTATGTCATATGGAATATCCTCTTCCACATACCACAAGATGCCGACACATGGCATATTAGTGCCACCTCAAATGGGACGCCCAAATCCATGTAAGTTTGGCTTGACCATCCAATTCTTATTCCAAGTAAGATGACATGTCACCATGCCACCTCAACTAAGTGGCCAAACTGAATGTGCAAGTAAATACAATATTAGGCAATAAATAAATATACAATTAAATGAATAATGCTAGGAATTTGCAAAGGTTAAGACACCTTAATTCCCAACACTTAATACTCCTGAGGGTTCTACAGAAGAACCTCAAACCACCTCTGCCTCACAAACTCCTAGAAAGACAAGTAGGTATGTCCTTGTTACTACTACTTCTTCCAAATCCTCCAGACCTGCTCATACACCCCCTAGAAAGAGAAGAGCTACTGCAGAAGTCTCAGTACAAACCAAGACTATAGACAAGAAGAAACCAAGACCAAAACAACAAGAGAAAAGAGAAAAGAACAATCCTGTGAATGTAGATGATGATGAAGATGATGAAGAAGAAGAAGAGGAATCTTGTATGTTGAAGAAAAGAGAGAAAAGAGCAAGAGAAGAAGAATAAGAAGGAGACTTCCAAAGGAAAAGGAAAATAAAAGGCAAAGAAAACTTAAAGAGCTCCTCCAGAAGTATCTAAATACAAGCCTCTACAGCTTGAGGCCAATGTCAATGCTATTGCATAGCATGGTGCCCTGAAGGAAGTTGTAGAGATTTATAATGAGATGTCTGACAATGATAAAGCTACAATTGAGGAAGCCATAGTCATATATATGATGGCCTTTAATGTGGCCCTAATTGAGATCATTGATCAACTTCCTACAAGTCTTACATGCTTACTTACCAATAAGAGGAATGAAACCATGGAAAACGAGGCCAAGATGAGGCAACAAGCAGTTGAGAAGGTTGTTCCATCTATCTCTGATGAAGAAAAGGTTAAAGTTTCCCAAAGACAAGCACAAGAATTTAGAACCAAATGCAGAATAAATATTTTAATGGGGAAGGATGAAGAAGAAATAGAAAGATTGGAAAAGGAGATAGTAGAGAAAATAACCAAAATTCTTGAAGAGATTAAGATTGTTGAGGTGATTATTGAAGATATATCTGATGACATAGAGTTGTCATCTTTTGAAGATAGTGTAATAGGTGATGATGAGACTATAAAGAATGATCAGCAGAATGAGGAGACTTCTCCTCCAAAGAATACTGAAGCAAAAGATACAAAGGATCAAGGTAAAATGAGTACACCTCCTCAGGAGAATACTAATTCTAGTGCAGAACATGACAATCCTCCTCCAGAGAATACAGGGAAAGATGAGAAAGAGAAAGAGGATAATCCTGAGAAAGCTCAAGATGAAACAAAAAAGACTAAGGAGAAACAAGAAGAGCAAATTCAGGATGAAACAGAGAAGACTAAGGAGAAGCAAGATAAGAAAGGTCACGATGCTTCTATGGATATAGGTCAGAGTTCTTCAGCGTCAGACTCATTCAAGGATCTATTAGGATTGCAAATGTAGTTTCAACCTATGATTACACCTCAACTTCTACAGATTCCCACTCATGAGGGGCAAGTAGATTTGTCAAATATTTCACCCCTTCATAAGCTACAACTTGGTGACATCCTGCATGCTTCTACAAGGAAGGATTTCCTGCAAGAAAATTTGAAAAAAACTAGCCTAGTTGAGGATGTAGTAAACTTGATTCAAGAAGGCTTACCAGAGGTAAATATTGATCCTTCCTTGGCTATGGAGCAGAAATTGAATCTTTTAATGGACTCCTTCAAAGATCACTCTTCTCATGTTGAACAAAAGGCAGAACAAGAGGCCTTAAGGAAGATAAATGATAAAAGACTGGTCGAGATATCTGACCGGTGTGCCAATGCCCACAATAAATTGCAAGGAAATATAAAGATATTTAAGGATTGTATTGATGAAGCTACGGCCTTATAGATATTTTGTTTGAAATGGCCAAATTCCACCAAAAATATCAAAACTCAGATTGACTCCATTGAGTCAAAGATCACAAAATTGGTCGAGATATATGACTTGTCAAAAGACAAGGATGGATCAACCAAGGCTCAAATAGAAAATATTCATTCACAAATGTTATAACTGTAGGACCAAAGATAACAAATTAAGAAACATTTTGGTCAACTAAGGGAAGCAGCCAACTTGAGACTTGCTTCATTATCCGGCTACTAGGAGAACCTGAAAAGATTGAGCAGAAAATGAAGGCTCCAAGCAGTATAGATGAGGTTGAGGACTTATGTATGCAGTTTGAATGTTAGAATCATATTCTTTCCTTAGAAAAGGAAAACTAGGTATCCACTTTTTCTCAACTCAAGGTAATCTACAAAAGCATTCTACCTTCTAAGTGTGTTGCAAGAGCATTGTAGATAAGATAATTTTGTCTTTGTATATACTTGCACAGGCTTGAAGTGTCATTTTTTATAATATTATGTACATAGCATCAGTTTTTGGGCATTTCCACCTTAGGGGGGGTATTGTTTGTAGAAATCATATAGTAAGGAGGAGTTCATACAAATTTTGGGTGGTTATAAGGAGTTATTAGACCCTTTGTCCTTGATGTCAAAGGGGAGGAGAGAGGAATGTACATCTAAGGGGGAGTGTTTGTGCACATCATCTTGGTTTTTCCATCAATGACAAAGGGGGAGATGTTGCATCTTGATAAGATTAGTTGTCATTGATGTCAAAAGTATGTGCTCTGGAGATAGTCAATATGTAGTATCAGTTGGTGCAAGTCATTATGAAGAAGAATGGTAATCAGCCTGATGTCTAAGTGTGATGCGAAGGTGAGTAAACTTGCTCTAATATATTTCCTATATGTCTACATTGATATCCTACTAGTTTGGTGTACCTCACTTAGAGATAAGTTGTAGAAGTTTTGCTAAGGCATTTACAGTGTATACTCTAAGGCAAAATCATAGTGTTTTAGTCTGTATTCCTCCGCAGAGCAAGATTTAGTCTTGTGGTTCAGAAGATTAAGTTAATTAGCATATGAATTTATTATATCCAAGAGCTTAAGTCTTTATACCCTTAGTAGTGAAAGTTATAAGTGACAAAGTTATGGTCTGTGATTTGACAGAGTAAAGGGATGGTGAAGACTTGTTGCAATGCTCTGCATTCCTCTGAAAATGAATTTGTTCATGCAGTTTTAAAGACATGCTTAGAGATAGTTAATGCATGCTTCTTTGCAGTATCAAGTAATTCAGTGGTCCGCAAGTTCATTTTCAAATCACAGAAGTGCTACAGTTGACTCTGGATGCCTAACTATTCTCATAACACATGTTTGAGTACTTACACCAGTTGGAGAATGTACATATTGGCTATAAGATTTTATGTGAACATTCTACATATCTCAATATGTCTCTAGGTTGAATCACATGCAATTCCTTCATGTTTCCAGTACCAGATGAAGTGTTCAAGTCACTTTGAGTTATATATATGAATGTTGATTACAATGCAACCGAGTTAAATGTCTCTGAATTCCTCCAGAAGTGATAGATATGGTTGTGTGGTCTTAGAGATATGTTTAGAATAATGCATGAGTTCATTCATAAGAGTTTTAGATGTTTTAGTGGTCCGTAATGCAATATCCTAAGTCTTGATATGTCACAGTAAGTTCGGAGTACTCTATTTTCATCAGTTCAACATGTTTCTTCTTTTATGGATGCACATAATGATCAGATATTTTAGGTGAATGGTGTAAGGATAATGTTGATAAGGTACATTACTCATATCTGGTCTGCATAATGTTTTTGGTGTCTCCCCGGTGATGCAAAGATGGATAGTTAGAAGTGTTAGTGTTGTTTGGGCCAGCAATCTGCTTTCTTTCATGTGCATTTGATCTTGATCAATTGGTTTGGTCTTGAAGGATGTGTTACGATGCATTTGATCCTGTTATGCAAAGTGAAGTGATCTGCAACTCATAATGTATTTGTTCTAAGCTGACCTATACAAAATGACATGTTTTATCTAAAGAACATCTTGGTGCCAACCTAATTGAAGTTTTAAGTTGTTGCGAAGGGTATATATAGAAGAACAAAATCATTTGTGAAGTGTAGTGCACAATTGAAGAATGTTTTAAGCATGAAGTGTGTGAAGTTAGAGTGATGGGGTAATTGTATGAAATAAGGGACTACAACATTAGCATATGACAGATGCCTTCTTTACAACAGTTCAGGTTCTCATTTTCATTGTAATTCTCATGTATCCTACTATCAGATAGTGAGTCTCCTCAGCAAGTCTTTGTATCTTGTCCTAAGGTTGTAGCCTTAGTTTACAAGTCAGCAGGGAATGGTAGCTTCCTTGGGTTGTAGCCCTAAAACAAAGTTGTAATCTTTTATAGCAGTGAGCTTATTATATTGTGAGTTAATCCTCACTGTGGTTTTTCCTTCATTGGGTTTTCCATGTAAAAATCTTGGTGTCTTTTTGTGGTGCATGTTTTACTTCCTATTCTTTTTCTGTTAGTTAAAATGATTTGATGATTAAGCAAAAATGGAATTGATTTAAAGTTTGAGAATAGACTAATTCACCCCCCTCTCAATCTCCAGATGTGTTCAACATGTTATTCACCTATTTGTTTCATTCAATTTTTCTAATTCTATTTGGGGTAGGATCCTTTCCCTCTTTAATATGTCTTAGGTTCTACCCTCCACTTTACCTGATCTCATTGAGCAGTGGTCATCTCCTTTTGTTAGCCCCACCTTGAAACTTATTTGATATCTAACCTTGCCTCATGTCTTATGGAGCCTTTGAATCAAAAGAACAATAAATTCTTCAGAGGTTCTACTTCTCCTATTCATAGGGTTGCTTTGTCCTCATTTTTTCTACCAAGGAAAATTTCATCTCTGTTATTTCTGCTAGCTCCCTTCCTCCTTGAAAGCTTCCTATCCTAACCTCTAAATCTTTGATTGCCCAAATCTAGAATCTCTATTTCCCTTATGTCCCCCTCCCCTCCCCCACCATCTTTCTCACTAGTTAAAACCCAAACCACATTAGTGCAAGCTCAACTTTGGCGGGGCCTCTAAGGGTAACCCCAAACCAATAGGAGGTGTTGAGGTTATTAGTGATTATTCAGGAAAGATCCTTGGTGCTTTTTCCATTAATTTAGGCATCTAATCTAGCCATTTTTCTAAAGCTTCAGCTGCTTACTAGGGTCTTTCCCTGGCCCTTGACCTTGGTAATAGGTCTTTGGAGGTCGAGGGAGACTCATTAATTATCATTAAATGTCTCCAAAGGGTCTCCATCCCTAGCTAGTCTATCAGTAACCTCATTAATGATTCCCTCATCCTTATTTCAAGGCTTGCACATGTGGAGATCTAAGATATATATAGAGAGTGTAATAGTTTGGAAAATTTATTTACAAACAAAGGTGTTATGGTTGAAGGGTCACGTAGATGGTCTCAAAATGATTTCTTCCCATATGATGTGGCAGCAATCATAGAACATGACAATGTTGATCCCTTATGACAATAGGACATTCATTTATTCTCCATTAATGATGGCTTATATTATTCTCTAGCATGGTGAATATGACAAAGATTTTGAGAGACTTACTTTAACTCAAGGAGTCTATTATTTCTTCACTCATTTTTAGTGGAGATAAATTTGATACATAGTTGAAAGGTAGTTGTACATGGGGGAGACTAAATAGAAGAGGGTCAAAATGGGAGGAGACCAAAACAAGCTTGAACCCTTATCCTATGATTTAATGAAGAAAAACAAGAAAATGTAGAGAATTCTCTAAAAGGGAGCTCTTACTCCATATATGGAGATTTTAAATGGCTTTCATAACATTTTATGGGGGTTTATTGAAAACTAGAAATCTAGGGTTGTCACTTTATGGGGTGTTGAGATCCACATATTCGAGGAGCTTCTTGCAATGGTCACCAGTTTATCTACATATAGGAGGAAAATATAAAAAGATAGATGCAATGGGGAAGAGGCCATGAAGATCTTCCTTAAGGAGGATGAAACTGTTAACAAAGCCCAAACTAGGTACACTAGACTCTCCCTTCCTTGGCCTTGGGATAAGGTAGCCCTCCAAATCATGCACTACATTACTCTGGAAGGTAGGTTTGATGCTATTTACAACTACCATTTTTCGCTCCTAAGTCATTTCTAGCATAAAAGGAAGGTAAGCTTCCCTTTTTTCCTCCTTTCCTCTTTAGAATACTTAGTTCTAGAAGCTAGAAGGATTAAGGGAAGCCCTCCCTTGCATCAATCCTAATAACATGCTATGGATTTGAAACACAAGCCCTCGGTGACTACCCATTTTGGTCATGTACCCCCATAAATCCCCAAAAAGAAAAGCTTTGTCCCCTTCACCCACTCCCTGTTCACCGTCCCCCAATGATGTGTCCCTCTCTTCTAAAATCTCCCCTATGTCTTTTGATCCTGAGGATGGCAAGGTTGATTTTTTTGTTTTACAACCTGAAGAAGGCTAGAGGTAACTCCCAAGTGGAAACCAATTGTGGTGGGGGTTCGATGGAAGATAACATCAATAAAGAGAAGAGGAAGATGTGTGAACAAGAGGAAATAAATGTGGAAAATAGAATTTTAAAGGTTGGAGGCTTATGCCTAGGGTGTTCTAATTGGACAAATGATATACATTGCCCATCTTTAACACTTTATGATGTTACATCTATCATTGACATGCTATCCAATAAGATCAATGTCTTCATAAGGAACTATATAATCACCAAATTTTTTTAAAGTGGTTCTTTCTCAAGCTTAATAGGAATAGGATTCAAAGCATACTCTGTGAAGAATGGAATAATTAAGAGGAGCACCTCCCTATGAAGGAATAGTTATCTCTTAGGGAGGAAATGTTGAGGAATTTGGAGGACATCAAGGAGATTAAAGGTAATATGCAAAAGATTACTAACTTTAGTAAGGCCATGATCACTAACTCTCTGAACAACATAAAATATCTCCATGAAAGAGTCAAAAACTATCAAGGGTAGTAGTCTTCAAAGGGTCCTTTAGATTGTACCAAGGGTGGAAAAATGGCTATGGTCACTATGAGCACTGAGGATATCAGTTCCCATCTTTAGGATCTTTAGGAGTGGGAGGCTACCATTACTTTGAATGGTCTCTAATCAGCTTGGTCCTTTTTTTGCTTCCCTGTGTTTTTGTTTGCTCTAGCAATGTAATATGTTGTGGTGTTTCTTTTGTTATCCCCAGGTTGTAGTTTTGTTGAAGTGTTGTTGTATCTTTGTTGTTATAAAGTCATTTTTTCCTCTCTTTTTATTTTTGTTGTACAAGGGTTGGGGCCCTTTCAAAAACCCATCTTTTATGTCTAATAAAGTTACTCTCATATTTTTGGAAAAAAATATTTAATTGTTAAATTCATCCCTATTAAATATGAGAATTGTGTTGGTAATATAAATACTAACCTTGGTGCAGGATGACCACTTGGTAAGTGATATTATTCATACCAATAACTCTGTCTAAGATCTTGATATCTATAAATTTCTCTCACATAATGGTATAGTATGAGTGGTGTATATACTAACCTTAACTATTTTAGCATCATTTGAATGATTTTGTTGGGAAAAAAGTGAATTGATGATAAAACATTGATTCAAAAGATAGATGAAATTTTGATATGTTTTGATATAGTTAGTGAAATTGTGGTTTTAATATGAATACCAAGTTATAAAAAAATTGACATAGTTAGATTAATAAGGGAAACTATGTATATATTTTGGATGCATTTGTTTCAATCTAATTATAAATTAGAATTGATAATCATGAATAATGCGTACACACATGATTAATTTTATAATATTGGTTTGGACTAAAGTGAAGAATTTAATGATAGGTGTAGATTTCTTAAATTTAATCAAGACATGAGTTCATAAATGGATAATGATAACCTTGTCATTACATGTGAATATGTTTAATTTTCTTTTGCAAATTGCTTCAGCTATCTTATGGGACATATTTGATGATTGTTTCAAGTGCGTAGGTATAGTATAAGTTGCCAATAGAAAATAATAAGAGAGATCCTCTAAAAATCTTGACCTTGTTTTCCCAATTACATCTTGGCTTTAGTCTATGAGAGGACTAAGACCTTCTTGTTGTGTCAAGATTTGAAACCTTAATGTGTTGTTTATTTTGATCATTTTGAATAATATTTTTTAATGTGATAATATTTATACATGTGTGTAAGTGCCCATTTGAAGTGTAAACTCGTATTTGCACTTGTTTTAAAAATTTTAATGGGTAAAAATATATTTTATCTTGTTTCTAGGTAAAATTAGACTCATTAGGCAAGTACCTATGGGGTGGGTACCTTTTGAGATAAAGATCTTGAACTTTGGGAAAGATTTGACACATTCAAGCTCCTTGGGAAGAAGGTGACATGACCAAACATGCACGATATGGAAGGTTGACTTGTCACTTTTCAATCTCCCCTTCCTAGGACCATGTATGAGTGGTTGTGTAAAGTACACCCATCATCCCATTGCCCCACACATGTGGGAGTACTTCCTAAGAGCATGCATGAAGAAGAGTGTACAACTACACTCCTCTTCCCTAGGTCTCACACGTGTGAGCACATAGGAAACATGTGATTTTTCTACATAAGGGAGGAAAAAGAGGTGAGGTGAAGGTCATGTGTCAACATCCTAAAGGGTGAGAATGAGTGACATGGCACCCTCATATATAACAACCCTCATAAGCTTAGAAGGGGGCTTCTTGGATCATTTCTGCATTTTGATTTGAGGAAGGAGAGAATTTGAGAGTTGAAGAGCTTCCTTGGAAAAGGAATTGAGAGGGAGAGACTAATTAGAAAGGACTCAACAAGTAATGAGTTCATCTTCTTGGAACTTATTGTTAGAGGTTGGATTTTTAATTTTTCTTCTTTAAAATAACTCTTGTTTGAAATTTGAAAGAGAACTTATTGTGATTTTCTTGTGTTTGTTTATGTGTGTAGATTTGAATGAGTCTTGTTGTTCTTATGTGTTATACATGAGTGTTATGTGTTGTTATGGAAACCTTGGTTTAGTCTCTTCCAATTAAATGTGATGTAGTTAGGATGAAGGGTCCAACAAAGGACTATCTAGTCATGCAACCAACACAACAAATAGTCATGATACCATAGGATTTCACAATAATAGCAACAACATTCTCATTGATTTCATACTTGCATGATTACAACCATGATTACAAACATCACTATCATGCAATGATAATTCAAGTAAAATTACATTACTACACACCACTTTACTATAATTATAACTACTATATCTCATGTTGTCAAACTCCTACCTCAGTATCTGCTTTCCTCAAGATTGCACTCCACATCATACTCCTATTTCATCACTCCTATCCTTCCCTTTCCATAAAAACTCGCTAACTATTCTCCTACTTTATTTAGTCTTCTTCACTTACTTTTAAACAACTCATAACGAAGTATGTATAGCATTCGCAAGTTTTCCAAATGATTTGTGTTGGCTCCAAGATAATGCAAAGCCCAATACCACATGAAACATGTCATCAACTAGAAATAACAAACTTACAAATTCAAATAGTAAAATGGTATAAAAACTCCATGTGGTACTCAACATTCATCCTCAATGGTATAATAAATCCTTATAAATATTCCTTTGTTGGTACTTGCAAACTCCAAATAAGATGTTGCAAATAGAAACAATCACAACTATGCACAATTCTCAACCAAGAAGATGCTCCTAAATCAGTTTACAATATTTTACTCATCCAATTCTCCTCAAACATTAACATGAGATCCATAAACCATAACTATAACTAATCCCAAAATTGTGAAATCTAATTTCAAACTATGGTGAAATGCACTAACTTTCCCTATCACATACTGATAACCACAAATTAATAGACAAAAAAAACAACTAAAATAAACCACAAAATCCACTTTTCAAAATGATTCAAGATTTCCACGATGCTTGAGGATGCTCTTGCATTAGACACTCTAGGGTTAATAAAAATGAGTCCCTCATTTTCCAAGAGGGCCTTCCCTTGCCTAGAGATTTCAACCTCTCACTTCCTCAAGTCATTCTTTCCACCTCTTCAAGTATTCCTCATGCGATTCATCCTAAGAATTTCTTTCTCATTCATCATTCACTATCACATCCAACTTCCTCTTCTATGTTTTCAGTACTCTATTCCACCAATCATCCTCTGTACCATATCTTCTTGGCTTTTGGTCACTCACAATCCCCTTGCTCTTTTTATCAACTAGTCCTTCACATTTGTTATCCCCTTTCTCAGTGACCACATACCCTTCTGTGATGTTGTCCACTACTGCATGTTCCTTGACACATCTCCTCATCCTCTCACTCATCTGTCCTATCCTTTGGATGACTCCTCTTTGGTGACCTCTGCTCTCACAATCTCTTCTCTACGATACCTCTTTTACATTTATGGTGATGTCAGACACTCCAACAATGCTACACATATTTTTGACCAATACATATCTTTCCTCCCTAATGCAAACTCTAGTGCTATTGAAAAACTATCCCCTGCTTACCTTTAATGGAATCAATGTTAGGAAAGGTGTCTCAACCTTGCAATTACAAAAAGTGTGATTTTTTTGTTATAAAAATAAAAAAACTTAAATTTTGGGCTATAAAGTTGGTTTTGGCCAAAATAAAAATTTTGGGTTGTTCGGCATCAATTCTTTTAAGTGTGAGAAAGGTGAATGATGACAACTAGTATGCACACTAGATCAAACCCTCTTTCACAATAACCTTCAAGGACAAGACCGAGCTAAATCACTACCAAATAGAGGTGGACTTAACTACAGATCGTGTACTCAGGAGTGCTATAGAAAGATCAGATTTAATCAAGCCTCTTTATCAAACCCTAGGTCAATTATGCACAAAACCCTAGTTCTATGATGATCTAATTATAATAGAAGATGTACAACAAATCTCTAGAAACCAATTGTACAGGGAGGATCAGGAAGATGATATAACATGTGTCCCAAAAGTGAAGATGTCGGAGGACTATTTTGGGAGCACCCAAGTCCTGAAAGGTTGAATCTTCAAAAACTGTAAATTGGAGAAATGTTGTAGAGACTTCCTTGATGCCAAATTTGAAGTCTGTTGGGGCAGAAAGACTAGGGCACCAGCGCCCAAGTCATGCACAAAGGAATATTCTTAAATTATTATCAGATCCCAAAACCCTGATCCTTACTCAGTCTTCCTGTATCTTAATATTTCTCAGATCTCTCACCTGTAACCTGCACACAAGAAGAAGAAAAGGGGTTGGGGGGTTATGGTGTTTAGGGACTTGCCTTAGTCAAATCCTAGGATAGCATTCAAGCTTCTGAACATCGTTGATAAATAAAGATAACATGCCCTTTCAGGGTAGAGGCTAAACACAAATTCAATATGATGAATCAAATGATGATACACAACAATTATATCACTTATGTGATGAAATTCTTAGGAGGATGAAATCTCTTCAACTCATAAGGAGAGATAGATGATAACTTCAAACTTATAACAACACACACAATAACAATACAAATATGCTCTAAAATTGCAATGAATGCTTTTTACTCCAATACTTCAAGTTGGCTATCTCTATTTAGGTTCATAATGAATTCAAAAACACACTTATATATGCTTTCCTACTAACATTCATGAAATTAAACCAAAAGAGCTGACAAGGAGAAACCTTTTTAAAGGTCCTAAGTCAACATACAATTAAATTTGCCCAGACCAATCAGGGAAGACTTGGGCGGTGGCACCCATATATTGAGGCTCCTTTTTAGTCTAGGGTAAGATAAAATATGGGCCCCTTATTCCCAATTTACATTAGTTTCAAACAATTTACATTGGGATGAATATTTATAATGTATAATGTAATCATGGGGACCTAGGAGCTAAACAAGGAGGTAAAAAGACACGTGTCCAATTTTTACTCCATAATAGGTTCCCTAGTACCCATCATGTAGATCTCTTTGAGCTCTATTCTTTAAAAAAATGGGCCCAATCGAACTCTCAAATCAAAAGTTATGGCCTCTGGAAATTGGGCCTCCAGCATTGAAAAATGTAAAAATGTGTTGGACATAGAAAAGAGATATAAGGGGGAGTTACATGTGTTGATGCATTTTATGACACATCATAAGGCATATTTGATTAGAGATAATGGAACCTTAAGGATTTGGGTGGTTTTGGCTCATGGTTTTCTAATTACCATTTGATAATTTCATGTATTGTATCTCCTATATATTAGGTACTTGAGATGGAGGTTGAGTGTGACAGTCTTATTGATGTTGTTAAGTTGCCTCTAGATCTTTGGTTGGTGATACTCTTGTGGAAGCTTGATCTGCAAGTATATTGTAATTTTGTTGAGATTTCTGAATAATATATTAAGTTTCTTTTGGAGTGTGGGTTTTTTCTCCTGAAAGGGTTTTCCCCATGTAAATCATTGTTTTGTGGTATGATTGTTACTTATGTTTATTTCTGTATAATTTCTATAATTGTTGTAAAGATCTGAAAAATTTTACATAACCCTCCTCTCAAGATTAGTGTACAGGAAGTTGTTTCTCTACCTTAGCTTCCTTACAAGTGGTACCAGAGCTTGACCACCTTTGGTTTTAGTTGTGGATTGTTGGTTTGTTTGAACTAATCTAGTTTTGAGTGAGATCTTGTGCAAAAGATACAGTTTTGTGATCTTGTTGCAAGAATTTTTAGATGGTGAGCACATCAAGGAAAATAGAGGTAGATAAATTTTCTGGTAGCAATATTGAGATGTGGAAGTTGAAGATGGAATATTTGTTAATTGATCAAGGTCTGTGGGAAGAATGAGCATGTTTCAAGGCCTATAGATTCTACTTTGGTTGCTCAATATGATGTTATGGACTATAAATCCAAGGGTCTAATCAGATTGTGCCTAGCAAACTCTATTTTAATCAATGTCCATGAAGAGTCCTTTGCAAAGAAACTATGGAAGAACTTGGTGAGATATATCAAGACAAATCTTTATTGAACAAGATTTTATTGAGGAAGAAGTTCTATTCCTTGAGAATGGAAGAGGGTGGATGAATTGTAGACCCCCTAGAAGTGTTCAATATGTTGGTGGCCTTATTGATATTAGTTGGTGTAAAAATAGATGAGGAGAGATGATAGATCCTACATTGTTCTTTGCTTGATTCATGGGATTCTCTTGTTATGGCTATTGGGAGTACTTCTATTGTCTTAAAAATTAAAGATGTTGTGGGTTCTTTGCTTTCTATGGAGATGATGAGGAAGGTATCCATTAATGCCAAAGAGGGCATGAATGTTCATGGAAGATCTAAAGAAAAATGCAAGAAGAGCGAGAAGCATGACAAATCCAAGTCTAAGGGATATCTAAATCTCCTGGAAAGTCCAAAGTTATTTGTTGGAATTGCGGTAAGCCTAGACACTTCTGTTGACCTATTTTCCCTTTCCCAAAGTCAAATAGCTTAGCTTTAAAAATGATGCAAATCTTGTCAAATTGGTTAAATGCTTATAATGTGTTCTTCAGGTCTGAAATGTTTTACCTTGTGAAAATCCCCAAGATCCTAAGAAGTCCCCTTTCAAAAACCCAAAAATTTCTAAGGCTTTGCCTTGGTCTTTTCCACCTTTATTGGCAAATTTTGGGTTTGCAAATCAAATGGTTCATCGATCATCAAGTTCTCCAATCGGTGAAATCACCGACTAAAGATAAAGAAGGGAAGGTCGAATGAAGACAAAGGTTTCCTTAGTTGGTAAAGTTTAAGTCTGGTGAACTTAAAATCGGCAAGTTCGCCAATCGGTGAAATCGCTAACTAAAGAGGCAAAGGAGCAAGGCAAAAAGGAGATAGAAGAAAGAGTTATCGGCGAAAGGGAAGGTTCATGAACCAAATAGTTTGTTGATCGGTGAACTTGTCGACTAAAGACAAAGAAGGGAAGGAGAAAAAGAGGAAGACAAGGATGGTTTGTGAAATGGTGATTTCACCGATAAAAGAGAAAAGGAGCAAAAGAGAGAAAATCGGCTAAGTGGTCGATGAAGTCGAAGGTTCATGGATTTGATAGTTTGTCATCGAGAAGTTTTACTGATAGAGGAAGCTCTGACAAAGGAAAGATGATGAAGAGAGTTGGTTCACCAATTAGGCGATCAATTGATAGAAGAAGTTGCAAGGAAAGAAGATGATAGTTGGCCAAAAGGCAAAGGAAAGGGAAGCCGATTGCTTGGTTGGTAAGTTCACGAAATGGCAAACTTGCTGACAGGTTTGCAATTCTCCAATTTTGTCGATAGGGTGAAGGGCCAACGAGGAGTGATGAGCCAGGAAACATAAAGTAAGAAGGAAAGTGGTTCACCAAGCCAGGATTTCATCGATTGAAGGAAGAAAGAGGATTGTTCGCCAAAAGGAGAATTTGTCGACAAGGGGAAAATTAGGCAGAGATTATTAAAAAAATTTTAAAAAAAAGATCAAAAGTAATCTTCCAAGGTAAACACTTTAAAAGTGTTGTAAAATCTTTTGAGGGGCGAAATTTCTTTAGTGCCTAAAATCATGTCATTATTACAAGATGAAGAGGTACCCAACAATTAATATTGCAGGCTGAAGTCAAATGCAGGTGGTTAAAATAGTGAAAATCTTCAATGTGCCAGTACACGGGAGGAACAAAATGGATTTGCAGGTACCAGTTCGAAGGATTTCAGACCTTCCTTCATCAATGCATCATGTACCTAGGCATGTGGGCAATCTTCTCCTATAAGTTTTGCAGATATGTCAGGGCATGCTCGTTGTCCCAATTTGCAGATTTTTAGGCATGGCCACGGGCCAAATTCAATGCAGCATGGGTGCATGGAAAAAATGCTATTAATCCATTAGTGTTTTAACCACCCTCATGGATTTATAAAGATATACATCATGTTATGAGCTCCCACACACTACAAATTATCCTAAAGATGACGTATGACTACAACTTATTCTATATAAGCAAAAAGAATGAACAAAACCTCCATAAAATATAGAGAAGGACTAAAACCCCTAACTCCAAATAAAAAACTCTTACATACTACATTGAAAATTATTGAAACCTAATGTAAGGTTGAACACGTGGCATCCATGGAGCCCTCTTTCATGTTTGGATCTTCTATGGTACTTGAAACTATTCTCTACATGAAGGAAAAACTATTACATACACATGCAATAGTCTTGTGTCGGACTAAATCCAACAATAGAATGAGAATCCTCCCTCTTCCATGCATGAAATCCATACTAAACCTTCCTCTAGCCAAAATGGAAGACCAAAGGAAGAGAAACCAAAACATCACATGTTTTGGAACCTTAAAAATCACTCTTTTGGGTGTTTTTGATAAAAATGTGGTTTTTCATCTTTCATACCATTGTTGTTGTGTTTTAAAATGTATAATTCCTATTTTTTCACATACAATGATTGTGCCACATGTGGACATCACCAAAATATCCTAAACATTAATTCTGAAGGTTAATTTAACATGTTCCACCAACTTCAAAATCCACCTATGTTCACATCAACACCAACCTATGTGACATTGGAAGTACCTATGCACTTTATTAACAACTGTAACAACAACTTCCTTATATAAGCTTGAAATGTAATGTTATTTTTTACAATTGCATAGAATTTCAAGAGGAGTGTGAATGTGCAAAGATATTTAACCTTTGACTTCATCTAACCATTATTTTTGGCACTACAACAAAAGTACACTTATGACATGACCCCAATGGTCTATATATAGAAAAAAAACTCAAATTTTTAGATTAATGAAGTGGGATGGAATGTGAAGGAGGATGACAAGTTGCAACAATAGAAGCATGCAATGCATAGGAGGGTAGAGGAAGAGAAAGTTGGGTTTGCACATGTGAAGGGATGGGAATATGAATTTGTGGCTAAGAAGGTAGTGGAATCTAAGTTTTGGGGTATGAAGGACTAGGGAGTGTGGTGGTGGATGTAATTGAAATTGTTTGGGGTTGGGATGGTGGGGAGGATTAGATGGAATAACTAATGGCTCAAAGGAGGAAGTGCAAGGTCCATAAGTAGAAGGATTATAGGGAGGTCCAAAGGTGGATGCATCAAAAGGGTTAAAATTGAGAGGAAGGAGAGAGGTTTAGGGATGGATAAGGACAAGAGGGAAGGATGTAAGTATGGGTAGGGTAGACAAGCAAGGGGATAAATATAAGTAGAGGAAAGGTGATAAATAAGGGGGTGAGGTTTGTAAAAAATCTAGGGTGGGGTTGTGAAGGGATAAGGGTTGGGAATAGATGAGAAGAAACTGAGGATAATAAAGAGTGTGGGTAATGTGTTGGAAAAATAAAAGATTGCATTGTGAGAGTCTAAAGGAGTCTTGTTGTAATGCCCCATCTTTTACACCAGGACATTAATAGACAAACATAGGACGAACCATTTTTTTGTGATACAAGTGTAACACCCACATGTCACAATTGCACACTAAGCACAAAAAATTACCCAAGTTCCACACAAAGGCACTAGAGATAAGGTGGAATAAGACACACACTTCTCTGAAATATGAGAACAACCAACATTGAAAAATGGCCCACTAGCCAAGTGATGTTGACAAATGGCTAACAAGCCAAAGGGAGCTTTAGTCATGAAACCTCTCAAGGATGAAATGTCCACCATGGATCCAAAACACAATCCACCTACTCACTAAGCATAATCCAACATGCTAAAAAACTCAAGAGCATGATAACAATTCAAATATAGAAAATAAGCATTTTCCAACATATACACATACATGCTAAAAAGGAGAAATGCCATACAGAATGCCATGCTCAATTGACACCAACATCAAAATGGGCCATTTATAAACATGGATATCTCAACCATAATGTGGGCACATAACAACCCCACTCATAAATATAACATAAAGCAATAACATCATATATAAAAGATAGCACCAATATGCCAATTTAACCATTTTAACAACTAAAACAACTTTCTCAAAAAGATAATTTCCTTCCAGAACAAGGATCGTTTTCCAACCAAAAAATCACATAAAATAATAACATGATGGAGGCTACTTCCCAAACATGGAAGGATCACACTCCAATACACAAAATATACAAAGCATGAATATACATCATAATAAACCACCTCCAAAGTGCCCCAACAGGTACATAGTACACTATAGTCAAAATGTCCTGAAATAAACAAGGAACCATCAAGCTCCTGCAATATCTACTTGAGGACCAACGGGGGAATGTTACCCACCTCCCAACATATTACCATCGTCGAGCGCAATAGATTTCTATGCCACTCTAGGCAACCCCCGAGCTATGGAGAAGACAATCATGGATACACTATCATCAAGTCACACTCACACAAATACCAAAGTCCCAACACACCATCTCACATACACATGAATCATCCAAAATAAACAAAACTATAATAGGCAACAAAATTGGATCTAGGATAACATTCTTGTTTTGCGTTACTATCTAGCCAACAAGGTTGTCTTAACACAAGGTCAAATACTCTCAATCCAACCAAACAAGGACTAGGAGAGGTTAGCTAAGACACTAGGGTGGGCTTCCCCTTCGTTTTCCATAACCAAGCTAGAAAGAAAAAGGCCACAAAGTTCTCAAGTAAGCACTCACCCAGTGAATGCTTCTCAAAGGTAACGGTTAATTAGTTGTAAGGCCCATACACGCATGACCCAGGCAGTGGGAACCCTCTTGCAAAAAACCATTGCAAGGCCCATGCAGCATGCCCCAAGTAGTGGGGATCCTCTTGCAAGGCATTTTGTCTTACCCCAAAAACACATCTCACTCACTACTACAAGGATCCATTGCAAGGCCCATGCATGCATGCCCTAGGCAGCGGGGATACTCTCGCAAGATACTAACCATACCTGGGAGTTGACCACCCCAAGCCTCTTACAAATATCCCCTATCCCACATAATTTAGGGTTAACCTTCTCAAGGCAACCGAGAATAGGAAAAGAGTAGCTTTCCCTAAAAACATGCTTCCTAATGCACTTGTAAAATTAAAACTATGGGATAACACATGATTCCACATAACATGCAACTTTTAGAAATTCCAAATTCCACAAAAATAAAATAAAATAGTTTATCGAATGTCCAAGATCCGCCATTGACAGATCTTGAAGCATCCTTCCCAAAACCGTACACCCAAATTTCAATTTTCCCCAAAATAATGAAATTAAAAAATCAGAGAATACCCTCTTGGTCTAAAATATCCCAACAATACACTTTTAACATCACATAAATTTTTTGACAAAATCAAGCAGCGCAAAACAGGAAAAATCATATAATTTTCACGTTTCTTGAGGAATGCAAAAACTAAAAAAGTGAGCATACCCTTTTATGCCTAATCTACCTAACAACACACTTTACAAATAAAATTAGAATTTCTAAAAATTTTGCCATTACATTTCTTGAAAATTCAGTTTTCAAAATAAACAATTCCTACAACTGAAAAATTGAAATAAAAATTCAAATTTTAATTCAAACTAACAAAGGATTACCTCAAAAGATGTAGAATCTAATACTACACACTTCTCCTTCCAACAACAACTCAATCCAAGTGCATCCAAGCAAAGAAATCAAATTTCTTCAAAGAGGGTTTTAGAAATGGTTTTTTTGCTCCAATTTGCTCTCCAAAATATCAACAATGCATAATGAAATAAAAGAAAATCCCTTTTTCCTATATACACCACTAATCAAGATTAGTCTAACACTAACCCTTCTTTCCCCAAAACTGATTTTCACTAACACAATAATTCTTGAAATTAAATAATTCTTTACAAATAAAACTAAACCTATTTCAAGCATCAAAATAACATAATTAAAATGCCTTTCCAAATGAAATATTTTCTAACATAAAATTAAATCATTTAAAATTACTTTTCTCTAAAATAGAATACATAGCATCAAATAATGATTTCCAGACACTGTGCAAATCATTACACACATACCAAGCACATGCAAAATCACACAAGTGATAAAATTAAATACACCCCAAAAGACGTTTTACTAGTCTAACACAAGGGGGATTCCAGAATTGTAATCAATTTGGATGAGGTTTCACTAGTTTTGAGATTAGGGAAACAACTAGGGTAAGATGACTAAGTGATATCCATGTCAACCTTCTCCACATAACAGCCATTGGTCAATATCATGTAATTTCTTGCACAGTCATTGTAAATGTTATGCACATCTGCCCAATATGTAACAATAGTCAAAGTGAATAACAAAAATTACACAATTATATATTAACCATCTAGTATGCACATTTAAATTAAATCATGTATTCTAACAATACGATCAAGATGCAATTAATCATTTAAAATAATCATATTGAAGGAAACTAGGTCTACCCACCCAACATAACATTTAAAGGAAAAATATTGAAGCTCAAATACCAATGCCTAACAATGTGATATCATGACCTCATCGAAAACTCATCTATGGTCACACAAAACATCTCCACAAAGCACCCAAACTACACCCTTAGAACACCTCAATGGCAACAATCTCATTGGCAAGTTCAATGCAACGATGCCTAATCATGATAATCCATAATACACTGCAAAAATACTTAATACAACATAACTCAAAAGGATCCAATATCAGGATCAATGCACCAAAACTCATCTATCACACAAGACGACAAGGGTCAACATAGGTGGGCATTATAGTTGTGGAGATAGAGAGGGAAGAGGGAGATAAGGGAATAGGTAAACTAGGTGTTGGGATGGACAAACAAGGTGTTGTGGAGGAAGGAAGAAGTGATGTGATGAGGAGAGATAGGGTAAGGAAAAGTGAGGTAGTGGTGTTGTTGAGAGAGGAAAATATTAAAAGGAAAGAGTGTGTTTAAAGAAGGTGTATTAGAGTTTGAGAAAGTTGAGAAAAGAAAATGTTTTGGCAAAGTAAGTGGTTTTTGGTTTTGTCTTAGAAAATTAGAAAAATAAAATGTAAGAGGGTCAAGTTCACCAAATGAAAGATATGTTTTGATCCACCCCTAAGTTGTTTTGCTTGAAAATAGTTAAACTATCTTCATATTGTACTTACTATGAAATAAATTAGATTTATAATAAAAATACATAAATGAAACTATATCAATTTGATCTACAACAAGTACATAAGTTGGGATTGAAAACTAGAAGTGAATCTAAGCTACAAAAAAAGAAATTATAAAATGGACTAGAAGCACTTGGAAAATAAAGAATTTGACACTAGAAATGGAATCAAGAGGTCAACAAATAGGTTGTGGGCAATTTTTATCTAAATTTGAGCACCATTGAAAATCTAACATTGTTACCTAACACCCTAGGCATTGGTGTCCTAGTGTTAGAAGACCCTCAAAACTTCAAGATCTACTCACCTAAATATTTTGATGTTTCTCCCACTTGTAGATTACTTATGTTGTACTTTAGATCAAATATATACTCAACTAAAGTTGGGGACAACATTAAACAAGAATGTTGCTTGAGAGACCGCCTTGGTCAATCCCCTAAGATGAAATGTTTAGCCTCAATAGCAGCACCATAGAAGGTTTTGAGTATGTACAACATAGTGAAGGTGTTAATGTTGGTGTGTGCAAAGATTCTATTCCTTGAAACATAAACCCTAAAAAGAATGCTAAGCTATGGTGGTGCATGAGAGTGATGGATGATAAATGGGTGATGGGGATCACAAAATAGGGAAAATGGAGGGAGATAGGAAAGAAAAAAGGCTCTAAGTTTACAACACAAGGGTTTGGATGAAGGATTGTAGGTTATGGATTTAAAAAAGGATGGGAAATGAGAGTTATAGGGCTTAAAAGAGGGAAATGGGAGCATCAAAGAAGAGATGAATGAATGGAGTAGGTAGATCACAAGTCAATTCTGGTTTTGTTTGCTCTAGGGGCTCCTAATCTAAAATCTTCCATGTTGTAGTTTGTTGCCCCACACAATAATGGACTTCTCTTGATCACATGGAAGTGAATGGAGGCTTGTGCTAGAGTATGAGAGATTTGCAATGTTCAACCTTACAAAATAGGGAAAACTTAGGGTTAGAGGCAAGACTTTGTGAAATGACCATTCAAAACATAGTTAAACTTAGGGTTTAAATGGTCATGGGAAGTCAAAACTCAAAATTTAAAAAAGACACACGCGTAAACCAACACTGGGTGTTTAAACATGAGCACAAGCCAATGTTCATGTGTTGATGGAATCGTGTTCAAACTTCTAAGGAAGAATGGGGAGGGGTTCCTAAGACCGGTTATTATTATTTCATGTTTCTATGATCTATAAAAGGGCTAGAAAGTAGGTAAAGTGATGCCTAAACATGATCAGTGGCATGGGCCTAAACATGACTAGTGGTGTGGAAACCAAAATAAGTGCAAAAATGTAAGGCGACAGTTGTAAAGTAGGTAATTTTTACCTTGTAACTTGGTGCATAGAAATGAACCTAACCCACAAAAGTAAACTAGTACAAAATTAACTATAGTTGTATATGTGCCTCTGCTTGGTATATATTTGACTGAAGTGGAGTAGCGTTGAGAGACACCTTTTGGGAACTTGCTTAATAAGGACTTATTCTCCTTTGATCAAGCCCCTAGATGGATCAATTTAATGGTGATGAATAAACATTGAACAAATAGGCAAGCATGCATTACGGCTAGGATGACGATACAAGCTAATGATGCAATTTTGGATGCTCTATGATGCTTTCATGCAAATCTTATGGATAAGGAATATACTTAAATACATCAACATAGCACGTTGATTCACATAAATGTGCACTAGGTTGGCTCACAATGACTAGTAGGAAAAGGGTGGCAAGGTTCACTGTGAAATTTGAGTTTTAAAAGTTCAAGGTTCAAATTTATGCACATGAAAGTAACTTGGATCAATTCTACACCCATGAATATAAAGTAGGGTGATGAATAGGAGATATGTGGATTAGAACCACTTCTTGGCAATTAGTGATGATGGAAACGGATTGCGATAAGGTTGTGATCCAAATTTAATGCAAGAATATACCACTTGTAGACTTGTTAATACATAAAGGACAATCTAGTTGAAGTGGGCCCAAAAATAAGGGAAAAGAACATGTGTATGTGATTTTAACCATTACACTAATTATTTTTGAACAAACTTGATTAATTAAGAGAAAATGTCTAAGGGTACTCTCTTCCACCAAGGTAGGGCAAGCATCCAACACCATTAATATCGACATATAAAACAATATTGTGAGATAATAAAGTATCCTACGTCAAAGTGGAAAATCAAAAAGAAAATAGGCACAAAAGAAGAAAATTACTATAGAAAAAGAGATATGGATAAAAAATACAATTGTAGAGGATAAACTTTATCTTAGAATCAAACATATAGTTTCAAACAAGTATAGTCGCATACCAATTAGGAGATGAAAACAATGGGAAGGGGACCAAGAGGAAGAGGAAGAGGTTATAGTCCCACATCGACCCCCAATTACCTAGTTAACAAATTTATACATGCAAGAGTTAATAAACTTTAAAAGTATATTGGAATCCATGAAGGTTAGGGAGCAAGAAAACAATTGCAAGCTATAATAAATCATCAAAACAAATCAAAAGTTGGAACAAGCTAATAGATTGTTATGGGAGAAAGTAGCAATGCTTCAATAAACTTTAAAGGAAGATAAATATGAATGGTAGACCATGAAATAAGTCTTGAAAACCAACCAATAATCAGCCATAATGAGAAAATACTTGTTAGATCTAATAGGTGTTTGCAAGGGAAGGAACACAGGTGTCACAACAAACAACTATATTGGGCATGTAGGTAAAAGAGACAAATATGAGAAACCATTTAAATAAGGTCAAGTCATGGGCACAAGTGGTTAGAGGTTCAATAGATAAGGCAAAAGAGATGGCTAAAAAAAATTGGAATGCAAAAAAGTGAATGTAAATAAAGATATGATATATCAAAAATATTTATTAGAGGGGTAAGGGATTATGGAGAAGATAAAAACATAGTCATTCTTATAAGAGACTTTCTCAAAGACAAAGAATAATGGAAGGGACCAAATTTTCAAGTAAGGAGGATTGGAAAATTAAGAGAAGAATGTAGTTGATTTGACTAAGATCTAGGAGCATTTGGATGACATTTGCATGGTTGGGTCTAGGAAATATTGAAAATCTATTTTTTTATGTATTTTCTACATCTTTGTAATCTACATTTTTGAATACCTTCAAAGTGGAATTGGCCCTTGATACTTTCTTGAATTGATTAAGAGGATCTAGTTGTAGGCTAGCCTCTAAGCAACTTAAACTAGGTCTCTTGGAGACCTCTCCAATGCATCCAACTAGTTTGGTTTTCACCCAATGAGCTAAGAGTTATGACCCCACCAAGTTGGGGTACCAAAATTAAATAATTTCTTAGTTTTATTTCAATTTTGTAGTTAATTTTTCCTCGTGCACCTATCCATTTCAACTTCCAAGGAGCACACGAGTGTGGTGACTCTTCAATTTTTGATGGGACCATAGTTTACTAGTTTTAGTAAGTTTGCAAGTTTGATTTACAAAATGTATAAATGAGTTAAATTCAAATCAAAGAAGGAGAGTAGAAGGCATGCATCTCTTCCACAAAGTTTTCTAAACTTGTATAAGTTATTTTAATTTTGAATACAATCCATCTTGTTCTGCTTTAGTAAGTGTTGTTGCATATGTACTTGTTTATTAGTTACTGTTACAATTCCCTTGAATTCTTGGCATAATTTGGATAAGTAGTAGGCATATTAAAGTTTTCATGATAAAAATGAAGGAAAAGTGTTGGGATAAGTTGCCATTAACTTGCAATCAAAACCAATTCATGTGTCTCCAAAGTTCTTGGAATGTGTTCCCCACACAAGGACTTTGAGAGATTAATTATTTATTAATTATATCACTTTGACTTATTACAACCAATTCCTAATTGATAGGATCAAACTTGGGCGTCCACTTTTGGAGTAGGGGCCATGAAGACTTCGTTGACTTCTCCTATGTCCATTTTGAGAGTTTGATAACTCCTAGTGAATGGGAGTTAAACTTGGGCATCCCCTTTTGATGGGGACTTATATTTAGACTTGGAGTTGTGCTTTTTTATGTACATGAGTGGATAATGTTGAGACACCTTGCATGTATATAATGTTGGAGTTAACTAAAGTGTTAGAGATGCATGAATTAGATATTTGCTTGCACGAGTTCACAAAAGCTTGCATGGACTTGTATGTTTTTACATGTACTTGCATGTTGTTGCATGTTACTTACATATCGTTGCATGTTACTTGCATGTACTTGCATGTTTCTTCTATGGACTTGCATGTGCTTGCATGTTGTTGCATGTTTTTGCATGTTGTTTATATGGACTTACATGTTGTTGCACGTCGTTTATATGAACTTGTATGTACTTGCATGTTGTTGCATGTCACTCCTATAGACTTGCATGTGATTGCATGTTGTTGCATGTCACTTGCATGTGCTTGCATGTCACTCCTATGGACTTGCATGTGCTTGCATGTTGTTGCATGTCAGTTTTGAGAGATTACTTGCAGAACACTCCAACTCTAGAAACTTGCAGGATGGTACATCTTAGTGTTTCATATAATGGGTATCAGTTGCATGTTGAATCGGGTGTTTGCATGCCACTTGCATGTTCAGAACAAGGTAATTCAGAATAACTTTGGGGACATCAATCTTGCATGTTGTTTGCATGAGATTGGTGTGTGTTGATCACTTCAGTTGACAGAAAGAGATTGGACAAAATTGGACACCCAATTTGAGGACTTTCTGTTGTTTCTTTTATTTGGAAATGTATTGAATGTTGGTTAAGTTTACTTGAGCAAACTTGGGTGCCCACATCCAGGACAGGCAGTTAACAGGAAGCTTGACTTAGTTTGACTTATGTCTTCTTTATTTGGAGCGTTTGGGTTTTGCATGGGGATTTGTTCTCATGTTATCAATTACAATTGATTGTAATGTGAGTTTCAAGCTTTCAAATTAAGAAGCTTTTGTATTAATTAAAAAGCCCCATACATTTTCCAAAGAGTTGAATTGTGAAAAAGACTTAGAATAAAAAAGCAAGAATTTTTTTTTTGACTTAGAAGAAAAAAAACAAGAAGCTTTTTTGACTTAGAAGAAAAAAGCGAGAAGTTTTTTTGACTTAGAAGAAAAAAAAGCAAGAAACGTTTTTGACTTAGAAGAAAAAAGCAAGGAGGTTTTTTTTAAGTTTTTACAGGTTTGATGATTGAAGAAACTTTTGAAGTGCATCAAGGAATCAAAGGATTCAGTATTGAACGTAATCTTTCACAAGATATTTAATACAGGCATAAACACCTTTAGTGTGGAGTTTTTTCTCTTAGGGGTTTCTCCACGTAAATACTTGTCTTCTTCTTGCAAGCTATTTTCTTCTACTACATTGATTAAATTGAAGAAATACTCTAACATCTAAATTGAAAGTAATTTTCAAATTTACACATGTTATTAATTTCAAATTTGAAAACATTTTAAAGCTACATAGCTGCAACTTTTCCTTGTTCTCTCTCCCTTTTTCCAACATGTGGTATCAGAGCCATTAGTTGCAGTGAGAGATGCTTTTTTCTGAAGTATTGAAGGAATTTTAGTTGCAGGGGAACTTCTATTTGTTAACATTGTTTTGTAGATCTATGAGTTTGGAAGCCATAGTATTTACCTCTCAGATGGATATTGTCAAAATAATCTTTGTTGGGCTCTTGAGGCTCAAGGTTATGGATCTTTATGGAGTTGATCTTGTGGTAGTGCTTTGGAGCTCCATTTTGACAATATGTGTATATTCTCTTGTTTGGTGGTTTTATTCCTTTACCTTGTGGTCATGTGTAGTGAAAGGGTGTTTATGTTGGATGGTTACTTCTGGTACCTTAATCACATGGAAAAACACTCATTTCTTGGACTACAGTTTCTAGTGCTTATGTTGGGTTCATGGTTTCAGTCCATGGTTACATGAAAGCACTAGATGATTTATCACTAGTTGTATGGAGGTTGTTGAGTTGGTGTTTTTATGATATGGACATTCTTGAACAATCTAGTTTCTCCTTTCTCATATTCATGCTATTTTGAATATGTAGGTTTTCACAGTTTTCATGTTTCAAAAGATTGTGGGGTTTGTAGATCTGTGATATTCCATTATTTTAGATGACATATTTGATGGTGTTAATTAGTGTGAATGTTTGAATGTTTAAGTGGTTTCAAATTTACAGAGATATAGTTTTGTAGGTTTTACATGTTGACCAAAATCTGTGGAAAATTTGTGTTTAGACACTTTCTGGATGGAAACAATTTCAGGTTTGCAAGGCTACTTATTGGGTTCTTATGATCTATGGTTTCTCCTATGTGGATTTATTTGGCAAATAAGATCTAGAGTTGATTCTGGTGTTTTGATTCTTAGAAATCTACATGTTATACCTAGTTACATTTGTTCTACATGTTATTGATGTGGGGTTGAATCTATTTTTCAGTTATTAAAGATTGAAGCAATGATCATGTTTTTCTCCTATGAGATGTTGCATGTGTGCAGATCTTGTGAATAAGCTGATGTGGATTCTATTTGGTAGGTCTCTTCTTGGTCACCTTAATTACATTAGTACTTTTTGTATTGAGACAAAAGGGTAGTTTGGAGTACCTAATTTAGTTATTCATTGGAATTTATAGCAGTAAAGTTATGTTGCATGAGAAGCTTTTTCACTTTCAGTGGAGTTTTGGTAATGATGTTGATCATGATACCTTACATAACTTGGTACCACTTTCAGTGGGAGTTTTTTGTAGTTTCATAATGTATCCTATCTTCTTTGTTTCAAGATATTGGTTCTAAACTGTCATTGTTGTAGTGTTGTGAGCCATGCATAATCTTTTTAGAAGATGGATGATCTTTTGCAATGGTTGTCGGTGTCATAAGAAGCTCTTGGATTATGCCTTTAGTTTGCAGTAAGGGTTCATTGACACTTTTGGTTCTATTGACAGAGGATGCTTGATCTTCATGTTATTTGAAGAGGTGTTGACATCTTGGTTTTCCATGGAGGACTCTTGGAGTTTTTGGTGAGGTGTTGAGTTTATAACTCATCAGTTTTTGATATGCAATCCTTGGTTTAGAGGATGTATAGTATTATGTCATGATGCACTCTTGATTATGAGTTGAAGTTTTTGGCATGATACAGGTGCTCTTGGGAGTAGAATATGTTCATTGGAGCATATGATCTTCTTTTAAGAAGATGTTAGATCATGATGTCATGATATATTCCTGATTCTAGAGTTGGAATTTTGACAATGGTTTGGTTAGTTCTCTTTGGTTTTGAATTATTAATCATTTGCTTGGAGCTTCATTATTGTGTAGATTTCATTTGAAGTTGGCATGGATTGATTGTTGAAAACTCATGGATACTAGAGAGACTTGGGTGAGGCTTGATATTTCTTGAACTTAGAGATATGTGTTGGAAAGATTTCTCATTATGAGATATCAACAAAAGGACCAAGAAGCCTACACTTGGAAATGGATGTGAGTCCATTATAGACCTTATGAGAAGGTTGTCTTTATTATAAGCTTTTATTGCTTGGTGTTATATGCAAGGATAATCTTGTATCCCACTCTTGGTCTACTCAGTAGGTAAATGATCTAATAGGCATTGCCCACCTGATAATTAGATGCATTCGTTATATGTATCTTGTCTTCTCTTTTACACTAGTCTTGAAAAGGATTGTTGAGAAGTAGATGCATGGGTTTATGGATTTCTATTGTTGTCATTATTATTTGATCTTGAGCTATGGGACTAGTTCTGAGGATTTGTTTTGGAGAGGTACATAAATGGTTTGTGGTTTTTTGGGATTATTCCCTTTGTTGTGGGAATGCTTGGCTAGTTTGATCTACTTTCAGTGAGAGGTTAACATCTATTGCTGCCACGTTTTCATCATAATTTGGATGTTAGATGTTGATACTTTTTTTAGTTTGGGAGTGTTGAAAGAGATCTTACTTTACACAATTTCGCATAGGTTAGTGTGGTGTAAAGACATCGTAGGATTTTGTAGTTTCTCTTTCCTGGTATATTGTCTTCTTCTTAAAAGTTCTCATGTTTATGGAGTTGAGGTTTGTATTGGAGTCAAGTGTTATTGTTGATTAACAATAATTTGGTAGCTCCTTGATATCTTTCTTCATTGGTTAAAAGGACTTGGGAGAGTTATTCAGAGATTGGTAATAAGAGATGTTTTATGCATATCATTATATGTTTTGACACTATATAGTAGAGGAGTTAGCCACATCCTCTAAGAGAAGTGCTATAGGAGGATTTGTTAATGCCTTGATCTTATTTTCAAATTTGACATTACCTATGTAGTGGGAGTTCTTGGATATATATGGTCTTTATTGTCATGATATCTTCTTGGTTGTCTCAGTTTGTAGGTTATTGATGTGAAGATGATTTTGCATGTTTTACTATCGGGATCTATGAGTTGTGCAGTTTAGTGGGCTGTCTTTACCCATTGGTTGCATTGAATACTTGGATGTAGACTATCAATATCCACAGATCTGTTCAGTGTTATTGCATATTTTGTTTGTTGGCCTTGTCTTTGGTCATTTGTACATTGGTATGTTGCTTTGAGATGGGAGGATGGATTATTAGTATGTTTGTTTTATAGGGACTTGATTGCAGTTTTGGGTTGGTATGTTGATGGCATGGAGTTCTACCTATGATGGTTTGTTTACCTTGGTTTTGAGGTATGATATTTTGGATGAGCTAGCAACTTGTTGTGGTTGCTTTTCCATTTGGTATGAGTGTGGCAGACACTTAGAGTCTTATGTTATCATATGATTTGATGCTTGTGTTCATGTTGAGATTGGTGTAGGTTTCAGTGACAGTTGACATGTTTCACCTTGGTTTGTTTCTTGTTTATCATGGGTGACATGATGTGAGGAGTTCTTGTTTGAGATGATGGTTATCATGGTTGATTTTGCAGGTATCTTGTTGGAGCACAAAAGCATGTTGAAGAATCAATGATACATTGATGGCTAGGGATGTTTTTCCCTGTGATTTAAAATTTGATTATATCATTTAGAGTTATTGCAATGTATAATGTCAAGTGGGAGAATGTTGGGATAAGTTGCCATTAACTTGCAATCAAAACCAATTCATGTGTCTCCAAAGTTCTTGGAATGTGTTCCCCAACACATAAGGACTTTGAGAGATTAATTATTTATTAATTATATCACTTTGACTTATTGCAATCAATTCCTAATTGATAGGATCAAACTTGGGCATCCACTTTTGGAGTGTGGGCCATGAAGACTTTGTTGACTTCTCCTAAGTCTATTTTGAGAGTTTGATAACTCCTAGTGAGTGGGAGTTAAATGTGGGCATCCCCTTTTGATGGGGACTTATATTTAGACTTGGAGTTGTGCTTTTTTACGTACATGAGTGGATAATGTTGAGATACCTTGCATGGATATAATGTTGGAGTTAACTAAAGTGTTAGAGATGCATGAATTGGAAATTGCTTGCATGAGTTCATAAAAGCTTGCAAGGACTTGCATGTTTTTGCATGTACTTGCATGTTGTTGCATGTTACTTGCATGTTGTTGCATGTTGCTTCTATGGACTTGCATGTTGTTGCATGTTAATTGCATGGACTTGCATGTTGTTGCATGTCAGTTTTGAGAGATTACTTATAGAACACTCCAACTCTAGAAACTTGTAGGGTGGTACATCTTAGTGTTTCAGATAATGGATATTAGTTGCATGTTGAAACAGGTGTTTGCATGTCACTTGCATGTACAAAACAAGGTAATTCATAATAACTTTGGGGACATCAATCTTGCATGTTGTTTGCATGAGATTGGTGTGTGTTGCTGACTTCAGTTAACATAAAGAGATTGGGCAAACTTGGACGCCCAATTTGAGGACTTTCTATTGCTTTTATTTGGAAATGTATCGATGTTGGTTAAGTTTACTTGAACAAACTTGGGCGCCCACATCCAGGACAGACAGTTAACATGAAGCTTGACTTAGTTTGATGTTTGTCTTCTCTATTTGGAGCGCTTGGTTTTTGCATCAGGATTTGTTCTCATGTTATCAATTACAATTGATTGTAATTTGAATTTCAAGCTTTGCAATTAAGAAGCTTTTGTATTAATTAAAAAGCCCCATACATTTTTCAGAGAGTTGAATTGTGAAAAAGATTTAAAAGAAAAAAAGCAAGAAGCTTATTTTGACTTAGAAGAAAAAAACAAGAAGCTTTTTTTGACTTAGAAAAAAACAAAAAGCTTTTTTGACTTAGAAGAAGAAAAATAAGAAGCTTTTTTGACTTAAAAGAAAAAAACAAGTTTTTTTGGAAGTTTTTACAGGTTTGATGATTGAAGAAACTTTTGAAGTGCATCAAGGAATCAAAGGATTTTAGTATTGAATGTAATATTTCACAAAAGATTTTTAATACAAGCATAAACACCTTTGGTGTGGAGTTTTTTCCCTTAGGGGTTTCTCCACATAAATATTTGTCTTCTTCTTACAAGCTATTTTCTTCTACTACATTGATTAAATTGGAGAAATACTCTAACATTTAAATTGAAAGTAATTTTCAGATTTACACATGCTATTAATTTTAGATTTGAAAACATTTTAAAGCTACATAGCTGCAACTTTTCCTTGTTATCTCTCCCTTTTTCCAACAAAAAGAACCAAATTTTAAGAAATGAGAGTTTTTTTGAAAGGTTGATGTTTTTTCTAGATGAAGACTTAACTCCAAGACAAGAAGAGGAGAGAAGGGGAGAATTAGATAAAGTAATGGCAACAAGGAATGAAGTTAAATAGCCATGGTTAAAAAATGAAAAAGGCTTATATCATTAGCTAAAAGCCTCAATGTGTCAACACAACAGGGAGACTAGAGGGGGGTAGAGAAATTAAAGGCAACAAGGAATGAAATTAGACAAACATGAGTAAAAAGGGGTGAGGTTCATGGTTCTAGATAATGATTCCAAGATAAATAAAGAATGCCCCCCTAGGAGCAATTAAAATTGGTATGTTGGCATTGTCAAGGATACCCTTGGAGGAAAGGATGTGGGTTAGGGCTTGTCGCAAAAAGAAAATACATAATTTGTCTCATGGAAACTCGTGAACACAATGGTTGCAAGACCCTATTTTTGAAGGAGATAGGAAAAATGTAGTTTGAAATGAAATAACATAAAACAACAAGGGGTATGGAGGAATAATGGTTTCAGTAAAGGAATCGTGGGATAGAAATATATAGTTGGAGAAAGAAGACCCAAATAAAAACATATTTAGATTAAAATAACATAAAATGGAATGGATATCAGGATTGCAACTTGTTATTTTGCCCCGCAGACCTCAAAAGCCTACACAAAATGCCATACATAACTCTAAATAAAGACATCTCATTATACTCTCAACTTGGAGAGGTTCCTCTTGGAGGGGATTTTAATGCAAGGACAAAACATGGGCAAATTATAATGTTAAGTGCAAGGAAGATAACAATCCTTATTGATAGCAAAAGAGGAAAACCGCCAATGGACAAAATGTTTAGAGGATAAAAGATCCATTATCCATTTTGATGATTAATTACTAACTTTATGTGGCATTTATGGTTTGAATATTTGCAATGGATTGAATATGTGGAAGAGTTTTGGAGAATACACATGCAAAACTTACAATGGGGAAAGTGTTGTTGATTATTCCATTTGCTCATAAAATCTAATGGAAAAGATAATGGAAGTAGTGATTGAAGACTCTCCAATAGAAATAAAATCAGACCATAGCCTAGTGTGTATAAACCTTTCATTGCAAGAAAAAATCAATTAACAGTAAAAGTGCAACCTAATAAACAACCCCTAAACAAGGGAAATGATCTCATATCCCAATAGAATTGTTCAATCTTCAAGGAAGCTCTAAAGAAAATAATCTAAAAGGAAGAAAAAGGAACAAAAATGCAACATTTCAAAACTTACGAGCTAACAAGTATTATTCAAGAGGCACTAAAAAGTTGCAAAAGGGTGAAAATAGGTAGTTTTCTAGCAAATGGCTGGTATGATGAAGATCACAAGGTTGTAAGGAGAGCTTTGTTAGAACTAGGGAAAAAGGAGGCAAAGCAAATTTTGTATGAACAATTTGTGAAAGCAAAAAAAGAGGGGTTTGTGAGCACAAGGAGAGAATAAATAATATACTTAGGGAAGAATGATCCAAAATTATTTTGGAGAGAACTCTAGTAGAGAAAAAACTAAATAGAGAATAACATTACAACTATCCAATGGTTGGAATATGAAAAGCAATTGTATGAATAGGAGTTAGAAGAAGAGGCCCCTCTAATTGTTAGTTCAAAACAACAAAATTATTCACTTTATAAGAGGTTAATGAAGGTATTAAGAAGCTAGGAATAGATAAGGCTTATGACACAGATGGGTTATAGGTAGAATACCTAAATTGGGGAGTAAAAATCATAGCCCCTTACATTAAGAAAACATTCAACAACATCATTCAACATGGCTTTCCAAGAGATTGGACAACCATTCTAGTAGTATGTCTCTTTAAGACTAGAGATGGAAACAACCCTTCTAACTACCAAACCATCATGATCAATCCCCTATTTGCAATGTTGTTTGGAAGCATGGTTAAGCATAGAATCAATAAGTGGGTAGAAGAGAAAGATAAGAAAGAAAAAGGGCAAGTAGGTTTTAGATCAAAACACTCAATAATAGATCATGACATTACTTTAAGACATATAATTGAAAAATATGGAACAAAAAAGGGAAGCTTATTGTAGTTTTTTGGACTTCAAGGAAGCTTTTGACATGGTTCCTATAAGTAAATTATGAAGCATAATGGAGGATCTAGGCATACCAAACCAATATAGGGTAGCAATTCATAGACTTTATGAGGAGGTTCAAGTAAAAAATAGTACTCAATCGAACCTTTGAAAAAGCTTTAGGAGTGACATAAGAGCTAAACAAGACTACCCACTATCTTGTACCTTGTTTGGTTTATATATTAACAAATTAGAAGAATGGCCAAATTTGCAAGGAGGGGATGGTGTTCTTTTGAAAGATTATGCTATGAGGCTTCTTTTATATGTTGATGATCTCATTTTGATTTCAAGATCCACTCAAGCACTAAAAGAGAACTTAAAGGCCTTAGAGCACTTTTCTAAAGAGGTAGGCATGGAAATAACACTAACAAGACCAAAATCTTGATCTTCTCTAGTTGAAAGAAAAAAAAATTAGCTTAACTTTTATTTTTAGGGGGTCCCCTTAAAGAATTGACAAAGTGAATACCCTAGTATAGACTTCAACAACAAGCTTAGTTGGCAAACATACAAAAGGAAAATAATTTTGGAAGGTTGGAGAGCACTTTTTGCATTGCAAAAAGGAAGTAGAGAGGTTGAGTTATGGGACTGGAAAACTATTCGAGTCTTATCCAAGTTTTTAGTGATTTTGATGGTGCTTTATGGGTGTGAAGTGTGGGCTAGCAACACATTAAAAATAAAATGGAGACAAATAGAGAGGATTTAGAAGTGCTTGATTACAAGCAAATTCAAAAGAAAAGCTATAGTTCTGTATGAGATTCTTCTAGTAAAAACAAGGACCTCCCCTATTTAAGCAGTTGCTATGGCTCATCTCCTAAGATATTCAAAAAAATGAGTAGATAGAGGTACATAGATGGCCTAAGGCTATTACCAAAGAAGTTTTGGACATGAGATGGAAGACTTGGATGAACCAAAACAACAAATGAAGTATCAACTTGAATGTATGCCCAAATAATAACAAAGACAAAAAGACATTTGTTATGGATCAATTCCACACAACTATGTGGGAAAAGATGTGAGGGAGAAAGATGAAATATTATGTTGATAAATTTCATCCTATATGTGATTGGTGCAGGAGCACCCCTTCGAAATAAATAATAAGTCTAATTATAGTATGTTTTACATTATGATGTAATAAGGTCCATGTGACCAATTCTTATGTTTTAAGTCAATCTAGGATGGTGTGTTGACAGTTATAGTTTGTTATGCTAGCTATCCTCCCAGCCGCTTGGAAGCTCCCAGCCGTTGGGAATCAAGTCTATACTACTCGTGAGGAGTAGTTATTTATGCCCTAGATCAGTTTGTTTAGATATAGTTCAGCGTTGCATATGAAAAACAGAGACATTGTGTTTTGGAGATCAGACTGAGCATTGTGATACAGTGGGGCTGTGATATTTGTATGCATTTCTGTTATTGAAATAAAGAAGATCCCATTGTTTCATTTGTCTGATCTTTGATCTATCTGTGCAGTCGATTTTGATTTTGCAGGCGAAATGGATTCATTCATCCATTCCACCGGTTGATTCTCTGAATCAGTGGAATGGACATGTACAGTAGTTTAGTTTGCAGTTTCATTTTTCTATTTTTGCATTTCATGTTTTTGGGATCGATTTATAGCATGCTATGATCTATCCTAGCATCCTCATGTGCTAGGGTTTGAAGGATAAAATCTAAGTTAAGATTGCCCAAAAAACAGATCGGCCCGATCTCTGTGTTTTTCGCGTGAAATTTGTGAAGTTTCAAGGGTTTTGTCAAAATGTACATTTGACGGATATACAGTTTTTGTATGCGACATACAATCCGTGTCTATATCGCATTTGTATTTGTGCGTATATCGCTTTTGCATCCGAGGATCATTTCGTGTGTATCCGTCATTCGCATATCGCTTTTGTATGTTGGAACATACAAGCAGTCAGAGGTACATTTGATACATGCAAGCGAGTCAACGGCGAGTCAAAGATACATTCGCCGAAGATAGATGGGAGATGTATATTTTGTTTGCATATCGGGTTTGTACATTCTAAATGTACATTGAAGAAATACATTCAAGATATACAAAGTTTGTGTATATCGCTGAGGGGCATCGGGTCATACAAGTTCTGAGTATACACCTTTGGTATACACTCTATGAGTATACTGCAGTTGCATGTTTCTGTGTATACGTCAAATACATTTTGTGGTTTGCATATAGCGAGTGTATACTTCAACATACACTCGGTTGATACAAGGGAAGGTCAATGGTCAGCGGATTGCAGAAGGAATATCCCAAGGGATATTCGATGAATGCATATTGAGACATACAAATTTCTGCGGATATAAGTATTGACCGATAGGACAAGTCAAGGCTCCGAACTCACCGGCGATAAGAGGTCGAAGTTTGTATGTATCGTCGTGACAATAGTCATCGGGATAGCTCGGTTTGGAGAAGCCGATAGACGAAGTCTTGCCGATAGGCATATAAACGAAATACTCATCGGGGTGAGATGGGTATCGGAGTGAGATGTATAGGAGGTGCCGATAGTTATTGTCAGGCCGATAGGGTATATCGGTAAGACAGTTAGACATCTCTTACCAATGAAATAAGAAATATCAAATTCCACCATTCCATTGAACGTTTCCGGTTGTGGCTCTGCATCAGTGATCACCACTAAAAGGCCTATATAAGAGTTTAATATCACTTGGAGAGTAAAGATGCTTATAGTCTAATTGAAGACTCACTTAGATCATCTTTATTTTAGAGTAAGCCACATTATGTAGATACTTTAGTAGGAGTTTCTTTACAATTTTTTTTTTAAAAGAGAAGGTTGAGAAGACTTGAGAATTCATCATCAAATTAAATTAATATGATGCACATTAGAAAAAGATAAAATAACTGAATCAATGCATTATGCCCCATATACTACTTATGACCGTTAGGTTCATAGACGTTAAAAATCTTCTCTTCTATTCTAAATAGAAGCATCTCCCACCTTGACTTTCAACTAGAGCAGGCTGAACTCCAAATTCATGGTGAGCAAAAGTAGGTTAATCACCAAAAATTCACGCAATAAGATATTTTTGGATAATCCACTTCCTGGAATCGTTCAAAGGGAGTTGATCAGCCAATAAAGAAAAGCGGATTCCCATGGAAGCTGTGGAAGGCTAACCAGTTGTAAGATAGGAAGCATAATCATAATCATCGCCATAACCATGGGCGATTTGGCACCTCCAAGATACAAGCCCATCACCCATGTCCTCTTCGACATGGATGGTCTCCTGCTCGGTAACAATCACGCATTTGGGTTTTCATTTTACCCTTTCTTAAATATACTCTACACTGATTTAACTTGATAGCATTTAATTTAATTCTGTGTCGTCGCTTTTATGTAATTTTCAACGGCTTAGTTAGCAATGGCCATAAATAATTAATCGCTGCGTTTACTAGCGGCAAAGTGATTTGTCTGATTGGCCGCACTGGCTAATGCAAGCAAGCCCTTGTTTTTATACTTCTCAGAACTTTCATTTTGTCTGCGGAGGGTAATTTAGAAGGTGGATTTTAGGTTGAAATTAGCTGCTTGTCTTGCCTGAATGAATGTTTGAGAATTTGAACTGTGCACCTAAAATTGTAATTTAGGTGGAGTTTGGATACCATGGACAGTGTAACATTTTTATATTAAGAAACCAAGATGAGAGTTCTGTAAGCGTTCTGGGATAACAGTAAAAATGTGTTTCCTCTATCATAGATAATCCTGATACGGAAGCCCAGCAACCCTCTTGTTGGGTACACCGAGGTTAGTCAATTGGATTTTTCTGTTTGAAGGACTGGGATGATTCCTTCTGTTATTAGGTATAATCTATGGATCCCCTGTACCGCCTGGTCTCTTGTAGCCAGTCATATCACCTGATGGAGAATTTCTTGGCAGCTGAGCTTTGAAATCAGGTGTCCTAAGAACTAAGAAGCATGAGTTAATAATCGAGCTCTAGTGCTCACCAGCTCAATATTAGATTAGGGATGCTAGAAAAATTTAATAAACTTTGGAGGTGGTCAGCTAGTTTCCACCAAACAGAGGAGCATGGAGACAATCTAAATCAGTGCCTACTGTTTCTGTTTGTGCCAAATCTAGCGTCTCTTAGTTGGGAATGCTATATTGCAGTTTCATTGAAAAGTCAAGATCTGTTTAAACTTCACAGAAACCTTCTTGTGATGGTCTTTGAAGAGTACACAAATGAAGCACAAGACACAGTTATAGAATGAGATCAATATATCAACGAACATTGAATATGACCTAAGCATATCTTATATTCAGCTTTAAAAATGCAAACCTTTTTACTATAAATTTAGAAGGCAAGTTAGTGCAAATTTAACTGTACGAGTGATTAGGGTCACTTTTTCAAGAATAAGCTTACATTAGCAATGCCCTCAGCAAGGCTTACAATCTTTTGTTTAAAAATATTCTTAGCCTTGATGTGCGGTTGAATTCAAAACTAAGAACAATTTAAAACAAAAGATAGGAAAAATATTATAGCTTATTCTATTTGCTCTGTTTAACTGGTACTGACAACAATCATTGAGAAATAAGATAACGATTACACGCTTCCCATCAATTAGTCAAATATTTCACATACAATGGGGATTGGAAACTGATTGTTGTTTGTGTGACCTTCTGTAATCCACACTGATAGGGTTATTTCAACATGGGTTTCATCTTCGAAAATATTAAGAAATGTTCTGTGAGTCTTGACCTCCCCAAAATATATGGGTCCATTTCTATTCAAGATGCTTGCTTTGTCATTGCTTTCACATTTAGTCTCCTAATGGTCATTTGCACAGATAGTGGGGAAATTCTTCTACCACACTTTGAAAGAATGCATGGGCTGCTGAGTGGAACTATATCCGCACTAAAAAGCTGATCATAGAAACCAGAAGCAAGTTTTTGTATTATTACTATCCCATATTGATTAGTGAAAGGTGACACTGTCCAAATACTTAATCAGCTTTACAATTCCTCTGGTGGAACCAATCGTTGTTTTGGTTGTATTTCCTGACACTAAAGACGTAGCATTATTCCATGAGGTCTATAGAATGGTCCTTCTTGGATTATTTGTCTACCTCTTACAATTCAAGAATCTCCAGGAGTTCTCCAATCTGATAATGCCATTAGCAGTCTTATCTAATTTTTTGGGACACAGTGTATATTAGTTCTGTAAACATCAAAAAGTATATATAAGTAATTGTCATATTTTTATGAGAGATTTGGCTTTTCTTGTTTTTTCTCTTGGAGCTGACGCAGATTTCTCAATTTTTTTTCTCTAAGGTACATTGAAAGCGTAGTTCTATTATGTTTCATGATTCAATTACTTTTACAGTGAACGATACAAATTGCATCCTTGACATCTTTTAGAGACAGCCCTCAAGAATTCCAAGCAATAAAATATTTTTTCAGTAATCTCATTTGCGAATACAACAGAACAAAGTTGATGTGCTATTCCATTTCAGATACAGAAAAGTTTTATACGCTTGTCCAGGACAATATTCTCGCGGGATATGGAAAAAAGTTTGATTGGTCTTTGAAGTCCAAATTGATTGGCAGAAAAGCATTAGAAGCTGCACAGATATTTGTAAAGGAGACTGGGCTTGAAGATATTCTTACGCCTGAGGAATTTATCAGGAGAAGAGAAGAAATGCTACACAGCTTGTTTCCTGAAAGTGGGCTTATGCCAGGTACACATCTCAGTTTCTATGATGCTGAGATCAACATAATTAAAGCAGTGATGTTTTTCTTGAAAGTTGTTGATATTCAGAAGCAAGGAAACTGAACCCCCAGTTTCTTAGCTATATGTGCATTCTTTAAAGAAAAATGTTTTAGTTTGCATGGTGTGAAGGGATGTTTCATGCAGTTTCGAAAACATATGTGAAATTTCCAGTAGAAATACAAATATGTCAGTTGTTCTGAGAAATAGATTTCCCTAGATATCTGAAAAATAAAGAACCGAGTCTGCACAAGTTTCTGTCTGTCTGGATATTATAACCATATATGATCAGAAGTTTCCTTTGAAAGATGAACCATATATGTGGACAATAAGTCTTCTTAGTTCTAGTAAGTCTATTGTAGGAGTGGCTTCAGAGCTTGTTCTCGTCTGTTTTATTTCTTTGTGGGAGTTAAATAAGGTATTTATTTTTTCATTGAGATAATATGCTTTTCACAACATAAATTGGATTTTACGTTCTGAATGATGGGTTCTTTGGTCCAGGAGCGGAACATTTAGTTCGGCATCTACATGCACATGGAGTACCCATGGCTGTAGCAACAAGGTTGGAAAGAGAATGCTGCTGTTTCTGAATGTGGAAAATCTCATTTGTTTAGTTCCTTACTCTTGTATAAAAGAGCTTCTTTGCATTTTTGTACAGCTCTCATAGACGACATTATGAGCTGAAGACAACAAAACACAAGGACCTTTTTTCATTGATGCATCATATAGTTGTGGGTGATGATCCAGAAATTAAACAGGGGAAACCATCCCCTGACATCTTTGTTGTGGCAGCAAAAAGATTTGAGGTGACGAGATCTTTTTCTATTTTTTCAAAATTGAAAATTTGAATTTGACATTGCTTTAGTTTTTTTATCTCTTTATATTGTTTTTCATAATTATCTTGATGGAGTTGACCTCCTTTTGAAAAAAAATCCTATGTTTCTCCAGGATCCTTCCCTCCAAGTAGAGAAAGTTTTGGTTCTAGAAGATGCTCCATCAGGTGTGGCTGCAGCTAGAAATGCTGGCATGTAAGTAATACTTAATGTTGATTATTTTTAGAGAGTATGTCTTTGTCCTTTATAAAAAATGTATCCTTAAAAATGAAGGCCTCTAATTTTTTCTTATGCCATAAATGATTCATAGTAGGCCTTTGAAACCTACAGAAAAACAAGCTCATATCCATAAAATGTCAGGGTAAGTTAGTTGCTCTGAGGAAATTATCTGAAATCTGGTCTAATATAAGCTCTAAGAATTTATGATAAAACTTGGATTTGTGTCTGACAAGAGGAACTTGCTGTAAATGATTGTCCCTGTGCCTGAAATAGGACTGCATAATTTGCAACTGATTTTACTATCATTCTCACAAGCTGATATTATTTATTGGACAAAGGCATCAGAACATCGACACTGCTTAAGCTTTGTTGGTACAAATTGTTTTACACTGATGCCAGAAAGAGTGTATCTCTAAATTCTATGGCAGACCATTTGGCCCTTGTTCACCTTAAGTTTTCACTTCAAACTCTCAATTCATGACATATAGTCCTTTGACTGTAGTTTTATTGCAATGACTTTTGGCAGTTGCTTCACCCTAGCAATTTTTGATATTGTTTGTATGTGGTCTCACTTGAAGTTTTTTCTATATATATCAGCTTGTCATGGGACTCTTTACCAATTTCTGTGCTGAGTCTGCCAGAAATGTTGCAACTAATGGATAGGTTCTCAATATGTTCTTTGAGCGTTTCACATCTTTTCCGGCCATATAGTTGTTTTTTGTGTAATTCTATATGTTCTTTACTCCTGACAATCAACTAATAGCTGAAAATCCACATGCATATGACAAATTAGAAACTTTAGGAGAAATCAGCCATGAATGACCAATATAAGTCCTATTTGGTTATGTGGAGTTTTGTATGAAAATTTGTGCTTGAGAAATACAGATGAAAATATAAATAAAAAGGTGGCAAGAATAAAATGTAATGTCCCCTTTTTCCCAGTAATTGAAAAGTGAAAACGTGTTAGGCTTTCTTTTTTCTCGGAGGCTAACTTTGCATTAAGGGAAATGGTGCTTTAAAAGGATTAATAAATTAGAAGGTTTCAATATTAGCTTTATCCTTTTATTGCTGGCGGTTCTTCTATTGTGCATTGGGACTGGTGGGCCCATTTCCTCATTCAACGCCTATTCTGGGCCAAGCCAGGAAGTGGGAGCGCTCCTTTGTGAGCATTAAATGTTCTTTTTTGCATGGGCGTTGAGGGAGTTGAGGGAAAGATAAATAGTATTATCTGCCATTGTGAGGGGTCTTCATGCATTTTTCTACAATTTAGAGAGTGTTGATGATTGTTTTTAGACAAGTCAACAATAGAGTAAAACACTAAGTCTCTCACTCTCTCTTGAATAAAGCTCTCCAAAGGCTAAGCTATGTGATCCAGTGAAGTAACTCCAAGGTTCCTTTTCTTATGATTCGTGATAGATAGACTCAGTGATTACATGTGATCTTGCTGATAATCACAAAGGGACTTACGTAGACTTCTTCATACTTCATTTAGCTTATTCCTCCTTTCAGTGTGGATGAAGTATACACGATGCATCAATGATAAAAAAGGGGAAAAAGATAAGGTTTAGGGAGCTAATCTAAGGTCAATGAAGCAATAATGATGCATGAATAGACAAACTCTTTAATTAACCTAACTCCACTTCGCCAAGGATGCCTACAACTACATGGAGTTGGTGCAATCTCCTAAGGTAAACGAATGGTTTTCAAATTATGAAGGCTTATACAAGCACCCATTGAATGATGCATCTCAAACAAGCATCCACAATCGAACTTATGCAAATTATAATGAAGTTCAGACTAGTTTTACGCAACACTTCACCAACGATGAATGTCAAAAGCATGAGCTAGGAGTTGATCAAATATCCAACACATACATACATTACATCAAAGAGCTTCTAATCTACGTCTAATCTACTTGAAACGTCTCTCCCCTTCATCAAGATACAAGAAACCATGTCATTTCACAAGACAACACTTAAACACCAAACAAGCTCCAATGTCTTTGTATTAATCTTGAGAAATATTTACAACAACTTCAAGCACTCTTAGAGAATTTCTCGAGTCTCTTCTACTCTACTCTACTAGTCTACTGCCTAACTATTTTTTTACAAATGAGGCAACAAGGCCTTTATATCGAGTCCAAAATTTACAATGAAGGGCTAGGATCAATTCACGTAGCCAAGGGCCCAGATCATGCCATCTCAGTAGTTAGTTACAACAACTTGCTATTTTTAGTACATAAGAGAGGCAATGAAGACACGTTTTCCAAGAAGATAAGGATAGAATGGAATCTTCAGAGCATCTTCCACATGGGCGCCCTCTTTAACTTCTTGTTTGTTGTAGATACATTGAATGCGGTTGAATGATGTGGCGAACTGTGATTGGCTTGATGATGAGTATCTGCCACATAGGTGCCACCTTAGCATACTTGTGCATTTCAACTATTTATTCACTTTGTTTTGTGGGCATATTCCCAAACTGTATCATCTTGTGATGATGTCTTCAATGTAATTGCTTTTGATGATGAAACACTTGAGATGTATCTTGTTGATCTTGCCTTGTTCATTGTAAGTAGGATATGTATGATGCTTGTAGCTCATTTGACTAACTCTGTGTTTCTCCTTTTCTTCTTGTAGGGTACATGATGATCTTCTCAGAAAGCAGGAAAGATGATGATAATGCTTCCTTCACGATATAGAGTAGGTGATGATGATGTATACATTGATAATGGAGTAAGAGACTTCTCGGAGACTTGAAGTTGTATGGAAGAACTTGAAGCTTGATAGATGGATGTGTTTCTCCTTTTCTTCTTGTAGGGTACATGATGATCTTCTCAGAAAGCAGGAAAGATGATGATAATGCTTCCTTCACGATATAGAGTAGGTGATGATGATGTATACATTGATAATGGAGTAAGAGACTTCTCGGAGACTTGAAGTTGTATGGAAGAACTTGAAGCTTGATAGATGGATGAATGTCTTCGACGTAGTAGATGATGAAGTGCTTGCACAATAAGCTTAAAGTGTTCCTCTGGAGTGGTAGTATGATGTTTCCTCATAGCGACTTCCTCTTGACTTCAATCTTTGCCCATTGGTGATTCCAAGTGTTTGCTCCTTGAATGACTCCTCAGCTTTGTTGATGCTCCTGCAAAATAGAGAAAACAATCATATTAATCAATTGATAACATTGCATTTCATAGCATATAAGCAGCATGTTTAAGCATTCAACAACCCTTCTAGGTCTAGGCACTCATCTAGGTGTATGGAGGAACAGAGTGCGCCTAGCACAAAATGATTTCAAACAATTAAAATGGCTTAAAATGATCCCTCCTCTCAAGGCGCCCACTTTTGGACATGGATTTAAGTGATTTTCCTTAGGGCGCAAATCTAGTTGGCATGGAGGTGAAAGGGCGCCTTGATCAAATTGGACTTTATTTGCTACTTTTATGATTCTGAATGATTAAACATGTCTTAAAGTGATTCTTTCTCTCTAGGCGCCCACTCAATGATGCAAATTTAGGTGTTCTTCTCTAAGGCGCCAATCTGGGCTGCAGACGTAGAAATAGGCACTTATCACACTTATCCTGCTTCTTGTCATTTTAAATGATTTCTACTCATGTTCGGACTTCATAGAGACTTCTTCCATAAGGCGCCTACTCTCAAAGTTTTAACCACTTCATTTTTAAGCCTCATGTCTTCTAGGCTGCTTAAGATGATCATTCTCACCTCTAGGCGCAATTTTAGGTTGTTACAAGTGTGAAATGGCGCCTTGAGATAGATAAGTGTCTCTTTCACCTTTTATGTGTTCGAACCTTGTAGGTGTTCTTCAAAAACTTCACCCAAGCCAACAATCTTTCAAAGCTTGTATATTCAAGTGGATTTCATCCTAGGCGCCAATGTGAGGTTGTTTTGATGGCAAAGGGCGCCTTGATTCATGATGTTGAATCTCCTTCCTCCTAGTTGCACTTTTGTGATGTAACAAGTGACAATAGGCGCCTAGATCTCCCTTGGTAAGTTCTAGTCATTTGGAGGCTTCTAACGCTAGGCGCTATTATTGGAAATGATTTGAAGCTCATTCTCCTCTAGGCGCCAAAATGGATGGTGGAGACAAGAAAAGGCGCCTTATCTCTTAGGAGGATACTTACTTTATTTTCATGAATCTAAAACTCTTGTGGAATTTCAATAGGCGTGCCTTTGGGTGTTAGGCGCTCAAATTCATCTTTACAAACACTTAGTTTCCTAGGCGCTCAAAGGTGATTGTAGAAACAAGAAATTGCACCTTACTTGATGTTGCTCATCGACCTCCTTTGCAAGGTGCCTTAGATGATGATCAAGGCATGAAAATGCGCCTTACTTGAACTTAGCTTTCTCTTTGATACTTTTAAGGCTCTTAACACTTGTTTACATCCTTGTAAGACTACATCATCCTTAGGCGCTATCTATCATTGATTTTTGTCAAATGTGCCTAGACACCAGATGGATGAATTGGCGCTATAGACCTCATCTCACATCAAGGCGCTAAAAATGGTGGCTACACATGCAAAATGTGCCTAGACACCAGATGGATGAATTGGCGCCTAGACTTAAATGTCTTATTTTTGTCAAATTTTCAATGCTTAAGGCCTTTTATATCAATTTTCAATCAAGGCGCCTTGGTTTTAACCTCTCCTTGCCCAAGGCGCAATTTTGAGGTTGCCTGGATGATGAATGCGCCTTGAATCCTAGGCGCCATTTTGAGTGACTGCAAGTGGAGAAATGCGCCTAAAGTCTTATAGCAAATTTGCGCCTAAAACTGAAAGTCCCTAGGGTAAGGTATATTGAAAAATATATTTAAGTATAAGTTTAGAGATTGAGATAGGTCTCGGATCCACCGGATTTAACATGCAAATTCTAGATTTTGAGGGATCCACCAGATTTCAGACTTAGCCAATTTTCAGGATTTTCAGGATATCAGACTTAGTCAGTTTCAGGATCTCAGAACATACATCAGAATATCAGGACATTAGGGGACTATTGGACTCAAACACTACTGACTTCATCATGAAACTATCTTTGACATCATCCAAGACTCAATGCAAAGCACCAGAACTCAAAAAAAAGGGGGTCCCCATTTGCAATGGGGCGATGTGTGATTAGGTCACAACAGAGTCTTCAGGAGTGCCTACTAATGGAAGTTTGAAGATGTTCATCTCAGTAATCACCCAGTTTCGACTGTGAGAGACCAGTCCTAGCTAAGTCAAGTTGATGGTTTCATTCAGAAATCATACTGTACACCAAATGGAGTATGATGTTTTTTGAAAGTGTTGTTTTGACAGTCAGGTTCAGTTTTGGAGTGGGACTGATAGCATGGGAAGCATTTTGATATTGCCTCTGATCGTGGGTGCTGAGCCACAGGCTGAGCCATACTAGACAAGCCGTACAGTCCTTCCTGTTCGTGTGTATAGAGTTTGATGATAGTTGCTGTTTAGGGTTTCAGGTATCTCACATTCTAAGTGCCCAGCATATTGTTCACTGATGCAACAGATTTGAGGAGGGTCTGGGGAGTATATTTTAGCGTGTGAACATTCTAATGCATCCTTGACAGACGTACCAGCAAAGACATGATGTGGTTACAGCAGGAAACACCTCAGTTTTGCCATGATTATCCATTGAAACCTGAACGCCTAGCATAGCAGAGAATAGTGATAGCCTTTATTGGGTGGGAATTCCATGATTTGAGCGTTCTGGGCAACTTTTGTGGTTTTCTGGGCATATACAGCAGCCTGTTTTCTACAGTAGACCTCAATACAACCAACTTGAGATAATATAATGGATTGATAATGTAAAAGACTCATTCAAACATCTGCATTGTCATAACAGCTTGAATCATGAGGTTTCAAAGGTAATTTTGTCTTTCTTATGTCCATGTTCCTTGCAATACTACAACAGTATTTTTTTTGAAAACGAAAATCAGACTTAGCAAGCTTTTTTGCATCAGTTTCCATGAGTTTTCAATTAGTTTATTAAGCCTCAATCTAGGGAGACCATTTCAGTGGTATCAGAGTTGGTATCCTGCCAGCCTGTGAAGTTTCTCAGACTCTGCATGCAACAACCCAGTGCCAGGGAGAGAAGGTATCAGCAAAGAGAGGAAAGGAAGTTGAAAACTGCAGTTATCTCAGGAAATACTATCGAAGAAGAGATAGTCATGGCGGATAGAGACAAAGAATTGTTCACTTGAAAGTCCAGGTAAAAAGATGGAGAGGAAGTTTGATCATATGTATGAGATGATAGCCAGACTAGTGAGCAAAATGGATCAGAACTTAACTTAGGGCACAAGAAACAACACTGAAGCTAGCAGCTCACAAAACAATGGAGCACAAAATGATTATGTAAGAACACCTACCAGGACCTCAGTGGGATCAACTGCGAGACCTCTTCAACCTTTTGCAAATAGAAGGGAGGAAATGCCACCTGAGCAGGAAGAAAGAACTACATTCACTGATGATATCATGGTAAATCATGATGAATATATGACACTTCCTGATCTTGTCCGTAGAAGCTTAACATTTGATCAATTTCTGAATCAGAAAAAAAGAAATGGTGGAAGACCGAACAACAGGGAGAACAAAGATTACAAGCATGCTCTGAGTAAGGTGTCCATGGACCGATTTGATGGGAGTGGTAGATGTACTGCAAGAGCTTGGGTTCAAAAGCTTGACACTTACATTACCCTGAAGCCTATGCCAGAGGAGACAACCTTAAACTTTGCAACCCTACACTTGGATGTGGCTGCCTATGAATGGTGGTATCATGGTCTTGTGACATAGGGTCGCAACCTGATTACAACCTACGATGAGTTCACCAATAGACTCATCGAGAGGTTCAACAAGCAAGATCCTGAGCAAAGCTTCAAAGACCTGGCACAGCTAAAGCAAACGGGAAACATTGATTCATACATCATTGAGTTCCAAAGACTTAAGTGTCATGGTTCTTGACATCTCTGAAAGAAGGCTGATTTTCTTGTTCGTTGAAGGTTTGGCTGAACCAATTAGAGGATGAGTAAAATCTTTGGATTCTCAAACCTTACAAGAGGTCATTAAAAAGGCTAGAAGCATGGAGTTTTCAGCTCCAAAGCCAAAGTTGATGACAAAACCATTTGCATTCAACAAGGACAAAAAGATTTTTACAAAATTACCCAATCAGCAGCAGCAACCTTGCAAAAACTGAGTGATGAGGCAAAAAAATGAACTCAAAAAGAAGAAACTATGCTTTACATGCAAGGAGCCTTGGGCCCCAGGACATAAATGTTACGAAAAGGGACATGCAAGGCATTTGGAAGTCTATGTGGAGCCTGAAACAGGATCTGAAATATCAGAACAGTAAGGGTAATTTCCTTAAAAATTCAAATCCCACAAGTTTAGAGTTAGGGTTTCAGAATTATCATGTTATAAATATATATTAAAATATTTAGGGTTTCTAATTCACTCTTCTTGGAACAAAATGGTTTAATAGGGTGCCCAAGAAACCCTCTACCCTAGGCCCAAGAGCGGGTGCTTCACCCCTCTTGACCCCACTTTTGCCATCCATATCGGGTGGGGGACCTAGTGAGGCGTCCTATCACCGTTCCCCTTACCAAAATCCATTTTGCTTCTTTTTATGATTCTATTTATCACCATGATGGATTAGGTTGAAGTGCAACTACAGCAGGGTGTCCCGGAAATCACTCCTTCTAAGCCCAAGAGCGGCCTCATATGCCCCCTTGGCCCACATATGGCAGGCTTCAGCCATCCACCATGGGGTGGCATACTTAGAGGGTGATCCCAACGCCGTTTCCCCTCCTTGTAGGCCCGCCTCAATTCCCTCATCATATTATCATTCAAAAACATGAAAGATCTTATATTATTTCACATTCACATTCACATTTAATGGTAAACAATAATTCATGTGTCAAATTCCTAAGATATATTCTTGTTAATAATTATTGTTTGCTGAGTGTAATTAAGCTGATTTGATTGATGTAATAATAGAAGAATAATCGAATGATAGAATAATAGAAGAAGAGAATGATCGAAAGATAGAATGATAGAGTTATAGAGTGACAGAAGAGTAGAATGAAAGAATGATCTAATAGAATGATGGAATAATAGAATGATAGAATATGATGATATAATGATAGAAGAATAGAATGAGAGAATGATATAATGATTGAATAGTAGAAAACAATAGATGAAATAGAATGGAAGAGGATAGAGTTATAGCATGGTAGAATGCCTGTAATAAATAATTCTCTGCTGTTATCAATTATGACATATACACTCCTTCGCTGATTTGTTCTTTTAACTCAAACATATATTCCTCTCTTTGCTGCTGTATGAAGTTCTCTTCCCCCTATTACATCTGCCTTCTTTGATGGTATTCTTGCTGATTCTGCAATTGATTTCTTATGCCAGCAATTATTAATGCTGATGTACTTTATTCTATATTTCCCTTTGTTGACTGTGGACTGTAATGCTGACAGTAATTTGCTGACTTAACTCTCTGTTGCTGTCCTTTTAATTTTTGACTTTTCCTGGTCATTGACTTGTCCTTATGGCAGACCTGAACTCAGAGTTGATATCCTTCTTCTCTTTTATGCTTAATCATAATCAGAAATGTCTTCTATTTTCAGAATATATAAATATACTCTAACTCAGAAAAATATATATATTATTCCCTATATATATTAAACTCAGATGATGTGTTATTCCTTTTCCTTTTGATTTCCCATTTCTTCCTTCCATATCCCTCTCTCACACACCAATCTATTTATACCTTAAGCTCCCTATGAAGAGAGGTATCCCTTTGAAGAGAGATAACTTTTCAAAAGGGACATGTTCCTTTGTTAGTAATGCTGTTATTTATTACTTTTGTTTAATATTAAATTGATTTCAATCTTTACATCAATTGGTACCCTTTCATTTAATTATTCTCTTTGATTTAGTTTGCAAGGCTATATATGATGATCGCTGCCTGTAGCTTTTACTGAGAGCTGCCCAGCCTTGTTTTACCTTAGGAAATTTCCTTCAACATATGAATCACTATCTTTTATTGAAGGTAGGGTCAACAAATTATATCATGTGAATTGCTGTGCTTAAGTTCATCCATGCCCTGCCTTACAACTGCTGCTTTTGTAATTCATGTGAATTTATATGTTCTAATTCCCTTATATATACCCATTGCTCCTTGATTTGCCTTTCTATTAGTTATGTATCATATTATATTTGATGCTTTCCAATTTATAATTATATTTATCATAATAACATGTAAAATATATATTTATAGTATTATTTATTATCTATATTTATTTTATATAATAATATATCTATAAATATATATTATATCTTAATAAAAATATTTATATAATAATATTATTTAATATTATTATTTAAATATTAATACTTATGCAACTTCACCGTTTTTTATTATGACATTTAAATCTTTAATTTAAATAATGTCGTAATATCGGGACATCACAAATTTGTGGACTGTGAAGGGATTGAAGACCTTGAGGAGGTTGAGGAAGTGAAGGAGGATAGTGGTACCTTTGCCCAGCTGTCCAGCACATAAAGAAACAATCCATTCCGTGTGAGAGGAGTTCTAGGAGGGCAGTGAATGGTGGCTTTGATTCACATTGGTGCCACACACAATTTTATAGATGAAGGCTTGGTAGCCAAGTTTGGATTGAAGACTGGCTTCAAAGTCATGGTGGCTAATGGATTTACTCTTACATGCACCAGAAAGATACTCCAACGAAACATCCAGTTGGGAAATCATGAGGTCAAAGATGAGTTTTATGTGGTTGGAATAGGTGATACAAATGTTGTATTGGGAATTCAGTGGCTGAAATCTCTTGGAGAGATTAACTTGAATTTTCAGACCATGGAGTTGAAATTTGAATTAGAAGGCAAGAGAGTTGTGCTTTGTGGAATGTCAAATGGGGGACCTAGAGTGGTTACTGCTAAGAGGATGGAGCGGATTTTGAGGCAAGGACAAGCTGAATGGATTGCTGAATGTGTTATCCTTCTTGCTCATGATCATGAGAGGAAGAGAGAGCATCATCCTGATGTGTAGAGACTTCTGACCAAGCATACTAAGGTTTTCAATGGGTTACCTCCTAGGAGACCACCTGAAAGGGGGATTGAGCATGTGATCGAATTAGAGGATGGGGCCAAACCTGTTATGACCACTCCTTATAGACATCCAAAAAGATTAAAGATTAGATTGAGAAAGCCATCAAGGAGTTACTTGACATGGGTTTCATCCATCCAAGCAAAAGTCCCTTTGCATCTACAGTGGTTTTAGTTAAGGAGGAGGATGGGACTATGCGGTTGTGCATAGACTACCGCGAGCTCAACAAACGCACCATCAAGAATAGGTATCCAATACCCAGGATTGACAAGCTCATTGATGAATTACATGGAGCGGTGTATTTTTCAAAAATAGACTTGAGATCAGGATATCACCAGATTCGCATGCGTGAATCTGATGTGGAGAAGACGACGTTTAGATGTCACTTTGGGCATTTTGAGTTCCTGGTTATGCCTTTTGGCCTAACCAATGCACCAGCAACATTCCAGTCATGCATGAATCAGATTTTCAGCAAGCAGCTTCGTAAGTTTTTATTGGTTTTTTTTGATGATATCCTTATTTATAGTAGAACTTGGGAAGAGCACTTGCACCATCTTGATGAAGTTCTTGGAATACTTGAAGCTAATTCTTTGTTTGCCAAGGAATCAAAGTGTGAGTTTGGCATGACTGAAATTTTATATTTGGGACATGTAATCAGTGCAGAGGGTGTCAGAGTTGACCAAAAAAAAATCCATACCATCATTGAGTGGCCACCACCCAAAACCCTTACTCATTTAAAGGGATTTTTTGGTCTATGCAGCTTCTACAGGCGGTTTGTGAAGGGGTTTTCCCAAATGGTAGCTCCTCTTATTGATCTAACTAAAAAAGGGGCATTTTCATGGTCTAAATCAACGCATAAAACTTTTGAAAAGTTCAAGGAAATCATAAGCAATGTTCCAGTATTGGCCCTCCCAGACTTTTCCAAGCCTTTTGAGCTTGAATGTGATGCTTCAGGGGAAGGAATAGGAGCTGTCCTGATGCAGCAAAAGCATCCTATTGCCTTCGAAAGTAGGAAATTGTGGGGTGCAAAAAAAAGTTTCTCAATTTATGACAAGGAAATGCTTGCAATCATGCATGCATTAACCAAGTTCCGGCAATACTTGGTGGGAGGTAAGTTCATTGTTAAGACTGATCATAATAGTCTTAAATACTTCTTAAATCAAAAGGATTTGAGTGAAAGGCAGTAGCGTTGGGTAAGCAAACTTCAGGCTTTTGATTTTGACATAGTCTACGTGAAAGGAAAAAAAATGTTGTGGCTGATGCACTTTCTAGGAGGCCTCATCTTACCTCTATTGTGGGAATAACAACTGATTGGAGAGATTAGATTTTTGCTGAATATGCTAAGGATCCGTTGGCTGTTAGTATCATTGACGGAGACACATTGGGAGGTAAGTACAAGGTAAATAATGGTCTGATTTTTTATAAAGAGCGTATCTTTCTTGTGGCTAACTCTAAGGTGAAGGAAAAGATTATGAGGTCATTTCATGATGAGCCTTTGGCTGGTCACCAAGGATTTTACAAGGCATACAAACAAATTCGTGAAAGGTTCACGTGGAAGGGGTTGAAGAATGATATCATGAACCATGTTAGAGAATGTTTGGCGTGTCAACAGAATAAAAATGAGCATACTTACTCTGTTGGTCTGCTGCAACCTTTGCCTATTCCCACTTAGAAATGGAAGAGCATTTCAATGGACTTTATCACGGGGCTGCCTAAGGTTCAAGGTAGAGATGCTATTTATGTTGTAGTAGATAGATTGACTAAATTTGCTCATTTTTTTGCAATCAGTTCAGATTTCAGAGCAGTCCAAGTGGCCGAACTATTTTTCAAAGAGGTGTTTAGATTGCATGGGTTACCTCGGAACATAGTTAGTGATCGGGACAACAAATTTTTAAGTCTATTTTGGCAGGGGTTGTTTTGTTTAAGTGGAACTGAGCTCACTTCGAGCACTAGTTACCACCCACAGATTGATGGGCAAACTGAGATTGTGAATAAGTGGCTGGAAGGTTATCTGAGAAACTATGTTTCAGGATAGCGGTTGGCTTGGGTTCGTTGGCTTCATCTGAGAGAGTATTGCTATAACTCTTCTTATCATATGTCTTATCAAAATGTCTCCTTTCATGGCTCTTTGTGGTTATAATGTGCCAAGCTTTGTTGCTCTAATCTTTGATGAGTGTAGAGTTCTTCAAGCAAAAGATTTGCTACAGCAAAGTTAAGAGATCATGAGAGCTTTGAAAGACAATTTGTTGCACACTCAAAACCAGCAAAAGTTTTATGCTGATTAGCACTGTGTTGAACGCACCTTTGAAGTGGGAGACATGGTTTATTTGAGGTTGCAACCCTAGAAACAGTCCACTCTCAAGAAGAGTGGAGTGGAGAAGTTGAAGCCACCCTTCTATGGACCTGTTGATGATTGTTTTTAGACAAGTCAACAATAGAGTAAAACACTAGAGTATCCCACTCTCTCTTGAATAAAGCTCTTCAAAGGCTGAACTATGTGATCCAGTGAAGTAACTCCAAGGTTCCTTTAATTATAATTTCATAAGGGATAGCTTAGTGACTAAGTATGATTTTGCTGATAATCACAAAGGGACTTACATTAGCCTCTTCTTCTTTTAGTTAGCTTATTCCTCCTTCAGTGTGGATGATGCATCAATGATAAAGGAAAGACAAAAGATAAAGTTTAAGGAATCTAATCTAAGGTCAATGAAGCAATGATGATGCATGAACAGACAAATTTTTGAATTAACCTAACTCCACTTTGCCAAGGATGCCTACAACTACATGGAGTTGGTGCAATCTCCTAAGGTAAACGAATGGTTTTCAAATCATGAAGGCTCATATAAGCACCCATCGAATGGCATAGCTCAAACAAGTATCCACAATCGAACTTAAGCAAATGATGAGGCTTAGACTAGCTTTACACAACACTTCACCAGCGATGAATGTTAAAAGCATGAGCTAGGAGTTGATCAAATATTCAACACAAACATACATTATATCAAAGAGCGTCTAATCTACTTCCAATCTGCTTTGAAACCTCTCTTCATTCAATTCAAGATACAAGAAACCATGTGATTTCACAAGATAACACTTAACACCAAACAAAGCTCCAATGTCTTTGCATTAATCTTGAGAAATATTTACGACAATCTCCAAGTCCTCTCAGAGAATTTCGAGAGTATCTCCTATTCTACTCCTACAAAGCTATTGCCTACAATCTATCTCTATATTTACAAAGCTCCAATGTCTTTGCATTAATCTTGAGAAATATTTACAATAATCTCCAAGTCCTCTCAGAGAATTTCGAGAGTCTCTCCTATTCTACTCCTACAAAGCTATTGCCTACAATCTAATCTCTATATTTACAAATGAGGCAACAAGGCCTTTATATAGTGTCCAGATTACAATGAATGGCTAAGATTATTTCATGTAGCCAAGGGCTCAGATCATGCCACCTCAGTAGGTAGTTACAACAACTGCTATTTTTAGTATAAAAGAGAGAGGCAATGAAGGCACGCTTTCCAAGAAAACATAAGACGAAATCATTTAAAACATCTTCCACATAGGCGTCCCTTTGTCTTCTTTTATTAAATGATACATTGAATGCAGTTGAAATGATGCGGCTGATATGATTGGATGATGATAGGTACTCGCCACATAGGTGCCACCTCAACATATCTTGTGGATTTTAACTGTTAATTCAATATGCTTTGTGGGTGAACACTTGAGATGTATCTTATTGACCTTGCCTTGTTCATTGTAAGTAGGATATGTATGATGCTTGTAGCTTCATTTGATTAACTTTGTAATGCTTTCTCTTCTCTTGCAGGTAGGTTGATAATCTTCCTTGATACTTCTTCATGAAGAGTAGATGATGATTGATATTTCATTCATGTATCGGAGTAGGAGATCTCTCTTGAACTTGAAGGTCGAATGGAACTTGAAGTTGAATGGATGAAGTATCTTTGAACATGATCATACTTGATGAAGTACACTTGAATTTGATGTGATCTAACATGATGTTATTGATGTAGGAGACTTGAGGTGATCCCTTAAAGTGGTGTTCCCTTTGCAACTTGAAGGTGAATTAGGTACTTGCTCTTGATGATCTTGAGGTACCCTTTAGATCAGCCACATGATGATGACTCCTTGAAGGTGACTCCAAGCTTCTTGCTTGAAAGTGAGTCATTGAACAACTCCTTAGCTTGGCTAATGTTCCTACAAGACAAGATAAAACAATATCAATCCCTTTGTAACACAAAAATCACTTTAAACATGTAAATAACTTGTCATCAAGTCTAGGCGCATATCTAGGTGAAAAGAGGAACAAAAAAATGCCTAACATAAATTAATCCCACATTCATGACTTGAACGATTTCAATTAATTGTAATAGTTTAAAGGAGCCAATTTCCCTTATGAGGTTCATCCAAAAGGTACCTTTCAATGCAAATTCTTCCTTAGGTGCTAGAAATGTAATCTCTCTCTAAGGCACTAGTAGTTGATAAGTATAACAAGAAAGGGCGCCTTGAGTCCTTCACCCCAATTTAGCCATTTTGGAGGTCCTTTCCACAAGGCGCTCAATTACTGAGATCATTAGGTGCAACTTACCCTTAGGCGCTTGTGGAGGTATGAAAAAACAAGTCAAGGCGCCTAACTTCATGACTTCATAATTATCACCTTAGATGATTTCAAACAATTAAAATAGCATAAAATGATTTCCCTTCTCAAGGCGCCTACTTTTAGGCATGAATTTGATTGATTTTCCCTAGGGCGCCAATCTAGGTGGCAGAGATAGGAATGGGCGTCCTAGCTCATAAGGCTTAAATCTTGTCATTTCAAACTCAAATTGATGATTATGACTCCACTTTGATAAGGTGAAGTCCTTTAGGCTTGATTCTTGCCTTCACAAGGCTAGGCGCCAATTTGGAGTTGCAAAAACAAGGAAATGCGCCTAGGTTCAATTGGACTCATCTTGCTATTTTTGTGACTAGGCGCTCACTCAATGATGCCCTTAGATGCAACCTCTCCAAGGCGCTCATATAAGGTAGGAAATTACAAGCAAAAGCGCCTAACACAATTTGGCCTATTTCCTTGGGTTTTTTGATGACTTTAACACTTGAAGAACCTCCAATCTCATGTCTTCAAAGCCTCTTCTCACAAGGCACCCTTGATGATGATTTTGAGTGTGAAATGGCGCCTATTCTCCTGGAATGAACTTGATTGCTTAGTGGCGCCAAATGTAGACTTCCTGAATAGTAACAAATGTAGACTTCCTGAATAGTAAAGGGCGCTTTGATATAGTGGCTTCATTCTTGGCGCCTTTTTGAGGTTTTTCATCCATACTATTGCCAAGGCGCTCAAAATGGGTAGTCTAATCAACTTAGGCGCACTTCTATGGTTGAGTAAAACATGAAATGGCGCCTAGCTCTAAATGCCCTTTCCTTGTCAAATTTGCAGTATTTCATGCTTCCCAACATCAATTTCAATCAAGGCGCTATCTTTTGAAGCCTTCCTTGCCCAAGGCGCAATCTTAAGGTTGTCTAGATGATAGAAGGCGCCCTGAAATATAGGCGGAGTTTTGAGGTTGTGCAGGCTAGAGAAATGCGCCTAGCTTCCTAGAGCGAATTTGCGCCCAGAACTCAAAGTCTAGAGGGTAAGGTATATTGAAAAATATATTTAAGTATATTGAATTTTTTATACTTTAAATATTTTTCAATATACCTTTCAGGATGTTTGAGATAGGTCTCAGATCCACTGGATTTAACATGTAGATTATAGAATTTGGAGGATCCACCAGATTTCAAACTTAGTCAATTTTTCAGTGTTTCAGGATTTCAGGCTACCAGACTTAGTCATTTTCAGGATCATCTCAAACATACATCAGGATTAGGTCTCAGTGTTCATTATTTGGATGGAATTTGATTAAGACTCTTCATTATTGCAAGTTCATATTCCAGGTGAGACTTCCAGGTATTTCATTACTTCAAGCATCTTCTCTAAGCCAAATTTGGTGATTTCCAACTTGATTTCTCTTCTAGGTGCAATTTGATGATGATTGGAGTGTGAAATTGCGCCTAACACTTAAATAACATCCAATTTCATGCTAAGGCGCCAAAAGGGATAGTCTAATGCATGCAGGGCGCCTAGCTTAAGTTTGCTGATTTTTGACATTTGAAGTTGTTTACACCCTTGTGAGACTGGATCATCCTTAGGCGCCCATTTTGAGGTTGTTCATCCACATTATTGCCAAGGTGCCTAAATGACAAAAGCAGCAAGAAATGGCGCCTAACTCATTCACTTCAACCTAAGGCGCAATTTGATGATCATTTGAACATGAAAAAGGCGCCTAACACTTGTGGATCATTCCTTTGTTGAATTCTTTGATGTTTAAGGTCTCTTATGCCAATTTCAATCAAGGCGCCATCTTTTGGAGTGGTTGAAAGTTGATTTTCCTCTAGGCGCACATGGAAGTCTCCACGTAAGGCGCACTTTTGGGACTACAAGACTCAAACACCACCGACTTCATCATGAAATAGCTCTAAGACATCATCAAAACTTCATGCAAAGCATCAAAACTCAAAAAAAAAAAGGGGGGGGGTCCCCATTTGCAATGGGGCGACGTGTGATTTGGTCACAATAGGACCTTTCAGGGTTAAGAGGAGAGTGGGTGTAGTAGCTTATGAGTTGGAATTGCCAGAAAATAGCAAGGTTCACAATGTATTTCATGTGTCACGCCTCAAGAAGGCTCTTGGACACAATGTAATAGCTTCTCCTGATTTACCTCCGTTGGATGAAGAAGGCAATTTGGTGTTTATCCCAGAGAGGATGTTGGAATTTAGAGAACGGGCAGTGAGGAAGAGGACTATCAGTGAGTATCTGATCAAGTGGAAGAACCTACCTCTGGAGGATGCTACATGGGAGAGTGAACAGATTTCATAGCACCCAGAATTGCAGTTGCTTGAGGACAAGCAACTTCAAGGAGGGAGGACTGTAATGTCCTCTTTTTCCTAATAATTAAAAAGTGAAAACATGTTAGCCTTTCTTTTTTCCCAGAGGCTAACTTTGCATTAAGGGAAATGGTGCTTTAAAAGGATTAATAAATTAGAAGGTTTCAATATTAGCTTTATCCTTTTATTGCTGGCGGTTCTTCTGTTGTGCGTTGGGACTGGTGGGCTCATTTCCTCATTCAACGCCTATTCTGGGCCAGATTAGGAAGTGGGAGCGCTCCTTTGTGAGCATTAAATGTTCTTTTCTGCATGGGCGTTGAGGGAGTTGAGGGAAAGATAAATAGTATTATCTGTCATTGTGAGGGGTCTTCATGCATTTTTCTGCAATTTAGAGAGTCTTCAGGAGCGCCTGCTAATGGAGGTTTGGAGATGTTCATCTCAGTAATCACCCAGTTTCGACTGTGAAAGACCAGTCCTAGCTGAGTCAAGTTGATGGTTTCATTCAGAAATCATACTGTGCACCAAATGGAGCATGATGTTTTTTGAAAGTGTTGTTTTGACAGTCAGGTTCAGTTTTGGAGTGGGACTGATAGCATGGGAAGTATTTTGATATTGCCTCTGATCGTGGGTGCTGAGCCACAGGCTGAGCCATACTAGACAAGCCGTACAGTCCTTCCTGTTCGTGTGTATAGAGTTTGATGATAGTTGCTGTTTAGGGTTTCAGGTATCTCACATTCTAAGTGCCCAGCATATTGTTCACTGATGCAACAGATTTGAGGAGGGTCTGGGGAGTATATTTTAGCGTGTGAACATTCTAATGCATCCTTGACAGACGTACCAGCAAAGAAGTGATGTGGTTACAGCAGGAAACGCCTCAGTTTTGCCATGATTATCCATTGAAACCTGAACGCCTAGCATAGCAGAGAGTAGTGATAGCCTTTATTGGGTGGGAATTCCATGATTTGATCATTCTGGGCAACTTTTGTGGTTTTCTGGGCATATACAGCAGCCTGTTTTCTACAGTAGACCTCAATACAACCAACTTGAGATAATATAAGGGATTGATAATGTAAAAGACTCATTCAAACATCTGCAGTGTCATAACAGCTTGAATCATGAGGTTTCAAAGGTAATTTTCAATTTTGTCTTTCTTATGTCCATGTTCCTTGCAATACTACAGCAGTATTTTTTTTGAAAATGAAAATCAGACTTAGCAAGCTTTTTTGCATCAGTTTCAATGAGTTTTCAATTAGTTTATTAAGCCTCAATCTAGGGAGACCATTTCATAAAACCTAGCAAGAATGCTTGGTTGTACCAATTTTGACTTACTTCTAACTCTGATATTTTTGCCTTTATTTTCCAGAGTACGAGTATGAAGACGAACAAGAAGATGATGTTGAGCAAAACAGCGACGGAGGTTGTTGGCCGAATGGCTACGGCTTCTAAATTATATGAAAACTCAGACTTACAAACTTCAAGACTCAAACTTGCAGACTGCTTCCTAGACTCAAACTTAAGACTCTAAATCTTCCGGTGCCCATTATGCTTCCTTGAGCGCTCTTTTATAGGCCTAAATTGACCGGATTGGCAAGGAAATAAGAATCTTACCGGCACAAGGAGGTTTATCGTGCTCAATAAAGCAGACAGTGACAGTCCTTAGTGCGCTAAAGAATCTTATCTTTAAGTACTACAGCTGTCATGAGAGCTGGTACTAATGTCAGGTGATGGAATATTAGTAGGGTCATACCCATAACGATAGACATCATTCCAACCGACAGGATGCCACTTGGCATTAATACGGAATCTTTGGTGTACAATCCAGTCTTGGACATCAATATCATGGTTTAAAGTAGGAGAAAAGAAAGATTCCCATCGTAACCTCATGTTGATGATGATACGTGTACACAATTCCTGACTGATGGGCTCTTCTGGATGTACTGCAGAGGGTCCAGCAAAATAGAAAAAGTCTTCAATTTGCTTTGTTACTGGTGCTGAACACGAAATTCTCCAGGTATAGAAAGATTTTCTGACCAGATTTAGCAGGAGATGATACATATGATCAGAATTAATTCGAAGTATCTCAAACTGGCCAAAACCAGTTGCATAGAGATCTGGTGTAGTTATGCATCCAGTGTGTTGCAGGGTTTCGGCAGCTTGTATTGCATTTTCATCATAATGATTATGCAATCCTTTTTGAAGTATATCCCTCTGAACGATCAAGTTCATATGTCTAAACGGTGCATCATAATGTTTTTCTCTGATGAAACCAGGGGGTTCAGAAGAAGATCCAGGATTTTGCATAAATGCTCCAGGGGGATTAGGCCTGCTAAAGTAATCTGCAACAATATTCTTCTTGCCAGCAATATGTTGAACTTCATAATTAAACTGATTTAAATATTCCTGCCACCTTAAATATTTCCCTCTGCCATCTTTGCGACCATGATCCTTTTCTTTGAAAGTTAGGAAACGAGAGCAATCTGTTCTAATAATAAATTTCTTCAAGTGTATCAATTTTAATGCAAACTTCTTCAGATTTTTGACAACACTATAAATTTCTTTGTCTGAAGAAATCCATTTCCTAACATCAGCAGGGAAAACTCCACTAGCATACTCAACCAAATATTCTACTCCATCCTTGATAAAACAAAGGTGACCTCCCCATGCATAGTCAGAGGCATCTGTATACAGAACAAAATCTTCAGTAGTAGGAACATATAAAACAGGTAAGTTCTGTACCTTTTGTTGGATGAGAAGAACTGCATTAGTATGGACTTGAGTCCATTGTGGCTTTCTTTTGGAAAGGAGTTCCTGTAGAGGGGCACGATCAAAACCTGCATTTGGATAAAAATTGTTTACATAGTTTAAAATGCCTAAGAATCCTTGCAGCTCCTTAATTGACAGAGGAGGCTGAAATTCAAGGATCTTGTTCTTAATATGAGGTTGGACTTCTAATTGTCCTCCCTTTACAATCATACCAAGGAATTTACAAGAATTAGTACACCACTGAATTTTACTGAGGGACAGAACAATCCCTGATTTTAAGGCAAGTCCATAAAATAAGTCTAAATGTGAGCGATGCTCATCAAAAGTTTGACTGAAAATAAGTATATCATCTATATAGACACAAAGCCATTCTTGGCAACCAGTAAATATCTTATCCATCCGTTCTTGAAAGTATGCAGGAGCATTCATTAGTCCGAACGGCATAACTGTCCATTCATAATGTCCAAAAGGACAGCTGAATGCAGTTTTAAACTGGTCTCCTTTCTTCACTCGAATCTGATAGAAACCTGATTTACAATCAAACTGGGAAAAGATTTTAGACTTGGCAACCTTTTCAAGTAAATAAGACTTATCAGGTATTGGATATGGAAAAGGAAGAGTAATTGCATTTAATGGTTGATAATTAATTACCATTCTTTTCTTTTTTCTTCTTTTTTCTGCTTCCTTATTTACCATAAATGCATAACAATTGAATTCAGATTGAGAGTGAACAATATACTTCCCTTTCTTTAATTCTTCAATGGCTGATGCCATGTCTTCGTAATCATATGCAGGGATAGGTATCATTTTTCCACATTTGATCTTGGCTCCTTCTTTGAGTCGAATCTCCATCTCTGGCATTTCTTTCTCCCAAAACTTTTGAGGATCATCAGAGCAAATATCTTTCAAAAGAGCAGCTTTTAATTCAGGTAATGGATCCACTGTCTGGATATGGTGTATAGCAGGATATTTTTCTGAGGCATAGCTCAGACGAGGTGTACTGATCTTTTCACCATTTAATGTAAACATGATGCTTTTCTTTGTACAACCATAAGGTGTGTATCTGTCTATAAAATTTCCACCCAATAGAACATCTACAGGCATGTGATTCATTGCAAAGAAATCACATTTAAAAGGTCTAGACTCAATAAGCAGGGTCTGCTGATGACAGTATTTATCACAGACAAATTCATTACCCTGGATATCTCTAGCAGTATATGTAGTTCTATTGGTTAACTGTTCCCAATGACTTAGGATTTGAGGTTTACAAAATGACAGAGAAGCACCTGTATCTACCTGAGCATCATACTGACGACCATTTAATTGGACAGTAATATACTGGGAAAACTTTCCTGTTAATAAATGGACCAAATAAGTAGGGTCTAACTGCTCAGATGGTTCTGGTAATACAGACAGGACAAGTTTAACCTTACTAGGATCCATAGGTTTAACATCAACCTCTTCAGGCTCTTCTTGCTCATACAAGGTTTGTATTTGTTCTTGAAATAAAGAATGATCAGGATAGGGATATCTAGTGCCAGATGTAGAAGGTACATCTTCAACAGGTATTCGATAAGAAGGCTTACAAGCATATTCAGAACAAGGATTTGTAATGTGGAAACTTTCCAAAGCTTGAGTAACAGTATCTGGCTTATTTCGACTGTATTTTCTTTCATTTTTAACATTTGTGATAATAGGAAAATCACCAGAGAAGACTGTTACCTGTGGAGGCATTGTTGACTGAGAATATGTTGACTGCATTGCAGGTTGCATGCCTGGAGGATACTGCGAAGGGAAGTTTGTTTCTGGAAGATCTGGTTCATAAGACTGATAAGGTCTATTCTGGTTGTTGATTCTGCGTCCAAAGCCACGTCTTCCTTGATTAGAGGATCTCCAGGTCTGATTCATCATAGCTGTAGGTTCAGCATCATCATAATATTCCAACTGTTCTTCAGCACTGAGAAGGGTGTCAGCAAGATCAACAAGAGCATCTTCTTCTTCATCTTCATATTCATACTCTTCAAAAAGAGGCTCATAAATATCTTCTTGCTGAAATAAATCTTCATCAGCATCTACAACATCCCACCACGCTGCTGCAGCAGGATCAACATAAACAGCTTTGACAGCAGGATTTTGACAAGAACAATCAGGAGCTTTATGACCTGGTTTGTTACAAATATAGCAGATAAGTTCACGGCTGGCAGGCCGAGGGTGTTGGTGGCGACGCATAAAACGATGTTTGGGAGCATAAGAGTGTTTCTTTGGAAATGTGCGCTTTTGGAAAGACAACTGACGCTTTTTATGTTTCTTATGCTGTTTGCGCTGGTTACGGGAAAATGGATTACAACCATATGTATCAATAAAACTGGGAGCAATACGCTGGGCTTCATGCTTGGAAAACTTTTGCTGGTATTTACAATTATCAATAAACTGCAAAATTTGTTCTTTGGCAAACTGAATCAAATCAGTTATAGGACACTCTTCAAAACTGATGTCTCTCAACTCAAGATAATTAAGGACTTTATCAACAATGTGATAGGGTAGATCCTGCTGCAGCAGCGTGGTGGGATGTTGTAGATGCTGATGAAGATTTATTTCAGCAAGAAGATATTTATGAGCCTCTTTTTGAAGAGTATGAATATGAAGATGAAGAAGAAGATGCTCTTGTTGATCTTGCTGACACCCTTCTCAGTGCTGAAGAACAGTTGGAATATTATGATGATGCTGAACCTACAGCTATGATGAATCAGACCTGGAGATCCTCTAATCGAGGAAGACGTGGCTTTGGACGCAGAATCAACAACCAGAATAGACCTTATCAGTCTTATGAACCAGATCTTCCAGAAACAAACTTCCCTTCGCAGTATCCTCCAGGCATGCAACCTGCAATGCAGTCAACATATTCTCAGTCAACAATGCCTCCACAGGTAACAGTCTTCTCTGGTGATTTTCCTATTATCACAAATGTTAAAAATGAAAGAAAATACAGTCGAAATAAGCCAGATACTGTTACTCAAGCTTTGGAAAGTTTCCACATTACAAATCCTTGTTCTGAATATGCTTGTAAGCCTTCTTATCGAATACCTGTTGAAGATGTACCTTCTACATCTGGCACTAGATATCCCTATCCTGATCATTCTTTATTCCAAGAACAAATACAAACCTTGTATGAGCAAGAAGAGCCTGAAGAGGTTGATGTTAAACCTATGGATCCTAGTAAGGTTAAACTTGTCCTGTCTGTATTACCAGAACCATCTGAGCAGTTAGACCCTACTTATTTGGTCCATTTATTAACAGGAAAGTTTTCCCAGTATATTACTGTCCAATTAAATGGTCGTCAGTATGATGCTCAGGTAGATACAGGTGCTTCTCTGTCATTTTGTAAACCTCAAATCCTAAGTCATTGGGAACAGTTAACCAATAGAACTACATATACTGCTAGAGATATCCAGGGTAATGAATTTGTCTGTGATAAATACTGTCATCAGCAGACCCTGCTTATTGAGTCTAGACCTTTTAAATGTGATTTCTTTGCAATGAATCACATGCCTGTAGATGTTCTATTGGGTGGAAATTTTATAGACAGATACACACCTTATGGTTGTACAAAGAAAAGCATCATGTTTACATTAAATGGTGAAAAGATCAGTACACCTCGTCTGATCTATGCCTCAAAAAAATATCCTGCTATACACCATATCCAGACAGTGGATCCATTACCTGAATTAAAAGCTGCTCTTTTGAAAGATATTTGCTCTGATGATCCTCAAAAGTTTTGGGAGAAAGAAATGCCAGAGATGGAGATTCGACTCAAAGAAGGAGCCAAGATCAAATGTGGAAAAATGATACCTATCCCTGCATATGATTACGAAGACATGGCATCAGCCATTGAAGAATTAAAGAAAGGGAAGTATATTGTTCACTCTCAATCTGAATTCAATTGTTATGCATTTATGGTAAATAAGGAAGCAGAAAAAAGAAGAAAAAAGAAAAGAATGGTAATTAATTATCAACCATTAAATGCAATTACTCTTCCTTTTCCATATCCAATACCTGATAAGTCTTATTTACTTGAAAAGGTTGCCAAGTCTAAAATCTTTTCCCAGTTTGATTGTAAATCAGGTTTCTATCAGATTCGAGTGAAGAAAGGAGACCAGTTTAAAACTGCATTCAGCTGTCCTTTTGGACATTATGAATGGACAGTTATGCCGTTCGGACTAATGAATGCTCCTGCATACTTTCAAGAACGGATGGATAAGATATTTACTGGTTGCCAAGAATGGCTTTGTGTCTATATAGATGATATACTTATTTTCAGTCAAACTTTTGATGAGCATCGCTCACATTTAGACTTATTTTATGGACTTGCCTTAAAATCAGGGATTGTTCTGTCCCTCAGTAAAATTCAGTGGTGTACTAATTCTTGTAAATTCCTTGGTATGATTGTAAAGGGAGGACAATTAGAAGTCCAACCTCATATTAAGAACAAGATCCTTGAATTTCAGCCTCCTCTGTCAATTAAGGAGCTGCAAGGATTCTTAGGCATTTTAAACTATGTAAACAATTTTTATCCAAATGCAGGTTTTGATCGTGCCCCTCTACAGGAACTCCTTTCCAAAAGAAAGCCACAATGGACTCAAGTCCATACTAATGCAATTCTTCTCATCCAACAAAAGGTACAGAACTTGCCTGTTTTATATGTTCCTACTACTGAAGATTTTGTTCTGTATACAGATGCCTCTGACTATGCATGGGGAGGTCACCTTTGTTTTATCAAGGATGGAGTAGAATATTTGGTTGAGTATGCTAGTGGAGTTTTCCCTGCTGATGTTAGGAAATGGATTTCTTCAGACAAAGAAATTTATAGTGTTGTCAAAAATCTGAAGAAGTTTGCATTAAAATTGATACACTTGAAGAAATTTATTATTAGAACAGATTGCTCTCGTTTCCTAACTTTCAAAGAAAAGGATCATGGTCGCAAAGATGGCAGAGGGAAATATTTAAGGTGGCAGGAATATTTAAATCAGTTTAATTATGAAGTTCAACATATTGCTGGCAAGAAGAATATTGTTGCAGATTACTTTAGCAGGCCTAATCCCCCTGGAGCATTTATGCAAAATCCTGGATCTTCTTCTGAACCCCCTGGTTTCATCAGAGAAAAACATTATGATGCACCGTTTAGACATATGAACTTGATCGTTCAGAGGGATATACTTCAAAAAGGATTGCATAATCATTATGATGAAAATGCAATACAAGCTGCCGAAACCCTGCAACACACTGGATGCATAACTACACCAGATCTCTATGCAACTGGTTTTGGCCAGTTTGAGATACTTCGAATTAATTCTGATCATATGTATCATCTCCTGCTAAATCTGGTCAGAAAACCTTTCTATACCTGGAGAATTTCGTGTTCAGCACCAGTAACAAAGCAAATTGAAGACTTTTTCTATTTTGCTGGACCCTCTGCAGTACATCCAGAAGAGCCCATCAGTCAGGAATTGTGTACACGTATCATCATCAACATGAGGTTACGATGGGAATCTTTCTTTTCTCCTACTTTAAACCATGATATTGATGTCCAAGACTGGATTGTACACCAAAGATTCCGTATTAATGCCAAGTGGCATCCTGTCGGTTGGAATGATGTCTATCGTTATGGGTATGACCCTACTAATATTCCATCACCTGACATTAGTACCAGCTCTCATGACAGCTGTAGTACTTAAAGATAAGATTCTTTAGCGCACTAAGGACTGTCACTGTCTGCTTTATTGAGCACGATAAACCTCCTTGTGCCGGTAAGATTCTTATTTCCTTGCCAATCCGGTCAATTTAGGCCTATAAAAGAGCGCTCAAGGAAGCATAATGGGCACCGGAAGATTTAGAGTCTTAAGTTTGAGTCTAGGAAGCAGTCTGCAAGTTTGAGTCTTGAAGTTTGTAAGTCTGAGTTTTCATATAATTTAGAAGCCGTAGCCATTCGGCCAACAGCCTCCGTCGCTGTTTTGCTCAACATCATCTTCTTGTTCGTCTTCATACTCGTACTCTGGAAAATAAAGGCAAAAATATCAGAGTTAGAAGTAAGTCAAAATTGGTACAACCAAGCATTCTTGCTAGGTTTTATGAAATGGTCTCCCTAGATTGAGGCTTAATAAACTAATTGAAAACTCATTGAACTGCAATTGATCAGCCTGTGGATAAGGACCTGAAAACATCTTCCTTATAGAAGTGACACCAAACTCATTATGCAACCATTGGAAAGGATTTCCAATGTCTGGATTTAAAAACTTAACAGGGAGAACAAAATCTCCACACCAGTTCTGAAGAGCATGACCTATATCAGGATCAATAGGTTCCGCTTAGGCAGAGAACTCAAAGAAGGGTGTTTCTGTCCATAAGCCTGGAGTAGTAAGCTGCTGCTTAGAAACAAGCATTTGAAAACGATCATATAGGAAATCAGCAGCCATTTGATGATTGTGTAAATCCCGATGAGGAAAGGGATTACAACTCCATTGTTCACAACTTGGTTCACTCCAGCGGTGCTCTCTGATTCTAACAACTCGAACCTTACCTGACAATTTTCTTAACGCTCTTACCTGCTTCTTCTTCTTCTCCTCTTTTGCATTGGCTTCAAGATTTGACTTTATCAGAAAACCTTCCCTTGATTCAAAATCTGCAAAAATGTTTTCAACACCTGGTAAGTGAATAAAATCAAACTCATAGGTGCTGAGCAGCTGTGCCCATCTAAGAAGACGTCCACGAGTAACCTTGTTTCTAGATTCTTTTCTGAAGAATCCTCTTAGGTGCTGCAAATCACTTTTCAACAAAAATCTTTTGTCAGCAATAAACATCTGAAAAGCTTGGAAAGTGTTAACAACAGCGAGTATCTCCTTGTGAGTACTGTGGTAGTCTTTCTCTGCATTATGAAATGCACCCGAGACAGTTCTGACAATTTCTCCTTTATCTTTGGGATCAAAGACTGGAGTCTTCTGTTCTCTTAAAATACCAGACCATGCAAACTCACTTGCATCAGTTTCTACAATTTTATAACCTGGTCCTGGTAACTTCAAGGGTGGCAACTGAGCACATTTGTTCTTAATATTTTGAATCAACTTATCATGATGCGCTGTCCATGGTGGAGGTTTCTTACTGAGAAGCTTATTTAGATCAAGGCGATCTTCAACAAGCTTGTGATAGAAACCTGCAATATAGTTCACCAATCCTAAAAACCTTTGCAACTCTTTGACATTGGTGACAGGAAGATATGCAATTTTGCGCAAAATGTGGGGTTGAGCCTCCATCATCCCCCCGGGGAGAAGCTTGATGCCAATGAAAACAATTGAGGGCTGAGCAAAGACAGACTTAGAAGGATTAAGGGCTAATCCATGATGCTGGCAGATAGTCAAGAATTGACGGAGGTGCTCTAAATGGGAATTCATCTCAGGACTAAAGACAAGAATATCATCAATGTATGGCTGGATGAATTTAGCAAAGGGTCGAAATAAAGCATCCATTCTCTGCTGAAAGATAGATGGAGCGGTTTTAATACCAAATGGAAGGACTTTCCATTCATACAGACCCTGAGGCACCGAAAAAGCGGTTTTATAATAATCCTGGGGCTTAAGCTTAATCTGCCAATAACTTTTAGTGAGATCAAACTTGGAATACACATTACTACCCTGGATGGACTGCCAGATATGGTCTTTGCTTGGCAAGGGATGACGATGATCCACTAGACACTCATTCAGAGGTTTATAATTAACAACTAATCTTTTCTCAGGCAATTCATTTCCATTCTCATCAACTTTAGGAACATACATAGCATGACAAGAGAATGGTGATTCGGACACCTGAATAAGATTCTGCTCTAACAAAGAAGAGATTTCTTTAGCACAGATTTCAGTTTCAGTGGCAGTCATGAGAAAGTAATTGGCCTTACCTTTTGGAAGAAGTTCTTCCCCATTAGCATCTCTTTTTAAGGTAAGATCACAGGTGATTCTGCGCTAGTGTTTGGACAAATCTTTAGTAAACACAGCATCTTCATATTCCTTTTTTATTGCCGCTATAGCCTTTTCATTTTCGGCATACTGTTGAATCAGATAAGCATGACTGACATCTTTTCTCTTCTTTCTGCCTGGCTTTAATCGCCGGTGAGTAAAAGACAGGGGCTGATACACTCTAGGAAGCTGGTACAAATCTTTGAATGTCAGGAAATCCCGATCAATGATGAACGGTTCCCATTCCTTAATAGCATTGCTACCTAGAATACCATCATAGTCTTCTACTTCATACTGCACAAATAACACTTGACTGGGGTTATCTTCTGTACCAAGGCGTACAGGTGCAACACAGTAGGCTTTACTACCTTCTTTGTCTTGGTTGGCAAATGTAATACTGGTATTTCCCTCTTTCCAGGCATCTTCAGGGAAACAATTCTTTCGGGCAAGATTCAAATCTGCACCAGTATCAATTAGGAAAGACAAAGGGTATGCTTGAATACCACGGAAATGGATAGTGAGTATGACAGCAGGACAGATAGATGCAATTTTAGCACTGCGGACATACTTATGATCTCTAATCATATTAACATGACTGGTTGATCCTGGATCCATTTCTCTTGGATCTATCTCTCTAGGAGGAGAGCCTTCAAAAGCTTTGTCAGACAGATACCTAAAAGGATCGTCTTCTTCAGGGAGTTCATCTTTAGTAACAACAGGGTATTTAGGAGCTGGAGTTTGATGAGGGCGTAATGACAATGGACGCTCAATAGGACCTGTAGTTAACTGGACTTCCTTAAGAGATTTATGCACAATTGGACTATAAGGCTTTTCTCCACAAAGAAGTTCTGTTTCTCTAGGGCTAACAGACCTAGGGGTTGTCATACCAGTATTTACTCTATTAACATATCTATCCAAATCAGGAGATTTTTCCATTTCTTCCTTCAAATTGAAATTTTCTTCTTCATCAAGTTCAAGAATTTCAGCTTGCGCTTGAGAGATTACCTTGAGAAGAAATTCCTTTCTATGCCGACGCCATAGATGCCGAGCCATACTTCCAAGACATAATTATGTTCCTGTCTATCATAGAGGATGCTAAGTCAAGAAACCGGGCTATGTGTAACCCACTGTTTCTTCAATCTTGCTCCAGGAAAATACCAGAGGAACAAAATACTATTTAGCAGGTTATGAAAATCTTATAACCATTGATATGGAGTATCCCATTAAAAAAACTGTGATATGGAGTATCCCATTAAAAAAACTGAATATATATCTACATATTTTTTAAAATTTCCTAGATATAACTAAGATCCAGTCTAGCATATTCATAATTAGTAAAGGGATTTAGTTTATGAGTAAATACCATTAACAAGATAATTGAGAACATTTTCATTCTAGTGAGTTGCACATAAATTAGGAAATTCTTTTTGATGTTATCAGTTGAGTTTGAGGAGGCAAAAATTCAGTAAATTTATATGGAAGATGTACAAACTATACTACAGAGATTAATATAAAATTGAATTGTGGTATCAGGGATTAGGTTTATGATGTATTAAGAAACAAAGATGGCAAATAGGGAATACAGATAGTGCAGTGAATTTTGGGGTTGCACACAGATAGTGAGGGAGAATAGATTCCATAGAGAAGCAAAAATGACTTGGATATCAAGGACTTGAGGTACAAGGATGCAGCTCATTGGAAGTGAAATGGAAAATTTAAACTTAAAATAACTAATACCATGTGTAATGTATATAAATTGAATTGGTATATTCGATTCTAGTTTTTCTAGTATAATCCTTTTTCTTTGATAAAGAGTAGAGATGATTGTATATAAAGTTGTTTTCAGGTGTGCTTAAGCACTTACAATATTGGAGTTAAACTGTTCGCCTTTGGTCTATGTTGATTTGGGTGTTTTAAAATTGTTTTGCTTATGTCAATATTTCTAAGGGATGCAATTTATCTTTCAAGGTATAGGAAATTAGTTGTATTTGAAAAATGCTACACATATTAAGTATATTGGTTTATATAATGGTGTGATATTGAAAGGTAAAAAGTTACATCAGTAATTATAAGGTGAATAATTATTATATCATAGCAGCATTCCATTTGCATGGCATTGACATTGTGTTTAAAAAGTGATGCAGGAGCATCCTAGGTCTACAAGCAACCTTGCATCAACAAAAAAAATATTTCTTTTTTGTTTGTTTGTGTTTTGCAGTTCTTAGTTAATTAGCAGTGCTCTTGGTTTGCCGCAATGAGATTTTTTAGGCACATTGATCAGTTTGAGCACTCAGATCAGCAGACAAAATCAACTGCGCGGCAATGGATATGCATTAGATCATCATGAGATTTTGTTCAAAGCATCAGGAGAGCATTTAGAGCATGTCCACGTGTCCATTGTGTTTTTCATGTTTTATTTTATGAGGTGGCTTGCTAAATCAGTTGTAGGAAATCTATGAGATGTGTGCCATAATTTAGAGCCTTGTGCCTAAGGATAATGATATGGAAGGCTTTTTTGGTCCCAGGCAGGTTCATGTTTAGAGCTGTGTTAAGTTTGGAGTCATATTACTCCATTCTTGGTTGGCACAAACCTCCTACATAAACTTTTCACTATAAAAGGAGGCACAAATCATTTGAGAAAGGAAAACCAGAGGGAAGCAGTAGATTCGAGGACCAAGTTGTGTCCAATATATCAGAGCAGGGCTAAGATAGCAAGATTAGCCCAAGGAAGTTAGTGTTTGGAGCTGCACTCATGTTTGGTGTATATTTTGTATTGTAATCTAAGACTGAGGTCTATTAAGATTGTAAGCCCTAAGGGCAGAAACTATTGATGTAATTCTGATTGTGGAGTAATAATATATTGATTTTTGTTCATTATCATATTGTTGTCACGATGTTTGATTCCATTTTGCAGGTTTAAGGAGTGTTGTGTTAAGGCTACATGGTTGGATAGTCTTTCATTAGATCCTTTGTCCAGGACCGCATCAATTGGTATCAGAGTAGGCATAGTTCCTACAAAGTGTTGAGAAAAGAAGTAAGTGTGAAGCTATCTTCCAATACCGAGTTGTTGGGTAGAAGGTATCAAAATATTCAGCAACAGAGGAGGTAAATGTTTCTTCCAACGTTGTAGTGTTGGGTAGAAGATAACCAAGCTTATTGAGCTGTTGACATAGTACCAAAATAGAGGCTGTCAAGGTCACATCAGTGAAGAAGAATTGAAGAAGCTTGAGCAAATAGGCCATCCACTAAGAGGCAATTTGCAAGAGTGAAGAAGAAAGAATCAAATAGGTCATGCGGCAGATAAAAGTGTCGACAGGAGGCAATTTGTTAGTGGTATATACAAGCAAGTGGTAAAAGTGTGATTTGAAAGGATTTGTGGAAGAAGGTGGATAGATTGCTGATCTATGAGGTAATCTGCCAAAAGTGAAAGAATTTACTGAAGAATAATTGGTGAGAAAGAATGAGCAGGTCGAGCATCAAGGTTTGAGGCAATCTTCAAGTAAGTATTTTTGTGATTTAATTTTTGTCACTAAGATTAGATAAATGAATATGAAACCTAGGTTTAGGATTGCAAGTTTGGAAAGAATTTTAGAAAAGAAATGGGAAAATGTAGGAAATATGATGAAAGATGTAGAATGTAGATTGCAAAAGTTATAATTACCAGTAAAAGGTGATGAAAGAGCGAAAGATCTGGATCTGAAGAAGAATTAAGAAGGAAAGAGGAAGCTCAAAGTAGGTGAATCTAAAGTTACATAACAAGGATACATAAGGTGTGCTAGTGCACTGTGAGTTCAAGGAGAGTTAAAGACAAGTTGCTTTGCATTCAGCAGATGATTGTTCAAGAAAATGCAGAAAAGAAAAAAATTCAAGGTAAAGATTGAAGATGATGATATTGCTGATAAAGTAGAAGTGTTTGATATGGCAAGGAATGTTCTATATAGATTGGTAAGTGTTGAAAGGGATGAAAGAAGTCATATGTTCAGTTCAGATGAGGATTAAGAAGACAAATAAGAGGAGGAAATGAATGTTATTGTTAACATGCCAAAAGAAGACAAAGGATTAGATGATCGTGTTTTTTAGAATGTTTCCATGGAAGGAGAATTTGTGACAAAGAAAGAGGAATGATGAAAGAAGAATGGACTGGCAAGCATTTATTTGATGTTTTGCATAACAATAGTGTGATAGGAGTAAGATTTGAAGAGTTAGAGATGGATCAAGTATAGAACCAAGAAGAATATAACTGAGGATAAAGATAGCAATGGAAGCAAAGAAAGCATAGATGAAGATGTTGAAGAGAAAGATGGTTGAAGTTAGAATTGATTGTGGGAATGCAAGTGTCAAAGATGAAGATGTGATGAAGCAAGAAGAGGCAGAAGTGAAAGAAGAAGATATTCTTTAATGAAAGAATGCAAGGAGACTAAGTGCAAAGAATGTAATTGGTTGTTGAAGAGGAAGTTTAGATATTTGAAATACAGGAGATTGCAGATGAAAGATGGGAAGATTGTGAAATTTCCAAGATGGGATTGTATGGGTAGATGATCAGAGTGATGTAAAAGATTTGAGTAAGGTAATGGGTAAAGAAGACTTGAAGGATTGGAAAGATGAATGCAGTGATATGGTGGAAAAGGTAAATTTTAATCTTTTGGTAGATACAATGTTGAGTGTTGAACATAATTGTAGAGGTATGGCACAATGTGTGGAAAATGCAAAGGTAGTTTGGAAACAGTCTATGATTGATAGGATTGTTAGAGAAAAAAAGATCTATGATGTTGAAGGCAGTGTGATAAGCATGAAGGATGAAATAATTCATAAAGATGTAGTAGATGTCTTTCTTGAAGGGTTGTTAGAACTGAAGAAAAACATAGTTGCTGATGAGGATGAAGCAAGGTGGTGAAAGAAGATTAAAGTCAGAAAAGATGATGGTGAACCGAAAGTCTAGGTGGACATTGAATATACAGTTTGCAGAAAGGGAAGCTGAAAGTAAGTTGAAGGATTCAAATAAAGCGTTCATGCAGAAGTTTGCGGTAACACAGTTGGATAATGGTGAGTTGGAGAGTGATTAGAAGGTGCTGTACAGAGTTGCAGAATGGCTTGGAATAAGGAAAAGAGGATTTGAGTTGAATCATGTAGTGCATGGTGAGTACAAAACAATTGAAGGATGTTATAAGGAAGCAATGAATAGTTGCAAGTTGAAATTGATAATTAAAGATGATTACATGAAGACTATGCAGAGGAGAATAGAAATGGAACTAGATGTGGTGAGTTGCACATAATAGAAGTATACCAATTTAAGGAAGCAAATAAGTTGATTGGTAGATTTCAACAAAAGTTGGACAATCAAAGAAATGATGGCATGGATCTCTAGTTGAGGAGTAGAAGTCAAGGGATATTTGGTAGAAGAAAAAGTAGAGATGATTTAGGAATAAAGGCAAGTGATAGTACATACTACAATAACAGAGGTATGATAGCAATTGCTTCAATGTGCATCAGTCTTTCTTGACCAATTGCAGTAATGCCTATTGGGCTCATTAAATATGTTGGTTGTATATTTTGACTTTACTGTATGTATTAACTATTGTAGTTGGGTTATTGGTGAATATGGTTGTGTGCCATAATTTCACCTATGTCTTGGAAATGAAGGCAAATAAAAAACAATGGTGATTTGCTGATCACAAAACAAGCACCTACACAAAACCCCCAAATTGCCTTAATAGAAGAAAAGCAGGGCATCTATATATAGAGATTTAGAATACAGGTGACATTATGGCACACAACCATATTCACCAATAACCCAACTACAATACTAAATACAAAACTGGAAAGTCATGAAAAACAACTACAAAATTAATAAGCCCAATGGGCATTACAACAATAGTCAAACATGATTGCTGCATGTTGGATATTTGTTGTCATTCTCCCCCAAAATGACCATTAGGAAGAACTTGAAGTAGATCTCTAAGTGTCTCGAAACTTTCACAAGCTAGAGGCTTCGTGAAGATGTCTGCTATCTGATCTCTGTACTGCAGTACACAATCACGATCAATCCCTGTTGAACCAACTCTCTGATGAAGTGATGTTGAATCTCAATATGTTTGGTCATGCTATGAAACATTAGATTCAGTCATTTGTATAGCACTCTTGTTGTCACAGTACAACAAAGTAGATTTTGTATGTGGTGCAAATCCTCCAATAGTCGTCTCAACCATACTGTTTGGCAAGCTGCAAATGTTGCAGCTTTATTCTCTGCCTCTGCTATAGAAAGTGATACAGTCGGTTGTTTTTTGGACTTCCAAGAGAATGTTGCAGAACCAAGACTAAAAGTATAACTAGAAGTGGACTTTCGATCATCTATGAAACCTTCCCAATCTGAATCTGTATAGCCAATCAACTTACTATACCCTGAATGCTAAAATCTAAGACCATAATTCCATGTCCCTCTAACATATCTGAGAATCCTCTTAGTTGGACTCCAATGTGTTTGCTTAGGTTTTGACATGAACCTAGATACCAAGCTCACTGCATATGTGATATCTGGTCGAGTTGTAGTTAAGTAGATCAAATTGCCAATCAATTGTCCGTATAGAGTGGAGTCCACTAGATTCGACACATCCAAGTTAGACAACTTAAGTCCAACTTCAATGAGTGTTGCAACTGGTTTGCAACTATTCATCTGAAATTTCTGTAGGACATCCAAAGCATATTTTTTCTGAGACATGAATATTCCATCTTTGTTTTGCCATACTTCTATACCAAGAAAATAGTGCATTTGTCCCAAATCTGTCATCTCAAATTCAACAATCATAGCTGCTCTAAACTCTGCATATAACAATGAATTGTTCCCAATATAGATAAGATCATCAACATAGAGAACTAAGATAAAAATATCATTTGCTGAGCTCCTAATATAAAGATTTGGATCTGATTGACTTCTTAAGAAACCTTTCTGTTGTAGGTATGAGTCTATCCTTGAATACCATGCTCTTGGTGCCTGCTTAAGACCATATAAGGCCTTATTTAATCTGTAAACATAATGTTCTTTAGAAGGTATTTCAAAACCTCTAGGTTGAGAAACATACACTTCCTCATCAATATATCCATTCAAAAAGGCACTCTTTACATCCATTTGATAAATTGTCCAACTCTGCTGAGCTGCCAAAGCCAAAACCAATATGATAGTATTAATTCGTGCTACAGGTGCAAATGTTTCAGTGTAATCAATACCTTCCTATTGAGTGTATCCTTTGGCTACCAATCTAGCCTTATGCTTATCAATGCTTCCATCAAATTTATACTTAGTTTTATACACCCACCTTGTACCAACAATTTCCTTACCAGGAGGTAGCTGAACCAAATCCCATGTGTCATTCCTTTCAATTGTTTCTATTTCACTATTCATTGCTTCAACCCACTCTTCTTTTTCTCGAGCTTGTTCAAATGTTTGTGGCTCATTACTTTCCATGATTTGAGTCATCAAATCATAATTTATTTTTGCTTGTGATCTTGTTGTCATTTTCTCAAAATTTGAATCCAACATAAGAGTTGATGGATGATTCTTTTCTGTCCTTTGATATTTTTGATACTTTTTTGTTCTTGTACTAGAGGGCTCGGGTTCATTTTCTTCTTCTTCTTCAACTTCATCAATCACTATCTCATTTCCCTTTGTTTCATTTTCTTTGGTTATTCTGCTGCTTCATTAAATATCACATCTCTACTTATAACAAGCTTCTTTCCTATTTTGGGTCATACAACCTATATGCTATATTTTCTAATCCATACCCAATAAAAATACATTTTAGGCCTTTATCATCTAGTTTAGACCTTTTCTCCTTTGGTATGTGTGCATAAGCAACACACCCAAATACCCTCAAATGATCAACACTTGGCTTAATCCCAGACCATGCTTGTTCAGGAGTCATTATCTCATTTCCCTTTGTTTCATTTTCTTTGGTTATTCTGCTGCTTCATTAAATATCACATCTCTACTTATAACAAGCTTCTTTCCTATTTTGGGTCATACAACCTATATGCTATATTTTCTAATCCATACCCAATAAAAATACATTTTAGGCCTTTATCATCTAGTTTAGACCTTTTTTCCTTTGGTATGTTTGCATAAGCAACACACCCAAATACCCTCAAATGATCAACACTTGGCTTAATCCCAGACCATGCTTGTTCAGGAGTCATTCCCTTAACTATTTTTGTAGGACTCCTATTGAGAAGATATATTGTTGTGCATATTGCGTCTGCCCAAAAAAGCTTATCTAAATTCTTCTCTTTCATCATACTCCTTGCCATTTCAACAATGGTCCTATTCTTCCTTCCAACAATGGTCCTATTCTTCCTTTCAACAACTCCATTTTGTTGTGGAGTGTAGGAAGTAGTGAACTCTCTGTTTCATTTTCTTTGGTTATTCTGCTGCTTCATTAAATATCACATCTCTACTTATAACAAGCTTCTTTCCTATTGGGTCATACAACCTATATTTTCTAATCTATACCCAATAAAAATACATTTTAGGCCTTTATCATCTAGTTTAGACCTTTTCTCCTTTGGTATGTGTGCATAAGCAACACACCCAAATACCCTCAAATGATCAACACTTGGCTTAATCCCAGACCATGCTTGTTCAGGAGTCATTTCCTTAACTATTTTTGTAGGATTCCTATTGAGAAGATATACTGTTGTGCATATTGCTTCTGCCCAAAAAAGCTTATCTAAATTCTTCTCTTTCATCATACTCCTTGCCATTTCAACAATGGTCCTATTCTTCCTTTCAACAACTCCATTTTGTTGTGGAGTGTAGGAAGTAGTGAACTCTCTGTTGATTCCATGATTTCTACCTCTTGAATTCTACAAATTTGTCAAACACTTCTGATTTTGCAACCAAACAATATACTCAAATTTTTCTTGAGTAATCATCAATGAAGGTAAGAAAATACTTTGATTTATTCAAAGAAGGTGTTTCCATAGGACCACACAAATCCGTGTGGATTATCTCAAGTTGCTGCTTAGCTCTACTGGATTTACCAATTGGAAAGCTAACTCGGTGTTGTTTGCCAACAACACATTCTTCACACTTCTTTTGGATTTTCAATGAAAGGTAGATCTTCAACCATTTTTAATCTCTTGACTAAAATTAACCCACTAAAGTTGAGGTGACCATATCTTTGGTGCCAAATTCTACTCTCATTTATTTTATTAGATCTTAATACTTGGTTTCCATGAGTGAAATGGAGAGGAAACATCCTACCACCTGTCATCTTTGCTCTTGCAACAACTGCATTTATTTTTTAACTTGTCTCTTATTATGCACTCATTCTCATCAAAAGTCACTTGATAATTTTGCTTTTAACATTTGTCCAGCTCACAACAAATTCTTTTTGAGGGCTGGAACCAATAATGTTTCATTGATATGTTTTACCTCACCATATTCTGTTGCAACTATAATAGTACCCTTGTTTTTGGTTCCATGAGATTGATTATCTCCTAATACCACTGTACTATGATGCTTTTCATCTAAATTGATAAACAAATTCTTATTAGATGTCATATGTGAAGAGCATCCAGAATCAATGTACCATACATTATTCTCATTGACATTTGTATCAAAGCAAGAAATAAACAAATTTTGTTTATCTTCAACAATATTGTAAGCATTTCATTTTTCTACTTCACCTTGTTTACTCCAACATTTTGATACATAGTGTCCAAACTTGTTAGAATGAAAGCATTGGACATTCCTTTTATAATTGTCTCCCCCATTATTTCTACCTCTTCTTGTTCCTTTGAAGTTGCTACTTCTTCCTCTGAAACTATTACCTCTTCCTCTAGATTTGCTAGATTCACCTTTGTATTCATTTTTTATTTTGATTCTTGAAAAATGTGTTTCTTTTTCCTCTTATGCTTGCTTTAGAGGAAAAAACTTTCTCTAAGCTTTTTTCATTACTTTTCATCGTTTCTTTAGCAGTTAACAATATCCGACTTAATTCATCTATGTGCATAGTTGTGAGATCTTTAGAAATCTCAATTGTAGAAACCACACTATCAAATTTAGGAATCAAACTCCTTAAAATTTTCTCAATGGCACGCTTGTCATCAACAACTTCCCCTAAAACTTTCATTTGACTAACTAGGCTTTCTACCTTTGTTAGAAAGTCATTCACAGTTTCATTAGTGGCCATTTTTAAATTTTCAAAATTTTTCCTCACTGTCTGCAATTTTGCAGTTTATGCACCTTGATAGGCATTATTAAGTATTTTCCATGCTTGTTTAGAATTACTAGCACCATTTATCCTAGGAAAAATTGTCTGATTAATTACACCTTGAATCAGAAATAAGGCTTCATTATCCTTCTTTACATTTGTTTTGTATTTTCTTTTTTGTTGATCACTACAAGCATTAAATGCATTTGTATCTAGTTCTACATACCCTACTTGTACAATTTCCCACAAATCTTTGGATTTGAGTAAGGTTTGCATCCTAGTACACCAGTATGTAAAATTGTCCCTTTCAAACATGAGAATTAGGATGTTAGACATTACATTTCCTGCCATATTTGCTGTAAGAGAAATGTGCACAATAATCCAAAGGCTTAACACAAAACCCCAGAGAAATCTTTGCGAATACATGCTCTGCCTGTCCCTTCAAATAAGACTCACACACAAAAAGATCTTTATATTATTTTGTCTTGCGAATAATTGTCGGCTTCAATCGATAGTGAACTTAACTACAAAAGATTCATTTATCACTTTACAAAAAGATTACACTATGAAAGGTTTGAACTTATAATCCCTTTATAGTCAATTCTAATGTCTAAACATATCACGACCAACCAACACTTCTATTCACCTTTTTCCTTACAATCAATAAAGTGGCAACATAAATATTTAAAACCCTTAACTATCACTTTCCATATGACTATGCTGTTAAGGTTTAGAGGCAGATCGCAAAAGAAATAAAAAAGTATTAAAGATTAAGACATACTTTAAACTTTTAAAAATTCCTCTTTGTTTTGTTTTAAAAGAATGGGCTAATTTTCTCTTGTTTTAACTCACGTGAGAAAAAAAATCAAAGTTTTTCTTAAAAGAAATTTTTACACGTGATATTTTTTTCTTTTAAAACTTTTCAAACGCTATTTCTCATGGCCTGTGTGCCTCTTCACACGGAAAGTCTTTTTTAAAAAAAAAGACTTAAATGACGCTTCCTTTGAATGCCTCCTCTTTCCACGGTTTGCACGCGTTCAATTGTTGCGTTGCATAGAATTTACTTTGGCCTTCTCTTTTCACTGCCTACAAATGGCTGCTGTATTTTATAACACCGTCCAGCTCTGCACTTCACCTTCATTGCTGCGGAAGATTGTGTTCTGACACCTCTTCAGACTTGATCACTCTTTCTAAAGATTTGAAATGAAAACAGAATCTTCTAAGACCTCTTTGTTATTGCAAGAACAGAGTTTCTTCATAGTCCAACACAAATCTTAGCTAAAGGAATTCCAGATCTCTCATTGCCTCACACAAAATGAAGGCAAAAAAAAAACAACAATGATCACAAACAAACAATTACACAAGCCCCAAATTGCTTTAATAGAAGAAGAGGCAGGACATATATATATATATATATATATATATATACACACACACACAACCATATTCACCAATAACCCAACTATAGTACTAAATGCAAAACAGGAAAGTTATGAAAAACAACTACAAAATTAATAAGTCTAATGGGCATTACAACAATAGTCAAACATGACTGCTGCACGTTGGATATTTGTTGTCATTCTCCTCCATAATGACCATTGAGAAGAACTTGAAGTAGATCTCTAAGTGTCTCAAAACTTTCACGAGCTAGAGGCTTGTGAAGATGTCTGCTATTTGATCCTCTGTATTGCAGTACACAATCTCGATCAATCCTTGTTGATCATTAGAGAGTTCAAAAGGGATTGATCGAGGTTGTGTACTGCAGTACAGAGGATCAGATAGTAGATATCTACACAAAGCCTCTAGTTCGTGAACGATTCCAAACACTTAGAGATCTACTTTAAGTTCTTCCCAGTGGTCATTATGGGGGAGAATGATAGCAATTGCTTCAACGTGCAACAATCTTTCTGGACTAACTGCAGTAATGCCCATTGGGCTCATTAAATATTTTGGTTGTATATCTTGACTTTCTTGTATGCATTAACTATTGTAGTTGGGTTATTGGTGAATATGGTTGTGTGCCATAATTTCACTTATATCTTGGAAACTCTATATATAGTTGCCTTGCTTTTTCTTCTACTAAGGCAATTTGGGGCTATTGTGTAATTGCTTGTTTTGTGATCAACAGGTAACCATTGTTTTTATTTGCTTCATCTGGTATTAGAGAAAGTCATTTGAATGAGATTTTGAGTTTCTCTAATTGTTGTTAGAAGTTTGAGGTTTGTGTTGGGCTGTGTAGAAGCTCTGTTGTTGCCGTAATAGAGAGATCTCAGAAGATTGTAGCATCAAACATCTATATTTATTGTTTTGTGTAGGATTGGTGTACAATAGTAGCTTGATATAGAGCAGGCCACCAAAAGAGCTATTGTAGCAGCGTGAAGCCAAATACTGTTTTGATTCAGAGTTGGACTGTGGTGAAAAGAAAAAATTGCAACCCATTTTTTGAAGTTTTGACTGAGTTGGCTTTTACCCTTCTTCATTTGCAGGCTGTGGAAAGGGGAGGTGCTCAAAGGAGATTGGCGTATTATGAAAGTGATTGTTTGAAAGTTTGGAGAATGGCATGAGAAAGCGACGTGTGAAAGTTTAAAAGATTGTGTTTAAAAACTTACCCCTCTTTTAAAAGCTTTTACCTTATGTTTTATGAATTTGCCATTTTTTAAAACCTTATGTTTTAAGAATAGGTGAAAGTCTTTCACTCCATTTTAAGAAAAAAAAGAATTGTGAATATTCTTTTCCTCCATGTTTTAAGAGATCTAAAAATATTTCTTTTAAGCCACGTGAAAGTCTTTTTTGTCAATGAATTTTTTTTTTAAAGTTTAGAAAAAGGTTTTAAATAGTTATGTTGCCTTTTTTATAAGGAAAGAGGTGCATAGAAAGGTTGGTTGTTGGTGATATGTTTAGGCATTGGAATTTACTTTAGAGGGGTTATAAGTTCAAACCTTTCAAAGTGTAATCTTTTTGTAAAGTGATAAATGAATCCTTTGTAATTAAGTGCACTATCGGTTGAAGCCGACATTTATTCGCCAGGACAAAATAATATAAAGATCTTTTTGTTTGTGAGTCCTATTTGAAGGGACAGACAGAGTATCTATTTGTAGAGATTTCTATGGAGTTTTGTGTTGAGCCTTTGGATTATTGTGCACATTTCTCTTATGGCAAATATGGCAGGAAATGCAATGTCTAACATGCTAATTCCCGTGTTTGAAGGGGACAACTTTACATATTGGTGTACTAGGATGCAAACCCTACTCAAATCCAAGGATTTGTGGGAAATTGTACAAGTAGGGTATATAGAACTAAAAACAAATGCATTTAATGCTTGTAGTGATCAACAAAAAAGAGAATACAAAGCAAATGTAAAGAAGGGTAATGAAGCCTTATTTTTGATTCAAGGTGCAATTAATCAGACAATTTTTCTTAGGATAAGTGGTGCGAGTAATTCTAAACAAGCATGGAAAATACTTAATGCCTATCAAGGTACACAAATTGCAAAATTGCAGACAGTGAGGAAAAATTTTGAAAATTTAAAAATGGCCACTAGTAAAACTGTGAATGATTTTCTAATAAAAGTAGAAGGCCTAGTTAGTCAAATGAAAATTTTAGGGGAAGTTGTTGATGACAAGTGTGCCATTGAGAAAATTTTAAGAAGTTTGATTCCTAAATTTGATGGTGTAGTTTCTACAATTGAGATTTCTAAAGATCTCACAACTATGCACATAGATGAATTAAGTGGGATATTGTTAACTACTGAAGAAAGGATGAAAAATAATGAAGAAAGCTTAGAGCAAGTTTTTTCCTCTAAAGCAAGCATAAGAGGAAAAAGAAACACATTTTTCAAGAATCAAAATAAAAAATGAATACAAAGGTGAATCTAGCAAATCTAGAGGAAGAGGTAATAGTTTCAAAGGAAGAAGTAGCAACTTCAGAGGAACAGGAAGAGGAATATGTAGAAATAATGGGGGAGACAATCATAAAAGGAATGTCCAATGCTTTCATTCTAACAAGTTTGGACACTATGCATCAAAAAGTTGGAGTAAACAAGGTGAAGTAGAAAATGAAATGCTCACAATATTGTTGAAGATAAACAAAATTTGTTTATTTCTTGCTTCAATACAAATGTCAATGAGAATAATGTATGGTACATTGATTTTGGATGCTCTTCACATATGACATCAAATGAAAATTTGTATATCAAACTTGATGAAAAACATCATAGTACAGTGGTATTAGGAGATAATCAATCTCATGGAACCAAAGGCAAGGGTACTATTGCAATTGCAACAAAATATGGTGAAGTAAAACATATCAACGAAACATTATTGGTTCCAACACTCAAAAAGAATTTGTTGTTTGTTGGACAAATGTTAGAGCAAAATTATCAAGTGACTTTTGATAAGAATGAGTGCATAATAAGAGATAAGTTAAAAAGAAATGCAATTGTTGCAAGAGCAAAGATGATAGGTGATAGGATGTTGCCTTTCTATTTCATTTATGGAAACCAAACGTTAAGGTCTAGTGAAATGAATGAAAGTATAATTTGGCACCAAAGATATGGTCACCTTAGTTTTAGTGGGTTAATTTTATTCAAGAGATTAAAAATTGTTGAAGGTCTACCTTTCAATGAAAATCCAAAAGAAGTGTGAAGAATGCGTTGTTGGCAAACAACACAGAGTTAACTTTCCAATTGGTAAATTCAGTAGAGCTTTAAGTACTTGAAGCAAAAGGTAACAGAAGCACCTATACTTGCATTGCCAAATTTTGATAAGGTATTTGAAGTAGAATGTGATGCCTCCCATGTGGGAATAGGCGCTGTGCTTAGCCAAGCTAGAAAACCTATAACTTTCTTTAGTGAAAAATTGAATGAAGTGAGAAATAATTATTCTACTTATGATTTGGAATTTTATGCAATTGTTCAAGCATTGAGGCATTGGAGACATTATCTAGTTCCCCAGGAGTTTGTATTGTTTACAAATCATATTGCACTTAGATACTTGAACACATAGAAAAAGTTGAATAGTAGGCATGCCAAGTGGGTCTCTTTCTTGCAGGGTTACAATTTTGTGTTGAAGCAGAAGTCTGGAAAACAAAATCAGGTTGTAGATGCGTTAAGGAGGCGTGTTGCATGTTTGACCACAATGGAAACTGAGGTGATTGGTTTGATGCCATCAAAAATTTGTATGAGTCTGATGATGATTTTTGGGAGATTGTGGAACAATTGAAGGCACCAATATCTGGTAACTTGGATCACTTTAGGGGTGAATATTTTATGCAAGATGGGTATCTATTTAAAGGAAAACAACTATGCATACCAGCTGGCTCTATGAGGGAAAACATTATCAGAGAATTTCATAGTAGTGGGTTGGCTGGACATTTTGGCAAGGACAAGACAATAGCCTTGATAGAAGATAAATATTACTGGCCAAAGATGAAAAAGGATATAACTATGTAACAAGGTGTAGAATTTGCCAAGTGGCTAAGGGACATTCACATAATATAGGGTTGTATATGCCATTTCCAGTACCAACTGCACCATGGATAGATTTGAGCATGGACTTTGTGTTGGGACTTCCACATACTCAACAAGGTAATGACTCCATTTTTGTAGTTGTTGAAAGGTTCTCCAAGATGGTTCATTTTATTGCCTGTAAGAAAACTAATGATGCAATGAGGGTAGCAGAGTTATTTTTTTTAGAAGTTGTTCGACTGCATGGTGTTCCAAAGACTATTACCTTTGATAGGGATACCAAATTTCTCAGTCATTTCTGGAGGACTTTATGGAAGATGGGGACCAAGTTACAGTTTAGTAGTGCCTATCATCCTCAAACGGATGGGCAAACAGAGGTAGTCAATCGGAGTCTGGGAAATTTGTTGAGGTGTATTGTTGGAGAAAAGCCAAAACAATGGGACTTGGCATTACCCTAGGCCGAATTTGCCTATAATAGTTTTGTTAACAGATCAACGGGAAAGTCCCCTTTCCAGATTGTGTATGGCAGGAATCCTCAGGGTGTTCTAGATTTGGTACAGATACCAATGAAAGATAGGGTCAGTGATGATGGGGAAGCATTTGCAGAACACCTTCAACAGTTGCAGAACGAAGTGAGACAGAAGTTGTAGGACAGTAATGAGAGGTACAAGAATATAGTGGATGCTAGTAGGCGACATCAGACATTCAATGAAGGTGACTTAGTGATGGTATATTTGAGAAAAGAGCGGTTTCCTACTAGAACATACCACAAGTTGAAGTGCAGGAAAATTGGTCCTTGCAAAATTACAAAGAAGATCAATGATAATGCATATGAGGTCAGTTTACCAGATGATCTCGATATTTCTCCCGTGTTTAATGTTTCTGATTTATATGCATTCCATGGTGAGGATGATGCTGAAGATAGTCAACCAGAAGTGGCATGGCACCACCACATTCCCCATAAGAAGAAGGAAAAGATTGCACAGGTTCTTGATAAGAAAACTATCTACACTCGGCAAGGGCAGTACAACAAGTATTTAGTACAGTGGGAAGGATTGCCACCAATAGATAGCACGTGGATTGCAGAGTGGGAAGTGCAGCGGTTGGATCCAGTCAAGTGGTAGCAGTTCAAAGACACTTGCAGGAGCTGCGTTCTTTTCAACCAAAGGAGAATGATGCAGGGACTTCCGGAGGTCATAACTTTTGACTCGGATGTGGGTTTTCTACGAAATTTTACAGGTGGATGCGTTATAAGGTGGCCAGTTGTTTCCCAACCTACCCTAGTGGGTTGGACCCCGTCTTGACACTTTTTCGAGGCTTGAAACTTTCATCTTGGCCCTCAAAATGGAAATTTAGTGTTTTTTTTCTAGATTTTTAAAAAAGTTGTTTTTGTAATAACTCAAAACTCATGTTTTGAATTTAGAATATTAGTTGGCCTTTCGTCCTACCTTAGTTTTAGGAAGCTTTTGGGAAAAAACTGGATTCTCAAGATATGATTGTAAAATTACCTAAAATGGCAAAATCTGACAATTGTCGAAATCTGCCAAAAAAAGTAATTTTTTTTTTGTTTTCTTGGATATAAGAGAGTTTTCTCTCATTGTAGCGGCAAAGTTGATGAATAGAAGTTTTTTTATGTTCCAGCTTCCAAATCTTTGGCTCTCATATGTTTAATGGCACAATTCTATTGAGTGTATGTTGTGTGCTGCATCACATCTTGAGATAATCCATACGGATTTGTGTGGTCCTATGGAAACACCTTCGTTGAATAAATCAAAGTAATTTTTAACCTTCATTGATGATTACTAAAGAAAAACTTGGGTATGTTGTTTGGCTGCAAAATCAGAAGTGTTTGACAAATTTGTAGAATTCAAGAGGTTGGTTGAAAAACAAAGTGGTAAGTACATCAAAGTGATAAGGTCAGATAATCGAGGTGAGTACAAACAAATTAGTTTCTATATTTCTGCAGAAATCATGGAATCAAGAGAAAGTTCACTTCCTACACTCCACAACAAAATGGAGTTGTTGAAAGAAAGAATAGAACCATTGTTGAAATGGCAAGGAGTATGATGAAGGAGAAAAATTAAGATGTGTTTTTGGGCAGAAGTAGTACGCACAACAATATATCTTCTTAATATGAGTCCTACAAAAGCAGTTAAGGGAATGACTCTTGAACAAGCATGGTCTGGGATTAAGCCAAGTGTTTATCATTTGAAGGTATTTGGGTGTGTTGCTTATGCACACATACGAAAGGAAAAAAGGTCTAAACTAGATGATAAAGGCCTAAAATGTATTTTTATTGAGTATGGATCAAAAAATAAAGTATATAGGTTGTATGACCCAATAGGAAAGAAACTTTTTATAAGTAGAGATGTGGTATTCAATGAAGTAGCAGAATATGCCAAAGAAAATGAAACAAAGGGAAAAGAGATAGTGATTGATGAAGTTCAAGAAGGAGAAGAAGGAGGAAATGAACCTGAGTCCTCTAGTACAGGAACAAGAAAGTATCAAAAATATCAAAGAAGGATAGAAAAGAATCATTCATCAACTCGTATGTTGGATTCAAATTTTGATAAAATGGCAACAAGATTGTTTACTCACTTATCTGATAAATGAATGCTTGCAATAATTAGCAAAATTAACAATGCATACTAGATAGAGGAGTAAAAGTATATCTTTATTAGCACATGAAAGTATTACAGAAGTGGACTAGAGATGGTTGGCCAAGGATCAGAGTCGATCCCACTAGATCATACTACTTTCCTTGTCAATACAAAGACTAATTAAAAGACCCGATGGTTGCCAAGAGGAACACAACCATCAAATGACCGACTCTTTAACTCACTCTCAACTATCTGAGAGCCGACAAACAATTAATACATAGTCGGATTACATAGTTGGATTGAGTAGTTGGATGGAGTTGTTGGGTGGAGTAGTCGGATGTAGTTGGATAAGACATATTATCAAATATAAGAATCGACATTATACATTGACTACATCATCCCCCAAAAGAAAAAGTCATCTTTCAGACGACAAAAAACCATGAAGTATCAAGTGCGTTATGTAAATTTGCCATACCGACGACGACGCTGAAAACCCTGGAAGTGCAAATGGAGTAGAAGTAAAACCAACATCTCCAAAACATATGTTTAGTAGAAAGTGGGGTGTTGGCGCCTCACAACTGTCTATTTGTTTGGAGGCATCTGGCGACCAACCACGAGAAGTGGCAACTGGAGTGTTGGCAGTGGTAGGAAGGGTTGAAGAGGCCGTGTATCTGTAAGCACCAAAATCACACACAACCTCCACGAGGACCCCGATGATGACTCACAATCCTTGTCACGTACATGTAAGCGTGGAATAATGCCCTCTCAACAATGATTCTTTTAGTTGCATGTGGTTTCTTCTTCCTTTTGTTGTTTCCCTTTTGTCGTTCTCCCGCTTTCGACACTTGTGGATTTGCGTTTCCTGTGCTTGCAATTTTGTCCCTAAGCCTTGTATTCATCCATTTGTTGTGTTTTAACCTTTCCCCGGTGTTTTTCATCCATTCCCACTTCTAGGAGCCCTCTAGAGGACCTCCCAAGCCATTTCCCGCTTTTGATTTTCTGTTTTAGTCATCCAGTACAAATCTCTCCCTATTATTTCCAGATCTACCCCGAGAGATCCAACATTTGCAAGTGGAGATTTGGTTTTTGACCCCTGTTTGACCAGTTTCTAGAGGCAGATCACCTTCTTTTCTCCTCTTTCATCTCCCATCCTGCACTTTCACCCAAGACCCCTCCTCTGAGGGTTGCCCATGGGTTGCCCCTGGGCAACCCTGACTAGTGAAAGGGGCGACCAGGTGGCGACCTTGCTGTCTTTTCCAGTCGCGATTAAACTCGAGTTTTTGGCAAAAATAGCTTCGTTTTTGCCCCTTTTTGCTTCTGTTTGCATGGATTTTGTCGTAAAGATAGAGTTAACCATTTCATGCACCCACCCATGCATATTTAGCTCATTTTTATTTTTAGTTATCAACCCATACATTCTCTTTCTCCATTTCTTCTTGAGTGATAAGCTATAATTGGTTAGATCACTCCAATTTAAGCCCAGATTACTCTTGTGTCTTCTAAGTTAACTCTTCAATCAAATTGAGTTAACTCTCCATCCTCTCCACCTCTCATGCCTTCTTCAAACCTATAAATACCCCCCTCCCCCAAGCACAAAGGGGGGCAATTTCATTTGTGCACACAATTTTTGCAGGTTTTTGCTCTCCAATCAAGCATCCATATGCTCACATAGGACGTTAGAGCCTTTTTCTTTTTATTGTTGTCTTATCTAACTTTTCTAAAAGCTCATTTAGCGTCGATACGCTGCACACATCACAAGCGACAGTGCTCACAAGCTCACAATTGAGCTCTCATTCAAGCTTCCAAAAGCTACTTTTGCATCTCTTTCTTATTTGTTACCAAGAGGATCACCCCACTATTGCAAGAGGATAAGAGGTTGCCATACAAGGATTTCTGAGGGTAGTGGAGGCTCAGCGTCTCTTTATTCCAGGTTACTTCATGCTTTTATTTCATAGTAATTAGAAATCACATTTGCTCTTGGGAAAAGTAAATGCATGTTGCTTTTTCCTTGATAGGCTAAGTAGATCTTGCATTGTTAAAGTAGTTTACTTTTAAAAATTCATAGATTAGATTCATTTCAAAGCAATTTTTCTTTTCCTAGAGTAATTCTTCCACATATTCAAAAAAACAAAACAAAAACATAGATCAATTGCATTTAGATAACTTCATATTTGATTGCATCCATATTTTAATTCCAAGAATAGAAAAAAACACAAAAAAATTGTTTTGCACTCATATAGGCTTGCATGCATCCAAAAACTAAAAAGAACAAAAACATTAGCATCGTAGAGTGTTTACAAACCCTTGATTCCAACACAAGGTCAACTTTGATCAACATTTTGACAAAACCCTTGATTTCACACAAGGTCAAACAAAGTCAAACCTTAGGTCAAACAAACCCTAAGTCAAACCCTAGGTCAAATCGAGGTTAGCTTTAACTATCTCTTTTTTCGTTTAGGCTCACGAATGTGCCCTGGACATAGAGGTGAGTGGGTGAGGGCAATCCTTGACGAGATAGAGATCCACCCTAGACAACAACAAGACCAACAAATAATTCAACAACTACAAGAAAGGTTCAGGACATTCCAAATATAGGCTATTGTCCAACAATTCGAACAACAACGCCAACTTGAAAGAAGTATCAACGAAAACGACAGTCAACCCACACAACGTTGGAACCTTAGAAAACCAAACAGAAGAACGGTGACTAGTGACCATTCGGGTCATATAGCTATTTTAACAACGGTCACAAAACATCAAATTTGAATCAATGCACAAGAAAGGCCCCAGGATTGGCCGACCACTCTCCGTGAAGTCCAGCTTTCAAGCGAGCCAGACCACCCCCGTGTCTCGCGTCCTCTTGACTGGCTACTTCCACGGGAGCGAGAGTGATGTGGAGGTTTGCCCCGTGGCAAGGAGGAGAAGGGTCCATGTGTGTGCTAAAGCTGACTCGACCGCCCTAGGCTACCGAGTCGTGTTTTTGAGTGTACATATTTTGGTGAACCCGACGTGAAAAACAAAAACTTTTGATGGGATCTTTAGCATTTCTGTGTGCTTCTTTCATTCCATGCTCATGTTTCATGTCCATCTTCATTTCAATCATTTCATGGTGATTCCTACACTCCAAAACTAGGACAAAATCACATAAGGTTCAAGGGAATTGCCCCTCCAATGAAACTAGCACACATTCAAATCGAATAGCTGCAATCTTGAATCAATCAAACTCAAAAGACTCAAAGGGCATCCAACAAGATCCCCACAACATTGACCAAATAAAAACATGCCAAGTTAGTGTTCGGTCTGAGATCCATCAACAAGACCAACTCATAATGAGCCATATGAAAATGGCGACCCAAATGGACAATGAGGTGAGCCATCAAAAGAAAAGCTTACAAGAAGTTTGGGGGGCACAAAAACCCCTCCATGTGGCACATCAAGATAAAAGACCCATGACATGTCAAGTATCATCAAAAGGAATAAGTGGGGTCACTCAAATCCTAATGCAAAGCAATCCATCTCAAGGATATAAAACTCAAAGAACCAAGTAAGCCTCAGTCACAGACCTTATAGAAACCTTGGTCCACTGAATTAGGACCCTTGAAGCTAGAAATGTTTGTCAAAGTGAAATTCAAGAAAAACCTAGGGCATAGGGAAATCCTCTCATTGACAGGATTGAATCAAACCAGGGGGCAACACAAATTCCCCCTCTAAACTTCCATAAAACATTCAGGCCTCCCTTTCCCTCATCATCCAACATGACAAGTCTTAATCAAATAGGAGGGAGTCCTATAGCACAAAATCAACCGCAAGTGATCCCACCCAATCTTCAAAACATAAACATGACACCATCTAGTCATCCAACTTTTTCAGGATATCGACAATCTAGCATACCCTTTCAACAAACACAACATGCTCCACCTGAAGGGCTAATGCTTGGAGGAATAAGACCCTCCCTCTACATATGACCCCCTCCTAGGAACATACCTTGAGTATTTAAAGGAGCCTCTTGACTACAACATTCGTCAGGTAATACTACCATATCCTCTCCGCGAGTTTCCGAAATTTAAAGGAGAGGGTGATCCCAACTCTCATACCAAGGCTTACATCATGGCAGTGCGAGAACTCCTTCCTTGCAATGGGGTGGTAGCAAAGATTTTTCCAAAAACTTTAGAGGGTATCGCTATGGATTGGTACTGTCGACGTTCAGAAACATCGATCCACTCTTTTAGGCAACTCATCAATCAATTTATGGTTGCCTTCAATATAAACAAATTGGTGAAGACAAGAATACGAGAATTTTTAACAATCAAACAAGAAGCCAATGAGTCAGTTGCACATTTTATCACATGATGGAGGAAAGTTCTCTATTCTTCAACAAGCGCACCAAACATGGAACATAGAGAACTTTGTGATCTCTTTTTACATGCTCTCAATAATGACATACGAGAACAAGTTCAAAAACTCCCTTACAAATCATATGAAGAAGCACTTGGAAGTGCCCTTAGAATTGACCAAGCCGCTATTGATAGCAGAAGAAGGGAGTATGATGCCAATGGAAGATTGATAAACCATGGTAGAAATAACGAATCTTTGACAAATAACCAAGACATAGATGGGTCAACAAACACTTCACCATCAGGGAACTACAATTGTGACTACAATAGTCATACAAATTTGGGAAATGAAAATGCCAACAATTATCCCCCAAAACTCAACCAACAGTTGTACAACAATCATCATAAACCTCAAGATCACAATCATGATAAATATTGCTCATTTCACAAGAGAAGGGGGCATGAGATCAAGTCATGTCGGGGGTACCATCGCTTCATATCAAACCTCCCAAAATGTCAACAAAAAGCGTTCATGGACACATTTTCACAAGATGAAAGAAATAATCCCAAAAGCCATCAAAATGCCTTTGATCAAAACACCTTAGGACTTGTGGAATTAGCCAAAGATCGAGAAATTTGTGTCACCCAAGGACCAGAACGACAAGATGACACCTCCAACAATTCAAAATTTTCTCACATGTTAGAACTTCTCAAAAGTTCTCCTACACACAAGAATGCTCTCCTCAAAGCCTTAGATCTAGGCCATCTAGTTCAAAACACTCCAAGTGAAAAGTGTTCTTCAACATTTGATTTTGAAAAGTTACCCTCAGACAATGACATAGCTAAACAGGGTGATCTTCCCCTCCATTTGATAGTCCAAGTTCAGGACTATTCCATTAAACATGTAATGATTGATGATGGGTCTGCAATCGACATAGTCTCTTTCTCTCTTCTTCAAAGAATGGGTTATGACGAAACTCAAATCACACAAGAAACTTACATCCTTAGAATTCATGATAAACCAAACATTCAAACCATGGGTAAGGTCAATCTTCAAATCACATTGGGTCCCAAGACCCTCCCAACTGAATTTTATGTCATAAACGAAGAAACCACTTGCAACATGATCCTAGGAAGGCCTTGGATCCATAGGATGAGGACCATTTCCTCCACACTATTTCAAGAAATACACTTCTCGCACATGGGACAAACCCACGTCATCAAAGGGGATCTCGATCCTTTCAGTCTTTATAGAGTCGAACAAGTTAAAAAGAAGGGAAAGACCATGGAAACCACTAGTGACCCAAAAATCAACACTTTTGAAAAAGGAGAGACATCAAAACAAATTGCAAATGTAGCCAAGACCTCAAAATGTATAGGAAAGGGGGCAACAGGGGAATTCCCCTTCGATCCCCACTCAACAAAGTCTTATGCTCCATTCAACTTAGTGACCATTCCAATCGAATGAAACATAAACATTCATAGGATTGAAATCATGACTAAAGAAGAAGAACCAAAGCCCACACAGAAATAAGGAGAGTTAACACCAATTCCAATTGCCCCTCAAAATTTTAAAACAAACCTAAGAACTCAACAAGAACAGAAAACTATAAAGCTAGGGGGCAAATCATCAAACAATAAAACATTTGAGTACACAAAACACCTCACGGAATACAAAGACATTTTTACACAGTCTTTGAGTGTCCTTGCAAAGACTTTCAAGTGAAGTTCAGACCAAATTGGATAGGTCCATACATAGTTAAGGAAGACGTTAGAAATGATGCCACCTCTTGTGCATTATGGAAGGAGAAGAGTACAATATCTCAAAAAATTGCAAAAACCTATAAAATCCAAAAAAATTAAATATTCCAAAAATACAAAAAAAAAATTGCAAAATCTCGAAAAGATAACAAAAATGTTTATTGCAATTTTGCATTTTTCATTCTATTACATCATGCATTTTGTGAGTGTCATGCTCCTGTTTGATTTTCGTCCTAGTAAGGAGTCTAAGGTTGCTCAGGTATAGGTTGACCTTTTGAGCCTTTGAGATCCCATAATAAATCATGTTTATCATTTATCATTCCCCTATTCACATTTTTCCATTGATTCTAATCAAAGCCTAGCTCTACACTAATCCTGGTCTTAATGATTCATGTTGTTAAGTCTAAGCAAAGTCAGTATTCAAACCCATAGTGTTCAAAGAAAGCTTGCAAGTAGACCTTCCCCATTCTTCCCAAGTGGAAAGGAAGTTCGACTAGACTATGAAAACTTTTGGTGGCACTCAGTCCCTTATCTTTCCTAGCCAAAAACGTCAGGAGGATCAAAACTCTGAAGGAAGCAATCTAAAATACGAGTGAATAAAAAATGAGTGATCAAAAAAATAAGAGTGATGAGAAAAAGTGAGAATAGAGAGATCAAAATTATTGTATACTCAAAAAATTCAAAAGCATTCATTTCCATAAAAATCAAAAAAAAAAAAAAAATGAGAAAATCAAGTGAGGCATTCTAGAAAATACAAAAAAAGAGAAAAAACAAAAAAAAAGAGTTACAAAAAAAGAGTGAGAGAGAAGTTGTTGAGTGTCTGTACCCTTGGGTGGAGATAAATCTAAGCTTGAAGCTTCAAGGGTGACATTCTACCTGTTGTGACCAAATCACACATCGCCCCATTGCAAATGGGAACCCCCCCTTTTTTTGAGCTCTAATGCTTTGCATTTGGTTTTGGATGGTGCCTTAGGTTCGTTTCTTCTGCCAATCCAACAATAAGTCTCTCTCCTAGAAGGTTTTGCTTTATAACTGGAGGTCTCATCTGGAACATGAACTTGCAGTGATGAAGAGTCTTGATCAAATTCCATCCAAATAATGAACATTGAGACCAATCTTGATGTATGTTTGAGATCCTAAAAATGACTAAGTTTGGTAGCTTGATATCCTGAAACTCCTGAAAAATTGACTAAGTTTGAAGTCTGGTGGATCCTCCAAATTCTAGATTTTGCATGTTAAATCTGGCGGATTCGAGACCTATCTCAAACATTCTGAAAGGTATATTGAAAAATATTTAAAGTATAAGAAAACTTATACTTAAATATATTTTTCAATATACCTTACCCTGAAGGACACTGAAAAAATGGCTAAGTACTCTAGAGCGCAAAATTCCCATCCAGTGCGACAACACATAAGAGTGGTGCAAAATCTTGATGAAATGCATCACTTTCAAGTGGACAACAAAATCTTGATCTAATGCGCCCAAACCAAAGCGCCATTTTAGAAGGTAAAGTGAGGCAAAAGGTTAAATTTCAAGAGGAGATCAAAATAGGCATCCAATGCACCCAAGGATGAGATGATTGGTTTCAAGTTTTAAAGTGATCCTAGCAACCTAGCAGCAAATCTTCATCCAAAGCGCCATCATTAAAGGGTGATTTCACTTGAGTTTCTTAACCTACATTCAACCGGAACTCAAAGTCTTGATCCAATGCGCCCCTTCAAGCAGATATTAAGATTTGTGATTGGGATAGGAGAGTAAGGAAATGTAACTCATGTGAAGGGGATCTAAAACTTCCAACTAATGTGCTAGCCTTAGAGATAAATTTTGAAGTAGGACTTTGTTGATTCTAGAAGATCCCAAAGGTCTGATCTAATGCGCCAAAGGTGATTGGGAAAGGTAAAGTTTGTGAGAGATGAAATGAGGATTCAAAATCTCCAACCACAGCGCCTTTACAATGAACAATTCAATTGGAGTTTAAACCATAGAAGCAATGCGCCCAAAGCCCAAGGATCTATGAAGTAGAGATCAAGGTTTGTGAGCAACTTCTAAAGAAATCTTAAGCATTGCGCCATTTCATGAAAGAGATTGAAGTCTGATTTTGAAAGCATTTCAATGAAGATATTAAATTGCTGATCTAATGCACCCCACCTATTGGCTGCCTCTAAGATGACATCAAATCTAAGTTCTTGTCAAACAAATATCCAAGCATTGAACACATTTCAAGGAGGGATAAACATTTTTCTGATGTGCCAAATCTTCCAATGAAGTCCAGATTTTAACTTGGTAAAAGACTCAAAGCGAAGCTGAAATATCAGATCTAATGCGCCAAGGGTAAAGGGGAGATTTGGAAGTGGGATCATAAGAAGTATGCAATAATCCCAACTGCTGTGCTGATATTGACAAGTTGTGGAGTCTTTTTAGAGAAGCTCAAATTCTTAACCAATGCGCTCAAAGTCACAAGGCATCTTCCAAGTGGAGATCCATATCCAAATCAGGAGTTGTGAAGTGTGGAGGAGAAATCTTTCAAATGAGATGAAGATCCACAATCATCAAGTGATGCGCCACCCAAGTAAAAAGGTTAAGAGGCATTTCAAAAGTTTAATGAGAGCTCAAACTTCCAAACCATTGCGCCACCTTGTGAAGAAGCTAAACTTCAGTTTTGTGATATCTTTTAGATCAGGATCTAAAATGTTCAACCATTGCGCCATGATTGAGGTAATTTAACTTGGAAGGATTCAAATTCTTAAAGGTGAAAGCATCAAGAGCATGAAGGCTTTGTGAGTGATGAAGGCTCAAGATTATGATCCAATGCAATGAAATTTAAAGATGATCTCAAATCCTTGATCTAATGCGCCAGCCTTAGAAAGCAGTTTGTTTGAGTAAGACATCTTTTAATCAAGATCTAAAAACTCCATCTAATGCGCCATTGAGAGGAAGATATGAAGTTCAATCTGATGCGCCTTTCAAGTAAAGGTCAGATTTGTCAACTAATGCACCACTTTGAAGGATAATGTAATGTGAGTTCTTGAATATCATTTGAAGGAGGATCAAAATACTTTAATTGATGCGCCAATATGGAGGGGTTAATCCAAGTATCAAAGTGCAAATTTTATGATGTATCAAGAGGTAATCTAACCAATGTGCCACCTCAGAGTTTTAACTAAAATTTCAAGTAAAAGCTGAAATCTTAAGAAGTGACCAAAAGTCTCATCCAATGCGCCACTTTGTAGAGGAAGCCAGACTTAAGTTTAAGAAGATTTGATATTGCCATTTGCTGCGCCAGTTCTAAGGAGAAGACACAATGCTGATCTGATGCGCTTGAAAGTAGAAGAGTTCAAATTACAAACTTTGACACATTTTAAGAAGATCCAACATCCTCATCTAATGCGCTCCATCCAATGTGCCAGCTGAAGGAAGATAGGTTGCAAGTTCTTTAACATCTTTCAAACCAGACATCAAGTGTATTAACTAATGCGCCAATTTTGAATAGAGTTGGATCAAAGTTTCATGAACACCTTTCAAGTGGAAGATGAAGTTCTATATCTAATGTGCTACTCTAGTGTGATGCTTAGTTTGAAATTTTGTGATTGTTTTTAAGAAATCAACTAGTTTGGCAACCAATGCACTTAGCTTAGAAATGCATGAACTGACTCTTATGTGTTATCAAAAGGGATTGATGCTGTTTCTTTATTTGTGTTGCAGCAATAAGGATGAAGCTAAGGAGTCATCAAAGAAGAAAAGCTTGAACCACCTTTATGTTAGGAATGAAGTTAACAAGCTGCTATGTTGGAGAAGACATCCTATTTGCTGTTCCTAGTGATCACTTCAAGATCAACATGTTTCATCAATTGCATCATGTTCAAAAAACAAGGCTTTCATCCACTTTTCTTCAAGTTCTTTCAACCTTCAAGATCAGCATATAGCTGTTTCAAAGGAACTTCTCATCATCATCAAGCATCCCAAGGATATATATAAAGTTTCAAGTTCCTCCGATGCTTTCAACTTTCCTTGAGAAGTCATCAAAGGAAGATGTTGTCATCAATGCCTACACTCCAAAGGGCCCTTTCAAGTTGGAACATTTCATCATCTACATCAAGTTCAATGGCATCATGTCAAAGACACTTCATCCATTCAAGCTTCAAGACTCTTCGATCTTCAAATCCAAGAGAGCTCTCCTATTCTGATTCTTGAATGAGGCATCGTCATTTATTCTACTCCATGTCATCATCATCAATCCACTCTTACATGAAGGAAGCAGTATCATCATCTGTTTTATACTACACTCTTCAAGAAGATGTATCCAAAGAATATCAAGTTACCTGCAAGAGAAGAGGAAGAATCACATTGTTAATCAAATATGAAGCAACAAATATCAACATCCAGTTTACAAGACAATAAACAAGGCGAGATCAACAAGATACATTCCCAGACATACAAACATTCAAGTTCATTCAAGCAATCACATTGAAGACATCAAAAGATGATGCAATTTGGGAATATGCTAAGGTGGCACCTACGTGGCAAACACTCATCATCAAGCCAATCATATTTCGCCACATCATTCAACAAGTAAGAAGACAGAGAGGACGTCCATGTGGAAGATGCTCCAAAGATTCCATCTTATCTTATCTTCTTGGAAAGCGTGCCTTCATTGCCTCTCATATGTACTAAAAATAGCAAGTTGTTGTAACTACCTATTGAGGTGGCATGATCTGAGCCTTTGGCTATCTAGATTGATCTAAGCCATTCATTGTAATCTGGGCTTCTATATAAAGGCCTTGTTGCCTCATTTGTAAATTACTAGTGAGTGATAGGAGAAATTAGTTTTTTTAGGAGTAGAATAGAAGAGACTCTCGAAATTCTCTGAGAGTACTTGAAGTTGTTGTAAATATTTCTCAAGATTAATGCAAAGACATTGGAGCATTGTTTGGTGTTAAGTGTAATCTTGTGAAATCACGTGGTTTCTTGTATCTTGATGAAGTGGAGAGACGCTTCAAAATAGATTAGAAGTAGATTAGAAGCTCTTTGATGTAATGTATGTATGTATTGAATATTTGATCAACTCCTAGCTCATGCTTTTAACATTCATCACTGTTGAAGTGTTATGTAAAGCTAGTCTGAGCTTCATCATTTGCTTAAGTTCGATTGTGGATACTTGTTTGAGCTGCGCTGTCTAATGGGTGCTTATACGAGCTTTCATGATTTGAAAACCATTCGTTTACCTTAGGAGATTGCACCAACTCTATGTAGTTGTAGGCATCCTTGGCAAAGTGGAGTTAGGTTTATCAAGGAATTTGTCTATTCATGCATCATCATTTTTTCATTGACCTTAAGATTAATCTCTAAACCTTTACCTTTTTCCTTTTTTATCATTGATATATCGTGAATACTTCATCCACACTGAAAGGAGATATAAGCTAAATGAAAGAAGGAGAATCTAATGTAAGTCCCTTCGTGATTATCGGCACGATCACATGTAATCACTGAGTTTATCCACCATAAGTTATAAATAAGGAACCTTGGAGTTACTTCACTGGATCACATAGTTCAACTCTCTTTGAAGAGCTTTATTCAAGAGAGAGTGGGATACTCTAGTGTTTTACTCTATTGTTGACTTGTCTAAAAACAAACATCAACATTTTTGGTGCTAGAAGGAGGGCGAGAACATAGATATTCTTCATTTCAAGTAGAGAACATAGATATTCTTCATTTCAAGTAGAGCAACAAGATACTCCGAAGTGGTGGATTGATTTTTCAGAAAATACAAAAAAGTAGAAATTTCAAAAATCCAAAAAAAAGCAAAAAATAAAAAATACAAAAAAATCAGAAGATGGAGTTCTCACCCATAGATTCAGGTTTGAATATGCGGCAAGTTGTTGGGTATGATCCTGCAAATTCAACTCCAGTTGTTCTCCAACTATGGTGGTCATTGAATGAGCGTCTTGGTGGCAAGAATTTGAAAGACTTCGAGTGCAAGTATGGATGTCGTATTCATAATACAAGCGATCATCGAGAAGCAGATTGTATAACATTCTTATCGAGGATGGATTTAGCAGTGCAGAAGAAAATTTCATTTCTACAAGTACATGAGCCAGTAGTGTTTTCAAAGGTAGATCCTAGTACTCCTATTGATGGTGAAGCATTCAAGAAGTTGAAAGAGAAAGTTAAGAAGGAATTAAAGAATGCTAAGGATATAAGTGTAGACGACATATTGCTTTCTAGAAATTGGTGTAGGGTGCATGATATAGATCATTTGGAATACACTTGTGAGAAATGCTGGGAAGCAATTCATCAAGCCATGCAGGAGGTAGAAGCTGGTGTACCTATTGAGAAAGAAAGAAGTTCGAGTTTGTGGTAGGACCCTGAATTTGACGAAGATGAGTTTCTTGAGGAGTCTACATCTACTTTGCATCAAGAGATCCTTGAGAATGAGCTACAAGAAGTACAAAGGACGTTGTTAGAAGATCATGAATTGGAAGCTTTGTAAAGGAATTTAGAAGTCATCATTCAAGAATATGCCGATGAAGAGCCCATGAGTAAACAAGAGCAATTCGGGTCGATGTTCGACACTCCCATCATTATACAAGAAGATATCAAGCCGAAGAAGAAACAGGCAGTTGAAGAGCATGTTGCCGCTATGGATGCTGAGATCAAGAAGTTGTTGACACCACTGTTAGAGATCACAAAAGAATTGGACGATGAAATCAAGCAATATGAAGAAGATGAGAAGCTCAGCAACCATCAATGGCGACCTCCTGACGGATGCGTAGAGTATGATCAAATGTTTGGTAGGCCATGTCTCATTGAAAACAACGAGCATCAGGTTGTATCTTTCCCTTCTATTGATTGGAAGAACTTTGAATTTGAACATCATGAACTTCTAATTGATAGCATTGATAGTACTGATAATAATGATCTTGAACATGTTGAATATGAATTTGATTATGGAGAATTGGGTAGAACAACCTGTATTTGGATAAATCATGGTCCCGATGAGAATCCTCGATTGATCATAATACCACCAATTTTTTTTCCTACGTTTGAGGTTTGTCGCCTGAAGGATTAATGGTCTGAGTTTAAAGATGAATTTGCCCGGTTGAGGACTGTCACTGCTACATTGCTGTTTTTGTACATACTGAATAATCATGCCAAGACCTGTATATACTCGGTGTCCTGGGTTGCATCTCTCTGTTGCTTGTACATAGCTAGGTTAGAGTAGGCTTTTTTTTATTTCATGTTGTGTCTTAGAGTAGATTTGCTTACTTAATGTCATTTGACTCAAGTGTTGTTTGTCCTTAGCTTAGTTTTGCTTTCATGTCGCTTGTTTTAGTTGTTGTTGTTTGCTTTCCGTTGGGGTTTGTTGTTTGTTGTCTGGTTTAGTTGGTTTGTTGTGTCGGGTTTCTTATTTGTAAGAGGGTGATGTTATTTTAAACACACAACTCTGGTTTCAATTTGTGATAACGTGTTAGTTCATTTCTTAGACATCTATTCATGAAAGTCTTAAGAGTCCAAAGACATTTTTCTTTCCATTTATCATTTAGTTAGACTTTGAACTTGACCTGGAAGTTAATCATATATTGTGTCTTGACACTACTATCTTCTGATCATAATGTTTTAAAATGCTAAATCTAAATTTTATTAATTCTGATGTGTTCCATTGAGAAACTTGGGTCATGATTGATGGATTTCTCGTGGACTCCATCACTAGTGTCAGATAGCATGACTGCTTGCTCTTGGGAGATGAGTCATTTGTTCGGTATTGACTGAAGTATTTTGAGGTATTATACTTTACACATCCTAATGATCCCGAAGTTCCTAGGAAAGTCTTTGTGAGCCTGGATCAAGTAAACATCTCAAGGTAATTCATGTTTCCACTTCCATTCCCTAATAAGCATTTTGCATACTTCCATTCCTCCATCATTTCGCTTATCACACCTCATAATCACAATAAAGTTTCCATCCACTTGTCTTTTTCATCCAATAATCAATTCAAGTCTGATGTCTGAATCATAAATGGTCCCCTTGCTCGTTGCATACTCGAAAAGGATACATTGAAGTCCTTATAAATGAAGCATTTGGAGTTTATCCATGTCAGTATCTATTCATATGATCTTGGCCACTTAAGGTATGAGAAGTTCATGATGTTGGCATTTCCATTCTGCATTAATCCATCATTTTCCATTATCCACCTATCATGTGTTTACTCCGTCTTTGTTACTATGCAAAGTCTCAAAGCATGTAACTATTCATACCTTCTGTCATCCATTTTACCTCCGCCTTTCCTATCACATTATCATATCCTTTATCCCTTTCACCTATTCCCTAATCATGATCAATGAATGTGAGTGTCGTCCGAACAAGGAGCTTGCAATCCACTCGCCCATCTCATTGTTTCGCAAAATAAATATTTAGATGCCTTTACCCATGAAACAAAGAAATTCATGAAAATTTATAGATCTCTATGCCTCATGGTACAAATGCCAAAATCCTAAGCAAGGCATGATCAAAAGTTATTTCATTCTATACTTTTAAATAAAGAAATGCTTAAAGAATGAAGCTCTGGGTATTTAAAGCCGAATCAAAAGAGGCTACCGCATCCAATCCATCCATTCATTGCATTCTATTTTCCATTCCATCCATTACTTCATCTCACGAACCAAAATTAAAAGAAGAAATCCTAAGTTCGTGAAGGTCGTGAAGATTTCATCCATTTCCATTCCCATCCCTTTATTTCATTTCCCTTCCACTTGCAAGCTTCAAGGTTTAGATTGATATGAACAGACGTTGATCGTGATTTCATTCCATTTCGTTCAATTGTTCACCATCCGTTTTCATTTCCTGCTATTCAGCATATTCCATCATTCATCTGGTTTATGTCTGAATACCCTTTCATTTGCCTGTGTTATTTAATCCACATCATAGTCCATTGTTTTCATTCAGCTTATCATTTTGTTATTTCTTGCCAACATCAGTTCGTATAATGGCTTGACATGGTTTTGTTTGGACCGTCGTGTTATCTGCAGAATTAGACTTTTGAATTTTTCCTATTCGTTACCACGGTGAAAACCTGGCAAACAGGTGCTGTGTGTAATGGTCATTCTGTTTTTAAAAAAAAAAGAAAAAAAAGAAAATGAAAAATAATAAAAAAATAAAATAAAAAAAATAGTAAAGAGAAAAAAATTTCGTCCAAGGGTGAAAACCACCTTTGGTGGCGCCTTGGATAAATATCATGATGAAAACCTGGCAAACAGGCGTCATGGTAGAGACTCTGTCTCATTTCACTCCTTTCCGTTTCATTTCATTTCTGATCATTTTCATATCACCTTGTCCTGTCATTACTCCGTTCAATATCATTTACATGCCATCATTTGCCCGTTTCATCTGTATTTATGTATCCGCCATCTATCCGCTTTTATGAATTTACCTAGCTTGAGACAGGTAAGCTTAGATGATCTTGGTTTCTAAGGGATGGGAATGAACACAAGTGCTTGCACTTTAATCCTCAAATACGGATAGTCGCGCTGGCAATTGGATTTGATTCTTTGATTAGGTAGTTGTGTTTATTTGATCTAGTGTGTGGGTATACATGGAGATGTTGAAACTTGACATTTGTTTATCTTTGGAATGCTTAAGAAGCTTTTTTAATTGAAATCTAGCTTTAATCACACATCCCAAGATGAAGCGTTTTGATCCAATCTATGCTTCTTTTCCTTTTTGAGTTCGTTGTCTAGCTGGCTGATAGGTAGAAGAGAAGTGTTTGAAGGTTCTGAGTCTGGATTGAGTCTTTGTCTTTGAAATGTTTAGGAACATTTATTCAGGTTGACGCTAGATGTTGTGACCAAATCACACATCGCCCCATTGCAAATGGGGACCCCCCCTTTTTTTTGAGCTTTGATGCTTTGCATTTGGTTTTGGATGTGCCTTAGGTTCGTTTCTTCTACCAATCCAACAATAAGTCTCTCTCCTAGAAGGTTTTGCTTTATAACTGGAGGTCTCATCTGGGACATGAACTTGCAGTGATGAAGAGTCTTGAACATCAAATCAGAATCAACACACAAGAAAGGCCCCAGGACCGACCGACCACTATCCGCGAAGTCCAGCACTCAAGCGAGCCAGACCACCCTTGTGTCTCGCCTCCTCTTGATTGGCTACTTCCACGAGAGCAAGAGGGAAGTGGAGGTTCACTCCGTGGCAAGAAGGGTCCATGTGCGCGCCAAAGCTGAGTCGATCGCCCCAACCTACTGAGTTGTGTTTTTGAGTGTATAGTCTCTCATAGGAGTGTTGCTTGATGTTTGAATGTGGCTCGATGATGGATCGCCCGACAGTGAAATGTCATCCGATGGTGCAAATATCAGTTGATGGTAAAATGTCACCTAACAATGGAATAGCACTCGACAATGGTGGAGTGGTTGAGGTTGCTAAAGTCAAGTCGTCAAGAAGGTATCTTGGAAGTTGTATGGTCAAGGCGTCAGGAAGGAATTGTGCAAGTCATATGTCCAAGGTGTTGAGACGTACGACCAAGTTGTCAGGAGGAGATTCTGCAGGTTGCACAATTGGTACTATAATAGGTTGTACGGCGGGTACTATAACAGGTCGTACAGTGACTTCCTTAGGATGTACGGTGGAGAGATGTGCTTGTCATATGGTTTTTTGAGGTCATACGACAACAAAAGGTGGTACGACATCAATAGGAAGAGATGATCGCACGATTGGGAAGATTGAGAGCCTGGGTCGTACAACTAAGGGAGAGCACTTAAATAACCTTGCTTTTTTAATTTTTTCTTTATCCTCATCTGGATTTACAATAATTTTCTTTTTCCTTAATGTGGGGCCCACCTGCTATCTTCCACTCCGACCGCAAAAATTGTCTTGCAAGAATTTTCCCTTCTCCGATATTTTTCCCTCTTTTGGAATTTTGCGGTCGGAGTTGATTTGACTTTATGAAAAGTATCCGTATGCTCCAAATCCAGTATTTTAATATTATTCCTCCAAGGCATACCTTTATTAATTTTGCAATCGTTCGTAAAGTCAGGTGCCTTTGCTGGAGTCGTAACTGCTTTCTTTTGCGAAATGAGTAAAGTGTCCAACTTTTCAAACTCATGTTTCATCTGTTGTTCTTCATTGATTGCTGTAACTTTGAGAAAATTAGAAGTTGATGGAAATACCTCATAATCCTCCATTTGCCAGTGAAATAGGCTACAAAGAGAATTTGTTTCATCCTCTGAGCATGACTGTACTTCTAGAATCCCTTCGTCGTTCGGCTCTATCGGACCCAGATCATGCTTCTCTATTCATTCTTCTTTAGAGTCTGAATTCAATGAATCGGAAGAAGCTACTTCCTTGCTGATTTCTTGGTTTTTCAATTGATTATATACTTTCGACCCTTGTTTTCAATGGAGATTGTATGCTTTTTCTAGTTGTGGTTGACTCTGGCTGCTACCAACCAACCCTGACCCAACAATGCATCGTATGCTTTCTTTTGTAATGAAATGACCACAAGATTCAACAGAAATACTTGGGCTCTGTTAATTACCTTTTGGCCCATTAAAACCCCAAGTACCTTAATACCATATTGATCTGCACCCACCAGTTGAAAAGTCAGGGGCTAGAGAGTTGCCTTGCCTATACGTCTCCAGGTATCTTCCGGAAGTATGTTCACACTAGACCCACCATCAATAATTGTATCGGTGAGATTTTTTCCAAGGATCTCAATATTTACCACCACCGGTTTCTTTGTTGTGCTAACTGTTAATAGCATGGGATCAATCACTTGGTCACCTGACAATGGAGGTTCGGTTATTGGGTCTTCATTCTTGCTCGACTCCAACTTGGCCATACCATGCACCGTCTCATTCTTCCCCGACACAATAGCATTTTGGAGTTTCGGAATACATTGTAATAAATCCACTATTTTAATTGGTACGGTAGTTTGAAGTACTTGTGCAATATTTTTCTCGGAGTGTAATTGATTTGTTATTGTACTTGTGTTTGCATGTGAGTGGCGTCTTTCATCATCCATAGTCTGCTCCACTTCGGCTCTTGCTTCACGAAATCTTGCTTGTTCTGTACGTGGGTCCGGGTACACAACCTTTTGCTTGGGCTCGAGTAACAACCAATACTTCATTTTGCCTTTCAACATCAATCAGGTTGATGCTGGCCTTTTGCTTTAGGCATCTAGTGTCTTCATGGTCTCTAGGTCAACACCATTTGCACAATAATTGCACTTTGTCTTGCTTATTCGGGCAATCTTTCGCAAGGTGTCACCATTCGTTACATTGTCGACATTGTATGATCTGATTTCTTTTGGAGTCGTATTGTTGACTTTGACCTCCGCCTCTTTGATTTCGATAACCGCCTGTGTTCTGTGGTTTTGGCAGAGTGGACTGCTATCCCTGTGTGAAGAGTACTTGTGTACTCTTGGTCTTCAAGTTACACGGGCACTCTTTTATCGATTGACACAAAACCTGGCAAATCTCACAAAACAATTTTTTGGGACAGTTAACTTTGGTGTAACCTTCACTTTTGCACTCGGTACTGTTGTGACCAAATCACACATCGCCCCATTGCAAATGGGGACCCCCTTTTTTTTGAGCTCCGATGCTTTGCATGAGATCTTAGATGATGCCTTAGATTCATTTCCTCTGTCAATCCAACAAGAGGTCTTTCTCCTAGATGATTTTGCTTTATAACTGGAGTCTCATCTGGTACATAAACTTGCAATAATGAAGAATCTTGATCAAATCCCATCTAGATATTGAATGTTGAGATCAATCCTGAAGAATGTTTGAGACCCTGAAAAGACTAAGCCTGGAGCCTGAAATCCTGAAAATCCTGAAAAAATGGCTAAGTTTGAAATCTGGTGAATCCTCCAAATTCTATATTTTGCATCTTAAATCCGGTGGATTCGGGACCTATCTCAAACATCCTGAAAGGTATATTGAAAAATATTTAAAGTTTAAGAAATTCAATCTCTCAACTTATACTTAAATATATTTTTCAATATACCTTTACTCGCGCGATCCTGAAAAATCCCTGACGATTCCAGAGGATTCAAAAGACTGATTTAGTGCAACTGGATGTCTAAGTGGCGCAAAATCTTGGCGCAAAATCACGAAGGAAAAGGCGCTTGAGCATGAGGATTTCAATCAATGATCTAATGCGCCCATCTACACCTTGATCTAATGCGAACATGCTTGAGGATTTTGATCAGTGATCCACTGCGCCCAAACCAAAGTATCATTTTGAAGGACAAAATGAAGATTTCAATGCCTTGATCTAATGCGAAAATGAAAGGACAAGTCTTGGAACCAATCTTGGAGCAAATTAAAATGATAAATGTCAGAGGATTTGAAAAGCTCAACCAATGCGCTAGGAAGAAGGATGGATCCCAAAGTCTAAATTTTTGAAGAGAAACTTGAGGATTTCAATCCCTTAACTGATGCGCCACCAAGAAGGAAGAGGGAGTCTTAAGGTTTTGTTGACTTGAGGAGGATCTAGCTTAAAGAGGATTTGAAAAGCTCAAGTGATGCGCCAAAACTTGAGGATTTTTACCTTTCAACTAATGCGCCAATTGACAAACTCAAACATTCAATACAAGTGTTAGAGTCAATTCACCAATGTGAAGCCAGAGGATTTCAAAAGCCTATCTAATACGCTAGAAGCCAGAGGATTTTAATCCTTGATCTAATGCGCCTATTCTATGTCAAGTCTCCAAGGCCAAGTCTAGAGGATTCTAAAAGCTGATCTAATGCGACCTCATGAGGGGAAACTCCAGAGATTCCAGAAGGTTGATCTAATGCGCCCAAGTAGTTTCAAGATGAAGTTTGAAGGATCCTTATCCAAAGCGCAATCTAGAGGATTCGAAAACTTGTTCTAATGCGCCCTACAAGGAGGGAGGTGAGATCCAGGGATAAGCCTTCAAGGTTTGAGTTTAAAGGGTTTTTAAGTCTTATCTCATGCGCCAACTTCATGAATACCTCTAAGTTTTCAAGCTTCCAACAAGGTCATCTAATGCGCAACATAAGGTAGAGTGAGGATTCTCCAAGCTCATCCAATGCGCCAACACCATGCATGATCCATTTCAAGGTAAAGGCCATCTAATACATCAAAGTTTTGAAGACTTCAACCTAGTGAAGTGATGCGCCACTTCTAAGACCCCTTATCAAAGCGCTTAACAAGAAGAAATCGAAATTGGCATCTAGTGCGCCATACATGAAGGGGAGAATAAAGTTTGATTGAGAAGAATCCAAATTGCCTATCTAATGCGCCAAAGTCTAGAGGATTTCAATCCTCCATCCAATGCGCCACTCCCTTAAGCAAAAACTAAGTGCAATCTAATGCGAAATGTTGAAGAGGAGTCTTAGAGCTTCATCCAATACGAAATGTTGAAGAGGAGTCTAAGAACTTGATCTAGTGCGAAGTGTTGAGAGGAATCAAAAACTTCATCTAGTGCGAAATGATAAGAAGATTTAAAACTTGAGCCAAAGAGCCACACATGTCAAATGCTAGAAGGATTTCGATCCTTGATCTAATGCGCCTAGAGGGTTATGAAGAAAGATCATGCTATTTCAAAGAAGAAGACTTCAACATGCTCATCTAATGCGAAATGCTAGGAGAAATCAGAAACTTCATCCAAAGCACCTAAGGAATGAGGATTTTGAAGGTGTGATCTAATGCGAAGAATCAAGAATCAAGTCTTAAAGTAAAATTCTAAAATCAAGAGGATTTTCAAATCCTCATCCAATGCGAAAAGCCAGAGGAAATCTAATCCTTGATCTAATGCGCCCTTGTGGAGGGATAAGATAGAAGAATTCTAAAGGGCTAACCAATGCGCCAAGATGGATGATAGGTAGTTTCTAAGGGTCAAAGTGTAAATTTCATGGTAGTTCTAGAGGATTTTGAATACCTCAACCAATGCGCCACTAGTGGAGGGTGGTCTAGTTTAAGATTTTTGAGGCCAATTACCAGAGGATTTCAAATCTTCAACCAATGCGAAAATCAAGAGGATTTCGAAATCCTTATCCAATGCGACTTATCTAGTGCATCAATTCTAGGAGAAACTAAAACCTTTGTCTAAAGCGCTACCTTATGAAGGGAAGTAAAGTCAAGTGTTGAAGGCAAACTTTAGAGGCTTATCAAGGAGGAATCTAGGAGGAATTCACTTATCTCAACCAGCATGCCATCTTAGTAAAGTTTTCATATCATTCAAGTTAGACATCAAAGTCCTTAACTCATGTGCTTAGATTAGAAATGCTTGTAATGATTCTTATGTATTATGTGTTATCGAAAGGGGATTGATGTTGTTTCTTTACTTGTGTTGCAGCAAAAAGGAGGAATCATCTAAAGATCAAGTGATAAGAACCTTTGACAAGCAAGGAATGAGAAAGAGCAAGGCATTATGTAGCTGTTTCAAGGGTATCCTTCATCATCCTTGTGTTGGAATTCTTCATCAAGTGGCATCAAGTTAAGATTGTCTAGAAGACATCCATCCGAAGGACATCATCTTCATCAAGACTTTCCGAAGGCATCCACTCTACTTCAAGGAAACCTCATGTGGCTGCTCTAAGGAATCATTCAAGATCATCTTCCAAGAGGCATCATTCCAAGAGATCTACATCAAGCGAAGGCATTCATCCATCTAAACTTCAAGACTTTACAATTTCAAATCCAAGAGAGTCTTCTACTCTACATGAAGAAAGCCACATCATTATCATCATCATCTACTCCACATGAAGAAGCATCAAGGAAGATCATCAACTTACCTACAAGAAGAAGAAAAAATCATGAAGTTAGACAAGTGAAGCAACAAGTATCATACATCCAGTTACAAGAAGAATGAATAAGGCAAAGATCTACAAGATGTATTCCTAAACATACAAGTTCAAGCAATTACATTGAATACATCACACAAAGATGATACAATTTTCAAAGTATGCTGAGTTGGCATCTATGTGGCGAGTACACATCATTCAATTTTGATTAGCCGCATTATTAAATGCATTAAATGTATCATTTAATGAAAGAAGCCAAAGGGATTCCTATGTGGAGGAATATTTTAAATACTTTCGTCTTACCTTATCACATTGGAAAACGTGCCTTCATTGCCTCTCTCTTTTGTGCTAAAAATAGAAAGTTGTTGTAACTACCTCTGAGGTGGCACGATCTAGACCCTTGGCTATTGAATTAATCTTAGCCCTTCATTGTATTCTGGACACTATATAAAGGCCTTGTTGCCTCATTTGTAATGTAGTAGATCATTAGTAGTAGTAGAGAGTAGATTTTAAGAGTAGAATAGAAGAGACTCTCAAAATTCTCTGAGAGAACTTGAAATTGTTGTAAATATTTTCCAAGATTAATGCAAAGACATTGGAGCTACTTGTTTGGTGTTAAGTATTATCTTGTGGAGTAACATGGTTTCCTGAATCTTGATGGAATTAAGAGATGTTTCAAATAGCTTAGAAATAGATTAGAAGTGCATTGATGTAATGAATATACGTAAAGATATTTGATGAATTCTTCTGGTTCATACTTTTCGTGTATTGTCGAAGGCAACCCACTTTGCAAAGTTAGACTGAACCTTCATTCTCTTTAGTTCGGTTGTGAATGCTTGTTCAAATTGCGCCAGCTGTGGGCGTTTGGATGGAGATTTACAACATGAAAATCCTTGAGTTTCCTTAGAAGATTGCACCGGCTTCGTGTAGTTGTTGGTTCTCATGGCGAAGCGAAGTCTGGTTTCATGAGGAGTTTGTCTATCTTTACATGTTTCATTATCTCATTGTCCTTAGATTAGCCTTCTAAACCCTTAACCCTTTTTCATTTTCTTTATCATAGAAACCTTGTATATACATCATCCACATCAAAGGAGGAATAAGTCGAATGAAAGGAGAAGAGTCTATGTAAGTCCCTTTGTGTTTAACAGCAAAATCATATTTAAATCGCTGAGCTGTCTCTTACCGAAATTATCAGAAGGAACCTTGGAGTCATCTCGTTTGATCACCTAGTTCAGCATCTGAGAGGCTTTGCTCAAGAGAGAGTCAGATACTCAGCATTTTACTCTAATTGTTGACTTGTCGAAAAACAACCATCAACAGGTACACCAGAGTTCAGTGAATTCTTTGTTGGTTTCTTTCTCCGTCTTCAATTCTTTCATCATACAGAGCATGTCCCTCTGGAGCGCTTGTACCGTTCCAGACTCACTGTCGCTGTTGTCATCCGAACTTCCATTTCCCTTTGTTTTTCTTTTGCTACGGAAGGACATTTTATCTTCACTTTCTAAGTCCATCGCCCGATTGTAGGCTTTTATGTACGAAGAGGGTGGTACTACCTTCATCTTTTTTCTTAATGATAGAATTAGACCTTCGATGAACCACCTTTTCTTGAGACCATTAGTAGGTTATTTTTCTAACTTTACAAGTAGTTGTTTAAGTCTACGGTTATAAGCTTGTACGTTCTCATGCTTACCTTGCCTGGTATTGTAAATTTCGGCTACTATTTCATTATCATCTTGCAACAACTTAAACTCTTGTTCAAAGGCCTTCTTTAAACTCTCCCATGTGTTTTGGGAGACTTGGTCAAGTTCAGTATACCAGTCAATTGCTAAACCTTGCAAGGTGGTTGGAAAAGATTGTAGCCAAATTGCTTTATCATCTTGCCCATTTGTTGTTGAGATTGTCTCACAAGTCTTACAGTGTCTGACAAGATCCTCCGATCCATTGCCCGTAAACTTGGGCAACTTCTACTCTTCTCCATTGGGGCTTACCATGGTTTTGTTCTGATGCAAACCTTGCACGTGGAACCTACTTGCTGGGGAGTTTCAATTCGAACGTTCCGATGCTTCTCTCGCACTCGCGGCCATGTGAGAATCCTCCACTCTTCCTGCAATGTCAGCATTCCGTGCACTTGTTTCGCCTTCAAAATTTCTTTTATACACCCTTGGCTCGGCTTCTTCTCCTTTGATTGACAACCTTTCGATGCCTCAAAGGTTGCTCTCATACGCTTATTTGAAGGAATTTGACTCCGAATTCCAACTTCCCTTGTCCAAAGAAGGTTGTCTTGACTTTTCAACTTGATCGGAAAGATCAATCCACACGTCGTTTGGTAGTGGAAGGTGCCTGATGATTTCCTCCCACTCTGCGGAAATGTGTTCCCTCTCCCCACTTTGACTTCTACTCATGCTCGCTCGACTACGACTTCTAATCACGCTCTCTCGACTATGACTCCTACTCACACTGCAAACCTTGCACGTGGAACCTACTTGTTGGGGAGTTTCAATTCGAACGTTCCGATGCTTCTCTCGCACTCGCGGCCATGTGAGAATCCTCCACTCTTCCCGCAATGTCAGCTTTCCGTGCACTTGTTTCGCCTTCAAAATTTCTTTTATACACCCTTGGCTCGGCTTCTTCTCCTTTGATTGACAACCTTTCGATGCCTCAAAGGTTGCTCTCATACGCTTATTTGAAGGAATTTGACTCCGAATTCCAACTTCCCTCGTCCAAAGAAGGTTGTCTTGACTTTTCAACTTGATCGGAAAGATCAATCCACACGTCGTTTGGTAGTGGAAGGTGCCTGATGATTTCCTCCCACTCTGCAGAAATGTGTTCCCTCTCCCCACTTCGACTTCTACTCATGCTCGCTCGACTACGACTTCTAATCACGCTCTCTCGACTATGACTCCTACTCACACTTCAACTCTGACTTTTACTTCGGAATGGACTTCGGCTTCTAACTTTGGCGATCTCTCTTATCTTCTTCTGTGTTCTCTTTGTTCTACTAGCCTAAGAGATCTTTTGATCTCTTGATCCTGACCACATGGTCTCTTGTCACCTTTATTGGGGTCTAAGGGCATGAATCTCTTCTATCGGACCCGATTTCATTTAAGGCAACGACGTCAATGTTTACTCGCTTATCTGATAAACGAATACTTGCAATAATGAACATAATTAACAATGCATACCAGATAGAGGAGTAAAAGTATATCTTTATTAGCACATGAAAGTATTATAGAAGTAGACCAAAGATGGTCGGCTAAGGATTATAGTCAATCCCACTCGATCAGACTACTTTCCTTGACAATACAAAGACTATTTAAAAGACCCGACGGTTGCCAAGAGGAACACAACCATCAAATGAATGACTCTAACTAACTCTCAACTACTCGAGAGCCGACAAACAATTAATACATAGTCGGATTACATAGTTGGATTGAGTAGTCGGATGGAGTTGTCGGATGTAGTTAGATAACCCATATTATCAAATATAAGAATTGACATTATACATTGACTACAAAGATCACAAGCAAAAGTGAATTATGCTTTGATGACTTAAATCATGGAAAGTAATGAGCCACAAAGATTTGAACAAGCTCAAGACAAAGAAGAGTGGGTTGAAGCAATAAATAGTGAAATAGAAACAATTGAAAGGAATGACACATGGGATTTGATTCAGCTACCTCCTGGTAAGGAATCTGTTGGTACAAGGTGGGTGTATAAAACTAAGTATAAATCTGATGGAAGCATTGATAAGCATAAGGCTAGATTGGTAGCCAAATGATACACTCAACAGGAAGGTATTGATTACACTGATACATTTGCACCTGTAGCATGAATGGATACTATCAGATTGGTTTTGGCTTTGGCAGCTCAACAAAGTTGGACAGTTTATCAAATGGATGGAAAGAGTGCGTTTTTGAATGGATATATTGATTAAGAAGTGTATGTTTCTCAACCTAGAGTTTTTGAAATATCTTCTAAAGAACATTATGTTCACAGATTAAAGAAGGCCTTGTATGGTCTTAAGCAGACACCAAGAGCATGGTATTTAAGGATAGACTCATACCTACAATAGGAAGGTTTCTTAAGAAGTCAGTCAGATCCAAATCTTTATATTAGGATCTCAGCTAAGGATATTTTTTTCTTAGTTCTCTATGTTGATGATCTTATCTACATTTAGGAATAATTCAGCTTTATTTGTAGAGTTTAGAGTAGCTATTGGTTGTTGAATTTGAGATGACAAATTTGGGACAGATGCACTATTTTCTTGGTATAGAAGTATGGCAAAACAAAGATGGAATATTTATGTCTCAGAAAAAATATGCTTCAGATATCCTACATTAATTTCAGATGAATAGTTGCAAACTAGTTGCAACACCCATTGAAGTTGGACTTAAGTTGTCTAATTTAGATGTGTCAGATCCAGTGGACCCCACTCTATACAAACAATTGATTGGCAATTTGATCTACTTAACTAGTAGTCGACCAGATATCACATATGCAGTGAGCTTCGTATCTAGGTTCATATTAGAACCTAAGCAAACACATTGGAGTGCAGCTAAGAGGATTCTCAGATATGTCAAAGGGACATTGAGTTATGGTCTTAGATTTCAATATTCAGAGGATAGTAAGTTGATTGGCTATACAGATTCAGATTGGGTAGGTTCCACAAATGATCCGAAGTCTACTTCTGGTCACACTTTTAGTCTTGGTTACACAATATTCTCTTGGAAGTCCAAGAAACAACCAACTGTATCACTTTCTATGTTAGAGGGACATTGAGTTATGGTCTTAGATTTCAATATTCAGAGGATAGTAAGTTGATTGGCTATACAGATTCAGATTGGCCAGGTTCCACAAATGATCCGAAGTCTACTTCTGGGTACACTTTTAGTCTTGGTTACACAATATTCTCTTGGAAGTCCAAGAAACAACCAACTGTATCACTTTCTACAACAAAGGTAGAGTATAAAGCTGCAACATTTGCAGCTTGCCAAACAGTGTGGTTGAGACGACTATTGGAGGATTTGCACCTGATACAGAATGTACCTACTTTGTTGTATTATGACAACAAGATTGCTATACAAATGACTAAGAATACTGTGTTTCATAGTAGGACCAAACATATTGAGATTCAACATCACTTCATCAAAGAGTTGGTTCAACAGGGATTGATCGAGATTGTGTACTGCAGTATAGAGGATCATATAGCAGATATCTTCACGAAGCCTCTAACTCGTGAACGATTCCAAACACTTAGAGATGTACTTTAAGTTCTTCCCTAGGGTTGCAGGATACGCCAACCCCCCATCCATAGGTACGCGTACCAACGTACCCGGTACGGATTCGGGTATGGTACGGCTCGGATACGGCTCGGATACCGTACCCGTCCGTGCCCTAAATCTGTTTACTTCTCAGCCGCGCCAGATTCGCTTGGATTCGGCATGGAGTTGCCATTTTAACAGAAATCGCGCCCAGTTCGCTAAAACCAATGAAAAACACTAAAAACGCCGCTTAAAAACATGTAAAATAATCCTAAACGCAGGTTTAAAACAGCAAGGGTTCACGGATTCTTTCCAACGCAATATTTTTGGTTTGGTAAACGCAATTCGTGGTGTTTAAAACGGCAATTTCTGTAAGTTTTTTAATTTTTAGTATGGTGGAAGGCTGCCCGCGACCTCCGTTTTGGTCTGGTAAAAACGCGATTTCTAGAAGTTTTTTTTTTACTACTGTGGAAGACTCCTCGCGACATCCGGTCTGGTGAACGGCGTTTTGGTTGTAGGGATTTTTCAGCCTATCCCAACGTGAATCGACGCTCCATCTTAGCGTGAATCAGGTCGGTAGAATAGTTTAAACCCTAGGATTTATATTTTGTTTTAACTTTATACTATATACGTTTAAAGTCATTTAAAATGATTATCATTATATTTATAATATTATATTAAAATTTTTATATTTATATTTATTTCTTGTTTTAACTTTATAATTATTTTTTATTAAATTTAAAATATTTATATTTATAATTTATATTAAAATTTTTATACTTTCCAAAATATAAATATAATTTTTTTTATTAAAATGTATTATTAACTATTATATTAAAATATAATTTATTATATATATTAATAAATACCATATTTATTATATCGTATTTGTTAATATTATTTATATTAATAAATACCATATAATAAAATAATATTAATATTATTTATAATAATAAATACAATTTAATAAAACAATATTAATATTATTTATAATAATAAATACAATATAATAAAATAATAAATTATATTTTAATATAATACATTACAAAAATATTTTATTGTATAATGTATTATAATATATATATATATATATTTGCCGTATCTAGCCGTATCCATATTGGGGGGTCTTGAAAAACAGCCGTATCCGTATCGGATACGTACCGTATCCATGTCCATGCAACATTGTTCTTCCCAATGGTCATTATGGGGGAGAATGATATCAATTGCTTCAACGTGCAACGATCTTTCTTGACTAACTGCAGTTATGCCCATTGGGCTAATTACATATTTTGGTTGTATATCTTGACTTTCCTATATGCATTAACTGTTGTAGTTGGGTTATTGGTGAATACAGTTGTGTGCCATAATTTCATCTTGGAAACTCTATATATAGTTGCCTCGCTTTTTCTTCTATTAAGGTAATTTGGGACTTTTGTGTAATTGCTTGTTTTGTGTTCAGCAGATCACCATTGTTGTTTTTATTTGCCTTCAAGGTAAGAGATATGAAGGTAACAAAAGCAGAAATTGGTGTAACATTTATTTCAAATATGAAACAGAGGAGTTTAGGATGCCAATATATTTACAACAATATAAGATCAGAAGGATAGAGAAGGTGTTAAAGAAATTGCATCTGGAGAAAAAGATAGTGAAGAGTACACAAGTGACATGAAATGGTGGTGTATATTGAAATAGTTGGGTATAGAAGTAGGAGCGGTAATGGAATTTGTTCTAGAGAGTTATGTTTAGAATGATAATCAAAGAAATGTAAAGAGTTGCTTACCATAGAAAGTTGAGATGTTAGGAAACATGGAATTGATGAAAACATGTAAAATGCAGGACAAATGTTGGATAGCAGGTATGGAGTTGATAGAAGGTGTTAAAGAAATTGCATCTGGAGAAAAAGATAGTGAAGAGTACACAAGTGACATGAAATGTAAAGAGTTGCTTACCATAGAAAGTTGAGATGTTAGGAAACATGGAATTGATGAAAACATGTAAAATGCAGGACAAATGTTGGATAGCAGGTATGGAGTTGATAGAAGGTGTTAAAGAAATTGCATCTGGAGAAAAAGATAGTGAAGAATACACAAGTGACATGAAATGGTGGTGTATATTGAAATAGTTGGGTATAGAAGTAGGAGCGGTAATGGAATTAGTTCTAGAGAGTTATGTTTAGAATGATAATCAAAGAAATGTAAAGAGTTGCTTACCATAGAAAGTTGAGATGTTAGGAAACATGGAATTGATGAAAACATGTAAAATGTAGGACAAATGTTGGATAGCAGATATGGAGTTGATATTTTTAATATATTTGTTTGTGAATGCAGATTCAGATGTAAAATGGAGTGAATTGAAAATAAAATGCATGAAGATAAAACATAAATGGGGATATGAAGAATTGGAAGGAAAGAAATTGAATTTGAAAGTTGTGAAAAGAAAAGTCCAGAGCATGAAGATTGAGTTCATTGGAGATGATAGAATTTAGATGATGAAGTGGAGAGCTAAAACAATCTTAAGAGGTGTAGAGGATAAAAAGATAGGGTGAAAATTTTCTATTGACTGTGATATAGAACAAAACATGGAATGTTGTGTTAGCATAGAATGTGAATGGAAGTTGTGTATGGACCATAGTTCCACGGGGACGTGTCCCCCCCAAAAAATCAGCCGTCCCCCAGGGGGGGACGTCCCGGGGACAGGGAGACTCCGCTGAAACGCCCCGCCGCCGCCCCGCCGTCTCCCGTTGGGGAGACTTCTTGACGTCCCCCGAATTTTATTTTTTAATATATTTTTTTTAAATCATCAAAAATAAAACCTAACTTTATCATATGCATTTTTAACATTTCATTTCAAGTTTTGTGGCTTGTGCATATCGGATATCCTGGGACTCTTGAGTCTTTGTCGATGAGACTAGACAATAAGACATGTATGCAAAATGTGGAAGCATAGACATGTATGCAAAATGTGGAAGCATAGACAACTTACAAGGCACGTTGTGAAGTGTGAACTGTTTGACAGAATGCCTCAATCGGAATTTTTGACAGAAATTAGAATGCATTTCAACTTTCAAGTGAGCTTAACACTTGTTTGCATAAAGCTTCTCAAGCAAAACATTTCAGAAAATTTGATATGTCAAGACTCAATTTCTATGCATCAGTGTAACCATAGAAGTGCCTCTACAACACAAACAGGCCAAAATTTTGTAAGAAACTTGTATGGGAGACATATTTCTCTGAGGCATTCTGTCAAATAGTTCACGTGCCTTGTCTATGCATCTATAGTTATACATCTTTTTATAACTAATTTTTCAAGTATTATATGTATTTCAGCGCACCGCTCCCCCGCCGTCCCCCTGCCGTCCCCAAATTTAGGCCCCCCGCCCCCCGTCTCGGAAACGTGTCCCCCCCCCCCGTCCCCCCGTCCCCGTCTCCGAAACTCCGTGGAACTATGGTATGGACAAATGGAGAATTGAAGACAATAGGTCCTAGAGGATAAATAGAAGAGATGATGGAAGTCAAGATAGGATTGGTTGGAAAGTGAAACAAGATACTAGTTCATACCGTAGTGATGAAGATAAGGATAAAGGTAAGGGAGACATGAATCATTGTGTTAGATGTAGAGCAGAAGATTGCAGAATGTTTGTGAATTCTCAAGAATGTGATAATAGAAGGATATAGAGTAATGAAGAAGCTACTGTACACACCTAAAATCCACCACCTAACACCGCATCTAACATCACCTTCTAACATCATTTTTAATGCCATGTTGACCTATCATGCTAATTTACTAATTTCGACACCGCTACCATGCTACCATCATCCTAATCAAATTAATTTCATGCTCGCATCCCTCTTCACACCTCTCTAATAATACCACATCATTAATTAATTAAATAATTTTTATTATTTAGTTAATTAATCCATTTTCTTTTTCATCTATTATCCACAAATAAATAAATAAAAAATTCAATTCACATGACCACTTATCTCAATCAATCTCCACCATCCATTAGCAATCAATCTTGACCATTCATCTTTTATCTTGCTCTAGAAGCTAGCAAAAACTTAGTAAGCTACCCTAGTGCATCTCAGATTCTCAACCATTCATACACAATAAGTTTTCAACAAACAAATCTTAACCATTCACAACCAACTACCCTCATTTAATAAAGTTCCCCAAATCAATCTCAACCCTCCATTCAACATCAAATCTCAACCATTAACATCCTCAATAAAAAAATCTATAAATTCAAACTCCATCACATTAAACCACAATCTTTCAAGTACATCAAGGAGTTACATCATATCAATCAATCAATCATAAACTTGACAGGTACGCATGCTACAGAAATCTTGCATGGTCCTTTAGCATACACAATCATGAGCAAATCTAATCAATGAAGAAGATTTTTCATATTATAAGTGAAAGTAGATCTTGTGGTTTGGTCTTGTTTATGCTCAATCAGAGGTATTCATTAAGTTTGGAATAGGAATCATTGTTTGCATTTGTTTCCTCTTGTTTTGTTCCAAATTCAGTGTTTACAGCTACTATTGGAAGGGAGATGATTAATGCAAATTTGGAGAATGATGCAAAATGGTGGTATGTGGTAAGATACTTTGTTGCAAAAACAAAAGTGGTAGTTGCAATTGATTTGTTGAATGGTATTTTGAATGAGAATTTGGGAAGTGTAACGAAATGAAAGCCACAGAAGTACAAATGACAGAAAATGGAGAAATGTTGAAGACAGAGAAGAGTTGGAAGAAAGTTGAAACTATTGTGGTAGATTAGGTATGATAATATTGAATTGATCAAGATTGAAGTAGTGCAGAAGATTGAAGATATAAGATTGGAGGAGTGGATGCAAGAAAACACACATAATGTGTTAGTGAGATTTGAATAAAAGGGCTGCAGAACAAAGAAAATAATTTAGAACAGAGCAAAACATTGTATGTTGAGTAGAGTGAAGTTTGCAAGTTGCAGAGGAATGAGTTCGGATTGTTGGAGGAAGTAATGCTATAAGAATGTGAGATGGAAGATAAGATGGATCATAGTTCAACATTAGGTTGTGATAATGAAGAATCAAAATCAAGTTCAGTATGGGAAGAATGAACAAATGCAGATGATGATAGATGTGGAGTTGTAGAGAGATGCAGATACAGATAGAAGACAAGTACATAAGAGAAGATGCTTGGTGGAAGTTGATGGTGTGTGTCCTAGTTCTTGGAGTTGGAATTGGTAGAGGTGAAAGGAGTACAGAGTTGATTCTGGAAGCCTATTCATGTGTTGAGGGTACACTGTGGTTGGTTTTCGAGCCTAGAGAATGGTTTTACCATTCAATCCTTATTTGCATGCACTAGCCCACAAATCACTTACCTGGGGTGTTTGATGCAAGAGCATCCCAAGTCTCCAAGTTGCAGTTCTTAGTTCATTAGTAGTCCTCTTGGTTTGCCATAATGGCATTTTCTAGACATAGTCATCAGTTTGAGGACTTAGACTAGCAGATAGAATCAACTGTGCAGTAACGCATATGCATTAGATCATTGTGAGATTTTGCCCAAAGCATCAATAGAGCATGTCCACATGTCCATTGTGTTTTTCATGTTTTATTGTATAAGGTGGCTTGCTAGATCAGGGGTGGGAGACCTGTGCCAGAGGATAATGACATGGAAGGCTTTATTGGTCCCAGGGAGGTTCATGTTTGGAGTTGCATTAAGCTTGTAGTCATATTACTTCATTCTTGGTTGGTGCAAACCTCCTGCATCAACTTTTCACTATAAAAGAAGGCACAAACCATTGAGAAAGGGATAGTAGAGGGCAGCAGATGATTCGAGGACCAAGTTGTGCCCAACCGATCAGAGTAGAGCTAAGATAGTCAGATCAGCCCAAGGAAGCTAGTGTTTGGAGTCGCACTCATGTTTAGTGCTTATTTGGTATTGCAATCTAAGATTGAGGTCTGTTTTGATTGTAAGCCTTACGGGTAGAAACTATTGATGTAATTTTGATTCTGGAGTAATAATATATGATTTCAGTTCATTATCATATTATTGTCACGATTTTTGATTGTGCTATGTATGTTTAAGGAGTGTTGTTAAGGTTGCATGGTTGGATAGTCATTCATTAGACCCTTCATAGACGACTACATCAAAAAGTATAATTGTATTTCAATGATCCAGTTTTAAAATAGGAAAAACACCATAGACTAAAAAAAATAAAATATTCGTAAAATTAGAAAAAAAAAAACTATTTTTGTTCTTTCATGCCAATCATAAATTTGTGAAATTTCCATTCTCCTTATACAAAAAAAACCAAAAAGAAAGAATAGATTATACAAAAAAAAATTGGCTCTGAGTTATGTAAAACTAACTAAATTTACCTTGTTGTTTAATGAGTCATTTGATGCACCTTTAGTGTTTTGCTACCATTTGCCCTTGATTTGTGCACTAAATGCATTTTGTGTAGATTTTGAAGTTGATGCTTCTACTTGATCTTGTCTCCTCTCCTTTTGCAATAGAAGTGTGGATACCTTCTCGAAATCAGGGGTAGAGGTTCAACAAATGAATCATATGATGATGGCAAACTCTGTAAAACCAAAGTTACCATGTCTTCGTCATCCAACAAGTATTTTGAGATGGATCCATCCTCCTACAACTTAGAAGAAAACAATAAGTTCTTCAAATACAAGGCTTGACCAGCCTCCAATGTTTGGTATTTGGTTTTGAGATTTTGCCAAAGCGTAGTTGGATTAGTGGCACTTCAAACCTCTAGAATCAGTGAATCTATGATAGACAACTTCAATAGCTTTAAAGCTTCCTTATGCCTTCTGTTATAGTCCTCCAAATCCTGATCTAGTCTTTCCTCCAACATGATCTGATCAAGGTCATGATGATCACAAATGCTATTGAAGTTCCTAATGAATTTCTGACACAAGCTCGCCAATTTGTGCAAACTTTTGGCCTCTGCTGCACTTCTTAGTTCAGGCCACTTAACAATCGTGCAGACCTTGTCAAGATCCATTTGCAGTCCATCTTGAGATATCACAAATCCCAAGTATGTTAGCTCCTCCATGAAGCCGCATTTCTTTAGGTTTATGCACAGTCTTCTCTCCTCAACTGTGCCAACAATTGCTACAGGTGCACAAGATGCTTCTCCCTTGTTTTGTTGAAGATCAAAATGTCGTCAAGATAAACAAACACAAAATTACCAAGAAATGGCTTTAGAACCTCAACCGGAATGGGATCATCATCCATTCATACAAGCCTTCCTTTGTTTTCAATGCAGTCTTCTATTCATCTCTGAAATATCCCTGAGAAGATAATTACCGTCCAGACAATGTTGTTTAACAAACTAACATCCAGTTATCATTATATCTGAAATATCCCTGAGTATGAATTTGCTGCCCAGACAGGATTGCCTAATAAATTAGCATCCAACTATCATATTTAGAATGATTCAACACATTTGACAGAGAATGGAATAATAACAATGACCAATAACGATTTTGTAGCAGCTGAGTATTAATATTTACAGATAAACACTGAATTCACAGGTTGGAGTGGCAGATCTGGATACTCATAATTAAGACTCAGATTAAATTTTGGGGATCACCAGTATTGCAGTACACAGCTATATTATATACTTCAAACTTTAAGCATATTTATTCAATTCATCCCAAGTCGCAGATTCATGACTGTTCATTACAGTTTAATTCATTTATTAGCACATACATATCAGTGTTATAGGGGGGAGCGCACCCTCCGTTTTTCCCCCGCACCCCTCAGCCAGAACGCTTTGGGGATGTGGTCCCTTGTATTTTTGCAAAAATGAGGGCGTCCCAAGGACGCCCCCTCGACTTGGGTGACGTCCCCTGGGAATGCCCTATGATTTGGGGACGACATGGCGTCCTGGGGACCTCACGACGTCCCTCCATGTCATTTTAAAAAAAACCAAAAACATTAAAAAATGCGAAATTTAAAACATGATTTTATTAAAAGTTAAACTGTCTAAAGACTCTAAAGTATAAACCCTAGTATTATCAATTATGTAGTCGCTGCCGTTTCATTTTGGGAGTCTCGACTCTTTCGCTCTCTACCGTTTCAATTTGTTTAATGAAGCTACAAACGGAGGACTCACAAGAATATTGCTGCTCGGACTCACAGGAGGTAGATAAACGGAGGTCTTCGGTTTTCATTCAATATTGCCGCTTCAGTCTTCATTCAATATTGATGCTCAACTTTGACTCTTCACTCTCACAATTTTTTAATATTTTATTAAAGTTTCTATTAAAGTTTTTAATATTTTATTAATAGATTTTAATATTTTATTATAGTTTCTATTAAAGTGTTTTCAATTATCAATTTATCTGTTTAAACTTTATCTATGCAATGGAATTTGTTTTTCATTTATTGATTAATTCTTATCTGCGCCTATTTCTTCCATTTGAACTATTGCATTTTAGACTGTCGAATCCAAACTAATTTAAATATTTTGTGCATTTTTGGATTATTAATTTATTAGTTGCTTCTTTTGTTTTCCTGGTTCTAGGTCTATAGAAGGAGCAGTTTTTGGACGAGTCTAGTATTGCTTGTCATATGTTGAAGTTAAGTTTTAACACCTGATTTCTTCTCAGCTTGAGACACATTTTTATAGCTCTGTAGATCCTCCTGATGCTGACAATATAATTTCTCTGTCTCTTTTCGAGTTTTAGCTTCATTATAAACAATGCTTTCGTTGACAATTAGATGTTGTGCAGTTTGCAATCTAAATATAATACTCTATTTCGTTCTTGATTATCTTGAAGTTTATTGAGCCTCTGTTATACTTTGTTTTTGACAATTGTTATGATACTTTGTTATGACTTTTTAATAGTTTTGTTAAAGTTTTTATTAAAGTAGACAGTACTTATGCATATTATGAGCATAGAATTGAATAGAAACCAAGAAATGTATACAATAGTGTTGTGGATAGAACTGATTATTAATTTTACCTTTTATATTGCTCTGCATCGGGGTCTAGATTTCTGATTTGCTGATCAGCCTGATTGAAAGTTGAATTGAGAAACTGAAGATGGATTCTTCAAGTGTGGATTCTGATTTAGATTTGGAGAACAAAATAGCAATTAATGAGGATGAGGAATCAGATAGCCAAACAGAAACCCCGGGCAGAACTACTGACAGTTCGAGTGCAGCAGCTGCAAGCGTGTTAAAAACCGATTACCCTTCACAGTTGTTATCAGAATATGCCAAAGGGGCCATTTAGCAAGAAAGATCCTTTAAAGCAGTATGCAACAATAATAGACACAAATAGAGCACCTCGTTCAGGTGGAAGTCGAAAATGGAAATGCAACATTTGCCCAAAAGGTACTTGGAATGGCAGCATGACGAGGACCAATGCACACTTTTTGCATATCCTTGGTAAAGGAGTTGACGGTTGTCAAAATTTCTCACTTGAAATGAAGGCTAAGATGATCAAACTATATATAGGAGAAATCACTACACCATCACTTTCTAGTACACCAACACGAGGAGTTTCAACTTCGGGATTACCACCCTCATATTCGTCATTTGAGGCGAGTGCAATGGAGTCAAGGGAGAAACGAAAAGCTACATGATCATCCTCACCAAACCCAATCACATATATGTTCAATGTGCAAGACAGGGAGGTTGCAGATGAGGCCATTGCCAATTTCTACTTTGGCAACGAGATTCCTTTCCATGTTGCTCGATCTCCTTTGTACAAGGAAATGGTTGAGAAGATAAAGCAAGCTGGTCCTGTTTATGTGGGTCCTAGTGAGACTAAATTGAGAATCACACTCTTGGAAAAAAATTATTTCAAGGTTAACTTGTTGATGGAGGAGATGAAGGTCAAATGGGTGACACATGGCTACAGCAGAATCATGGATGGGTGGACGGATATTAGACACCGTCCACTCATCAATGTTATAGTTTCATGCATTGATGGACCTTACTTCTTGCGAGCAATTGATTGGTCAGGAAAACACAAACATGCCGAGTTTCAGTTTTAGATCCTGAGAGATGCCATTGAGGAGGTTGGTCCTCAAAATGTGGTGCAAGTGATTACTGATGCAGCAAATGTTTGTAGGGCAGCAGGTATGTTGGTTCAATCTACATATAGGCACATCTATTGGACCCCTTGTGTGCATGCTATGAACGATGCACTCAAAGACATTGGAAAGATAGAGTGGGTGAAACAGGTGGTGGCTGTTGCAAGGGATGTGCAAATGTTTATTTGCAACCACCACATGTCATTGGCATTGTTTCGGACCTTTGCAAAGAAAGAATTCCTCAAACTAGTTGAGACTCGGTTTGCTTCCTATTTCATTCTACTAGAGAGGATGCTTGAGTTGCAAGAGCCATTGCAACTTATGGTTATGACACAAGATTGGAATGGAGTCGAAGACTGAGCAGGGGAAGAGGGTGAAGGAGATCGTGATTAGTGATACTTTTTGGTCGAATGTGAGATACATTACATATTTTGTACAACCTGTTTTCATTGTTATCAGATTTGAGGATTCTGATTGTCCTAGTCTTGGGGAGATGTATGAGTGCATTGATAGCATGCTTGGCCAAATGAAGGCTGCCATTTGTGCGAAAGACCCCCTACAGTTGTACAATGAGCATATTGACCTCATCATCCAAAAAAGGTGGAGCAAGTTGAACACCCCTCTACACATGGCTGCATATGCTTTGAATCCAAAATGGTATGTGGAAAGAGTTGGTAGAATTCCTCCTATTCGTGATCACGAGGTGAGGAATGGCATCATGAAAACCTTCAAAAAAATGTATAGTCTAGAGGAAGCTTCATTGGTTAGAGTTGAGTGGGTTAACTTCGCAGAACTAGAAGGCTACTAGAGTTCGGCAAGGATTGATAGGCTTAGTATGAAGTCAGTTAGTTGGTGGACAATCTATGGACCTCCAGGACCATTGCGCACACTTGCCATTCGTCTTCTCTCACAGGTTTCTAGTTCCTTGGCTGCTGAGAGGAATTGGTCCACATATAGCTTTATCCACTCTCTAAAGAGGAATAGACTTACCTCTGGGAGAGCAGAAAAGCTTGTTGCAGTGCATAGTGCTTTGCGTCTGACTCATCGCAAGACACCTCAGTATAGGCAGAGCCCAGCACAGAGGTGGGATGTAGAGCCCGAGGAGCCAGGACAACTTGATGATGACTACAATGTGCAGGTGGCATTGGAGGATCCTCTTCTTTCTGACAGTTCCAGTGATGAGGAGCTTCCTACATGTGTTGCTGTTGCTGATGATGATTCTGATTTTTGAGTTTTCAATTATAGATATCATTTTCGACAATTTAATTTTGTCATTTTGATGCTTCACTTTTGTAATAAGATTATGAGACTCTAGTATCCACTTAGTACTTTGAACATTCAAAATTCAAAGTCAAACTACTTATAAGTTTTAAAGTTTGTAACTTCTTGAAATTTGAATATTTCAATTTGAATTTTGAAATGCAACGATTTTCAGCTACTATGAGTATGAAATTGATTCTTGAATGATCATTGATATTCAATTGTTCAATGTTAAAAGTTTACTGTTAGTGTTTACTTTAAGTTTAAGTTACTTGAACATGTATCTTGTTTTAGTTTTTAACTTTTTAACCTATATATATTTTTATTAAAATATATTATAATTGCCGTCCCTTCGCTGTCCTCTTGCCGTCCCCAAATTTTTGTAAATTTTTTGCTGTCCCCGGAAACCCGTCCCCCCGTCCTCTCATCTCGGAAACTCGGAGAAACATTGGAAAATATTTCAGATTTGTTGCTTCTTATGTCACTACAAAATTCTTGTCATCATGGAAAGCATGCAAAAAAGAGTGATAGAGTAAGGGATACAACTTGTAGTATAGGGTATGTTGACTCTTTGTTTCAAGTTCTAAATTGTTTTTGCATATGGGATCCGAGTAATCTCGAGGGTCAAAACGGATAGAGCATTGATGTTACTAATGAGTTTCCATCTCTTGCATTTGGAATGAAAGGAAGTTTTTGAGGAATCACATACGATTTGTTGTGCATTCTAACCACATTGTGAAGGATCAATGTTCACAATTTATAGATCACTCGTGGGAGCCAAGTACCACAATTGAAGATGAGATCGTGGGTAATGGCCAAATGGAGATAGTCACCTCGAAGTGCTTGATGCTAGATGATGGTAAGCAAAGTAGGTGCCATTTTGATGTTCAAGATTTTGTGACTAAGTATGGTGTGGTGTTTTGGATCAAACTATAAGCAAGTTGGAAGATTCATGAAGAATGAGACACTACACATTCCTAACATCATGAAGGCAAGGAAATTGGTCATCCTTTTGGGTGAACAAGGGATATGCAAAGACTTCTATATCATGGATCTTGGAGGGATCAGCCAAACATGGAGCTCACATTGGGCGCATTTTATGGGAGAGTTCACTATGGAGTTGGAATCCAAAAACGAAGAAATAGAACTTCAAGGCATTGAAGAAGGAGATCCTAGAGTTGCCAGGGCTATGTGGATGAAAGATCATTTGGTGACAATCGCAAATTTTTCTGAAGGTGAGATGTTTGATCATAATGATATTTGGTCTATTCTGGTTATGCTTCTAAGGTGGCCACCAAAGGGGATAATTGTTAAATGGAACTTGTTGGTTGAGGAACACCAATTTGACATAGCTAGGATGAGTATTGGTTGGATTAGACATGAGCCAAGGGCCACTTTGAATATGGTTCTCAATTTTAAATCTGTTGTCCTCAACATTTCCAGCGCATCCCTCATTTTCCTTGTAGCCAAAGAAGAGTTTCAATCACATGGTGGAGGAATGTTTAGCCCATTACCATTGCTGAAGTATTCTCAGCTAGTACAGGGCAATTTCCAGCCTTCACTTTCTTGAAATTGAATATGGGAACCCAGTTTTGCAGCCAGGATGCTATGCTCCTATTGATCATTTTGATAGTGTCATGTTTTGGATTGATGATATCTTTCTTGAGCAGCTACAAATCTGCAGGTATGAGGAAGATTTTTTTTCTTGATGTTGTGTGTAAGAGGTCTCATCCTTTGGGAATACTAGGTACCAATGTTCCTGTGGATATATTGCTGTTTGAATGGAAATCTCAAGCAAAATGTGACTGTTACAGCCACCTTCCAGCCCACCAACAATCTGATCCAAACCATCTTTCTAGTGGTAAGGCTTGGAGCATCATGGTAAGAGTCTTTGAAGTCCAAGGTAAACATTATATCTTCAGCTTAGAGGAGTTGCGTAAAATTGTTGGCATGTGTTGGTCACATTTCTTTGAAAGGGACATTATAGAATGGAAGCCCAAGCATGGTTGAAGTTAAAAGAATGGAGGTGAGTGTTCGGGAAAACCAAATCACCAAATGCATAGAGATAATCAAGAATCCACTCCAAGGTAAATTACCTTGTCATGATAATGTTTGGTCCATTTTGAATATGTTCATTATGGCATACTAAAGATGGCTACCCAAGGAGGTATTGGCAAATCAAGAGCTTTGGGGTGAGAGTCATCAACTTAACATGGCTGGTAGAATTTCGGGTGGTAAGAACTATGATCTATAGATCATAATAAGTGCTGTTTCAAATTTCAGAATTGCTGTTACCGACATTCCCAACTTTCCACACCCCTTTGGGATGGCCATAAAGAAGTTGATTTCATGGAAGGTGCATTTCCCACTTTTTGTCTTTAAGGAGGTATTTGAGGATGATGCAAGAAGGCTTCCAACCATTATATTTTTATTTTTGAGCAAAGAAAAGCAAGGTGACAGCCATGACAAGATGTTTCAGCTGATTGTATCATCTTCAAGCAGCTTTAGACCAGCAGGTATGGAGGAGATTTCTTGGTCTAATGAGGTGAGTAGCTATGTGTTGAGTGCATTGTTCATAGCATGCACACAAGGGATCCAATAGATGTGCCTATCTGTAGATTGAACCAACATACCTGCTGCCCTACAAATATTTGCTGCATCAGTAATCAATTACACCACATTTTGAGGACCAACCTCCTCAATGGCATCTCTCAGGATCTGAAACTAAAACTCGGCATATTTGCATTTTCCTGACCAATCAATTGCTCACAAGAAGTAAGGTCCATCAATGCATGAAACTATAACATTGATGAGTGGACGGTGTCTAATATCTGTCCACCCATCCATGATTATGCTGCAGCCATGTCACCTATTTGACCTTCATCTCCTCTATCAACAAGTTAACCTTGGAATAACTTTTTTCCAAGAGTGTGGTTCTCAATTTAGTCTCACTAGGACCCACATAATCAGGGCCAACTTGCTTTATCTTCTCAACCATTTCCTTGTACAAAGGAGATCGAGCAACATGGAAAGGAATCCCGTTGCCAAAGTAGAAATTGGCAATGGCCTCATCTGCAACCTCCCTTGCTTGCACATTGAACATATCTGTGATTGGGTTTGGTGAGGATGATCCTGTAGCTTTTCGTTTCCCCCTTGACTCCACTGCACTCACCTCAAATGACGGATATGAAGGTGGTAATCCTGAAGTTGAACCTCCTCGTGTTGGTGTACTAGAAAGTGATGTAGTGATTTCCCCTGTATATAGTTTGATCATCTCAACCTTCATTTCAAGTGAGCTTTTGAGAACCTTCAACTCCTTTACCAGGTATATGCAAAAAGTGTGCATTGGTCCTCGTCATGCTTCCATTCCAAGTACCTTTTGGGCAAATGTTGCATTTCCATTTTCGACTTCCACCTGAACGAGATGCTCTATTTGTGTCTATTATTGTTGCATACTGCTTTAAAGGATCTTTCTTGCTAAATGGCCCTTTGGCATATTCTGATAACAACTGTGAAGGGCAATTGGTTTTTAACACACTTGCAGCTGCTGCACTCGAACTATCAGTAGCTTTGCCCGGGGTTTCTGTTTGGCTATCTGATTCCTCATCCTCATTAATTGCCAGTTCGTTCTCCAAATCTAAATTAGAATCCACACTTGAAGAATCCACCTTCAGTTTCCCAATTCAAGTTTCAATCAGGTTGATCAGCAAATCAGAAATCAAGACCCTGATGCAAAGCAAATATAAAAGGTAAAATAATAATCAATTCTATCCACAACACTATTGTCTACTTTTCTTGGTTTCTATTCAATTCTATGCTCATAATATGCATAATAACTAATGTCTTAATCAAGAACACTACTGTCTACTTTAATAAAAACTTTAATAAAACTATTAAAAAGTCATAACAGAGTATCATAACAATTGTCAATAACAAAGTATAACAGAGGCTCAATAAACTTCAAGATAATCAAGAACAAAACAGAGTATTATATTTGGATTGCAAACTGCACAACATTTAATTGCCAGCGAAAGCATTGTTTATAATGAAGCTAAAACTCGAAAAGAGACAAATTATATTGTCAGCATCAGGAGGATCTACAGAGCTATAAAAATGTAAGTGTCTCAACCTGAGAAGAAATCAGGAGTTAAAACTTAACATCGACATATGACAAGCAATACCAGACTCGTCCAAAAACTGCTCCTTCTATAGACCTAGAACCAAGAAAACAAAAGAAGCAACTAATAAATTAATAATCCAAAAATGCACAAAATATTTAAATAAGTTTGGATTCGGCAGTCTAAAATGCAATAGTTCAAATGGAAGAAATAGGTGCATATAAGAATTAATTAATAAATGAAAAACAAATTCCATTGCATAGATAAAGTTTAAACAGATAAATTGATAATTGAAAAAACTTTAATAGAAACTATAATAAATATTCAAATCTATTAATAAAATATTAAAAACTTTAATAAAATGAAAATCTATTAATAAAAACTTTAATAAAATATCAAAAACCTGTGAGAGTGAAGTGTCGAAGACTGAGCGGCAATATCGAATGAAGACCGAATACCTTCGTTTATCTGCCTCCTGTGAGTCTAAGCGACAATATTCTTGTGAGTCCTTTGTTTGTAGCTTCGTTGAACAAATTGAAATGGCGGAGAGCGAAAGAGTTGAGACTCCCAAAATGAAACGGCGGCGACTACATAATTGAAAATACTAGGGTTTATACTTTAGACGGTTTAACTTTTAGTTTTAATAAAATCGTGTTTTAAATTTCGCGTTTTTGATGTTTTTGGTTAAAAAAATGACAAGGAGGGATGTTGTGAGGTCCCCGGGATGCCACGCCGTCCCCAAATCATAGGCGTTCCCAGGGGACGTCGCCCAAGTCACAAGGACTCATGCTTTTCCTTATTAGACCTCATTCTAGTAGTTATTCAACTTGCTTGTTCAACTCTGCTCTCATGTCAGGACTCATTTTGTGTGGTGCCTTGTTTGGCAAACTAGAATCTTGAATCAGATCCATTCAATGTGAGATGTTGTGCATCAATGACAATCTGTCTTGCATTTCTTCGCCAATCACATGTGCAAATGTCTCGAGTAACATGGCAGAAGTCGCTCCTTAGAGTTGTGCGGTTCCATTTGCTCTTTGTGTGTGGACCTGACTACTAGCGCATACTAGTCCTGCAAGTCTCCCATCTCCTTGAGAAACTCCTTTGCTGTCAACAACAACACTTTGCCCTTTTGCACAAACTCCTCTTTGCCCTTAATGGGAAGTAACTCAAAATTCTTCCCATCCTTCTTGATGGTGAAGGTGCTCTTTTGCCCATCATGAATTGTGCTTCAATCGTATTGCCATGGCCTTACCAATAACACATGATAGGCATTCATTGAGACCACACCGTACCATACTTCATCCGTGTATTCTCCAATGCATAATGCAACTTGACATTGCTTTGTCACTATGAGTTGCCCCTTTTGCAACCAAGAGACTTTGTATGAAATGGGTTGTGTGATAGTCTTCAACCCCAAATTTTGCACCATCTTTGTGGACACTAAATTGTTGGTGCTGCCTTCATCAATGATTAGCTTGCAACACTTCCCTTACAACTTACACTTGGTGCAAAATAGGCTCTTCCTTAACCATGACTTGTCATCTTTGCATGCAGTTTTCAACAAAACCTTGCACATCACCAGGTTCTCTCTAGCATTAGGGCTAGCGCTCTTGCTCTACTACATCTGTAGCAAGTCTCTCTAAAGCCCTCAAATACATAGTGACTTGCTTGCCCACATCTATAGCAAGTCACTCTGAAGCCCTTTTGACGACTTCGTCTTCTATCGCTACCTCTGTTGGAGATTTGTTTGCACTTTGTGCTCGGCTTGATGTGGTGCCGCCACTAGTTTCTATGCTTTCCTTTTGCACAATGGTATGCCTTACCAGTATTGTGTGCACTCTTTTGTTTACGAGACAACTTCTCTTCCACCTTCAGTGTGAGTTGGTAAGCCTCGTTGATGAACCGAATGGTAAGCAAACACATCTCATCCTAGATGGAGATGCACAATCCATTTACATACCTTGAAACTTTCTTAGAGTCATTCTCCACATGAGCAATGCTAATGCATAGTTTGTAGCACTCCTTTGTGTAATCGTTCACAAATGTCTCTTGTTGGTGTAGGTTTTGGAGCTTCTTGTGTAGATCCAGCACATGGTTGGCAGAAACTTCCTCATAAGCTTGGCTACCATGAGATCTTGTGCTTCTCCTTCCATACATGGTTTTTTTGGACTGAGCCCCACCACAAGGTAGCATGCCCTTTCAACTTCGTGGTAGCATGCTTGACTCTTTTCTAAGTCCTCGATTTCTTGATACTCAAAGTATCTCTCCAACTCTTTTGGCTTTAAGCTTCTTGAGTAGCTAGGGAGATCAAACCTTGGCTTGCTTTGACCTTCAACAAGGCAGTAGCGAATCTTTCCTCTGTTGTTATTTTGTCATCACCATTTGCATCAACAACACCTTGCGTGCCACAATTTGCTCTCTCATCTTTGCTGCTGTCCTTCATTGCCACATGATCTCTTTGCTTGGGGTTTCGATGGCCTCAAGCTGAGTATGAATGGTTCTCAGCATTAGCTAATTTGAAATCCAAGCCGCTTATTGGTTTCTTTCACCTCTTCTTTCTACTTTGTGCATCATCTTGACTGGTTCACTTGCAATGTGACAACACTTTGCACAAAATCTTTGTTAATGGAACTTTTGCTAGTTCACCTCTAGGACTCAGAACACAATGCTCTGATACCAGATCGGTGCAGTTGCAGCTTGGGTGTCAAATGAATAGATGTTGAATAGGTGCACAGAGCACACAAACGAAAACAAAACAAGAAACAATGGAAACCAAATGAAATTGAAGAAAATAATGGAAAGAATATAAGGGCCACCAATATATGAAACCCATATCGTGCTATGCTACCCAATCCTAGAGATATATGTGTAGAGACTCTCTGCAACTACAATCCAGCTTTAAGTTGTGCCCAAAACTGAACAACAATCCAACCAACAGATTTGAACCCCCGAAATGACCAGAGCTCCTCATTATAAAGTCCATGCTGTTTGCGCTATCACTTAAGTTGGTTTCTAAAATAAATGCATGGTCAGAAAGGTAGCTCAACTAGTTGGGTGCCTTCTGACAAAGAACAATCTAGCCATTCCTTAATAAATTTGAATTGACATTCTTCTGTCGCCAGAGTTCACGTGTTATCAGAAGATCTAATTGTGTTGTCTGACATAAACATTCTAATGGAATGACCAACTTCTGGACATGTGATGTCGCCTGATCATTACGAAGTATGCACATGGGAATAGGTTGCAGGAAGGATCAATGGTGGGTCTTGAGTGCAAGAGAACTTGTGCATGCTCATAGCTATGCAAGGACACACCGATAGGCAACAAAGTGCACGGGTCACCAAAAGTTGTCGAACACAACACAACACACATGGTTAAGCCAGCACACACATGGAAAAGATAAACATCTCTTTTTGGGTTATGCAAGATTGTGCCGGCCCAAGGATGCACTTGCATCAATTACACAAGGTATTTGTCCAGCTCTACAAATCACACATTCAATAGAAGTGAATCCTCTCTTCTTCATGATCCACTCATGCATCCACACACGTGCTTGCCCATATAAAATGTGATCACTCACGCTGTTTGGATATTTTCATCCTCACAAATGAATTTACAGCTGCTCTGTACAACAGCTTTCTCTCAGCAATCTTCTAGGCGCTATTACCATATTAGAGAAAATGATTTGCAGCAGAATTAAAGGCATAAGCAAGCAATATGAATTCATTGAAATTGTGCCCATTAAATAGGCGTACAAAGGGAAGCCAAGTTGGACAAAATGAAATCTCAACAAAGTTACAACTTTCCTGATATTTGGAGCTTGTAACCACTAACATCATACCCAGGTTAATTCTTCTTTCCTAAGTTTTCATTCTAATCAACCAATGACTAATATATTAAACAAATTTTTCTCGATTTCGGCTACCATTGTAAACATAAGATCATAGGAGCAAAGAAAAAAGAATTGCCCAAAGAAGTTTGAGGCAGCGGAAACGTTTAAACATTGATCCTGTATAAAATCCAGAGTTTTTTATTAATTGCCACAAGTCTATATTTGCTTCATTGAATATTAGGTGGGCATTCATGAACTTGGAAGGATTAAGTAGCATTTATGGTAATGGAGGCTTAGATATATTATTCATGCTTCGTTATAAGGCATGTAACAATATTGTTTGTACTCTTATCTTGGAGAAGATTTGGGAGTTAACATTTACCTGAAGTCCAGATACTTATCTTCCTGTCTGATTGCTTTGTTGTTGCAAATGAGTGGTCTGGGAATGAGACAATCAACTCTCATGATTAAATGTAATTTTTTGTCAAAAACTAATGGCCAATCAACAAGAGGTTTTTCTGGTCAAATGTTGCAGGTACAACAATGAAACTGGTTAATGTATGTACAACCTATTTCATAGGTTCACCGATTTTAATCTATAAAGTTTGAAATTTGGCAAACTTCAAGAAAATCTAAATAAATCGTTTTAGTTCAAAGGGCTCAGGGATTTTTAATTAAAATATGTTTAAAATAGTGTTTTTGATTAGGGTTTCTTAGACTTTTTCTATAGAGAACACTCACAACATGTAAAAACACATCACGAGTTTCATTGTTATTTTGCACGCTTGTGAATGCTACGAGTCTTTGTCTAGCAGGTAACATTCGACGCTTGCATTTTTGACATTAAGAAACAAAGTATTGGCCGCTCGATACAGACATGGTACTGGTGATGGTGGTGGCTCTGTAGATGTGGTGCTGGTGTGGAAGCTCGCTGGTAAAGTTTGGTGTTGGTGTGGAAGCTTGACGTTGATGTGTAAGACTAATTCATTATAGTATTCATTCATTCTGCCCCTTCGCATTATCTCAGAATCGAATCTTGTGGAGTGTGGACTTGTTAGTGGTTTGTGTTACTGTTCATTGATTGGAGAGAGGGCACAAGTTCTATGTTATGTGAGGGAAGAGAGAGCATGACAGTGGGCGGCAGAGGTAGGACGCAATCCTTTCTTTTCTCTTTTGTTCTTGCCTAGTTTGTCTTTATTTGCGTTTTACATTTTTTTAAAAATAAAATTTAATAAAATAAACCATGATGATTATTATTATTATTTTTATTTTGTTTTTTATTCAATACATTAAAATTTAAATATTTTAAAATATTCTATGTTCCACGGTGTTTCGGGGACGGGGACGGGGGGACGACAGTCTGAGGACCATTTTCCGGGGACGGCGGGGGGACTGCAATATATACAAATTTTTCAATATATATATATATATATAGAGAGAGAGAGAGAGAGAGAGAGAGAGAGAGAGAGAGAGAGAGAGAGAGCAGTATAAGACTATAAGCTGAATAACAACAATAAATATTAACAACATAACAACAATAAAATTAGTCATGATAGCAATATAATGGCAGTAACTTCAATCATGACAGTAGTATAACAGCAATAAAATTTAATCATGATAGAAATATAACAGCAATTTAATCATGACAGCAGTATAATGACAATATTTCATTGCTAGTTATGAGTTTTTTCCTCTAAACATTATAAAATGTATGGTTGATTTTGGGGATGGCAAGAGGGATGGGGGGATGAGGATGGGGACGGGGGGACGGGGACGCGTCCTTGTGGAACACAGAAAATATTCAATTTAGATTTTTAATTATTAATATATATATTTTTTTGATGTGTGAATTGGCCATGGGGGCCTACCCGTAACCAGAGAGGAAAATAAAAATTAACAGGCTGCTCCAGAGGAGGGCCAATTATAAAAACCCCTAATGGGTGGATTCTATTAACTTGAGAAATTTTTACATAGATGCATATTAGATATAGAAAACCGCATGTATAATAGCTATATTATCTATTACGAAGAAACTACCCTACCCATCCATAATCTCTTTCAGTTTTTCATGTGCTCCTCCACTCGGCCCTTCGTCCATGACCGACTCCTCTGTGCCCTTCGAAACCAGTGCAAAGGACCAATCAACCTCGTTCTCCACTGCCATTCCAGCAACACATTTTAGGAATTTTAAACCCCAAGTAGCGTTCTTCCTCCTGGCATTAGCTCCAAACCCAACAGCTTCGATCACAAAGGGTGCCCAGGGCCCATTGAACACAGGGAGCAAGACCGGCCAGATGCCATGTCCAGTCTGAAACTCCAACCACCGCTACTTCCATGAATTTGTTGAGGCCCCACACCATTTAGAAAATACCAGAGCCGTCATGACCGCTTTAATGACTTCTTTATCCTCCCTCAAGTCCAGCAACATTGCGACGAACATAGAGGCAATATCAGCATTAACCTGGAATCTATGAGAAGAGGAAATGTAAACATCCCCCAGCACCATCTAGATAGCATGGATCACTATGGCCGAATTAGTCTCAAACACTTGCATAAGTCTTTTATCTGTAATGCTTCCCCTGAAAGACATCTGTCTACATTTTTCTTGGAGGCACATTGGCGTGTCCATTTCTAAATGTTTGGCTTCCCATAGACAGGGCGTAATATATCCATTCAACTTCCCTCTGTCATAATTGTGCCAACGGGATATCATCTCTTCCCATAGTCAGATTTGAGCATTCCTCGAGCCGAATACTCCAACTTTCCCATCTCATAACTTCTCATGCTTCACCGTCCTTCGTATAATAATTACAGCTGATGGCCGATTGATTTCCAGTCCTCCACATCATTAGTGATGAACTCCGAGTTCTACATGGTAGTTGCCAAGTTGGCTAAGCCATCCGCTACCGAGTTAGCCTCATAGTAAACGTGACCAATTTTGAAAACTTCTAACTTACTAATGTGGGACCGACATGATCTTTAGTCTATTTCTTAGTCTCCAATTCAAACTTGGCTTTGAAATATTTCTGAGGCTATTGATAACCACCTGGGAATCCTCTTCTGTGAACAATTTATTTATAACTTGAATTCCTCAATCTGGAGCCCTAATAGGAGGGCTTGCGCCTCTGCTTCATTGTTGGTCCCAACTGGGAGTTTCTTTGCTGCTGAGATCACCATTGTGCCCAAATAGTCTCGAATGATGCACCCAACCCCAGATATCCCTGGGTTGCCCTTTGCTGCTCCAACAAAGTTTAACTTATACCATCCCTCATCTGGAGGTACCCATCTAGCATCCACCCTAGGATTGTGATGCGGATGATCCCGTGATTTCTCATAAATGGGGGGGTATCTGTAAGCTTGTCCATACCTTTTTGATATCATTATTCCAACAAATGAAGGAGCTTTTCTTCAATGATTGATTTCTTGTTGCATTGTTAACCACTTCAGTTATGGTATGTTCAATTTCTTGTTTACAATTTCCGTTGGAACTCCTTTGTCTTGAAAAATTCTCCTATTCCTTTCTTTCCACAACTCCTAGATCACCAAGGAAGGACAAGTAATCCAGAGGCTGGAAAAGACTGAGTTCTTATACAGTACTGGCCATGCCACGAAAAGAGCATAAATGTCTTGAGGGAGGGGCTCAACTAACTTAATTTTTCACAGATAAACTTCCAGCATACTTCTGCATATTTGCATGTCAACAACAAATGATCTATCGTTTCTTTGGCCTCCTTACATAGCACACATCTAGAAGGCCCACTAAATCCTAGTTTCTTCAACTTGTTGCCAGTCAAAATTCTCTTATGGAGGGCTGCCAAGCAAAGGCACCAGCTTTGGGAAGGCATTTCTTGTTCCAACACAAATGTGAGGGCCAATTAGGGATATCCTCTGAACTTTCGACTAAAGAATAACCAAGTTTTACATTGTACTTCCCCGACTTCGCTGCACACCACCTAATTTGATCTTCCTCCTTCGAAATGAAGACTTTCCTTGTGGAGAGTGCCTTTTCTAATACTTTAACCACTCCTATATCAAACCCTAGGTTCGAGAACGACTTCCACCTCCATTCACCTAACTCCCTGCTTCATCAAAGGCCAGGTAATCTCTCACATAAATCCCCCATGATCTACAGAGGGCTGAACTTATCCTTCCGATATGAGGAATCTTTGCCAACACTGAGTAACCATTCTAGGAATCGTCCCAGAATTTTGCTTGTCGCCCACATCCTCCCACGTTAAATGTTTTGTTATCAGTTCTTTGCAGGAAAGCATGAAATTCTAGATTGTTCAGCCCCTGGGAGGATTGGTCGTAATTAGCATTCTTGAAGGGTCTTGTGATCAAATTAGCTTCTATTTGATGATGTTATTGTGTCTTTAAGGTTTATTTAATAAAGGGGGCATGAAACAAGTTTTAAATCCTTAAAAATCTCTAAATTTCTTGGGTTTTTCACTCTGCTGAGTTTGCATCGAGTCACCCTCGCCGAGTCCGCGCCGACTCTGAGTCCAAGTCTCAGAACTATGGTTCCTACAGAACATAATGTTAAAACAAGATCACATGACCATTCTCAAACCAATCAACCTCTAAACTTTACTCATGGGTGCAAGACCAAATTAACAAGACAGTCCCTTCGCATGGACAGAGAACGCAAAGCATATAAAAAGTACATTCCCTACCATAGCTTACAAACTTGGTGAAAACTTCTAGACTTGGAAAAAACGTGGTAGATGTTAAAATGTGCTAGAAATGCAGATTTTTTGCTTATAAAAACAAGGCTGCCCCTCTCACTTGTTCACATAGCAATCTTGCATGCATTTGAGCAATTTGCAAGGACTTTTAGGTGGATTTGCAGGGCAGATTGGAGGAATTTGAAGGGCGGGTTAGTCATTTTTTTTGTTTCTTTTTTTTCCAAGCATGTAAATTCATTCTAGCTACTAGAATCTAGCATGTACATTGTAAACAATTCATAATTTCATAGTATTTACGATTTTACTTGCAATAAATTCGATTTATGAGAATTTTATTGTTCATTTGTATATTGATTTTTTGAATGAAATGGCTGCTTTTTTCTATAAACGAAGTATTTTGTTGATTTATACTTTTTTTTTGAATAAAATCATTAAGTTATATTGAATTTATGTTGATTTATACTAATTTTATATTGATGCTTTGAATTAAATCGCTGCTTTTCTCTTTCAACATTTTTTTTTTGTATTTAAAAATTAAATATGTTGTACTTTGTAGGTTAGATACAATGGCAGATGGAGAACCCTTAGGCTTTGGATTAGGCTCCCGCTTTGGATTAGATTCAGGATTAGCCCACTCGATACCAGTTACTGGAACTCATCCCCCTGGAGCCAGAGACTCTGCTTGGAAATATGTTGTACAAGGACTAACACTAGGGATAGTCATTTGCACAAGATGCTAGAACTAGTATTATGGAGGCATCAATCACCTCAAATGCCATCTTGCAGGCATTACTCATCCTGATGCCAAGCCCTATAACAATATTACAGAAGAGATAAAATGAAAGATGAATGTGCACCTTGCATTGATGGAAGAGAAAAAACTAGAGGGAGAAGACAAAAGCAACCATAGCAGCATCCATGGCTAGTGGTCATGCTCCACATATGCAAACATAAACAGATGAAGATACGACATTCCAAGGCATAGTGGGCTCCGCTAGTGGTTCACACGTATGTGAATGTGCACCTTGCATTGATGGAAGAGAAAAAACTATAGAGGGAGAAGACAAAAGCAACCATAGCAGCATCCATAGCTAGTGGTCATGCTCCACATATGCAAACATAAACGGATGAAGATACGACATTCCAAGGCATAGTGGGCTCCGCTAGTGGTTCACACGTATGAACCACATCCACCTCATCTACTTTGAGTAGAGCACCTACATAGATGCCGCATAGCTTTTTCATAGTAGCATTCATAGCTAGTCCTCATGCATGCCATATGCAAGTAGAAACAAATGAAAATATGACATTGCAAGGCATAGTGGGCTCTACTAGTGGTCCACGCATACAAGCCACATCCACCTCATCTACTTCGAGTAGAGCACCTACACGAACACCACATAGCTTTTTTGTACCTAGAAACACACCTGTAGCACAACTGTTGTTGGAAGGTACAGGGTGGAACAAGGAGGTGCACTGAGAAGCAGATAAGGTGTGTGCCAATTTTTGGTATTACAACAACCTTCCCTTCAATGTGGTGAAGAGCTTGTACTGGGAGAATTTGGTAAATACATTGATAGTTGCAGAAAAAGGCTATAAGGCACCCTCTCCAAGAGACTTAAGTGGGAAGTTGCTCATGGATGTTTTTAAATATGCAAAGTTAATTGTGGAAGAACAAAAGAAGCAATGATGAAAGTTTGGATGCACTATTCTTCTAGATGGGTGGATGATTGGAAAGAACTGCACCCTTATCAACGTTTTGGCAGCTTCAAACAGCGAGGTAGGTTTTTTAAAGTTAGTTAATGCCTCTAACAAAGTAAAAAATGCAGAAACTTTGAGTCTAATGTTGGAGGAAGTTGTCTTAGAGGTGGGCATAGAGAATGTAGTCCAAATTATAACTAACAATGCAGTAGGTGGCGGCTGGGAGATTGCTCCAGGAGAGACATCCATCACTCTTTTGGACCCCTTGTGCAAAACATTGCCTTGACCTTCTTTTGGAGGACATAGGCAAAATTGATTGGATGAGATTAGTTGTAGAAGATGTAAGAAACATAACAAAATATATTTTTAATCACCTAGCTTGATCGAGTGTCAAAAGGTTTGCAACGAACTTCCTAATGTTGCGAAGTATTATTGGTTTGTTGACTTCTTTGAAACAAATGTTTGTGAGTCAAGCATGGCTATTCTCATCATATGAAAGAAGCCTGAAGGAGAGAGGATCGCAAGGACAATATTTGATAATTTCTTTGCATAGAGAGTTATAAAGATCGTCAAGATTACCTCAAAACCTCAATTTAAAATTCAAATTAAATCTTTTATTTTGAAACTTTAAAAATATATACTTTCATTATAAATTTGTAACTTTAATTTGTTTGTATTTGTAGGTGTTGGAGCCCTTGGTTAGAGTTGTATGCTTGGTAGATGAGGATCAAAACCCAATGGGGTACATTTATGAGGCCATGGATAGAGCCAAAGAAACCATCCGAAACTATTACAAGGGGGATAGACTCAAATTTGACCCCATTTGGGAGATCATTGATCAGAAGTAGAACAATCAACTCCACCTACCCATTCATGTAGCGGGGTACTTCCTCAACCCCGATTTTTTCTATTCGGATAGCTTCATAGATCCTAATGGGGAGATTATGGAGGGCCTCTTGACATGCATTGAGAGGATGAAACCCGAGGTTGAGGTGAGAGACCTCATTATTAAGGACTTGCAGAATTACAAGAGTGGTAGGGGGAAGCTCTTTTCTTTCCACTAGCTATTTGAGGAAGAAACACTTAGTCACCAGGTAACAAAAATTGTAGTCTGTACATGCATCTTACAAGTTATAAATTTTAAATTTACAACTGATAAAATATGGTTTGCTTACTAGGTTCTTGGTGGGGAGATTGGGGTGGAAATACCCCAAATCTTCAAAGATTAGTCCTCCAAATTTTGTCTCAACCTTCTAGCACTTCTGGCTATGAGCGCAATTGGAGTTTATTTGAGGCCATTCACATGAAATGGAATAAGTTAACTCAAAAACTCCTCAATGACTTGGTTTTTGTACAATACAACCTTCGGCTTCACATAAGAAAGGTGGAGGACAAATTAGAGGAGGTCATTGATTTGGATGACATTGATCCTTATAGTGATTGGACAGGGTACAATGAGGAGACCCCATTGTTTACTGCAAATGAGATTCTTGATTTTAAGAGATAGGCAATGGAGGATGTGGCTATAGCAGAAGTAGGAGCTATTGGATTGTCATTGGATGACAATGATGAGGCAGAGGAGGAGTCATTGCCATCTAGCAGCAAGATGGAGGTGGAGCCGGAGCCACAAGTGCAATCTTCTATGTCGAGCAAGCAGCTGCAACTGAGTGCAAGGATTAGAATCTCTCCCTAAAATTTCACCAGATTAGGGAAAAGGAAGATGTAAAATGTTGTAATATGCAATTTATGAATTATGATGATTTTCAAAGGCAATTGTCATAAATTCATAATAGTTGGCAGCTAACTATTGTATCAGGATTCCGCATGATGATGCAATTTTGTACTCAATTTGTATTCAAAGGAATCAAATCTAATAGAAAACACTTTTATACTCATCTATGGACTCGTTGGATACATTTTGTCATTGAATTTTGCAAAAAAAATGCGTTTTCAAAGAAATTTTAGAAATTTTATAAGTTGCTGAGTTTTTTGCCAAGTCACAAATTTTGGGTCTGCCGAGTTTTTGCTGAGTCCAAGTATGCAAACTATGTTCCCTACCATTGTCCACTGAAAGACCAAACAATCCACCACACTTCCAACCATAGTCATCAACAAAGACTTCCTCATGCATTCACAGCCGTTGCCAACAAATAAGAAACTTCTACAAGCGCTCAAGGCCAATAATTAACAGTAAACAATAAAACAAGTTTTACATGCAAATAGCCACATCATATCATCATGCAGACTCTTATGGAGTCTATAAAACCATATGGTTATGGAGATATATAAAGTCTAGTGACAGACTTAAAATTACAGTCCAAATCCATTTTATCTATTTTGAAGTATAAAGAGAGGGACCCATACCAGGAAACACTGGTAAGAAATCTCACTGTCCACAATCATCTATTTGCTCCCTGTTCTTGCTCAGATCCCCTTTGACTTATCAACAAAGTAATACCACAGGAAATACTTCCATAGTCACCCACATCCTTAGAATTCAAAAGGCTCTACATTAAGAGTATTACCATGAAAGTATCTATTTGTTCAGTGAAAAGAAAAACAACGAAAACTCATTCGTCTGTGTATCCCCCAGAGAGGGGAGAGAACACCAATAAATACAGCCAATACTCCCTGGAAAACTGACTGTCACTCCACCCATCACCCAAACAAACTCCAGGAAAACAGGTTTCCCATCAATACCCACTCTCCAGAGAATAGGTTGATGGTCATTGGTGGTAGACAGAAATGGTGAGGTCAACTCACAACCAGAAATGCAATAGACTACAAACTCTTTCTCCTTTTTCCCATAACCCAAAGAGGCAGTAAACACATTAAATGCAACCATAAGTTTTCTGGGACATGAGTACCAATTCCATGCGAAGGCTGGACACCTTTCTATCAGTAGTAATTAAGACTTATGTGAGGTAGTCTCTGTCTTTAGGTTCCATGGGGTTTAGGGTTTAGGCTTAGCTGTATAGGATACAGGATTAAGTTTGGGTCTACATAAATGTTGGGAATTTTAACAATGAAATATATATATCTAATTATATATTCTTACTTATAAATGTTTGTTTATGAATACCCATATATATAACCTATAAACCTATATAATTTCATATATATATAGCAAAGATAGTTTGAGCCCTCTATACCCATGCCAATATTGTTATGTGTATGGAGTAAAGTGACCGCAAAATCTGATCAACTTATAAGACTTGACTCAACAAAATCTGAAACACAACATGAACTTTATGACATCACGACTTAGCCTCAAGGCACACAATTAACACAGTTACGGCACACATGACCATGCCACTTACACACATCTCTCATGATGGTACACAACTGAAACCCATGCTCGAGCCTAGTTTTACGATGCAGTAAGGTCTAAATAGGTATTTTTCTGCTGTCAACACCTGTAGCAAGTAACAAAAGCCCAAATCAGCAGTATCAACACATTCAATACTCATGAAAATGCTTGCAGAAGTTTAACTCTTTCCTGCACATGTTCGAACAACATAATAAACAATTTTTTAAATCTGAACCTGTAGCAATTCATTCCCAGCTATTGCATCCTTTTCATGCAGCTTTTATTAGCAACAATATGATAATCCAAGAATCAGTTCATGTGTAATAATCAAACTGTTTCCTATCCAATCCATCAAATAGTAATCAAAACAAAAGGTCTCAGAAAGGAGGGTAATGACATATTTATATTATTCATGTCTAAATATACAATTCTCATATATTCATTTGAAAGCTAATTGACTACACATTCTCAATTATAATCATATTCATATTCTCTTAGGGATCTGAGCACATATGCCTCTAAAGAGTTAATTAACAACTTGTAGAACAAAAACTTAAAAGTTGTGTTTGAGAGTTTTGATTGAATATAAACATTGCTATATACCTTTGGAAAGGTCTTCAAGCATACTGTCACATAAAAAAGTTTCACTCTTGAATTTTGAATGGGATATTATTTATGCAGAATTTTGTCTTTCAAATTGATGTTCCTGTGATGTTTCTGTGATGTTCTATTGGTAAATTATCTTGGGATGATGTCATTATAGGGTTTCAGATGGTTGGTGTTCCTAATTGTTTATAAACTGACTTTCAAAAATTTCCGGCAAAGTTGATGAGGTCTGGACCTGATTAGTGCTGTAATAGAATAGGAGAATAGCAGTGTTCTGAATCATTTTTTTGATTAAATATTAAATGACCTTAAATTCAGAACTTCATTGCAATTTCAAAATGATTACATTCACAGTTAAATGAGAGATTTTTATGTTCTCTATCTGAGGCAAGAGGAGTTGGGTCAGAACTTCATTGGAATTGTAATACTATATGCACAGGTGGGTCCTTGGTTTCTGTATCTGAAGAAGATATCTTTGAAGTCACATAAGAAAATCATATAATTAGCTTTCATGCATAACACATCTCAATTACCTATGGTTTTCATTCCAAGATATGTAATTCGGGGTATGACTTTTTAAAAAGTTTGGGAGTACATACAATAAATCGACACTTGCAAACTTATCTGTTATGGGAAGAGAATGCAAAATCTTGATTTCAGTGACTTAGATCTCATGCTTCTACTAGAATTATGATCTTGAATTTGAATGTTCAGCCCCAAATATAGCATTGTTGTTCTATATGGAATTGTTTTCTTGTGAAAAGTGAATACCTACATAATAAGATATTAAGAAGATAGATTCTTTGATTTCCTTTCTATAAGATTAAGTTCTTGACGTGTCTTCTACAGGTCAGTAGTTATGGTCCCTGATCCAAACTTGGACTCCAGTTTATGTCAAGGAGCAGATCAGGTCCTTGGCTCATTGATAGATTTTGTGCCAAGAGACTGGGGTTTGCCAGAATATGTAGAGCAGTGAGAAAAGCATCTTAATTTGAACGGGATTTGCCATACCAAAAAAGGAGAGTGTACTGGCATGACTAGATGACATTTGGGTTAACCACAGATATTTGTCAGATCAGTTATTACAGTTTAAGAAAACCCATGATTTGTTGGCCTGTTCGGCTGAATTTAATCATCAAACTTGTTAGTCTGAATTATCCTGGAAATCATTGAAATGAATCATTTACATGTTCATCTTAGCAATGTTAAGTTTGGTCTGACCATTTATATCTCTTTTTAGTCCTTAAAAATCTGCTGAGCAACTTGTGAATCCTCAACAATTTTTCCTTCTGAAATTTTGGCTATATTGATGAATGCCTTTGCTAGGTCTGTTTTTGGTACTCTTTGTGAACATGGCATAAATGAACAATGGCCACTGCAATACAATCACTACCAGGAACTGGAATAGCTCCAGATGTTTTAACTTCTAATACTTGGGAGAACTTATTTGCAAGGTGCTAGTATGTAATTGATTTGTACATATAATAATATGACATGTGGGAGCACATGCATTTGGGTGTGTATTGATTGTCTGTCTAATACTAAATGGATATATAAAATACCGTTCTGAGGAATGTATAAAATACTAAATGAACATGTTTGTCGCCAGTTGCACTCTGGGGGGCAAATTTTTCGCTGATTGGTATTGTATGTGTTAATGTGATTATTGTGGACAAGAGTTGTGATCAAGAGCAACTTGATATTTTGTTATATGTTTGTTGGAAATGAGTGCGCTACTTAGCATGATATTTATGTAGGAAAATACTAAAGGTCCACTGTAAAGGCTCCAGACTGCCCTTTGTTTCAACCTATAACAACATTTTCAAATGTTTTTATGGCTGCAGATGTGTTCTGGGTGCATTTTACGTAAGTCCATCTGTCTCGCAACTGCATTACCTGCATAAAATATGATAAAACTATATGTTCACTTTCACGAGGATATACCGATTAGTTTTTAAAAAAGATTTGAAGGAGACACACTAAAAGAGTTTGTTAAAGAGTTTGTTTGTGATGCTTGTTTTTAAGACAGCATCAATTAAAATCAACTGACTTATTAGTTCCTGGCTAGGCAGGGTACTCTAGTATCTGGTCTATGCATTCTTCTGTTCATTATTTAACCAACAATATTCCTTATATTTTCAAATCAGTCACAGCCAAATATGATTGATTTTTAAAATTACAATAATATAGTATTCGCTTTTTAAAATTAAGTGAAGTAAAATTCATTTTTCTTGGTAAGGATAGACGGGTGTGAATGGAATGAGGCTTCATGGTCTTATGCACGCAATGTGTTCTGATCTATGAAGATGGCTGTAAACCATGGCCTCTTAAGGGACTTGTTGTGACCTAATCACACATCGCCCCATTGCAAATGGGGACCCCCTTTTTTTGAAGCTCCAGTGCTTTGCCTTAGTCTTGGATGATGTCTTTGCTTTATTTCATGATGAAGTTCGTGGTGATTCTAGGAGGTTTTTATCATGACTAGCCCAATTTAGTATGAAACCGTGGCACCTTGGTAGAAAATGATGTTTTGATCCTTGAAATGCTTTGGACATTGGAAAGTTTACAAAGAAGTGACTAGAGTGTTTAGGCGCATATTCTCACCTGAACAGACCAATTTTGGCGCCTAGAGAGAATGATGAGCTTGCAATACTTGAGAATGTAAGTATCGTCTAGACAAGGAGCTTGCAATCCTTCTGCCTATCCCATGTTCCACAAAATAAATATTCGGATGCTTTTACCCACCAAGCAAATAAATTCCTGAAAATCCAAAGATTTTTATGCCTCAAAAGCACAAATGCAAGAAATCAAGGCAAAACATATTCAAAAGGCTATTCCATTTTCATACCTTTAATAGAGAAAAGCTAAAGAATGATATTCTGGGTACTCTAGGTAAGAGGCCAAATCCAAAAGGGCTTCCGCATCCGAAGAATCCATTCCCATTCACCTCATCCCATTTCATTTCCATTCTATTCTATCTACGTTACTTCATCCCACGAAATGAAATCAAAAAAAGAAAATTCTAAGTTCGTGTGGGTCCTGAAATTACCGCTTCACCCTTTCACTAATCACCGTTCCCGTCCCTTTATTCATTTCCCCTCCACTTGCAAGCTTTGAAGTTTAGGTCGATATGAACAAACATTGATTTATGGTTTCATTCCGTCCTTTCCAGTACGTATACCATCCATTTTCACTACCTTTCCCGCCATTCAATATATTCTGCCATTCACCTAGTCTATGTTTTGGATACACTTTTTATCTTCCTGTTTTATATAATCCGCATCATAATCCACTCTTTCCGTATCATTTTGTCATTTGTTGCCAACATCAATAAGTACAATAACCTGACATGGTTTTGTATGGACCATCGTGTTGTCTGCAGAATCAGACTCTAGAGTTCTTTTTATTCATTACCATGGTGAAAACTTGGCAAACATGCGCTGTGTGTAATGGTCATCCTATTTTTAAAAAAAAAAATGAAAAAATAGTAAAGAGAAATTTTTCGTCCATAGGTGAAAACCACCTTTGGGGGCGCCTTGGGATAAGTACCATGATGAAAACCTGGCAAACAGGCGTCATGCGTATAGACATACTGTCTCATTTCATTCCATTTCTATTTCCATATCATCCCCATTCCATCATTTCTCCGTTCAATACCATTGCATACCATCATTGCCCATGTCCTTTGTATATGTATGTATTTTTCATTCATCCGCTTTCCATGAATTTACCTAGCTTAAGAAAGGTGAGCTTAGATGATCCTAGTTTTTGAGGGATAGAAATGAATGCAAGTGTTAGCATTTGGATCCTCGAAATATGGATAGTCGCATTGGCAATTGGTTTTGATTATTTGATCATGTAGTTATGTTTATTTGATCTAGTGCGTGGGTGTACATGGAAATGTTGAAACTTGACTTTTGTTTATCTTTCGGACACTTAAGAAACTGTTTTAATTGAAACCTATCTTTAATCACACATCAGGAGATGTAGTGTCTTGATCCAATCTATGATTCTTTTCCTTTTTGAGTTCGTCGTCTAGCTAGTTGATGAGTAGAGGAGTGTCTGAAGGTTTCGAGTCTGGATTGAGTCTTTGTCTCTGAAATGTTCAGGAACATTCATTCGGGTTGACGCTAGATGTTGTGACCTAATCACACATCGCCCCATTGCAAATGGGGACCCCCTTTTTTTTAAGCTCCAGTGCTTTCCCTTAATCTTGGATGATGTCTTTGCTTTATTTCATGATGAAGTCCGTGGTGATTCTGGGAGGTTTTTATCATGACTAGCCCAATTTAGTATGAAACCGTGGCACCTTGGTAGAAAATGATGTTTTGATCCTTGAAATGCTTTGGACATTGGAAAGTTTACAAGGAAGTGACTCTAGAGTTTAGGCGCATATTCTCACCTGAACAGAGCAATTTTGGCACCTAGAGAGAATGATGATAGATATTGTAAGGAAAACAAGCCCCAGGAAGTGTAAGGCACTAATCCACATCTGGAGAACCTCAAAAGTGTGCTTAAGGCAAATATGATTGATTTCATGTGCTATGAGGATATCTAATTGCAGCTAAGGGATGGAAAGTCTTTTGAAGCCTTTAAACAAGAGCTTGAGACCATCAAAATGCCAAAAAACCAGATCAAGCAACCTAGGCGCATTTGTCAACTTGAATAACCTCAAATGAACGCCTCAATTGAAGGGGCATAAATCAATGTTGAAAGGTTTTTACTTGGTTGAAATAAGCAACTTGAAGCATCCACAATGATTTGAAGTCATTTAACTTGAAGTAGGTATCTGTTTGCATTTAGGCGCAGATCTGCAACAGGAGAATCATAAAGTGTGCCTTGCATAAAAAGAGACATGGAACATTAAACTGTGATTACCATTAAGCAAGAGATCCTTTAGGCACTTAAGCATTTGATTGGAATCTTCAAAAACTTGATGAAATCACCTATAGAGATAAGGCGCTGATTTCCACTTGTAGATATCAAAATATGCGCCTAGAAAACATGGAGTTTAAGATCACAAAAGGGCGCCTAGGAATAGAAAGTCTTTAAGAAAATCTAAAAAAAGTGTTTTGAAATCACAATATGTTGAGAAATAGCCCAAAGGGACTAGGCGCAATTTCCAGCTCCTCTAACCTCAAATCTGCACCCAAGCTGAAGTAACAGTCATTCACTTCAAGGCGCCAATTGACACCTATTCAACCATCAAATTGCGCTTCAGGGTGAGAAGGAAAGAATTAACATTGAAAGGTCCTTGACAAGCATTGATAGGAGTTTGAAGTCATGATATTGCACTAAGTGAACTTAGGCGCATTTTTCACTCCCACACATCTAGATCTGCCCCTAAGTTGGAGTCAACATTCATCCTTATCAAGGCACCCTTTTCAATATGAACAACCTCATTTTTGCACCTAAAGGAAAAGCATGTTTGAATTCATAACTTTTCAAAATATTGAGGTTATTTAGATCTAGGCACAATTCTACATCTCCAGAGACCAAAATTGGCGCCTAAGTGATCAAATAACAAACTTAGATTTAGGCGCCAATTTCCACTTGATCAACCTCAAAGTTGCGCCTTTGAAGAAATGCATGAGTTGACATCATTAGGTAAGCGCTTGAGGAATAAGAGCATTCTAGGACATGTTCAATTGATTGAGATCATAAAAGTGACAATATAAAGCTCTTGAGTAGCTAGGCGCACTTTTGCACCTGAGCAACCCTCAACTAGCACCTAGCCTTGTGAAGGCAAGAATCAAGGATAAAAGACCTCACCTTGTTAAAGTTGAACGTTGTAATCAGCAGTATGAGTTTGAGATCAAGAAAACAAGCTAAGTCAAGTTTGGCTCATTTTTCCACTCCTACTAGCCAGATTGGCACCTTAAAGAAGATACATAAATTCATGTCATTGATTGAGTGCTTGAGAGGTATGATCATTCTAAGACATTCAATCATTTGGAATCACAAAAATAGCAAATATAAGGCTAACTAAGGCGCACTTTCACCTCTTTACACACCTAAATTTGTGCCTAAGCTTGGAAGGGGCTAAAAGTGTTCAAAATGATTCCTATTTTCTATGAGATTCGATATTGATCAATGGTTTAATTGTTGCTTTCTCTGTATTGCAGGAGAATGGACGGAGCTAAGGAGTCATTTGAAAAACAAGCACCTAAATCACCTTCAAGCTGTAGAGGAAATGCCACTTCAAAGGAACACTTCAAGATCATCCTACTAGAGCATTTCATCATTTGCATCCAGAGAAGACATTCATCCACTCCAGCTACAAGTTCTTTCAAACTTCAAGTATAAGATAAGTCTCCTACTCATGTCATGAATGAAGCATCATCATATCTACTCCATTATCCATGAAGCATCATTATCTTCACTACTTTCTACAAAGAAGATCTACATCCTGCCAAAGAAGAAAGAATCACAGTGTTAAGCAAATGAGCAACATGTATCATACACATTCAACTTACAAAAGACAAGGCAAGATCAACAAGGATACATTCCCAAACATACAAGTTCAAAGCAATCACATTCGGAGACATCACACAGATGATGCAATTTGGGAATATGCTGAGGTGGCACTTACGTGGCATGTACATCCCATCACAGTTCGCCACATCATTCAACAAGCAAGAAGCCAAAGAGGACACCCATGTGGAAGATGCTCTAAAAATTCTATTTCATCCTTATCTTCTTGGAAAGCATGCCTTCATTGCCTCTCTTATGTACTAAAAATAGCAAGTTGTTGTTATTAGTATTTTTTCTATGTCGACCTGATTTTGTTAATGCTTATCTATGTCGGCCGTTTTCTATTTTTAGAAAACTTCCTCTTGTACATTGTATATATTGAGCGTTTTTGTTCATTTGTAAAACATCAATTCATCAACCAATTCATTTGCATTTTCAAAATCTTTATGGTATCAGAGCTGTTCGTTTTTGGGCGCCGAAAATTTTGAAGTTTGAATTTTTGGTTAGTGTTTCTCGCTTCTGTGGTCGTGGGTTTACCAGTCAGAGGTCGCTTCAGCAGGTTTACCAATCGGAGGTCGCTTCAATTCTTGCTGTGTTTGCTTCACGACTCACTTTTTTTTTTTCTATGTGGAGGCGTCTGTTTGAGCCATGAAATCTCCATTCTTTGGCCACGTCTCCCTCTCACGGCGCGGGGTCTTCTTTCCAGATCGCGTCGCGCTACCCTGCCCTGCCGAAATCTTCAGTTTTGGCCGCGTTTTTTTAGAGGTCGTGATTGTTTGAAGACCCTTTCTGCCTGAAGGTCGCGATGCCGAAGCTCTAAACCCTCAGCGATGGTCGCGTTTTCATTTTAGGACGGCGCTCATCGTTTTTCACGCGATTTTTGTGTCGTTTTCTGATCATGATTTTCGGTCAGGGTTTTGCAATATGCTTTCTGTCCAGGATTTTGATATATGCTGATATATACTTTGCACAGCATCCGGTTTTTCAACAGTTGGTCTGTGTTTTCTGAGCATTCATGGCGGCCTAGGGCACGGGCAGTTTTCGTCTAGGGTTTTGAACCCTCAGCATTTGACGAAATTTTTTTTCGAACACATATTCCTTCTGGGTTTTTCGAAACCTTTTGTGGGTACCTGTCAGATTTTTTTCATACCTCGAAGTTTGTGCCTCATTTTCTGTGCGACCATACCTATCTCTTGTACCTGATCTTGTTCTGCTCCTCAGTTAAACGCTGTTCAGTTTTTTGTCATTTTTCTTGCATTGGGAAACGTGCAAATGGCGTCTTTGACCAACTTGATTTTGGAGGGCAATCAGCGATTTAATGGCAGAAACTATAATATTTGGAAGCAGCGTATGATGACTATTTTTGAGTATCCCGCCTTGATGAATTGGTTTTGGAAAAAGAAACTCGTCCTCCCACCGCTGGTGCTGATCAGGACAAGTTTGATGATCGTAACAGAGACGCTGTCATGCTTCTTAAACTTTCTGTTACAGATGACCAGTTGCCGCAGATTCCTTCAGGCAAGACAGCTGCTGAGATTTGGAAGCACCTGAAGGAGCTTCATGAGACCTCTGATAAAAGCCGGGCTTTCTTTTTGAAGAATCAGTTCTCCATCATGATGGATGAACGTATGTCCTTACAGGAGCATCTCACGAAGATTAAGGACATTCGAGATCAGCTTGAGGCTATTGGTCGAAAAATGGAGGAAGAGGATATGGTAGTCATCACCCTCAAAAGTCTACCTAAATCCTACGAGCACTTTGTCGAGACTCTCAACATTACGTCTACGAATGTTGATTTGAAGTTTCCTGCATTATGCAACAAACTCCTGCAGCAGGATCACTGGAAACAGCAGTTTGGTAGCAGTGCTTCTTCGTCCTCTTCCGAACAGGCATTTGCAGCTAGTTCCTTTCAGAAGGATAACAGCAAATTTCAGTCATCTCAGTCATCACAGCCTAAGGTTCAAATCAACCTCCGGGCAACCCTAAGAAGAAGAATGTGCAGTGTAATTACTGTCACAAGTTCGGCCATATGAAGAAAGATTGCCGTCAGAGGATAGCTTCTGAACAGAAGAAGCAGGGAGGGTCACACCAGAAGGTGCATGTTGCTGAACTTTCTGAGCAGAAGGAGTCTGCCTTTTACGCTTTTATGGCTAAAAGGTCTTCAGATCCTGTCAAGACTTCTGCTTGGTACATCGATTCTGGTGCGTCACGTCACTTTACTCACATGCGTGATTGGTTTACCGACTTTTCTCCCTTCAGTGATTCAGTTATCTTTGGCGGAGGTGAGGAGTACACAGTTGTTGGCAGAGGCACTGTTCAGATACAGTCTGGTGGAAGGAACCTTATCTTCCTAAATGTGTACTACGTTCCTGGTATGGAACTCAATTTGCTTTCCGTGAGTCAGATCATGAGGAATGCTCCACAGTTGGATGTAGTGTTCAGTGCTCACAAGTGCTCTATTATTGATCGAGAGACCCGTCTTACTGTTGCTGTTGGTCTAGAGGATCATGGCCTTTATCGGCTCATTGACACTGGTGATTCTCCTGAAGTAGCTATGGCAGCCCGTGTTTCTTCTCTCAGCACTTTGTGGCATCAGCGATATGGACATCTCAACATCCATTATCTCTCTCAGCTGTCCCGGCAGGGACTTGTTTCTGGCCTACCTGATATTCAGACACAGCATCTTGGAGTATGTGGCGCCTGTCAAGCTGACAAACAACATCGGACTCCCTTCAAGGATGGAGATTCTTGGCGTGCGTCTAAGGTACTTCAATTACTTCATGCTGATATTTGTGGTCCTATGAATACATCTTCAGTTACTGGTTGCAAATATTTCTTGCTTATTGTTGATGATTTTAGTAGAAAGATGTGGGTGTACTTTCTCAAACAAAAATCAAATGTATTTAGTATCTTTCAGAAGTTTAAGTCCTTGGTTGAAAAAGAGTCTGGCTGTAGCATCATCACTCTTAGGACAGATAACAGTGGGGAATTTTGTTCTGCTGCATTCTCCGACTTCTGTGATACCCATGGCATCAAATGCTAGTTGACTACACCCTACACTCCGCAGCAAAACAGTGTTGTTGAGCGTCGCAATCGTACAGTCGTTGAGATGGCTCGTTCTATGTTATAGCACAGGAGTGTTCCTAATAAGTATTGGGCAGAAGTAGTTTTTACTGCCGTCTATCTCCTTAATCTCTCTCCTACTCAGGCTGTTAAGGGGAAGACTCTAGAAGAGGTTTGGTCTGGTCGCAAGCCCAGGATCAGCCACCTGAAGGTTTTTGGCTCTCTTGCATATGTTTGGGTTCCAGATGCTTAGCGCTCGAAGTTGGAATCCAAGAGTCAGAAGCTCATGATGACAGGGTACAGTGCCAACCATAAGGCCTACCGACTGATCGATATTGACACTGATCGTCTTATCTTCAGCCGTGATGTTGTCTTTGATGAAGATAGAGGACCTTTTCAGTCTTCTTCTTCTGAGCAGTGTTCTGAGGATTAGCCTCAAAGTGTTCTCCTTCCACTAGGTCCACCTGATGGGAGGGATGATGTAGAATCTGTTTCTGATGCTGCACTACCTGAGTTTCCTCCGGAAAATAATCCTCTTCCTGTTGCTGATCCTGAACCTCTTCCAGCTCCTCCAGATGTTAGCACTTCTACTCTCCGGCCTAAATGGTATGCTAAAACCATTAGTGATCTCCGGGATGGTGAGCTCATTGAGAGTAGAACTTCCAGAAATAAGAGCAAACAACAGCCTACAGTCAATTTTGCTCTCATGGCTAACATTAATAGTGTTTTTGAGCCTCAGACATACTCAGAGGCTAAAGGTATACCTGAGTGGGAATAGGCTATGGAAGCTGAGTTCCAGAGTCTTCAGAAGAATCACACTTGGGCACTTTCTAATCTTCCTCCGGGGAAGAAACCCATTAGCTGCAAATGGGTGTACAAGGTGAAATACAAAGCGGACGGAACCCTCGACAAGTATAAGGCTCGTCTTGTTGCTCGTGGGTTCTCACAGATAGAAGGCATTGACTATGAGGAGACCTTTGCTCCTACAGCCAAAATGAGTACCATCCGGCTTGTTCTTGCCTTAGCAGCTCAGTTTGGTTGGAAAGTCCATCAGATGGACGTTAAGAGTGCTTTTCTGAATGGTGACTTACAGGAAGAAGTCTACATGACGCAACCTCCAGGCTTTAAGGTTGCTGGTCAAGAACACAAGGTCTGTAGACTTGTCGAAGCTCTCTATGGTCTGAAACAAGCCCCTCGGGCTTGGTACATGAAAATAGATAAGTATCTAACAGATCATGGTTTTCAGCGAAGTCCATCTGATTCAAATCTGTATATCAAACTTTCAGGAGATGATATATTGCTTGTGGTTGTCTATGTGGATGACTTAATCATTACTGGCAGTTTCGCACATTTGATTGCTGAGATCAAACAGGATTTGTGCCGTACTTTTGATATGACGGATTTGGGCTTGTTGCATTATTGCCTAGGAGTTGAGGTTTGGCAGACTGAGCACAGTATCTTTCTTTCTCAGTCCAAGTATGCTCGCAGCCTCGTGGACAGGTTCAGAATGCAGGATTGCAAACCTGCCTCTACTCCTATGGAACCCGGGCTTAAATTGTCAGCTCAGTCCACCTCACCAGTGGTAGATGAATCTTTGTTCAGGCAACTAGTAGGCAGCCTCATTTATCTTACTGCTACTAGACTTGACATTAGTTTTGTAGTGAGCTACATATCACGCTTCATGACAGCCTCCAAAGCTGATCATTGGACAACAGCGAAGCGTGTGCTGCGTTATGTGAGTGGCACTCCTGATTATGGACTTCTGTACACTCGAAGTTCAAATCCTATACTCAGAGGTTACACAGATTCCGACTGGGCAGGTTCTGTTGATGACCGTAAGTCTACAGCTGGGTATGTGTTAAGTTTGGGATCTGGTGCTGTCACATGGACTAGTAAGAAGCAGCAGGCAGTGGCTCTCTCCTCGACAGAAGCAGAGTATCGGGGAGCAGTTAAAGCAGGTTGTGAGGCAGTTTGGCTTCGACGGATGCTTGCGGATATGCATGTTCCTCAGGCAGGTCTGACTCCCTTGTTCTGTGATAATCAGGGAGTGCTCAAACTGGCCAAGAATCTGGTCTTCCATGAACGAACCAAGCATGTGGAAACCCATTGTCATTACATACGACAGCTGGTTGAAGACAGATCCATTCAGTTGCTGTATGTTCCTACCTCGGAGCAGCCAGCAGATAACTTCACCAAGCCCCTCGGTTCTGATAAATTTGTACACTTCAGAGGGTCTATAGGTGTTGTTGATAGATTGAGCATTAAGGGAGAGTATTAGTATTTTTTCTATGTCGGCCTGATTTTTTCTATGCTCATCTATGTCGGCCGTTTTCTATTTTTAGAAAACTTGCCTCTTGTACATTGTATATATTGAGCGTTTTTGCTCATTTGTAAAACATCAATTCATCAACCAATTCATTTGCATTTTCAAAATCTTTAGTTGTAACCAGTTGCTGAGATGGCATGATCTGGACCCTTGGCTACTTGAATTGATCCGAGCCTTTCATTGTAATTTTGGAACTTTATATAAAGGCCTTGTTGCCTCATTTGTAAAGGGATAGTTAGTAGTTAGTAGTTAGTAGTTAGTAGGCGGTAGATTAGAAGAGTAGAGTAGAAAGAGACTCGAAATTATCTGAGAGTACTAGAAGTTGTAAATATTTTTCAAGATTAATGCAAAGACATTGGAGTTTGCTTGATGCTAAGTGTTGTTTTGTGGAATAACATGGTTTCTTGTATCTTGATGAAATGAAGAGATGTTTCTAAGTATATTAGAAATAGAGTAGTAGCTCATTGATGTAATGCATGTTGTATTGAATATTTGATCAACTCCTAGCTCATGCTTTTGACATTCATCGGTTGTGAAGTGTTGTGTAAAGCTAGTATGAGCTTCATCATAATTTGCTTAAGTTCAATTGTGGATGCTCGTTTGAGCTATGCCGTCTAATGGGTGCTTATATGAGCTTTCATGATTTAAAAACCATTCGCTATTCTTAGGAGATTGCACCTACTCCATGTAGTTGTAGGCATTCTTGGCGAAGTGGAGTTAGGTTGATTGAGGAGTTTGTCTATTCATGCATCATCATTGCGTCATTGACCTTAGATTAGTTTCTTTAAACCCTGATCTTTTTCCTTTTCTTTATTATTGAGATATAGCACATGCATCATCCACACTGAAAAGAGAAATAAGCTGAATGAAGCAAGAAGTCTGCGTAAGTCCCTTTGTGATTATCAGCAAGATCACATGTATTCACTGAGTTTATCCAATGCAAATCACAAATAAGGAACCTTGAAGTTATCTCATTGGATCACATAGCTTAGCCTTTGAGAGACTTTATTCAAGAGAGAATAGAATACTTGGTGTTTTATTCTATTGTTGTTGTTGGCACAAAAACATCATCAACATGACTCTTTTGTTGGACAATGCTTAATAATTTAGGAAAGGAAAGCAAAGTCCTTAGTTCTACACGTCCATAATGAATCAAGAAAAGCAATATATTTTTTGTGCTGCAAACGGAAAAAGCACTAGACCTTGCAAATATTCAGAGTGCAGTCCATAAACTTTTCTATTATTAATCAGACCAGGGCAGCCTCCATTCAGGATGTGTGAAAGTTCCAAGTTCCAGGCTATCAGTGCATATAGTTGTATGATTAAATGTCTTTGTTTCAAACGAATTTTGTTTTCATTAACTTTGCTCAATTAAGTCTACAGGATCAATATAGACTTATTTAGACGGATTATCTCTCTGATCAGCAATTTTTAGTTTTATTTTACATATATAGAATATTAAGTTGAACTTATGGTACTTACATCTTTTACTTTTATAGAGTTTAGGTCTTATTCATATGCAAAAGTTAGATGCCGTCACAGTTTGGGTGTGGTAGTTTTAATAAGTTCAGACCTCACCCACCTCCTCCAAATCATAAATGCAACTATAGTAGCAGTTAAATTTACTTTTATTTCATTATTGACATTCTAGTTTATTTGATGTTGCATCTAAATCCGTAACTCATCATGCTTGAAAATCTCATTGCAAATGGAAGAAAGATTTTCTTAAATGTTCATTTTTCTTTATATATATATATATATATATATACCTTATTCACCATTACAATGATTCATTCTTGACCAAATGAAAAATTAAAGTTCAAAATTCGATTAGAAATTGAGGATTTATTGAAATGTGGGCATGAGAAATAATTTGGGTGAGGCTAGAGTTTATCTCTGCACTTTTTGAAATTATAATGAGGCCGTTGAATTTTTTCCTCCTCATGTGATCCAAACCAACATTAATAAATTGTTAATTAATTAATTGTCTTCACAAAAGGTGGCGACTATTACCATTCGTGACTTTTGAAGATGTATACATACCCCCTTTGTCCAAATGGAGAAGCAGGCAAAATCAGGCTTACATCTCTCAACGAGATTGCCAGACAATTCCAAACCAATTGTTACTGGTTTCTATAATATCGTAGGTGACCTACTCACTAGGTATTGTCCTCTGAATCTCTAGCCAGATTCAGATTGGTGGTGTTAGAGCGAGAAGATCTGAATGAGTTTGTCGTAGAAGGAATCACAGTGGTTGTAGATATTGTCTTTTACAATAGGAGCAATATCACCTGGTGTTCACTATCACGCTTGCTACAGGACCTATTGGATCTTTGGCGTCATTCTGATATGTGAATAGAGAGAGGAAGATGAATGATAGTTGTAAGCAGTTACAAAGCTTTGTATAATGAAAAAGACATTTTGAAGAAGTTCCAATTGCCAAGAACTAGCAAGGTAGTGCGAAGTAATTGTTTGGTGGTGCTTGCCACATTAAACTTTTCGAATCTCGTCCGTGCAAAGCCTATCAAAGGCATATTGAGACTTGATAAGGTTGTGCAACATGGATCCCTGTAGTTGTGAATCTCTATACAAGAATTGTTGCCTAGTTTCATTCTTTCATAATTTCCATACAACTAGTGGATTCTCAATTGACATGTGGTTTCCTGTCATTGTCATTATTTGTGTGGCTGCCTGAGTTGATCGTATTTCCCTGTTGCTGTTAACTGTTCAAAATTCCTGTCGTTGTTGCCTTCCACTCATGCTCTTAGGACGACTTTGGTTCTTTCCATCTTTGGTTGAGTAAGCTACATAAACCTCTTATAAACATCACAACATGCAGCTCTACTGAAAGTTGGTTTCTTGTATCTAGGGCCTGTTCGCTCTTGTATGTCACATCGCACGAGGTTAGACTATCAAAGATTGGGATTAGAAACATGAAATCCTTCAGACTATCTTCCTTCGAGACACACACAACCAGAGATGGTGGAAGAACATGGAGATTCAACTGATACCATAAAAGTGATGGTCAAATACGCTTTAAGAAAATAATGTGAGGAGATGAGCAAATTTTCTCAATTGTTCCAACAGAATAGAGGAAATCAACCAAACTAAACATAAATTTCATTTGGTGGTCACGCTCCTTTCAAAGTACAAGTGAATTTTGATATCCCAAACTTTGAAGGAAAAATCGATGTTGATGTTGTAGATGATTAGTTATCAAAATCAGAAAAATACTTTTTTGTGAACCACTTCTCTGATGCTGAGAAGGTAACCTTTGCCCTCCTCAAAGCTCAGTGCCATGTGGAACAATCATGGGAGACTAAGTGGGCATCCAAAGAACTCCTTGATTTGGATGAAAGCCCCACATGAGGAGATTTTGTGAAATACATCGAGGAAGAATATTTTTCTGAAGATGCATATGAAGAAACATATCTATGGTGGCAGTTGCTTCGACAGAAAAAAGGATCAATTTGTTCAAGACTACACCAACACGTTCCATGCTTTATCAACAAAGTTTGGCATCTAAGATATGGAGAAACATTGGGTTTTGAAGTATCGTAGTAGACTGCACCGATATATTCAAATTGAGATGGCCTTCTTGAATGTTGAGACACTAGGAACCGCTTTCAAATATGCAACAAAAATTGAAGAGAAATCCAACAAAGGGGAAAAAAGGATTATCTAGCAAACAACAAATCAAAAGGGGAAGGCAGTAGTGAGTTTGCAAGAAGACAGACCACCAAGGGAGTCTCCTCACAATCACCAACATCATACATGGGTGCTAAAAAGATACAAAAAGACACAAGCATGTGGTGTGAAATTCATAAAAGTTCTTCACATAACACTAAAGATTGTCAAATTGCTAAGACATTAATGGCAGAAACACATGAAGTAGAGAAAGAAGCTAATTTGTTACCTATAGACCCTTTTGAACAGAAGGATGATGAGTAGATCATTAAGGCAGACCCTTATGCCAAGGTTGCCACTGCTAAAATCTTGCCTCGCAAAGATGAGGAACGTTTGTTCCATTCATAGATGTAGGTGAATGAGAAAGCCTTACATTTCATTGTTGATAGTGGGAGTCAAAAGAATTTGATCTCTGCCGAGACTGTCATGAGGTTGAATTTATCGACAACACCCCATCCACAACCATACTCTATGGGTTGGGTAAGCCAAGGGAGAGATATTCAGGCAAGCAAACAATGTTGTTTTTCTTGTTCCATCAAGCCATTCAAAGACGAGGTAATCTGTGATGTGGCACCTTTGGATGTATGCGATGTACTGTTGGGACAACCATACATGTACAAGCGTCATGGAATCTATGAGTCTAGACCTCAAAATGTTATTGTTAGGTTAGGTGAATGAAAGTATCGGATACTTGAGGTAAGTCCTACAAAATCTGCATCTCTATTTAGTACAAAATAGGGTACACGTTTGATTGCTCCAACTAGAGCTCTTGTATCAATGCCAACAATTCAACTTGAGGAGGCAGGGTCAGTCATAGCCAACCCTCATACCAAAACAGTCACCACCACCATTCAACAGAAGCCGATGGATCAGATATTGACAAAATATCAGAATGTATTCACCTCACCAACAAAGGTTGCATTACACTATCAAATCAAACATTCAATTGATATAATCTCAGAAACACCATTCCCAAATGGGCTGCTGTGTAGAAAATTAATTTTAGAGAATGACAAGATCAAGCGACCAATTCAAGCGTTAATTAAAAAGCGACATGATCAGCATCGTACGTCTCATCACTATTCGGTTGATGAAAAAGTTTGGTTTCATCTCCAGAAGGAGCGCTTTTTGGGATCTAATAGGAAACTTTGTCCTCTTCGATATGGGCCACACACCCCCCTCAAACATATTCAGACTTCCGACTTGAATCCTAAGACTACTGATCCATTTACAGCTGACCAGATTGTCAATGTTTTTGAGAAAACACTAAAAAAAATCAATACCTCTCTATCACTTGGTTTGGGCTGGCCAAATACCTCGTCAGGGCAAGTTGTTTATTAGGGTACACATTGCCCAACACTTTCCGCATTTGTTACTAAACATCGATGCAATGGGGCCCATTGCCTCTCAAGGGGGGAGGAATGATCCAAACCAACATTAATATATTGTTAATTAATTAATTGTCTTCACGAAAGGTGGCGACTATTACCATTCGTGACTTTTGAAGATGTATACATGCCCCCTTCGTCCAAATGGAGAAGCAGGTAGAATCAGACTTACATCTCTCAACGAGATTGCCAGACAACTCCAAACCAATTGTTATTGGTTTCTATAATACCGGAGGTGACCTGCTCACCATGGATTGTCCTCTGAATCTCCTGCCAAATTCAGATCATATTACAAATCTCGTTCTCTCCATAAGATTAGATGTTAGTTAGTTCAGAGATCTTAAATATGTGTCTGTTAAATGTTGAGAAATATGCCTTGAAGCTGATATGTCTCGGCATTTAACAGATACATATTTAAGATATTTGAGCCTTTGTTAAAATCTTATCTCATTAATGCCTTAAAAATTGTTTTCAACACAGTTTAAATGCGTAAATAAAGAATCATATTTTTGGCACATAGTAGTAAAATTTAATTCATTGATGGGACTATAAATAAGCACAAAGAACGGATCAAATTTTACTCATCTTGATCACTTAAAGTTTTATTTGATTATAATTTATAACATATTAAAAATTGAAACGTAAAAAATTCAAGTACAAACACTGTTTAACAAAGCATTAGCTATTGGTAATACTTCAAGCAAAGTCATTTTCTTTCTTGTTTTTCTTATCTTAAATTTGCTGTGAAGCAGTACAATATGAAGAAAATTCAGTGTACCCTCCTGCAACCAAGGACAATCCCATGGAGCAGCTTCCACTCTACTTTTCAATGCAGCTGTAATTATTTTATAATTTAGAAAAAAACAGTATAACAAGAAATTTTTATAGGCAAATTAAAAAAAAAAAGACCAAAAATATTACATCCAGAAATTAAACTATGAAGGCTATGCCCAAGTACAGCAGACATTTGTGCATTGATTGCATTTAAGAACAAACTTAAACTTGGCCGAGCTATTTTATTGCAAAGTGCTCCGATTTTTTTGCAAAAATATCTGGTGAAGACATCATAACAGACCCCTCCGTTGCAGTAGATCTAGTTTCCAAACTCTTATACAATTAGCTCTGGGGCAATGTTCAGGTAGATATATCCAGTTCTTATATTGAAGAGGTTTTAAGGCCACATGGAGAATGGTTTAACTTCCAAAGAACAAAACCCCCACAAAGCTAAATTTGCCTCAGTTTTGGCAATTAAGAAAAAAAAACAAAAAAGCTCCATGTCTAACATCCAAAGAACAAAACTCCATAAGCTAAATTTGGTTCGCTTTTGGCAATAAATTAAAAAAAATATGCAGTAGCATAAAAACTGCCTGTAATAGTGTACAGTGTGACCAACAAGCAAATGCACGACTGTGCCATCTGTGACGTGTCTCCCAGCTTGCTTTTGACCTATCCTTACAGTCAAGAATAAACATCCCTGAAAGGATACTTTATGCCCATCGCTCAACCATTTATACCTGAAATCAAACAAATCCTTTTGTATTCTTTGATTTTAACGTATAAACCCCACACCAACCAGACAATAAAATACCAACATGGGAATTGAGAGGAGTATAGACGCTACTGCTTTTAGCTTTGAGTAAAGCACCTATGATAAAATCAGATTTAGTTCAACTGGGGTTGGGGGAAGTAGAAAGGAGAGAGAAGCATGGAAGAGGATTGAGAGTTGTAACAGTATTATTTTTTAAGGTGAATAAATATTTATCCACCTCAAAGATGAGCTAACAAAAAAGTGGGGAGGTAGTTAAATCGTTCCCCTCCAATTAATGGCACCCAAATTCTTTAAATAAAGAGGCCAAAAAGTGGGGAGATGGGTCTTGGTTATCATTATCAGTCTTTAGATTTGTCTTGGGCATTAATTTTATGGATTTTGTCGCTTTTTGTGGGTTTTGCTGAATAAGGGATGTGATGATGTTTGGAGGGTATTTGAGATGGTATCAAAACATTTCTGAAATCTTGTAATCAAAGTTGCAGACCTCACAACAACCTAGAAAATTGGTTGTGGCGAAATCGCCTATTTCTACAAGTGGTGAACACATGTTCTTCCCTTAGGAGAATTGATGAACATGTGTTCTCCTCTTTGCAGAACCAAAAACACATGTTCTCCCCTAGTAGAACTAAATAACTCATCACAATTTGGGCATTATGTGGAATATGAAGGGTTTAAGTATTTTCAAATCCTTTTTTGACATTTGATCTTTCTTACTTGATGTGTGGGTGGTTATTGGAGAGCCATAGGCCTCATGACAAAGGGGGTGAATGCTTGTTTGAGCATTAGAGGGAGTTTGGAATCCTCATTGTAAGCCTTGTTGAGTTCATTTTTCTAAGGCTGCATTGTGAAAGAGCAGGTGTTTGAAGTTGTTAATATATTGATTGCAGAGGTTAAGAGATGGTGTAGTTCATCCTAAAGCTTTATATACACCCTATGTGCATTGTATTAGTTGTAAAACACTAAGAGATATTGGCATGTGAAGCTTTGTTCATTTTTATTTGAGTTTTCTCCTTGATTTAGGGTTTCTCCAACTATAATCTATATGTTCAATTGTGGTATGTCTCATTGCATCTTTCTTTTGCTCTATTATGCTCCTTTATGGATGTTGTAAGCCTGATTGAACTAGGGACATTATAGGATTAACCATTGTTAGTGGTGAAGACTATGTTTAAAGGTGGCTTTAAGATTTTTTCAAATGATATCCATTTGCTAATAACATAGTGAATATCCTCCTTGTTTATGAATCAAATTTGCTCACTTACATGATGTTTATTAAATAAAAATAAAATAAACAAAAAATATGCATAAAATTAAATACACAAAAAAAAGATTGACTAATATGTAGACATTTAAACTATTCAATATAATACAAGTTACATTTTGAAAAAAAACTAAAATAAATAAGAAATTAAAAAATAGATTTTAGATATTTTATCACAAAAATTAAAGAAAGTAGATTAAATATCTATTGAATTCATTTCCATGCTAGTGAAATCAATCACATCAAACAAAAATGACAAGATCAATATTTACAAAGACATTGCATATGAGTAACAACTAGATATTTCAACTACTTGAATAACAAAAGTTTCAGTAACAACCTCTCTACCCAAATTTGGAAATTCAGTATGTGGACAACATTTACCCAAATTCTAGAATCCAATGTCATTTATAAGTAGTTTGATTGTGAAAACTACAATAGCATAAGGCCAAACTTTAATATCATAACCAATTTGGCATAGAAAATTAGAATTATCGAGGTAAAAATTTGCACTTAATTTGCTTGATCATAATGTAAAAATAAACTATTTGATAGTTAATTTTCAACCATGTTTCCAAGGTGGTACAAAAATTCTCTGTTTTATGGTGGGTCATCACCAAATGCCTAGAATATTATGTCTTTTAGTTATAATATGGAATTTGAATTTACAACAATGAGATTTGAATTTTAAATAAATTAATTTGAAATTGTGTGCTTTCTAGCCATCGACATTTTACCAACATCACTAACAACATTAACTTTTCTACTCCACACCAACTAATATACATTTTTTATAATTCCACACATTTAAGATATTTCTTTTAGCGTAATACACCAAAATTTCTTGGATTTTGAGCTCATCATAATCATTTCACAATGTAGGTTCAATAAAATCTAATAACATGCAACCACTTGATATAAATGAACAACGATCTTGGCTTTTGAGAGAATCTTCAGCTCCTTGCTTTTCCATTCTACGATGGGCCACCGTGCAACTAACTTTTTATTGTGATAGTGGCTTCCTTTATTATATCATGGTTTGCCAATTATAAGGTGAATTTTTTGGATGATCGATGCCGGGTGTGGATCGTGGAGGCTAACAACTGTTGGGATATCTAATCCCAACCACCATTGGATAATAGATAAACATCTAATAGATAAACCTAATCCACGTTGATAAAAAATCTTATCTTTTATTTTTTTATTTAGTATTTTTTAAGTAGTTTTTTGTTTCCTTCATCTGGTATTGGAGCCAAAAATGACATCTTCTTCTGGCATAAGTCTCACAAATAAATTATGGGTATTGGTTAATCACAATAAAGGCTTTGTTTAGTTCTCAAGATATATGAGAGCTTGTGGAGAATGGGTTTTCTAAACTTGCAGATGCAACAACATACAACGCATTATCTCAGACAGAGAAGGATGTGCTCAAGGATAACATAAAAAAGGATTCCAAGGTTCTCTTTTAAATCTTTTAAGAAATGCATGCGACATCCTCGAAACCACATATCAAGGAATGACTAAGGTAAAAATTGCAAAGTTGCAAATGTTAAGAAGGGATTTTGAAACTATGCCTACGAAAGATTCTAAATTTGTAGATCCATTTTATACACAAATTATTGGCTTAGTTAATCAAATCAGACCTCATGGTGAGACTCTTGAAGACAAGAGAATAGTAGAAAAGATTCCAAGGAGCCTACCCACAAAGTTTGAGACTATTGTTGTGGCTATAGAAGATACAAAAGATCTTTCATAATTTCCTATAGATGAGCTTTGTGCATCTTTAATTTCTCATGAGCATAGGCCAAGTCATTCTTCTAGCTTTTCTTTGAAGCATGACTTCAAGTCACAAGTTTCTATCAATAATGGTAGAGGGATATCTTATTTCAGAGGTAGAGGAAGAAATTCATCAAGAGGTGGAAGAACTAGTCCAACAAATTCAAGTGGAAGAGGCAATAGCCAAAATCCAAGTCACAATCAGTGTTATGGTCAAAGGTTTGACAAATCTTAAGTTCATTACTATAAAAAGTATGGCCATTATGCAAATGAATGTAGAAAAAGACAATTTGATTTGACCAAGCAAAGTGCAAACTTTTCTAAAGAAAATCAAAATCACAGTAGTATGTTTTTGGCATGCAATGTTGCTTAGAAAAGTCCAAAAGATGTTTATTTTTTAGATTTAGGATGTAGTAATCACATGACAGGCAATTTAGAAATGTTCTCCAGTTTGGACAAGTTAATAAATTAGGTGTTACTTTGGGCAATGATAATAGAGTTTCAGTCATGGGAAAAACAATGTCGATATTCTAAATAAGTAGGGGGAGAAAAAGCTTATTTTAGATGTTTACTTTGTTCTCAGTTTAAAACATAAATTGATGAGCATTGGGCAGCTTATTTAGGTGTATTAAATGTCTTTAAAAAACAAAGAATGTGTAATTTTGGACCAATTTCCAAGAAATCAGCTAATAGCCAAAGTTCAAATGACCAACACCAGAATGTTTCCTGAGGTTGAAACTAGATTTGAGGGTTGAATTTGCTCACGCAGTCTCACATTCAACCCAAGAAGATATCACATAGTCAATACCTCCTCAAGTGCAAAGTTTTTCAGGTTTTTCACAAAAAATCCCACTTAAGATTTTGATGAAGTGATACCATAGGTATCTTTTCAATTAGAAATAAAAGATGAGAATTAGATTTGACACTTACGATTTAGACACTTGAATTTTGGGGGTCTAAATTTGCTACACAAGAAAAATATGGTAAAAGGTTCGCCATTGATAGAAAAACTAGATAGAGTATGTGAAGGGTGTATTTTGGGAATGCAACACAAAGAGTCATTCCCAACTGGCAAGTTAGTTAGTGCAAAGAAACCAATGGAGATTGTTCACTCATATTTGTGTGGACCAATGCAGACACCTTCAATTGGTGGATGTTTTTTGATATTCATTAAGGACTACACCAGAAAACATGGGTGTATTTCCTAAAACATAAGAATGATGTTTTTGAGATTTTTTGCCAATACAAAGCTCTAGTTGAGAAGCAAAGTGGATACTATATCAAAGTTCTAAGAATAGATAGAGGTGGAGAATATATATCAAATTCTTTCCTGAATTTTTGCAAGGATCATGGAATACACAAGTAGTTTACTACTAGGTATACACCTCAACATAATGGTGTGGCAGAGAGAATAGTTACAAATTGTATAATCCAATAACTAAAAAAATGATAATCAACAAAGATGTGCAATTTATAGAAGCATGGGATGGAAGTTTGGAGAAAATAATGAATATTACAACAGATTTACCACAAGATGATAGAGAAGCATTGACTCTAGTAGATATTCCCTCTGTGGTACCTCCTTTCGCACCCATTCAAGCTCAACAAAGTGGTCCACAAGTGACACCTTCATCAAGTGGAACATCCTCACACATTCAAATAAGTACTTCATCACATGAACAACAACAAACATCAAAAGGTACACTTGAAGCTACACCTTCACAATAAGCATTCTAGGTGCAGGACTATCAAGTCCAAATTCTTCGGGATCTACTTCAAGTGATATGTCAAATCCAACATTGGCAGGTCAAGGAGACAAAAAACAAGAAGTTTGAAGGATGTCTATGATCAAAATGAAGGTGAAAACAATGTTGGTTTGCTTCCTCTTTTCACCTTATTTTCACAAGTAGATGATCCAGTTCACTTTGAAGATGTAATTAAAGATGAAAATTGGGCACAAGCCATGGATGAAGAGATTGATGTCACAGAGAAAAATCATACATGAGATTTAGTGGATCTTATAGAAGGAAAATATATGATAGGAGTAAAGTGGGTCTACAAGACCAAGTTTAATGCAGAAGGAGATGTGCATAAGCATAAGGCTAGGCTTGTAGCAAAGGGTTATTCACAACAACCTAGAGTTGACTACAATGAAACATTTGCTCTTGTAGTCCATCTAGACACAATAAGAACAATATTGGCAATTTTAGCTCAAAACAAGTGGCCAATATACCAAATGGGTGTAAAATCTAAATTTTTGAATAATTTTTTATAAGAAGTATATGTGGAGTAGCCACAATGATACGATATCTTAGGCCATGAAGACAAGGTCTACAGACTCAAGAAAGCACTCTATGGACTCAAGCAAGCTCCTAGAGCATGGTACAATAGAATTGATTCTTACCTCTTACAAAATGGCTTTAGTAGGTGTAGCAATGAGCCTAAACTATATACAAAGAAAAATGAACAAGGTCAAATTCTAATTATAAGTTTGCATGTTGATGATTTGATATTCATAGGTGATTTATCAATTGATTTGTTTAAAGGAGCCATGAAGAAGAAATTTGAGATGATTGATTTGGGTCTCATGAAGTATTTTCATTGAAGTGAATCAATTTGAAAATGGCATATTCATTTCTCAAGCTAAATATGCCAAGGATATTTTGAAAAGGTTCGATATTGTAAAGTGTAAGCCTACATCAACATCGATTGTAACAAGTTTGAAGCTAAGCATGGATGACAAGGGATCGAATGCTGATCTAACATTGTATAAAATACTCATTGGTAGTCTAATGTACCTAACAACCACAATGCCAACCATAATGTATAGTGTGAGCCTTATTTCAAGGTTCATGGAGTCTCCAAAAGACTCTCACTAACAAGGAAGAAAAATAATTTTGAGATATGTGAGTGGAACCAAAAATCATGGAATTCTATATTCAAGGTTAGATGAGTTCAAACTCATAGGACACACATATAGTGATTGTGTAGGCAATATTGATGACATGAAGAGTACATCTAGTTATGTTTTTCATTTTTGAACAGGTGTAGTATCATGGGTATCCAAGAAGTAACCCATTGTCACTCTTTCATTGGTAGAAGCAGAGTATGTAGCAACATCTCAGGAAATTTGGATGACAAGAGTATTAATAGATTTGATGAACAAACAAGAAGCAACACAATTTTTTTTGTGACAACAACTCAACAATTGCACTATCCAAGAATCCTATATTTCACAAAAGGAGTAAGTATATAGAGACTAGATACCATTTTATCAAAGAATCAATCAACAATGGAGAGATTTATTTACAATTTTACAAGTTCAAAGATCAATATGTAGACATCTTGACCAAGCCATTAGGAAAAGCAAGCTTTGAGTACCTAGAGATAGTTTGGGTGTCCTAGATGGTAGTAGTTGTGATTAAGGGGGAGTGTTAGAATTTGTAATCCCAACCATCACTAGATGATAGATAAGCATATAATAGATAAGCTTGATCCACGTTGATAAAAAAACTTATCTTTTAGTTTTTTTATTTAGTAAATCTTCTTAAAGCAACTGTCAACTACATTGTAGAACCTTTAATAATTACTTTAGAGGGTGATGCCACAATACTGAGTCCCAAACTTGGGACATCTTGATTTTTATCTGAAATCACATATTTTTAGAAAAATTAATGGTGTAAGCCTTGAGGGGTTCCATCTAAAGGGGTTAGATAAAACTCCCTTAGAAAGAACCCCCTAGTCTTAAATCAAAACCTTGATGGAGTCTCCTTCGCACCTATCAAAATGCTGACAAACAACCAATTTTGATTCACTTTTGGGGGATCAAATGAAGTCATTTAGATTTTTTTTTTGTAAGCATGTAGCCCGTAGTATAAGATTTCCAAAACGTATGATTTTGAATATATTTATTTGATTATTATATTTATTTTTTATTTTCTAGTGAACATAGGTTTTTCATCGAACATCAAGGTCTCTATTCCACACACAGAAAAATAAAAAAATAGAGAAAAAATTTTAAAAAATATCTGCACACTAAGTATTGTTGTTCTTGTTTCAACAAAAAAAAACAATTTAATTTGGATACATACAAAAAAATTTATGTTGTATGGTATAAACCTATGTTTGAATTATAATTAATCTCACTTCAAACATTAATAAAAAATTATACGCAACAAAAAATTATGCAAAAATATCTGCACACTAGATATTGGTGTTACAAATCTATGTTTGAAATTTTATAATTTGATCCTTTCTATAAAAAAGTTATGATGTATGGTATAAACATCATTTTAAAAAAATACTGTTAACTATAAAAACAAGTTATTAAAAATTACGTAAAAAAATTCACAAATTATTTCTTAAATTTTAAAAAAATACATTTAGAATCTACACACAAAATCTCAAAAATCACTAGTTCATATCATCTTTAAATTTTTAATGGTTTAGTTGCTATGTGTGTTAGAAAGTGAAAATTTGGTTGAAAATGCTAATTTCAATATCCTACTTTGGCCAAAAAGTGGGATACAGTATTGTGGGATCACCCTAGAAAGTCCTAGCTTTGTAGAACCTTTCAAAGTGTTATTCTTTACATTTGCATTGTCCTCTCAAAACAAGTCAATGGTGTAGTGAAATTGAATAGATATCATGCTTCTTTCTCAAATATCTATTTTTTGAACATGTGGAAAGGACTGGTCTGTTGAAAATGAAGGTAGAACTGTTGCTATAAACTTTAAAATTTTGTGTATGCAAAGTTGAAATAAAGATTAATCTGTAACAACTAATGAACAAGTGATTTTGCACTTTCAATCCAATGTAGAAGAGAAGAGAAAAAGTTTGCACATTATTTACGTGGAGAAACCCTTTTGGGAAAAAACTCCACACTCAAAGATGTTTCCTTCTTGTATTAAATCTCTTTAGAAAAGATTACATTGAATACTGAAGTTTCTCTAAGTCTTTGATGCACTTCACAAAAAAACGTTTTGCTTTTTTCTCTAAGTCTTTTCAAATTTTTTTGCTTTTTTCTTCTAAGTATTTTTTCCTCAAATCAACTCTCTGGAAAATGTATGGGGTTTTCAATTAATTCAAGAAGCTTCATTTAATTCAAGAGCTTAATTCAAAAGCTTGAAACTTAAATTACAATAAATTGTAGTTGATAACATAGCTTCCAAAGCTCATGCAAAAACCAAGCACACTTAAATTGAGAAGACTAAACTCAAACAAAGTCCAAACTTTGATTTAATTGCCCCTTCATGTTGTGGGCACCTAAGATGGCTAAATATAGCCATCCCAACATCAAACTTATCACCAAATAAAAGCAACATCAAAAACTCTTCTATTTGGGAGTCCATATTTGCCCAATGAGTTTCTGTTAACTGAAGTGACCAAGACACATCAATTTCATGCAAACAACATGCAATATTGATGTCCCCAAGGTTCTTCTGAAATATCTTGTTTTGTACATGCAAGTGACATTCAAACATCAGATCCAACATGCAACTGATACCCATTATCTGAAACACTGAGATGTATGATCCTATAACTTTCGAGAGTTGGAGTGTCCTGTAAGTAATATCTTAAAACTGACATGCAAGCATTTTTATCAACATGCAACTGATACCCATTTCTTGAATCACTAAGACGTACCATCCTGCAAGTTTATGGAGTTGGAGTGTTCTGCAAATAAACTCACAAAACTAACATTCAACTATATGCCAGGTCATATAATTGACATGTAAGAACATGCAAGGTCATACAAGTCCATAGGAATAACATGCAACAATATGCAAGAACATGCAACAACATGAAAGTCCATATGAGCAACATGCAACATGTAAGTAACATGCAACAACATGCAAGTACATGCAAGCTACATGAAAAAATATGCAAGTCCATGCAAGCTATTCTGACCACATGCAAGTAATAGCCAATTCATGCATCTTTAATACTGTAGTTAACTCCAACATTATATCCATGCAAGGTGTCTCAACATTATCCACTCATATACATAAAAAAACACAACTCTAAGTTTAGATATAAGTCCCCATGAAAATGAGACGCCTAAGTCTAACTCCCACTCACTAGGAGTTATCAAACTCTAAATTTAGACTTAGGAGAAGTCAACAAGGTCTTCATGGCTCCCATCTCAAAGTGGGTGCCCAAGTTTGACATTATTCATTTAGAACTCAATTGCAAAAGTTAAAGTGATGTAATTAATAAATAATTAATCTTTCAAAGTCCTAATGTGTTGGGGAACACATTCCAAGAACTTTGGAGGCACATGAATTGGTTAGGATTGCAAGTTAATGGCAACTTATCCCAACATTCTCCCACTTGACATTATACATTGCAATAACTTTAAATGATATAATTCAAACTTTAAATCAAGTAAAGTGATCAAGGCCAATGGCCTTCCAGCACCAAGAGAACTTATCTGTAGTAATTGGCTTCGTAAGATAATCTGCAGCATTACCCAAAGTGTCAACCTTTTCAATCAAAACCTTACCATTCTCAACCATTTCTCGCACAAAGTGATACTGAACATCAACATGCTTAGTACGAGCATGATACATATGAATTTTGGCTAAATAAATAGCACTCTGACTGTCACAATTAAGTCTTACTGTCCTACAATCAAAACCAATACCTTTCCCAAGTCTCTTTAACCAAATTGCCTCTTTGGAGGCATGTGTAGCAGCCATATACTTTGCTTATGTAGTAGACAAAGCAACCGTGGGTTGCCTCTTACTCATCCAACTTATTGCAGCTCCAAACAAAGTAAACACAGCCACTTGTGGACCTTCAGCTATCCAAGTCACCCGCCCAATCAGAATAAACAAAACCCTGTATGTCTAATGATCTATCAACATTATCAATACCATGATAAACCAAACAATAATCAGAAGTTCCTCACAAATATCTAAACACCCTCTTAACATAACTCCAATGTTCTTTACTTGGGTTAGACATAAACCTGCTTAAAACTCCCAATGCTTGTGCAATATTTGGTCTAGTGCAAACCATTGCATACATTAAACTACCAACAACACTAGCATAAAGAACATTAGACATCTCTTTAAAAGCATCATAAGTGGTAGGACACATGTCTAATATCAGCTTAGTACCAACAAGAAAAGGAATGCTAATTGGTTTGCAATCATGCATATTAAATCTTTGCAAAATTGTATCAACATACTTACTCTAACTTAACTATAGTTTTCTGTGAACATGATCCCTGTTGATATCCATTCCAAGAATATATTTTTGTAGGCCCTAAGTCCTTCATATCAAAAGATTTACAAAGCTAAGTTTTAAGCTCTTTAATAATTTCCTTGTTGTTCCCAATGAACATGTCATCAACATACAAGACAATGATTAGAACATGATCATCAATAATCTTAAGATAAACACAATGATCTTCTTTGCTTCTAACAAAACCAACTTTCAATGCAAAGGCATCAAACTTCTGATACCACATTCTAGGTGACTGTTTCAAACCATACAAAGATCTTTTCAATTTGCAAACCAAGTCTTCCTTCCCTTTAACAACAAAACCATCAGGTTGCCTCATACAAATCTCCTCTTCAAGATCCCCATGCAAGAAAGTAGTTTTAACATCCATTTGCTCTATCTCAAAATCAAAATTTGCAATAATAGACGAAAGGAATCTAATAGAAGTTAATTTAGCAATTGGAGAGAAAATTTCATTAAAATTAACACCCTCTCTCTGGGAGTAGCCCTTGGCTACCAATCTAACCTTGTACCTTTCTAGATTACCATCTGCACCAATTTCCTTTTTATAAATCCACTTACAACCAATGGACTTTCTTCCTTTGGGCAAATGCACAAGATCCCAAGTGTCACAAGTGTCCTAGGAATTCATTTCCTTATGCATAGCTTGTAACCAAGACTCACTTTCTTCTAAAGAAAGAGCCTCCCTGAAAGATCTAGGTTCATCATTAGTGCTCAATAAAGCAAATATGCAATGAAAATTAGGAGGGCTATACCTGTCAATTGGATTTCGTTGCCTTGTGGATTTTCTTACAGTAGGAGTAAGAGGCTCTGTATGCTCATCTTGAACATCATTATCTGAACTCCCTGAACTCTCTTCTTCTCCTCCATTTCCAAACCCATCTAGTTGTTCTTCAACATGTGCATCTTCTTTCCTATTTGTAATTGTTTCAAAATGCATTGTTTTTCCTTTTTCTTGTTCCTTTGGTTGTTCCTCACCTTCATAAGCTCTAAACTCTCTAAAAATAACATCTCTTGATAAAACCATTTTCTTGGTTAGAGGGTTCCAGAGTTTGTAACCTTTTACATTCTCACCATAACCTACAAAGATGCATTTTTGAGCTTTTGGATCCAGTTTAGTTCTTTTCTCTTTAGGCACATGAACAAAAGCCTCACAACCAAATATCCTTAAATGTGAAACAAAAGGTTTTCTTTTTAACCACATTTCATAAGGAGTCTTATCTTCAAGAATAGAGCAAGGAGATCTATTAATTAAATAACAAGAAGTACTTACAACCTTAGCCCAAAAACACTGATCTAGCTTAGCATTGCTTAATATGCTCCTAGCTCTTTCCATTAAGGTTCGGTTCATTCTTTCTGCTACCCCATTTTGTTGGGGAGTATAAAGTGTTGTTTTTTGTCTCACAATACCTACATGCTTACAAAATTTATCAAATTCCTTTGAACAATATTCACCACCATTATCTGATCTCAACACCTTTATTTTAGAATTTGTTTGCTTCTCAACTAAGGCCTTAAATTCTTTAAACTTAGTGAAAACTTTAGATTTTGCATTCATAAAATAAATCCAAGTGTATCTTGATACATCATCAATGAATGTGACATAATATCGAGATTTTGCAAAAGATTCAACATCCACAGGTCCAAAAACATCTGAATGTATAATCTCTAATAAACTCTTTGCATTATTTGTTCCACTAGGAAATGAAGATCTACTTTGTTTGCCAAACACACAATGCTCACAGAAATCATTTTTGCCAACAGAATAATATGAAATATTGTAAACCAATTTTTTATTAATAATGGTCCTAAGACCTTTTTCACCGATGTGGCCCAATCTATGGTGCCACAACATACATGTATTTTCAATGTCTGTTACATTGGCTAAATTATTCAAAGTAGATGCATTTAATCTAAACAAGTTTCCCATTTGAGATCCTTTAGCAACCACCCAATTCCCTCTCACCAACCTGCAACCAGACTTATCAAATGTCACATTCATTCTGGAATCATTTAACTTTGATACCGAAAGTAAGTTTCTTGCTAGTCCTGGAATATGCAAAACATCATGAAGGGTTTTAACCCTTCCATCACTGAAATACAACTTTACCTTTCCTTTGCCAATTATTTGTTTTGTACTATTGTCACCAAGGAAAACTTCACCTCCATCATATGCTGAATATTTTGAGAACCACTCCTTGTTGGGAGTCATATGATAGGAGCAACTTGAATCAATAAGCCAAGCATCATTACTTATTGTGTTAGCTGAAATAATTAATGCATCATTGTTACCATCCTCCGAGGATTTTTAGTGGAAGAATCTGAGCTCTTTTTCTTTCTCTTACAAGCTTTCTTCACATGTCCTTGTTTGCCATAGTTCTAACATTTTACCTTGCTCTTACCGAATGGGGTTTTAGAACGACCTTTAGACTTACCCTTCTTCTTATCTCTTTTGGATGTCTTTTCCTTAGTTCTGCCCCTTACATGTAAAGCATCTTGGGATCCACCTTTTTTGGACTTTCTTCTCATTTCTTCTGAAAGAAGTGTAGCAATAAGACTGTCCATCTTTGGATCTGTACCACTACCACTGATAGCAACAATTAGATTTTCCCAAGATTTTGGTAAAGAACATAATAATAAGATACATTTATCCTCTTCATCAAGACTAACATCTACCGATGCAAGCTGATTTATAATCAAATTAAATGCATTCAAATGGTTTGCAATAGAATCTCCATTCTTCATTTTTAATGAATACAACTGTCTTTTGAGGTATAACTTATTTGTTAAACTTTTGGTTTGATAAATATCACTTATCCTCTTCCATAGCTTGTATGTTGTAGCTTCAGAAGAAACATTCAAGAGGACGACATCTGCAAGGCACAACCTTATGGTTCCTCGTGTTTTTTTATCAAGTTTCAACCATTCTTCATATTTCTCAGTTGTAGAAGGATTCCTATCATTTGAAACAACCCATTGTTCTCTTTCTTCCAAGATATCTTCCATTTTTAATTTCCACATCTCGTAGCCTGATCCATTGAATTTATCAACATCCATATGAGAGGTAGAACCCATTGTATACAATCTCCTTCATAGATCTGCAAAACCTACAAAAACAAAGCTCCCATTGCAGCCAAAAAACCTTCAACACTCTAAGAGAAAGGCGTCTCTCACTCTACACAATTGTTATATCTGATACCAAATGTTGAAAATGAAGGTAGAACTGCTACTATAAACTTTAAAATTTTGTGTATGCAAAGCTGAAATAAAGATTGATCTGTAACAATTAATGAACAAGTGATTTTGCACTTTCAATCCAATGTAGAAGAGAAGAGAAGAGAAAAAGATTGCACAATATTTACGTAGAGAAACCCTTTCGGGAAAAAACTCCACACTCAAAGATGTTTCCTATTTGTATTAAATCTCTTTGGAAAAGATTACATTCAATACTGAAATTTCTCTAAGTCCTTGATGCACTTCACAAAAAAACTTCTTGTTTTTTTCTCTAAGTCTTTTCAAAAACTTTTGCTTTTTTCTTCTAAGTCTTTTTTCCTCAAATCAACTCTCAAGAGAATGTATGGGGTTTTCAATTAATTCAAGAAGCTTTATTTAATTCAAGAGCTTCTTAATTCAAAAGCTTGAAACTCAAGTTACAATAAATTGTAGATGATAACATAGCTTCCAAAGCTCATGTAAAAACCAAGCACACTTAAATTGGGAAGACTGAACTCGAACAAAGTCCAAACTTTGAGTTAACTACCCCTTCATGATGTGGGCACCCAAGATAGCTAAATATAGCTGTCCCAACATCAAATTTATCACCAAATAAAAGCAACATCAAAAACTCTTCCATTTGGGCGTCCATATTTGCCCAATGAGTTTCTGTTAACTGAAGTGACCAAGACACATCAATTTTATGCAAACAACATGTAATATTGATGTCCCCAAGGTTATTTTGAAATATCTTGTTCTATACATGCAAGTGACATGCAAACATCGGATCCAACATGCAACTGATACCCATTACATGAAACACTGAGATGTACCATCCAACAACTTTTGGGAGTTGGAGTGTCCTGCAAGTAATATCTTAAAATTGACATACAAACATTTTTATCAACATGCAACTGATACCCATTTCCTGAATCACTGAGATGTACCATCCTGCAAGTTTTTGGAGTTGGAGTATTTTTCAACTAAACTCACAAAACTGACATGCAACTACATGCAAGGTCATATAACTGACATGCAAGAACATTCAAGGTCATACAAGTCTGGACATAGGAATGACATGCAACAACATGCAAGCATATGCAAGTGACATGCAACAACATGCAAGTCCATATGAGCAACATGCAACAACATGCATCAACATGTGACAACATGCAAGTACATGCAAGTAACATGCAACAACATGCAAGCTACATGAAAAAAACATGCAAGTCCATGTGTAACACCCAATTCTGATTTCACTCTAAAAACTAAGTTTTAACCAAAGGTAATAATTTTTTTTTTGAAAGCTTAAAACAGAAAAGTAATTTGTTTCCAATTCTTATAACCAAGAAGAACATCCATCGACTTACAATAATCATGAATATATATCTTAAAGCAAAAGGAAATAATCATCCATAACATTTAATCATTGTGCTGTTAAAAGTTACTTAGAACAAATCCAAAATAGGAACTTACCAATGTCACTGCATCTCGATTGTCGACCATCCAAATTCAAGTCTTGGCAATCCTCAAGAATTAAGAAGAGAAAGTATCTTCAAGGAGCTTAACCTCCAACCACAGACCGTCAGTCTCCTGCACTCCTTCCTAACCGGAAGTGGCCCTACCCTACTCAAAGAGGATAGACTTAGGATAACCAATGGTGTTTGCCATCTGAGTTCTGGTGTTGTGACCTACGTGACTTGTTATCATGCAATCCCCTAGATATCCTCTAGTCAAGCATGACCACTCCACAAGCTATGCCATCCAGTCACAGTGAACAATCAATGCATTTGAGGATCATGCATTAAGTTGGCCAAAGAATTTGAATAAAATTAGCATTGTATCAACACATGTAATAAGTTCACCCACCCCACTCGAATCGAATTAATCGCAATCCTACAATTACCTATTTATAAGTTCTATATAACAACCTTGATAACCTCAAGGTGTTTGAAATTCATCATGCATTAACGCATGGCATTGAGGTTTACTCTCTCTCTACAAGCTCATGGAAACCTCTCCGTCTTCATGATAAAAGAATGGTTTCCTAGCATATCAATTATTCGGATAATGCTAAAAGTTATTTCAATGTTCTCTAAGCTAGCCCACTGCTTAATTTATCCACTTAAGAGTGGTCACTAAAATCATCTTTGTTGTTTTGGAAGGGTTTCTCTAAAAGCCAATTTAAAGAATACAATGCTCAAAAACCCTACGTTAAAATTTAACACTCACAACATACTACTTCGATGTGTCGAAATCTTCGACATAGCTTAATCTTGTCGATGTAAACATTAGAAAACCCTGTCATATCGTTTCTTCTAGCAATAAAATTGCATGCAAGTTTAAACTTGAAACTTGTCAAAAGACTCATTACATCGTTTGAAAAACTTCATATTATTAATTGGTATGACTGTAAGGTCTTCTCTTGGGAACACAACAGTTTAATTACTTTAGTAGTAAAAGAATTACTTACATAGGCAAATAGATTAAAGCTTGTTATTACTTGCAGCTAGGTTAGTAATTTGCCATGGTCGATCGACCAGTTTAAAATTAGAAAAAGAGGTTGACAGTGAAGTCTTACATGTTACGACTTGCACCTCTCACTATTGATAATCCTCCGTCGATGGTTGACACAAACAAAACTTTTACTCAAATACTAGCTAACCTTTAAACTTGACAAAGCCAAACAATAGCATTCGACTGTCCAAAAATGATCTCAGTCTATGTCGTCGAAGGCTTTGCCTCTGCGGTTTGCAATAGTTGTGAAATGTTTTACAACCAACACATACTCAGAATTGCACTCTACACATAACTATAAACCTTCTAAAGTAGAACAAATGACTACACATTATTCTCAACCTTCGTCGGACAATGCAATAAACTGTGGGTTTCACATCTAAGGTGCAGTGCAGTACAGTGTAGGAGACATAACATTGATCTCGTTTTGATGATGACAAAAACACGCAGGCTACAATTATTAACAATTAACACTTTGTATCTTCAGGCAAATTCTATGTTCCATCGAAATGCTAATGAAGACATTACTTATAACAAGAAAAACTATGACTGCACAGCGAAGAGAAGAGGGGAACCTATAGTTAGACTCTTGAGTCCGCTTATAAATTGGTCCACGACATTTGCTATTCTCTCCGCCGTTCCCCTTGTTGCTCCTTGCATAGACTTCTTTTTGCTTCTCCTCTAAAACTGACCCTTACTACTCTCTTTCTCCCTCGTGCAACTGTGAAGGAATAACTGTCTCCTCCACTCCCCGACCATGCCTATCGATAAGGGAATCTATCTGGCATGCAAAAAATGTTTTCCACCTTATGCAACCTCAACTAGAAAATGGTTTGGCCATTCCACACAAATCACGATCATTCTCCAAGATGGAGCTCCACATAGGCGAGGTGGCGGTTGGCAGTTTTAACCAACTGTCTTACTACTCATATCCATTAAGAGTATAAATCAATTCAAAGGTGTTGAATTAAAAGCTATACTGACAATCAACAAGAGGTCTAAAGCTTGAAGGCAAAAAAAAGACTATTCGAATTAAAAGACATCATAAAAAGAACTTAAATGTGTCCCTCTCTAGCTTCTGCGCCCGATTACCGACATCACTCAAGAATAAAGGAATTATCTCAAAACAACACTTAAATTATAACTAACAATAATATTACATATTCCAATACCATATGACCAAGGGTACTACACACCATGGTCTCTAGATTTTAAAACATTATTTAAACCCTTTAGTATACGATAATAGCCCAATAAAGAACAATTCAACATCCGTCAAATTTCGCAAGAAGACGTTTACGTCATATGCTCGTAGCGCTTTACTATGATAACGACGAATTGAGTGCAAACGCCGAAACAAGGTTTGGGATCGACTTACGCACAATTTTGACTTTTGCGCCAAACCAAAAACAAGATAAGACTCACAACTCGACCACAAGTATATACATATAAATGTATAAACAAAATATCAGTCGTTCATATTTGTCGACACAATCCAGAGTATTATGACACTGATGTCGATTTCCCATACTCAATACGACGACTTATGAAAGGAGAAAGACCTATTCTTGCAAACCTCGACTCTCGTCTAAAAAATGACTTAGCGTGAACTCAAAGCATCTAGGTTTGTCTACCTGATATGCATTTTCAGTGGCAAACACCCATGGTTATTCCAGAGTCTTCTTCTTTCTTCCTGGCGAATATGTTCCATCTATTCTTATCTTTGACAATCTCACATACAATTTGTGGTCAGAGTACCAATGTTCTAATCAAAACATATTTATATCAAATCATTTCATTTTCATATCGAAAATTTTTTTAATTCATAACATCAATTTGATCATAATCAAGTAGATTCCATAATTTTGCAAAATTAACCTTTTCTATTCATTTCATCAGTTCTTATAATGTTAAAATATATCCACATAACTGTACTAATTAAGAAAAAGTAAATAGTAATATTGGATCCAAAAAGGGGATGTAACATATCTTTCCCCTATAGAATCATCGTCCCTGATGATTGAGTTTACCAAGAAAAATTTTAACATAAAACAAACTTTTATAGTTTAACATTAATGTTTTTGGAAAGATAAGGAAATCTTTGGTAGATGTCATAATAGTCTTCCCAAGTGGCGCTATCCTCGCCATATTGGTCCCACTGAATTTTGCATTGCAAAACCTCTCGATTACGTAAACGAAGTTTACGCATTTCGAGCACCTTGAGTGGCTCGATCACAACCACTCCTGGCTCTTGTATCTATAAAGAATTCTATTTAAGAATGTGGTCATTACCTACAAAATATTTCTTTAGATATGAAACATGAAAAATATTATGCATTTTGGACAAGACTAGAGGTAGAGCAACTTTGTAGGCCACTGGATTGATAATCTCAAGGACTTCAAAAGGTCTGACATATTGAGGAGCCAACTTCGATGATTTACCAAATTTGATTGAGCTTTTATGGGGTTTCACTCGCAAAAGAACTTGCTTACCAACAGAGAAATGTCTAGGCACCCGTTTGCGATCTGCATAACTTTTTTGCCTGTTGTTGGCTTCTGCCAACCTCTTCCTAATCATTTTCACTTTTTCTTCCATATCCACAAGCATTTCAGGTCCAATGCTTATCCTATCTTCCAGCTTATCCTAGCTTATAGGAGTTCTGCATTTCCTTCCATATAATGCTTCAAATGGTGCCATCTTAATGGCAGAATGATAGGAATTGTTATAGGCAAATTCAACAAGAGGTAAATATTCCTCCCATCTGTATTGCTGATCCATGCAATACATTTTTAAAAGATCTTCTAAGACCTGATTAACCCTTTCTGTTTGTCCATCAGTTTCAGGATGATAAGCGGTGCTCACATTGATTTTAGTCCCTAATGCTGAAAATAAAGTTTGCCAAAACCAAGAGGTTATTCAAGCATCTCTATTGGATATAATCTTTTCAGGTACTCCATGCAATCTGAATATTTCTTGCACAAATTTTTGAGCCAAAATATGAGCTCCATCTATCAAATTTCCCGGTATAAAATGTGCTACCTTGGTTAGTTTATCTACAACAACCAATATTGCATCATGCTTATTCTTAGACATTGGTAACCCTTGAACAAAATCCATACTAACAACCTGCCATTTCCATTATGGAATATCATGCAGGTATAACAATCCAGTAGGATGTTGGTGTTCTGCCTTCACTCTCTGACACTCCAAACAACTTGCTACAAACCTTGCAGCATCGCTTTTCATTCCTTTCCAGAAATATAGCGGCTTGACATCAGCTAAAAGTTTGGTTACTCCTGGGTGTTCAGAATAAGGTGCACAATGAACTTCCTTCCACACCAGGTTTCTAAGTTCTGCAAAATTAGGAACGTAGATTCTTCCCTTAAATCTCATCAATCCATCTAACTCAAAACAGAATCCATCATATCTTGGATCCTTAGGGTCTAATTGCAGAGCTTGTTTCACCTGCTCATAATATTCATCTCCAGATAAACTTTGCAGTACTAAATCTTTAAAATTAGCATGAATAGAGATTATAGAAGCTATGTGTCTTCTTTTGCTTAAAGCATCAGCTACTCGGTTTTCTTTACCTTTGATATATGAAATCTCAAAGTCATAATCTGATATTAATTCTAACCATCTCCTTTGTCTTGCATTGAGATGAGGTTGTGTAAATATGTAACGAAGACTTTGATGATCTGATTTTAGTATAAAAGTCTTTCCCAACAAATAATGTCGCCACATCTGAAGGGCGTGAATCACTGTTGCCAGTTCTAAGTCATGAGGAGCGTAATTCTGCTCATAGTTTTTCAACTTTCTTGATTCATAGGCTATTACACGCCCATCTTGCATAAGCACACCTCCTAACCCTTCTCCCGAGGCATCAATAATAACCTCAAATTGTCCTTCAGGATCAGGGACTTTCAAGATTGGTGTTGTTAACTTTTCTTTTAACAAGTCAAATGCCTTTTGACATTCTTCAGTCCAAACAAACCATTTTCCTTTTCTCTGCAAGGAAGTAATTGGACTAGCAATACTTGAGAAATTCAAAACAAATTTTCTGTAATATCTGGCCAATCCCATAAAACTTCGTACCTCTAAAACATTGGAAGGTACAGGCCATTCCATAATAGCCTTAATTTTAGCTGGGTCAACTGATATCCCTTCAGTTGATATTGTATGTCCCAAATACTGCACTTCTTTCTGAAAGAAAGTGCATTTCGAGAGTTTAGCATACAATTTGTGTTCTCTTAATCGTTGCAAAACAATTTGAAGATGCTATCTATGCTCCTCCTCATTTTTAGAATATATCAGAATATCATCTATGAAAACTAGGACAAATTTATCAAGGCAATCTCTGAAAACACTATTCATGAGATTCATGAAAGCGGCTAGTGCATTGGTTAATCCAAATGGCAACACAGTAAACTCATAATGACCATATCTTGTTCTAAAAGCAGTCTTGTGAATATCTTCATCTTTCAACCTCAACTGACAGTATCCAGATCTTAAATCTATCTTAGAAAAGACTAATGCACCATGCATTTGGTCAAATAAATCATCAATACGTGGCAGTGGATACTTATTCTTTATTGTTGCCTTATTTAGCATCCGATAATCTATACACAGTCTAAGGGTTCCATCCTTCTTCTTGACAGAAATAACCAGAGCTCCCCATGGTGATACACTTGGCCTAATTAGATCTTTAGACAATAGCTCCTGCAATTAAGCCTTCAATTCCATAAGTTTAGTAGTGGTCATTTGATATGGAGCTTTAGATACTGGCTCAGATCCTGGTTTAATTTCTATGGAAAAATCAAAGGTTCTTTTTAGAGACAAGCCTGGCAGTTCCTCATGAAATACATCATTGAAATTGCAAAGATATGGATATTTTTCCTCAAATGTTTGCTTCTCTAAAGCTTCCTCTACTAGGTCCATTTTGACTACAAAAAGTTGACATCCCTTACACCTAGCCCGCTTTAATTGTTTTGAAGCAATAGTTCTGATCCTTATTTCCCTTTGAATACCTTAAAAATTTACTATATTTCCTTTATCATCCAGACACTCAATTGTTTTATGAAAACAATCTACCTTGGCCCTATGTTTCCACAACCAATTCATTCCTAAGATGACATCGTAGGACCCTAAAGGTGCTACATATAAATTTACCTCAGTGGAGAAGTTTGAAATATCAATCTTAGCTTCGAACAAACATTGCTCTACCTGAGCCTTTGAGTGATTTGCATACTCAACTGTCCACAGTTTTGACATAAAACCAGCTCTTCTAGGAAATTTACTTAAGACTCTAGATGACACAAAATTTTCTGTTGCGCCAGTATCAAACATAATAGAAACAGGAACTCCAAATAATGTACCTGTCATCTCAATGGGAGTAATCTAATACTCAGCTTGTCGATTGTCAAGGGCAGCATGAATCCTTTGTTGAAACGCTTCCTACTGCGAAGGAAGTACCGTATTCCTAGGCTGCCCGTCCTGCTTTTTATTAGGACAACGGTTAGCATAATGATCTCCACCACAAGAAAAACATCCTCCAATTGGTCCTCTCTTCTCGGATGGTCTACTCAAAGCATCATCATTCTTCTTAAAATTGTCATTTTTCTTATAGTCTTCATTTCTACGTTCATTACCAAATCCCCCTTTGTTTTTCTGATTTCCTTTATCGAACCTCTTGTTTCCATACCCTTTATCATTCTTCCTTTTATACGTCTGATCATTGTAGTTCTTATCAAATCTCTTACGTTTCTTTTCACGGTAAGCAGAAATGGATTTGATCTTCTGTTCCTGCTTAATTGCTTTCTCATAAACTTGGTCCATTGTGTTTGGACCATGCACCTCCACCTCACCGCCAATCTGAGGATTGAGTCCCATGATAAATTTTCTTATCCGAAATCTTTCATCCTTTTGATATTGAAGAACATACTTCAACAATCTAGTAAATTTTTTTGCATATTCAACCACAGATAGATCACCTTGCCTGAGGTTTTGGAAATCTGTTAACTTTTGATCAAAATATAGTTGTGGTAACCACCTCTTTTGGAAAAGTTCCACAAATTCATTCCATGTCACCTTTAAGGGACTTAATCCCAGTTCCATTATCTTGTTCATCCACCAAGTGGATGCTTCTCCAGATAACTGATATGCTCCCCACACTGCCTTTGTAATCTCAGAGTAATTTCTGATTTCAAAGTATTTTTCCATTTCTGTTAACCATGCTTCAGTTGCATCACCAATTTTCATTCCATCAAATTTGGGAGGGATAATCTTTTTCATATCCTTAGATAGGTCCAGTGCAAGTTTGTCTTTCGTCTCCCTCTGAGTTTCACTATCATCTTGGTTTTCACTTGACATGCCAAGATCCCATTGTTTACTTTTACTTGCATTATTAGAATTCTCATTTTTACCCTCCGTATTCTCAGTTTCATTCACTTTCTTTTCCTATTTGCCCAACCTTTCCTTAGTTTCAGTAAGCATATTAAGAATTCTATCCAATTTATGGGTGGAGTTTTCTTGAGAGTTGTGACCTTCCTGATCTTCTCTCTCATTAAACTCTGATTGATCCATGATTGTTTATTTTCTCACCTGATTAAGCAAGTACTAATCAGTTCTATGATTTATCATTTTGTATATTATCAAAACATAACAATTGCTCATAACCATAATTATTCTCAAACCAAAATTTGTCTTTATTATACTTTGCAAAACTGTATATACATTCTTTAAAGATAGACATATCTCATGTTTCACTCAGTATTTGCAAGTGGGGTGTAACCTTCGGATTCATTGTCTGACACATATTCATGAGGTGTATAACCCTCAGACTCGCTATCAGATGACAGCACAATGATTTCAGCTCTAGGTGGTATACGGGGATCCCTAGTGATCATTGGTACACTAATAGGGCAGCAATTAACCATGATTCGAGCTACCGTCCTAGCTGTCTCTAGGAGTTCTTTTTTCATTCGTTTGAGTCGTGACAGAGCATTGGCAAAAGTTTCCACATCATCTAGCCAAATGTCATTTTCATCATTCATTTTCTCAATAGTCTTGATCATCGCAAGTCGTTTCTGCTTAGCTTGTAGATAACGTTCCTTACCAGCAAAGGACTTCCTTGTAGTTTTCTTGATACGTACCATCCCGGCACAGTAAATCAAATCATTAGCTACCCGCATAATGTTGATTCCTAATCAGGTTAGTGGACTCATCAGCCCTAGTGCTGAACCTGGTTAGCTCTGATACCACATGTAACACCCAATTCTGATTTCACTCTAAAAACTAAGTTTTAACCAAAGGTAATAATTTTTTTTTGAAAGTTTAAAACAGAAAAGTAATTTGTTTCCAATTCTTATAACCAAGAAGAACATCCATTGACTTACAATAATCACGAATATATATCTTAAAGCAAAAGAAAATAATCATCCATAACATTTAATCATTGTGCTGTTAAAAGTTACTTAGAACAAATCCAAAATAGGAACTTACCAATGTCACTGCATCTCGATTGTCGACCATCCAAATTCAAGTCTCGACAGTCCTCAAGAATTAAGAAGAGAAAGTATCTTCAAGGAGCTTAATCTCCAACCATAGACCGTCAGTCTCCTGCACTCCTTCCTAACTGGAAGTGGCCCCACCCTACTCAAAGAGGATAGACTTAGGATAACCAATGGTGTTTGCCATTTGAGTTCTGGTGTTGTGACCTACGCAACTTGTTATCATGTAATCCCCTAGATACCATCTAGTCAAGCATGAGCACTCCACAAGCTATGCCATCCAGTCACAGTGAACAATCAATGCATTTGAGGATCATGCATTACCTTGGCCAAAGGATTTTAATAAAATTAGCGTTGTATCAACGCATGTAATAAGTTCACCCACCCCACTCGACTCGAATTAATCGCAATCCTACAGTTACCTATTTATAAGTTCTATATAACAACCTCGATAACCTCAAGGTGTTTGAAATTCATCATGTATTAACGCATGGCATTGAGGTTTACTCTCTCTCTACAAGCTCATAGAAACCTCTCCATGTTCATGATAAAAGAATGGTTTCCTAGCATATCAATTATTCAGATAATGCTAAAAGTTATTTCAATGTTCTCTAAGCTAGCCCACTGCTTAATTTATCCACTTAAGAGTGGTCACTAAACTCATCTTTGTTGTTTTGGAAGGGTTTCTCTAAAAGCCAATTTAAAGAATACAATGCTTGAAAACCCTACGTTAAAATTTAACACTCACAACATACTACTTCGACATGTCGAAATCTTCGACATAGCTTAATCTTGTCGATCTAAACATTAGAAAACCCTGTCATATCGTTTCTTTTAGCAATAAAATTGCATGCAAGTTTAAACTTGAAACTTGTCAAAAGACTCATTACATCGTTTGAAAAACTTCATATTATTAATTGGTATTATTGTAAGGTCTTCTCTTGGGAACACAACAGTTTAATTACTTTAGTAGTAAAAGAATTACTTACATAGGCAGATAGATTAAAGCTTGTTATTACATGCAGCTAGGTTAGTAATTTGCCATGGTCGACCGACTAGTTTAAAATTAGAAAAAGAGGTTGACAGTGAAGTCTTACATGTTACGACTTGCACCTCTCACTATTGATAATCCTTTATCGATGGTTGATAGAAACAAAGCTTTTACTCAAATACTTGCTGACCTTTAAACTTGACAGAGCCAAACAATAGCATTCGACTGTCCAAAAATGATCTTAGTCTATGTCGTCGAAGGCTTTGCTTCTGCGGTTTGCAATAGTTGTGAAATGTTTTACTACCAACACATACTCAGAATTGCACTCTACACATAACTATAAACCTTCTAAAGGAGAACCAATGACTACACATTATTCTCGACCTTCATCGGACAATGCAATAAATTGTGGGTTTCACATCTAAGGTGCAGTGCAGTGCAGTGTAGGAGACATAACACTGATCTCATTTTGATGATGACAAAAACACGCAGGCTACAATTATTAACAATTAACACTTTGTATCTTCAGGAAATTCTATGTTCCATCGAAATGCTAATGAAGACATTACTTATAACAAGAAAAACTATGACTGGGCAGTGAAGAGAAGAGGGGAACCTGTAGTTAGACTCTCGAGTCCACTTACAAACTGGTCCACGGCATTTGCTATTCTCTCTGCCGTTCCCCTTGTTGCTCCTTGCACAGACTTCTTTTTGCTTCTCCTTTGTGTTCTCTCCTCTAAAACTGACCCTTACTACTCTCTTTCTCCCCTGTGCAACTGCGAAGGAATAACTGTCTCCTCCACTCCCCGACCATGCCTATCGATAAGGGAATCTATCCGGCATGCAAAAAATGTTTTCCACCTTATGCGACCTCAACCAAAAAATGGTTTGGCCATTCCACACAAATCGCGATCATTCTCCAAGATGGAGCTCCACATAGGCGAGGTGGCAGTTGGCAGTTTTAACCAACTGTCTTACTACTCATATCCGTTAAGAGTATAAATCAATGCAAAGGTTTTGAATTAAAAGCTATACCGACAATCAACAAGAGGTCTAAAGCTTGAAGGCAAAACAAAGACTATTCGAATTAAAAGACATCATAAAAAGAACTTAAATGTGTCCCTCTCGAGCTTCTCCCTGATTAACGACATCACTCAAGAATAAAGGAATTATCTCAAAACAACACTTAAATTATAACTAACAATAATATTATATATTCCAATACCATACGACCAAGGGTACTACACACCATGGTCTCTAGATTTTAAAACATTATTTAAACCCTTTAGTATACAATAATAGCCCAATAAAGAACAATTCAACATCCATCGAATTTCGCAAGGAGATGTTTACATCATACGCTCGTAGCGTTTTACGATGATAACGACGAATTGAGCGCAAACGCCAAAAACAAGGTTTGGGATCGACTTACGCACAATTTTGACTTTTGCGCCAACCAAAAACAAGATAAGACTTACAACTCGACCACAAGTATATACATATAAACGTATAAACAAAATATCAGTCGTTCATATTTGTCGACACAATTTAGAGTATTACGACACTGATGTCGATTTGCCATACTCAATACGATGACTTACAAAAGGAGAAAGACCTATTCTTGCAAACCTCGACTCTCGTCTAAAAAATGACTTAGCCCAAACTCAAAGCATCTAGGTTTGTCTACCTGATATGCGTTTTCAGTGGCAAACACCCATGGTTATTCCAGAGTCTATTATCTCTTTCTCAAAGATACTTTCTCTTCTTCTTTCTTCCTGGCGAATATGTTCCATCTATTCCTGTCTTTGACAATCTCACATACAATTTGTGGTCAGAGTACCAATGTTCTAATCAAAACGTATTTATATCAAATCATTTCATTTTCATATCGATAAATATTTTAATTCATAACATCAATTTGATCATAATCAAGTAGATTCCATAATTTCGCAAAATTAACCTTTTCTATTCATTTCATCAGTTCTTATAATGTTAAAACATATCCACATAACTGTACTAATTAAGAAAAATAAATAATAATATTGGATCCAAAAAGGGGATGTAACACCATGCAAGCTATTCTGACCACATGCAAGCAATATCCAATTCATGCATTTCTAACACTGTAGTTAACTCCAACATTATATCAATGCAAGGTGTCTCAACATTATCCACTCATGTACATAAAAAAACACAGCTCCAAGTCTAAATATAAGTCCCCATGAAAAGGGGACACCCCAGTCTAACTCCCACTCACTAGGAGTTATCAAACTCTAAATTTAGACTTAGGAGATGTCAACGAGGTCTTCATGGCTCCCATCTCAAAGTGGGTGCCCAAGTTTGACATTATCCATTTAGAACTTAATTGTAAAAGTCAAAGTGATGTAATTGATAAATAGTTAATCTCTCAAAGTCCTAATGTGTTGGGGAACACATTCCAAGAACTTTGGAGGCACATGAATTGGTTAGGATTGCAATTTAATGGAAACTTATCCCAACATGATCCATCCACTATTGAAATAATAGTCCTTTCCAACACTATACTCTTATTTTGTCATCATTGAGGTCCACTAATTGTAGGATCAAATGTGGTCAATGGAGGGTGTTAGTTGAAGATCTTATCACTCCATTTGAATATGGTGGAATTCATCAATTCATTCCTATAATGCATTAATTGGGCATTCAAGGCACAACCTTACAAAATAATAATAATAAAGTTATATTTTGTGATGAAGTGTTTATATATGTAGAGTTGGAAATTGTTGATTTTGTAATTTATACTTTGTGTTGTACTCATTTTAGTGTCTACACTCATAGTATGTTTAAGGTATTATTTAGGTTAACCCTTTAGTTTTTTAATGTCAATATGTGTTATTTCCTTGATCTAAACAATTTTTAGACTTCAATTTTAGTTTTTGATCACTTAGATGCTAACACAACAGTAGAGTCCTAAACTCCACAATGATCATGGTAACATCCCTGACATTCAAATTTGTCATACACTAGCCAAATCCAACTTTCATACCTTATAAAAGATAAAATCTAACTTTCATCACTTTTTTTCATTTTTCCAACCACCCATTCAAATATTTTTATAAAAGCAACTCCCCTAACCATTTTAAACAATTGGACCTTTTATCTTCTTCTTCCAAACAATCAAAATCTTCCATTGCTTCTTTCCATAAATTTTTTTTTCATATGTTCTACAATTATTCTCCAAAAGATCTACAATCCTCAATATAGCCCTTTTAGTTCCTCTTCATAGTCTTAAATCTTTATTCCTTCCAAAAACCCTTGGCATCTTGGCAACCAATCATTTTATTTATCTCCTCCATTCATAGAACACACACCACAATAGTGTTAGATATCTTATAGGATTTTAATGATAGCTACAATACCTTGTACACACCATAAGCACCCACGCCAGATCACACACTTCTAATATTTCTACATTGCACATAGGGTTGAAATATAACAAATAGGGATCTAACTGAGGCAGATTCCCAATCAGTCCCAATTTTTTTTCTCTTTTAGATATGCAGGTTCAACACCAATATCTCCTCATAGGTACATCAGATCTAGGGTTTGCAAGCACTATAATGATGAGTAGAGGAACACTCATCAACTGTGAGTTTTAGAGTCCAAATTACTAAGGTTTTCACTACACTTGTATGGTCAATACCGTGATCGCTGCTGGAATGAATATCACCACCACAAAACTCTAATTTCTACTGTAGAACTAGTTTCTTTTGATCCTACACACTTCATCTTTTTCATACTAGGGTGCTACCACATTGGTATAGTTTGTATCACAATTCTACAATTTTATGTCAAGAACTAGTTTGCATAGCACTAGCAATCTTCTTCTGCATCAAACTTCAAGCTAGGGATGCTCTTCTTACCTTTTCTTTGTCTTCTTAACATTTCTTTTCATATAAAATATTTTCTATGTTTGTAAAACCCAACTCATGTATTGTTAGATTAGCATAATATTTCATTTACAATATTGTTGTTTTCTATATGTTTAAATGGAGTAAATGAACATTGTTAGTTTAATTAATACACACTTATGGTGGTTTAAAATCTCCCTACAATACACTACAAAAGCATGAAGACTAGACAAACACATAAACCATAAACCAATATTGGAGTTTCCTAATAGTGAAAATGAAAACAATTCCAAGAAGGAATGATAGATGACATAAACTCGTTAGTTCACCAACTCAATACATTTAAACAAAAATCAATGAAGTAACAACACATCTTGCTTTTTTTGGGAATTTTAGAATATTCAATCAAAGTGGGTTGCAACTTTATGAAATGCTCCCAAGGAAACTTAAAAATTTGAAGGTATAATCATGGCAACAACTTGAATTTTTTCCTTGGTGAAATCAAAATTTTTAAAGTCCAATATTTTGAGGTATCACTTGAGTGATACCTCAAAATTTCTCCTCGTCAACAACTTGAGGTTTTCCTTAAGCAATGCCTTGAAATTTCTTCTTGCTAGCAACTTGACGTATCACTTAGCTGATACTTTGAAATTTCTTTATGCCAATAACTTGAGGTATTACCTAGGTGAAACCTTGATGTCTCCTCTACCTAAAACTTTGATGTGTCACCTGGGTGATAGATTAGAGTCTCTCTAGACTATGTGGTATCACATGGGCAACCCTCAGGGTCTTTGAACCCCAGAAGGTATCACTTAAGTGATACCTTGCCTATGGATCTTTCTACTGCAACTTTCAAAATCCACAACTTTTTCATACAAACTCAAAATTAGGTGCAATTTTTGAAGTTGCATGAGTTTTTGACACAAATCCAAATTTTCAATCCTCTCAAATTCCAAATGTATCTACTAGGTGATACCTTACCTCATTTGACCACATCAATCTGTGTCCATTCCCTCCAAGGTATTGCCTTCACAATAGTTTGACACATCCCTTGAGCAACTTCCTTTCACCTTGTCCAAGGTATCACATTGGTGATAGTTTGAGTCCTTCCTAGGAAACATCCTATCTCCATACCATCCAAGATAGTGCCATGATGATAGTCTGAGGCATCCCTTCGACAAATTTCTTTCACCTTTCCAAAGGTGAAGGAAAACTAGGTAGTTCTTAAATTAATCCTATAAGAGAAGCAATGCAATAAGTTATAAATCTAAACAATAACAATAAAGAAACACCACACAACACAAGATATAACTTGAGAAAAACCCTTAGTGGAAATAAGATTACAATACAATCATAAATTATTTGTGCTTTCAACATGAGATACATGAGATCTTCAAACAATGAATTTTGGAGTCAATTTGACAACATAACCTTGTTTTAAACACTTCTATACAAGCTACATCCCAAGCATCTAATATGTAGGCAGAGGCAATCTAGGAAACCTCTAAGGTTTCCAATCCTATGGGCTTTGAGGAACCAAATTGGTCCAAATTCCAATCCATCCACTCATGAATGCATCTCCCATTCTAGAATGTAACTCCCAAGTCAAGGAGTTCACCCACCAAACTTGGGCACTTCATATAGGTGCATTCAAAACTCTTACAAGATGCCCTTATGCATATTATTATTAGCTATTCAAAGATGCTCCATCTAGTCCATTATGTAGACCCCTTCTTACAAGTTCTTACATGTGATTGCACATATCATAAATTCTCCTATGCAACTTACAATGTCACAGATGCTCTTACACATCTTACATGACATATATACTCTTATACATCTTACACATGTCATAATATAGTTACTAAGTGGCATAATGTGTCATCCCAAGGTATCTCAAGATTTGTTCCATGTGGGACACCCTTTTCCATGTGGCTCCATATTTACAACACACTATAATATTAAATATTTACAATGTTACCTAGATTTGCAAGGTGTACAACACTATTCTAACATCTTCCCACTTGTATACATTGCAAAAGAGCAAAAGAACATAAGGGATTCTAAAAAAATAACTAATTTCTAGGGGATAAATGCCCATAGTTAACTTGCACCAACAGTACCACAACCTATCACCACTCATCTATCCCACAACACCACCAAGTTAAAACCATAAGCATCGGTAGAACTTCAACTATCCACATTATAGGTCCAAGTTGTCCTTCTCACACATTAGACTCCTTCCAAAGAACCACCTTGTTGTGGAACATCCCTACTATAGAACCTAGTAAGAAAGCTCCTTGCTATAGAACCACCTTGTTGCAAAATCACCCTACCAAAAAACCTCATTATTGTAGATCCCAATTGCTACAAAATCCACTAACGAACCACTGTGTTGCATAACCTCATAGCTACATAACCTAACCACTGTAGAATCACCATGATACAAAGCCTCACTATTATAGAACCCATTGAGAAACCACCATGTTGTGGAACCTCACTGTTGCAAAACCTAAGATGACTATTACAGGAATGTTGAAGGACTTATCCCATTCCAACACTACTGTATTGAGAAACCTACTACCAACTTCTCCATGGAAGAAGAAACAACTTCCATAACCAAGGAAATATTTAACAACTTGAAGGTCCATCTATCCAAAACCAACAAATACACAAATGATCATCTCATTCCAAAAATATCCAACTACAACATTGCAAGATCTAGGAGCTCACATTGAAAAATGATCCACATCCTCAACATCAGAAGACTATCTATCTTTAATTGATAGACCATGAACAACCATATCATGCCAAGACTCCCACTATGGATCTAGAGTCTACCATGCCATAATGGTACACATCCTCAATACCAAAAGATTGTTTCTCCAACTGATAGAATACACTAACAATCATATAATGCCAATATCCCACTAGAAATCCATAGTCTAGTATGACTCAACAGTTAACATATTTCCAATCAAAATATCATGTCTCCAACCAATAGAACACACAAGTAACCATATCAAACTAAGGTCCCTTTATAGATCTAGAATCTACCTTGGCTCAATGGTTAACATTTTCCAAACTAGAAGATCATCTATATCTAATTGACATAAAACACAAACAACCATATCATGTTAATAATCCTACCATATATCTAGAGTCTACCATGGCTCAATGGTTAACATCTTCCAAACTAGAAGATCATCCATCTCCAGTTGATATAGCACACAAATAACCATATCATGCGAAGACTCCCACTATAGATCCAGAGTCTATCATAACTCAATGGTTAACATCTTCCAAACTAGAAGATCATATATCTCTAGATAAAACACAAATGAATAACCATGTCATGCCAAGAATTCCACTACAAATCTAGAGTCTACCATGGATCAATTGTTAACATCTTCCAAACCAAAGATCATCTATCTCAAATCAATAGATCTACCAATGATTATGTCCCTACACAAAGCTCCCACTACACCTTGATCTAGAACATATTTTGGTAGCATAGCCTACATCCTTAAAACTCTAAAAACCATCCATTTACAACCAATAGATTCACACAAATCATAGCCAAACTCTCATTGCATGATCACCATAGAATATAAGAACTCCTAATGGCACCATGATTTATGTCTTCAAAATTGACAATCACAAATGATTAAATCTCAACCAAAACTCTCACTACATCCTTACCAAAAGCTTCTCATAAAAAAAAGATAACATCTTCATGGATGATTCAATATCCATAACCATGTCATGCCAATACTCTAATTGCATGCTCAGGATCTTCCCATGGCATCATGGTCACCATCTTCAACCTAGAAGATAATATGTCACAACCAACTATGTTCTTACATAACTTTTATTGAATTGTGATCCAAAGCATATCATGGCAACATAGATCACACCCTCAAAACATTGAATACAAAATCCAAACCACATGTTTGCACTGTTGGTGTGAACACATAATTCACACATGTTAAGTTGACTTAGTGAGTCTTCTAGGTGTTTCTAGTTGAGTCTAGTTGTGTGTTGAGTTGTTGATAGTTGGAGTGAGTTGTCTTATTCTCCACTTGTGCAATTAGTTATCATCCTCTAATTGTCACATGTTGTAGGAATATCTCCACTTTCCACTCAAACTTTCACTCCATCTTTCTAGCTCTTACCTTACCTTTATAAGCAAGGCTCTCTCATTGTATTTCACATGATGATCTATGTATAGATTCTTTGCTCCATTGTTTTAGCATCTTCTCTGTTATCTTTGTGTGGAAGGTTGTCTTGATTGTAGGTGATCCTGGCTTGTCGAGTCACTTTGACTCTTACATGGTATCAGAGCCTAATCTGCAGTTTCCTTCCCTCATTGGAGAGGTTTTGTTGGGAGCTATGTGTTAGGTGTGTCCTAGAGTGAAACCGACATCACGGTTGCGATCAAGAGGCCCAAATCTGTATAGATCGATTGTCCAAACGCCGAAATCAGAGAAGTTGAAAAAAAGACAAATTTTTTTTGCCTTTGCCTCTCTGGACAACAGGGATATTCCCTGTGCAGAAAGAATCTCTGCGTCATCGGCTTGCGTCATCACCAGATCTAGTGTCAACCTGATTTGTTGGGTAAAATATTTTTTGTTGGGTTAAATCTTTTCTGCTGATAAGGGAGATGGACCAGTTGCCACCCATGCCCCAATAACCACTATGTTTTTAATCACTTGACCCCCCAATTAAATTTTTAAAAAGAACCAATACACGTAAAATACCAACCAAATAAATTAACACAAATGCACCAATACATGTTCACAACATTTGTACATGTTCACAAATGCACCAATACATTTGTAAATTAACCAATGAAATTAAGACAAGTGTACAAATGTGATGGCGAGCGATTACCGGCACATCGGTGCGAGTACTGGCACATCGGTGCAGATGTATGGGGCGACATGTTGAAATGACCATTTTTCGACCCATGTGCACATAACACGTCCTACAGGGAAATGTATAAGTGCCCAGAAGCCGAAAGAATAGTTTTAAGCTCTCCACTCACATAAGGAAAAACCCAAAAAAAATCATCGAAATTCGATATATCTAACTATGTGTTTGACGTGCGCGAAGTTAGGGTGGGCGGCTACTAACCCCTCTCCCTTGGTGTTTTGTTTTTTAAAAGCAAAAAATATATATCTACTGCCGCAGGGTACAGTCGTACCCTGGGCAGATTTGTGTTTTGCCGTACCCGCAGGGCTATTGGGAAGTCAGGCTTAGATCCTCCCCCGCGTTTAAAGGTTTGAAGATATCATCGGCCCCTTCAAATCATTGGACTGCAGTCGACTTCAAACCACGGCCTGAAGCTTAGTGGAAGGCATCCTACAGAGAGTCGACGGTCGATTTTAATAAATTTTGAAGATGGTAGATTTGTAATAAAGGCTTCGGCCTTTTCTTCTGAGCCTTCGGCGTTCTATATATTCGCAGGTGTTTTTGCTTCGGCAGTCGATATCCAAAGATCTGTGTCATTGACGGCGGATCTCACAAACTGTTTTAAACTCGCAGACTTCAGCGACCACATTGCCAGCAATCTAACATTGGCGGTCGTGGTTTTCAAAATGTTGGCGAGCTTTATATCAGCGGTCATCATTCGCAGTCGGCGTTTTTTTTGATTTTGGACAACAGCATTCGAAGGCAATTGATCACATCGACATGAGTATTAACTGCTCGGAATTGTCTACGCCGTATAAAATTCACGCTGGAAAGTTTTCTTCACTCGTCGGTTATTTCTGTGAGCTCTGCCTTTCGGCTCGGGCCCCCGCGGCCGTACACTTGCAAACAGTCATAAGCGGTTTCAACTTGTGTAAACTGCCACCAGCAGTTTAAAACTCCGACGGGAATCTTTATCGGTGGTTTCAGCATTCGTCGAAAAGCGGTTTAAACCTTTGCACGGGCAGTTTCGACATTGTTACAGTGGTTTCGACTCCATTGGCGGTTTTTCACCTACAAATCAGGCAGTTTTTAGGGTTGTTTCCTGCTAAGAGGTTTTATGTGGTCAAACTGTGGTTTTGACTTCCACATTGGCAGTTTTGCAAAACCCTACCGGCGGTATTTTTTCTCCCAAGGCAGCTTTGACCGGTCAACAGGTTCTCTCCCTGAAAGTGGTTTTCCTCTCACTAGTTTTTTTTTTTTTTCTGTCTGTACTGGCAGTGTTGCACACAGTGGTTTTGGTATATTCCAGCGGCTTGAAGGAATATTCCGTCTGGGTTTGCCCCTCAAAGCCCTAAAGTAGGGTTTTTTTTTTTCTTTTTTGCATAACTTTTGCCCACGGTGTGAAAATTGGGCAAACGAGATATCGACGGAAAGCTGACAGAGAGCACTTCGCAGTGGTATCAGTTATTTTCACAGATTTTTCTGTTTGACAGCATTTATTGCAGGTTGAAGACAAATCTCTTTTATTGGCTCCCGAGCTCATAACTTTTTACCACGATCTCTGATTTTCATGATTCAAGCGGCATCGGAAAGGTATTCAGGAGCTCTACACAGCCATCTATGCACTTTTCTCAGATTTTGCTCCAGGTCCATTTTATTTCATTTGTTGGTTTTTTGGCATTTGAGTGATAACTTGGACATTTTGATACTTGAAAGGGTGAAATTTGTTTTGAGAGGATTTATTTGCTGCAATACATCATTGTAAATAATTGTAATCTCACTCGGATCTTTTTTTAAGGGATTTTGTTGTTTTCCCAATTTTGGTCCTTTGAGGACAATTGTAAATCGCACTAAGTATAAAGTGCCACAACAAATTGGGGGGCTCCCTTACATAGTAAAGGGGTGTTGTTGTCTTCTTGTCTCTCTTTTTCATCATGGATGTGCCTCAAATTCCACTGTTAACTCCATATAATTATTATGAATGGAAGAAAAACATGGAATTTGTATTGTATAAACAAAAGTTACATAGAATAACTTTAGGCACAGATCCTGAACCCACAGGTGCTACTAAGAGAAGAACATGGTTAGATAGAAAAGATGAGGCTTTTGGCACACTTTGTCTTGCTATTTCTCTAGATCTGAGATTTCATGTTGAGTCTTGTACAACACCAAATGAGATATGGACAACACTAGACAATCTCTTTGGCAAGCAAGATAAAATAAGAAGGTTCAAATTGGAGAGTGAGCTAATTGCACTTAATCCTCAAGACTTTGATCAAATTGAATATTTCTTCACCAAGTTTAAGTCTCTCAAGTTTCAACTCAAACAGTGTGGTCTTGAGAAAGAAGATGAACAATTGATTCTATCTATTCTTGCAAAATTGGGTCCTGCATATTCAGTTTATGTTTCTACCTTTTATGCTACAATAGATGCCTTTGGTAGTAAGTTTACAATGCCATCACTTGAGGAGTTTGCTGCACAACTCACTAGAGAACAAGTGAAGCTACTACACATGGGCACACTGAAGTCTCCTAGAAAACAAGCTCTAGTTGCAACACAAAGCACAAAAGATCATAAGGCTTCACATAATAAGGGAAAGAAACAAAATGATTCAAAGTCTAATGAGCAAGAGAATGAATCAAAGAAAACCCCCAACTCTTCTTCCAAAGAGGAGTCCAATAAGAAGAAGAAACCAAAATGTTCTTATTGCAAGAAATTGGGTCATGATGAGACTAAATGTTATGAGAAAAAGTTTGAAGAGATGTCACAACTTCTTCAAAAATGTAACATTGAGTATTCTCCATCAACAACAGTTTTACCCAAGTCTTCTTCTTCGCCACCATCATCATCTACATCTACAGGGACAACGAGAATTGCTAATGGGTCATACAAAGGAAAAGGATAGGCACTCTTTGCTTCAACAAGTCTACAATCATAGAGATGGCTTCTTGATTCAGGAGCTTCTCATCATATGGCATCTTCACAGGGGATGTTCTCTTCATTTCAGTCATGGACTTCATCACCTATTTTGATGGGTAACAATACATACATGCATGCAACTGGAAAATGAACTATTGATGTTGGTCAGAATACATTCAACAATGTGTTGTGTGTACTTTCCTTGACAACCAATCTTCTTTCCATCTATCAGATTACTCATTGTGGTGCAGGGAGGACAGTTGAGTTCACTCCTGATTCTGTGATCATACGAGACTTGGAGAGCAGAGATATCATTGCTATTGGGATGGCTGATCATGCATCTCACTTGTATACTTTCTCCCATTTTGTTTTTGATGATGATGTAGATCCATTGATTGATATTCACACTCATGCATAAGTGTGAATCATGTTTGTAAGGAGAAGTTTGGTCACTTGAACCTTGGTGTTCTTGCATCTACTTGAGTTCCTGAGACTAGTTTTGAGCTTCCACCTTCTTCTGCTTCTACTGAGATTGGCATTGACATAGCTTCATCCACTTCAGTTGAGCAGGATATGGTTTGTCTTCCAGATACAGGTTTTTGGGATGAGTACTTGACAGGTATTTCAGACTTGTTTTGTGAGTCCTATCTTGATGACTTGGAGGACATCATTGATGACATTCATCTCCTCTTTGAAGGAGTTGATTCTTCTACTTCGGATGAGACATCACCTTCTTCTCCTATTCACTTGTCATAGTTTGGCACTGAGTTGGAGTATGTTGAGCATCATTCGGAGGATTCTTCATCTTTGGAGATTGGTGATCTTGAGTTTTCATCTTGTTTTGGATTGTCACATTCTTTGATCGGGCATGCAACACTTGATTATGTGACATCTTTTGGTTATGACATGTGGACACTTGAGCAGTTTTCAGAGACATCATACATCATGAGGCTTTTTCCCTCATACCTTGAGATGGAGTTTCTTTTACATCAGCCTTTAGACTTGTTTCTTCCTAAGGGGAAGAATGTTGTTTGCAGGCTTTGGATTCTCTTCAACATTCTTCTTCGGGCATTCACCATCGGCACATGAGCTACTTCATTGTGGGGGGGACCTATAGTCTCACATTTGCTCTCCTATGGGGGGGGGGGTAATTGATTGTACATATGTGTTGGATGTAGTTCTTGGGGGGTCTTGAGTCCTCCTTCCATCACATCTTTCATTTGTTTTTGCATTCTCACTTTTGGAGAGGAGTTTTGTCCCATGAGGTTTTCTCCTTTTCTCCACTTGAGATTTGTTGTACATGGGTACCTAACATGGCCTAGTTGCCGGGACCCATCATCATAGCATCTTTGTTTTAGTTAACTACTCCCTAAGTTGCACTTAAGGGGGGGTGTTGGTGTGAACACATAATTCACACATGTTAAGTTGATTTAGTGAGTCTTCTAGGTGTTTCTAGTTGAGTCTAGTTGTGTGTTGAGTTGTTGATAGTTGGAGTGAGTTGTCTTATCCTCCACATGTGCAATTAGTTATTATCCTCTAATTGTCACATGTTGTAGGAATATCTCCACCTTTCACTCCACCTTTCTAGCTCTCACCTTGCCTTTATAAGCAAGGCTCTCTCATTGTATTTCACATGATGATCTATGTATAAATTCTTTGCTCCATTGCTTTAGCATCTTCTCTGTTATCTTTGTGTGGAAGGTTGTCTTGATTGTAGGTGATCTTAGCTTTCTGAGTCACATTGACTCTTACATGCACAATTTACTCTTGAAATTTACCGTAAAAATAGATTAGGAGGCACCAAAACCCATATTTGACTACTCTTATAAAGATATCTCCAATAAGAGTTTACAAGGCAACTCTCAAGCCCTCACAAGCTTACCAAAAGACTAGGAGGTTAAGTATCTAGTGATTTTCCATTTGAGTAGGGGATAAAGATAAGCACCTAACATAAGAACTTTAAACAACAACTAATACAATTAGTGCTTCCCCATGTGACTAGGGGGATAAATCCAAGCACTCAACATAAGTAATTTTAATTGTATATGACCATAAATTGAAATCTTTGCATAATCTCCACATAACCAAGGACTTATCCATACAACTAAACAAGAGATTCAAGTAACTAGATATGACTAACTCCAAAAGAACAATGGTTGAATCCAAGAAATATTACAACAAGATTCACAATACACTCATTAGGATCTACAAGAAAATCCTCTATTTTGAGCTTCCATAGCTCAAAGTTTGTGTTGTTGAACCTCTCAATCCCCATTTTGACGTTTTCTACTCTCTATACCTAAAAAATAAGATCATCTATACAGAGCCCCTACTTAAACAAAAATCAATAACACCAAAAGGACATCATGCCCTCCTTCAAGCCAATACTAGGATCTAATACCAAATGAAAGGAAACTAGATAGTTCCTACATTAATCCTATGAGAGAAGCAATGGAATAAGTTACATATCTAAATAATAAGATTAAAGAGACAACACACGACACAAGCTATACCTTGGAAAAAATCCTTATGGTAAAAAACCCTATCTTTAAAGAACACTCAATGTATTAATAGAACATAAAATTACAATACAATCATATAGTATATGTGCTCACAACATGAGATCTAAGAGATCTTCAACCACTAACTTGTGGAGTCAATCTGTCAACATAACCTCACTTTAATCATCACCATACAAGCTACATCCAAGACCTCTAATATATAGGTAAAGACAATCTAGGAAACCACCAATTACTTTCAATAGTATGGGCCAAACCAAGGGCAAAGTTCTAACATTATCCACTCATAAGTACACCTCCCATAATAGAATGTAACTCCCAAGTCAAGGAGTATACCCACCAAACTTGGGTGCATTCAAGCCTCTTATAAGATGCTCTTACAAATTTCATTGTTAGATAGTCAAAGATGCTCCACCTAGTCCAACACCAAAGTTATCATATTACAAGTGAACATGCTCCATAATGTCAAAATTTTATATAATTTGTATCAATGATAGTTAATATGGAGATTTGATGTAATTAATAGTTGTGTTCAATCTGGGAGGATGGACACGGTAGGTGAAGGACATAAAGTGGAGGTTGTTATAGATGATTATCCTATTGAGTCTATTCTTCCTATTAATCATGAACAATTATTCTCCCGCCATCAACTTAAAGTAAAGACAATCACATGGTTTGATTGCAAACAAATTGGAAAGATGATACTTGAAATGGTTTTTGTACTTTCCCTCCAAAGTCTCTCTGATGACAGTCAATGTGGAGCATCTTAGGGAGGATGATTTTCCTATGGATTCATCAGTTTTCAATGAATATAGTAACTCTTCTAATCTTTTCCATTGGTGTAGTGAATTTTGTAAGCAAAATACTATTGTTTTGAAGGTTTCTTCTCCTTTTGGGGGAGAGATTTTGACTTATTTGGGAAAGTGTTTGAATAAGGTTTCCATTGTAGAAGGTGTGATCTTAGAAGATGTTTTGTTGTATAAGGGAAATGGTTGATACCAATTTTGCAATTTCACTTTCTTTTGGGAAAAGGGTTGAGGCTCTAATGTCCTTTTCCTTGGGAGACACATAGTTCTATCTTGCATATGACTATGGATTTCCATATTTTAGATGAATGCCTAGATTCAATTTTGGGAGATATGGGCAATAGGTCCCTTATGTTTTGTTGTTTGGAGAAGCACCCATGAAATGAAGATGTTATTTCTTATATGAAGAATACATAACACATCTTTGCAAATCCTTCTCTCTCCTTGTTGAAACAAGGTTTCTTCATTCAATTTTAGTCTATAGAGGATTGTAAATACATTGTGTGTACCAATGAGCCATGGTTCTTTGGTAAGGTTGGTGTGTTTGTGACTCCTTATATTCATTTTTTTGGTCTAATGGTTGCTACCATCACTAAAATTATAATGTGGATTCACATGTATAATCTCCCATTGATTATGAGAGACCCTAGGTTATTTCAAAGGTTGGTTGGACAAGTGGGTGATTTTGTGAAAGTTAATTTGGAGTAGGATGGATCCTAGAGAATATTTGTGAGTCTTTATGTCATGCTTGATATTTCCAAGCCAATATTTCACTCCATTAAGATTATATCTTCATAGGGTTCATGGAATCAATTTTTGAATTTCAAGGGGATACCTTTCAGGGGATTTTAGTGCAATAAGATTGGTCACATGATTATAGGGTGTCCCTCTCCTCTTTCTATGGGATGTCACTCAGTTCTTTTGTAGAAATGGATGAGGAATTTTGGAATCCCTGATGAGAATTTCATCTAGCACCATGGCCATTTCTTTGAGAAATTAAGATTTTACCTAGTTCTTTGTCAGCTAACAATAGGGAGGAGGTTAATAGGCTTGGGAAAATTTCCTCATCATCTGGGGGTTTGGACCATGTAGAAGTTTTGAATTTACCTAGAATTTAAAATAATTATTTGTTGGAGACCATTGGAGAAGAGGCATAAGTTCTCAAGGATTTGATGAAGTTGTAAGAGGTAGAATGTCTTGATTGTTTAGCATGACAAGAAAACTAGTGATTTACCACAAATGTTTTAACCATCTCATAACCAAAGAGTAATAAGACCAAAGTAAATTGTGGGCCTTTAGGGAAGTGTAGAGGAAGGAAATGGGAAGTAAAGAGATTGTAAATGGAGGCTTGAGACTCAATTAGTGAGGGGTCCTAGTTGACTATGGAGGGTTTTCTTTCCCACTGGGGAAGGAAGTTTCTATTGGCATGTGTTTGAGGCTACTTTTCCTTATTTGTGAGGATAAGTGATTTTTATGTTAGGGGATGGTGGATATTGCCTTCTTAGTCTCTTGGTGTTGGAGCAACCAAAATCAACAAGCAAAAAACAAGAATAACTTCCACAAAAGATAATTACACATAAAAGCCAATAATGTATTCAAGAGATAATTAGAATGTACATATATTCCTTGTATAAATAGGCATGAGAGAGAAGGTAGGATGGACGAACACAATGACTGACTAACCTTCCTAAGATGTGACACTTGTGAGCTCAAGTGACAAGTTCTCATGCAAGTGGTAAGTACACATGTAATAGGTGTCTCAAAAGTATGAGAACACATGTCTTCACCACATGAGGTGAGACAAACTCTAAAATAGCTAAGTAAACTTAAGCTAAGTGTGAATAGGTCAATTCTAGTAAAGTTGTTATCCTAACTAGTTACAATATGACCTTATTTACACTAACACCCCGCTTAAGTGCAACTTAGGGAGAAGTGATACAAAGATGATGGGTCATGACTACTGGGCCATGTTAGCTACTCACGTACTAACAATTTTCTCAAAAGTGGAGTAAAGGAGAAAACCCTATGGGAAAAACCCCTCCCCAAAAGAGAAATGATACATGATAAAATTGTACAAATGAAGAAGAAGAAGATAGAAGGAGGACTCAACATGACTCCCCAATGACTACTTCTAACACTAATGTACAATATATGTTCCCCCCATAGGAGAGAAAAATGAGAAGGTTAATGTGACCCCCCTAGGAAATGTGAAGGAATGAACTCCATGAAAAAAGATTCTTCCTCCCAAAACTGGTATGAGAAGAGAAATCATGCAGTGTCCCCTCAAAATACCTCCTGTAGTGTTGGTAGAAGCTTGACACTGGATGCTAAAGATGATCCATGATCACTGAGCCACATTTCTTCCCTAAGGAAGAAATAAAACCACATAAGTGTGCAAATGATCTTCCCCTTCCAAATAGAAATATGCCAGAAGAAGAATTAAAGTCTTTGAATTCTACACATGATTCAAAGATGCAAATGATGCTCATGATATCTTCGTAGGATACTCAAGTATCTCCAAGCCAATGCTAACGTGTGACAAATGGTGATAACACGAATTAGGTACCATAAAAGATTCAGGAACAAGGACCATAGGGACCATAGACATGTATGGTCATAACTGGACTGATGAGAATCTGATACTACTACAAAGGATGCCAAAATACATGACAACTGAGTCGAATGTACGGACTCATAAATATTTACAAAATCTATCACTATAGAAGCTGATGTAGGAAAATCAAGAACAATCATATCTGAAGAAGACAATGGTGATGCAAATTCATTGAAGTTGTCATCAAATAGAAGACAAATGTCCTCAATGGTGTCTCCCAAATCTGCAATGTGAGACTCTACAAAAAAGGCATGAAATGTTCGGTAGATATGCATCCCAATGTGGTGGATTTGGAAAGACGATATCAATATCTTGGTGCATAGAATCATTGGAAGCCATACATGAGACAAATTTGGATTAGAATGTGCCATCAGGTGATGGTGGAGATGAGATCTCAATGTAAGTCAATTGACTAGGTTGTCCATCCCCAAATGATGGTGTCTCACAGGATGTGGGAGTGAGATGAGATGATTTTTCTACAAGTGCTTTATAATGATCTATAGAAGTTTGATAAAGATGAAGAAGTTGTTTTAGTTCATCGATTTTATGATGATGACATTCTTTTGTTGTATGCCATTTTATCCTAGAATATCCACTTTTGATTTTTCATTTATTATGACATTTATTGAGAATATACATCCAACACATAAAAATCAAATATAACTTAGTCATCTAAAACTACATTATCATCATGTGTGAAATAAGATTAAACTATTCTAATCATGATACCAATGCCTAGTATAATATGCCAATAGGATCATATGTCCATAATTAAAATGAGCAATATTAAGGATTGTCAAAATAATAATCAGTCTGTCAGTGTAAATAAGCTCACCAGAAAGGGTGGGCCTCACATCCCCCCTAAGACTAAACTTCCTCCTGGAAGTCCTCAAAGAGGTGAGGATAGGGCAACCCACCATCGATCCATTCCATCATGGTGATGAGGTCAAAGGGATTCCTTAACCCAAGTTGTAAAGAAAATAATTAGTTAAAATAGTCATCACATAACAAGTATCCTAGATGGTAACTTTCTCCATGAAAGGAACAATCATTCATCTAAGAGAAAAAATCATACCATACATCTCTACTTACATTCCAAACATAGGATAAGGGCATCAAGTCCCCTAACATAGCTCACAAATTATTAGAAGGGCCACATAGAATTAAGTCACACCAAGGAAAGTTAGAACCACATTAAACATTTTGTTATCACCTACTATATTATAAGTTGTCTAACCTTTCGTAGCCATCAAGAATATCTTAGACTAAATTCTATGCAATAATTAGGGAGTTGTACAAACCAATGAGTCAACAAGATGCCATAACCAATCACAACTATTGCAAACATTTAAGTCCTCTTTACAACTGTTACTATTTTCTTAACTCTTAGCTCACACACAACGCACACCAAACTCACATATCTTGATTATATAAGTCATAGAAAAAGATTTCGTGAGACTCACCAAATAGGATTTGTGAGGTTGACAAGAGCCATAATATATTTGAGTAATCCCTAAGACCATGGAACCATAAACTAGATAACCAAGCAGATGTAGGGTCACTGTGTAGAATTCATATAATCTTTGATACAAAAGAATCAGTATCACAAGTATCATAGATCTATATACCAATAGGATGGTCTAAGGGTCCTCCCTGAGTATCCCTTCATACTTTTCCTAGTACCTTTGTATTATTTTCTTAAAGGGTTAGCCTCTAAGATGGAGGTACACAAGAAACAACACACCTAGACTTAGGGGGAAAAGAACTACAATTGTCCCATGCTGGTCCTATTTGTAATTCCCATCCTTACAATATCATTCCCAAACCATATACTCCCCTTTACATCGTACCAGGTACCCCTTTGGATATGGTAATTTACACGTCACATTACTTCACATGTACCAACAGTAGCAAACATTAAGAAAGTCCTCAAAACAAGAAGGTATGTAATAAGGTAAGGTTCCAAATTAATTTCACCAATAAAATTCATAAATGAAAATAAAGTTCAAAAGGGGCCACTAATGCAACAACCAAAAACTTGAACCAAAATATGATTAAACAAGTCCTTGAGGCAAAGAGGGCCAACATAAATTAGCTAAGGAGCCCAAGGAAATGAAATTCAACACCGTTGGTTTAACAATAAGAAAATTCATAAATTTAAATAAATAAATAAATAACAATAGAACAATCTCATAAAAAATGCACATTACAAACACCACATGGATTTAACAAAGCCACCTAAAGGGAGAAGAGGAATTGTGGCCTCAAACCAAATGAAGATCATAAAATGCCTTATCTTATCAAGCCACCACATGACCCACACATCCCAGGACATGCTTTGCAAAGAATTCCATGTGTCAAGCAACTTAAGTATAACATATGCAAGAGTGTCTTTAGTTCTTTGCTCGGTAGGAATAAAAACCAAATTCCCTCAAGAATACTACCAAACACCATCCCATAATCCCAAGTCACCTCTATATCAAGTGCCAACACTATTGCATCTCAAATAACACCTCCTATCATCCTACCCATGCTTTCAAGTTGCTAGAACAATCACCATGCCATACTAACTCAAGTTGTGACTAGCATCTCATCAACTATCTTGGTACAACACCATGTGCCAATGTTGAAAGTCACCAAACCAAAATGTTCACAACTAAGCTCAAATTTCCTGACCATTGGCATAACAATGCTTGTATCCAAAAGTGGTGCTAAGGATCCATATAAGATGGTAGTTCCAAAATCTAGTACCAATGATGAAACAAGTACACAAATTTAATGACTAACCCTAGTACTCATACCAACATGAATAACAAATGTCTGAACTTGATGTGAGAATAGGATCTAGGTTCAATGGGACATTAGGGTACGTCCTCAACCCATGGAACATGAATGACAAGGAGTAGATTTGCACTGTGAACCAACTAGTGTGGTCCTAGTGTGTGGAAGAGTCTATCAGGATAAAACATCCATAGAGAATTACAACCTTCCAATGGGGGTCCTTTCCCTCTCAACCCCTAGTTACACTAATGTACTCTTAGTCTAGAGGGAGGTCCAACACTAGGGAAGACACCAACACAAAAAGGAATTAAAGATCATGAAGAGTGGCTCACACTTTCTTTCAAAGGACCACCCATAAATATTTCAAAGGGAACACATACATGGATCACACATGATGTCCACAACCCTTCTCCACTAGTTGGATACCATATATCACACACTAGAGATACAATCACAAAATTTACTGGTATTTGTAGCTAGGGTAAAAATTAGGGTAAATGCATTAAAAACAAATCATCAAACCCTAACAAGAACAATGAAGTGCAAGATAGCATAGAAATTGAAATAACAAAGCAAATCAAACCCAAATCTCTACACTAAGCTTGGCTCTCCTCCATTGCTCTTCTCAATATTGCATAGGAATGCATGATTTCGAAGGATGAATGTTGGTTGATTATTCCAATAGCATAACGGTGCTTGGAAACTAGATTCTAGAGGAAATTCAATAGCATAAGGTTGCTTGGAAACTCCTTCCTCAAATGGCTTGGTTGAGAGTTGATTTATAGGATCTGAGTGATTTGAATTGATGGCTAAGATTGAAAGTTGATTTGAATGATGTGAATGGTTGAGATCGAATAGGGTTTCCCACTCCATGAGGAGTTGTAGTCATGTGACAAGTGTAGGGTAGACCTAATTTAAATAATGTTTTATTTAAATTAGTGGGACATGTGAAGTGTATTAAATGAAAAATATAGTATGTGACATGTGTTGGATTATGGTGAAAGGTGAGGGAAAATTCAAATATGATTTATTTAATTAATTGGAAAGTGGGATAAATGGGATTAGGAGTGGGATTAGGACAAAATGCTACAAGATGTCTCTAGTAATGTGTCGACTAGGTAATGGTCAAGACATGGAAAAATTTAAGTGTCTACATTTTTTCCCTCTTTGAGATGATGTTGTGAATGTTGTGAATGTTGTGACTACGAGTAGTAACATCATTTCAAAGAAGCTAAGCTATGGATAGAGGAAAAGGGATGATGATGTAAAGATAGGATGATGATGCCCCCTTGAGAGGATAGGCGGGTTGAACAAACACGTCTGGCTCTTGAAATGAAAGGGATTGGTCAAGGAAGAAAGATGAGGGAATGAGTGGAAGAAATGAATGGTGCGTTATGCTGCAATGAAGGTGAGTAACCATGAAGTTTGATATAGCACTAGATGTTATGCACCAAGGTATAAGGACCAGGGTGACGATGTGTCTTGTGCACCTAGCGTAATACAACCTTGTCTAGGCGTATGAGGAAGTAAACTTAGGGCATTAAAATCCTAATGCACAAAAGGTATGATATGACCTTAGATGCAAAGGTTAATGTAAAAAGCTATTCCAACAACATGCCATATAAGACACTTAGTCTGGTTTCGACAATGCAACATCTTGTATAAGATAATTGATTGATTGATTGATACTAGTGTTGTTGGTCATGCGGTTCAACACCAGGATTTGATTAATGATTGCAATAATGATGTCTAGTTTTAGGAAATGAAACATGTCGTATAAGACACCTGGTCTAGTTTTGACAATGTAACATCCTGTATAAGACAATTGATTGATTGATTGACACTAGTGTTGTTGGCCATGAGAATCAACACCAGGATTTGATTAATTGATTAATTGATTTGGTTTACGTCAAGATTAGGATCAAGACCATTGATGTAATTGGATAATTTGACTTGATTGATTGACTTGATTGATATTGATTAAATATGACTTTCATTTGGATCATTGCTTGGAATGATTTGATAAGGATGATTGGATGAAGTGATTGAAGAATTGATTGATTGAAGAATTTATGACTTGATTGGATTGATTTGATGATTGATGAATTGGATTGATGTTGATTTAGATGACTTGATTGGATTGATTTGATGATTAGATTGAATTGATGTGATTGATTTGGATGAATTGATGATTTGATTTGAGGAATTGGTTTAAAGAATTGAATTGGATGAATTGATTGATTGGAATGATTTGATTGGATGATTTTATTGCTTGGATTTTTGTTGGATATTTGATTTTTTTGTATTTTTGGGAATATTTTAATTATTTTTTGTGTTTTGAGTTTTTTGGTATTTTTGCATGTTTTGAGATGGCATTGGATGACAATTTGAATAGCCTTTGTGCTAGATACCAATTACAAGGGAAAACCAAGTCTAGGTGCAATGATGAAGAATGGGATTGATGGATAAAAATGATGGGTGATAGTGGAGGGGATGGATGGGTGAATCATAAGGGACCTAGGATGTGATCTCCAAAGACTATGTCACATAGGAATAACATGCCCCATTATTGGTGTAATACTTAGGATTTTTCTTGAAAAAGCCTATGACAATAGGATGATTGGATGGATGAATGGAAAGGATGAAGTATATCAAGAGATATCCACAACATGTGTCAACATGTTGACCCTATATCTTTATCAAGATCAAAAGGAGGAAGGAAGGATGAATGGATTCGATATGATAGGTATATGGGTATAATGGATAAAGACGGTAAGATAGGATAGGAAATGGTATGATGGAATAGATAGGTTGGATGAGACAATGTGCCCCCAAGTGTAAGTGACATAGATAATCAACCTACACATGATGCCTATTTGCTAGGTTTTCATCATGGTACTTATCCAAGGCGCCACCAAGGCTGGTTTTCACCATTGGATGAAGGGATTTCTCTTTACTTTTTTGATTTTTTTTTTGATCTTTGACTTTTTGAATGGGATAGGTGGATATGGATAGGAGGGACTCGAGTGTCTAGTTCTATGAAAGGTGATATTGTCCCATTAGAGATAGGTGTCATTGCATGGACCATGTCAAATGTCATTATGGCCAAGGTGTTGGTAAGGGATTGCATGAAAGGGAGATGAATTATATAATGGATTATGATGGGGATTATGTAGGGAAGATAGTGGATTATGATGCGGATTAGGTATGGTAAGATAGTGGATTATGTAGGACTTATGAAAAAGGATGGATGAAAGGCTTATCCAAAAGCATGGACCATAGGGAGGTGATGGGTGAAATGTGTAGGATAGTGGATGAAAGATGGGGAGATGGAGGTATGTGGGAATGTTTTAGAATGGAATGGAACCATTACCAATGGTTGCACACACCGTGATAAACATTCACTACAACAAAACATGCAATTAGCGCCTAAAATAGTGCTAGATTTTAGTGCATTTGAGTTCATGAATTGGAGCAAAATGTCGGAGCAAAACTCGGTGCTAAATTGCATTTCACTTTGGTGCCAGATTTAGTGTCAGATTTTGTAACTTCTACTTTTGCTTCTTGTGTTGCTTCCAGGTTTGCTTCTAGTTTTTCTTCCAGGTTTGCTTCTGATTTTGCTTCTAATTTTGCTTCCACTTTTGCTTCCAATTTTGCTTCTGACTTTTCTTCCAATTTTGGTTCCGATATAACATCACTTGTTGTATCTATCTTTGCTTCCATTTTTGTGTCTTTTGTTGCTTCTAATATGGCTTCTATTATTGCATCTTTTGTTGCTTCTAAAATTGCTTCCATTATTACTTCTTTGTTTGCTACCTGAATTGCTTCTGTTTTTGCTTCCTAGATAATGCCAAGTTTTGCTTCCAAGATTGCTTCTAGTTTTCTTCTAGTTTGACTTCTATTGTTGCTTCTAAAAATGCTTCTTGTTTTGCTTACATTTATTAATTTAATTAGTTAAATATGTCACGCCTCTTAAATAACTCATGATTATAGAGTAAGTAAATTAAATAGCTATAATTTAATTGAATTTGACAACATCCATCCTGAGTAGTAAATTAAAATCATCATATGTAATAAATATCCATCCAAAAATCATCGACCACTTTCAATATATATAAATTGATAAGTCAATACTGATAAGATCATCATCATATATAACTAAAACAAGTGAAAGTCAAATATGCTAGTAGATCAATAACATGTCAAAATGATACATGTCCAACAATCGACATAAGTCAAAATGATACATGTACAAATGATATAAGTAAAAATGATAAATCGTGTAACTCAAAATGATACAAGTCAAGATGATACATGTCCAAATGATATAAGTCAAAATGATACATGTCAAAGTGATACAACTCAATAATATGGTACTGCAGGCTGTGAAAATGATACATATGATAGTAACCATGAAAAGAGGCATCATAACGATATATCAACAATGATCCATGATGCAGTCTATATGATCATGAATGTCACTGGCTACTACTAGCAACTGCCTCATCATCATCATCACCATCGTGATCATCATCATCATGATCATCATTGTCGTCATCATCATCGTCATTGGCCTCAGTGTCTTCTGTATCTGCGTCATCATCATGCTCTACTATGTGATATGTACCAGAACCAACATAATATGGATCTATATCATGAGGATCATCTTGATCTTCTGGAAGACCTGTGTTCTGCAAAAAAAACATTTATAATGAAAAGTTATTATTTATTTCATGCAATAATTTATTTTTTTGTTATATATCTAATATTACAACATATGAAATGAAACCATAATCATATTACATCATATCAAAGTGCACATACCATAATAAAATTTCAAAGAAGTTATAGCTAATATGTCATTCCAATGATGTAAAACATGCAACAATTCTAATAAACGCTAGTAAAGATCATAAAAAAATTTGTTATACAATTTAACTATCAACTATAAATTCTATTACATAACCTTAAGTGCCACAAATTGCTTGGTCCATGTATGTTCTATTTCACTATTAATGTTCAATAATTATTTATCTTAAGGTTCATGAGGAGCCTTAAGATAAAGGTCTATTTTGTTTGAAAACAAAAATGAAGTTAGCAATATGGCTTTATTCAGCCAATTTTAGAAAGAAAAAATGTTAGCCCTATTCTCGCTCATAGGTCTTCAATGTGAGTGGGAATAGGGCAAATTTGAGGATTTAGAAAGAAAGATAAAGTTTAGGGTGTCTTCAAGATAGCCAGCACGGGCAAGGAGGTCAACTATGCACACATAATGATCAATTGTAGGTGTAATGCAATAAGGGTTACAAATGTGATTGAAGTATGTACAACACTCATCCACTAAACCTGCATGGCTGCATGCACCTAGAATACAAGCAAAGATTACAATGTTAGGATATGTTCTAGAGTGCTTAATTAATTCAAATATTTTGAGAGCATCCTTACAAAATCCATTTTGTGCATATCCTGCAAGCATTGCATTTCATGAGATGACATCTCTTTGAGGAATTTTGTCAAACAGTTTACCTTTTTTGTCTATGATTCCATATTTTGCATACATGTCTATGAGAGCATTTCAAACTATAATATCTCACAAGAATCCCCCTACCATTATGCTTTGAAGGATGTCCATACCCTGTTCGAAAGCTCCCATTTGGGCACAGGCAGGGAGGATGCTGGCAAAGGTTGCAGAATTTAGATTTACAGCTGACAATTGCATTTGCTTGAAAGTTTCTAAATCCTATTCAACAAATCCATTTTGTGCAATCCTGCAATCATTGCATTCCATGAGATGACATCTCTTTGAGGAATTTTGTCAAATAGTTTGTGTGCCTTGTCTATGCTTCCACATTTTTCATATATGTCTATCAGAGCATTTCCAACTATAATATCTGACAAAAATATGCCTTCTATTATGCCTTGATGGATGTCCATACCTTGTTCCAAAGCTTACCATTTTGATACAGGCAGAGAGGATGTTGGCAAAGGTTGTGGAATATGGCTTTACACCTGCCAATTTCATTTGCATGAAAGTTTCTAAGCCTTTTCAACAAATCCATTTTGTGCATATCATGCAATCATTGTAGTCTATTAGACCACATTTCTTTCAGGGATTTTGTCAGACAGTTCACATGCCTTGTCTATGCTTCCACATATATCTCTCTCTCTGTATATGTATATTCAATTGCGTTTGCTTGAAAGTTTTTAATGCCTTATCAACAAATCCATTTTGTGCATGTCATGCAATCGTTGCAGTCCATGAGACAACATTTCTTTGAGGGATGTAATCTATTTTATGCACACAGAGAACATCTATATCTAATTGACATAAAACACAAACAACCATATCATGTTAATAATCCTACCATATATCTAGAGTCTACCATGGCTCAATGGTTAACATCTTCCAAACTAGAAGATCATCCATCTCCAGTTGATATAGCACACAAATAGCCATATCATGCGAAGACTCCCACTATAGATCCAGAGTCTATCATAACTCAATGGTTAACATCTTCCAAACTAGAAGATCATATATCTCTAGATAAAACACAAATGAATAACCATGTCATGCCAAGAATTCCACTACAAATCTAGAGTCTACCATGGATCAATTGTTAACATCTTCCAAACCAAAGATCATCTATCTCAAATCAATAGATCTACCAATGATTATGTCCCTACACAAAGCTCCCACTACACCTTGATCTAGAACATATTTTGGTAGCATAGCCTACATCCTTAAAACTCTAAAAACCATCCATTTACAACCAATAGATTCACACAAATCATAGCCAAACTCTCATTGCATGATCACCATAGAATATAAGAACTCCTAATGGCACCGTGATTTATGTCTTCAAAATTGACAATCACAAATGATTAAATCTCAACCAAAACTCTCACTACATCCTTACCAAAAGCTTCTCATAAAAAAAAGATAACATCTTCATGGATGATTCAATATCCATAACCATGTCATGCCAATACTCTAATTGCATGCTCAAGATCTTCCCATGGCATCATGGTCACCATCTTCAACCTAGAAGATAATATGTCACAACCAACTATGTTCTTACATAACTTTTATTGAATTGTGATCCAAAGCATATCATGGGAACATAGATCACACCCTCAAAACATTGAATACAAAATCCAAACCACATGTTTGCACTGTTGGTGTGAACACATAATTCACATATGTTAAGTTGACTTAGTGAGTCTTCTAGGTGTTTCTAGTTGAGTCTAGTTGTGTGTTGATTTGTTGATAGTTGGAGTGAGTTGTCTTATCCTCCACATGTGCAATTAGTTATCATCCTCTAATTGTCACATGTTGTAGGAATATCTCCACTTTCCACTCAACCTTTCACTCCACCTTTCTAGCTCTTACCTTACCTTTATAAGCAAGGCTCTCTCATTGTATTTCACATGATGATCTATGTATAGATTCTTTGCTCCATTGTTTTAGCATCTTCTCTGTTATCTTTGTGTGGAAGGTTGTCTTGATTGCAGGTGATCCTAGCTTGTTGAGTCACTTTGACTCTTACATGGTATTAGAGCCTAATCTGTAGTTTCCTTCCCTCATTGGAGAGGTTTTGTTGGGAGCTATGTGTTAGGTGCGTCCTAGAGCGAAACCGACATCACGGTTGCGATCAAGAGGCCCAAATCTATATAGATCGATTGTCCAAACGCCGAAATCAGAGAAGTTGAAAAAAAGACAAATTTTTTTGCCTTTGCCTCTCTGGACAACAGGGATATTCCCTGTGCAGAAAGAATCTCTGCGTCATCGGCTTGTGTCATCACCAGATCTAGTGTCAACCTGATTTGTTGGGTAAAATATTTTTTGTTGGGTTAAATCTTTTCTGCCGATAAGGGAGATGGACCAGTTGCCACCCATGCCCCAATAACCACTATGTTTTTAATCACTTGACCCCCCAATTAAATTTTTAAAAAGAACCAATACACGTAAAATACCAACCAAATAAATTAACACAAATGCACCAATACATGTTCACAACATTTGTACATGTTCACAAATGCACCAATACATTTGTAAATTAACCAATGAAATTAAGACAAGTGTACAAATGTGATGGCGAGCGATTAAAAAAAGATCTGAGTGAGATTACAATCATTCACAATGATGTATTACAGCAAATAAATCCTCTGAAAACAAATTTCACCCTCTCAAGTATCAAAATGTGCCGGTAATCACTCGCCATCACATTTGTACACTTGTCTTAATTTCATTGGTTAATTTACAAATGTATTGGTGCATTTGTGAACATGTACAAATGTTGTGAACATGTATTGGTGCATTTGTGTTAATTTATTTGGTTGGTATTTTACGTGTATTGGTTCTTTTTAAAAATTTAATTGGGGGGTCAAGTGATTAAAAACATAGTGGTTATTGGGGCATGGGTGGCAACTGGTCCATCTCCCTTATCGGCAGAAAAGATTTAACCCAACAAATCAGGTTGACACTAGATCTGGTGATGACGCAAGCCGATGACGCAGAGATTCTTTCTGCACAGGGAATATCCCTGTTGTCCAGAGAGGCAAAGGCAAAAAAATTTGTCTTTTTTTCAACTTCTCTGATTTCGGCGTTTGGACAATCGATCTATACAGATTTGGGCCTCTTGATCGCAACCGTGATGTCGGTTTCGCTCTAGGACGCACCTAACACATAGCTCCCAACAAAACCTCTCCAATGAGGGAAGGAAACTGCAGATTAGGCTCTAATACCATGTAAGAGTCAAAGTGACTCAACGAGCCAGGATCACCTGCAATCAAGACAACCTTCCACACAAAGATAACAGAGAAGATGCTAAAACAATGGAGCAAAGAATCTATACATAGATCATCATGTGAAATACAATGAGAGAGCCTTGCTTATAAAGGTAAGGTAAGAGCTAGAAAGGTGGAGTGAAAGGTTGAGTGGAAAGTGGAGATATTCCTACAACATGTGACAATTAGAGGATGATAACTAATTGCACATGTGGAGGATAAGACAACTCACTCCAACTATCAACAACTCAACACACAACTAGACTCAACTAGAAACACCTAGAAGACTCACTAAGTCAACTTAACATATGTGAATTATGTGTTCACACCAATAGTGCAAACATGTGGTTTGGATTTTGTATTCAATGTTTTGAGGGTGTGATCTATGTTCCCATGATATGCTTTGGATCACAATTCAATAAAAGTTATGTAAGAACATAGTTGGTTGTGACATATTATCTTCTAGGTTGAAGATGGTGACCATGATGCCATGGGAAGATCTTGAGCATGCAATTAGAGTATTGGCATGACATGGTTATGGATATTGAATCATCCATGAAGATGTTATCTTTTTTTTATGAGAAGCTTTTGGTAAGGATGTAGTGAGAGTTTTGGTTGAGATTTAATCATTTGTGATTGTCAATTTTGAAGACATAAATCACGGTGCCATTAGGAGTTCTTATATTCTATGGTGATCATGCAATGAGAGTTTGGCTATGATTTGTGTGAATCTATTGGTTGTAAATGGATGGTTTTTAGAGTTTTAAGGATGTAGGCTATGCTACCAAAATATGTTCTAGATCAAGGTGTAGTGGGAGATTTGTGTAGGGACATAATCATTGGTAGATCTATTGATTTGAGATAGATGATCTTTGGTTTGGAAGATGTTAACAATTGATCCATGGTAGACTCTAGATTTGTAGTGGAATTCTTGGCATGACATGGTTATTCATTTGTGTTTTATCTAGAGATATATGATCTTCTAGTTTGGAAGATGTTAACCATTGAGTTATGATAGACTCTGGATCTATAGTGGGAGTCTTCGCATGATATGGCTATTTGTGTGCTATATCAACTGGAGATGGATGATCTTCTAGTTTGGAAGATGTTAACCATTGAGCCATGGTAGACTCTAGATATATGGTAGGATTATTAACATGATATGGTTGTTTGTGTTTTATGTCAATTAGATATAGATGATCTTCTAGTTTGTGTTGTTGAACCTCTCAATCCCCATTTTGACGTTTTCTATTCTCTATACCTAAAAAATAAGATCATCTATACAGAGCCCCTACTTAAACAAAAATCAATAACACCAAAAGGACATCATGCCCTCCTTCAAGCCAATACTAGGATCTAATACCAAATGAAAGGAAACTAGATAGTTCCTACATTAATCCTATGAGAGAAGCAATGGAATAAGTTACAGATCTAAATAATAAGATTAAATAGGCAACACACGACACAAGCTATACCTTGGAAAAAATCCTTATGGTAAAAAACCCTACCTTTAAAGAACACTCAATGTATTAATAGAACATAAAATTACAATACAATCATATAGTATATGTGCTCACAACATGAGATCTAAGAGATCTTCAGCCACTAACTTGTGGAGTCAATTTGTCAACATAACCTCACTTTAATCACCACCATACAAGCTACATCCAAGACCTCTAATATATAGGTAAAGACAATCTAGGAAACCACCAATTACTTTCAATAGTATGGGCCAAACCAAGGGCAAAGTTCTAACATTATCCACTCATAAGTACACCTCCCATAATAGAATGTAACTCCCAAGTCAAGGAGTATACCCACCAAACTTGGGTGCATTCAAGCCTCTTATAAGATGCTCTTACAAATTTCATTGTTAGATAGTCAAAGATGCTCCACCTAGTCCAACACCAAAGTTATCATATTACAAGTGAACATGCTCCATAATGTCAAAATTTTATATAATTTGTATCTATGATAGTTAATATGGAGATTTGATGTAATTAATAGTTGTGTTCAATCTGGGAGGATGGACACGGTAGGTGAAGGACATAAAGTGGAGGTTGTTATAGATGATTATCCTATTGAGTCTATCCTTCCTATTAATCATGAACAATTATTCTCCCGCCATCAACTTAAAGTAAAGACAATCACATGGTTTGATTGCAAACAAATTGGAAAGATGATACTTGAAATGGTTTTTGTACTTTCCCTCCAAAGTCTCTCCGATGATAGTCAATGTGGAGCATCTTAGGGAGGATGATTTTCCTATGGATTCATCAGTTTTCAATGAATATAGTAACTCTTCTAATCTTTTCCATTGGTGTAGTGAATTTTGTAAGCAAAATACTATTGTTTTGAAGGTTTCTTCTCCTTTTGGGGGAGAGATTTTGACTTATTTGGGAAAGTGTTTGAATAAGGTTGCCATTGTAGAAGGTGTGATCTTAGAAGATGTTTTGTTGTATAAGGGAAATGGTTGATACCAATTTTGCAATTTCACTTTCTTTTGGGAAAAGGGTTGAGGCTCTAATGTCCTTTTCCTTGGGAGACACATAGTTCTATCTTGCATATGACTCTATGGATTTCCATATTTTAGATGAATGCCTAGATTCAATTTTGGGAGATATGGGCAATAGGTCCCTTATGTTTTGTTGTTTGGAGAAGCACCCATGAAATGAAGATATTATTTCTTATATGAAGAATACATAACACATCTTTGCAAATCCTTCTCTCTCCTTGTTGAAACAAGGTTTCTTCATTCAATTTTAGTCCATAGAGGATTGTAAATACATTGTGTGTACCAATGAGCCATGGTTCTTTGGTAAGGTTGGTGTGTTTGTGACTCCTTATATTCATTTTTTTGATCTAATGGTTGCTACCATCACTAAAATTACAATGTGGATTCACATGTATAATCTCCCATTGATTATGAGAGACCCTAGGTTATTTCAAAGGTTGGTTGGACAAGTGGGTGAATTTGTGAAAGTTAATTTGGCGTAGTATGGATCCTAGAGAAGATTTGTGAGTCTTTGTGTCATGCTTGAGATTTCCAAGCCAATATTTCACTCCATTAAGATTATATCTTCATAGGGTTCATGGAATCAATTTTTGAATTTCAAGGGGATACCTTTCAGGGGATTTTAGTGCAATAAGATTGGTCACATGATTATAGGGTGTCCCTCTCCTCTTTCTATGGGATGTCACTCAGTTCTTTTGTAGAAATGGATGAGGAATTTTGGAATCCCTGATGAGAATTTCATCTAGCACCATGGCCATTTCTTTGAGAAATTAAGATTTTACCTAGTTCTTTGTCAGCTAACAATAGGGAGGAGGTTAATAGGCTTGGGAAAATTTCCTCATCATTTGGGGGTTTGGACCATGTAGAGTTTTGAATTTACCTAGAATTTAAAATAATTATTTGTTGGAGACCATTGGAGAAGAGGCATAAGTTCTCAAGGATTTGATGAAGTTGTAAGAGGTAGAATGTCTTGATTGTTTAGCATGACAAGAAAGCTAGTGATTTACCACAAATGTTTTAACCATCTCATAACCAAAGAGTAATAAGACCAAAGTAAATTGTGGGCCTTTAGGGAAGTGTAGAGGAAGGAAATGGGAAGTAAAGAGATTGTAAATGGAGGCTTGAGACTTAGTTAGTGAGGGGTCCTAGTTGACTATGGAGGGTTTTCTTTCCCACTGGGGAAGGAAATTTCTATTGGCATGTGTTTGAGGCTACTTTTCCTTATTTGTGAGGATAAGTGATTTTTATGTTAGGGGATAGTGGATATTGCCTTCTTAGTCTCTTGGTGTTGGAGCAACCAAAATCAACAAGCAAAAAACAAGAATAACTTCCACAAAAGATAATTGCACATAAAAGCCAAATAATGTATTCAAGAGATAATTAGAATGTACATATATATTCCTTGTGTAAATAGGCATGAGAGAGAAGGTAGGATGGACGAACACAATGACTGACTAACCTTCCTAAGATGTGACACTTGTGAGCTCAAGTGACAAGTTCTCATGCAAGTGGTAAGTACACATGTAATAGGTGTCTCAAAAGTATGAGAACACATGTCTTCACCACATGAGGTGAGACAAACTCTAAAATAGCTAAGTAAACTTAAGCTAAGTGTGAATAGGTCAATTCTAGTAAAGTTGTTATCCTAACTAGTTACAATATAACCTTATTTACACTAACACCCCCCTTAAGTGCAACTTAGGGAGAAGTGATACAAAGATGATGGGTCCCGACTACTAGGCCATGTTAGCTACTCACGTACAAACAATTTTCTCAAAAGTGGAGTAAAGGAGAAAACCCTATGGGAAAAACCCCTCCCCAAAAGAGAAATGATACATGATAAAATTGTACAAATGAAGAAGAAGAAGATAGAAGGAGGACTCAACATGACCCCCAATGACTACTTCTAACACTAATGTACAATATATGTTACCCCCATAGGAGAGAAAAATGATAAGGTTAATGTGACCCCCCAGGAAATGTGAAGGAATGAACTCCATGAAAAAAGATTCTTCCTCCCAAAACTGATATGAGAACAGAAATCATGTAGTGTCCCCTCAAAATACCTCCTATAGTGCTGGTAGAAGCTTGACACTGGATGCTAAAGATGATCCATGATCACTGATGTACATTTCTTCCCTAAGGAAGAAATACAACCACATAAGTGTGCAAATGATCTTCCCCTTCCAAATAGAAATATGTCAGAAGAAGAATTAAAGTCTTTGAATTCTACACATGATTCAAAGATGCAAATGATGCTCATGATATCTTCATAGGATACTCAAGTATCTCCAAGCCAATGCTAACGTGTGACAAATGGTGGTAACACGAATTAGGTACCATAAAAGATTCAGGAACAAGGACCATAGGGACCATAGACATGTATGGTCATAACTGGACTGATGAGAATCTGATACTACTACAAAGGATGCCAAAATACATGACAACTGAGTCGAATGTACAGACTCATAAATATTTACAGAATCTGTCACTATAGAAGCTGATGTAGGAAAATCAAGAACAATCATATCTGAAGAAGACAATGGTGATGCAAATTCATCAAAGTTGTCATCAAATAGAAGACAAATGTCCTCAATGGTGTCTCCCAAATCTACAATGCGAGACTCTACAAAAAGGCATGAAATGTTTGGTAGATATGCATCCCAATGTGGTGGATTTGGAAAGACGATATCAATATCTTGGTGCATAGAATCGTTGGAAGCCATACATGAGACAAATTTGGATTAGAATGTGCCATCAGGTGATTGTGGAGACGAGATCTCAATGTAAGTTAATTGACTAGATTGTCCATCCCCAAATGATGGTGTCTCACAGGATGTGGGAGTGAGATGAGACGATTTTTCTACAAGTGCTTTATAATGATCTATAGAAATTTGATAAAGATGAAGAAGTTATTGTTTTAGTTCATCGATTTTATGATGATGACATTCTTTTGTTGTATGCCATTTTATCCCAGAATATCCACATTTGATTTTTCGTTTATTATGAGATTTATTGAGAATATACATCCAACACATAAAAATCAAATATAACTTAGTCATCTAAAACTTGATTATCATCATATGTGAAATAAGATTAAACTATTCTAATCATGATACCAATGCCTAGTATAATATGCCAATAGGATCATACGTCCATAATTAAAATAAGCAATATTAAGGATTGTCAAAATAATAATCAGTCTATCAGTGTAAATAAGCTCACCAGAAAGGGTGGGCCTCACATCCCCCCTAAACTAAACTTCCTCCTGGAAGTCCTCAAAGAGGTGAGGATAGGGCAACCCACCATCGATCCATTCCATCATGGTGATGAGGTCAAAGGGATTCCTTAACCCAAGTTGTAAAGAAAATAATTAGTTAAAATAGTCATCACATAACAAGTATCCTAGATGGTAACTTTCTCCATGAAAGGAACAATCATTCATAAAAGAGAAAAAATCATACCATACATCTCTACTTACATTCCAAACATAGGATAAGGGCATCAAGTCCCCTAACATAGCTCACAAATTATTAGAAGGTCCACATAGAATTAAGTCACACCAAGGAAAGTTAGAACCACATTAAACATTTTGTTATCACCTACTATATTATAAGTTGTCTAACCTTTCGTAGCCATCAAGAATATCTTAGAATAAATTCTATGCAACAATTAGCGAGTTGTACAAACCAATGAGTCAACAATGCCATAACCAATCACAACCATTGCAAACATTTAAGTCCTCTTTACAACTATTACTATTTCCTTAACTCTTAGCTCACACACAACGCACACCAAACTCACATATCTTGACTATATAAGTCATAGAAAAAGACTTTGTGAGACTCACCAAATAGGATTTGTGAGGTTGACAAGAGCCATAATATATTTGAGTAATCCCTAAGACCATGGAACCATAAACTAGATAACCAAGCAGATGTAGGGTCACTGAGCCAACTTCTGAGCAATTGTAGAATTCATATAATCTTTGATACAAAAGAATCAGTATCACAAGTATCATAGATCTATATACCAATAGGATGGTCTAAGGGTCCTCCCTGAGTATCCCTTCATACTTTTCCTAGTACCTTTGTATTACTTTCTTAAAGGGTTAGCCTCTAAGATGGAGGTACACAAGAAACAACACACCTAGACTTAGGGGGAAAAGAACTACAATTGTCCCATACTGGTCCTATTTGCAATTCCCATCCTTACAATATCATTCCCAAACCATATACTCCCCTTTACATCCTACTAGGTACCCCTTTGGATATGGTAATTTACATGTCACATTACTCCACATGTACCAACAGTAGCAAACATTAAGAAAATCCTCAAAACAAGAAGGTATGTAATAAGGTAAGGTTCCAAATTAATTTCACCAATAAAATTCATAAATGAAAATAAAGTTCAAAAGGGGCCACTAATGCAACAACCAAAAACTTGAACCAAAATATGATTAAACAAGTCCTTGAGGCAAAGAGGGCCAACATAAATCAGCTAAGGAGCCCAAGGAAATGAAATTCAACACCGTTGGTTTAACAATAAGAAAATTCATAAATTTAAATAAATAAATAAATAACAATCGAACAATCTCATAAAAAATGCACATTACAAACACCACATGGATTTAACAAAGCCACCTAAAGGGAGAAGAGGAATGGTGGTCTCAAACCAAATGAAGATCATAAAATACCTTATCTTATCAAGCCACCACATGATCCACACATCCCTGGACATGCTTTGCAAAGAATTCCATGTGTCAAGCAACTTAAGTATAACATATGTAAGAGTGTCTTTAGTTCTTTGCTCGGTAGGAATAAAAACCAAATTCCCTCAAGAATACTACCAAACACCATCCCATAATCCCAAGTCACCTCTATATCAAGTGCCAACACTATTGCATCTCAAATAACACCTCCTATCATCCCACCCATGCTTTCAAGTTGCTAGAACAATCACCATGCCATACTAACTCAACTTGTGACTAGCATCTCATCAACTATCTTGGTACAACACCATGTGCCAATGTTGAAAGTCACCAAACCAAAATGTTCACAACTAAGCTCAAATTTCTTGACCATTGGCATAACAATGCTTGTATCCAAAAGTGGTACTAAGGATCCATATAAGATGGTAGTTCCAAAATCTAGTACCAATGATGAAACAAGTACACAAACTCAATGACTAACCCTAGTACTCATACCAACATGAATACCAAATGTCTGAACTTGATGTGAGAATAGGATCTAGGTTCAATGGGACATTAGGGTACATCCTCAACCCATGGAACATGAATGACAAGGAGTAGATTTGCACTGTGAACCAACTAGTGTGGTCCTAGTGTGTGGGAGAGTTTATCAGGATAAAACATCCATAGAGAATTACAACCTTCCAATGGGGGTCCTTTCCCTCTCAACCCCTAGTTACACTAATGTACTCTCAGTCTAGAGGGAGGTCCAACACTAGGGAAGACACCAGCACAAAAAGGAATTAAAGATCATGAAGAGTGGCTCACACTTTCTTTCAAAGGACCACCCATAAATATTTCAAAGGGAACACATACATGGATCACACATGATGTCCACAACCCTTCTCCACTAGTTGGATACCGTATATCACACACTAGAGATACAATCACAAAATTTACTGGTATTTGTAGCTAGGGTAAAAATTAGGGTAAATGCATAAAAAATAAATCATCAAACCCTAACAAGAACAATGAAGTGCAAGATAGCATAGAAATTGAAATAACAAAGCAAATCAAACCCAAATTTCTACACTAATCTTGGCTCTCCTCCATTGCTCTTCTCAATATTGCATAGGAATGCATTATTTTGAAGGATGAATGTTGGTTGATTATTCCAATAGCATAATGGTGCTTGGAAACTAGATTCTAGAGGAAATTCAATAGCATAAGGTTGCTTGGAAACTCCTTCCTCAAATGGCTTGGTTGAGAGTTGATTTATAGGAACTGAGTGATTTGAATTGATGGCTAAGATTGAAAGTTGATTTGAACGATGTGAATGGTTGAGATCGAATAGGGTTTCCCACTCCATGAGGAGTTGTAGTCATGTGACAAGTGTAGGGTAGACCTAATTTAAATAATGTTTTATTTAAATTAGTGGGACATGTGAAGTGTATGAAATGAAAAATATAGTATGTGACGTGTTGGATTGTGGTGAAAGGTGAGGGAAAATTCAAATATGATTTATTTAATTAATTGGAAAGTGGGATAAATGGGATTAGGAGTGGGATTAGGACAAAATGCTACAAGATGTCTCTAGTAATGTGTCGACTAGGTAATGGTCAAGACATGGAAAAATTTAAGTGTCTACATTTTTTCCCTCTTTGAGATGATGTTGCGAATGTTGTGACTACGAGTAGTAACATCATTTCAAAGAAGCTAAGATATGGATAGAGGAAAAGGGATGATGATGTAAAGATAGGATGATGATGCCCCCTTGAGAGGATAGGCGGGTTGAACAAACACGGCTAGCTCTCAAAATGAAAGGGATTGGTTAAGGAAGAAAGATGAGGGAATGAGTGGAAGAAATGAATGGTGTGTTATGCTGCAATGAAGGTGAGTAACCATGAAGTTTGATATAGCACTAGATGTTATGCACCAAGGTATAAGGACCAGGGTGACGATGTGTCTTGTGCACCTAGCGTAATACAACCTTGTCTAGGCGTATGATGAAGTAAACTTAGAGCATTAAAGTCATAATGCACAAAAGGTATGATATGACCTTAGATGCAAAGGTTAATGCAAAAAGCTATTCCAACAACATGCCATATAAGACGCTTAGTCTGGTTTCGACAATGCAACATCTTGTATAAGACAATTGATTGATTGATTGATACTAGTGTTGTTGGTCATGCGGATCAACACCAGGATTTGATTAATGATTGCGATAATGATGTCTAGTTTCAGGAAATGAAGCATGTCATATAAGACACCTGGTCTAGTTTTGACAATGTAACATCCTATATAAGACAATTGATTGATTGATTGACACTAGTGTTGTTGTCCATGAGAATCAACACCAGGATTTGATTAATTGATTAATTGATTTGGTTTACGTCAAGATTAGGATCAAGACCATTAATGTAATTAGATAATTTGACTTGATTGATTGACTTGATTGATATTGATTGAAGATGACTTTCATTTGGATCATTGCTTGGAATGATTTGGTAAGGATGATTGGATGAAGTGATTGATTGAAGAATTTATGACTTGATGATTGGATTGATTTGATGATTGATGAATTGGATTGATGTTGATTTAGATGACTTGATTGGATTGATTTGATGATTAGATTGAATTGATGTGATTGATTTGGATGAATTGATGATTTGATTTGAGGAATTGGTTTGAAGAATTGAATTGGATGAATTGATTGATTGGAATGATTTGATTGGATGATTTTATTGCTTGGATTTTTGTTGGATATTGATTTTTTTTGTTTTTTTGGGAATATTTTAATTATTTTTTGTGTTTTGAGTTTTTTGGTATTTTTGCATGTTTTGAGATGGCATTGGATGACAATTTGAATAACCTTTGTGCTAGATACCAATTACAAGGGAAAACCAAGTCTAGGTGCAATGATGAAGGATGGGATTGATGGATAAAAAGGATGGGCGATAGTGGAGGGGATGGATGGGTGAATCATAAGGGACCTAGGATGTGATCTCCAAAGACTATGTCACATAGGAATAACATGCCCCATTATTGGTGTAATACTTAGGATTTTTCATGAAAAAGCCTATGACAATAGGATGATTGGTTGGATGAATGGAAAGGATGAAGTATATCAAGAGATATCCACAACATGTGTCAACATTTTGACCATATATCTTTATCAAGATCAAAAGGAGGAAGGAAGGATGAATGGATTCGATATGATAGGTATATGGGTATAATGGATAAAGACAGTAAGATAGGATAGGAAATGGTATGATGGAATAGATAGGTTAGATGAGACAATGTGCCTTCAAGTGTAAGTGACACAGATAATCAACCTACACATGATGCCTATTTGCTAGGTTTTCATCATGGTACTTATCCAAGGCGCCACCAAGGCTGGTTTTCACCATTGGATGAAGGGATTTCTCTTTACTTTTTTGATTTTTTTTTGATCTTTGACTTTTTGAATGGGATAGGTGGATATGGATAGGAGGGACTCGAGTGTCTAGTTCTATGAAAGGTGATATTGTCCCATTAGAGATAGGTGTCATTGCATGGACCATGTCAAATGTCATTATGGCCAAGGTGTTGGTAAGGGATTGCATGAAAGGGAGATGAATTATATAGTGGATTATGATGGGGATTATGTAGGGAAGATAGTGGATTATGATGCGGATTAGGTATGGTAAGATAGTGGATTATGTAGGACTTATGAAAAAGGATGGATGAAAGGCTTATCCAAAAGCATGGACCATAGGGAGGTGATGGGTGAAATGTGTAGGATAGTGGATGAAAGATGGGGAGATGGAGGTATGTGGGAATGTTGTAGAATGGAATGGAACCATTACCAATGGTTGCACACACCGTGATAAACATTCACTACAACAAAACAGGCAATTAGTGCCTAAAATAGTGCTGGATTTTAGTGCATATGATTTCATGAATTGGAGCAAAATGTCGGAGCAAAACTTGGTGCTAAATTGCATTTCACTTTGGTGCCAGATTTAGTGTCAGATTTTGTAACTTCTACTTTTGCTTCTTGTGTTGCTTCCAGGTTTGCTTCTAGTTTTTCTTCCAGGTTTGCTTCCGATTTTGCTTCCAATTTTGCTTCCACTTTTGCTTCCAATTTTGCTTCTGACTTTTCTTCCAATTTTGGTTCCAATATAACGTCACTTGTTGTATCTATCTTTGCTTCCATTTTTGTGTCTTTTGTTGATTCTAATATGGCTTCTATTATTGCATCTTTTGTTGCTTCTAAAATTGCTTCCATTATTACTTCTTTGTTTACTACCTAAATTGCTTCTATTTTTGCTTCCTAGATAATGCCAAGTTTTACTTCCAAGATTGCTTCTAGTTTGCTTCTAGTTTGGCTTCCATTGTTGCTTCCTTTTTTGCTTCTAAAAATGCTTCTTGTTTTGCTTACATTTATTAATTTAATATGTTTTATTTCAATTTAATTAGTTAAATATATCATGCCTCTTAAATAACTCATATGATTATAGAGTAAATAAATTAAATAGCTATAATTTAATTGAATTTGACAACATCCATCCTGAGTAGTAAATTAAAATCATCATACGTAATAAATATCCATCCAAAACTCATCGACCACTTTCAATATATATAAATTGATAAGTCAATACTGATAAGATCATCATCATATATAACTAAAACAAGTGAAAGTCAAATATGCCAGTAGATCAATAACATGTCAAAATGATACATGTCCAACAATCGGCATAAGTCAAAATGATACATGTACAAATGATATAAGTAAAAATGATAAATCATGTAACTCAAAATGATACAAGTCAAGATGATACATGTCCAAATGATATAAGTCAAAATGATACATGTCAAAGTGATACAACTCAATAATATGGTACTGCAGGCTGTGAAAATGATACATATGATAGTAACCATGAAAAGAGGCGTCATAATGATATATCAACAATGATCCATGATGCAGTCTATATGATCATGAATGTTACTGGCTACTACTAGCAACTACCTCATCATCATCATCACCATCGTGATCATCATCATCATGATCATCATTGTCGTCATCATCATCGTCATTGGCCTCAGTGTCTTCTATATCTACGTCATCATCATGCTCAACTATGTGATTTGTACCAGAACCAACATAATATGGATCTATATCATGAGGATCATCTTGATCTTCTGGAAGACCTATGTTCTGCAAAAAAAACATTTATAATGAAAAGTTATTATTTATTTCATGCAATAATTTATTTTTTTGTTATATATCTAATATTACAACACATGAAATGAAACCATAATCATATTACATCATATCAAAGTGCACATACCATAATAAAATTTCAAAGAAGTTACAACTAATATGTCATTCCAATGATGTAAAACATGCAACAATTCTAATAAATGTTAGTAAAGATCATAAAAAAATTTGTTATACAATTTAACTATCAACTGTAAATTCTATTACATAACCTTAAGTCCGACAAATTGCTTGGTCCATGTATGTTCTATTTCACTATTAATGTTCAATAATTATTTATCTTAAGGTTCATGATTAGCCTTAAGATAAAGGTCTATTTTGTTTGAAAACAAATATGAAGTTAGCAATATGGCTTTATTCGGCCAATTTTAGAAAGAAAAAATGTTAGCCCTATTCCCGCTCATAGGTCTTCAATGTGAGTGGGATTAGGGCAAATTTGAGGATTTAGAAAGAAAGATAAAGTTTAGGGTGTCTTCAAGATAGCCAACACAGGCAAGGAGGTCAACCATGCACACATAATGATCAATTGTAGGTGTAATGCAATAAGGGTTACAAATGTGATTGAAGTATGTACAACTCTCATCCACTAAACTTGCATGGCTGCATGCACCTAGAATACAAGCAAAGATTACAATGTTAGGATATGTTCTAGAGTGCTTAATTAATTCAAAGATTTTGAGAGCATCCTTACAAAATCCATTTTGTGCATATCCTTCAAGCATTGCATTTCATGAGATGACATCTCTTTGAGGAATTTTGTCAAACAGTTTACTTTTTTTGTCTATGATTCCATATTTTGCATACATGTCTATGATAGCATTTCAAACTATACTATCTCACAAGAATCCCCCTACCATTATGCTTTGAAGGATGTCCATACCCTGTTCGAAAGCTCCCATTTGGGCACAGGCAGGGAGGATGCTGGCAAAGGTTGTGGAATTTAGATTTACAGCTGACAATTGCATTTGCTTGAAAGTTTCTAAATCCTATTCAACAAATGCATTTTGTGCAATCCTGCAATCATTGCATTCCATGAGATGACATCTCTTTGAGGAATTTTGTCAAATAGTTTATGTGCCTTGTCTATGCTTCCACATTTTTCATTTATGTCTATCAAAGCATTTCCAACTATAATATCTGACAAAAATATGCCTTCTATTATGCCTTGATGGATGTCCATACCTTGTTCCAAAGCTTACCATTTTGATACAGGCAGAGAGGATGCTGGCAAAGGTTGTGGAATCTAGCTTTACACCTGCCAATTTCATTTGCATGAAAGTTTCTAAGCCTTTTCAACAAATCCATTTTGTGCATATCATGCAATCATTGTAGTCTATTAGACCACATTTCTTTCAGGGATTTTGTCAAACAGTTCACATGCCTTGTCTATGCTTCCACATATCTCTCTCTCTATGTGTATGTATATTCAATTGGATTTGCTTGAAAGTTTTTAATGCCTTATCAACAAATCCATTTTGTGCATATCATCCAATCGTTGCAGTCCATGAGACCACATTTCTTTGAGGGATGTAATCTATTTTATGCACACAACTCAGCATAAATTAACCTAGATTGGTGGTATATAAGAACCCCTTGAGAGGATTGCCGTTATGTTTCTAGGAGACATGTTATCATAGGTTAACCCATGGAAAACTTGTGTAAAGGATTTAAAACAACATGCTTCAAATGTGCAAATGCATCTAAGATGAATGGGTAGATCTAGATTCCTTTTAATTAATGGCATAGGAAACTACAAGGAACATCAATTCTTATCCACACATTATAAGCTACAAAGAAATTGATTATTGAAATCATTCATGAGAGAATTTGTGCATAATTTCTATTCTTCTTTATTGAATTTTGTGCATAAGTCTTTGTGAAGGCTTTCATGATTGAAAGTGGCACTTGCAACTAAACATCTGACAAAAATCCACTTCCAATTATGCTTTGATGGATGCCCATATCCTCATCGAAAGCTTCAATTTGTGCACAGTCAAGGATGATGCTGGCAAAGGTTGAGGAGTTAGACTTTACACCCACCAGTAGGAAATCTGACACGAAGCACATTATTATAGTGTAAGCCTATTTTTTAGATTGCTTCATTTAGCATCATCAATAATCTCCACAAGAACATTGTCCCTATTTAAAATGATGGAAGGGGTTCACATATCTCACAACAATTTCTCTTGTGACAATCTTGGAGATAAATTTTGTTGTAGTGTGGCAATCAGCACATACTCGAAGGTTCTTAACAACTCTAATAGTTGTTCCATGGGGCATGTTTAACAAACCAAATGCAATTGCCAACTTTTCACCATGGTGGCAGAGAAATAATTCTTTTTCCCATCCTTCCACAGCATTAAGTAAATTCTTGAATCTGGAAAATACCTTGCCGCCTTCAACTTCCAAGTCAACTTCTCCAACTTTGCATAGGTCTCCTTTGTCTATGGATGTGATCTGTCTCCTACACAAAAAACATGTATCATTTTATGCCCTTCAATCCAACTGCATCCGGGGATTTTTTTAATTCCTCTATCTTTCATCAATCTCCTTACCTCACCACACCTACCCACTTGTGGATAGGTGTTTGAGAGAAGAACATAAGTTGTGCAGCATTTTTAGGATCCAAATAAAAAAGCAGTGTTGCTGTAAATACTCCTAATCATATATTCATATGTGATCTACATGCACCAAGAAAACACATCCATACAACCAACACATATTTAACAGGTATCTCAATGATAAAGTTTAGGGTGTCTTAAAGATAGCCAGCACGGGCAAGGAGGTCAACCATGCACACATAATGATCAACTATAGGTGTAATGCAATAAGGGTTACAAATGTGATTGAAGTATGTACAGTTCTCATCCACTAAACCTACATAGCTGCATGCACCTAGAATACAAGCAAAGCTTACAATGTTAGGATATGTTCCAGAGTGCTTAATTAATTCAAAGATTTTGAGAGTGTCCTTACAAAATCCATTTTGTGCATATCTTGCAATCATTGCATTCCATGAGATGACATCTCTTTGAGGAATTATGTCAAACAATTCAATTTTTTTGTCTATGATTCCATATTTTGTGCATATCCTACAAATATTGCAGTCCATGAGAACACATTTCTTTGAGGCATTCTGTCAAACAGTTCACGTGCCTTGTCTATGCTTCCACATTTTGTATACATGTCTAATAGGGCAGTTGCAACTACAACATCTGACAAAATTCCTCTATCCTTTATTTATTGATGGATGTCCATACCCTATTCCAAAGCTCCCATTTTGACACAGTCAGGGAGGATGCTGGCAAAGGTTGTGGAATTTGGCTTTACACTAACTAATTGTATTTGCTTTAAAATTTCTAAAGCCTTTTCAACAAATCCATTTTGTGCATATCCTGCAGTCATTGCAGTCCATGAGACCACATTTCTTTGAGGCATTGGTGCAGGAGCACCAAGGCATGATTTGGTTCATAGGTCCTAGGAGTAAGGCATGCTTTTGTTTTCAATAAAGCCCTAGGAGTCACTAAGGGTAAATTTTGCTTCTAATAAGGTCTATCTAGACCATATGTCATGATTTATGTAAGGTCTCAAGTAACTATGTTAAGAGTTCCAAAGTTGTTAAGGTGTTAGTAAACATACAATGCAAGAAATGCAAAAAATGTAACAAAAGGCAAAATAAAATGTTGTAGTTTGGAAGTTGAAAAGGCCAACCAACTCAGAATGGTGGTTATGGTAGTTGTAAATCATTGCATTGTATTCAAATATGTACACAAACATCAAAAAAAGCTCGGATGCTAAATGAAATCACGTTTTTATGCCTCTTTTCCTTGTTTTCTGCACTTTTTGATTGCAAATTTGTTGTTCCCAGAATTGGTATGGTTCTGTATGGATAGATATAGGGACAAGCCATACATGGTTGGATAGAGGATTGAAGTACCTTTCCAATGCATCTAGTTTGAGGTCCTAACTCAATTCCTAGAGGAAGATATCATTGTTTTTCTAAAACTGCTTTGTTTGACTATCAAAACAAGGGTTGATAGGAGTAAAAATGATGTTGTAAGTCATTCCACGCACTGTTTTGCCTTGTAACTTGGTGGAATGACTTCATTTATGTTATTTGACATGTCCTAATGATTTAGAGTGCAGAGGAGGAGTTTAGAGCTATTTGGTGTAATGTCTTAGGGCCAAAATTGCTCATTTTCCATGAAGAATGGAGGTTTTAAGTGTGAGTTTGATGAAATGGTGACATCAAGAGTTTTCTAATGGTTGTTGTAGTATGTGCAGGCCTAATATGAGATGTTCTGAGTGGTTTTACGTTGATTGGAGTTGAGGAAGTGAAACATCCATTAAACCCCCTTATAACTAGTCAAAAATGAGGGTTTCTTGTTTTGGGGTCTTAAAATGCTTGAATAACTCAAGAGACTATTGATTTAGATGTTTTATGACATGTTGATCTATTTTTTTAAGGTTTTGAGTGAAGATTACATGATTGAAGGGGATTTGCTTTGTAAATTGGACTAATTTAGGCCTGATTCATGAGGGCTCAGTCATAGAACTCGTATACCTTCTGAAACAAGTGCTTAATATCTTCTGATATGTTTGAAAAGGACATAATGGGTATCCAAAAAGCATTTGAGTTCATGGTTAAGAGGTGTTTTTGAAAAGTTATGCCCATTTTTCAAGTTTGGAAGGCTACTAGGCATTGAGGGTGAGTTGATGTTGCATGGTTTGGGTAGGGGTTTGAGTTCTGATTCTTTGTTGATATCTAATCATTTTGAGTTGATTTAAGGTCCACCACTCTATATTGCATCAGGCATTCTGTCAAACAATTCCCATGCCTTGTCTATGCTTCCACATTTTGCATACATGTGTAATAGGGTAGTAGCAACTACAACATTTGACAAAATTCCTCTATTCTTTATGTTCTGATGGATGTCCATACCCTATTCCAAAGCTCCCATTTTGACACAGGTAGGGAGGATGTTGGCAAAGGTTGTGGAATTTGGCTTTACACCAGCCAATTGCATTTGCTTTAAAATTTCTAAAGCCTTTTCAACAAATCCATTTTGTGCATATCTTGCAATCATTGCAGTCCATGAGACCACATTTCTTTGAGGCATTCTATCAAACAGTTCACGTGCCTTGTCTATGCTACCACATTTTGCTACATGTCTAACAGGGTAGTTGCAACTACAACATCTGACAAAATTCCTCTATTCTTTATGTTTTGATGGATGTCCATACCCTATTCCAAAGCTCCCATTTTGACACAGGCAGGGAGGATGCTGACAAAGGTTGTGGAATTTGGCTTTACACCAGCCAATTGCATTTGCTTTAAATTTTCTAAAGCCTTTTCAACAAATCCATTTTGTGCATATCCTACAGTCACTGTAGTCCATTGCATTTCTTTAATGGTTTATAAGCAAGGAAATTGGGGTCCAATGTTTAGGTGCAATTTCATTTGGGGTAGCATAACACTCAAAGGTCTAAATAATAACTACTTTTCTTTTTAGGGCAATGTTTAAAGTAGAACCATAACTTATTAAATACTGTGCAGAGATGACACCATCATCTTCGAGCTTGCCATGTGCGGCTTGCAAGTTCACATGCCTTGTATATGCTTCCACATTTTGCATACATGTCTATCAAAGCATTTCCAACTATAATATCTGATAAAATGCCCCCTTCTATTATGCTTTGATGGATGTCTATACCCTGTTCCTGCAAAGCTCCCATTTTGGCACAGGCAGGGAGGATGCTGGCAAAGGTTGTGGAATTTGGCTTAACACTTTCCAATTGCATTTGCTTGAAAGTTTCTAAAGCCTTTTCAATAAATCCATTTTGTGTATATCCTGCAATCATTGCAGTCCATGAGACCACATCTCTTTGAGACATTCTGTCAAACACTTCACATGCCTTGTCTATGCTTCCACATTTTGCATACATGTCTACCATGGCAGTTGCAACTACAACATCTGACGTAATTCCTCTATCTTTTATGCTTTGATGGATGTCAACACCCTATTCCAAAGCTCCCATTTTGGCACAGGTAGGGAGGATGCTGGTAAAGGTTGTGGAATTTGGCTTTACACCTGCCAATCACATTTGCTTGAAAGTTTCTAAAGCCTTTTCAATAAATCCATTTTCTGTATATCCTGCAATCATTGCAGTCCATGAGACCACATCTCTTTGAGACATTCTGTCAAACACTTCACGTGCCTTGTCTATGCTTCCACATTTTGCATACATGTCTACCATGGTAGTTGCAACTACAACATCTAACATAATTCCTCTATCTTTATTGCTTTGATGGATGTCAACACCCTGTTCCAAAGCTCCCATTTTGGCACAGGCAGGGAGGATGCTGGCAAAGGTTGTGGAATTTGGCTTTACACCTGCCAATTGCATTTTCTTGAAAGTTTCTAAAGCCTTTTCAATAAATCCATTTTGTGCATATCCTGCAATCATGGCATTCCATGAAACCACATTTCTTTGAGGCATTCTGTCAAATAGTTCATGTGCCCTATCTATGCTTCCACATTTTGCATACATGTGTACTAGAGTAGTTGCAACTACAACATCTATCAAAATTCCTCTATCCTTTATGCTTTGATGGATGTCCATACCGAGTTCCAAAGCTCCCATTTTGGCACACACAGGGAGGATGCTAGCAAAGGTTGTGCAATTTTTGCAAACTCTAAGGCAGTTGGTTGTGCTCTTACCCATATTGTTATCTTGCCTTATGTAGGCATTGTTTTGCAATACTGTCAACAACTGTTAGGTGGGGACTTGTCAAAACTCCAGGTGTATGGTTATTATGTCCTAACACCTTACCTTGGGGGCCATTGCTAGGTCTTGCATCATGGTTAGGGTATTAATATACTAAGAGAGATTGGAGATATTCCATGTAAATGATGTCACAGTCAAACAAAGACTATCCAACCCTAGCGAGATGTTTCCCATTCTTGGTAAAGTGTTGCCACTTATGTGAAGCCATGGAAGAATAGGTTGATTAGATCTGAAGGAAACATGAGGCCAATCATTATGAATGCTAGTCCATCTTAGGTTGATAAAAGTGGGGGATAGTTATGAAGTTGGATTTGTTGTCATAGGGTGGTATTGTGGCCATATTGTCATGCCCAACAAGACTATCTTGGCCATAAGGGAATGCATTCATGTTATAGGATCACAGAGGGAAATCATCATGCATATTGGATGCCAATCCAATCTAGATTGGTATGGGTAGGTGTCTTAATATATAATTGTCATAGGATACATCAACATTGGGTTCTATTGGTGTCTCATTCTTTGTAGTACCCACCTGATTGTTTGAGCTTCTTGAACATGTCTTTCTATGCTACAGTACCAAGGGCTTGTGGTAAAAGGTAGTTTAGTCATTGGAGGAGGCAACATCTAATTTTGGAGGACTATCCTAGTTCAAGTTGCTTCATAGGATTGTCGTAAATATTGTAACAACCACGAGGGCATGGGTGCTATTTGGAATATTTCTAACAATGCTTGAAGTGGAGTGACAAGAAGTAGACCCTATCACAAACCTAGAAGGTCCAATACTATGACAACAATCTCAAGAAAGTTCTAATGCAAAGATGATAATCAGTCCCCCATAAACAATAGTCCTAAAATTTCCACCCCAAGTGTAATCAATAGTGAGACAACAACATGATTTAGTCAAGCATATGTAATCACCACTAGTGTGGGGGTAGTCATAAAACTCCATGGACACTATTGTCATGGATTGTCATATTAAAATAGGCATCAAATCTTGTGATAGTCACATTTGTATGTAGCCAAAGTACCTCCATAACAATCATATATGAATGATTGTTGCACTTATAAGATCATGAGATCCCCACAAAGAGGAAGGCTAAAGATTTCTATATCCATTTATTCAAAGCAAAGTGCTAGTGGAGACACCCACTCATCACCCTAAGATGCGAAACATAGTCAAATAGTAATGACAATCATCACTGTCATTTCATTTTCCTTCTATCTCTCTTTTACCTTCATGATCTTCCAAATCATGGTTATTATCCAAGAAGGTTGGTCTAGAACTTGATATCAATGATGTTGAGATTTTTTCCATTAGAAGATTACTTCAGAGCTATGAATGTTCCATTTAGGCACTTCAAGATGAGGGTGGATGTCTCAAAGGCTGTCACACATTGATCAGACCACAAGGAGGTTTAACACCTAGAACTTAAGTTTTAAAAGGCATTTCCTATCAACATAGTGTACAATAATTGACCGTGGAAGTTAGAGATTGCATATGGAAGAAGGAAACCTCTATAATCTCATATGGGTAGGATGTAAGAGCACAAAAATAAGACTGTCATGATAGTCAGAAGCTCACTAAAAGCTCTTTTTAGAGACTGTCATCTTGTTGTGAGTCCAGTTTTATGCGGAATTGCGTAAAGGTTTCATTACAATGAAAATTATAATATGGGCTACCAAGTATGAGCTATCACCTCAACTCAAATTTGTTTACTCATTACATCCATTGTTCCCAATATGGAGGCCTTATTATGGGCCTTTCCTCTATATATTCTGAAAATAAACAATAATGATAAGGATGTTCCAGTGCTGGTGCTAAGCCTAAAGATCTTGCAAAGTGTGCAAAGCTTGCTACTCAAGGTTCTATGGTGATTATTGGTATGAATGAAAGCTAAACCCCTAAAAGGACACTGAATAAAATCTTGGAGGAAGCTAGAACACTAGATCTGCAACTCAACTCAATCTATACCTCTCGTATGGCCAAGACAATTTCTTGGCTAAAGTGACATTACATAAACATTTACATGTGAAATTATACAAGGAAGAAATAAACCCACATCCATCCAACATAAAGTCATGCAGAGAAACTACTGCAAACATCTAAGGCCACAAACAATGAAATGCTAGCAATACATCAGCTATACTTCCAACAGTACTGTTGACAATGAATAAACTAATGCATTCATCTTAGCAAAGTCTCAAGAGGTTATAATTAGAATGAACCTTACCTGAACTTTGCCGATGTACATAAGCTTTTCCTCCATCATTTTTTGTATTAACTACACAAGTCACATAAGGAGATCTAGCACACCTTCTCCACTAAAACCCACAATCAATAAATGTTAAATACAACTAAACAACCAAAAATCTGAAAAACAATTCTATCCAGTATATTGTAACCTCAACTGAATATGGACTTGAACATAGAAAAAAAGAGATTATAAGAAGCTACAATGCTAATGTGACAGGAATCCTAGTTCCCTAATGTCTGGATCATGATCATCCGGCCCAGTCCTTGAAGCCTATGTAGTACTGTGCACACACACACTTGAAAAATAACCACTAAACTTGACATTGAACTTTTCTTCACTACTAAGTTGGGTAAATTTTGATAAATTGGAAAAGCTCAAGTCATACCTGATTGCACTAGTCACCATCATCATCATCCTCATTATCATCATTCTTTTTCCCCTTCTTACTATTCTTATTCCTAGATTTGTTATTATTATTACTATTGTTCAGAGACATACCTTTAAGCGAAGCTGAAACTTCCTCCAGAGCGGCATCTCCATTATCGTCAGCCACTGGGAAACCATATGCAAAAATTGGTGAAGCTTTTACTAACATCAATGAAAATCAAAATTCTTTGTATACAAAGATTTATCATTACTAAGATTCATTGTTGAGAACTGATAAACTATAAACAATGTTCACACACAACAATTACCTTAATTGCCACACATTTTCAATTTCACTTAATCACATTCTTTAAATGACACATAAAATATAAAATATATAGTTACAAAATCTATTGAACCCCAGAGAAGAAACTGAACAAAACTTCATCCCAATGCCAGAAAAAATAGAAAATGCTAGAAAAAAATAGATTTGGAGTCACCAAGTTTCAGAAAGTTACAATTTACTAGTCACAGCAAGGTACTTTGTGTGACGCCCCTGGGCAAGCAGTTCCCCTGTTTCCTTCTTCCTCAAGTCAACGGTAACAAAGGCAATTGCCTTGCCAATCCAGAGAACCTTGGCTTCAATTTCAATCTCCTCTTGAGTTAAAGGGAAAAAAACTCAACAATCTAAATCAGCCTAAAGTTTCTTCATCATGCAAAAAACAAAAGAAATCCAGACCATCAAGAAAATATTTACAATGAGAATGTTCAAGATTTACCCCCAACTTTGCAGCATTAAGATATGAGACATTGATTTCAACTGAGAATGTTCAAGATTTACCCCCAATCCAAGATCAAATCAATACTTGATAATAAAGCTGCCGCCATTGTTTTTGGGGTTTACAAGTGATTGTTTATGAGGTGAAACTTCCTTTATCTAAGGTAAGGAAGAAATGGGTATCTTACCAGGAGGTGTGGAGGGACTTTGAGAGTGCATAGAAGGCGTCCATGCTTTGCAAGGTCGACAGTAGGTCATCGATGGATGAAGGCAAGCCATCCCTTCCAGCCATTCTCTACTACATCCGTATTTTTCTTCTGACCCATAATTTTTTTTCACATTTTTACATAAAGGCACATTCTCTCCATTAATTCCCTCCAAAACTAAAGTCCCTCCAAAACTTAAACTTATATTATAATTTTAATTAAAAAATTATGAAATTATATTACAATATAATTATTCATTATTATAATATTTAAATAATATGAAATATTATTAAATTATATTTAACTTAAATTATATAATTATTTTGTTATATAAGTTATAAATTAACAACTTAAGTTAATACTTGTGCATACTGGACTTGTAAAATTAAATAATTTATCAATATTATAGTATATTTAAAAATTTTATAATTAATAATTTTCTCTTTATTTTATTTGTATCTATCCAGTTTGTCTATTTTCTTGTCTTATTTTTAATTTTTTTTGTATATTTCCTATTGTATGATCTGTCTTTTTTATTCTTAACCCTTTGTTCAATACTTTCCCTCCCTTTATTCCTTTGGTCTAATCAGACATTTATTGCCCCTTTTCATCTTCAGTCTCCATTCTATTTTCCGTCAGCACTCCTCTAACTCTCCGTAGTCACAGTCACCAACTCTCCACAGTCACAGTCACAGTCACAGCAACCGTTACACTCATTGTTAATAAAGTTGCAATGGTTAAGTTTGAATCTACATTTCCCCCCAATGCATTAACAACAATGACAAGACTATAATTTCAAATGAATACCTCTTGCAACTGTGATGGCATGACATGACCATCCAAAAACACGACAGGAGCAACCAAACACCAAGCGGAATGAAACTGCCTTCTCTCTTTCTTGAAGCCGGAAGCCCTTGGCAGTTACCCTTGGAGTCTGCAGTCTTAGGCCATATTTAACTTTGTCATGGGCTCACAAGTTTGAAGTTCCCAATTTTGTTTTAATTTTAGAGTTAAATCAATTTTTATTGTAAATGGGTCTGGTGTTGATATCAGAGGGGATTTGTCTATCACAAGTTTTCCACAAACCTATGGAAGCTTAAAAACTCACCAAAATAAAGTGTTTGCAATATTTTTCAACTCCAAAAAAGATGAAGAAAATGTTATACAAAAGAATGAAATGAGAAATATGAGGTTTATTATTCTCTTTTCTATTAGTGGACGCTACAAAGATTTTTTTGCAATTATGAAAAATCATTTTATCATTTTCTTTCCTACTCAATTGTGATTATTTCATTATTCACTGAATTTTGAAATATTGAATTGTTGGAGTAACATTTTAGTATTAAGAGTAGGTCATTGATGCAAACTAAACATGAAACAATCAATTGTGTAAGATTATTTTGTGCTTATACAAAATGAGTTATGCAATTTATATGGTAGTTATTCTAGTTCATGATGGGAGGCATATGTCTAAGGTTATATGTATTAGATTAGTAAAATAAAATAAGCATCAACAAGTCATATGGTAGTTGGCTTAGATGACATTTGTGAATTACTTATAAAGTAGAATGCATACTGTTCCTTGTAACTATATATTGTTTACCATCTTTAGTACATCTTGAGGCAATAAGGTGACCTTTTACTTCAATTCTAGTTGTCTAGAGCTTTGGACAAGATTTAAACTATTTTCAAATATAATTGTACATTTCATTGCAAAATTTATTTTCATTAATTGTGTAGAAAGTAATTAATTCTCAATTGACAATTGACAACATTATTTTAACTCTATGCATTAGTGGCTCCTTTGATCAGAGATGGATGACCTAGAGAAGAAAGTATTGATTGAAGTGTTTAGATCGAAGAGTTGTTTTAGGATATTGTTATAATTCTTTGCCAAAGTGTTAGCCTAATTGTGCATTTGCCATTCAAATTTAGCATTGGAATCTAGAGTTGCTTGAAGTAATATCCTTTCTTTTGAATCAGAACTAGTGTCAACACTCATGCTTGAGGAGAAAAGTATCTATGAAATCACTAATCAATATCATATGCATAGAACATCGACACCAATTGTGTTCATTTTCTAGTTTTTGTATTGTATCTTCTCATGTATGATACCCACTTCGAAATTAAAGACGTCGATAATAAAAGTTTTTATTCCTTTATTTTTTAATAAACTTTTCACATGAAAATTGCATCTTTGAATACTATAACTCATATCAAGAGTCTTCAAATTTCGGTACACATTTGTGTAAGTTGTTCGAACCTTGACTTGTCTTAGGTGCATATGCAAAATACATGTAATTTAGCTCATAATCTCAACCTGAAGATCATGAATTAGTATAGTGCCTTACAATCACTCTTTTATGATAGGCTAATGCTTGTTAGCATGAGTGCTTAAATGGTTCATTTGCTGCAGCATATCTTTTGGAGGAGATCATAACAACAAATTCATAGATTATGCTAGACAAGGTGGATGGAATAGCGAGGACTTGTAATTATAGAGAGACGTAATTGATTAAATTGCACATCAATTAAATTTCATTGAAATCATAACTAGGCACAAATTAGTTTCTTTATACTAGACTAAAGCTTAAATCACCAATAGCAAGTTTATATCACACTCATTATAATTTCTATAATCATCCATCATAACTAGGCACAAATTAGTTTCTCTCTATTGCTATCTATCTATCTCTCTCTATCTTCCAATCTCTCTATCTCTCTCTTTCTATCGATATCTCTCAATATCCCCCCCTCTCTCTCTCCATATATATATATATATATCCATATTATATAGACATCATACCATGACACACATCCCTTCCTCCATTACATCATCCCTAACCCTTTCCCAACATTGATAGCCCACTACCCATGCCACCTCATTTTCATAACACATTTGGCCATAACATTGCCACAACAATCATCACTTATCCCAACACCATCTTCCACCATGTGACATTTATCTAACACAGATAGGTGCTAAAGTCGACTCTAATGAAGGCGCTAAAGTCAGTGCTAAAGTTAGTGCTAAAGTTAGCGCTAATGTAGGCACTAATGTAGGCGCCAAAGTCAGTGCTAAATTAGGTGCTAATTTGAGCCTAATTTAGCGCCTACTTGTTCTGACAAAACAAGCCAAAAATAGCACCATCTCGATAAATAGTGCCGACTTTTTCAAAAAATTGGAGAAAAATACATTAAAACTGTGGGTGGAAGCAAAAAAGGGAGCAAATCATAGGGATTTGTTGTAGTGATTGAAGCTTTTGATTTGGAGGAGGTGTAGGAAGAAATGTCGATGTTTTCTTAGTGCATGGTTGATGTAGTGAATTAGGTACCTACATAGATTTGGTATTTTTATGATTTTTGCTTTTCTTGTGGGATGGGGAATGATAGATAAACTTGACAAGGTTCCACTACACCTACTAGCCCAAAAATAAAGATCTTTATGCAAAAGTGGGAACAGCAGAAGGAAACTCCAGTATCATCATGGAAATGTTGGTTTGGGATGTCAGAGGACCCATTCCATCCATTGGCCAAGGTAGATTGGACTTCAGGTTGGTACTTCCTTCAAAAACCACCCAAAATGGTTTGTAGCCCTTCAAAAAGACAATAGACCTAATAACTTTTGACTCAGACCTCCAAACCCAAATCTTATACAATCATTAGATACCCATTATGGCCCTCTATCACATATCCCAAACTTGGTATAGGTTGTTTTGGACGGAATATCTCAACCAATAACCCCTGTTAGTGACCTAATGCTTGAATTAGGCCAAATTTACAAAGGGACTACCAAATAATACAAGCCCAGAACTCAAACAAAGGTTTGGAAACTTAGAATACATGCTAAAACAAATGAATTTGTGGGTTTTAGATTTCTACTAACTGCTGTTCCCAAAAACACATCTTTGGTTCCTTCAATGCGCTCTTAAATTACACCTAACACATGGTTTTGTTAGGTTTCTTAATGCAAACTCTTTCTCTACAAGTTCTCTACCAAAAAACCATCACAACATACTAGCATAGTCCTACCACCACCCATTCCACTGACCACAAGTGGATCAAATCAGTGGAATGGCAAGGAGATGTTTATTCCTCTACCAAAACCCTAGAGAAGGGTTTCACATCCAAGTTTGAAATGAAACCTTATAACTCCCCTTAATGTTGCTGTTAAGATACCAAACTACATTCAAATGTTAGCATCATTCAATTTTTCACTAAAGAAAGCAACATGCCTGCCCTCTTGACTTAGGACAGCCCCTATAGCAAGATTACTAGCATCACATTCCACCACAAACAACTTATTAAAGTCGGGTAAAACAAGTATGGGCTGTTGTGCTACCTTTTGTTTCAGAATTTCAAAAGAATCATTGGTTTCCTTTGTCCACAAAAACTTACATTTCTACCTCCCTTTGATGGTATCCAAAATTGGTGCACAAATATGACTAAACCCCTTATAGATTTCCTATAAAATGTTGCCAAACCATGAAAACTTTTCACATCACCTGCTGTTTTTGGAGTTGGCCATGACAAAATGGCTTCTACCTTTGTTGGATCCATCTTCAAACTACCCTGTGAAATCACAAAACCAAGATAGGTGAGTTCTTCCTTCATGAAGACACTCTTTTCCATGTTGATCATCCATTGTTCATCATGCAACTTCTTCAAAACCTGATCCAAATGTTGCGAATGCTCCTCCTTAGTCCTACTGAAAACAAGAATGTCATCCAAATATACCACAACAAATTTTCCAATGAAATCCTTCAACACTTCATTCATGAGACACATAAAAGTACTTGGAGCATTAGATAGACCAAATGGAATCACCAACCACTCATAAAGATCCTCATTTGTTTTGAATGCTGTCTTCCATTCATCCCCTTGTTTGATTCTAATTTGATGATACCCACTCTTAAGGTCTATCTTGGAAAAGTATCTAGCCCCTCCCAAATAGTCCATTAGGTCCTCAATCCTTGGCATAGGGAACCTATATCTTATGGTAATCTTGTTAATGGCTCTAGAATCCATGCACAACCTCCATTTACCATCCTTTTTAGGGGCTAGGACTGTTGGGACAACACATGGGCTAAGGCTCTTTCTCACCAATCCCTTATCCAACAATTCTTGTACTTGCTTGGTAATCTCTTCATTTTGTGAAGGTGTCATCTTGTAGGCTGCTTTGTTTGGCAAAGTAGATCCCGGTATGAAGTAAATTTGATGGCTTATGTCCCTAATAGGTGGTAACTCGTTAGGCATTTCTTCTACCATAATCCCCTTATACTTCTCTAGCAATTGTTGCACCTCATTAGGAACTTCTTCCTTACTAGGATCATACAAACTAGGACTATTTTTAGGCTTCAAAATCAGAGCATACCCTTGGGTTCCTTCCTCCTTAAGGGCATCTAGAAACTCTTTCCCACTCACAATCATGACACTTGACCCAACATTCTTTTCTACATGCTCATTAGGCAATGGATCCATTCTATACTTTCTACCATTCTTAGTTATGATGAAAGAATTAGTTTTACCATCATGTTGTGATTGAACATCATATTTCCATGGACATCCTACCAACAAATGACAAGCATCCATAGGAATTACATCACACAAAATTTTGTCCTTATATTCTCCTATCTCAAATTCAACCCATGATTGTTCATCTACCAAAACTTGTTTCCCTTTATTCAACCTTGATACTTTATAAGGACTAACATGAGGAAGCCTTTTCAATTTTAATTTGTCTACCATTTCAATGGAAACCAAATTTTCAGTTGAGCCTGAATCAACAATTACCTTGCAAATCTTACCATAGGCCTTGCATGTTGTCCTGAACAATGTCTTCCTTTGAGGGGGTTCTTGAGTTTGAGGCACCTTCAACATGGTTCTTCTCATCATCAAACTTTCTCCTTCGTGGACCGGGGCTGCACTTCCAATTGGAGAGTTGACACTTTGGCAATCTTCCTCTTGGATCAATTGGTTCCTTCTCTCTCCTCCATGAGAGCTTGAGGCTTTCTTTTCAAGACACTTGAAGGCTGGATGTCCCACTTGGTTGCAATTGTAGCACCTTCCTGTGAAGACATTAGGACCTCTTCCTGGTCCACCAAATCTACCTCTCCCATTAGGCCTTCTTCCTCTAAAGCCTCCTTTAGAACCAGATTCTCCACTTTGCTCTTGGGAACTAGATTCCCCTTGGCTTCTTTGGGACTGATTTCTGCCCCCAAAACTACCCCTACCTCTGAAATTTCTGCCACCTCTTCCTCTACTTTGTTGCTCACCTTTCCTCTTCAACTTCTCTTCAGCCCTTAGTGCCACTTGAAAGCACTTCTCCACGGTTTCAGGGGTCAATAAACTGATTTCATCTTGAATTGAACCTCAAACCATTTAGATACCTTGCCACCTTGGCTTTTTCATCCTCTATGTACCCACAACGAAGAGTGTATTTGTGAAACTCCTCGGTGTAAGTAGCCACATCCAAATCTCTTTGCTTGAGATTTTGCATCCTCTTGTATATCTGCACCTCATTGTTTGATGGAAGGAATTGGGACTTGATCCTCTCCAACATTCTACTCCATGAAGAGATCATGCTCTTCCCATTCTTTACCCTCTCACCTTAAGTGTAATTCCACCTTGTAAGGGCAACACCTTTGAGTTTAGTTTTTGCAAACTTAACCCTCTTACTTTCAGGAACTTCTTTGTATTCAAAGTAGTTGTTTAGAGTCTCAGTCCACTCCATGAATTCATCTTCCCACTAAACATGGGAATCTCCATCCGAGCCTCCGAAGAATCCTTGCCAATTGCCTTGATGGCTTCAAGGAAATGCTTTTGATCAACCGGTACCTCTACTTCTTCTTGTTCTTGTTCTTCTTCCTCTTTCTCTTCCTCTTCATCTGAACCTTCATCTATCCTCTTTCCTATCCTCAATGCCTTCAACTCTGCTTGGAGTACTTCCTTGACTCCACTTTTGATCTTCTCTTCCATCTCCTTGAACTTCTTGACCACTTCGGTGGTCATCCCCTTTGGAGGCATATTGCTAGCCTCTCCTTCACTCTCCTCTGCTGACATATACTAGGCCAACAACATAACCTTTTATGGCTCTGATACCACTATGATGTAGAGGCAAATGGGATAGGGAAAGATAGATAAACTTGACAAGGTTCCACTACACCTACTAGCCCAAAAACAAAGATCTTTATGCAAAAGTGGGAAAAACAGAGGGAAACTCTAGTATCATCATGGAAATGTTGGTTTGGGATGTCAGAGGACCCATTCCATCCATTGGTCAAGGTAGATTGGACTTTGGGTTGGTACTTCCTTCACAAACCACCCAAAATGGCTTGTAGCCCTTCAAAAAGACAACAAACCTAATAACTTTTGACTTAGACCTCCAAACCTAGATCTTAGATAATCAGTAGATGCCCATTATGGCCCTCTATCACATATCCCAAACTTGGCATGGGTTGTTTTGGACGGAATATCTCAACCAATAACCCCTGTTAGTGACCTAATGCTTCAATTAGGCCAAATTTACAAAGAGACTACCAAAGAATGCAAGCTAGAAACTCAAAAAAAGGTTTGGACACTTAGAATACATGCTAAAACAAAGGAATTTGTGGGTTTTAGACTTCTACTAACTGCTGTTCCCAAAAACACACCTTTGGTTCCTTCAATGTGCTCTTAAATTACGCCTAACACATGGTTTTGTTAGGTTTCTCAATGCAAACTCTTTCTCTGCAAGTTCTCTGCTAAAAAACCATCACAACATACTAGCCAATCCTACCACCATCCATTCCACTAACCACAAGTGGATCAAATCAGTGGAATGGCAAGGAGATGCATATTCCTCTACCAAAACCCTAGAGAAGAGTTTCACAACCAAGTTTGAAATGAAACCTTATAACTCCCCTTAATGTTTCTGTTAAGATGCCAAACTACATTCAAATGACAGGTAACTTAGAGCAGCATCAAATCAAAACATGGTAAAATGATGACAATTTTATACCTTGCTGTAGTACGGCCTGGGACAACGAACTTCACAAGGAAAACAGAGTTGTAAGAAAGCAATCCACTAGCAACTGGTTGTAACTTGCTTCATATATAATGTCAAGGTTTAAAATCATGCTTGAAGGAAAGTAGTTTCACCACACTTCACCCCCTAATGGCATAGCAACCATGACAATTCCGTACAATGGAGAAGTATGACCAGATTCTACAGAAAACTCAGAAAATGACAGAAAAATAGCAAGTAAATGGTGTTTTGGTTATATAGAACTTCTCCTCCTTTTACATTTTACATGTTCTAGAGTATATATGCTTTGTATACTCCTTGAAAAACTCCATTCAAACAGTTTGGTCGATCCAAGAAGGTCTCAACCAATTCAAACTTCCTGAATTGTTTTGGGTAGTTTGTACTCTTCAACTAATCATTGGTTGGTTTGCATAGATAATTGGTGTTTATGGTTCTTCAAACACCTCTACTATGTGATTAGACCTTGAATAAGGTATTTAGGCTTCTTGACACTACATTAGCCTCCTTGACATGCCTTAACAAGGCTTATAACCATGAAGACTTACATGATTGCCTTTTATGGCTTTATGACAGCAATAGATGTTTTTGGACAAAGTCCTTTACAACATGGCATCTCAACCTTATTACATCATGAGAATGGTCTCTAGGACCTTATGAAATCAACAAAACAAAATTGAGGATCAAAACAAGACATAGATATCTTGGTGCTCCTGCACCAATTTGAAATTTTTGAATGGAATGGGAATTTTGGATGGAAGAGGATTGTTGGGATTTTTGAGATGTGGATGCTTCATTTGATGTGATTGCTTTTTTCTTAGGTACCCAAACCATTTTAGTTTTTGACTTTTGTTTTGGAGGTATGGGCTTAGGTGGATTTTTGAATGTACTTTGCTTTGACTTTTTGAATCGATGTCTTAAGGCATTAGGATCCTTAGGATTTTTGGCTTTATGAGAGGAGGCATCCAAATGTTTATTTTTGAATCCCATGGACATAGTGGAAGCTTCATGATTAGATGATGTGTGCATTTGTTGACCATGATTAGTAATTTGAGAGAGTTTATGTATGATAGGGATATTAGGTGTTGGGAGCAATGGAGGTAAAGTGGATGGAGGATTAGTAGGAGTTGGACATAGTGGAGGTAAAGTGGATTATGGAAGGTGTAGGGTCACATGCTTTTGACATTTGTAGGATGGTGGAGGTGGAATGGCAACATATGTTTTGGGAGTATGATAGGATGCATGGGATTTGGGATGGAAGGATGTGTATTTAGGAGGCATGGAGGAGGTACCAACATCTCGAGATTGCTTACCTTGGGGTGTATATCCAAGGCCATATGAGTGTGGAGGGATGTTGACATGGATGGGCTCCGAAATACCTTGTTCATGAAGGCTTAGGCCTTTACCTTGATAATTCATGTTTTGGAGTATGCGATAGACAATGGAACTAGGTGTAGTTTGGACACTAGACTTGATTTCATTATTGGATGGAGAAGGTGAGGTGGATAATGGTTGTTGCTATCCTAAGGAAGAAAATTCCTGAATGAAGGTGGATAGACCAATAGGATATGTTGGTGGACTTGAAGTGGGGTTGATAGTGGATGATGAAGGATCATTAGGAGCTTGATTATCATTATGTTCACTAAGATCCAAGTTATTGGTTTGATCTTATATGTTTTCTTGGGAGGCATGTGTCTCATCATGACAAGTGGATGTTGTTGTATCATGGATAGGTGGAGTGATAAGCTCTTGACCATGGAATGCATAAAGTTGACTAAGAGGATCATCATGGCTTTCTTGATCATAGAGGGGATCTTGATCATAGATGGGAGATTCATCATAGATGGGATTAAGTGTGTCATGGATGGGTGGAATGGGGGTGATCTTGATTTCAATTAGAGACTAATGTTTCCTCATGCTTTAGATTATGCTCTTGACATAGGTCTTGACTTTGGGTGGAAGTAGAAGACTCTTGGATAGGTTTGATATGTTGTGGACCACATGATGGGGTTGAAGGAATAGACATCGTATTTGAAGGTTCTTTAAAAGGCTCAAGGATAGGACTTTGATGACATGTTGATGATCGATTCCTTGCTAATAGCCCTTAGATCACATCCTTTATAGGTGTATGGGTAGATGAATGATGTAATGGATGGGTAATGAGGGTGGAAGGCGTTGGATTTGAAACATGATTAGGTTGAGTGGATAGGTCCCATGGTGGAGGGATAAAAGGGATGGAAAGTGTTGTAGGCATAGGGTTTTGATTGGGTTAGATGGAGGGTCAAAGGGGTTGAATGGGTTGGTGGATTTGGATAACTCCATATGTTTACTTTTGTAATGTTTGAACTTAGGGTGTGAAGTTAATGGAGGATTAGATGATGGTGGAGATAATGAAGGGTTTGATGGATTAGAAGGTGGGGGGACCAATGGATTAGGACTAGAACATGGTGGCTTTAGGATATGAATTCGATTGGATAGTGGTATAATATACTTATAAGAGGGATAAGCTAGATTTGTGTTCCCCTTGTCAAAGGCATGAGGATTTAAAGGCACTTGATCTTGTTTCAAGGGGTGACTTAAGATCACATGTTCTTGTTGTGGAATGAATTTATAGGTTGATGTAGGTTTGACATGATAGGTGGATGGATTAGGTAGGTATGATGATGGAGGTGACACATATGATTGATGCGGAATTTGTTGGTGCTATGTTTGTTGAATGCATAGGGGATGTGTTTGTTGGGTTTGGGATTGACAAGTGGCTATGAAGTGTTGGGCTTGTGGTAGGAGTTGTTGTATTTGAGGTGATTGGCTTTGTTGAAGTTGTTGGATGATGGATTGGAATCATTGTATGGTTTGTTGGTCTAGGGGTTGTGGAATTTGGTGAAGTGTTTGGATGAGGTCTTGTAGTTGGGGTGATAGGATATTGTCTTCTAGTGTTGGCATGGAGTTGTACATGTGTTTAAGTCTTTACATTTTGTCTTGTTCCTCAAGGTATGCAACATGATTATTGTCATTATTGGAAGTAGGAGGAGGACTCCCTCAGAGTATAAGTTTGGGTCTTGGTTTGTTCTCATCATTAGGATTAGTGGGAGGGCCTCCTCAAAGTATGACCCTGGGTCTAGGATTTGTCTCATTACTAGGATTAGGGGGAGGGCCTCCTCGAAGTATGACCTTGGGCTTAGGATTTGTTTCATCATTTGAACTAGAGGGGTAGCCTCCTTGAAGTATGAATTTGGGCTTATGATTTGTTTCATCATTTGAACTAGAGGGGTGACCTCCTTGAAGTATGAGTTTGGGATTATGATTTGGATTAGGATTGATAAGAATCAAGACCATTTTGGCAAATGATTGACTACATTCAAGTTCACCAAACAACGAAGACACTTGTTCTTTTTAATCCAAAGTCAAAATGTTAGAAGGAATACAATGGTTCATTTTATGCCCAATTTGAATATGTGAATGAAGACAAGATTTCATTTTAAAGCCCAAATCCAAATGTGTGATGCAAACACATGTTCTTTTTATGCTCAAATTGAAGTGTGTTTGCAAACAAGATCGATTGATCAAATGAGAGATGAAAGATGAAATGAGTGCACCTAAATATTTTTGTCCTTAAATCTTCTATTGTGACTGATGTAAATCCTGCTACAGCTCCATATGATCACCTATAAGCCACCAAAATGAAGAAGGAACAAGTAAACTTGCATAGAAAAGTGTTATATGAAAAAAGAAGAAATCTGATGAAATCTTATTTTGATGAACAACTACAACAAAATGAATGTCATGAATAGATTCTAGACAGAATTCTATGCAGTTTAAAAAAAATTCACAAAAAAATGGATCAAAATTGCAATAGTTATGCTCGTTTGAAGTTTGTTAAGGAACGCTGACTTTGACCAAGAAAAAAGTAGTGAAAATGGTATAGTCACCTAAAAACGAGTTTTCCACAGTGTAGTTGGGAGAACCAGCTTTGTAACACTGTAAATTTTGCAAAAATCTGATGTCGTATGCCCGAGTTATGAAGAAAAAAAATAATGCCCTAGGAGGAAAAGGGTCAAATCTGGTTGTCAACAGACCGCTGGCGGTCATAGCTTAAGTGGTCACATGCGAGGGTTAACATCAGGCAGTTAAGTTTAACCATTTACTGTTGGCAGTTTAGTTTTAAATGGGGCCCTTGGTCCCTCATATGATTGAGGGCCAAAGGGAAAGAAAAAAATAAAACGAACCATAGGGGATTAGCCCCCCCACCTTCCCTACCATTAGTGGTGATCACAGAAGGTTTAAAACCTAACTGTGACAGAGACAGGCCGTGGTTGAACTGCGGGTGGCTAGGTTTTTTTTTTGTAGAGGTGGAGGTGTGGAGCTTGGTCGCCACTAGGAGTGGCGACTGGGCTATGTACCGATGGCAACAACTTCCTGAAGGGTTTCGACTAGTGAGAAGCCTAAGGATGGGTGGTTGGAGTTGCTAAGGCTGACGATGGCGATGTGGATTATAGAATGAGGAGGAAATGTCGACAGGATATTAGGGTTTAAGGATGGGCTGAAGGATGAGAGGGGAGAAACCAGGGCAGTAGTGACAAAGAGATAAACACCGTGAGCAGCGAGAGGTCGATAGAGTTAGGGTTTTCTATAGGGGTGGAAACTGTGAAGCTTTGGACAGAGGACGACAGAGGTGGTAGAAAACTAGGCAGTGACCTAGGGTTAACTTTTACCCTGCAATCAAATGAACTTTTACCCTATAAAATTGAAACCTGCAACCACAAAGCCATCAAAAACACTACTTAGGATCAGTACAGCCAGTCCGTATGGTACGGATCCATACGGTACGGACTAGCAACTAAAAAAAAGTTTAAAAAAATTAAAAATTTTGCAGGAGGCAAAACCAGGGGTGTTTTATGTCAATCTTCGCCTGTGAGGCCTCCTGGATGCAACGATGAGGTCTGTTTTAGGCTAGGAGGTCACCTGCACAAGTTAACCACAAAAAATCAACACAAATGTTAGATTTGCAAGTGTTCATGTCAGGTTCACCAAATGTAGCTAGGGTAAAAATCAGGGTAAATGCATAAACAACAAATCATAAAACCCTAACAAGCACAATGAAGTACAAGATAGCATAAAAACTGAACTAACAAAGAAAATCAAACCCAAATTTCTACACGAAGCTTGGCTCACCTCCATTGCTCTTCTCAATCTTGCATAGGAATGCATGATTTTGAAGGATGAATGTTGGTTGCTTATTCTAGCAGCATAACGGTGCTTGGAAACTATATTATAGAGGGAATTCAATAGCATAAGGTTGCTTGGAAACTCCTTCCTCAAATGGCTTGGTTGAGAGTTGATTTATAGGAAGTGAGTGATTTGAATTGATGGCTAAGATTGAACGTTGATTTGAATGATGTGGATGGTTGAGATCGAATAGGGTTTCCCACTCCATGAGGAGTTGTAGTCATGTGACAAGTGTAGTGTAGACCTAATTTAAATAATGTTGTATTTAAATTAGTGGGACATGTGAAGTGTATTAAATAAAAAATGTAGTATGTGACGTGTTGGATTGTGGTGAAAGGTGAGGGCAAATTCAAATATTTTATTTGAATTAGTTGGGACATGTGAAAGGGAAATTAATTAAATAAATATGATTTATTTAATTAATTGGAAAGTGGGATAAATGGGATTAGGACAAAATGCTACAAGATGTCTCTAGTAATGTGTTGACTAGGTAATGGTCAAGACATGGACAAATTTAAGTGTCTACAATATTCACCTATCCCACTCTGCATCCCTATCACATACTTCCTATTAGGGTTAGCTGACAGAAGATATCAATTAAATGCAAATAAAGATTAAATAGAGGAATGGAAATACATAGAAATAATAACAGCGAGAGACAAGTTTTAAAGTGGTTCACCCAAACTCGAGCTACATCCACCAATAGAGAGTCCAATATTATTATTCAGTAAATCAAACCGATTACAACCAGTAATCCTTGCAACTCAATACCGCTACAAAATGCTATGTAATACATCAACAGAAACCCTAACCCTTAGCTGCTTTATCAAGCCTTATGTTAGTTACAAAAAATAGGGTTTTTTATGTCGGCCAATAGAAAAATAACTCCTAATGCCTTTATAAAATAATAAAAAATCATTGGAGGTTTCGAGGGTGCTGCCCCTCGACCCCACCCTATATTGCGACAGGGAGCGCGCCAGGGGTGCTACCCCTGGACCCTGCAAGGGGTGCTACCCCTTGACCTCATTAAATAATTTGGGGGGAAAAGGCGCTAATAAAAGTGGGGTAAATTTAACCTCTGAGTCTGATTAGGCTCCATATAACAACACTGCCAAAATCACATCACCTAATGTAAATACTTAGTGGCCTCTCACATCTATTTACATAGTGTAAGGAACACCTTTCCCTATCCAACTCGTTACCTAAAACTATTATTATTATCATCTATATGCAATTAATCCCTCATATTCACTATGACCGAAGATGTAGGATCATGCAACCAGTTACACTAGGAGCTCATCTCCAAAAAAATTCAATAATCCATAATGCCAAAGGTAACTAGATAGAAGGAGTAAAATAAAATTATCTTAACACAAACAACTACTTAATCACATTAAGCAACAACATGAGTCTTTTTATACTCATCAAAATAAAATTCTAAAGGAAAGGAATTCACAACAACCATCGTTTAACTATGCATATATTAGCACTTAATTTCTTTTCTATAAGCTATATTGGCATCACAAAAATTTAACCAAAGTTTTTCATGCACATAAAAATAATTCACTCTCTAATGATATTTATCACCTTATCAAGACTTATATATCTAATCAAGGAGAAATACAACAATGTGATGGGGCGTGTGCATGAAGATGGGGGGGGCAAAAAGTGGCCACCCCACTTTTTTATTACTAGGAAACATAAATATGATCGCATTATTTCCTACTAAATAAAGTAAAAAACCATAGTCTTGCGACCTATGTTTTTCATTTCCATTTTCCTATTTCTCCCAAAACGCAACTAGGGCTTTAACGTGAGCGCATGTTGAAAGATTCAAAGGAGAAGACCATCAAAGACAATGCCGTGCTGCTAATCCCATTGTGGATGAGGGCAATGAAGTCGAGTAACTAAACAAGGTAGGGTTTTATCAATTTTCTTCATTTCAAAACAAAATGAAGTTATTTTTCATTATTTTAATTGAATTTTTCTTTTTAATTTTTTAGTTAATGAACCATTGCAAAACCCCGATCCAGATGTTGAAATTATTGTTGAAGAGAAACCTCAAAACCCTTGAACTTCACCTTCATGTCCTCACCCTCCACATGACACCCAAATTATATAAGCCAAATCAAACAAAACAAAAAATAACTTCAATCCTTAGTTGAAACATTGAAAAATCCAGATACAAGCAACAATCACAGGAGAACCCTTGCCACTTCACTAGAATCGATTATTTCTCATATTGACTCCATTACAAAGAAAATCACCAATTGGAAGGACTATAGGGAGGAGTGTCGATAATTCTATGACCATAAATTATCATACAAACAAGTCAAAGATAAGAAAATTTCCAAAGGTGATCTATGTGCACTTTTCATCGATCATAGAACACAACAACCATTACATGGGAGTTACAAATGATTCCCAATTCATTGGTGTGTGAATGAAGAAATATCCCAAAACATTTGGGATAGATGGTACATGGTTTTTGATGACCTCCCTTGTAATAATAATGAGGTCTCCCAATATTGTTTTGAGGAAACTCTATTGTGAGTTTGTTCTCAAGGACATCCCAAACTACTTTGACATCCGGGAGTTCCAGAGTAGAGGTGGTGGCTTTTCACACGATAGAGAAGGTGTACATTGTGCCCAGAACCATCCACTGAGACCCATTGTGAGAGTGTTGAGGTGGAGACAATGTATTCCTTGAGTTCCCTCACCCAGACTTTAGTACAATATGGAAGCGATCTTTCGCAGGCTGGAGAGGTTGAGAGTGGTACATGTCGTCGGCCCCCTATCTTTGCGTGTCATGTGGGGCATTGTGTGATTTTGGGACCCAGGACGCTACCCAAGATGCATACATTCTAGAGCGTTAGGATGATGTGATGCAAGGGAAACAGTAGGTGATGGACACATCCATATTGGATAATATTGTTCTCATAAATGACGTCTTATAGCATACATTTAGTATTGACTTCCAGGTAAATTTTTACAAGGTTCTGCAATTTAATATATTTGTATTTGAAATCTCTAATTAATTATATGAGTAGATATTATAAGTCAAAATTAATGTGTGTGATTTTCTGCACTATGAAATTCTAGGGTGAAAGTATTCATCCTGCATCTGTAAGTTGTCCAGTGCATGGTAAGGAGAGGAGGTCCAGTCAATAGGTATGCAATTTATCACAAGATCACAAATATAGTACATGTAAACTTTTTGTCATATATCAATGGTAATCTTATTTAGTTACAATTTGATGATGAACAGGTGGATGTTGGAGCATCACCATCAAGACGATTTCCTTGGTCCCTAGGCAGAGCCAATTTCACTGAGGTAAATTTTATCATTTCTAATCATTATGCATTTAAATAATGTTATGTATCTATTTTGCTCAAATAACCTTGAACTCTATTTTTAGATTTTGAATATGCAAAAGTTCCTCCTCATCTTCATCAGTCAGTGGAGGTGGGCATTGCTGCAATTGTTTTGTTTGCAAATCCTTTGACCAAGGTATGAGCCAGTAACATGTAAATGTCATTTTGTATTTCTTGTTTTATCTCATATCATTTAATGTACATAAATGATATTCATGTTTACTTAAATTTTCTTCTCCATGCTTCTCATAGGACGTCACAACTCCTACCCATCCAACCACATAAGAAGAGAGACAACAAATGATCGAGAGGGATCACCAGTTAGTGGTAAGTGATTGATTACTTATGTCATGTTATATGTTTTGAATATTTTCTATATTAATGTGGATATTGTTTGATTGTATTAATAGGTGGAACTTCAAAAATCTCTATCAAGGAGGTCTAGTCGATGAGTGATAGAGGATGAGTCAATGACTAGTTCACCATCTTCATGGCCTAGCAAGAGCAGTCGATTATTTGATAGCAGTCCATAGGAGATTTGATTTTGGGAAATTTTGTTACATATGCATATTTGGCTTTGTAAACATACTTTTGTATGTTATTGATGTATATCATTGTATATGCCCATATGGATTTATTTGTGCATGCCTATATGGCTTGATATATACACTATATGTTATTTTCATGACATTATGTATATATGAGATTATGTATATTTTCATGACATTATATTTTTATGACATCATATATATATATATATATTTTCATGTCATTATATATATGTTGACAACATCCTTGCAAAATACATTTTGTGCATATCTTGCAATCATTGCATTCCATGAGACTACATTTATTTGAGGCATCATGTCAAACAATTCACGCGCCTTGTCTATGATTCCACACTTTGCATACATGTCTACAAAGGCAGATACAAATACAACATCTAACAAAATTCCTATATCCTTTATGCTTTGATGGTTGTCCACACCCTGTTCCAAAGATCCCATTTTGGCATAGGCAAGGAGGATGTTGGATAAGGTTGTGGAATTTGGCTTGACACTTGCTAATTGCATTTTCTTGAAAGTTTCTTTAAAGCCTTATCAAAAAATCAATTTTGTGCATATCTTGCAATCATTGCATTCCATGAGACAACATTTCTTTGAGGCATCATGTGAAACAGTTCACGTGCATTGTCTATGCTTCCACACAAGTTGCATACATGTCTACAAGGGTAGTTACAAATACAACATCTGACAAAATTCCTATATCCTTTATTATTTCATGGTTGTCCATACCCTATTCCAAAGATCCTAATTTGGCATAGGTAGGGAGGATGCTTGCAAAGGTTATGGAATCTAGTTTTACATGTTCCAATTGCATTTGCTTGAAGGTTTCTAAAGCCTTTCAAAAAATCTATTTTGTGCATATCTTGCACTCATTACATTCCATGAGATGGCATTTCTTTGAGGTGTCATGCCAAACTATTCACATGCCTTGTCTATGCTTCCACACTTTGCATACATGTCTACAAGGGCAACTACAAATACAACATTTGACAAAATTCCTATTCCTTTATGCTTTGATGGTTGTCCACACCCTGTTCTGAAGATCCCATTTTTTCATAGGCAAGGAGGATGTTGGATAAGGTTGTAGAATTTGGCTTGACACCCACCAATTGCATTTTCTTTAAAGTTTCTTTCAAGCCTTATCAAAAATCCATTTTGTACATATCTTGCAATCATTGCATACCATGAGACAACATTCCTTTGAGGCATCATGTGAAACAACTCACATGCATTGTTTATTCTTCCACACAAGTTGCATACATGTCTACAAGGGTAGTTGCAAATATAACATCTGACAAAATTCCTATATCCTTTAGTCTTTCATGGCTCTCCATACCCTGTTCCAAAGATCCTAATTTGGCATAGGTAGGGAGGATGCTTGCAAAGTTTATGGAATTTGGTTTTACACATTCCAATTACATTTTCTTGAAAGTTTCTAAAGCATTTTCAAAAAATCCATTTTGTGCATATCTTGCAATCATTGCATTCCATGAGATGGCATCTCTTTGAGGTGTTATTCCAAATTGTTCACATGCCTTGTCTATGCTTCCACACTTTGCATACATGTCTACAAGGGCAGATGCAAATACAACATCTAACAAATTCCTATATCCTTTATGCTTTGATGGTTGTCCATACCCTATTTTGAAGATCCCATTTTGACATAGGCAAGGAGGACGTTTTTGATTATATAAGGCGGCTAAACAAGGGGCCGAACCCTTAACAAAAGCAGAGAGGCCTGAAGACAAAACAGGGCCTTACACCAGAAACAGCATATACCACCAGTACATAATGCCAGCAGAACCAGCAAAACTAGCAACTAACACTAAAGCCAAAAAATAGAGTAACAGAGTATCAATAGTAAAATAACAAAGACAGAGGAGACCACAGCTCTCCTTACTAGACCATAGAGTTAATAATAGCATCCACTTGTTCAGCCAAATCATCACTATCAGTATGGTTGTGGATGGTTGTGGAATTTGGCTTGACACCTGCCAATTGCATTTTCTTGAAAGTTTCTTTCAAGCCTTATCAAAAATCCATTTTGTGCATATCTTGCAATCATTACATTCCATGACTCATGAGACAACATTCCTTTGAGGCATCATGTGAAACAGTTCACGTGCATTGTCTATGCTTCCACACAAGTTGCATACATTCTACAAGGGTAGTTGCAAATACAACATCTGACAAAATTCCTATATCCTTTATTCTTTCATGGCTATCCATACCCTGTTCCAAAGATCCTAATTTGGCATAGGCAAGGAGGATGCTTGCAAAGGTTATGACATTTGGTTTTACACATTCAAATTGCATTTACTTGAAAGTTTCTAAAACCTTTTCAAAAAATCCATTTTGCGTATATCTTGCAATCATTGCATTCCATGAGATGGCATCTCTTTGAGGTGTCATGCCAAACTGTTCACATGCCTTGTCTATGCTTCCACACTTTGCATACATATCTACAAGGGCAACTGCCAATACAACATCTGACAAAATTCCTATATCCTTTATGCTTTGATGGTTTTCCATACCCTATTCTGAAGATCCCATTTTGGCATAGGCAAGGAGGATGTTGGATAAGGTTGTGGAATTTGGCTTGCCACATGCCAATTACATTTTCTTGAAAGTTTCTTTCAAGCCTTATTAAAAATCCATTGTGTGCATATCTTGCAATCATTCCATTCCATGAGACAACATTCCTTTGAGGCATCATGTCAAATAGTTCACATGCATTGTCTATGCTTCCACACAAGTTGCATACATGCCTACAAGGGTAGTTGCAAATATAACATCTAAAAAAAATCCTATATCCTTTATTCTTTCATGGTTGTCCATACCCTGTTCCAAAGATCCTAATTTGGCACAGACAGGGAGGATGCTTGCAAAGGTTATGGAATTTTGTTTTACACGTTCTAATTGCATTTGCTTGAAAGTTTATAAATCCTTTTCAAAAAATCCATTTTGTGCATATTGTGCAATCATTGCATTCCATGAGATGTCATCTCTTTGAGGTGTCATGCCAAACTATTCACATGCCTTGTCTATGCTTCCACACTTTGTATACATATCTACAAGGGAAACTGTAAATACAACATATGACAAAATTCCTATATCCTTTATGCTTTGATGGTTTTCCATACCCTATTCTGAAGATCCCATTTTGGCATAGGCAAGGAGGATGGTGGATAAGGTTTTGGAATTTTGATTTACACTCGCCAATTGCATTTGCTTGAAAGTTTCTTTCAATCCTTATCAAAAAATCTGTTTTGTGCACATCTTACAATCATGTCTCTGGACATCTCCCTATGTCTTTGAACATCTCCCTCACTCTCTATCTCTCTATCTCTCTTCCTATGTCTCTGGACATCTCCTTCACTCTCTATCTCCCTATCTCTACCCTCTCTCTCCCTAAACCCTAAAACTCTAAACCCTAACCCCTAAACCTTAAACCTGAGCAACCCTAATGTAACGTGCCTTCTCTTAATATTTAGATTTACACACTGAATTCACTAAAAAGGTAAATGAATGTAAGAAAAACAAACATTTGTTTATAAACATATACACATTTGCATAATGATAAGGAAATAATAGCATATATTTTTTGAATATTTTTAAATCTTGAAATTACAACATATTCAAAGATAGCATTTTAGTGAAACCTTTCACTTTACATTTACAATATTTTGCTCTTGGCAAAAGAATAATTTTACATAAATTTGACTATCAAAGTCATATCATAAAATGTACTGCATCCAGAATCTTGATATCTGTTTGATAAGTCTCGGCTTGTCTTCTACTTAGGAGGGAGAGCATCACCCGAGCGCTTTGCCTCCAACCACAGACTGACGGTCTCCCACACACCTTCCATCCTAGAAGTGGCCCTACCCTTCACGAAGAGTATAGATATAAGGAACCAACATGTTTTTGCCATCTGAGTTTCTAGTGTTGTGTCCTACATAATCAACATGGTCATACAACTATAGACTCCTTCTAACTGAGTATGACATTACTAGATAGTTATACAAATCTGGAGCACAGTGAACTGACTAATGCATGTAGAGACAGATGCATTACTTTGGCCAAAGATTCAATATAAAAAGATGTTTCGCAATGAACGTAGTCAAAAGTTCACACACCTCTAACTCAACTTAGAAACTATCTCATCCTATAGTGAATTTAATTTGACTAATACTAGTCAAAGAGTGACTTGACTAAGTTCCACCCATAGTCCACCTCACTTAGATTTTTATTCCTGAATTCTAGAATACAATACCAAGGATGGTTTAAAATGAGGACATAGTCTTTCGAAAAGCCTCTTGTTGCGACTTACAACATTGAATCTATGACTCCCTGTCACTCTAAACCTTGTTTCAAAGGTTTATATTCTTGGTTTTGGTGTCTATTATCAACATAGAAAATAATTTTATCAAAATCTTTTTAATTCATCCAAGGTACTTATCTTGGTCTAATGATTCTAGTCTAATCCTTGTTGATGATGAATATATCTGGTTTAAGTTGACAATATAACCATAAGAAGAATAATACATTTACTAAACATTTCTGGGATACTCTTAGAGATCTATCTTCTCTAATCCCATCATACAAAATGACATTTCAACTCTTGTCACATGTAGGTAAAAAGAATATCTTGACATACCATCATAATAACCAACTCTACTACTCAAATTTCATTTAGAGTACTTACTAATCATGACCAAGTGAATGTAATCATATGACATGGTTATATCGACTACTAGTTATCTCTAGACTACCATAATATTGGTCGTCTTGATACTATAATGTAGCACAAAGGGTTCTATTAATCACAATAATACATTTTCATAATAAGCATTATTCTTCTCTCGAACTAATATCTTTGTGATTATGGGGCTTGAGAGACTAATATCTTGTAATATGGGGCTCGAGAGTCTAATATCTTGACCCATTATTTTACCCATAACATTCTTGTTTACTAACACGGGTGAGTTTCTTTCATATGAAAAAGACAAAGAGTCTAATCAATCTTTTGGCATTCTCTCATGCAATTAGAAGCAGAGGATAACAACTTATAACTTCTTGTTAACAACTAGATTGCCAGTATCCTCTATTCAAATAAAGGTTTGATAAATGATATAATGGCTTCATTATACACTTATGATGTTGTTTTAACACTGAACTTAGTTAGGAGTATCATTTACATAGATTGTGGTTATAAAACCCATGGCAAGAAAAGTCTCATACAGTCACAGTTGGCTACCTATCTGTCCACAGAGGAAGCCTTTGGCCATAGTTTTGACTGGCACAAAATGTTGTTGTCGATAGGAGTCTCATGGAATATAGTTTGAGACATTACTACTGTTCTGTAGGTGTTGACCTATTGAGCACACTCAGATACTGAGAGGGATAGATACTGAGAGGGGTGGGTGAATCAGTATGCAAACAAACTTCAAATCCTTTGGAGAAAATTAAAACTTAATCTTTACAGCATTAATAGAAACATAAAAGATCAACACAATGCACAACACCACATAACACCATATGTAGGTGGAAAACCCCAAAAAGGGAAAAACCACAGTGAGGATTAACTCACAATATATGAATCTCACAGCTATAAAAATTACAACTTTGTTTTAGGGCTACAACCCAAGGAAGCTACTACTCCCTGCAGACTTCGTTTTAGGGCTTCAACCCAAGGAAACAAATACTCCCTGAAAAAGGTTTTAGGGTCACTCTCAAGGAAGCTACAACTCCCTGCAAACTTTTTTTTAGGGATACAACCCAAGGAAGCAACTACTCCCTGAACTGAGAACAAACTCAGAAAATATTACAGCATGACAGTCCTTCTTCTATCTGAAATTGACAATGAAGCTCACTCCTTTTGATGATTGCAATTTTGCCTCTTCACTCCTATTTTTATGATTGAATTAGTTAGGCACACTCTTCACTTCCCTTCTATCACAAAAATGTCTTCAAGATGAATCGAGACAAGATATACCACTTCTGCTCTTTCTCTTTCAGTCGTACATCAGAATGCATTACTCATCCACATTCTTCTTCTCACATTCACATTTGCAATCACACCTCACCTATATCAACTAGGTTTACAATATATGCATGATATTACATTGATTACATTGTATGTTGGCCAAAGACAACAATATTATAACAATTACAAGTTGGTCAGAGCTCAAACAACATGAAACGTGTAGAGGGCAAGCCCTAAAATGAGTTGCACTCAACACTAGGAAGAGGAACACGCCTTGAGGATCCCATCACATACTTAACCTAGTCCTAAACATCCTTCATAGTATCATCCTTCATGGAATAACATCCGCACGCTTCATACATTTGAATTAGGTTGCCCTTAAGCAAGAAAATATGAAGTTGGTAGCACATCGGTCATTACAACTTGGCAGTACTCATGGTAGATTAAACATTACTTGTACTTCTCCCATATGATTCAACCTGACCCACACATCTCCAAACACTCCTTGAACTCCATACAACAACTTTGTGGTACACATCACCAACATTCCCAAGTTGGCCTCAACAACAATAACTCTTCATAAACCAAATTGAAACCTTTGTTTGGTACATGAAACACGAAAGATTTGCATGTGCTTCAAACCTGAGAAATATAGAGACATGAAGAATGTCCACATAAACTCATATAACTGATCTGTACATTCTCCAACTGGCACAAGTACTCAAACATATGTTCTATAGAACAATTAGGCATTCAGAACTATCTGTAGCACACTATCATTTGAAAACTAAACTTGCAGACCTTCAAATCACCTGATATTGCAAAGTAGCATGTATTGAACATCCCTGAACATGTTCACAAAACTGTATGGACAAATATTCACTTCTGGAGGAATGTGGATCATTCCAACCAGCCTTCATCATCAATTTATTCTGCCAAAGCACAAATGGGAACTCTATCACTTATAACTTTCAATGCAGACAAGAAAATGATATGAAACCTTGAATGTAGCACCTTCTCAACATACTGAACTTAACTTCTAAACTGTATGACCATATCTTCAAATGCGGAGGAATGCAAAGCATTCTACTAAGTAGTATTCTAGGTAACTTCCTGCAACAACAACATTCACTAACATCCAGAGACTAGAGTCTTCTTGTATCAACACATACTTCCTTAGGTTTAATAGGAAAGAGCATACAACATGATGCAAACCATCAGCAACATCTTCTCAACATCATCATTACTTCTAATCCTCATCTTAATACTTATAATTTCCATCTTAATATATCATCATGATATCATTTATGTTGACAACAAACATACTCAGTACAACTTAACAATGCATGACATCTAACCATGAACATCAACAACATCACTGTTAGCACACCATCAACATAAGCATCAATGATAGCCCAAACAGAGTGTTGACATCAATGACAACCACAACAATAGCAACCTTAGGTAACATATGTGTAACAATGTCCCCCTTTGGCATTGATGGCAACACACACCTGCTCATTCTCCCCCTTTGAAATCATGGACAAAGGGCAACTGCTTCTCCTCCTTAGGGTACAAACTCTCCTTTTCAACCTTCTCCCCCTGTCAGCAACAACCACTACCTGCTCCCCTGAGAGGTAGCCACCATCAGTCCAGGAAAAAGATATAGCATGAATTACTCCCCCTAGACAGATTCACCAATATGCATCTAGCAAGAAGGAGGGGGAATTACCCCCAACTTCTATCGGAGATACTCAAAAGTGTCCTTTGCAAGAGCCTTTGTGAAAATATCTATAATTTGATCCTTTGTTGGAACATATTCCAACTTCACTTCTTTATCTACAACCTTCTCTCTCAAAAAGTGATACTTGATTGATATATGCTTGGTTCTAGAATGCATCACTGGATTCTTGGAAATATTGAAGCATTAGTATTATCACACAAAATAGGAATAGGCTCATCATACCGTACCTTGATATTCTTCAATGTTTGCTTCATCCACAACACTTGTGCATAACAAGATGCTGCTGCAATATACTCTGCCTTTGTAGTTGATAAAGATATTGAGTCTTGTTTCTTACTATGCCATGAAACCAATTTGCTTCCTAAAAAGAAAGCACCACCACTTGTACTTCTTCTATCATCAACACAACCAACCCAATCAGCATCAGTGTAAGCAATCAGATCAAATTCATTACCTATTGGATACCATAAGCCATAATCTGGAGTTCCCTTCAAGTATATGAATATTCTTCTTACTACCTTCTCATGAGTTTGCTTAGGATTAGCTTGAAATATGGCAACCAAACATGTTGCATGCATAATATCAGGTCTAGAAGCAATCAAGTACAATAATCCTCCAATCATAGATCTATAGAGAGTCTGATCAACCTCAAGTGACTCATTTGCCTTTCTCAAATGACAACCAGTAACCATAGGAGTACTTACTTGTTTGGAATCCTCCATACCAAATTTCTTCAACATCTCTCTAACATACCTAGCCTGAGAAACGAAGATACCATTATCTAGCTGAACAATTTGAAGCCCAAGGAAGAAAGACATCTCACCAATCATAGACTTCCCAAACTCATTCTGCATCTCTTCTGCAAACCTCTTACACATATTATCATCTCCACCAAAGATGATGTCATCAACATATACATCAACTATCAAAATCATGTCTTCCTCTTCCTTAATGTAAAGATTACTATCTGTAGTACCTTTCTTGAAGCCTTGCTAAAGTAAGTACTTATCCAACCTAGCATACCAAGCTCTAGGAGATTTCTTGAGTCCATACAAAGCTTTCTTGAGTCTGCACACCATGTCTGGATCTTTTGATAGCTGCAAACCATCTGGTTGCTCAATGTAGACCTCTTCCTGTAAATCACCATTCAAGAATGTTGACTTGAAATCCATCTAATAGACCTTGAAGTTCTTGTGAGCAGCAAGGGCAATAAACATCCCGATTGCCTCCATCCTGGCTACTAAAGCAAAAGTCTACTCAAAATCAATGCCTTCAACTTGTGAATAACCCTTACACACTAATCTTGCTTTGTTCCTCACAACTTCACCATCTTCATTTAGTTTGTTTTAGAACACCCACTTTGTTCCTATAACATTCTTATTGGTTGGTCTAGGACCCAATTCCCATGTCTGATTCTTCTCTATTTGATTCAATTCTTTTTCCATTTCCTTCAACCATCCATCATCTTTTCTAGCATTAGAAAAAGGTTTTGGGCTCTATCTTTGATAGTAAACATAGATTCACTTGCTCACTTGCTTTTGCAAGCCTTCTCCTGGTTTGCACACCTTTATTCTTATCCCCAATGATCTGATCCACTGAACGGTTCCTCTGAACATACTTTGCTAGAGTCTTAGGGATCTACTCTGATTCTTGTTCCTTCTCTTCTTTCTTCTCTTCTTCTTCTTCAATGTAGGGAGGTATATCAGATCTGTAGTCCTTTGGTTCTTGTGAGATTTGATACTATTGCAAGTATGTGCCTAATCGATGTTGTCATTGATGTCAACATATCTATGTTGTCATTGGTGTCAACTGTTCTCCTATCTTGTTGTTTTCTTGTAATGAGTGAGATGCTTTGTATTTACTTATGTAATTAATCTTGATGTTGAGGATATTGAGAAAATTAGCCTCTTTGGTAGAAATAACGAGTTGCAGGGGAAACAGTGTATTGCATACAGAAGAACAGTCTAGAAGAATGCTACGCATTTTCTGAAGAATGAATATCTTTATCTGTGGATTGGAAGTTATTTAGAAGTCCATCTGAAGATGCTATGTTATGAGTTTGAGCCTTTGATATAAAGAATTGAGTGAGTTATGTTCACCAGAGTGAAAACAACTTTTTCTATATGTTTGGTAAAGACAGGGAGAAAGTGTTATGCTTCGCATTTCTCCGCATTCCTCCGCATTGAAGTATTTTGATCTGCGGTTCTAGAGATAAGTCTAAAATAATGTTAAGTGCCTTCAACTCCAATGGTTTGTGATTTGGTAGTCCACAAGCTATCCTTTCTTTATGACAATAGATGACAGTGTTATTCTCGTGCTCTGGTTTGAAGAATCTTCTTGATAGAGTGGTTAGAGATTGTGCGGTTGTTCCTGGTGATTACAATGTGCTTGTGGATGTCTCTTGATCATGTTCCTACCTTTGGATTGGTCCATAAAGAGAAGTGTGGATCATGAAAGAAGAATGTTCTTAGAAAACCTAGTGTTAACTCCAGTCTTGGACGACTTGGTTGTTTTCACTATTTATGGAGATGCATTAAAGATTGTAGAAGCCTATTGTGGCATGGAGGATTGTGTTTGAGTCTCAGCTAAGGTGTGGCATGTTCATCATACTTCTCTATATCTTTCCTTAGCTAAATTTGGTAATAGGTCTAGACCTATTTCTGTGTATGTTTTGTAATGCCGACCTTGGAGAATGTTCCAATGGTTGATGATTGTAATTCTGACCTTGATGTACATTCCAAGGTTGATGAATTATTTAAAAGCATGTAATAGAGTTGCAAAAAAGTGTGAGAGTGTGAATATGAAGAGATAAGTGCGAAGGTGTGAAAGAACAGAGTAGAGAAGTTATATTGTGCTTCAATGAAACTGACTCCTGGCATGGAGTAGATGCTACTTAATCATCTCACCACTTTAGTAGTGAGCCACCCCTTGGTAGTGAGCCACCCTCTGGTAGTGAGCCTTTCTTGGTAGTGAGTCATTCTTTGCAGTGAGCCCTATAGGCAGTGAGCCTCTGTTTGTCGGTATTGATATAACTCATATTTCTATGGGCTAACACCCACCATGGTTTTTCCCTTTTAGGGTTTTCCATGTAAAAATCTGGTGTCTACTATGTTGGATGTTTGTTTGTAATTAAGTTTATGATTTCATGCTTTCATGGTTAATTCTGATTATAAGAAATTAAGTTGTTGATGGTTTGATGTTCATATGAAGCTAAGTTTTTGTGACAATTGATTCATCCCCCCCTCTCAGTTGTTTGGTGTATTTGAACAATTGGTATCAGAGCATGGTTCCTCAGTGGAAATCTTAACATCTTGAGGTAGATCTAGGATGTCTTACAAGAAGGAAGCTCCGCAGTTTGATGGGACAAATTATGTAACTTGGAAGATTTGCATGAAGAGCCATCTACTTTGTATTGGTTATAAAGTATGGCAAGCAACACAGACTGAATATGCCATGCCGGAGAATGGTGTGACAACTGAAGATGAAGTCAAAGAATATGAGGTAAATATAAAAGCTAGAGATATTTTGTTGAGTGCACTGAATGTCAATGATTTAATAAAGGTCATAGATTATGAGTATGCTAAAGAAGTCTGGGATAAGTTGAGTAATCTATATGAAGGAGACGATTCTATAAAGAGTGCCAAATTGTAGGGACTAAAATCTAAATATGAAGGTCTTAAAATGGGAGAAAATGAAAACATAACATCTTTTATGCAAAAGGTTGATGATCTTGTTACTGGAATCAAAGGTATGGGAGGAACTGTTGATGAAATTAAAGTTGTGATGAAAATTCTTAGGTCATTACCAAATCCTATGCACACAAAGCAGATGCAATTGAAGAAATAATGACTGTGAAAAATATTAATAAGGATCAATTACTTGGCAAGATTATAGATTTTGAAATGAGAGAGTTTGGTGATGCTTTGCCAAAAGTAGAAACTGCTTTCAAAGCTAGTACTTCAGAAAAGATCTCCAGAGCAGAAAAAATACAAGGTAGAACCTAATGATGAACTTGATGAAATTGAAGCCAACTTTGTTGACATACTGTAAAGAGGTTCTCGTAAGCTCAAAGGCAAATTACCTTTCAAATGTTTCTCATGTGGTAAAGTAGGTCATTATGCTTCCAGATGTCCTGAAAGAATTGAAAGGAATATAAAAGGATTTGAGAACAGGCCTAGATCTCCAAAGAAAAGCTACTATGTTAGAGCTTTTGATGATTAAGGTGTGATGGATGATGAATCTAATGATGCTAGTACTAGTGCAAATGAATGCTTGTTTATTACTATTAAAGAAGAACTTATGTCTACTAATCCTGCTAGTTGTGTGAAGGAAGATAAACTAGTGGAAGAAAGTGCTTTGGATGTTCAGGTTGAGAAAGATAAGGATGAATGGATTATTGATAGTGGATGCTCACATCACATGACCAGTGATAAAAGTAGGTTTGTAAGTTTGGAAAAATATGATGGAGGACTAGTTAGGTTTGGAGACAATGCAACTGGTAAGATTTGTGGAAAATGATATTTTTCATTTGATGGTAAGCATAACACTAAAAATGTTCTCTATGTGAATGGTTTAAAGCATAATATTTTGAGTGTTGGTTAGATGTGTGACAAAGGCTATAATATGAGATTCAAAGACAATGGATGAAAGATAATGGAAAGCTCTGGAACTATGATTGCTACTAGTAAGAAGACCAGAGGTAACATCTATCAATTAAGAGGAACTAATGATTACTATTTATTAGCCCAAGCAGATGAAAGTTGGTTGTGCCATAGAAGGTTTGTCATATAAATTTTGATAATCTAGTAAAGATAAGTTCATGACAGACTATAAGAGATCTACCAAAACTTGTAAAACCCTCCAATACTATTTGCAAGGAATGTCATTTGGGGAAGCAGACAAGAACAAGTTTTAAGAGTAAAGAACAATTCTCTACCGGCTTGATGGATCTAGTTCATACAGATCTATGTGGTCCTACAAGGATAAGAAGTCTACAAGGTGACAGGTACTTCATGTTACTTATTGATGATTATTCTAGAATGGATTGGGTTACTTTTCTAAGAGACAAATTAGAAGCCCTAGAGAAGTTCAAATCCTTCAAAGCTATGGTTGAAAATGAAATAGAACTGAAAATCAAATGCTTGAGGTCTGATAGAGGAGGTGAGTTCACATCAAATGAATTCAACATTTTTGTGAAGATCAAGGGATAAAAAGATAGTTGTCTGCACCTAGAACTCCTCAGCAATATGGAGTTGTGGAAAGGAAGAACAAGACAGTTCAAGAAGCTACTAGAACAATGATGAAGGAGGCCTACTGGAAGTCTTCTGGAAAGAAGCTATACATATTGCTGTCTATATTCAAAATAGAGTTCAAGTGAAAGGTAATGGCACTATAACCCCCTATGAATTATGGTATGGAAAAATTCCAATAGTAAGATACTTCAAAGTCTTTGGAAGCAAATGCTATATCAGAAGAGATGAAGACCTAGGGAAGTTTGATGCAAGATGTGATGAATGAATCTTCCTTGGATATTCTACCAAGAGTAAGGCTTACTGGCGCTACAACAAAAGGTTGAAGAAGATTGTGGAGAGTGCAAATGTGAAAGTGGATGAAGGCAAAGGAAAAACATCATTTCAGAGCGGCTATGAATCAAATGAACCTATTGATATAACTCATGAAGAAAAGGTTGAACAAGAAGACAATCAAAAAGAAGAAGAAAGGGCTCCAAAAATTGCTAAAACTCCCAGGTATGTAAGAATAAATCACTCTGAAGATCAAATTATTGGAGACAAAGAGAAAGGAGTGCTGACAAGGAAAAGAGCTATAGAAGAACAAGTGAATTACTATATGCTCTCTACAGTTGAACCAAAAAATGTGAATGAATCCTGCAATGATGAAAATTGGGTTAAGGCAATGGAAGAAGAACTAATGCAGATAGAGAAGAATGAAACTTGGGAATTAGTTCCTTGACCTACTAACAAAAATAACATTGGAACCAAATGGGTCATTAGGAATAACCTAAATGAAAATGGAGAAGCTGTAAGGAATAAAGCAAGGCTTGTATGCACAAGATATTCTCAAATTGAAGGGATATATTTTGAAGAGACTTTTGCTCTAGTAGCTCAGATTGAAGCAATCAGAATGTTTCTGGCATTCACATCTCACAAATATTTCAAAGTGTATCAGATGGATGTGAAATCTGCATTCTTAAATGGGGAGTTAGAAGATGAAGTCTACATTGAGCAACTGGAATGATTCCAACTATCAAATCAAGGTGATATGGTATGCAGGTTGAAGAAAGCATTATATGGACTCAAGCAAGCTCCCAGAGCATGGTATGAAAGGTTTGATAAGTACTTATTATAGTTAGGATGTAGTAAAGGTACTGCTAACAATAATCTTTATTTCAAGATTACTGGTGATCAAATTTTGATTGTTGAAGTCTTTTTTGATGATATCATCTTTGGTGGAATGAAGGTATGTGTATGAAATTTGCTGGTGAAATGTAGAAAGAGTTTGATATGTCTAAGCTTGGTGAGACAAATTTCTTTCTGGGTCTACAAATCATTTAATTACATAAATGAATCTTCATATCTCAATCTAAGTATGTAAAAGAGTTGTTAAAGAAGTTTGGGATGAAAGACTCTAAACTAGTATGTACTCCCATGGTGACTGGATGCAAATTGAGCAAAACTGATGAATCACCCAAGACTGATCAGAAAAAGTATAGATCCATGATTGGAGGATTACTTTATCTAACTCAAACCAGACCTGATATTATGCATGCAGTTTGTCTTTTTGCAAGATTTCAAGTTGGTCCAAGAGAATCATTTGTAATGGCAGTAAAGAGAATCTTGAGGTATTTAAAAGGAACTCCAGATCATGGCTTATGGTATCCAAAGGATACTAATTTTACTCTCAGTGCTTACACAAATGCTGATTGGGTAGGAGATGTTGATGACAGAAAAAGTACAAGTGGAGGTGCTTTCTTTTTGGGAAATAGATTGGTTTCATGGCTAAGCAAGAAACAAGATTCAATCTCATTGTCAACTATAGAAGGATAGTATATTGTAGTAGCATGTTGTTGTACTCAAGTGTTATGGATGAAGCAGACTTTGAAGGATATAAGAGTTGTCTATGAAGATCCAATTGCAATCTTGTGTGACAATACAAGTGCCATAAATATTTCTAAGAATCCAGTGATGCACTCAAGAACAAAGCATATATCTATAAGGTATCACTTTTTGAGGGAAAAGGTGACAAAGAATGAAGTTAAGTTGGAATATGTGTCCACAAAGGATCAGATTGCAGATATTTTCACTAAGCCTCTGCCTAAAGATACTTTTGAGTATCTCAGGGAAAAATTAGGGATCATTACCCCTCCAGCTCTGAAATAAGATGCAAAGGAATGCATCAGTCTAGTGGTGCCCAAAGATTCATTCTTTGATTTGGATTGATTTTCTGAGAGCTACCTCTCAGGGGGAGTAGCTAAATGATGACAAAAGAGTTGGTTGCAGAAGTTCAAATTTGATCAGAAGAAGTAGAGTGCAAATATGTGCCCTTTTCCATTGATGTCAAAGGGGGGGAGAAATCATGTGAAAAACTCAGAAGTAGAAGTACAGATGTGTAAAGAGAAAGGGGAAGAATCGTGTCCTGATGGTCTTTACAGTTTTTCACATCATATGTTGCCATCAATGACAAAGGGGGAGATTGTTGCAAGTATGTGCCTAATCGGTGTTGTCATTGGTCTGAACTATGCTCCTATCTTGTTGTTTTCTTGTAATGAGTAAGATTCTTTGTATTTACTTATGTAAGTAATCTTGATGTTGAGGATATTGAGAAAATTAGCCTCTCTGGTAGAAACAATGAGTTGCAGTGGAAACTATGTATTGCATATAGAAGAATAGTCCAGAAGAATGCTCCGCATTTTCTAAAGAATGAATATCTTTGTTTGCAGATTGGAAGTTATTTAGAATTCCATCTAAAGATGCTATGTTCTGAGTTTGAGCCTCCTATATGAAGAATTGAGTGAGTTATGTTGACCAGAGTGAAAACAACTTTTTATGTATGTTTGGCAAAGACAGGGAGAAAGTGTTATGCTCCGCATTCCTCCGCATTGAAGTATTTTGATCTGTGGTTCTAGAGATAAGTCTGAGATAATTTTAAGTGCCTTCAACTCCAATGGTTCGTGATTTGGTGGTCCGCAAGCTATCCTTTCTTTATGACAGTAGCTGACAGTGTTGTTCTTGTGCTCTGGTTTGAAGAATCTTCTTGACAGAGTGGTTAGAGATCATGCGGTTGTTCCTGGTGATTACAATGTGCTTGTGGATGTCTCCTAATCATGTTCCTACCTTTGGATTGGTTCACAAAGAGAAGTGTGGATCATGAAAGAAGAATGTTCTTAGAAAACCTAGTGTTAACTCTAGTCTTGGCCGACTTGGTTGTTTTCACTATTTGCGGAGATGCATTGAAGATTGTAGAAGTGTGTTATGGAGTGGAGGATTGCATTTGAGTCCTAGCTAAGGCATGTTGTGTTCATCATACTTCTCTACATCTTTCCTTAGCTAAATTTTGTAATAGGTCTAGACCTATTTCTGTGTATGTTTTGTAATGTCGACCTTGGAGAATGTTCCAATGGTTGATGATTGTAATGCCGACCTTGATGTACATTCCAAGGTTGATGAATTTTATAAAAGCATGTAATAGAGTTGCAAAAAAGTGCGAGAGTGTGAATATGAAGAGATAAGTGCGAAGGTGTGAAAGAGCAGAGAAGAGAAGTTATATTGTGCTTCAATGGAATTGAATCCTGGCATGGAGTAGATGCTACTTAATTAGTTCACCAGTTTGGTACTGAGCCACCGCTTGGCATTGAGTGACCCTTTGGCAGTAAGCCACCCTCTAGCAGTGAGCCACCCTCTGGCAGTGAGTCGTTCTTTGCAATGAACAATTTGGGCAGTGAGCCCTATAGGCAATGAGCCTCTATTTTTCGGTATTGATATGACATATATTTTTGTGGGCTAACACCCACCATGGTTTTTCCCTTTTAGGGTTTTCCATGTAAAAATTTGGTGTCTATTGTGTTGGATGTTTGTTTGTGATTAAGTTTATGGTTTCATGCTTTCATGGTTAAATCTAATTATAAGAAATTAAGTTGTTGATGGTTTGATGTTCATATGAAGCTAAGTTTTTGTGGTTTGCACTTGTTGGAAACAACCCATTGCCTTTAATTTTGCATTCCTAAGAAACATGTATGATCCTTATGTCCCATTCAACAAAGTACTAGGTCAAACCCTCACCTTGCAAACATGACTACCTTTTTCTCCTACTTCCTATGAAGATCACATGTTGCATTCTAATGATGAAGAAGAATATTATGATCATAATGTTTTTATTAAAAGTGTTGGAAATGAATAGAAACATGAGATCGTTGATAAATTGAAATATTTGTGCAATCAATTAGCTAATATAGATGATAATATGTCCACTTCATATTTCATTGATGGTCTTACTCAAGTACTTATCACAAGATAACATGGCATAGATACAATTAAGGATATATATGAAAAATAATTAAAGATAAACAAATTCCTAATGTGGTAGGCACCAGTCTTTCTCTTTTGAAAATCATTCCCTTGTATATATTTTCAAAATCCAAATTTGTTTTTATGTTTTAGGAGCAAGGTTTAAAGATTTATAGAAAACATTAATCCAAATCATATTGTAGATTGGGTTAAGTGAAGTGGATGATTTAATTAACAAAATTACATAAGCTCCTTAATCTGTTCTGAAGTCACCAACAAACTTGAAAGTAAATTGTCATTGGTGAAACAAGGTAACGCCCACTATTTAAGGAACTTGATGAGCTTATCCTTTGACCTATATCACTTAATACTTCCATCACATAAGGATTATCCATTAACAAGTTATGAAGAACATCAATCAATCCATTTAATTAACATTATTTCCAACAATTCATACCAAAGATTGAACAATTTAAAGATATTGCAATAGGTAATTTGTCAATAATTGAACAATCCATTTAATTAACATTATTGCCAACAATTTAATCATCCTTTTTTAAACATGGATTGCAAATAATTCTAAAAATTTAGAAGTCTTGGTCATTAACTTTACTGTCTGCTACAATGTCATCCAGTGTATCATTGTCAATGTTCATATGTTCTTTCAAGTATTTAATATTATCATCATCCTCATCTTGACCTCCATCATCTTCATCATCATTAAAATATGACTGTAGACCATCTATATTGTTACCAGATGTATTTGGATCATCATTTTGTATACCATCCATATTGTTGTCTTCCATAACATCATCCAACTTTGGATTGTTGTCTTCTTGTTCTTGAACATAACCATCTTCAACATCATCATGGATGTCAATTTCTTTGATGTTCTCTAATCCCTCTCTCTTATTTTGTTAGCCATCATTGTTTTTCTCAGTATCCACTAATGCATCATCAAATACATGCCTTAATCTTGGATCATAATGTATGACAAATATCCATTTCAAATTCAAAATATCTTCATAGAAAAATACCTGCACATGAACTACATACATATATTATATGTATGGTATAACAATTTTATTGATTAATAATGATGAAGGGGGTAAATCATAAAACACTCAACAACAAAAATTGCATACAGAAAATAGAACTTTTTTTATTGATTTGGACAACTTATTACATTACAGAAGCTCAAATACAACAAGAGGAATCAACCCTCCACAAGCTGCAACACATTATAGCTTCCTATCCCAAGACTCTAGAATCATCCACCTTTTGTAACCCCAAATCAGCTAGGGTTTCTATTTTTCTGCCTATTCTTGACTCTATGCTTCCCCCCTTAACTCTACTACTGCCCAGGGTTCCCAAAAATGGTTATTAATAGCCTTTTTGGTGTCCAACAACCTAATTTCAAAATTTGCTTCTCCCTCCAAAAATAGGTCAATTTCTGGGAGCCATAACTTTTGATCCAGGTGTCTGATTGAAAAACTGTTTTATGAGTCAAAAATCTCGTGGAGTGCTCTACGTGCTAAGAACCCACTCTACTAGTTCTGGCCATTTTTGGGCTCGTACAGGGCCATTTAGTGCCTCAAACCTGAGTTTGAATAATTTTAAGGCATTTTTCAGGGAACGAAAACTTTAATATCTTTCAGCTCGCAAATGATCTTTGCATGATTCCTTTGCCAAAGGTCTTATTTTTCAGTTATCAAGCTTCATGTAAATTTTCACTTCATTTTGTGCCCAAATGCAAACTTTCTAAAAATAGCAGGTTACTATTTTTAGCAGTTTAGAAAAACTGAAAGTTGAACATCATTATTCAAGTGATTATGGAACCAGAACCACAAATTTTGAAAAGAAATGGAAAAAAAATCAACAATTTTGAAACACATCTTTTTTTTAGGTGATGCAAGATTGCCCTTACACCACTGGATGCTCTTGCATTAGACACCCAGGGTAATTTGAGAAGTGACCCTGTCACGTCTCAGGTGTTTGTGTGAGGAAAACCCAAACGGTCAACCTCTGCCTTAGACAACTAAGAAGAATATTCAACAAGCCTTCCTTTCCATTTCACCAGGTATTCTTCATATTGCCTATTCCAAGTACTTCTTCCCACAAGGCTATCCAGGATCTCTTCTATCTCCTTTGTTGAAGTAGATGCCAGAAAACTCCACTATTCTTTTGTTGGTCCATCCTCTATTCTACCTTCATGATATTCTGATAAATAATCAATGTTGAAAATAGGGGAAATGTTGATCCCACTCAGCAACTCTACCTCATATGCATTTCTTGAATCATGTTTCTTTAAAATTTTGAATGGTCCAAATTTCTTCATTTTCAGCTTATTGTATGTTCCAATTGGGAACCTTTCTTTTCTCAAGTGAACCATGACTTCATCTCCTCCCTGGAATTCCTTATATCTCCTCTTCTGATCTTCCTTAGCCTTGTACTAAATATTTATCTTGTTAATGTGCTTTTTAACCTCTTCATGTAAATTCTTCATGTGTTCTGCAAAGTCTTCAGCCTCGGCACTTGTCTTTTCTCCTTTGTCCAGACTCCTTAACTCTGAAGCATTTCTTGGACTATTGCCATATACAATCTGGAAAGGTGATTTACCAATACTCCTATTGACAGAATTATTGTAAGCAAATTCTGCCTGTGGTAAAATCAAATCCCATCCCTTGGGCTTATCTTCTACTAAGCATCGTAGTAGGTTACCCAAACTTCTATTCACCACTTCCGTTTGTCCATTAGTTTGTGGATGGTGTGTAGAACTAAACTTCAAATTTGTCTTCAACTTCTTCCATAATGTCCTCCAGAAGTAACCAACAAACTTGGTATCTTGATCTGAAACTATGCTCTTTGGTAGACCATGTAATCTCACTACCTCCCTGAAAAATAATTCAGCAATATGGACAGCATCATTAGTCTTCTTACAAGGAATAACATGTACCATCTTCGTGAATCTGTCCACCACCACAAAAATGGAATCATGTCCTCTCTGTGTCCTTGGTAAACCAAGAACAAAATCCATAATAATATCATCCCATGGCTTCTCTGGTATAGGTAGTGGTTGATATAGACCTGTATTCTGACTTGCTCCTTTCACGATTTGACATACTCTGCAACTCTGTACAAACTTCCTCATATCCTGCAGCAACTGTGGCCAATAATAATTTTCACCAACAATAGCAATGGTCTTATCTCGACCAAAGTGCCTAGCTAATCCCCCACTATGCTTCTCCTTTATCAGGTTCTCTCTCATAGAACTCCTCGGAATGCACAACTGGTTTCCTCTAAACAACATACCATCTTGGATTATGAAATCCAACCATTTTGTCCTATCCAAAGTAACAAGTTCCAGACAAGCTTTCCAAGCCTCTACAAAATCTGGATCATCAGGATATAAACTTTTTAGCTAATCGAACCCAACAACCTCTATCTTCATTTATGTCAACAAATTTTGCCTTCTACTCAAGGCATCTGCAACTCTATTGGACTTCCCACTCCTGTGCTTCAAAACAAAAGTATAGCTCTATAAAAACTCAACCCATTTTAAGTGCCTTTGATTTAACTTTCATTGACTATCAAGATACTGCAAAGCCTGATGATCGGTATATAAAACAAACTCCTTTGCCAACAAATAATGTCTCCATTTCTTCAAAGCCTGAACTATTGCATAAAACTCTTGATCATAAACATAATACTTTTTCTTGGCATCATTAAGCTTCTCACTAAAATAGGCAATGGGCTTACCTTCTTGGCTCAAAACAACTCCTATACCACTACCACTAGCATCACAATCTACTTGAAATACCTTATTGAAATTTGGAAGCACCAAAACAGGTTGTTCTATGACTTTCTACTTCAATGTATCAAAGCTCTTGTCTGCTCCTTTAGTCCATCTAAACTCTTTTTTGTCCCCTCTCATTGTCTCAGTTAGGGGTGTACAAATGCTACTAAAATTCCTGATAAACTTTCTGTAAAAACTTACCAAACCATGAAAAGATCTTACCTCAGAAGCACTCCTCGGCGTAGGCCATTCAATGATAGCCCTCACCTTCTCTTGGTCCATCTTAAGACCTTCCTCTGAGACAACAAATCCTAGGTATACCAACTCCTTCTTTGTAAAACTACATTTCTTTAGATTAATTAAAAACTTCTCCTCCCTCAGCTTCTCTAAAACTTTTTTGATATGCATCAAATGCTCATCCCAAGTCTTACTGAAAATCAAAATATCATCTAAATAAACAATAAAAAAACTTCCCAAAAATTCTTTCAGTACTTCGTCCATGAGCCGCATGAATGTGCTCAGTGCATTGGTTAGCCCAAATGGCATGACTAACCACTCATACAAACCTTCCTTTGTCTTAAAGGCTATCTTCCACTCTTCTCCTTCTTTGATACAGATTTGGTAATACCCACTCTTCAGGTCAATCTTCATGAAGTACTTGGCTCCACTCAAATAGTCCATTATGTCATCCATTCTGGGTAATGGAAATCTATACTTGATTGTGATCTTATTGATGGCTCGAGAGTCTGTACACATTCTCCACTCTCCATCTTTCTTTGGTGCTAGTACTGTAGGTACCGCACATGGACTTAGGCTCTCTCTTATCAATCCCTTCCTCAACAACTCTTGAACTTGTCTGTTCAACTCTTCACTCTCTACTAGAGTCATTCTATGGGCTGCCTTATTTGGCAAACTGGCTCCTGGTATCAAATCCATTTGATGATTTATCTTCCTCACTAGTGGGAAACCCTCTGGTACATTATTAGAGATAATGTCCTAAAATTATTCCAACATATCTAAAACTTTTGCTGGTACATCTTCACATTTCTCTTGACTAATCTTAGGAATCATTGCAAAACAATGACGCTCGTGCTTCATACCCTCCAAAAATTTTCTACCATCTACCAAGCAAATTCTGGTAGTACTACATACCTTTTCTTCCACCTGCTTCAAGGGCTTCAACTTATGACGAACTGCATCCTTTGTTAGGGAATACGTGTTTGCACGACCATCATGGACAGTGCTCCTATCATACTGCCACGGCCTCGCCAACAGCATATGACCATTGGTATGATATCACACAACACCTCATCATGGTAGTCTCCAATCTTGAACTTCACTAAACACTGCCCATTGACCAAAGCTCTATGGTCCTTCTACAACCATGCAATCCGATATGGATGTGGATGCTTTCTTCTTGTCAACTTCAACTTGTCAAACATCTCCTCTGAAACAAGATTATTAATGCTTCCACTGTCAATAATAATATCACAACACTTACCTTCGCATTTGCACCTTGTGCGGAATAAACTCTTCCTTTGATTTGGTTCTTTCTCCTCATTCAACAAGGTTCTTCTGACAACTAGGGTTTCTCCCTTTTCAGCATCTTCAGAGTACTCAGATTGCGTATCTTCATCAACATGTGCAACTCATGCATTACCTTCAGGTCTTCTATTTGTCCTTCCTTGATGTTGTGGACACTCGTATGCTCGATGCCCTTCTTCTCCGCATTAGAAACTAGTTCCTCTGAAACCTCCTCTTCTAGGTCCTTACCCAGGTCTGCATCTTCCTCTTCCTCTTTGCTCACTATTGTTCTAGTCATGAGGGCGGTAGGTATTATCTCCTCTCTGAATTTGACTAGTGCCAGCTTCTTCACTTTTCTTTGAATCTTCATTTCGTCCCCCATAGGGTCTTCCACTAGTCCTTTCACCTTGACCTCTTCCCCTTTGCTTGCTGTCAAATCTTTTATTCAGCTTCTCTTCCACCTTCAGGGAAAATGGTATGCATCTTCTATGGTGGTCATTCTGACCAGAATCAACTCCTCTTGAATACTTGGCCTCAACCCATTAATGTAACGAGCTATTTTCTCCTTATTTGGCTCTGCATGGCCTGTCCTAATAGTAATATTATAAAACTCTTCTGTATACTCCTTGACAGACTTGTTACCTTGCTTCAATCCTTTCAACTTCTTCAATAGCTCCATCTCATAGTCCACAAGAATGAACTAATTCTTCAGTTTCTCCACCATCTAATCCCATCTGGTGATCTTTCCTTTTCCTCTTCCATTCCTCTCTAACTGGACCTCCTTCCACCAAATATTTGCATGGCCCTTCAACTTTGTTTTTGTGAACTTGACCCGATCTAGGTCCTCCACATCTTCATACTCGAAATACTTCTCCATGTCATTGATCCAATCAATGAGCTATTCCGGATTCAAATCTTTAGAATATGTAGAAACTTCAATCCTGGGCCTCTTTCCCATCTTAGAAATGGCCCTCAACAACCAAACTTATGCAGGATCTCCTGCAACTTCTTGTTCTTCCTCATATAGCTATTCTTCAGCGTCATCTTCACTTTCTTCTCTTGTTCTCAGCTTAAACCCTTTTCGTAGCTCCTCTTGCAATGCATCGATTTGCCTTTGCATGGCTCTAAAACCCTCTTCCGTCAAAGTATTCCTCCCAATATGATTTCCTCGTGGAGGCATCTTGATCTCTGCAGCAAACCCACAACCTTAGGTCTTGGTGCAAACTGCCTCACGGTCGGCGATCTGTCTACACACTCAGGAACCCTTGCTCTAATACCACTTGATTGAGGGGGTAAATCATAAAACACTCAACAAAAGAAATTACACATAGAAAATAAAACTTTCTTTATTGATTTGGACAACTTATTACACTATAGAAGCTCAAATACAACAAGAGGAATCAACCCTCCACAGGCTGCAACACATTACAACTTCCTATCCCAAGACTCTGGAATCATCTGCCTTCTATAACCCCAAATCAGCTAGGGTTTCTATTTTTCCACCTATTCTTGACTCTATGCTCTTCCCCCTTAACTCTACTGCTTCCTAGGGTTCCCAAAAATGGTTATTAATAGCCTTTTTGGCGGCCAACAACCTAATTTTAAAATTTGCTTCTCCCTCCAAAAATAGGTCAACTTTAGGGAGCCATAACTTTTGATCCAGGTGTCCGATACGAACCATTTTATGCATCAGAAAGCTTGCGGAGTGCTCTACGCACTTAGAACAACTTTTCTAGTTTTGGCCATTTTCAGGCCCGTACGGGGCTATTTAGTGCCTCAAACTTGAGTTTGAATAATTTTCAGGCATTTTTGGGTAAACAGAAACTTTAATATCTTTTAGCTTGCAAATGATCTTTGCATGATTCCTTTGCCAAAGGTCTTATTTTTCAGTTATGAAGCTTCCTGTAAATTTTCACTTCATTCCGTGCCCAAATGCAAACTTTCTAAAAATAGTAGGTTGCTATTTGTAGCAGTTTGGAAAAACTGAAAGTTGTACATCATTATTCAAGAGATTATGGAATTAGAACCACACATTTTGAAAAGAAATGGAAAGAACATCAACAATTTTGAAACACATCTTTTTTTTGGGTGATGCAAGATTGCCTTTACACCACTAGATGCTCCTACGTCAAATAAACACATGTATATATGCGCAATAAACTATGAATTAATAGATTAATGATCACTATCGCTTCTTGTTTGAGTTAAAGAAATACCTTCTCATAATGAATTGGTAGAGCATAAGGCTCCTTATCCTCCGGTAGGAAACATGAGGAATCTATAGAAAACAATCCACTATGGGAATCATGTCTTCGTGTCCTCTTAAATGCTTCATACCATCTACACTTAAAAATACAACATTTAAAAGAGCAATAATCCAACTCAATAATTTCTTGTATTTTCCCAACATATTGTAGATTCCTTTCAATTATATTCTTATCTTTTGAGCTTGATTAATTGAATTGCTTGAAGTCAACCATGATGCCACAATCGAAGGATCGTCTCTTTACATCTACACTTTCTACATGATAATGTCGACCATATGACCACATTGCTGGATATTTCCTCACCTGTGAAAGACCATTTATTGCAGTGAAAACAAATATAATGATGAATATTAAAATAGTTAATAGTGTCAAAGCTGTAAGGAAACAACATTTTGTAAAATTCCAACTGTACCTTTCTTTCACATCCTCTAGATATGTTGATTTCATCTTCTGTTATGTTTGAATCTATACCTGCATCTTCTATTTGATTTTGAATTTGTTCAGTAACCCATTCTAGTGTGCAATATTTGCCCCATTCCCCAAGCAGATCAGTGGGAAGTGGAGTATTCCTTGGGTTTGATCTCTTAAATTGTCTCCTTGCTTCTAACACTTCTCTCTTTTTATCATACAGATCAATCCATTTGTTCATAAAGTCCATGTGGTATAGAATGAACTTGTCGAGTATAACACTTTTTTCTACACCTATTACATGTCAACATGTTTATTTCAAACTCCAAATGTCATGCTGTTAATTTGACAAATAAATTATAGAGTAAATTAATGATTGCAAGAAAAAAAACCACAATGATCATGAATTTACTTACTAATTTCTACTTGAATACCATTAGATTGTGGTTTTTCTCCATCAATAATATCTGATGCTCATTCTTCATCCCAAAAGCGTGGCCCATCTTCAAAATCCTTACTAAGGAATTCACACAAGAAGAAAAATGCTTCATTCAATACATACCCTTCAGCCACGCAACCCTCTGGATGTGCCTTTTGTTAGACATATCTTTTTAGAGTTTTCATATACCTCTCAAAAAAAACATCCACCTCGTTGATACGACATACGCCAATTCAATGTCATCGACTAGGTGTATAAGTAAATGGACTTGTAGGTCCATGAAACTTGTAGGGAGCTCCTTTTCAAATACACATACAATTTCTACAATTTCCTTCTTCCATTTTGGCACTTCACATTTGTGGATCTCCTTCGAGGTCACCCACCTAATATAAGAATAGTAAATTAGTATGAACCTTTAGTCAAAAATTAATATGTAATATAATATATCTATGTCTCTCACACATTAACCACATACCTTGTAAATGCTGACAATCAACTTATGGCATTCCTTAAGTCAACTATAAGACATATATCCCCCCTAATTGCTAATGGCATGATATGCTATGAAACACATTTATGAAAAGGTCATTAGTAAATTTTTCTCACACAACATAATGATATCAAAATATATTTAGTACTTAATCAATGTTACCAGTAAATGTTAAATGATGATATATAATACCTTCATAAAATTATGAAAATCATGTGTTTTAAATCCTATGATATGTCCATCAGCTGTAAAATCTTTAGCCAACGATGACCCATAGATAGTAGGTGTCCTTATTGAACGGATGACATTTTTTAGTTGGTCTAGCTCTTTTTTTTTAAAATCCATGGAGCTTCTGCATATGTTTCATTTTCCCTGTTCAGCCACAAACATTTTCTATCAATTTTGGTACATGAAAGAGCAATATCTCTCCTCAAAGACAAGGTGTCCTTCTCTTTGCCTGATCTATGTCGAAATATAGAATCTGGGTCATTTTTGAATATGTGCATAGGATCTAATAGGTGAGATATTAATAGATCCTTCCAGTAAGGGAGCTCATAAAATACAAATTTCCTTTTCATTCCTTCTGGCATATTAACTACAAATTGTTCTGGTTCTTCAATTGAATCACCCCGATCAAAAAAATCCTCCCAACCTTTCAATTCAGTATCTTCATACTTCTTAAGCCAATCACTTGGACCCATAATCATGGGAGGGCCTCTATTTTCAACTTTTCCATCAAATTGATTCTTCAGGCGATTTCTAAACTTATGATCTAGTGGTAGAAAAACCCTATTGTTTGCGTAAATAAATTTATGTAGATCTTTAGAATGTTGCCCTTGAAATTGTTTTGCACATCTTGGACATGCAAATATCCCCTTTGTTTGAAGCCCTGCAATTCAATAAGTAATATTAATAACATCAAAAGCATAGTATAAAACTAAGTATGAAAGTTGGGATGAAAATAAATTATGAGTGTAAATACGTAAATATTGTATCTTACCAGAACAAACACCAAGTCTTGGGAAATCATGAATAGTCCAACATAGCACACCGTACAACATGAAGGACCTATTTGATGGGGGATGTGATATGTCATACATTCTTATGCCTTTCCATAGTAGTTGCATCTCATCAATAAAAGGCACAAGATAACATCCATGTTTTTAACTTGATATTTTCCTAGAACAATGAGAGTCAGTGTAAGGTGCTCCTTTCTAACACTCATCCATGGGGGAATATTGTATACTATCAATCTAATTGGCCAAACACTATAATTTGAGCTCAAGAAAGAGAATGGGCACACTCCATTAATTGCAAGACCAAACCTGATACTACGGGGTTCATCTTTGAATTTTCTTGGCCATTTTTCCTCTATGTGTTTCATTGCTTTAGAGTCAGCTGGAATTCACATGAATCCATCTTTACTCCCATTCTTTGCATGCCAATCCATCAATTGTGCAAGTGACTTGCAACAAAACATTTGTTGAAGTCTAGGTATAATTGACATGTGATGTAAAACCTTCTGTACGATATCTCTTCTCTTTGCATACAGGGCATTCTACCTTGTTTTGATATTCATCTCTGTATAAAATGCAATCATTTTTACATGAATGAATTTGCTTATATTCAATCTCCAACTCAACCAACAACATAGGCGCCTCTCTGCAAGTTGATGGCAACACATTATCTTTAGGGAATATTTTAGTTTTTAGTGCCCTGTAAGATTGCCAGAGATTAAATCAATTGAATGCTTTGACTTATGATGAACATGTTTGATATGTCAATTGATCTATACTAGGACTATTTATATACAATATATGGTTTTAAAATCCCCTTAAAGAAACATAAATGAAGTTGATGAATGTTTACGAATTATGTACACCAATTGACAATTACAAAGCAAGAAATAGATTTCAACTCACTTCAGTAGGGTAGTGAATCTTTTGTCTGACCAAACAAATAGTGACTTGATTTCTTATAATATTAATGTGCATGCCAGTTTTGAGGTTCTACTTGCACCTGATTTGAACATGAGTGTCTTCGCTGCTTGCTTGATGGAGTCTTTTAGGTTGTTATCATCAACATTACATTGGTGGTAACTACCCCTGCTATCATCGTTATTGTCAACCATATGATCATTATTGTCATCATTGTTTTCATCCCCAAAGAAATCTGTAAGCATTTCATTTAATCCTTCTTCATACACTGCATTTTCACTATCATGATCATCATCATTAAGGCTAGGTGGCATGTCATCAGTGTATGCAGATCTCATTAGCTCTTCAAATTTCTTAGCTTATAGTATTCTCTTCAATAATGCTCTTTTCTCCCTGGTTTTGTTTAAAGGATGGTTTGGATCATTCCGTCCAAATCTTAATAACCTAGTTAGATCTTGGGTATTAGTATGTGTTTCATCAACATCTTCTACCTATCAACAAATGCAAGCATTATTTAATGTTTGGCAACAATTGGATAAATCATAAATGTATCAATTTCAAAGAAATATAATCAAATATGGCTTAAAAAATAAAAATATTGGTTGTATGAACATATATACACCAATTGAATAATGGAACATTATTTTATAGACTACCTTTTTTATACAATAATTTAAACAAAACATAATTTGGACAACATAGTTTATAAAACATCAATCCACACTCATTTATTATTCTTTAGTTTTCTACCCTTAAGAACATCCTTAGGGAGACCTTGGTCTTCCCGCTTCTTTCGTGCAGGAGTGCGTTTTAAGAAGGGGTAATCAATCAATAACTCATCCCCAATGGTAATGTCCATAATAGCCTCAACCATTATCAATCTATCAACCTCTCTTTCCATAGCTCCATCTTTATCATTTATAACCTCAACAAATTGACAATTCGGTTTTATAGTAGGGTCCCTTCCCTTACTATTATTTATAAATCTTGCAATATTTTTGTGTGTATGCATATCCATGTATATACATAAGATGACCTCTATTCATTTCTTTTCCACTTTCCAATTGGAGACGATGTGTCTACATATTTGAATTTAGACCATATGCTAACATGCTAGGCTTATATTCTACTAGCCTTCTCCATTCACCACTATAATATGATGGATCATAATATGGCATTAATCTCCTAGTGGTTTGTTCTGAATTGTTTCTATGTTTAGATCCCACATGCACATTTTGGACAATAAAGAGGCCTAGATTCACTCCATGAATATTCAAGGGTCGTATCCTGTAGTTGTATCCCCAAATATGAAACACCTCGTACACTCTAGGTAGTTGTTGATCACTAGGCCAAGCGCAATATAGTCGACGATCAAATGTCTCTTTGTAAATTGATCTCAAACTCAGGGGCAAGTCATCATCTCCATCACATTCATTCTCATAGGGTATGTAGTCCACCTTCCCCTTGTCTTAAGAAAATTATGCATCTTTAAACCGGTTCTTGTTCTGTTGCTTGTTTTCATCAATTCCTCATCTTCTGACCTGGTATATTGGCACATATTTTTGTTAGTTGTATTATCTGATAAATGATCATTGCCCTCTAGGCTGGAAGTTGGTGATCTAGGAAACTTTAAACCAAGAACTTTATCTTGCAAGTATCCATTAAGAAAAAAATTAGTTATTTAAATAATATAAAACAATGTTTAAACGAAGTATACATGTTATTTATATCAATTTGGAAAATTCCATACCACAATTCCTATTGGATTTGAATCAATTGTAGGAGGCATACTACCGACTGAAAGCTCATCATATATGTAATGTCTTTGTACAATCACTCATTTGAATTGTTTCTTTCCACAACATATAGAACATCCACAAACAATAATTTTCTCAAAGTATTCATCCCATGTACTATAGTCTTAACCAACCTCTTGTTCAGTGCAATCATTTGTTATGTCTATAGGATCCATTATCATGTCCTCTTCCACCCACTATCGTCTACATGATTTAACAGTTTTAGGTCCATGTCCACATACATATATTTTTCATTTTCTAGTTGAATGCTTAGGCTCTGCATTTGCTCCAATCTCCATCTAAAATAATCAACAACATGCATTAATTTATGTCAAGATTGGATAATACATTATAAATTTTAATAATACTGTGCAAAAATATGGACGTATCACAAAATGACATCATATCATTTTTTCCTAAGGAAATTAGATTTGAGTACCTAATTTCCCGCTTCATCTATTGTGTCCTCACTTGATATGACACGATTTGTTGTCATGGCCTCGTCTGGCCCCTATAATACACAATATAGTAAATAATGTTTAGTACACCAATTATATTATTTCAACGAATATGCTATCCAACACAAAACCTCACTTTAGTCATATATTTGACATATTGATATCATGTTTTGGCCATCCTAATTTTCAAACTTTTCCCTTGATCATAGAATCACATTTAATCACCATTCCTGTGTATTTTTAACCAATAAGTTTGACCTTAGAGGCCTCGTGGACAAAAAAATGACTTTATCTCCTCTATGTTGTAGCATTTGTGAATTAATAAACACCTTCCTCCTTTGGTTGGGGTTGCTTTCTCTTCTTACCTCTATTGTATCTACAGATTTCATTGTCATATCTATTTCCACCCACTTTCCTCTCTATGATTTAGTAGTTCTACGCCATCCATGTCCTCTCTCCATGGCCTTCTCTGGATCCTGCAATACACAACAATGACAATAGTCACATAACATCTATGCACCAAGAGAATATTCTTGAATTTATCTTGTTAATACACTCACTTTTCATTAAGATGCACTATGAAAAATAAAATAGGACATTGCAACATTTTGCTCTTCAGAAAACGTTTACACGCGGAATCTCGACAACTAGAGCTCAAATCTTATGATTACAAGATGACTACAAATTCACATCAAAAAGACATTTATTTCATATTTGACTCTCCTTTTTCTTTTATGGGTTATTTTAAGGCAATCTATATCTCTCCAAGTGGCCATAAAACCCTCAAAACTATCATAGAACCCTCAAAATAGTCTCAAAGAGTCTTTGACACCCAAATTTTAAATTCTTGATGGAGGGAAGGATAATTTGGATGTTAATTTTGAAATCACATCATTAGATCTTTGTTAGGTTAATCCTAGCCATTGGATATTCTTTAATTATAGAGACATTATGTTATATTTCACCATTACCTTTCACTCCAAAATTAATGGTTTTCTTTGAAAAGAAAACCTTCCATTAGCCATCATAACCCCAAATATCTGTTGAAGTGAACTTAAACATTATGTGCAATTGTCATTGCTCATATTAAGCACCTACCTCCATTCTTAGTGGTCCCACATGTGTGATGTATGCGAATGAGTCATATGGTACCTGTGCTACATGTTTAAAGTTTGAATTTTGCTCATATTATTAGAAAAGGCCCAAAAAGACCTTTGATTTTGAGTTTTATACTCTATAACATGTATCTCCTTGATCTTTTCATCTAATATATGACATGTTGTCTTTGCATTTCAATGAGATCAATTCTTGAAAAATGACAATCCATAGGTTAAAGAGAAAAGTTGATACCTTACCTAAGTTGTCATGTTCTTGAAACCTTGTCACTATAAAGAGGAGATATTTAGAAAGTAATGTCACAAGGACATAACTAAGGCATGCACTATCATGAGCCATAGGGACAACTTACTACACCATCCAAAACTCCATTTGAACTAGCTACTATCAATAATTCACATTATTGGGGACTGTCATGAAGAAAACACCATGCATAGGACTGTCATAGTCAAAGTGAAGAGGATTGTCTAGTCATTGTATGACTGTCATAATAGCTAGTGGGTTAGTTACCATGCTTCAACCTAAAATAGGTTAATGAGAACATAGAAATGAAAATCACAATACCATAAGCACACTCGATAAGCTGCTATTATAGTCCCAATATCATGTCATCAAGATAGTAAGAGAAGAGTTGTTTGGTTTTTCCAAAGCCATATCAGTTGCATAAGAATTGTCACCAACCATCTGTGTAAGGTCGTGAAAGAGTGAGTCATTATTGAGCTAATCATAAGAGAAGCATGAAGTCAAAATGCTATCATGGAAACAAGATATAGTTACTTATTATAAGGACAATCCAAATTTGGTGAGGTTACGTTTTTATCAACTTTCAAGCAAAATACATCATTTTACATTGATTGATGCTAAATTAGGCACACTTTACACCATCTTTGGTGCCCCAAATAGATTACTTTTTTTGCCTAAAAGTTGGCGGTAAATTTGGCATTAATTGCTCCGACTATAGCGCCGACTACTGGATCAAATTTTTTTTAAAAAATTCCCACCCGCACATACCTCAAAACAAAATAAAATAAAACAAAACTTTAATATTGATTTTTGGTGTCCATTTTTTGTTTGGAGATCGAGAGTTTGGGTTGGAGTCCCGCCTGAATTAATAGATGAGAAATTTGATAATTACAGGAGAAAAACATCGCGCGAAGAGAGGAGAAAAATGCCGCGTGAAGAGATGAGAAATTCAATTTAGTTTCTGACACCATAGGTAAGGTTACAATTACAATAAAAATTTTTCATTCCCAAATATATTTTTGTTTCGATTAAATGGAGAGGATTGTGAAGAAAGGGTTGTAAATATTGTTTTGTTTACAGGTGAATCATTCAAGTCTCATGTGGTTGCAAAGGAGGAGGATAAAATTGTGGACATTGCATTATTTCCTCTACATCCGAGAGTAGTGAACACATTTTTCAAACCACAATGCCTAGGTTCACTTATCATTACCATCAATACCTTTCTCTGAACACAACTTTCTCGCTTCCTTCCTAAAAAAGTAGTTTAGTGCTTTAAGACAAGTCGATTGTGAGCAAACTAAAATTAGGGCTTTTGAGACGAGGGTGAGCAAACTAAAACAGAGGTTGGTCGAGACAATTCAAGGAGATAGGGCTTTTGAGACGACAGTGAGCAAACTAAAATTAGGTCGGGAACTATAGATTTCCTCCCAAGGCACCAATTGATTCATAGGAAAATAGCTTCATGATTTTCTCTACAAAGTAAAGGTCAAAAAACTTGAGGAATACAGAAAAACTGGATGAAAACTTTCATACCTGGCAGCGTGTACTTCATTTTCCTTCACAGACTAAATGAAAATAATTTGCCATAGGTCACCTCAAAATGTCAAGCAATAGAGGGAAGAGAGCAAAGGGAGTAGACTCTGGCCAAAATGAGGTAATTCATTGTCAATTTATAGATTTGTAAATGTTTCCATTGTTTCTTTGATTTTTAGTTTTTCATTTGTAAATTTAAAAGAAGAAATTTATTTTATAGGAACATGATACTGACAAAGATAAAGAGGCATTGGCTTCCATATTGGGGGTAGAGGCAGTGAACAAATTGGATGGTGTGGACTTGACAATGCTTTCCAGATACATAGAAAAATGATCTGGTAAAGCCCGTGAAACATTACAACCAAATCAACAGTGTCAAAGGGAATCAATTGATTCCCCAATCAATCATGGATCAAGAAAAAGATCTAGGAGGAAATCAATAACAATAACCTCTAAGAATATGGAACAGGGAATGAAGGCTTCCAATGTCCCACCCACTCCTGGGACATAGACTTCTTCGACCACCACACCATGTTTTGCATCTTGCATGGGTACCTATGATACCAAGATAGAATACGATGTGGTTTTAGAGGATGTCCGAATGATGGATGCTGGAAAAACATTTGTGAATAGGTTGAAGGAATCATGCCTTCAACGGTTCAAAGACCATCTACATTTGCCATTCTCAAAGATACCCATGCACCTGCAAAAAGCAGTTATCCAAGACATGGAAAGTGAATTTGGCACAGGTTGGTCTGTAAAGAAGATAAAGCTATGAATGTCTCAAAACTGCAAGAGATTTCGGTGCAACCAAACAAAGAAGATAAAAAAACTCCCTCTCGAGCAGAGGCTCAAAAAAAGGCCAATTGATGTAAGTTTGAAAGTATGGAAAGAGCTTGTAAAAGCATATGAGAAGTTTGATGCACGAAGGAAGTTCAGTGAGGAGGGTACATAGGTATTTGAATTTGCTCGTAAGATTATATCAAATTTATTAAATGTTTTTTAAATTTTATTTGTGCATAGTTAAATTGAATTAGTATATGTTTCAGAACAAGGCCTCCAAGGCTAGGCTTGACAAACTTCGTGCCACGCATCATAGTGGCTAGAAAGGTTTATAGGCCTTGATCTGTACATTTGTAAGTATATTTAATAAGTTAAATGATATATATTTTTTAATTTCCTAGGAAAAAGTAAATGATTGCATATTAATTAGTTTAACTAGTCCATGTGCCATGTTTTGATAGGAGGAGAAGTATGGCCGGCATCTAAGCCAATTTGAAAAGGAAATGTTACAAAGCAAAAAGTGGACTGATTTTGTAATCTGGATGGAGAATGAGGTATCAATAGTTGAATTTCAATAACTTAGTTGGATATTGTTGTGTTAATATGTCAATTTGAATTTCTTGTGTTGAGTTGTTTATTGATGCGTAGGATGAGTTCTAAAGTGCTTCTCTATTGGCCCTAATGCCCTTAAATGTAAGATTTCTCTTAGATGACAAATGATTACTCTTATATCTTTGGGGACCCTTCTTGGTGCCATTAGGATCATAATGAGTATACTAGTCTTGTGCTTGCTTACAAAAAGTGGTCACAATTAACCTAATCTTGTGGTCATTATCCACAACATTTTGTGTGTGTCATGCTATCTCATATGCTTAAGTTTAACAGGCTAATAATGAATAGAAAACCCTTGTTTGCTTGCCTCCAACTAATGGACTTGTTGGAACCTAAAATTTCCTACCATTTTTTGCAAAAATTTTAGGTTCCCATGATGAAAAATCTGATTGCAGCAGTTAGAAATGCACCTATACAATATACTTCGGTGGCCTACTTTGAAGGGTTATAATTCAAAGCCTATTCATTTTTATGCCAAACCACTTGGTCTAGGCATACTTATCTGTCATATGTGAGTGTACATGCTTTATTTTGGCTTCCCATGATTAGATTGGACAAGGTTTTGTAGTGCCAAGTTAAAGGGTTTTGGTGGTATCTGGTGGTACCCACCTAGGGTTAGGGTTTTAAGTCGAGTCTGCAAGCCTACATTTTTATTCCTTTAAACCCCTTAAGGCCTTAAGTTTTCTTGTCCTTTGGACTCTTGCACTTTATCTTTTAAAACTGCATTGACTTCTTGTATTAAAGGGCAATTATCTTGAGGTCTTCTTATAGGGGTGATATGTGACTAAGATATGAAGACTAGGACTTTGTATGTAATCTTAAGCCCTCCTTTCTAATTTGTTGGAAGCCTTCTTCACCAATACATAAGGACTGTCAAGACTCCTATGATAGTACATTAGAGAAGGATTGAAATCACAAAGGAGATAAATGTTATTAGGCCATCACCTAATGGAGAAGGAATTGTCATAAAGAGCATGACAGTGTTACCTTATCATAGTCACAAAGGGGATAGTCTTTGTGGTGGTAATTAAAGTCACTAAGTTTACATCCACCTTCCTAGGGTCTGTAGAAATGCCTGAAGTTGAATATGCCTATTTTAAAGATCTTGCCATGAGTATTTTCCATGTTTTTACAAATGGAGACCTCCCCAATCCTCATCTCAAGTTTCAAATGCACAATGAAACGATGGAGGACAATCATAACTGTCATAATAGTACATTAGCATTTTTTATCTCAAGCTTGCCCTTAAGACTACCAAGGGGATGGATATAGAGTTGGGATTATGGTTTTTGTTTAAAAGTCTTGTGTCTGTTGGAACTAAAAAATTTCACATTATTCATCTGCTAAGAATTCACCAAGTCTCCACATAATGTGACTAATGTCCCTCATTTTCAAAACCAACCACCCAAAATTTGTGTGACAAGATCCATTTCAGAATTTGCACATAAACAATCTCATGAATATACCTAGCTCTCTGACTACAACCTAATTCTGATACTAAGTTATCTATATTGGAAAGACTTTAAGTAAATCACCTCGAATAGAAAAATACATTCTTGAAGTATAATGTGATAATTGGTGAGAGATGATTGATGTTTGAATGATCAAAATTTCATATGTCAAAAGATTGGGGAGACATTCTATATGTATCACCAACGCATACTCATCAATGTGAGTAGAACAATCAGAGTGAAACCCTAAAGTTACACCAAGACTTTAAGTCACACTAACCAATGGCTCATCGCCAGGAAGCAAACAATCTCTCCCCGACGCGTAATATTAAGACTATCGGCGTGACATATACAATCAAAATGAAATCCTTAAGCTTCCCCGACCACAAAAGTCACCCCGACACAAGAGACAAAAGGCTTTCGATAAGACTTTCCAATATGTTCTAATAAAAATGAGCGATGGAGATAAGATCATCAGGAAGACCTAACCCATCGGGAGACTATCATATTCTCTTAACGATGGAGATTGTCATGCTGATAAAGATGAGCTAACCCCTATCTGTCTGAGAAACACTCACTGATGCCAAGGAGAACGTTCACCACACCTGATCAAAATGACATCAGAATGAAAATTATAATATCTCCTCAAAATGAAAATAAAGGGTTCATAACTCTATGAAAAGAGTATTTCGTGGAGACACCAATACACCCTTGGCGACCAACCAGAAACATATGAAAGAAAATGGCACCAAAACAATATGAAGATCGGTGAAAGAATAAAATGGTCTCATCGATATGATAAAAAGAGCATTGCCCCGACATTTTGAAATTCATGAATTCCTTGCATTCAATTTCAGTGGTAGCCATTAATGGCTAATTGAACATAATGCTGTAAAAGCCATTCTGATCCCCACTAAAATCAACACAAGGGTTGCAGACAGAGAAGAAGGATTTCACTGGGAATCAGGAGATTTGTGCGGAGCATATACAGGTAAGGCCTTGAACTTTCTTTGATACAGTCAAGTTCTGGTATAAAATGGAAGGCTCCTCTGAAACAAAGAAAATGCAACACACTGAAAAGAGCCAAACCAAGGGAAAAAAATAGAAAATTGAAACAGAGAAGGGAGAGAAAACACCAGAAAGGAAAATAAACCAAGATCTTGTGGACCAATTGCCCAGTTCTGGACCCAAGGCTAGAAGAATTGCACAATTGAGGGAAAATGTGGAAAAACTCAAAGATAAATACAAATATGTCAGAAATATATGGACTCCTATCTGAGGGTATGAATTATTCATGTTCCACTATCACAGGAGACATAGGATGGAACCCGTCTGCAACCCCTGGCAACTCAATTTAGGGAAATTAATAGTCACAGATGTTTTTGTCAATATAGACATTTTGAAACTACTAGCATACCATTATGATCCTGACTAAAAGGCCATATGCAATCTACAGAGAAAGCCCTTGTTTCATATATCTAAATATGCAATTTGTAAAGTTTTTGATTTAAATGACACATATAACACCCCTATCATACATGAAGCCCTAGAAAAGGAATATTTTAGATTGGATACCACATATAAGGGCTGGAGACTGCCATTACATAGGCCATAGAATGAGGGGAATCTAATGCCATTTGAAGAAGGGGATGAACCACTGTTTCATGTCAAGTTGTTTGAACCTTACCTGAGATATACATATTACTCAGTGGGGCAGGTGTTGGGAACTGAAGTTCCAAAATTTATGTCCATAGTGCCCATGATTATCTTTGCGGATATCCAGTGCCATCATGCCATGACATTTGACTATGCTACTTTTATTTTTAAGGAAATAGACTTAGGTCTGAAGGCCTTAAAGAATAGTTCCCCCATAGTTAGCTTCAGACACTATTCTATTCTCATGCATTTGGTTTTGTATTTTGGACAAGAATTGAATATATGGCCAAAGCAGTTGAAAATTCACAAATTGATAAAGATGGTCAATTGCTGCCCCCACAATTATGGACCTCAATATGGGACAATAGGTTTGTGAATTTCAATTATGTTCACTGTGAAGAATTCTTTGTAAAAACCCTATACAAATGTTATGGCTACCCATGCAGTTACACTTTGTCAGAAGAAATTAAAAGGTTTTTGAGACCCAAGGATTTTGATGGGCCACCTACTGTAAACCACAATTAGGGAGATTGGTATTGTTTTTGTGATTCCACAATGATCAGAGTATACAGGTTTGAGGATACCCCTTTTTTGTTGCCAAAAACTATACCAGATAAGGTGGCATACTTGGAAATAGTCAAAACAACTTGACTACTCAAATGTGATGAATCTCAGTGCATATGATAAACAGTCTTTTATGCCAAGCACCTTATGTTTTGGTGACTTTACTATGTTAACTAGAGAAGGTTATGATCTCATTCTTGATAAATTATCTCATTTTAATCTTAGGAAAGCAATACAGAGAAAAATTTTTAACTCAAAGGGCTTTATTGATTATGCTAAGAAGAAGCAAAAACTGAGTGGATATACTCATGTACCTTTCCCTCATGATGATGTAATTAGAAATTTGGAAGAAGCAGATGCTGAAATAGCCATTGATGAATATAATCATAAAATAAGGGAAAGAAGGGAAGCACAAGAAATTGAAGTGTTTTCCTTCGACAGTGAAGGGTCTGTGGCCTCTAAACCCCATGACTTTTTTGATACAATTTCAAAATGTAGAATTGAACCATACCAACCCCCAAAAAGAGGATTGGAAATTGAAGAAACAGGGGATAATGATGCTAGACAGGTTGCATATAAATCTTTTATTTCAGATGACCAGTTTATTCATACCCCTGAGTTCAGATCCTTTTTGTACAAACACAAGGGGAAGACTATTAGAGAATCAGTCTCAGATGTTACACCAGACAATCAGACCTAGTTAATGAATGCTTTAAAAGAAGAAGTTTAAAAGGAGATGGAAGATATGACTCCTGAGAAAGGAAGGGAGTTGCTCAGAGAATCTGGTGTAATGATCTTCTCGGGTCTTGATTTGAATTCAACACTTGTTTTTGACAATTTTCTGCACAATAATGATACAAAACACAAGCTTAGTTTTGAAGGGGTTGTTGAAGTATATACTAGAACAAAATACAATCCAGATGAGAACTCCCTCATGATATGGGCTCTATACCCTCCAAACAAAAAGCTTGCTGTTAATGACACTGAAAAAGCTTTTGGCCATGTTATGACATTGAGAGCTGGAGAAATTGATCCAGTCATTACAGTAGAACTTGGAGTAAATGTGGCAAAACTAAATAAAGCTCAGATTCAGCTATTGATAAAGGAGAGGGATACCTACAAAATGAGCTGGGAAAGGCTGAAAAAAGAAAATGATTTCTTAAAGGATTCAGTCCCTCTTAAAATGATTACATAGGAAGAAAGCTCACAACAAGTCCAATCACCGTCAAAAGATCAAATGACATAGGGTAGAATAGATACACTCATTATAGTCCTGTAGAACAGGCATGCTCATCTGATGCAATGGATGCCTAATTTATGGGATATTTTCTCTAAAAAATAAAAGGTCATTAAAGAAGACGAAAGACTAAATAACATAATACACGATAAGTTACATGAAATATAGGGTAAACACACCTTTGACAGTGCAAGCACATCTGATGCAGACAATCTTATTAAGTAGCATAAGAAGTACCATGACATGCTCCAAGATGAAGTGAAAGAATGCATGGAGACTTCTTAGATAGGTGTACATGTGTTACTCAAGAATAACAAAGATTTGAAGAGCAAGGATGAATGGGTCAAGGAGTGTTAGGGAATATTAGATGAGGCCCTAGAAATTGTAAAACATGAAGATTCAACATCTAAGGAAGCTTGCTTGCATCTGGAGAAGATGGTTTCAATAGAGGTGGATGTTAGAGATGCCATTGAGTATGCAGAGACACACCTGAGCCATAAATATTTGGATCATCTTGCTCAAATCTACTTATGGCTCAACAGGGCTTAGTATTAAATGTATTTGTTTATTTTCATAATTTTGTTAGTTCTCAAAAGACACTATGAAGAGACGTGATCTCTTCACTAATATTGATATAAAAGTTAAAACATATGATGGTCATAAGATCATCGATTGATAGGTATCTCTCTTTAATTTGAAGAAGACTGTATATATTACATATAGAAAGAAGAAATATTCTCAATTCTATTTTAATTAAAGAATTTCAGTTACACATGTTTATTTTTTGAAAAACATAATGGAGAAGAATATTTCTACATGGTGATTTATTCCCAGTGTTCAACAATTGTGTTAATTTTCATGATTATATGTTATTGTGTTGTCTCCAAAGTGGTTCTATTGAATTATTCAGATTTACATTTGTAGGGGCATATTTGCTGTCATTGTGTGAAGTTCTTTGATTGGTTTCTAGTTGATGTGAATTAAAAATCCTTTCTAATAATTGACTTTAATTGGTTCTTGTCAAATATTAAATCCTTTTGAAGAAGTTATTGTGATTGGTTTCCATCAACTCAAGAATTAAATTCCTTTCATAATTTCACAGTAATTCAAGGGAATATTATTGGGATTATATAAGAAGAGCACTGTCACATACAAACCTGCACATTTGCACAAGGTGCAAATATCCAAAGTGCCCAACTGTTTGTTGGAAACAAGGTAGATAACTGAGAGGGGGGGGGTGAATCAGTTATCTCTTATAACTTTACTTTATTTTTCCTTTTATAACTTGTGCATCATCAAAACACATAAGTATATATATTCAAGAGAGCAGAAATGAAATCAAACACACATAACACAAGGATTTTAACGTGGAAAACCCTGTTAAGGGAAAAACCATGGGGTGACTAACCCAAGATTGTATTCTCTGTTAAAAGAATAAGAAGTACAAAATGACACTTGCCAATTAGGGATCACTGCCTGAGCACACTGCTCACAAGAGGCACAATGCCTACAAGAGACTTACTCTCTACAATGTTTATAGAAGGTAACCAGGTGTTTGAACTGAAGAGAGGCTTCCATATATGCTAAGGTTCAGTTCTAGTTAGGCTCAATATGCACTTCATTCTTCCTCTGCTTTAGTGCTGCTGTTCTGTTACATACCAGACTTGTATTGTTGCTTCCACACTTGTCTCTACCTTTTCTCACACACTTTATCTTGACACACACACCATACCAAAATCCATCTGGTATATATATCTGCACCAAGGATTTCAACATCTTTCTAGTCAGCAACCGGAATATTCAAGATATTTACAAAACACTGATCTGTCAGTTGATTCCATGCTTAATATGTGATGTGTATAAAAAACATAGACATAGAAGTCATCAATCATGTCGGCCAACCATGTATGATCCCTCAAATAGCTTGATCAATATCAATTACTTATCCAGATTGAAGTCTGATACTCTATCGGTCAGTTCTTCCTTAATTTGCTCTGCCTATCTAGAACCCAACACTCAGATGCTCATATTTTTTTCATGATTCATCACCGGAGGCTCAATCTCTAGAATATAGTAGTCATGATACTCCTCTTGACTTTCCCAAGTCTGCAACTTGTTGAGTTACACCCTTTGAGAGATCTGAACCTGATTGTCGGACCTTGCTGCATGCTCTATTCTTGTTCACCAGACTAGAACACTCTTCCATCTGACTTCCGGTATAGGCATACTAAGCTCTACGGATGTGTGGGATAGACTTTGTTGCCATCAATGACAAAAAATCATGAAGCCACACAGTGTCTGTTGCCAACAATCTAACCCTTTGGCATTGATGGCAACACTTAGTGAAAAATGACTAAGTGTCATAGCAAACTCCCCCTTGGATGATGCTCTATCTTATGTACACTTTTATCGGAGCTCCCCCTTGGTTGCATTCCACATTTTTCACTACTCCTCACTCCCCCTTTGACATCAATGGTAAAGGGTGGAATCCGCACACTAAAATTTAAAAAAAAAAAATCAACCTATACATAGCTGCATAAGTATATATACATGTTATACTTACATATACTTAAGTATATCTGGAAAAGTGGTCTTCAACTATACAAATTTTGTTTCCCAAATTTGCTTCATCATGTCCAAAATTGAAGTGTGACCACTCAACAAAAATGAATAAGCTTCTGCCCTTCTTAAGTCTGCCGAATCACTGGCCTGGGCTGTGGTCTGAGCATTAGTTAGGGTTTCATGCATTGCCTCTAACTTAGGGATAATTATCCCTATAAGTTCACTCATCCTGCTTATTATATTCTTCTTCTCCTTTTCAAGCCTCTTTATTTCATTTATAATGGCAATAGCTTGGCACTCTTGATTCATTATGGATGTGGTGAGAGGATCAAAATTCTGAGATAAACTTGACAGTTTACCTTCTTGTTCTTTCACCTTCTTTTCAGTATCCTCTGTCACTTTAGACCAGGATAGACAAAATTTGTACATTTCTCCACCATCTTTAAGAGCATTTTCTAGGCTCTTTATCCCAATATCCAGGTTCTCCTATCATTAGCTATGAGTCCCTGTACTTCAGTGAATCTCTTTCCCAAAAATTCTTTTCGAACCTTTTCTTCTGTCGATTTCTCTAAAGAATCAAAATGAGTGTTGACAGAGTTTACCAGAGATTTCAGGTTACCAGATGGAGAGGCCGAAGGATCCTTTTGGAAGGATGGCATGATCTTCTCCAGCATTCCAGATGCAATCTCAATTAGCTCACAATCTTCCATGTGAGACTTCAGAATCTTTTCTTTTGCTTTAGCTTGGGCAAAAGATGTTATCTTCATTGTCTGGATTGGAGAGAGGGAACCAAAATTTAGTGGTCCTTGGAAGAGTTCTGGTTCATCTATCTCCATCATCTCTTTGTTCAAGAATTTCTTCACTGCCTCTGCAGTGTCTCTTGCTAGAGACTGAGTCCTTTCTTTTGGAATCTCTGAACTATCATCAGAGATCTTCTCTGTTTTCTCTTCTTCTCTTCCCTTTATCTCTTCTTCTTGACTCACTTTTTCTTCTTTTCTTCCTTCTCCTTCAGCTCCTGAGTCTGGAATGTCTGCAGTGGGATCCGGAGGAGAGATGTTGACTTCTTTATGAACTTCCTCTTCTGGAACAACAGAATCCAAGTCTTTAGACTTCCCCTCATCTATCTCTTTAGACCCTTCTACATTTTTCTCAGTAGATTCTTCTTTTGATGCATTTAATCCTTCGACATCCATGGTAGAAGGTTCTTCATCTATTTCCTCTATGATAGGAAGGTTGAATCTTTTGAAGGCATTCCAGAGGATGTCTTCTGTTTCTTTTGCTACTTGATCAGTCTCTCCAAGCATTAGTTTGTTCATTCTTGCTTTGCTCTGGAATTCAGCCTTGTAGTCCTTAAGATCATGTTCATTTGCTTTGGAGTAATGGAAGGATAGAGATGAATAGCAATCTGTTCTTGGATCTCTAAGTCCTTTGCCTTAGCATTCTCCTTTCTCAGTTCAAGTACCTTCTCTAGACTTTTGGGAATTAATGAAATGATTTCAATAAATGCTTTATTATAAATATTTAGGTACTTGACTGTAGCTTCTTCCAAGATCCTTTTGTCTGTGTCACTATACTCATCATAAAATTCTGTCATTGGTTACAGATTCCCATCCACAGTGACTGCCTTGATGACATCATCAATAGAGAGAGTAGGCCTTTCAACAAATTCTTCTGCCTCTTCTTTGTTTTTACCGGCAGCGGATTCCCTGGATGTTTTCTTCTTCTTTTTCTTCTTCTTCATTTTCTTTACTTCCTCATCAGACAATGTTTCTTCATCATCCTTTTGGCTTATGTATGACCTTGTGGCCTTTGTTTTCATTCTCTTTTCTCCCTTTTCAGATGTCTTGGCTTTCAGTTTTGAGGCTCTTGAGCTCTTAGAGGTGGCAGGTGCAAAGCTCTTGGAGGATCTAGTCCAGGAGGAGGCTTGTATCGGAACACTATCTTTTCCTGCTTCTTGTTTCTCTTTCTCATCTCTTTCTATTTTCTCTCTGTTTGCATCAACTGCCTCCTTTGATATGCCATATCTTTTGGCAATTTCCTCTACTTCCCTTCTCACTTTTCTTTTTATCTCTGGTTGTCTCAGTTCAACATGTATCTTTACACTTAATTCTTCAAAGGTTCCAAACCTTTCTGCCTTAGTGTCCTTAGGCTGACTCAACAAGTGTTGGACATGTGGCTCCAAGATTTTCTCATCAACCTCATATCCCATTGGCATAATCCAAACTGTTCTGGTCTCAACTGCCTCCATTAGGCGTTGATCAGTGTCTACCATGAAGCATACTGTATCCTTATATTTTTCAACTATTGTTTGAGGAATTCTTTCTCTGGCTTGCATCATACTTTGGAAGTTCTTAAAGTATCCCCAGAGCGCTGTGCTTTGAGCCTTAGCATCACCAAGTCCATACATATAGTCTCTAATTTGTATGGAAATCAGTCTGTCATTTTTCCATACCCAACCACTTGATCCAGGTTGCTCATTCATATAGTAAAAGAACATACACAGTATTAGGCCACCATACTTGAATGAGTTCTTCTTATCCTTCTTGATCTTCTGCAAGTTTTCTAATAATTGATTCAGAAGAAGATCACATAGGTCATAATCAACATTTTCCCTTAGCATCTGATATGTTGTATAAATTGTTGTTCCAGACACAGAATTCTCCCTACTAGAATGATAGATTTTATAACTAATTATCATAGAGGAAAATTTGATATCCGGATCTGTGATATCTTCTATTGTCATTGCCCTTTTGTCAAACTTAGATCTGGTAGCTTCACTTACTATCTGGTTCTTGATAGATTTGAGTGCAGTCTAGTTATTGCCCTAATGGCATCTTTTATTATCTTGAAAGGCTTCATCAACCACATGAAATTGTCATGTATTATGCTAAGAACATACTCGACCCATTCATCTTCTGCAAAATAGGGAAAGTGGATGCAATGTCCAAAATGCTTATCCTGGAGGGCCTTGTATTGAGGTTTGAGTTCAAAGGTTTCCTCTATTAATTGTTTATGGTAGATATCCATCAGCTTAGATTCTCCAAATTCCTTAATATTTGCGTGGATGTATACCCTAACATCTTCTACGTGCAGAACCCCATGCAGAATGCTAGAAAAAGTGCCTAAGGGATCAACTTCTAGGGATTTGTAGGGGTGTTTCTTGAACTTTGGGCGCGACCTATCAGTGATCTTAACAACCATTGGAGTAGCCATCTTTGCAAAAGATTCAGAGAGAGATATTCAGAAATGAAAATACCTTTTTATGCTTTCAAGGTTCATAATAAGAGCTAGAACAGGTCGCTGGTTGAATCAAATTCTGCAGTTGATCTTTGAGAAAGTTTTAAAAACTTGATGCAGAGCTCTTCCTTTCTTCTTCTCGAATGCAAATGTGCAAATGATGAGTAAAAGAACCCTTTTATCTTTGCGTAAACCCTAATTTCTTTTTGCAATAAATGCATAACTTAAGTCATCTAGTTGGCTTGTTCTAAGAGAGATCTTTTCGAATCACTAAGATGCACTTAGAATCATTTTTAGTGATAATTGACAATGTATCTTCTTTCCTCCAATCATGCCATGAATCCGCAGATCAACATATTTCAATTTTGAATCATACCGGATCTGTCTATGAAGATCCTACTTTACTGGATGGCTATCAAACTAGATCAATCTTGGCTGAATAAACTCTTCAAACCTCCTTGCAGATCATTCATATTTTTATTGAGGGTTATTTAGATATTCCTTTGAGAACCCTTTAATCCACAACATTCCATGTGCCAAATTTAGGCACCAATTGACTGGCTGGGGGAATTTTTTCCTTTGTGACTTCCCCTGAGCCAGAGCTCATCTGTTTAATTTCTGGAAGGAATATCAGCACCAGATTCTGGTGCGGATCCATCCCCAACATTTTCTGTGCTCTTCTTCACCCAAATCTTGTTCATCTCCCTTTGAACTTCATCCGCATTCACTTTGCCTTTTTCTTTATCTTGATTTTGATTGTGATGCACTAGACCCTTTTTATCCTGATTCTTACTTTTGCAGAATTTGGCAATATGACTGGATCTATTGCAATTGTAGCAAACAACATTTCTTTGCATATTTGATTGATATCCGCTTGATCTGCATTGATTAGCCATATGCCCCATTCTATTGCATGTAAAGCATCTACCATTGAATGAATTATTTATTTGCATATTTCAGCATTCATGAGATTTGTGACCATACCTTTTGCAGTTGAAACACTATTTGGAGAAGGATGAATTAGTATGATTCGTTCTTCTTCTGCACTAAGTTGCTTTATGACTAAAGTTGTTGCAACTGTAGCAGTATCCATTGAAGGATGGATATCTTTGAGCATTTGGTTGCCTTCCCAGAGGTCTTCTAGGCATGTTCCTTGGATTACCTGATCCAGAGTTCTTCTAACTGGATCCAAAGTTTTCACCTTTCTCATATCCCAAGCCACACTTGTCATCTACCCTCTTTTGGCTTTCAAGAAGAACTTCAAATTGAGCTAAGCTTATCTTGAATTTCTCTTTGTATTCATTTGCTGTTTGAAGATCTTGTTTAAGAGTGTCTATTTGATTCTCAAGTTGTTTTTCATTATCTCTAGCTTCTTCAAGGTCAGATTCCAGATGCCTGATTATTCTATCCATTTTGTTGGAAATAAGGTAGATAACTAAGAGGGGGGGTGAATCAGTTATCTCTTATAACTTTACTTTATTTTTCCTTTTATAACTTGTGCAGCATCAAAACACATAAGCATATATATTCAAGAGAGAAGAAATGAAATCAAACACACATAACACAAGGATTTTAATGTGGAAACAAGGTAGATAACTGAGAGGGGGGGTGAATCAGTTATCTCTTATAACTTTATTTTTCCTTTTATAACTTGTGCAGCATCAAAACACATAAGTATATATATTCAAGAGAGCAAAAATGAAATCAAACACACATAACACAAGGATTTTAATGTGGAAAACCTTGTTAAGGGAAAAACCATGGGGTGACTAACCCAAGATTGTATTATCTGTTAAAAGAATAAGAAGTACAAAATGACACTTGCCAATTAGGGATCACTGCCCGAGCACACTGCTCACAAGAGGCACAATGCCTACAAGAGACTCACTCTCTACAATGTTTATAGAAGGTAACCAGATGTTTGAATTGAAGAGAGGCATCCATATATGCTAAGGTTTAGTTCTAGTTAGGCTCAATATACTGATCTAATGCACTTCATTCTTCCTCTACTTTAGTGCTGCTGTTCTGTTACATACTGGACTTGTATTGTTGCTTCCACACTTGTCTCTGCCTTTTCTCGCACACTTTATCTTGACACACACACCTTCATACTGAAATCTATCTGGTATATATATTTGCACCAAGGATTTCAACATCTTTCTAGTCAGCAACCAGAATATTCAAGATATTTACAAAACACTGATCTGTCGGCTGATTCCATGCTTAATATGTGATGTGTATCAAAAACATAGACATAGAAGTCATCAATCATGTCGGCCAACCATGTATGATCCCTCAAATAGCTTGATCAATATCAATTACTTATCCGGATTGAAGTCTGATACTCTATTGGTCAGTTCTTCCTCAGTCTGCTCTGCCTATCTGGAACCCAACACTCAAATGCTCATATTTTTTTCATGATTCATCACCGGAGGTTCAATCTCTAGAATATGGTAGTAATGATACTCCTCTTGACTTTACCAAGTCCATGACTTGCTGAGTTACACCCTTTGAGAGATCTGGACTTGATTGTCAGACCTTGTTGCATGCTCTATTCTTGTTCACCGAACCAGAACACTCTTTAATATGACTTCCGGTATAGGCATACTAAGCTCTGCGGATGTGTGGGATAGACATTTTTGCCATCAATGAAAACAATCATGAAGCCACACAGTGTCTCTTGCCAACACTGTTAGAGTTAAGCTAGGAGATAAGCTCACCAATCACATACATCTATTTCCATTCACTGACACAAATAGCCCAATAGATTTAGGTACTAGTCTCACTCATTTTAATTAGTTGAACATGTCCATTAGTTTTGCCTTGATATTGCATATACAATTTATACCAAATTAGAACCATTCCATTTTCAATCACTATTTAGACATTAGAAGTAAAAAGTAGGCAGCAAGTAATCATCTATTCTGCACCATTTGCCACTATGGGTAGATCCATCACTCAACCAAGATCACACATCCATTTAATTTGCTTAATTAGTAAGGTGCACCTGCCTAGGTCTAGCAGAACCTAAAGTGTAGGGAGTCATCAACCCTATAGGTTAACTCCGTTTCGTTAGTTCAAAAATGTTGTAAATCTAAGCATAGAGCTTGACATCCTCTTAGGATTTGCAACCTACATTTTTGAGATCTAATAGTATCATTGACCTAATATTTATTTGTAGCAAGTATCCCAATAGTCTAAAGATTACAAATTGTTGTCAAGAAAGGACTACCATAGTTAAGTGTGGTACAGTGATACAATTTCATCTTGGTTGAGTATTGTATAAATCTCAAGATATTTAGAATGCATGGGGTATTAGAGTGTGGTATCACTATATAGGTAACCATCAAGTGATTTCTTCAACTCAATCTTGGCCTATATAGTACCCAGTGTGAAGAGCAAGATAGTGTTGTCTAAGAACCTTGTTACAGTCACAAATGAGGGCAGTCTTAGCTATCATAACCATAGTTGGAATCCCTTGTTGTTACCATAACATATGTGACCTAAAACCATGACTCTATGAGTATGAGTTGTTTGAAAACCAAATTCCACAACCTTTACCACCATCCTCCCTGCCTGTGTCAAAATGGGAGTTTTGGAATAGGGTATGGACATCCATCAATACATAAAGTATAGAGGAATTTTTTCAGATGTTGTAGTTGCAACTACCTTGTTAGACATGTATGAAAAATGTGGAAGCATTGAAAAGGCACGTGAACTGTTTGACATAATGCCTCAAAGAAATGTGGTCTCATGGACTGCAATGACTGCAGGATATGCACAAAATGGATTTGTTGAAAAGGCTTCAGAAATTTTAAAGCAAATGCAATTAGCTGGTGTAAAGCCTAATTCCACAACCTTTGCCAACATCCTCCCTGCCTATGTCAAAATGGGAGCTTTGGAATAGGGTATGGACATCCATCAATACATAAAGGATAGAGGAATTTTGTCAGATGTTGTAGTTGCAACTGCCCAATTAGACATGTATGCAAAATGTGGAAGCATAGACAATGCATGTGAACTGTTTGACAAAATGCCTCAAAGAAATGTGGTCTCATGGACTACAATGACTGCAGGATATGCACAAAATGGATTTGTTTAAAAGGCTTCAAAAATTTTAAAGCAAATGCAATTGGCTGGTGTAAAGCCAAATTCCACAACATTTGCCAACATCCTCCCTACCTGTGTCAAAATGGGAGCTTTGGAATAGGGTATGGACATCCATCAATACATAAAGGATAGAGGAATTTTGTTAGATGTTGTAGTTACAACTGCCCTGTTAGACATGTATGCAAAATGTGGAAGCATAGACAAGGCATGGGAATTGTTTGACAAAATGCCTCAAAGAGATGTGGTCTCATGGACTACAATGACTATAGGATATGTACAAAATGGATTTGTTGAAAAGGCTTCAGAAATTTTAAAGCAAATGCAATTGGCTGGTGTAAATCCAAATTCCACAACCTTTGCCACCATCCTCCCTGCTTGTGTCAAAATGGGATCTTTCGACCAAGCAATTTGTAACACTTAAGGTTATGTAATAGAATTTACAGTTGATAGTTAAATTTATAACAATTTTTTTTATGATCTTTACTAACGTTTATTAGAATTGTTGCATGTTTTACATCATTGGAATGCCATATTAGCTGTATCTTTTTTGAAATTTTATTATGGTATGTGCACTTTGATATGATGCAATATGATTATGGTTTCATTTCATATGTTGTAATATTAGATATATAACAGAAAAATAAATTACTGCATGAAATAAATAATAACTTTTCATTTTAAATGTTTTTTTTTGTAGAACACGGGTCTTCTAGAAGATCAAGATGATCCTCTTGATAAAGATCCAGATTATGTTGGTTCTATTACAAATCACATGGCAGAGGATGATGATGATGCAGATACAAAAGACACTGAGGCTGATGACGACGACGACGATGATGATCACAATGGTGATGATGATGATGAGGTGGTTGCTCGTAGTAGCCAGTGACATTCATGATCATATAGATTGCATCATAGATCATTGTTGATATATTGTTATGATGCCTCTTTTCATAGTCTCTAGCTATTATGTATCATTTTCATAGCCTGCAGTGCCATATTAATGAGTTGTATCATAAATTTATGCATCATTTTAACTTATATCATTTGGACATGTATCATCTTGACTTGTATCATTTTGAGTTATGTAATTTATCATTTTTACTTATATCATTTGTACATGTATCATTTAGACATGTTATTGATCTACTGGCATAGTTGACTTTCACTTATTTTAGTTATATATGATGATGATCTTATCTGTATTGACTTGTCAATTTATATATATTGAAAGTGGTCGATGATTTTTGAATGGATATTTATTACGTATGATGATTTTAATTTACTACTCAGGATGGATGTTGTTAAATTCAATTAAATTATAGATATTTGACTCACTTGTTTTAATTATAGATGATGATCATGTTATAATAATTATCTTGTTATTTAATCATATGAGTTAAATAATTAAATTACTTAATTTATAATCATATGAGTTATTTAAGAGGCATGATATATTTAACTAATTAAATTGAAATAAAACATATTAAATTAATAAATGTAAGCAAAACAATAAGCATTTTTAGAAGCAACAAAAGACACAAAAATGGAAGCAAAATTGGAAGCAATAAGTGATGTTATATCAGAAGCAAAATTGGCAGAAAAAATGGAAGCAAAATTGGAAGCAACAGTGGAAGTAAAATTGGAAGCAAAACCGGATGTAAAATTGGAAGCCAAACTGGAAGTAAAACCAGAAGCAAAATTGGAAGTGAAATTGGAAGCAAAATTGGAAGCAAAAACCGGAAGCAAAATGGGAAGCAAAAGTGGAAGCAAAACCAGAAGCAAAATTGGAACCAAACCTAGAAGTAAACTTGGAAGTAAAACCGGAAGTAAAACCAGAAGGAAAACTAGAAGCGAAACTGGAAGCAAAACTGGAAACAAAACTGAAAACAAAACCAGAAGAAAAACTGGAAGCAAAATTGGAAGCAAACCTGGAAGAAAAATTGGAAGCAAAACTAGAAGCAAAACTAGAAGCAAAACTGGAAGCAAAAGTAGAAGCCAACCTGGAAGCAAAATCGGAAGCAAAATTGGAAGCAAAACTGGAAGCAAAACCGAAAGCAAACTTGGAAGCAACATAAGAAGCAAAACTAGAAGTAAAATCAAAAGCCAAAATGGAAGCAACAAAATCTAGTGTTAATCCTGGCACAAAATTCTAGTGCTAAACCCGGTGCTAAATCCAGCATTAAAATCGACACTAAACCCGACGCTAAACTCGGCGCAATGGTGAGATGCTATTGGCGTTGAGTTTTGCGACGACAGAAGTGTCCAATTCATGGACTCAAATGCACTAAATTTTGGTGCTATTTTAGGTGCTAATTACCTATTTTGTGGTAGTGATAAACTCATATAACTGATTTGTACATTATCCAACTGGCACAAGTACTCAAACATATGTTGTATAGAACAATTGGGTATCCAAAACTATCTATAGCACACTGTCATTTGAAAACTAAACTTGCGAACATTCAAATCACCTGATATTGCAACGTAGTATATATTGAGCATCCTTGAATATGTCCACAAAATTGTACATGGACAAATCTTCACTTTCAGAGAAATGTTGAGCATTCCAACTAGCCTTCATCATCACTTTATTCTGCCAGAGCACAGACCGAAACTCCGTCACTTATAACTTTCACTACGGAGGAGCAAATGATATGAAACTTTGAATGTAGCACCTTCTCAACATACTGAACTTAAATTTTGAACTGTATGACCATATCTTCAAATGCGGAGGAATGCAAAGCATTCTACTAAGCAGTCTTTTAGGCAACTTCCTACAACAACATTCACTAACATCCGGAGACCAGAGTCTTCTTGTATCAACACATACTTCCTTAGGCTCAGCATTTTATCAACACATCCGGAGACTAGAGTCTTCTTGTATCATCAAATCCATCAACATTTTATCAACATCAACATTACTTCTAATCCTCATCTTAATGCTTCTAATTCCCATCTTAATATATCATCATGATATCATCTTTGCTGACAACAAACATACTCAATACAACTTAACAATGCATGATATCCAGCCATGAACATCAACAACATCACTGTTAGTACACCATCAACATAAGCATTAATGATAGCCTAAATAGAGTGTCCAAACTGAGTGTTGACATCAATGACAAGCACAATAGTAACAACCTTAGGTAACATAGGTGCAACATGACCCACAAAACAAGTTTTAAAACACACATCATAAGGTTATCGGCCTGCAGGTATCAACCCACTATAACAAGTTTTAAAATACATAGTATATGGTTATCGGCCTGCATAGGCACCAGGTAAACACCACCATATATACATACATGCATTGATGGTAAAGAAGAATAATGACATGCTTCAACAGTAGAGATAAATAAATTCATGCTTCGAGCAAAGCTTCTTCTAAAACTTATGTATTTATAAATGTACCTGTTTAAGGTTTGGTCACAGACCTTCCTATTCAGCTTCGAATCCTTCTCTATTATCCTTCTTGCAAGACTTGTCGTTCTCCCTATATTTCTATACTACAATCTCTTTTTGTTTTCCTCTACTTGTAAGCTTTTTCCACTTCCTAGATATTGTTTCTAACACATAAAATACTTCCTATACCCATCGGGATAACTTCCTAGTTCCTACAAAATCTCCCTCCATAGGACATGCAAATGTGGAGATGCTCTCATTTTGCACATAACACTCTGAACCATTGATGGTTCTCCTCAGTCTCTCCACATCATTGTGGAATATGGGGTCATGCACCACTACATGGACGTAGTGGTTTTCCATCGATTGCAAGCTTATCATAAACTGATAACTTAAGACTTAAGCAAACAAATACACTTTTACAATATATATTATCAATATATAAATAAATAAACATAACATATTTCAATATAGTAGTAACATTACCACCATTATGGATGTTGGTGTAAGTCATTCGACAAGGTGCGAGTATGGGGTTGAGGTTTTCTCCCCCTTCGCGACCTTGCATTGACGTCAACATAAATAAATAGGTAATCACTAGAAAAATATATAGGAAAGTTCCAACAAAGGAAAATTGTTAAACTCTTAACAATATTAATATTTTCTGAATAACACTTTATCCATATCAAACAAGGTCTAATGTTAGGAAAACCTTTCCTAAACAAAAAATTGACAACTATCGAGACGAGATTAACTTAACAAAGAGAGTCGATTACTAATTACTGTCTCAAGAGGGTTCACTAATTATACAACACATGACTCGAATGGCATAACCTGTTCCTTTCCAAACATCTATTCCCTTCTCTCTGATGATACTCTCCCTCTTTTCTTAGAGATGGAAATCCATTTCTTGGTTGCAACTCATAGTCACACAAAGTAGGATTAGTGTATCATTAGTAAATACTTGTAAATCATAATTTAATAATCTCAATAACATTTAATCACATGTCAAATTCTATGCATTTAATCATAACTCATGAAATCATTGATTTATCCTAACATTTTCTCTAAACATCAAATCATTAATCCATAAAAATTTATCCACTAATTACATGCAAGTAAAAGTAAAGCATAGTCAAAGTTTTGGGATGTGATACTTAAATCCTAAACCCTCTTCCTCTCAATCTCTCTCCTTATGTCTCTGGACATCTCCCTCACTCTCTATCTCCCTATCTCTCGCCTCTATCTCCTCTATCTCTCCCTATCAGTCCTTTCTATCTCTCTCACTAAACCTTAAACCCCAAAACCCTAAACTTGAGCAACCCTAAATCTCTAAACCCTAAATAATGCCCCTAAACCCTCACCCCTAACCCCTAACCCCTAAACCCTAAATCTGAGAAACCCTAAACCCTAAACCTGAGAAACCCTAAACCCTTAAAACTGAAACCATAAATAATGTCGAGGTAAACCCTAACCCATAAGCCCTAAGCCCTAAACCCTAAACCCTAAACCATAGTAACCCTAAACCTCTATCTCCCTATCTCTCTGATATCTCCCTATCTCTATTGTCCCTCTACCTCTCAATCTCTCTCCCTATGTCTCTAGACATCTCCCTCACTCTCTATCTCCCTATCTCTTCCCTATGTCTACTCTATCTCTCCCTATAGGTCCCCTCTCTCTAAACCCTAAACCCCTAAATCCTAACCCCTAACCCCTAAACCCTAAACCTGAGAAACCCTAAACCCCTAAACCTTAAATAATGCCCCTAAACTATAACCCCTAACCTTTAAGTTCCATAAACTGGAGCAACCCTAAACCCCTAAACCCTAAATAATGTCCCTAAACCCTAAGCCCTAAGCCCTAAACTTTAAACCCTAAACCCAAGAAATCCTAAACCTTTATCTCCCTATCTCTCCCCTATCTCCCTATCTCTATCATCCCTCTACCTCTCAATCTCTCTCCCTATGTCTCTAGACACATCCCTCACTCTCTATCTCGCTATCTCTCCCCTCTGTCTCCTGTATATCTCCTTATCGGTCCTCTCTCTCTAAATCCTAAACCCTAAGCCCCTAAACCCTAACCCCTAACCCCTAAACCCTAAATAATGCCCCTAAACCCTAACCCCTAAAATCTAAACCCTAAATAATGCCCCTAACCCCTACCTAAATCATAAACCCAAGCAACCCTAAACCTCTTTCTCCCTATCTCTCCACTATCTCCCTATCTCTATTGTCCCTCTACCTCTCAATCTCTCTCGCTATGTCTCTAGAAACATCCCTCACTCTCTATCTCCCTATCTCTCCCCTCTGTCTCCTCTATCACTCCCTATCGGTCCTCTCTCTCTCTCTAAACCCTAAATGCTAAACCCCTAAACCCTAACCCCTAACTCCTAAACTCTAAACCCAAGCAACCCTAAACCCCTAAACCCTAAATAATGCCCCTAAACCCTAAACCTAAGCAACCCTAAACTCCTAAACCCTAAATAATGCCCCTAAACCCTAACCCCTAAACCATAAACTTGAGAAACCCTAAACACCTAAACCCTAAATAATTCCCCTAAACCCTAACCCCTAACCCTTAAACCCTAAACCCTAAATAATTCCCCTAAACCCTAACCCCTAACCCTTAAACCCTAAACCCTAAACCCAAGCAACCCTAAACCTCTATCTCCCTATCTCTTCCTATCTCCCTATCTCTATCATCCCTCTACCTCTCAATCTCTCTCCCTATGTCTCCAAACATGTCTCTCACTCTCTATCTCCCTATCTCTCCCCTTTGTCTCCTCTATCTCTCCCTATAGGTCCTCTCTCTAAACTCTAAACCCTAAACCCCTAAACCCTTAACCCGAGCAACCCTAAACCCCTAAACCCTAAATGATGCCCCTAAACCCTAACCCCTAAACCCTAAATCCTAAACCCAAGAAACCCTAAGCCCCTAAACCCTAAATAATGCCCCTAAATACTAAACACTAAACCCAAGCAACCCTAAACCTCTATCTTCCTATCTCTCTCCCCCCTCTCTCTCTCTCTCCCTAAACCCTAAATAATACTCCTAAACCCTAACCCCAACCCCTAAACCCTAAACCTGAGCAACCCTAACACTCTATCTCCCTATCTCTATCATCCCTCTACCTCTCAATCTCTGTCCCTATGTCTCTGGACATCTCCCTTACTCTCTATCTCCCTATCTCTCCCCTCTGTCTCCTCTATCTCTCCCTATCTCCATATCTCTCGCCTCTCTCTCCCCTATCATTCCTCTATCTCCCTCCTCTCTCCCTCCCTCTCCCTTATCGACAAAGGAAATGGAAAAAATAAAACTAGGGCTCTCTCTCTCTCTCTCCATCTCCCCCTCTCTCCTCTCTCCCCCTCCATCTCCCCCTCTCTCCCTTATTGACAAAGCAAATGGAAACAAGAAAACTAGGACATGCAAAGAGGGATGAGGATATAAATTGGGAGGATGAAATGGAAACAAGATAAAATTAAAGTTAATTAGATGGAAAGAATGATGAGAGGAGAGGTGAAAAATAGTAAAATAGGGAAAATTTGGTGGGATCTAAAGATAAATCTGAAAGGAAAAGGAAAACTAGAATAGCTAGGGTTAAGAGGTGAAAAAGAGAGGGGAAGAGGTGGAAAAAGAAGTCAAATGGAGAGAGAGAGAGAGAGAGAGAGAGAGAGAGAGAGAGAGAGAGAGAGAGAGAGAGAGAGAGAGAGAGAGAGAGAGAGAGAGAGAGAGAGAGAGAGAGAGAGAGAGAGAGAGAGAGAGAGAGAGAGAGAGAGAGAGAGAGAGAGAGAGAGAGAGAGAGAGAGAGAGAGAGAGAGAGAGAGAGAGAGAGAGAGAGAGAGAGAGAGAGATATGCATAAAATTAATTTTAACTGTTGTATAACATGCTCGCATTATAATGCGCTTGCAATTTTGCCTTCTTTGGGAAATTCCAACCCTAAGGGTTGGATTTTCGTTGGGCATCCAACCCAAAGGGTTGGAAGTAGCTTTTGGATGCCAAGGATGTGTTTTTCAAAAAGTTAGAAATTTTGACCAAATATTGTGGATGCTCCCCCTATGGTTTACATGTTTTTCAATGTCAATACGAAAAAATGCCAGGACAACTTCAAGTTTTTTATTATCTTTCTAACCATGCATTTTTTTCAAAAATCTGATAACATTAAGGTTTCAATCTTCAAGTTCTTTTGCTAATATGCTATTTTTTTCTAGAAAACCTATGTCTAGTATTTATGGTGTCATTTTTTACATGTTTATTGAAATTTGAAACAAATTACATTTTTAGATTCTAGACTCAATTCTATATAATGAATTTTTATTTTATTTTTGATTAGTTTTCAAAAAAATTGGTGGGGGGGGGAGCACGGCCAAATTTTCATTTTCAAGATGTGTCCACTTTGAAAATTCATAAAAAATTCATATATTCATAAAAAAATTAACAGAAAAAATAGGCATAAACTACATGGTGTTACCTAAATTTCCACCGTTGCGATGTCTAATACTTAAAAAAAGTTGACATTTTAGTTGGAGCACATTAGACACTATGTTATATTTTTCTAACAAAAATAGGAGCACTTTGTGTGCTCCCCCTATTTGAACCTCTTAATCACCACCATTTTTAGAAAAAAATAGTAGTTTTGAAACTAGACTCGGAGTACTACAAAACTTGTTCTTATCACATCTTCTAATTTTGAGCGTGGCTATCTTCAATTCCTCATGCAAGATCAATTTTTTTTCTGATTTAAGAAAAAAGTGGCCACTTTTGATCCCCTTTTGGTCCCCCATTTCCATGCTCTTACTCGATGATCGAGTTGCATTATCATTAATAGGTAACTAGAATACCATTCACATCTATATCTTATTTCTAATAGGTAACTAGAACTAACAATCCTCTATTGCACTATATGCACTATAGTAAAGGTGCACACTACATGTGCTAGAGAAAAGGTGTGCACTCAATGACATTGCATGTGTAATGCTTTGAAGAGAACACCACAAAATGTGAGGGAGGAGAAATATGAAATAGGCATGTGATGCAGTGCAGTACTCATTTTGCACATCCCACAAAAACATAGCATAACCCAATTAGGGAATGGTGTCATGTGAGTGACACCTCAAGGAAGAACCCCCTCTAGGTTCCTAGGTGAAAGATGAAAGGGTATTGCCTCTAAGGCATGAGACGTAATCACCTATAACTAAATTTTAAACCCTAACATGTGGAAAGGAAAAACTGAATGCAAGAGAATATTAAAATATTTAAACAACCATTCACTAAATAAGCATTCTAATCATACTAAACCATCCTTTCAATTTCAAGAGAATATTTTAATTTAACTGTGTAAGACAACATTAAAATAAAATTAAAATGTGACTAGAGCAACATATTAATTCACAAAGCATGTCTAATTTTAAACTATAATAGAAAGCAAATTAAAAACCAACTAGCAATAAAGGTACTAGTTTCAAAATTACACACAAATCTAATTAATAAATAATAATATGCAAAAGTTTCCCTTCATAACATTTAAATCTTTTCATAAATTTAAATTATGAATTAGTTTCCATTTTTATTTAATGTCTCGCCTTATGGAAAATTGCCTCACAAGGCATAAAAAGATCGCACTAAGTTTCAACAATAATTAAATTTATATTTAATTATTATTCAATTGTTATAACTAATCATCCATTTCCGATAAAGATGCAATAATAGAACAATTCAAAAACAATGATAACTTAATTAACAAGAATACAGTAATCACCTACCAATGCCAATAAACACAATTTAAGCAACTCACTTAAATTAAATTTAAGGTCCACATTACTAAGGCTCTAATAAAATTAATTCACTTGACACGACTAAATTAAAATATAATCTAATCTAAAAAGTCACTAAGCCTATGAATGGAGTGACCTATGAGGAGGCCAAACCAAAGATTTGAGTAGAAAAGATAAGAATGTGAATTATTTTTGGTTGAAGTTTTTATTAATTAGAAAAAAATACAAAAAATAGAGTGGGTGCATGTCTTCCCTATGGTGTTGTGGCCCCTGGGGGGGGGGGGGGTGCTGAGCCCCTAGGTCCCCATATGCCTATGGGAAGTGGGGGTTCCACTTCCCATTGGATTTAGGTCACATGGGAGAAAAATGCTTAGTGCTGTCCTTGTTTTTTGTTTGAATCTTAACATAGTCCAACAATTATTTTGGACCCTTTTATCATTTTATGCATTTGGCTGTAATTTAATTATTTTTATCTATATAAAATCCACTTTATTTTAAATGTAGGAAATATATATCTATATATATGTATATATATGTATGTATATATATATGTATGTATATATATGTATGTACGTATATATATGTATGTATGTATATATGTATGTATGTATATATATATATATGTATGTATATATATATGTATATATATATATGTATGTATATATATGTATTTATATATGTATGTATATATATATATATATATGTATAGATATGTATATATATGTATATGTATATATATGTATATATATATATATACATACATATATATATACAAACATATATATATATATATACATATATATATATTAAAAATCTATTTTAAAAATTTAGGGTTTCTAGGGTTTCTACCTAAATGTATTTGCACTAACTAGCTCTTATATCTCATGGCACAACAAGGCATGTAGGTCATCATTCCTATCCTCAAAAACTTTTCTTAAGTCAAGGGTAGGGATGTACTAGCCATATCAAAGCTACAACATCTCTCAAGAGGAGAAGAGGAACCAGAATGACTTGCATTTGAGCGCACATGGCTCCAAGTGCCTAAACTAGCATAATTCAATGCACCTACATCAATCAAGACTTGTAATGCATAAATAATGATAGAACTAGAAAGCCCCTATCATTCCTCCTAATCTTCTAATTCTTCTCGCTTATTTGTAGTTTTAATAAATAAACCAAAAACATTGGTGCCAAGCTACTAAAGTAAATGGGCTACAATGGCTTAGGCCTCCACAAGCATGCACAAGGCATCATCATCCCCCTCTAGCCAATGATGACCTTGTGCAACATTGGTATCAAATAGAATAGTGGCCACACAAAGGGAGAAGGATTCATATTCTTCTCTCCATAGTCTAGTCCAATGACACTTTGACATCATGACCTACATCCAATAGTTTGAGTGACTCTACTTGCATGAAAAATAGCTTCAAAATAATAATTACTTCATATGCACTCTAAGAGTGCCATGTGCATTAATAAGTTCATGCCTCTTGACAATGCTCTAGATGTAGAACAAATCTCTCATAGATGAGTAGAGTTATTAGTCAAACCTTCTGTACCACCCCAATGTACATGTGTTACATTATGCTAGAACATATGATTGTTTAGACACACAACATGAGTGAAATCCTTTTCAAAAAATGCTTGTAGCATGCACCTCACTCACATGTTACAACTACTTAGATAGGGGAAATATAGCTCAAAAGTGTTGGAGTCTACATCCATGTAGTCTTTATGGAAGGAACAACCATTTGTAATCCACTTGTTGGTTCTCAAGCATTCATGCACAAATGATTATGTACATGTTGAAGTAACACTAAAGGTGAATCAACTAATCTAAGTGGAGGTGGATCACTTCCTCTCTATGACACACCCATAGGTGCACATTCTTAATAATGTGTTAGATACACACATATTTTCACATCCTCTAGCATTGTAATGAATCATGCTTGCCTCTATGGCTTAGTTCTCATAATGATTCATGTCCATGTTGACATTGGAAGCTTCAAGATTCCCTTAGGACTACAAGAACATGAAGTTTATCAACTTTACTCTGATGTGACCAAGCTATTGGTACTCAAAACTAGAATCGTGCCATATTAGACAATAACATATACCGCTACTACTTTTATTGGATCATCTTGAAAGCTAGCATTATGCAATTTAGCTAATCACACCTCTAAATTAGCATCACCACAACAATGGTAACATTCTCTATTTTTTTTTCTTGGATTATATACTTGTCTTCAATCCACTCATATGTACAAGAAGTATTTACACATTCCTCAACAAGGTAGCATGGGTCCATCTACACCTTCTCCTTTCAGTGTTAGAGTATAAGGATCCACATCCCTTGATATTTGTAGGAATCCATAGTAGCAACATCAATTAATCAATAATAAAACCAATACATTTGAGAAAGTTTTAGTGATATACTGTAAATGGGGATATTTGCTCTTTGAGAAAGGGGGAATGATTAGAATCTACATGTAGATTTTTTGCATAGATCCTAAGCAAAGGTCAATATCTCTAGTGCATCATATGCACAACTCATCATTAGATATGTGTACACATCACCAAGCCACACATTAACATGGGCATGAGGTTGACTTGCACCACTTGATTATTGTCTACATAGTTAACCAAATCTTATTTATATGTAATTTTTCCTCTAAGAACATTAGAACACAATGGGGACTATCATTCCTCAAGAAAGGGTGAATTATTTGAGCATCTAGCCACATGTGCTAGTTTATTATGTTACCATTATATTTCTACAAGCTTCTTTGATGCACACCATAATGGAATGTGGACCATCACTCCTTAAGAAAGGGTGTATGGTCCAATCATAGTAATGCGCATTAGACCATTAACAACATTTCTCTGTCAGAAGCTCTTGTACAATCATATGTACACTAGGTTTCCACATAGTTGCTTTGTGCATAGATGTAGATCCAACAATCTCGCTTCACACCTTCTCATGCAAGCATCAATTTTATAAGTTTTTCATTCAACACTTAGAAGTTCTTTGAGTGCAAGCCTCCACAACTTCCTCAAATTTTTCTTTGGTTCCTTAAAGAATCATACTTTACATATGCTTCATAATTCCAAATTATGAGTTACAAGTACATGTTATACACATGGTCAACATTTACAACTTCACATTATACCATACACATGTGACACCTAGAACATCAACATCAACATGTTATGATTCTATACATGCATGAAACCTAGCAAATCTTGCAATAAAGGAATTGGCTTCATACAAGTCTAACATTTAGCACCATATGCATCCAACACATGATTAGGTTTTATTCTACATGTTAACCACACCATTTGAGTCTAACACTAGGCATTGTTCTATCCACATAGACCATGTGACCATACACACATAATTCTTGTCAACATAGACATTTATTAGTTGATAGTTGAGAACTATAAATACTAGTACAATGTAAATGTTGTGTAGCAATAAAGCCATTAGAGTAGATCCTTTAGTGCATCTAACTTGGTAGTTTTGCACTCCAGTCTAGCAAGTCCAACACTCCAACTTGATAGTTCATATTTCTCCCATTAGCATGCTTCATACACCTGATATTCTACTCAATGTAGTCTAGGCAAATTAGAAGAGACATTTCAATCTTTTCTAATCAAAATAATTCTCATTCTCATCCTTCGTTGTATTTATCCCTATTCTCATAAATAAATAGAAGTAGAAATTTTGCTTGATTACTTGTTGTATGAATGTGTTATGGTCTTTTGTATCTTTTTTCTAATTTCCATTTGCATTATCTAATTCATAGCATTATTTAAATGACCCACATCATTTAGATAGGTTATGAATTATCCTTCAATTATTTTCTTAAGCTTGAATTAGATAATTGGGGCCACTAAAATTGACATTTTTCAGCATTCATCACATTCTATCAATGCATGAAACAAATAAATTGTCAAGAATTTTGGTGCAGGAGCACCTACCTGACAGCTGGCCTTCATGAGGCAGTTAGTTAGTTTGAGTCTTGTTAATGTTTCCAAGAAGGTCTGATAAGACCAAATGCATGTAATAAGGTCATGCTGACTGTACTAAGGTCATGCTGATCGTGCTTTTCTATTTTTAGTTAGTTTGTTAGACAGTTGTCATGCTGTAGGACCGGTTGGATCTCCCAGCCGCCTAGAGAGATTTCCCAGCCGCTTGGAGTCGAGTAGTAGTACTCGCAGGAAAACCTATATATGCATGAGGATCGGTTGGTATTGGAGATATCATCGATCAGACTTTGTGAGAGAGAGACAGAGTATTGTAATAGCATCTTTTGAAATCGAATAAGAGATCCTGTTGTGTTCATTTTCTGTTTGTCTCCATTGTGTGATCGATTTGTTGTTTTGGTGGTTTCATGGATTCACTGATCCATTCCACCGGTTGATTCGTCGGATCGGTGGAATGGTGATGTACAGTAGGGTAGGATTTAGTTTGTTTGTTTGCATGCAGGTGTGCAGGATCGCCGTCGAGAGATGTTGAAGACCCTAGCATGGGTATGTGCTAGGTCGAGCTGATAAAGTTTGGAAGATCACCCTGGAAGTGGATCGAGTCATCCCAGGAGGTTCGGCGGATTAGAACGGTGAAAATCCGCTAAGGTTGGAAGTTCGTCAAAATAGCATCATCAGGAGGTGCCGAGGAGGAGCGTATCGGCATAAGGAAGAAGATCGGGTTGATCGCGGGCCGAAAAAAGTTAAGGTTGGCCAACAGCAGGATATGACGTCATCATCATCAGGATATACGTCATCAAGATATTTTAGAGCAGCAGGATATTGAGGAGCTACAGGTGACGTCATCGTCATCAGGATATACGTCATCAGGATATCGGGGTGACGTAAGCATCGAGGGGATGGTGCGTGGAGTTAAGGTTTGTCATCATCAGGATAAATGGGAGGAACCGGATGTTCTTTATCCTGCTGATGAACATGATGTTGAACATCATGATGCTGAAGATAGTGAAGACGGAAGTTGTCGGTGAGATGAACAGTGGACGTCAGGAGGATGTTCGCGCTTGCCAAACATGATGATGCTGCCGGATATGATGATGCTGTTGACATGCGAAAGGGCGAAGGCTTGTCATCAGGAGGATATCGGTCGGTAGAGTAAATGTGATGATGCTGACAGTGTTAACGAAAACATGATGATGATGATGATGATGATGATGAAGGGTTGCGGACATCCATACTGCATATCAAGGTTATAGTGTGGATGCCTCTGCATCATAGTGGTATCAGAGCTCAGTAAAAGGTCTGGGCTGTTGTGTGTTGATTCTGTCACCGAAAGGGCAGAGGTAGAGTTGATTGTGTGTTGTGTGTTGATTGAGAAGTTGACAAAATGCCTCCAAAAGGTAGTGGGACTGCAAGGGAATTACAGGAGATGAAGGAAAAACATGCTAGAGAGATGAGGAAGATGAAGGAGCTTGCTGAAGCACTACAAGCCAGGCTGGTAGCCCTGGAAAAGAACAAAAAGAGGGAAGTGGAAGACAGTGAGTCTGAAGAAGATGAAGATGCTGTAGAAGAGTATGAAGAGGTAGTTGAAGATCTGGATGCTGAAGACCAGAGACTTGCAAAACTGTTAAAGGCAGTGCAGAGTGATAAACCTAAGGTAAAGGTTGATGTTTCCAAGTACAATGGAAGTTTGAATGAAGATGAGTTGCTGGATTGGATTGCTGCACTGGATAATCACTTTGAATGTGAAGATGTTGCTGAGGATCAGAAGGTAAAGATTGCAAAGACCAAGTTAGGAGGTCATGCTTTGGTTTGGTGGGATTATGTACAATCTGAGAGAAGGAAACAAGGAAAGCCAAAGATCACTTCATGGGATAAGATGGTAGCAAGGATCAAAGGTAAATTCTTGCCAAGGGATTATGAAATCCAGATGTTTAAGAAGCTGCAATTTTAAGGCAGAAGGAAAGGGATGTGAAGGCATATACTGAAGAGTTTTATAAGTTGAGTATGAGATCTGGTCATCATGAGAATGAGGTAGAAAAGGTGGCTAGGTACTTGGCTGGTTTGAGATTGAACATACAGGATGAGTTAGTTTTAGCTAACCCTAAGAATGTGGAGGATTGTTACCAAATGGCAATCAGGATTGAAGAAAAGATGAATAGAGGACAAGATAAGTCCATGAGAGGAAGAGGAAACAATATGAGGGGAAGAGGAGCAGCCCCTACACAAAAGCAAACCAATGAGGGTCAAGAAGACACTGGTAAAGGACAGGGACAGTCTGATTTCAGAGGTGGATGGAAAGGTAATAGAGGAAGATTTGGAGGTGGTAGAGGTTCTACTACATTTTCAGGAAAATGTTACACCTGTGGTGAGTTTGGACATCCATCTTTTAAATGTCCAGAAAATAAAGGTTCATCATCCAGAAATGATAGAACAAATGACAAGAGAGTACAACTGGTACAAGAAGAGAAAGTAGAGCAAAGTGTGCAGAGTTCAAACACTAATCAAAGAGAAAAGGAGCCTGACTATTATGCATATCCTGAGGAGGGAGAAGCATTGATGCTAAGGAGAATTAGTTTGCAGGCATCAAAGGATTTGATGCAAAGAAGAGCTCTTTTCAAGACCATATGCAAGAGCAAAGGTAAGATATGTAAGGTTGTCATTGATACTGGTTCAACAGACAACATGGTATCTCAGGAAATGGTGGATAAACTGAATTTGGAAAGGATTCCACATCATCACCCTTACAAGGCATCTTGGGTGAGTGATAGTCAATCACTTTTTGTCTATGAACAGGCATATGTGGATTTTCAGATTGGAGCATATCAGGATAGGGTTTTGTGTGATATTTTGCCCATGGAATGTTGTCACCTACTGTTGGGTAGACCATGGCAATTTGATAGGAGGGTACTGTATGATGGGTATGCTAATACCTACACCATCAAGAAAGATGGGAAGACTATGAAGTTGATGCCATTACAGGCAGATGCTGCAGCACAGGGGGCAGCCAAAATCATTTTAATGGGAAAGAAGGAGTTTGTGCAGATGCCTATAGGAGCAGGCATAAAGGCAGTTGAGGACACTGCAGGGAAAGGAGTTGTTAAGGACAACAGGTTGAAGCAAGTTTTAGTTGTGACTGACAGAGGTCAGCAGCAGGTGCAGAAACAGGTTTGCACACACAGTTCAGAGGAATGACAAGGATGTTGTCATAGTTGGGACTATTGTTTGTCCTATAAAGGTTGAAAGAAAGACAGGATTGAACATTGCAGAAGTTCAAGAGGCAGTTCAGACAGAAGTTCTGGTCAGACAACCTGCCAAACACCAGGTGTGTGTGAGAAAGGCCTACATTGACAGGCATGAGGATTTACTTGCAGGAAAGAGACAAGTTACAGTTCAGAAGTCTTGGAGCAGCCAAGAGCCAGCAGAGGACAAAGCTGGAACAGGTCAGAGCACTGACATGACAAAGTGTAAATGTGGAGGACTTCCACATACTAAACTCATGGGACATGAGTTCTTTTCTGTTGGGGAGTATGGTGCAGGAGCACCTACCTGACAGCTGGCCTTCATGAGGCAGTTAGTTAGTTTGAGTCTTGTTAATGTTTCCAAGAAGGTCTGATAAGACCAAATGCATGTAATAAGGTCATGCTGACTGTACTAAGGTCATGCTGATCGTGCTTTTCTATTTTTAGTTAGTTTGTTAGACAGTTGTCATGCTGTAGGACCGGTTGGATCTCCCAGCTGCCTGGAGAGATTTCCCAGCCGCTTGGAGTCGAGTAGTAGTACTCGCAGGAAAACCTATATATGCATGAGGATCGGTTGGTATTGGAGATATCATCGATTAGACTTTGCGAGAGAGAGACAGAGTATTGTAATAGCATCTTTTGAAATCGAATAAGAGATCCTGTTGTGTTCATTTTCTGTTTGTCTCCACTGTGTGATCAATTTGTTGTTTTGGTGGTTTCATGGATTCACTGATCCATTCCACCGGTTGATTCGTCGGATCGGTGGAATGGCGATGTACAGTAGGGTAGGATTTAGTTTGTTTGTTTGCATGCAGGTGTGCAGGATCGCCGTTGAGAGATGTTGAAGACCCTAGCATGGGTATGTGCTAGGTCGAGCTGATAAAGTTTGGAAGATCACCCTGGAAGTGGATCGAGTCATCCCAGGAGGTTCGGCGGATCAGAACGGTGAAAATCCGCTAAGGTTGGAAGTTCGTCAAAACAGCATCATCAGGAGGTGCCGAGGTTGGATCGGTGGAATGGCGATGTACAGTAGGGTAGGATTTAGTTTGTTTGCTTGCATGCAGGTGTGCAGGATCACCGTCGAGAGATGTTGAAGACCCTGGCATGGGTATGTGCTAGGTCGAGCTGATAAAGTTTGGAAGATCACCCTGGAAGTGGATCGAGTCATCCCAGGAGGTTCGGCGGATCAGAACGGTGAAAATCCGCTAAGGTTGGAAGTTCGTCAAAACAGCATCATCAGGAGGTGCCGAGGAGGAGCGTATCGGCATAAGGAAGAAGATCGGGTTGATCGCGGGCCGAAAAAAGTTAAGGTTGGCCAACAGCAGGATATGACGTCATCATCATCAGGATATACGTCATCAGGATATTTCAGAGCAGCAGGATATTGAGGAGCTGCAGGTGACGTCATCGTCATCAGGATATACGTCATCAGGATATCGGGGTGACGTAAGCATCGAGGGGACGATGCGTGGAGTTAAGGTTTGTCATCATCAGGATAAATGGGAGGAACCGGATGTTCTTTATCCTGCTGATGAACATGATGTTGAACATCATGATGCTGAAGATAGTGAAGACGGAAGTTGTCGGTGAGATGAACAGTGGACGTCAGGGAGGATGTTCGCGCTTGCCAAACATGATGATGCTGTCCGGGATATGATGATGCTGTTGACATGCGAAAGGGCGAAGGCTTGTCATCAGGAGGATATCGGTCGGCAGAGTAAATGTGATGATGCTGACAGTGTTAACGAAAACATGATGATGATGATGATGATGATGATGATGATGAAGGGTTGCGGACATCCATACTGCATATCAAGGTTATAGTGTGGATGCCTCTGCATCAAATTTAAGGACAATATAAACTAATGATTTTTGAATTTTTTTTGTAGATTCAATTTATAATTTTTCTATTTTAAAAATTAGTTCTATCATAGTTGGTTAGTTTTCAATAATTTTTCTAATTATATTTTGTATTATTTTTATTGAGTAATAGTTTACCATAACTTGTAATTTGAACTACAAATAAAATATTTTCATGATTTTTTAGACATAGATAATTAAATCTAACATCTAGTGCATAGATTTTTTTGGTAAGTTTTTATGGAATATTTTATTCATTATAATTTCTAATTGGTAATAATATAATTTTAGACCTATATTTTATTGTAATGCATTTCTCTTTGTGTACATATTGAATTTATTTCCATTGGAACAAGGACATCAATATGGAGTGCAATGTTATTTTTTAAAGATTTTTGACATAGTTCGTTATTTTCCAATGTCTCAAATAGATGTCATTATTTTTTGTAATGGACCTATGTTGATTATAAAAATAAAAAATATAACTACATAATACACATTATAATTTTAGGAAAGCTAACACTAAGAGTTGTACTTATAAAATTTCATCTTCAAATGACTTCATTTAGCCTCCAAGAACATGATGTGAACTTATATTTTTGGTAGCATGTGGATAGGAGCGAAAGATGCTACAATGAAGGCTCAACATAGACAAGGTTGATCTAAGGGGGTTCAATATAACCCTAGGAGGTTAGATCTAACCCCTACACTTAGATTGAACCCCCTTGCTTAGATTGTACCTAGCATGTTTTTAGGCATTTTTAGGGTTGGCCCACTAGTGGGACATGTTATTGTGCTTCTACCCACGAATTAAATAAATGCAAGCACAAATGAAGATAGATTAATTGATTGTAGTTGAGATATATAAATTAGATAATTGCAACAACAATTTTAGGAAAGTAAGTGCAAAGGATGATGGTACTTAGCTCTATGACTAAAGAATGGTTGCCTTTGTTGAAGGCTCTAAAATCAAATTGGTATTTTCTTAGGAAATCGTGGTCTCTCTATAGTGGAATACCTTAGATCCTATGCTATATATTTATTCTATCAAAGATCAAGTCTATGAGTCTAGGTTAAGTTTATGGTCACATATTTATCCTTTGAGTCCAGATTTGACCTTGCACAATGAGGAATTTTGCTCTATGGTTTACTTGATGGATCTCCATATACTCAATTCTTTTCTAATATTTGAGGGTTGATAGTATTTAAAAATACCTAGAAAAGGATGTCATTGTGTTGTGCAAGGAGATATTTTCTCCTAGGTCAACCCTCCTAAAATTTGTGTATAAAAGTTTGAAGACACTAGGCAAGGGCCCTAGAATGGAATATGTAAATTTTTTACTCCTTTTAGTGCACCAAATCAAAATGTGTTTCTATTAATTTCTTCTTTAATTCTTAAGAATGAGAGACTACTTGTGTAATTTGGATGTGTAAAATGAATGCTAATGAATGTGTTTAAATACTAGTACATAGCATCAAACTTCAAAAAATATGTATTTGGTCAGCTCGAGTAGGAAAATAAAGGGGCACAATTAACCAAATTTGAATTTTTAAATTTTAAAAGGTAGGGGTCAAGTCCAAGACTATGGGGTCAACCTTATATCAAGTGGATGAATCATGATGTCATCACATTCCAACCAGACATACCCATCCTGGTTAAACCTGACTTGATAAAACTAGACATATTAGTGCAACTAGAACTGGATATCAAAATACAACTCAATATCTAGTTAGAAATACAAACACAATCAGATCTAGACATGAAGGTAACCCGATAAGAATACACAGATGGGTAACTGGATGTTCGAACATCTAGATGGAGCGATGATTGTAACTTAGCCAAAAATCATTAGATTTTTGCCAAATTTAAACTGTAGATACCCATTTGGCTCCTTAACATGATGCATAGCTTACTTAGGCTTGATTCCAATTAGAACTATCAGATATTTCATATATCTCCCTTAGGCAAATTTTAAGGAATTTTCACAAGACTTGGCAATTTAGAGGCATGGAAAATATGAGTCTCAACATATCCCAAACAACCCCAACAACTTCATATTTATTATAGCTCAAGGTTTTCATGGAGAAGACATCCAAACACATGAGGGTTTTGTTGATTTCTTCTCCATCTCGTCATTTCATTATTTATTTTGGGTATTGATCGATTCTCTTCATTTCTTACTTTTATTGTTGCTTGGATATTTTTTCAATGCTCTATTGTTTCTTCTCATGCAAGTTGAACATAATCCTTGAGGAAGAAGAGTGATCTTATAGTTTTTCATGTCGTATATAGTATAATGTAATGTGTGTAGATGTTTGTGCTATATGTTGGTGTCCTAGAAAATTAGCTTTAAACTTCTACGTTAGGTTCCTCTCAATCTTGTGAACTTACAATTCTACTTCTATCTTGTTAAATTTGTAACTAAAATTTCTGTAAAACCAATTTCTTTCAGTTTACATAGTGTTTTGGCTTGATTAGAAAACCTATTTTTTCTCAAGGGTGAAACACATTAGGCTGAACTAGTTAAATATGTTATTTTGTTGGGATAGTAGTAGATTTGATTCATCATAAGTGAGCTAGTTATTCCTAGTATAGTATTTTGAAATCATTTGGTGAAGAGTACACTTTTATGTATCAAATCAAATTTCATATGTTACATTTTGGTGAACTCGATGCTCTTAAAATCATTAAAAATTTAAACAATCTAATATTCTTCATCATCATATTAGATTGTGTATTGTGAAGACTAATTTAGTTTATGAGCTTCACAACCCAATCCATTTATTATGATAATTTGATTAGAAGTCTATGAAACATCAAAATGGCTCAATCTCATGCTTCTACCACTCCTATTAGATTAGCAGTAGATTTCAAAAACTTCTCCTATGACCCTACAACAACAACTTTGCCTTCTATTTCAACTTTTTCAAATCCTCTAGTAACAAGTTTAAATGATGCAAAAGTGGCCTTTGACCATGAAGTCATATTAGGTAGTGTTTCTCAAACTTAGGTGTGTGACTTAGATCAACACCTAGTAGACTACCAATAATTCTTAACTAGTGTGAGCATGTCTAATGTAATTGATCGTCTTGTTGATGCCTTCCATGTTATGTTAATCAATGACCTTGATGGTCTTGATTTCCTTTGCATTATTTCTCATATCATTCATAGCAATGTTCCAAAGGGCACTCAATAATCCCACTCTAATATCATAGGTCAACAGCTCTCTCTTCCATTGCCTACTAGTGTCCATACATACACATGTTCTCATATGGTCACTAGTGTTGTGCAAAATAGTTAGCTAGACCTTGATTTATATTGAACAACACAAAACCCCATTAAGAAATATGGGTTTGTTCCCACTTCCATACCTTTATAGTTTACTTTTCCTAGTGGACATCTTGGAACCTCTTAATGCATGACATTGCCTTTCACAAGCCCTATTGTTTCTATCACTACTTCCACCCCTCTACATACCACATATCTAGAGATAAACCAACTTTTACAAAACATGGGGACTCTCTAGTAGTAGTTTTCTGCACTCTCCATGTCTTTTCAATGGCCACTTATACTACCATATTACCATGTAGTCCCTTATCTCTTAGCATTCTTGTAGCATAGTTCCCTACTAGTTTTGAGGCAACCTGATTCAAAAAGTATTCTAGTAATGGTGACCCACAAAAGCATGTGTTTGTCTTCTTTACACTTAGTAGTGATTTAATTTTCCAAGATCATCTGTTGGCTAAACCATTCCCATAGTCATTGAAAGACACCATGCTGGATTGGTTCTACTGACTACCAGACCACTTTATTTCCTCTTTAAAACAATTAGTAAAATAGTTCATGTAGAATTTCCATGTGAATATTGGGCCCCAAATCACATTCATATACCTAATGCACTATCACCAAGGTGCTCAGGAGAAAGTTACTGACTTCATTTTCTGCTATCAATCCCTATTCTCACAAATTTTGTATGTCTTACTTGATTCAAATGTGTAGTGGGTTTTATTGGAAAGCTATAACCTATGATTAGGGATAAGAATCTTTTAGAGAAATATCCTTCATTTTTGCATCTTTGTATTACATTATGTGACTATCAATAGAAAATAATCTAGTTCAAGGTACCTACCTCACAAGTTCTTGTTGTGTCATCCAACCCTTCATCTTCTTTATTCAACAACTACAAAAATAACAAAACCTTTTTAAAAACAAAACATCAACAATTGTCAACAATGTAGTGGCCACAACACCCTCATCTGCTGCCATGGCCCTCTCTTCATCAAAGTAGAAGATGAACAAACAATTCATTCCTCTATTTGAGTCTCGCTATAGATACCTAAAAATGACTAACACATTATCATCTTGCCACCCACATCATTTTCTTCATTATTCTCTTATCAAAATTAATCAAATAATTTCTAATTATTTAATTCATCATTTCATCTATTTAATTCACCAAGAATGAGAGAGTACTTGTGTAATTTGGATGTGTAAAATGAATATGTGTATATGTGTAAAATGAATATGTGTAGGGGCTAAGTGTGTGGGAATATGTGTATATAAATGGGTAAAGGCTAGGGGATGAGCCCAACTTTGCACAAGATTGCACCATTTGTCGATATATGTATATGTATCAAGATATACTCCCAAAATGGACATACAACTAAATGGGAAATGGCATGAGTATGCAAATTTCTCCATTAAAACTAGATATATATCTTAAAATTTAATAGAAATGTATAAGTGTCAGATAGTTATTTTATAGATCAATCCTCAACATATGATTGTTATGTTGAAATCATCTTGTTATTGGTATCTTTACACTACTTTTCTCCTCTATCATACCCCATCTTGTCTCATTTCTATTATGAATAGCCATTAGCTTATTAACCTTTGGTTTTCAATAATGGTAACATATATAAAGATATGGGGATTTTTTAAGCATATCTAACTTGAGGGGATGCCATTTTTTAGAAATCTTGTATGAGGTTTGTTTTGGAGAGGGAAAGTTGAGTAAACAAACATATTCATTCACAACCAATCAACCTTTATATTAGTAAGAGGGTCACTTCTATTATGGCATCACCCCCCTTTGCATAATGATCATGGTATTTTGCACTACGTATGTTGCCATAGATCAAGTATTCTAACCAATGTAGGATTAATTTTGGATGTAGATGTGATGATTTTTTGGTCATAGAAGTGATTCCAAGACACATTTTTAAGCATATCTAACTTAAGAGGAAAAACCTTTTTAAAAGCTTGTATGAAGGTTTTTAAAAGAGATTTTTAAGTCATAGAAGAGGAGAAAGGAAGCCAAACAAACGAACATACTCATCCACAACCAATCAACCCAAAAAATGGTAAAAAACTTATTAATTACATAATATAAAAATAACATTGAAATATGAGATTGAGCACCTACAATAAAAATATTTATTTATTTTTAATCAAATGTTAAGGATGGTCAAAGGGCCCTTGGTCTGTTGGTGAAGTTGAAAGGCTCTGAATGAGCCCACTAGGGATCAAGTCTTATTGAGTGCAAGGCCCCCGACACCATAAGGGATGAGGTCGGGATCGTGCCCCGGGCAAATTTGGTGGAATGGATGATCTCCATAAAAAAGGTGTTGAGGATGAAGTTTACAAACATCCTAAGGCTCGTGCTCCCGTATCGGATAGCAAAAACAATCTTATGGATGATCTCCATTAAAAAAAAGGTGTTGAGGATGAAGTTTACAAACATCCTAGATTAGTGCTCCAATATCAAATAACAAAAACGATCTTATGAATCTCTATCACCCAAAAAAAATTGTTGAAGGATGAAGTTTACAAACATCCTAAAACAACTCTCTTTTAAGATTGTAACTTTTTACAAGCACACATGCTCTCCAACCAAGAGCAAAATAAAAATATTCCAACAAAGTTGGTCTGTTATACAAATTAGTTGATTTTCACGATTATTGCCCCTTTCCCAAGTTGTTGCATGAATTTTCTTCATCCCTCTACTATCGTTGTCCCTTTGCCTTAGGACAAGATGAGAATTTAGAGGCCCAAGTTGGGTCATGATGGTGTTTCACATGCTTTGTCCTCACTATCTTTATGGCTTTGATTGCCCATAGATAACACTTTGTGAATCTTGGTTTGGAAGCAAAATGGGGATTACAAAACTGAAGCTTCTCCAGTCGGTGGGAATTGACTTAGGCTGTAAAGCACAACCAAACAGTCTTGTACGCAACCTCCATGAATACCTAGAGCTTGTTTATTTATATCCAGCCTGCTTTGTCTAGCAGACCTAATTCGGTTCTCCTCGAAATGAATGTCCGGGTTGGAAAAGCTGGAGTTTTCTCTCCCAGTTTGAGACGTGCATGTGAGATCTTTTAGTCGTACACTGAAATCGTGAAACGAAATCTCCTCGAATTCGGGTTTTGAAAACATGCACCACTTTTTGTGAAGAGGAGTAGAACGACTGCAACGTAACGTTAAGAAAAACAAAGGAATAATAAAAATGGGGTTTTCCGACATGCTTGACTTAAATGTGCGCCACGATCCGACCGACCAGTCAAACCACCCGAGCCGTGCGGCGATGGGAGCGCGGTCGTGCAGATTACAAGGCGCCATTTTTACTATTTAACGCTTAGTTTATTTCGGATTAGCTGTTTTCCGTTCTGGAAGACATTAAATATTTGCAGAGATTCATGTAATCATTGCTCAAAGGGTTTCTTCTTTCTTTATCTAGGCTGGGTGAGGAAGTGAAAGTTTTGAGTTTTAATCAATCAATCAATCAAGAATTGGTTTTGAAAGTTTTGAGTTTTAATCAATCAATCAATCAAGAATTGGTTTTGAGATGGATGGCGGGTCGGACAAGGGCGGAGATATATTTCATGCATGGAGGGATTCCATCGGAGGAGGTGCTCAGAATGCGAATACTAATTTCTATGCAAGATTGCTCGCTGGGCCGAATTATAGATATCAGGGACGCGATGGGACTCGAACCTGCGGCGATACGACGGGGAGTTTGAGCCGAGCGGCAGGGCCGTATTTGCAGACCAGGCAGAGTGGTTTTGTGGCTCCTGCGGGGTCGAACACGGGACCGATTGATGAGTTTTCTGATTTAGGGTTTCCTTTCAGCTTTCCTCTTCATTTGGCGGCGCCTCAAGTAACGGTGGTTCTGGAAGGGCGGTCCATCTGTCAAAGGATTTGTCTTGATCATCATGCAAATTATGAGTCGTTTGCCAGAGCGCTGCGCAAAATGTTCGCCGACATTGTTGTTATTTCTTCGGTGGATGACTCGTGCATTAATTTGGCTAACGCCGTTCCAGGGCATTTGATTGCTTATGAAGACATTGAAGGGGATCTTCTCCTTGCGGGCGATCTGTCATGGAAGTAAGCTGAAGCTAAATCTTTTTCATATTAACCACAACGTTTGGTTTTAAAGAAGAAAATTGTTTCATTTTTACACAGAAGATTTTGCTTTTAAAGAAGAAAATTATTTCATTTTTAGACAGAAGATTTTGCTTTTAAAGAAGCAAATTGTTTCATTTTTAGACACAAGATTTTGCCAGCGGCATAGGATAGACTGTGAAGAAGTTTTTTCAGTTAAGGGATATGGAGTTTTAGCCTTTTTTTTTGTAAGATTAGAAGTAAAGGTGGGATTTTAAGACCATTGAGTAAAAAAAAAACACCATACAGAGAGCATTTTCATTTTTGCAATTGATTCAAAGAGCATTTTCATTTTTCCAATTGATTCAAAAAGCTTTAGTATGCGTGAGTTTTCCACACAATAAAGTTTGAGTGCTTTTGGATTCAACTGTGTATGTTTTTGTTTCAAAGTTTCAGATCATGATCAATGATCCAATAAAATTTGAGTGCTTTTGGATTCAACTGTGTATGTTTTTGCTTCAAAGTTTCAGATCATGATCAATGATCCATCAGGAAGAGGAGAGTTATTATCATTTTATCGTTTGATTCAAAACTCTTACGCAGTTGTTACCAGAAGCATTCAAATTTCCATACACAGCATTCAAACAGCTTAATCAAGCACAAAGTCAAGAAACACATAGTATTTTAGCCCATCATTTAATTTGTTTTAGGTACTGGGAAGCATTTACTGGCCACCATTATGAAGATTTATAAGCCACATTTGAGCTTCTTATGTTCCAGTAAACGCATTTCAACAACCCAGATCATGATAATAATAATTTAATTCCAACATTGTCATTGTCAGGTACAATGTTTCTTTTACATGTGAGTTTAAAGAATAATAACTCTTTTGTCTCCTGTGTTGCAGAGATTTTGTCCGGGCTGCGAAGAGAATTAGAATTTTGCCGGCGAAGAATCCGCCACGGAAGAGCCATTGATTATACCAGTACTCACAAGAAATCAACTGAAGCTCCATGGTTTTGATTATTTAATTGTAAAAATTGGCTGTATGTGTAAATGGAAAAAAAATAGCATTATTTTATAAAAATGAAGTTGTTGATCTGTTTAGCCCAAGTATTTCTGTCATGAGTTTTGGAGTTTTCTTTTCCATTTTTCTCAACCGACTCCTTAGTTTGGAGTGGGAACAAAAACGCCAAGTTTAGCTGAAATTATTCAGCAATGTTATTAAGAATACTCTAATTTTAGACTTGTCCATTCATATCATCACTTATTATTAGTTGGCAGTATGATGAGCAGAAGCCCGTTACTCTATTATCAGTTCTGAACACAATGAATGCAGATTAGTCAACAGGAACAGATCTACGAAGCAATCGGAGCAAAGAGGGTTTAAATTTGGGGATGCAATCCAACACACAGATTTATTGTAACAATAATATCATTATAGCATTCATTCATGATTGACCACACAGAAATTGATGGCACTGTCATATAAATGACAACAGAAAAGAGCTTCATTTATCTATATTTAGGTAAAAAAAATTTGTAAACATTTTGTGAAGTCTAATGGAGCCAACATCAGAATATGTTTTTTTAACACATTCTCAATCTTCTTTAAAAGACAGTGGCTGCCATTAGAAAGGTTAACTCTTAACTCTTCCTACCAAATCTTGTTTAAAAACCAGTGGCTCTTAAAAAGGTTAACTTTGGACTCTTCCTACATAAATTTCAATATTGATTTACAGCTCTTAACTTTTTTTTAAGTGACGTGTCTTTTATCTTTTATGGGATTGCGAGAATAAATAATTTTTAATCATTTTTGTAACTTGTTGGTAGTGGAAGTATGAATCAAAGTGTTACCAATATCACATGATCTTTGGTAGACTTTTTATGAATCATTCAACTTCACAAATAAATCAAAGATCAATTAATTGGCTATAAATTAAGTTGTAACTATAATTCATTGTTAGAAAAAGTTCTAGAAAATGAAATTAAGAGGCCTCCACTATTTTTATGGTAAATTTTATTTTTCTTTCTTAATTTCTCATTTTCTATTTTGTTAATTTGAATGGATAGTGCATGTAGTAGTTTTTTAATTTTGATAAATATTTTTTAACATACATTTAAAGTCGTGTACTCAAAATGTAATAATCTCAAGGGGCCTCCACATTATGTCATGACTATTCATTAAAAGTAGAAAAAAATATACTGACTTGACAATGATTCTCTCCTCTAGTGCATCATGTTTTTCTTGATTTTAAAAAAAAAAATAGTATTTTTTTTGAATTTCTAATTAGTCAAACAAAGAAAAGAAATTACTAACAATTATTAAAATATATAAAAAATCAAAATCTACACTCTAAGATCTACTAAAGGGTATTTTTAGATTTTTCAAAAAAATATGTAATGCAAGAAAATATGGTGGAAAGATGAGGTTTTCAAAAACTTTGAAAAAACATAGGATAATTGATGCCTTAGTTCTCACTAAAATTGTTTCAATTGGAACTACTTCATAGTAAATTTTGAAAACCTACCTCTATGTATGGATGGAACTTGAAGAGTTCTAGTTGGAATGTTGGAATCCACAAGGCACCACAGTGTTTTGGTCGAAAGTGTTTCAACTAGTAATAGTTCCAACCAAAATGCTTTTGGCTGAAACACCTTAGTTGTCCTAAAGTGTAACATAGCTTTGAACTTTCACCTTATATTGTAAGCATTTTTAGTAATAGGAGAATGGCATCTAAGTCAGTGTTCAACAAGTTGTTTGTTGCTTTCCTCCTTCATAAGGTCTTTTCAAGCTAAATTTTGATGGATTTTCTCATGGTAATCCTCGTCTCATAAAGGTTGGTGAGGTTGGTGCTCTTATTTGAGATTCCAAGGGATGTATCATTAAAATTGGTTTATTCTTCCATGGGGTGAAGATTAATAATGAAGCATAATGGGAGGTTGTATTCATAATCTTTCTTTGGTTGATTCTATTCATTATCAAAAGTTGGTGATTGGATTTTATTCAAAGAATGTTATTGATGGACTTTCTCATGGTTTATGTCCTAACTAGAAACTTCATGGCTATTGGATAAAGCTAAAGGTCTCTTGTTTTGAGGTTGTTAGCTTCAACCCTCATTATTGGATCGGTAATGGTGTTGCAAATCTTCTTATCAATTGGGGTTGTTGATCAAGTGTCTTTTCTACCTTGGTTAGTGATCATTTAGACACATGACAAGGTTTAGAGAAATATTTTGGTAGTACACACCCAACATGATTTTTTTTTAATTTTTCACCTCATCCATTGCTAGCTCTCCTATTTGATACTACAATATTTATGGTTTTGTGAGATTTACTTGTGATTAAGGTCATCCATAGGTTCACCACATGTGGTTTCTTTTCAATGTGTATGCTATGATTTCTTCTTGTAGATGTTGGTTCTTTAAATGAGTTGATTTGTTCTTTCCTTGTGTGGAAGTTGTCGTTAGTCTTGGTGAACAAGTGGTTATGCTATGTGGTGAATGGTTTTTGTGGTGCTCTATGCAATGCCAAAAAATTAATGTGGTGGCAATAGGTGTGACCCATATCATCAAGGAAGATTTTTGACCATTATTTAAGAAAGATTTTACATTATTTGAATTTCATGTTGCTCAATCTAATGAAGAGTGTCTTGGGGGTGGATTATGTGGAAAATTGTGGGTCTTTGCATTTTTGAGAAACTATCATAGAACATTTTCTAGTGATGATTGAGAAATCCATTTTGGTGGAGGATGACTATGTAGGTGGTGCTGATTTTTGTGGATTTGTACCACAAAAAGGAGCTCGATGGGGTGGTGGTCTTAGTGACAACCCCTTAGACCCCACCCATTACTATTTTAGCTAGTTTTGTTAACAAGATCATTTTTCACTTTTAGTAATTTACTATGGTGAACTATTATGTGGAAATAGTATGTTCTATTTACCTAAACTTGATGAATGTTACTAATCACCATGTTGTGTCTCATATGGATGGTGTTCTTGAAGTCATCGTGTCTTTCACCTTGCTTGATATGGATGAGAATAAGGATGTTAGTTGTGTTGAGTATTGAAGAGATTCATTGGGTCCAATTTTTGGCTCTAGCTAAGTAGGATCAAGCCCCATAGGCTTGTTTATAGTTGATGGTGGTTGATACCTAGAAGGTCTCTAGAAATGTGTCTTTTGGTTAGGTTTTTGTAGATGAATATGAATGGTGCAATGGTGTGATTATTTCTAGTAACAATGTTGATGCTAGTGATTAGGGGTTAACTTGAGGCTTATGTATTTATGGCCTAGTTTTTCCTCTCAATTATCCTAGGATCATGGTGTTGTTTTGACCTTTTGGTTCTCTTACAGTAGTGTTTGTTCTAAGTTTGGAAAGCTCTCATCTATAGTATTATATTTTTAATTTATTTGTTCTTACTTTTTGGGCAAGGGCCCATATAGAACCCCTATAAATTTAATCAAAGAAATTATATTAAAAATACCAACAAGAAAAAACGTTGTCATATGGTTCAAATCATTAATAAATATCATTAATTAGGAATCATCTCATACATGCAACTTAGTTGACACTCACTAAGTTTACTAAACTATGGCATCTATGCACTATCATCATGCCACACTTAAACAACAATGCTTTGTTTTTAAGTGTTTACATGGTTGGGTGAGTCCCACAAAATCTATTTACTAGTGAAACTAATTATATGTAAAATTTAATCTATTTATGTATTCCCATTGTTAATTTTTCTTTAGCCATCTATGACACATAGACCATGATTATTAAGGTCAATTCATTAAAAACTATAAGTAAATTGCAAACATCTACAAACTAATACACATTTAAAAAATCAAACTATGTTTAGTCTTGCATAAACAATTTAAAGTGTGCACTAAACAATTTAAAGTGTCCACATGGAAACACTATCTAATTGTGACTAGTATATCAAATTGTGGATGATAGCACAATATTGTGTCTCACTTTTTGGCCTATGTGGGCCATGAAAATCAACATTTAAAAATAATTTAATTTTAATTATAGAAAGCAATATGTTAAAAATTTGAAGATGTTTTGTGGGATTTTTTATGCAAATTCTATAAATAGTTTTGTGTATACCTAAATTAATTTTCTTTTGATTTTAAGAAAGACATTGAATATATAGTGATGCATCTTATTTTTCTAATTTATTTTCATTGTTTGCTATTTTTCCACCTATGTCAAATAGAGGTATTTATTTTTGTAATGAACCAACGTCGGTTAGAAAATAGAAAATAAATATAATAATAAAATTAAATATTCTAAAATCTATATATTTCAAAAAGCTTCCTATAAGGCCTACTTTTGTGCACTTTTTTTTGTTATGATGACTTTATTTGATTTAATGAAAATTGTGATCCAAATTAACAATTTATGTCCAATGAAATCCTTCCATGTGAATAAAGGCAAAATGGTACCACATAAAACGTTAAGTGATACATACATTTCAAGAATGTCATCTACAATGTACTTAATCTATTTTTCCTTGTGTCCTAAGATTGGGGCATACTATTTTGTATAAATTGTGAAATCAACATCTGGCCAAAGAGTGAGACACTATTTTGCTTTAGCCAGGTAAAGAATGGAGGAGAAGAGAAGAATTGAGTAACATAATCAAACTATAGAAAATAACACCATTGAAGAGAATATCTAATAGCATATGTCTGACAAGAGGAGAATATTAAGATCTAGGGCATCTACAATCTAAAAATTAGAGGTAAGTCCTTAGTCTTTTTATTTATTAAATAATAATAACTAGAACCTAACATACCATAAGAGAATTGACATTAAAATGAATAAAGACACCGTAGAATAGTAGTAGGAGTAATTAATATCATGTAAATGCATAATAAATCCTCCCATGGTATTATTTTCTATTTCATAAAGATATTTTGAAATATATATTTTTTACCCATATAACTAATGTAGTCATGCATGAAGGGTCTAATGAAAGACTATCCAACTATACATGCTTAATACAAACACTCCTCAAACATGCACACCAAAACCAATTTGAATTACATCAAAATTCTCTATTGCTAGGGCTTGAAATCATATCTAGGTCTCAACCTTCAATTAAAACATGAATCATGCACTAAACAAGAGTGTGAATCCTCAGAACACCACACAATGAGTTAGCCAGTGATTTGATACTATCTTTGATCTTCTAAACTTATATTCGTATGAACTCAATTGTCTTTCTCTATGATTTTGTTATCTTTTTATAGTGAAGGTTGAAGTAGTAAGCATGTACTAATAAAAAATATGGTACAATCCCCCATGCACTTAGGATAAGAATCATGGGTTTAGTATTAAATGATTCTAATGTGAAGTTTGCCTTGGAATTGGACATAATACTATGAAACATGTAAATTGCCTTCTTTTCTTATGTGGCATGAAATATAACTCTACACACAATGCATCTCTAAACACAAACCACTCTATAAAAAATAATACCACCATTAAAATTAGTCATTGGCACAATTCCCAAAATCATGGTACACACCTTATAGACCCCTTTTACATAATTTAATGATCCATCATTATGACATAACATGAAATAAAAAATAGGACACATGGACATGCTCTAAGTACTTTGTTGGTGCTTAAGAAAAAATCTCATTATGATTTGATGCATATGCATTACTACACAAGGTCTCTGATTCTATTTGTTGGTTTGAGTGCATTATCTAATGACTATAGATAGAACATTCAACTATGACTAGAAATAAATGAATAAAAAGAACAAAGAATTGCAAAACACAAACAACCATAGAGTAAATATTTTTGGTTGATGTAAGATTATTTAAAGGGCTAGGATATTCCTACATTAGAAACCTTGGGTAATAAATTTATGAGATAGTGCTCATAAATAAGGGTTGAATGGTAACACCACTCTTTAGGTTGGAAAAACAACCATAGTATACCTTCAACACATGAATAAGATTATATAAATAACTTTGTACTTTTTCTTTCACCTCTACTAGTGCTTGTACACTCACTATCCACTTCCACCAAATATCTTCTCTTTTTCACTTATCTTGTACTTGTACCTACATCCTTTTTTGTCATTCCATCACTTCTATCATTGTTTGCACCCATTTGTCTATTCCATTCTAAACTTGAATCTGATTCTAAACTTTAACTATGACCTATGCTTTTATCTTTGTCATTTCCACTATCTCAACATCTGTTACTAATATCCATCTCTTCAAAGTATCCTCCCATCTTCTCTTCCATGTTATCTTCTTATGTCATAACTTCCTTAAAAAACTGATCTTATTTCTCTACAACCTTCAATCTTTAATTAACTTAGCAAATATTGTTCTATTCCATTTTGAGTTATCTTATAGTAGATGTGTATAACAAGAGTGGTCATCCATGGGTTATTAGCATGAGAATAGGGATATTGGGAAAATACTCTTTGAGAGCCTCAAAAGCTTGTTGGTAGTCTTTGTTCCACTTAATTTGTTGTCCTTATAGAGGATGCATATGAAGGGAAGAGTACAATTAGCCAATTATGATATGAAGCATTACATGGATTAGAGATGTCCTTGGTGACTTCTTAGTTGTGAAATGTTCTTGGGTAGAGGCATGCTGACAATTGCATCTATTTTCTTCATATCCACTTCAATTCCTCTGCAAGAGACAATAAATCCTAGTAACTTTCCCATGTGTACTTTGAAAACACATTTCTTAGAATTAAGCCTCATGTTGCATTGTCTTAATTGTTCAAAGATCTTGTGCAAGATTTATGGGTGTGTTTGTTGGGTATGAGATTTTACAAGTATGTCATTAACATAATCTTCAAGGATGGAGTGCATTAAATCATGAAAAATGACCTGGTCATGACACATTGGTATGTGGCTCCCACATTTTTAAGACCAACGAGCATGATGACATAGTAGAATGTGCCCCATGGTGTAGTGAAAGTAGTTTTATATTGATCCCAAGGATTGATGAGGATTTGGTTATATCTATAAAATCCATCCATGAAGGAAAGTAATGCATGTATTACCATGGAATAAAAAATCATATTGATGTTTGGTAAGGGAAAGTCATATTTGGAAGAGGCTTTGTTCAAGTCCCAAAAATCTATACAAATTCTAATGCAACTATTTGGTTTTTCTACAAGAATAGTATTGGATATCTATGGTGAATAATCAATGGGACAAATAAACCAACTTTAAGGAGTTCCTCAATTTCTTCCTTGACCAAATGAGAAATTTTGGGTGTATTTTGTGGATTGTATGTTTGACTAGTTTCACATTTGGTGCAAGAACAATGATATGGACAACTATATTTGAATCAATTCTAGGAATATATTCATAGGTCCATACAAATGCATCTAGAAAATCATTAAGAACTTGTTTATGCATGTCTTGCTCACATTGAAAGAGGCATTTCCTAATTTTTTGAATCATCTTTGGATTGTTTGAATCCATAGGGATGTTAATGGTGTCACCCAAAGATAAGGTGTTGTAGTATTCAATGAAAGGTTTGGTGGGAAAGTATATTTCTAGGTTTTTTGGTCATGTTTATAGAACACTTTCTCTAAAATGTGCATAAGGACTGAATAAAAAAATCAATTTCCCTTGATAGTGTGCTATCAAAGAGTTTATGCCCAAAAATACTTTTAGGTATTTATCACTATTGAATAGGTCAACATGGGCCATTAATTATTTAGAATGGGTATCGAGGAGCTCTAGGTAAATAATTGCCAAATAATGTGTGGTGACCATGTAGCAATCAAAATTTATGCCATTTTTGTCTCATTGTGGGTGATAACTGAGTCTAGATTTTGAGGATTGACATTCTAATTGGATTGGTTCTTTGATGCCTTGTTCATAATATCCTAGACCTTTTCCATGATAGCCATTGCATGCAAGACATCAGAACCCTTCTCCATATATCTTAGTCCATTTAGAAAAGTGGGTTCATTGGGAACTAGGTGTTGTTGGTGTTATATGACTGTGTACTTGTTTGGTGGGAGTGTTGGATTTTATGCACTAGATGTTAATGATGGGGAAGTTATTGTTTTTTTAGGTGAGTGTGTCACTTTTGGTTGGAGTGGGGGTAAATGCAAGAAGATGGGGGGCCAAAAAGGGGTCTTAAGTGGCCACTTTTTTTCTGAAATCAGGAAATACTGGCCTTGGATGAGAAATTGAGCATAGTTACACTCAAAATTTGGAGATGTAACCAAAACAATGTTCGTAGTGCTCTGAGTCTACTTTCTAAACTACTTTTTTTTTTTGAAAATGGCATAGATTAAGGGGTTCAAAAGAGGGAGCCACAGAAATTGGTGTTGTTTCTGTAAAAAAAACATAACATAGCATGTTTTGTGGCTCCCTCAAAAGGTCAACTTTTTTTTGGTATTTTTAAAATCTCTTTGGTGAGAAATTAGCTAATAGCATGTAATTTATGTCTATTTTTTCTAATAATTTTTTGATGAATATTTGATTTTTTACTAATTTTTAAAGTGGACACATCCTAAAAAATAGAATTTTGGCCGTGCTACCCCTATAAGTTTTGAAAACTAATTGAAAATTATTTTTTTATTTTTTTAATATTTGTAGAATGGAGTCTAGTTTCTAAATATGTAATTTTTTTGAAATTTCAATGAATAGTTAATTTACAATGAAAAAAAGACCAAACAGTGGTTTTTGCCAAAAAACGGACACACAAACAAAAGAAATTAAAGATGAAAGGCTTAACATTGTTAAAATGTGAAAAAAATCACATCGTCATATATCTAAGAGAAAGCCTAACATTACCCAGGTGTTTGATTTGTTTGACTTTGAAACACGTGCAAATCTGAGGGTTAGCATGAATGAAATTATGTGAAATCTTGAAGAATATGGAAAAACACGTCTGTGACTGTTCAAAAGGCACTCCAAGCCTTTGGGTTGGAAATCCAAAGAAAATCCCAAGCTCAAGGCTTGGGATTCCCAAAGCAAAACATAACGCAAGCACATTATAACGCGCTCGCATTGTAACACACTCACGTTATGTTTTGCTTTGCATTTTTCCTTTTTCGCAGAACTGTGTTGTTTGTCATGTTTGATATAACGCGCTCGTGTTATGTTCCCCTTAATTTTTTTTATGTTCAAGGCTATTAATCATGTATGTATGTATGTATGCCTATATGTATGTATGTATGTATCTATGTATGCCTATATGTATGTATGTATGTATGCCTATATGTATGTATGTATAGTGTCGAGGGCAGAGGAGGGTAGAGATGGGAGTGAGCCAGATAGGGGAGGAGAGGGGTGGATAAGGATTGAGTGATTAAGGTTTAAGGTTGAGGGTTGGGCATTTAGGGATAGGATTTAGAGTTTAGGGATAAGGGATTAGAGTTTAGGACCTTGAGGGATTAGGGTTTAGGGTTGAGGCTTTAGGGATAGCGTTTAGGGTTAAGGGTCAAGGGATTAGGTTTAAGGTAGAGTGTTGAGGGTAGAGGGATTAGGGATAGGGTTTAGGGTTGAGAGATTAGGGTTTAAGGTATAGTTTAGTAGTTCTTGTGGATAGAGCCAGTAAACAATGGGAGATTATTTGCCTATTTCATAACAATATACCTTCCCTAAGTGCGAGGTGGACAACAAGAAACATAGATGTACCCCAATGCAAATCTTTTCTCATAATGATCATCCTTCTAATTTCAACTGTTAATTACTCATTGTGGATGTACCATATGCAAAGCTTTTCTCATAGGGTTTAAGGTATACTGTCGAGGGTTGAGGGTTTATTGATAGTGTTTAGGGTTGAGGGTTGAGGGATTAGGTTTTAGGGTTGATGGATAAGGGTTTAAGGTATAGTGTTGAGGGTTGAGGGTTTAGGGATAGGGTTTAGGGTTGATAGATTAGGGTTTAGGGTTGATAGATTAGCATTTAATGTCGAGGTTAGGGTTAGAGTGTCGAGGGTAGAGGGATTAGGGATAGGGTTTAGGGTTGAAGGTTTAAGGATTGAGGGTTGAGGCTTTAGGGATGAGGGTTTAAGGCTTAAGATATAGTGTCAAGTGTTGAGGGTGTAGGGATAGGGTTTAAGTTTTTAGGGTTAAGGGTTGAGGGATAGGGATTAGGGTTTAAGGTATAGTGTTGAGGGTTGATGGTTTAGGGATAGGGTTTAGGTTTGAGGGATTAGGGTTTAGGGTTGATGAATTAGGGTTTAATGTTGAGGGTTGAGGGTTGAGGGTTGAGGGTTGAGGGTTGAGGGTTGAGGTTGAGGGATAGGGTTAATGGTCAAGGGATTAGGGTTAAATAAGAGTGTCGAGGGTAGAGGGATTAGGGATAGGGTTTAGGGTTGAAGGTTTAATGATTTAGGGTTGAGGCTTTAGGGATGAGGGTTAAGGGATTAGGGTTTAAGATATAGTGTCGAGTGTCGAGTGTCGAGCGTGTAGGGATAGGTTTTAGGGTTCAAGTTTTAAGGGTTAAGGGTCGAGGGATAAGATTTAAGGGTTGAGGGATTAGGGTTTGAAGTTGAGGGTTGAGTACATTGAGGTTCAAGGGTTAAGGGTTTCGGGATAGGGTTGAGGGTCGAGGGATTAGGGTTAAGGGATAAGGGATTGGGGTTTAAGGTATATTATCAAGCCCATTAAGGGTCTAGGAATAGGGATAGCATTTAGGGTTTAGGGATGAGGGATTAGAGTTGAAGGGTGACAGATTAGGGTTGAGGATTAAGGGATTAGGGTTTAAGGTATAGTGTTGAGGGTTTAGGGATAGGGTTTAGGGTTGAGGGATTAGAGTGAAGGGTTGAGGGATTAGGATTTGATGTTGAGGGTTGAGGCTTTAGGGTTTAGGGTTTAGGGATAGGGTTGAGGGTCGAGGGATCAGAGTTAAGGGTTGAGGGTTGAGGTTTGAGGGTCAAGGGTTTAGGAATAGGGTTGAGGGTCAAGGGATTAGGGTTAAAGTAGAGTGTGGAGGGTATAAGGATTAGGGATAGGGTTGGAGAGTTTAGGGATAAGGGATTAGGGTTTAAGGTATAGTATCGAGTCTATTGAGGGTTTAGGAATAGGGATAGCATTTAGGGTTTAGGGATGAGGGATTAGAGTTGAGGGATGACAGATTAGGGTTGAGGGTTGAGGGATTAGGGTTTAGGGATAAGGTTTAGGGTTGAGGGTTGAGGGTTGAGGGATTAGGGTTTAAGGTATAGTGTTGAGGGTTTAGGGTTGAGGGATTAGAGTGAAGGGTTGAGGGATTAGGATTTGACGTTGAGGGTTGAGGCTTTAGGGTTTAGGGTTTAGGGATAGGGTTGAGGGTTGAGGGATCAGAGTTAAGGGTTGAGGGATTAGGGTTTGACATTGAGGGTTGATGGTTGAGGTTCGAGGTTCAAGGGTTTAGGGATAGGGTTGAGGGTCGAGGGATTAGGGTTAAAGTAGAGTGTGGAGGGTATAAGGATTAGGGATAGGGTTGGAGGGTTTAGGGATAAGGGATTAGGGTTTAAGGTATAGTATCGAGTCTGTTGAGGGTTTAGGAATAGGGATAGCATTTAGGGTTTAGGGATGAGGGATTAGAGTTGAGGGATGACGGATTAGGGTTAAGGGTTGAGGGTTGAGGGATTAGGGTTTAGGGATAAGGTTTAGGGTTAAGGGTTGAGGGATTAGGGTTTAAGGTATAGTGTTGAGGGTTTAGGGATAGGGTTTAGGGTTAAGGGATTAGAGTGAAGGGTTGAGGGATTAGGATTTGATGTTGAGGGTTGAGGCTTTAGGGTTTAGGGTTTAGGGATAGGGTTGAGGGTCGAGGGATCATAGTTAAGGGTTGATGGATTCAGGTTTGATGTTGAGGGTTGAGGGTTGAGGTTCAAGGTTCAAGGGTTTAGGGATAGGGTTGAGGGTCAAGGGATTAGGGTTAAAGTAGAGTGTGGAGGGTATAAGGATTAGGGATAGGGTTGGAGGGTTTAGGGATAAGGGATTAGGGTTTAAGGTATAGTATCGAGTCTGTTGAGGGTTTAGGAATAGGTATAGCATTTAGGGTTTAGGGATGAGGGATTAGAGTTGAGGGATGACGGATTAGGGTTGAGGGTTGAGGGATTAGGGTTTAGGGATAAGGTTTAGGGTTGAGGGTTGAGGGATTAGGGTTTAAGGTATAGTGTTGAGGGTTTAGGGATAGGGTTTAGGATTGAGGGATTAGAGTGAAGGGTTGAGGGATTAGGATTTGATGTTGACGGTTGAGGGTTTAGGGTTTAGGGATAGGGTTGAGAGTCAAGGGATCATAGTTAAGGGTTGAGGGATTAGGGTTTGACGTTGAGGGTTAAGGGTTGAGGTTTGAGGGTCAAGGGTTTAGGGATAGGTTTGAGGGTCGAGGGATTAGGGTTAAAGTAGAGTGTGGAGGGTATAAGGATTAGGGATAGGGTTGGAGGGTTTAGGGATAAGGTTTAGGGTTGAGGGTTGAGGGATTAGGGTTTAAGGTATAGTGTTGAGGGTTTAGGGATAGGGTTTAGGGTTGAGGGATTAGGATTTGACGTTGAGGGCTAAGGGTTTAGGGTTTAAGGCTTAGGGATAGGGTTGAGGGTCAAGGGATCATAGTTAAGGGTTAAGGGATTAGGGTTTGACGTTGAGGGTTGAGGGTTGAGGTGCAAGGGTTGAGGGTCGAGGGATTAGGGTTAAAGTAGAGTGTGGAGGGTATAAGGATTAGGGATAGGGTTAGAGGGTTTAGGGATAAGGGGTTAGGGTTTAAGGTATAGTATCAAGTCTGTTGAGGGTTTAGGAATAGGGATAGTATTTAGGGTTTAGGGATGAGGGATTAGAGTTGAGGGATGACAGATTAGGGTTGAGGGTTGAGGGATTAGGGTTTATGGATAAGGTTTAGGGTTGAGGGTTGAGGGATTAGGGTTTAAGGTATAATGTTGAGGGTTTAGGGATAGGGTTTAGGGTTGAGGGATTAGAGTGAAGGGTTGAGGGATTAGGATTTGACATTGAGGGTTGAGGGTTTAGGGTTTAAGGTTTAGGGATAGGGTTGAGGGTCGAGGGATCATAGTTAAGGGTTGAGGGATTAGGGTTCAACGTTGAGGGTTGAGGGTTGAGGTTTGAGGGTCAAGGGTTTAGGGATAGGGTTGAGGGTCGAGGGATTAGGGTTAAAGTAGAGTGTGGAGGGTATAAGGATTAGAGATAGGGTTGGAGGGTTTAGGGATAAGGGATTAGGGTTTAAGGTATAGTATCAAGTCTGTTGAGGGTTTAGGAATAGGGATAGCATTTAGGGTTTAGGGATGAGGGATTAGAGTTGAGGGATGACATGATTAGGGTTGAGGGTTGAGGGATTAGGGTTTAGGGATAAGGTTTAGGGTTGAGGGTTGAGGGATTAGGATTTAAGGTATAGTGTTGCGGGTTTACAGATAGGGTTTAGGGTTGAGGGATTAGAGTGAAGGGTCAAGGGATTAGGATTTGACATTGAGGGTTGAGGGTTGAGGCTTAGGGTGTAGGGTTTAGGGTTGAGGGATCATAGTTAAGGGTTGAGGGATTAGGGTTTGACATTGAAGGTTGAGGTTCGAGGGTCAAGGGTTTAGGGATAGGGTTGAGGGTCAAGGGATTAGGGTTTAAGGTAGAGTGTGGAGGGTATAAGGATTAGGGATAGGGGTGGAGGGTTTAGGGATAAGGGATTAGGGTTTAAGGTATAGTATCGAGTCTGTTGAGGGTTTAGGAATAGGGATAGCATTTAGGGTTTAGGGATGAGGGATTAGAGTTGGGGGATGATGGATTAGGGTTGAGGGTTGAGGGATTAGTGTTTAGGGATAAGGTTTAGGGTTGAGGGTTGAGGGATTAGGGTTTAAGGTATAGTGTTGAGGGTTTCTATTGTCAAATGTAGATTTATGGGTTTGATTATATTGATTGCCTCTCCAGTTTTGGGGTGTGGATGTTTTGGAATCAATCAGGAAGTCTTTAGGAGAATTTGTGGAAGTGGATTGGTAATTGCTTGACAAAACCCCTGCTATTTATGTTTGGATAAGGATTTGTCACAAACTAGAACTTCTGCTTCCAAAGAAGATCTGTCTTTCTTCCTCGATGGGTATTTTCTATTAAGAACTTGATTATGAGGGCTTGCCCCTTCATTGTTATGCCTATCATATGGCAGAGCATCTGGCAAGCTCTTGCAGGAAACAAGAAAAGTTCTCCCTCAAAAACCTTGTGGTCATTCAAGTCTGAAGGGGAAGGTTTGGAAAGAGAAATGCACAGGATGTGATCAATCTATAGTAGGACAAAACGCGAGCGCGTTATAATGCGCTCGCGTTTTGTCTTGCTATAGAAACGGTAAAAAAGTGTTGACCCCCGTGATCCAGGCCCACATGCTCTGTTTTCATACTGATTCTGCGCATGCTCTGACAAAAAAGAAGTGCTTCATGCTGTTGGGAAATTCACATGCACATTTGACACATTGTACCACCTTTGCATGATCTTTCCACCACCTTTTCTACTTTGCCAACTTGAGAAGGAGGAAATAACATAGTTTTCACACCAAGTTTGATATATATCTATTCAAGTTTCAATTTTTGTAGTGTTGCAATGTTAATTGTGATTCAATTTTAGGAATTTAACATTATAGATTGGTTCATAGTATTGTTGTTAGTAATTATATTTGAGTGTTATTCAATTTAACATTGAAAAGGAAGCAAGTGGTGAAAAACTCAAATTGTTGAGGAGTTTGATGCAAGAAGAAAAAAACACTACATAATTGGCTACTCTCTCCATTCGAATCTTCATTTTTTAGGTATGTTAAGTCTTTACATGCATGTTCTTTACATTTTCCTTAATTCAGATTGAATTACTTTATCATGCTTTATCATACATGTTTAAAATAGACACATTCCCAATCAAGAAAGCAGCCTACAATCTCACATGATGCCATGTATATTTTCTACACTTGGGCTCTTTAATAATTATGTGTGATAAACAGACCTTAACATACCATGATGTCAAACTATACAAGAATAAATCCTTACAACATAATAAAAATACAATCCCACTATTATCTTGTATTCATTTCTTAGGAAGTAATATTGGTCTCTTTATCATGTTACAGACAAATTCTCCGTCATGCCGAGGAAACGATCAAGAATTAAACCAACACAGGAAGAGATAGAAGCTAAGAATGCAAAGAAAGCAGTGGCTATGAGGGAACTTCATGAGAAGAGGAAATTGGACATGATAAATGAAGACATACCAATTGAAGAGGAACCACAACCATCACAAAGAGATATGGTATTGGCAGCACAAAGAGAACAAATGCAAAAACTTCGTGCTACAAGAGATTTGAATGCCATAGTTGGAGACACGTCCTCTACCGCAAGTCAACATGTAGGGACACCATCTACCACATCTCAAGTTGAGAGTACATCATCACTCACATGTGATGAAGGAGGTATGCCATTGTTCCCACCTCAACCTCAAAGTATGTCATCTATTCCATCTTTGATCAAAGGTAGGCCATCTAGCCCATCTCATTTAAATATTGATGAAATTCCTAATGTTGAGATGAATTTACCTAACTTAACAACACCTAGAATTTTGCATAGAAAGCCAAAGTATTTGATTGATATTGATGAGAATATTTTGCAGCCAATGGAAGGTAAGATTCCAAAATGCACTTGTAGAAGATATGCTCATAAGATTTAGAGATTGTTCTTTGAAAAGTTAAATGAGACTGCAAGATGTCAACTATTCGTTGAAATGATGCGAAGTATAAAGTATAGGTCCATCATGAAGATTCTTGGGTTGAGAACATCAGAGGCTTCAAGTGAAAAATCTATTGTCAAGAATCTAATGAGTGCATATGAGAGTGTGGGTAACACCTCACGCACAAAAGATAGTAATGCAACACGACATGTGATTACATCGACTATAGTAAGTAGTCAAACAAGGAAAGCTTGTCTCATTAGAAAGACGAGTCAAGAATTGAGAATTAATAGGTAAACTTTATCAAGAGCCATTGGAAGATGCCAAAGAATTGAGGACACTAATGCCAATGAATTATGGGCGTTTTCGGGGAGACTACCACAAAAAGATAAACCAATTGTTGAAGCATTGAGATCACTAATTGAAGACTTTTGGAAGAATTACACAAGGGTATCTCTGAATCAAAGGGATGTGGTAAGAAGGAGAATCGGTAGTCAGAATCGTGAGCCACATCCAAAGCATTTTTTGGATGAGACTCAAACACAGTTTTATGGTAAATTTCTAGAGAAGTATCCTCAAATTAAAATTTGTCAAAGATATTTTGAAATGCTAAAACCTTTCTATGTCAAGATAAATCACACACGCGCTACTTGTTGTTGTAGATTACATATTGAATTTTCTAACCATTTTGATGCTTATAGGTCTATATGTTTAGATATGCATACTAACAATGATTTGCAGGGTTGTGCCATATGTGCCCCACCAACATCTTCAAGAGACTTCATATCAAGAATTTTATGTGAAAGAGAGGAAGGTCAAATATTCTACAAGAAATTATGCTTGGATGGCACATGTCATCATTGCGGTGGCTTGCAACATTTGCCAATATGTGAACATATGGAAAGAACACATGCAGTTGGAAATGTACTAGTAGAGTTTGGCAAGTATAAAACAGTGGTATACAATACAAAAGATGGTAAAGAAGTAAAGAGGTGTGAATTGGTTATTGAAAAGATTCCAGTGTATCAGTTTATGCCTATATTTCATGACAGCATAGTGTATGAGTATGCAAGACATGCCCATAGAGCTCGATGGTTGGACTTGCAATTCAAGTTATGCAAGGACACATTTTTGGTTGGTAACATTGTTTCAGTCGTCGACTTTGCAGAGAACTACAGTCTACAGCCACAGCGTGAGGTGGAATCACAATATTACAACTCCACACAGGTTTCTATATTTGTGCACATCAGATTCATTCATGTGAATGATAGTACAGAGGATGACAGAAAGATCATAAGGGAGTATAATTTCTATATTAGTGATGATCGTACACATTCTACGAAGTTCATGCAAGGTTGCTTTTAGGTGTTCTACAATGATTTGGCTAGAAAGGGCATATCATTCAGTTAGGATATCATATGGTCGGATAACTGTGTGTCATAATTCAAGAACTCGCAGAATTTCTATTGGCTAAGTAGGAGGCATAATTTTATAGGTATTCAGCATATGTGAAAATTTTGTGAGGCCAGGCATGGAAAGGGGGAGCATGATGGTGCATGAGCATGTATCAAAAGAGCCATAGCACGAGAAGAGTTAAAGTATAAAGACAATGCAAAGTTGATAGATGCAAAATCGATTGTCGAGTGGTGTAATGCTTCCATGAGTCCAGGTAATGAAGGTAAGTCTTCAGTTTGTAGATTTTTTTGGTTGATAGATGATACTAACATTGCACCATATGAGGACTATTGTACACTGACAGGATCAAATGAGATGCACTCTTTCAGAAGCTCAATTACAGGTTCATGGAGCATCCATACACGAAAGATGTCATGCTTTTGTTCTTCCTGTACAATTCAAGTCTGGGATGAGTGTGAGTCAAAGGAGTGGGTTGATGAATGGTAGTTAAGTTATCTTAGCTCACTTGACACATATCGACCCCTGACAGCACTGGAACTAACACAGATGGAATCATCAGTTAACTTTGACCACATATCAGATTTAGTTCAACCAGGTAATATAGGGCACGTATATGCATCTAATTTCATCTAGTTCAACCAGGTAATGTCATCTTACTTTGTAGTGTTTTTGTAATGTTGACTAATTTCATCTAATTTGCTACACATATCAATGTAGGGCACGTATATGCAGTTATTGTAGATGAAGATAATGAAGAGGGAACAGATTATTACTTATGTCGTTGTGTTGAGGCCAAAAAGAAATTGGAGGCCCCTATTACAGATGGAGAAAACATCAAATACCCTATAGGCTCAATGGTTATTACCGGAACATGGCTTAGAAGGTGCCCACATAAGAGTGTTAATATTTGGCTGTTTCAGGACTTTGACACTCATCGGAAGATTCTTCATTACTCGAACCTTGTCATGGCATCCAATGTTCATTAGATAAAGTATCGGGGTAGACCTTTGAACAAAATCTTGTGGAAGGTGCGTGATTCTGACCATGAAGTAATAATTGACACAATAAAGGGTAGAGTAGACCCGGATGGTTCATTGAATTAATTTGTAAGTATTCACATTGATTTTGTAAAGTCATGTTACATTGAGTTGTAAGTATGCACATTAATTTGTAAGGTTTGCCTTATTTTATTTCCTCCTACATTTTTACACATATACACATTTTTACATCATCATGTTATGCATTTTTGGTGTCCTACTCCTAATGTGACCAAACTCATAACTCACCTTACTTCCTCTAGACACCATTTGATGATCTCTCCAACACTCTGGATCCAAGGCGCCCAATCATGATGATGACCTATATACCATTCTCCCAAGGCACTCATAATGAATGAAAAGAAGACGAAGGGTGCCCAAGCTTAATGGACTTATTTCTTTCAACTTTGATGATCCAAACTCTTGTAAAATAACATCCACTTTCATGCCTTTAGATCTTCCTTCACATATAGGGCACCAAATCAAGTTGAAAAATCTACATAAGGGTGCCAAAATGGATGAAAGGAGACATGAAATGCACCTTTGAATGGTAAGGAGCACCTAGACCTCTATAATGTACATTGGGTGCCAAAATCAAGGTGATTTTAAGTCACTTTGAGTCATTTGGGGTTAGTTTGAGTCTTTGAGTCATGTTGCAAAAAAGTGTCAATGTTGTCAAGTTACATAAAGCAACTTTTGCATTTTTGGTGTCCTACTCCTAATGCGACCAAACTGACAATTCTAACACATTTGGATGGGTACATTTAGGCTAGGCATGATTCTATTTTTCACCCAAACATGTCGAAACAGTCCGAGCTACATTGTGTCGATGATATCCCTGAAGAGTCCAAAGTGCAAAAAGGTAGCAATCTTTGACGAGATGTTACTCAAAAACCATGTCACTTAGAAATATTTCATCTAAGGCAACACAATCACGTAGAGTGCCTCTACAATAACCTCTCTCAGTTTTTTATATCTCTGAGGCATTTGCCCGTGGTGAAAGGTTTTCTGCTACCCCAAAAATCATCAGAAGGAGGTAGTGTAAAGTTGCAAAGGGGTGTAACTTTCGTCCTGCTCCTGATGCGACCAAACTGACTATTCCAACACATTCGGATGGGTACATTTACACTTGGCATGGTCCTATTTTTCAGCCAAACATGTCGAAATAGTTTGAGCTACATTGTACCGACGATATCCCTGAAGAGTCCAAAGTGCAAAAAGGTAGCAATCTTTGACGAGATGTTACTCAAAAATCATGTCACTTAGAAACATTTCGTCTAAGGCAATGCGATCATGTAGAGTACCTCTACAATAACCTCTCTCAGTTTTTTATATCTCTGACACATTTGCCCGTGGTGAAAGTTTTTCTGCTGCCCCAAAAATCGTCAGAAGGAGGCAGTGTAAAGTTGCAAAGGGGTGTAACTTTCGTCCTGCTCCTAATGCAACCAAACTGACTATTCCAACGCATCTGGATGGGTACATTTATGCTAGGCATGGTCCTATTTTTCACCCAAACATGTCGAAACAGTCTGAGCTACATTGTACCGACGATATCCCTGAAGAGTCCAAAGTGCAAAAAGGTAGCAATCTTTGACGAGATGTTACTCAAAAAATGTGTCACTTAGAAACATTTCATCCAAGGCAACACGATCACGTAGAGTGACTCTATAATAACCTCTCTCAGTTTTTTATATCTCTGAGACATTTTCCCGTGGTGAAAGGTTTTCTACTACCCCAAAAATCATCAGAAGGAGGCAGTGTAAAGTTGCAAAGGGGTGTAACTTTTGTCCTGCTCCTGATGCGACCAAATTGACTGTTCCAACGCATTCGGATGGGTACATTTACACTAGGCATGGTCCTTTTTTTCACCCAAACATGTCGAAACAATCTAAGCTACATTGTACCGACGATATCCCTGAAGAGTCCAAAGTGCAAAAAGGCAGCAATCTTTGACGAGATGTTACTCAAAAACCATGTCACTTAGAAATATTCTATCTAAGGCAACACGATTATGTAGAGTGCCTCTACAATAAGCTCTCTCAGGTTTTTATATCCCTGAGACATTTGCCCGTGGTGAAAGGTTTTCAGCTGCCCCAAAAATCATCAGAAGGAAGCAGTGTAAAGTTGCAAAGGGGTGTAACTTTCATCCTGCTCCTGATGCGACCAAACTAACTATTCCAACGTGTTCGGATGGGTACATTTACACTAGGCATAGTCCTATTTTTCACCCAAACATGTCGAAACAGTCCAAGCTACATTGTACCGACGATATCCCCAAAGAGTCAAAAGTGCAAAAAGGCAGCAATCTTTGACGAGATGTTACTCAAAAATTGTGTCACTTAGAAACATTCCATCTGAGGCAATGCGATCACGTAGAGTGCCTCTACAATAACCTCTCTCAATTTTTAATATCTCTGAGGTGTTTGCCCGTGGTGAAAGGTTTTCTGCTGCCCCAAAAATTGTTAGAAGGAGGCAGTGTAAAGTTGCAAAGCATTGCTAAGAAATCCTCAATACTCAAGCACTCCAATGAACTGAAGCAACTTCTTCTTAGGCACAAATGTAAGGGTACACAAGGGGAAAATGGCACCTAGATGACTTAGTGCATTTCTATGACTTCATTCACATGTTTAAATGTTTGAGAAACTCTCCTTTACTAAGCGCTTGTCCTCATGTCAATGTTAAGCTTTATACCTCCTAGGCGCTCAATTAGGTGATGTCATGAGATACAACTTACCCTTAGGTGCCAATGTAGCTTCTTCAATCCATCACACTTCTAGGTGCTCAAATTTGAGGTCTTGGACTTGTATCTTATTCCTAGGCGCAATTGGATGATCTTCCTAGATCTAGGTGCTCATGATGGTGGGAAATTACATGAAGGGGTGCCTAAGTCCAATTTGACTTTGTATTTGATATTTTATGACTCCAACTGACTAGGAATGGCTCAATTTCTAAAGTGCTGACTCAATAATGTAAGTTTAAGGTCTTTTCCTCCTAGCCACCAATTAATGAGTTCACTAGATGCAATTTCTTCTGGACTTGAAGATTGTGAAAGAACTTGAAGCTTGGATGGATGTCTTTGAATGTTTGATGAAGAAGTGTTCCAACTTGAAAGGTCCTTTGAAGTGTAGATATTGATGATAACACTTTCCCTTATATGTGAAGTAGATGACTTCTCAAGGAGGCTTGAATGTATTAGAGGGACTTGAAATTGAATGGATGTCTTTGGAATGCTTGATGATGATGAGAAGTTCCTTTGGAGCGGCTACATGCTGATCTTGAAGTGATGATTGATGAAGAATCTAGTTGATACTTGAAGATGAATGGAACTTGAAGTGATAGATGGAAGTCTTCGAACATGATGTAACTGGTGATGTCGTTGATGAAGAAGACTTGAAATATATCTTGTTGTGACCTCTTGGAGCAGCTACCTCTTGAAGTGGTGTTTCCTTGGTAGTGATTACTTCCATCTTAACTCTCTGGCATGAATGAATGTGAAAGGCTCCTTTGGAGCAGCTACATGATGACTCTAGGCGACTCCAAGCTCTTGCTCCTACCTTTTCCTTCAATCTTCCTACAATACAAACCAAGAAACACATCAATCCTCATGATAAACATTTTATAACACAAAGGAATCCTCTTTAAACATGGAATAATCTTACTACAAATCTAGGCGCATATATAGGTAAAAAGAAGAGCAAAGGGTGCCTAACACAAGTTGGTCCATATTTATCACTTTAAATGATTTCAAACAATTGTAATAGCTTGAAGAGGTCAATCTCCCTTAAGAGATTCATTCAAAAGGTGTCTTTCAATGCAATTTCTCCCTTAGGCACCAGAATGGGTTTGTACTGATGGAGAGTGCGCCTAGATTTAAATGTCTATATACTTGCAATTTTGCAATTCTAAATGATGAGACATGTCTTAGAATGAATTCTATCTTTCAAGCGCTCACTCCAAAAGGTCATCTCATGCAATGTCACCCAAGGCACTCATTGAGGTGTCCTCAGAGGCTAAAGTGTGCCTAACTCAATTGCCTTTATCTTTATCATTTTTGTGCTTTCAACAATTGAAAATGACCTAGAGTGATCCTTTCTCTCAAGGCACTCACCTATTGATATGAAATCAAGTTATTTCCCTTAGGCATAATTTTAGGCTTGTATGGGTGAAAAGTGCGCTTTACATCCTTAGGTGGTTCTTTCTAATTCTCAATGATTTCAATCAAATGCCAAGTGTCTAAGGAAGCTTTTGTCTTGAGATGATTAAATTTTGAGGTTCAAATCCCTTCCTCAATCAAGGCACAATCTGAGGGTTGTATAGATGAAAGTTGACTTCAACTTGGGCGCTCATTTGAGTTGGGAGGAGCTAGAATTTGTGCCTAGATTGGAGATAGATATTTTGGCTTATTTGATGATGGTCTCAAGTCTCTCTACCAAGGCGCATTTTGATTATGTTCTTATTTAAACTCTTATGAAGACTATCTCATCCCTAAGCGCTCATCCTCATGATTTTCATGCCCTTAGACTTCAAGGCACCAAAACTAGTAGGAAAATTCACAATGAGCGCCTTTGCTTTGGAAGAATTTCTTATTGATCATTAGGCACACTTTGGACTTGATATGTACTTCCTTTACTTCCATGTACTCAATTCATCATAATTATTGCCAAAGACTTCTCCAAGTTGATTGATAGCATGCTTCTTGATGTTAAGATCCTTCATTCACTCCTTCTTAGATCTAGGTGCTCATGATGGTGGGAAATTACATGAAGGGCGCCTAAGGTTCAAGATAGGTTCTTTCCACTCATCTTAACTTTCAATCATTGTAGTTAATCTTAAAAGACATCATCTAAAATGAGAAACCTCCAAGACCTGTCATTGTAAGTTGATTTCCTCTAAGGCGCCAATACAAGGTTCTTTTGAAGGCAAAGGGCGCCTAGGCTTATGGGGCTCAATTTGATGTATTTATTGAAAGCTCAAGGTGAATTGATGCTTATTGAAAATGCCACTTAGTCCTTCATTTGCATTATGGGCACCATTTCCTATTGACTTATATACTCCTCCTCATGCTAGGGCGCCATAATGAAGTGGTTTAGACAATAGGTGCGCTTCGCTTACAAGAGGCTTGTTCTCCTTCCACCTTAGGCATACTTTTATGGTGGAATAGGTGTCAATGGGCGCCTTGTCTTAAATGAATGATCTCTCCAAGTTGGGTGCCCTTTTGAGGCTTTATGAGTTGCAAATTGCGCCTTAACCCTTAATGCTTGTTGCTCAATGTTTGAATGTTTAAGAAAGTCTCCTTTAGGCACTCATCTTAATGACTTTTTCTCAAGGCGCAATCATCCTAATGACTTGGATATTCATCCTAGTGTTTCAGGATATCAGGCTACCAGACTTAGTCATTTTCAGGATCTCAAACATAAAGAATAACATGATGATTCATTTTTTTGTATTGCATATAGTTGACATTGTATGCTACTCATAAAGAATATTAATATTTTTTGTTCAACATGATGATTCATTTTTTTTTAAATACAACTTTTATCTTTTAGTTCCAAAATGAGGTTTAGTACTTGAATAACAATAGCTAGCTTATTGGATCAACAAACAACCTATGTAATACAATTGGACTTTAAATATTTGAAGTAGCCATCTACAAATATCCATTCAAACATGGATTTATAATGCAAGTATGGACGCCATCAATAAAAAAGATTTGTATTAACCAAATATCCATATAGGGATACATCAATATCTGTCGATATAAGTATAACATATGTACAAAATAGCCATATAGGCTTACAAGAATGCCATATAGGCATACAATGTCAACTATATACAATACAAAATATATGTCCACAAATGCCATATAGGCATACAACAAAGGAACACAATAAAAAGTCATTCCCCTTTAGCTGGTGAAGAGAATAGATCACAAGTAGCCTTTGATCTTCTAGGGGATGGAGACATGCATGTGGGTGGTCTACTACAAACCCAAGGGCTGCTCCTATTTAGTTCTTCCTGCATCTTTAGTTGTTATAATAAAAAGTATAGACATTAATATATAGAAATTACATGTTATAAAAATGAAACATTTAACAAAATAATCACTTACCGCTACCATATAATCTGTCTCCTCACTTGCCTTAGTAGCAGGAATAGGTCGTGGTGATGTCATGTCCTATAGAAACCATCCAGATAGAAATTAAACTTCAAATCAATAATCTTTTGATTTTTCAAAAATAGACAACTATAACAATGAATGTAAATTGAAATTTACTAATCTGCCTCATACCCCTGTCAATGCCATGGAGCTATGAATCATAGAGGCCACACCCTACTCCATTGCCCTATGAACATGGGGAGGTGTCTTTGTAGCCTGCATCATCTGGAAATAAAACAACATTATTCAATTACAAAAACTATAATAGTGATGCAAATCATGGCTGCTAACATACACACACGTTCATCTAAACATGGAAGTACACATAATAAAGCACACAAGTCACATACAAAAATCTAGTAAGTACAATTCATTAATTAAACTATTTATTTTATTACATCCGTAAAGTTTTGAAGTCCACCACCGCTGGCAGGTGTTGCCGTGAAATCTACAATATTAACCTATTCAACATCCAAAATCAGATATTAGAATACCATTCATATAATGATGCTATTCACATGTAATATTTATAATTGTTTACTAGTTACATACCCTGACAACAGATGATCTAGTGTAAAATGCAGGTGGAGAACCACTGAAAACTGCATCGATGCTATGACACTGAAATTTCATTAAAATCATCAATTTAAATTAGTTAATCTTGCATTTCAAAAATAAAATTTAATAAATTAAATTCAATAAACTTGCTAATATTTACCTGAGTATCAAAGCCAAAAGTCTCACTCAAGAGGGTATCTATCATCACCATCTGCTCAGCTGCAGATGTAGCCTATGCACCTGCGTCCTGACTATCCATGGGGTCATAACCACAAGCTAACCCGCAAGCCTGACAAGCATGGGGTGGGACCCTACTCCTTGCACTATCTCCCAACCCACTCTATACTGTAGGACTGACATGCTCTATGATGCTCTAGGTCAAGGCACTAATGGACTGAAGTGTATCGACCTCAACACTCTCCTTCACAATGGAAGGGATAGAAACATGCTCATGGGCTGGTCTACTAATTACTCATCTCACTACCCGCTGTGGGTCAAGACATGCCCCTGGTCTATCTTGTACTGACCCCCCACCTCTACCCTGGAAGTCCCGCATATCAAAATAGTTTGGCACTTTATTGAGGGCAAACTCGCAGTAGAGTTTTCTCAAAAAGTATTGCAGGACCTCATTATTATTGCATGGAGGATGGTCAAAAACCATCCATCACCTCTGTCCAAAATTGTCCCTTATCGATTGGTTGTTGCACCAATGGCTAGGGAACCTCTTGCATGTAATGGGTGGAGGTTGATTTGTGTGTGGGTTTGTGAAAATCGAACACAAGTCTAATTTTATGATTTGTAATTTTTTCACATCTTGGTATGACAGGTTGTCTGCATAATAATCTCTAAAGTCTCTCCTCTTATCCATCCAACTAGTTACTTGCTTGCTAATTGAATCTACATTTGATAACATATATTCAAGAGATTCAGCAAGCGTGGACCTATGCAAGGTTGAAGTGGAAGGATCTTTCAACCTTGCAATTATATCTTCAATTTCTTTTTTGTTGTTTTTAATTTGCCCCATTATATTTTCTTGTGTTCCAGGGGCATGTCGAGGAATGGATGGAGGAGGTTGTTGTTCTGCAGGTATTTCCTCCTCAGGATTTTGTGGATTTTGAGGAGGAGGAGGAGGAGGTGCATTAACATTTCTTGACAATTAACGAAATATACATTAAAAATAAACTCAAACCTACCTATTAAGAAACAAATTCAAATAAAAAAAATATAACTCACTCCTTTGGCGTGCTCGAAGTCATGGCAGAATTTTGGCAACGAATCGATAAGGTTTTTGTGTTGAATTGAGTTTTGCAAAACGTGAGCGTGCTTTCTAGGGTTTGCAGGCTACGGGCATAAAGGAGAAGAAAGAAATGAAATTAGATAGAAACCTTTTTTTTTAATTTATAGCAAGTCAAAATGCATTGTACGTTATGGCTTGGTTTTGACGAGCCTTAGGCTCATCATTACCAAGCCATAACGCGAGCGCATTATAATGCGCTTGCATTTTTTATTATTTTTTTTTGAAAATAATTTGGCCACTTTTTGGCCCCCCATCTTTTTGCACTTAGCTGTGGAGGTGTTGTAGATGTTTCACTTGGATGAGTGTCATTTGGTTGTGATGAGAAATATTGTTGTAGTTTTACATACCCATGTAGGTCCATTTGTAGGGTAGGGAGATGGAAATTGTTGAATTTTACCTTATATTCTCCTACATATGAATGCATGAAGTCTAAAGTTCCCTAATCATCTATAGATAGGGAATTGCCAATAGGTGTAAGAGGCACATATTCTTTTTCTTGTGTTATAGGTGATTTAGGTGAATGGGACATGATGGGGTTATCAATTGTTTTAGGGTAGGCTATGCCACTTATGAGTTGTAAGTATAACTCTTTTGTGAAGTGGGGGAACAAAGGGATAATATGAGGATTAAATGGAAAGAGGACTTCTTGACTAGTGGCTTGGAAATGTTGGATTGAGGTATCATCAATGTGCCTGATGTAAGATTGGTGATTATGCATGAGCTTAAGGAATCTATGGAGTGTGGATGGAACAACTCAAAGTGCATGCAACTAAGGTTGTTCTAGATACAAGTTGAAATTTAATTTTCTAGCAATGACATGGAATAGGGTGTCGATGGTGAGGGGTCCAACCATGATGGGTAAAGTAATGTTACCAAAGGATTCTCTGCTAACATTATCTATTGGTTCACTAACCTATTTTTAACAATTTCTAAGAAGTTGCAAATTTCTAAGCTCAAAATTACTGAGGATGGACCAACAAATGAGAGATAGGAAAATCTTTCTTTCACTTTAGGCTTTACAAAACCTAGGGGGTGACCCTATTAACATTCACTAGATTTTATTAAGATGCAACATGTCCTCATAATGACAAGAAGATGAAGGATTCATGGACATATATTAGGTCTTAACACCACTCTATCAATCCCCTATACCCTTAAGCTTACTCATGGACACAATAAGTTACAAATAAGTTAATCTTGAAATATTTTCATTATCAGGTTTCACTAGGTTGAGATGAATTTAGAAAATGACTAGTGCCTTTCTTCTAGGAAAATAGAGTCATCTTAATGATAGTAGATGATCGCTTTAAAGTCACTCTTTTGATGGTTTATCATAGGCATTATCACCTTGCAATAACACAAACCAAGTTACAAAGATTTATTAGATGTAATTATTCTCGCTTATCTTTTAAAAATCCTACCAGTGTCACTATTCATTTCTTGAAAGGATTTACTAGACTCTTTGACCCTAAACTAACAAAGAATCAACAATGTACATACAACAAATGTGTATGTTAAAATTTAACCATCCTTGACAGTCATATTTTCAAGACAAGGCATACAACAGAGGAGATAATTACACAAATAAACACATACTCATGGAATTCATAATAGAGAGTGATTTAACACAAAAAATGTATAACATGAGATTATATATTGATTTCACAAAAGTTAGTAACACAACACTTTCTGAAGTTCCTTTCTTCTAATTCCACCTCATATCACAAAATGATACAATCTCTATTTAAAGGAAAGGACAATTCTCATCTCACTCAAATGATTGACACGTGTCACTTTTAGATACAGTATGTCATTGCAAGATGGTTCATATCCATGTGAGTGTATAAAGTGGGTCTATTATCCTTCTAGTATTCATGGGGCTATCATGTGATAGGGCCTTACCAAAGAGAAATTGTAGAAGACCTAAAATAGCCCTATCATTCCATTCAAGCCCAGTTCCATATTTATGATTGTTAGCAAAAGGAGAGGGGGGAGTTGCAGCAACATCCTTTTCAAGGCCAGCATCATCAACCTCATGTAGTGCCCAAGAGAAACACAACATTGAGGAAGAAGTAGAAGCAAGATCTCCAGGTTGAGGATGCTACCAAATAGATGCAACAACTCCTTTGTCTTTGGTTGTCCATCCTAGAGGGTCTTCAAATGGAGCATAGAAAACTTACTGTTCTCTCATAATCTTTCTTTGAGGAACAAAGGTTGACCCTACTACAATTGGACATGCATTAGAAGGTAACATGTAGTTAGAAAGAACTCATTCATTTCCTCCACACAAGTTTGCTCATGCTTATCAATGTGCTATAGACTGCATGTTATAAGGGGTTTCTCTGGTACAACCCATGGCTCTATCTATACCCTCTTCTCTCCAAAAATAGTTCCAAAGAAATTGAAATCCTTTGATAAACCTATACTTTCATAAGAAGAAGGGAAGTAGAGAGAAAGGCTCAGATAAGGAGTATTATGACAAATAAAATTAGAATCTCTTTCTAGACCCTCCCTTTCCATAGCTAGGAAAAGAACAAGAGAACCCCATTGTTTACAATAGAAAATTGAATGATAAACACAATAACCATCTTTTCTTTAAATAGAGAGAAACAAGAAAATGTTGGGTTGAAGAAAACATAGAACAAGAAATGCCACATGTGTGAAATCAATGAAAACCTCTAGTTGGATCTTCAATCATGTCATGAAAAGGTAGAATACACATGCAAAGGAGATCACATTGCCTCCTTCTCACAACATCAATTATTTTCTCTCTATGTGAGGCATATAATATGAAGATGCATGGATTCATGGTCATGCAAATATGATGGAAATCCTTTGCACCCATCTTTTTATCAACATGTCAGACTTCCTATTAAGTGATCATAGATTTCTTCATGACACTCCCAATTTCACCAATGCCAATGTTGATCCTGGTACTTAACCATATCTCCATTTATGCCAAAGACAAAAAAATTGCAATGCTTCACCACAAGCATGAGTATTCATTAGTTGATCCTTATTGATTCTTGTTCATCAAGTCATAACATCACTTCTTACTTTTGTGTTGGTATGAAATGAGTTAATTTTGTTGTGTCAATCTCTCTATGCGCACACACATATGCAACTAATACCTTCATCGCTAAACTCTTAAATTTTGTTTAGATCTTGATCGTTGATGTTGAACATGGAGGAGGTTGATGGCTATTACATGTCACAATTTGAGATAGATGCATTCATTTTAAGACTATGATGTATATCATACCCATGGTGAAATATTGTCTCAATAGGTGTCTACCTTGTCTACCTTCATTTAAAATTGGTAGAAAACCTGCCATCCTATGAGCCATGATATTTGATTAATTGGGAGGGCCAGGTTACATGTGGCATATTGATGAGGGGCCCTCATGACATGTTTCTTGACAATTGGGAACTTTAGGCATGGGCTAAATCATCAATGTTAGATCTTACTAACTCAAATCAATAACCATCACATGTCACACTCTCAACATTAGGGCCTGCCTCTAAAGTCATGACGCAAAGAACACTCACGATGCAATAGAAATGTGCCATCTATCTTTCTCATGGTGTCACTACATACTTCTACTTACACCTCAGAGTCCACCACTTAATTAACCAATCATATTTCTACATCTAAATGCACCGAATGCACAACTAGTGCCACATCATATTACTATTTGACAAGTGACAGGATACTTGGTCCACTTATAGACATAGGGTGAAAGTAGCACTATTGGATCTAACTTGACTAAATTAATTCCCATCACACATCATGAGGAAGGGATCGGGTGCATCACCCAAAATTGTGATATGAAGAGCCTTTGTGATGCAATAAGACATTGCCACCTATTGGGTTTGATGACATCACCTTAATAATCCTGTAGATTCTTGGTAGAATAGGTGATGTAGTGAATAAGTGGATGGAAGGGAACCAATGGAAGCATGCCAACATAGGTATGGAAGAGGATGACTCATATAAATCCTTGGCAGATGGAGGGACACATGACACAATATTGCATAGCATAGAGACAGTGAAGGGGCATACTAAGGAAATGGAAATGCAAGGGATGCATGCAATGCAATAGGATGCCACCATGTAGCAAAGTGCCTAATAAGGAAAAGCACCTAGGGACCATGTGACCAAGGCATAATACCTCAAAGTAGGGACACAACATGATAGGTGATAGACAATATGCAGGGTCAATAAAGCTTATGGTCCTTAAGGTGGTCAAGTAGTAATAATTAAGTGGACACTAGACCAACAAGTCACCATGCAAAAATAATAGTTGCAAAGGGGGTGATCCTCAAGGCCCATATGTAGTATATAACATGTTCATGAACCCTAAACCCTAACAAACAACATAAGCACCAGTATATAGAATTTTTCAAAGAAATCTCCAACATTATCAAAACCACAAAGTGCTAAGTCAAACTTATCCAAGTTTGAATAGTCAATATTAACTAAGCATGTAGGAAATCTATGTTGCAAATGTCAATTCTTAAGCCATTATCAATGAATATGTGTTTAAATCCTATACTTTTATATCCTATGATTATGATTAAGGGAAGATATTCTTGAATGATTGATGGGGGTGGGATTCATCTTTAAAAAATCAGATGTCTTACATCAAGACTCTATCATAGAGACAATTTATGTTGGTTTAAATAAAGGTTCAATAGATATATTTTGTGATTCTTGTTGAAGCATATCTCTATGAATGGTAGAGTTTTGTGATGAATTCCATAAAGAGATTATTTCTTGAGTGGCTTGTAACTACTCAAGAATGTCATAGCCTTTGTTTCCTATAATAAGGATATCTAGAGGAGGGACAAGGTTAATGGTAGTGGATGGGAGACTAGTAGGATTGGTGTATTCCTATGGTCTCATATAGTATCATAAGCATGTCCTACCATTCAAAAATTAATTTGGATAGGAGGGGCTCCTTGGATGTTAATTGGGGGTGAAATTTTGAGAAGCTCCATTGATGATAAATAAGGTATGGAACTAGAAACATTTAAATTGACATGGATGGGAGTGTTATTGTTGGGTGTAAATGTAGGAGGTGGCTTAGACATATTGTGATATGTACCATCATGTTGTTTTAATATTTTTTTGATAACATGCAACTTAGAGGACATGCATATCATGTTGTCAAAGACATTAATGCTTGGGGAAAAGAACTTAATAAAGTCCATTACTAATGGATGAAAGGAAGTGTAATCTTGGTCATATGTATTGAATGAAATGCTAGCATGCCCTTTTAATGTGTGTGAAAATAGGATCATCATTGTTTGATAATTGTGTTTTTGATGTTGGATTCTCATTAGGAATTTGTCCAAGTTTTCCCTAAGATCACCATGTCTATCATAGTGTTTTTGAGAATTGTTTGTACTAAAGGAATCTTAATTGTCACGACCTACATAATCATGGTCAAATGTTGAGTGGAACTAATTAAGGGATGAGTTCAAGGGTGTATATGAGTTTGTAGTTACAAATGTTGTGGTTGGGCTATAGGATCGGGGACTGGTATGGGATGAACTGAACTAGCTAGGGTAGAAAGTGGTACATAAGGCAGGGAAAGATCAATGGGGATGGATAGGGGTGAATAAGGTGTCCTAGATAAGGAGGAAAACATAGAAAGGGAAGGGATAGGATGGTGGATTAAGACAAATTATGGCTAGGTGATGAAATGTGGTAGGGAAGAGACAACATAAAATAAGGTGAACTAGGAGTAGGTGATGGAACAAGATTAGGACCTAGGATATTGGGACATAGGATGAACTAGGATTAAGTGGTGGGATGGGATTAGGAGGGGATAATGGAACACAGGGTGAACTATTATTAAGTGCTAGGACATGATTAGGAGGGGATGCCATAAAATAGGGTAATAATATCAATGTTGTGAGAAAATAAAAGGTGGGGAGGAGGTGAAATAGGTGGGGATGAATTAGCAAGGGATGGCGGGGGAATGAAATCATTAGGATATATGGCATTGGTAAGATCTAGTATGGGAGGATGTGTTATCACTTGGATTTGCACCCTTGTTTGAAACTACTTCAAATCCAAGGATACAATTGGAATGACCTCAAAGTGTGGGACCTTGTTGTTTGAGGTCAAACCTCTAGAGAAGGATAGTTCCTGTCTAAGCCAAAATCTTAGATAGATAAAATACAACTAATCCTACTCTAACGATCACTAGAGACAAGGGGAAGAAGGAAATTATTTAACTACTTGTGGTGATACACCAAGATTAGTTTGTATAACTCCTGGATCAATGCTACATGCACATAATAATCTCAAATAGTAGATAGACATACACAACTCATAGAAAGCATTGTAGAGGTAAAGAAATAGAGATGAAACCATAAGGAATTGATCATTCGTGCAACATATAAATTCAAACTACTAGCATTACATAGTGCAAAGAGTATGATAAGGCATAAAATTAGTTGTTTATTGATCACAAAGGAAAATTTTATAGTTGATACAGAGATTGGCTCCCAAAAGACTAACCCTAAGTACATTTCTGAACATGTATATATGGCATTACAATCAACTATAGTATCTTGGACATGAATTAGAAGAGTCAACATATTAGTAGGTCGCCCATGTCTCTTGCATCATGTCCATATGAGTTGTACTAGGAAACCCTATAGATTTGGAGTGTTCACCCATACTTTGGTACATCAATTTAATCATAGAAGGACTTGTAAGGGTCCTGGATCACTGAGAATTCATCTACCCCATCTACTTTTGGTACCTGCTACATTAAAGCCACACCAACAATCCCACCTACCTGGACATCATCTTCATTCTACATTAATGGCATCCCAGGTGCAGTTGAATGCTCAACTTGAAAAGCTTACACAAAATGCATTTCAAAACACGTTACGTTCACATTAGAACCATTTTCGATGAAATTGGATGTTTGCAAACTTTAAATCTTTTCTTTCTTTTTCCTCCTTTACTTATCAGCATTTCGGCAAGTTCACAAACCTGTAAACTTGCTGAAAGTTAGTCACTTTCTCTTCTTTTCTCCTTTGTCCTTGCCTTGGATTTTCTTTGGCAAAACCCCCAACTCTCAAACTGCTTTGGCATTTCAGAAAGTTTGAAAAGTAGTGAAGTTGCTGAAACATTTGTATTTTCTTCATCTTTCTTCACCCTTTCAGGCTTTCAGCGAAATGACAAACTTTAGAACCATTTTCAGTGAATCTGCAATCTCACAAACTTGGGAACTTGTTGAAAGGCAAGTCACTTTACTTTTAACCTCCTCTCATTTTGACAACTCGGTGAAAAGGCAAACCTGAGAACCCTTTCAATGAGTTCAATTGTTCATGAACTCACTGAGCTGCCAAAACACAATGCAAATGCAAGACTTTGTTTGCTTTTTAGTACTTTTGGGAACCATTAAACCTACTTTTAGTGGGTTTGCAGGTTCGTAAACCTACCGAACCACTAAAAGGATTTCAACATAGACAATTTTTAAAGGCTCATACTTAGGATTTTTAACTTAGAACATTTTAAAGACTTAGAGGACCTAAAAGAATTTTCAAAGGATGAGGGGGGTTCCATATTAAAATATATTAGATCGATGATAGATGATGGGCAAAAGACCAGGGAAACAAGGCACAACATGGAAATTTCAAGATGAATCCGAGCATAAATTGTAAGTTTAGGTCAAAGGCTATTTGAATTTGGAAGACTAAAATAGGTTAACAGGATGAAGGAGGCTAGGTGTTCAAGATCAAATGGATGGGATGCATAGAAGGTAGAAAATGTTTAGGATAATGGGTTTAATGATCTAGGATGATAGATGAGGACAATGATGATGAGGGAAGGCTAAGGAAATTTAGGATATGGTCAAGAAAATGTGATTAAGTGGTTAAGAAGGACTAAAAGTAATGGGGATATAAGAATTTTAGATGTAATATATGAAGGTTCCTAGAGTTCATTATGGGTAACTAAAGCCATAGACCTAAGGGGTAAAATGGGTAGAATGTGGGGACTTGTATGTTCACTTAAATGAGAAGAAACTCACTATTTTTTATTCAAAAGGCTAGACTAGTAGGATATGTCAGGTTCACCAAATGAAAGAACCTTAAAGATGAACCTTTTTAGGAAGAGTGGTTTAGGTTCTTCTAAGTGTGGTTGTGTGTGAAAATAATATTGAAATTAAAATTACTTAAAAAGTTCTATCTCCAAATAGCCTAAATATAATTTACAGCCACATGTGATGTGACTATCAAATGGACTAAAAACTAGACAAACTATGCAAATTGGAAATAGGCGGGACTTGTAAATCAACAAGTAGTGAAATTGACTAAGTATTGGAAATAAAAAATAGTGAATAAGTGGCTTTAGATGCACATGTGTAGAGAAATGATGTTGATGAAAGTTGCCTAAAATCATGTCCTAGAGCTTCCTATGAAATATGGAGGTGATTAGATCAAAAGGACAAGGCTGCATATGCAAAATAACCTACCTGATAGCATTGACCAATTGTAATAGCCACCATGACAATATTGTCTAGAGGGGTGGCCTTGACTAGAGAGTAGGTACATACTTGAAACTTATCATGGAGATTGTTAACAAAGTGTCTTAGCCTCTCAAAAGTGCTCACCTATCAATGACCAACAAAAATCATGTACTGATAGCAGATTTAGGAGGTCATGATAAGCATGAAACATACAATGTATGCAAGTTGAAGAGTTGGAAGGGATTCACCTAAAAGATGGAATGGTGACATTATAAAAATGATAGGGATCAATTATTTAACATCATGAGGAATCATCCCAAGAGTTTTTAAGACTTAATCTAAAGAAGAAACAAGGAAACTATATAAAAAGGTCTAAGAGTCCTAATTATTGATAAACAAGTGAGATAAATTAGACAAATTGGAGTGTTATTATCACTTGATAAATTATTGATTTCTAGGCATGGATGGGTTCTTGGACCTAATAAGGACCTCTACTATCAAACTAGGCTAAAAAATCACTAAAATGAGTCATGAAATCAACACGTGGCAACTTGTAGGATGGCCTTGTCTATGTTAGATAGAGATCTATAACTTCTATGGGGGCTCAATCAACAAATTTAATGTGTACTTTAGTTTTGACACTTTAAAAAATCTACAAATTCTCTTGAAACTAACTTCCAATCAAACTTTTATGAATGGGAACCCTACAAAAACAAAGTTTAAGGGGGGATGGTCAATCCCCTTGTGGGATTTAAAACATTGATCCAAATTGAAATTTTGATAAATAATAGGCCATCATAGCATAACCATTAAAACCTGCAACATGATGGCAAATGACATGCGAAAACACAACAAAGCTAGTGGGGTAGGAGAAAGGTTCTAGAAAAAATGTATTGGATCACTCTAAAATGGTTTTGGGATATTGAAGAGGAATAATATGGGGACGGGAAACCTTAATTCTAAAACACTCTAACAAGGGTTTGATATGGTAATGACTTACAACTCTAAAAGGTGGTATAAAAGGGACCGCACTCACAAAAGGGTCAATGGGAAAACACACTAAAATGATGAAATGACTCCATGATGGCTAAAAGAAAATGAAAGAGGAGATTCAAAAGTTTGAAATTTTGAAGAACAAAGTGGGTTGATTGTGGATTTGTGAAAAATAAATGGAAATGGAAAAACACTAAGGTAAATGCATGAACAATGAAAATAGGGAGATAGAAAATGGATTAAAATGGAAATGGAAATGGATGGTAAAGGACTAGAAGGGTGTGGGAGAGAGGTAAGAATAGGTTCCTATAGAAAATTTAGAAAAAATAACTTCATTTTAATAAAAAACCATGAATAAAAATTCCTCACCTAGTTGAAATCCTTGGAAATTAGCCACCCAGTCCCAAAGACCCTATTGTAGCATTGTCCAGTGGCCAAATAATTTTTTTTTGATAATTTAGGGATGAATCTAAATTAATTATAATTTTTAAAGTAGTTTTAGGGTGTTTTCCATGAATAGAAATAGCTAATTTAACCTTACGAACAACTTAAATTGTTTTGTATGTAAAAATGAGGCAAAGGTGGCTAGTTTTAAAGAGCTTACTTTGGGATTTTGAAGATAATGACTTAGTAGGTGGGAAGACCTAGCAATTAATTATCTTAGTTTCAAATATTGTGGTAGGAGTATGAAAATTTAAGGCTGCCCTATTAGGTGGTAAACTGATGGCCTTGTCAGCAAATAAAATTTTGGGTCAATTTTATAGGGGACCTTAAGTTCAAAGGGGCCATGTAGCGGTAGGTTTCCTCACTAATTTTGTGCTCATTGAATCATTATTTAGGATGGAAAAAGGTGGGGTTTACACATAGGATGGGGATAGGAATAACAATTTTATGGTTTGAAAAGGGGGCTAAATCAATGGGAGATTAAATGTGGGATTAGGACAAGGGATGGGGATAAAGATTAAATGAAAGTGAACACATAGGAAATATAAATTTAAGTCCATGGAATCAACATAGGGAAAGGGATATGGATGGCTAGGGGTGACATGGGCAAGGAAAAAGGGGTTAAAACAACGCATAGGGGCTAGGGGCTCAAATGGACACAAAATTGTAATAAGGAAGTTGTAGGATATGCAACTTTTATTATTACAATAGTGACTCTCAGATCTAGGGTCAAAGTTAGGAACACACCTTGGAAATGTCACTTAGGTGCATTGATTAGAAAGTGAATCTTTCTTATTGATCCTTGTCTCTATATACAGTGCTTGGGATGTGATATTTATGGCGAAGCAGCTAAAAGGCAAGGATATGTTGCTGGATCTTCTCCATGGTTGAAGAGTATTGATCTCTTATTACTCTTGGTTGTGACTGTTGGCAAGAGACACTATATGGATTCATGGTTGTTGTCATTGATGGCAACAAAGGTCATCCCACATATCCGCAAGTCATGATATGTCTCTACCGGAAGTCAGATTGAAGATTGTGGTGGTCCGGTGAACAAGAACAGAGCATGTGGCAAGGTCCGACAGATTGGTCCGGATCTCTCAGAGGAAGTGTCTTGGTGCAGTGCGGATCTGGGGAAGTCAAGAGGACTATCTTGAGTAGTATATTCCAAGGATTTAGCCTCCGGAGATGGACAAGGAAAAAGATATGAATAGTTGAGTACCGGATTCCTGAGAGACAGTGAAAACAGAGGAAGAACTGACTGACTGAGTATCAAACTACTTTCCGGATGTGTTACAGATGATGATAAAGGTTGCGGAGGCATGAATCATGTTTGGCCGACATAATTGATGATATCTACAAGTATATGCTTGATCCGCATTGCTTGGTGAGCAAGGATTCAGCCGACAGAACTAAGTTTGTAAGAAACTAGACTGTTCCGGATGCCGACTAGAAAGATGATGAAAGTACTTGTGCGGATATATATAGAGGATGGATTTAGTGGTAAAAGGTGTGAATGTATGTGAGGATATGCGAACAAGTCCAGAGTAGAGCAGAAGTAACAAGAAAGATCCGGTATGTGAAAGGACAGCAGACTAAAGAACAGAGGAAAGATGAAGTGCAGCAGATCAGTATACTGAACCTAACCGGAACTGAACTCCAGCATATGCAGATGCTTCCAATCAGTTCAAGACTGTGATTCTAATCACTTTGTAAGACAGTGTGTCTTCTTGTAGGCAGTGAGCCTCTTGTGAGCAGTGTGCTCGGGCAGTGAGCCCTAATTGGCAAGTGCCATTTTTGTAATTTCCTATTCTTCTAACAGAGAATAATTCTTGGGTTAATCACCCCGTGGTTTTCTCCCTTAACAGGGTTTCCACGTCAAAAATACTGTGTCATGTGTTTCTTATTTCATGGTTTATGTTTTGTGTTTGATTTTATGCTGCTTCAATTAAAAGGAAAGTTTAATAAGGGAAATAATTAGGATAACTGATTCACCCCCCCCCCTCTCAGTTATCAACAATTGGTATCAGAGCCAAGTTCCTCCTAATAGAGCCTAACAGCTTGAGGAAGATCTGGGATTTCAAATGGATGCATATGGTTTAAGGGAGCAACTCAAGACTGCCCTTGAGGATCTTGAACAGTCAAATTCTGAAGTCAGTGAATTAAAGGAAAGACTCAAACAGGCTGATGAATTCATGAGAGAATTAAAAGACAAATTAAGTCTCTCTATGAAAAAGAGAAAGGAGCTGCTTCAACAGTTGGCAAGACAAAGTGAAGAAAGCAATACAAGTGAGGAATTGACTGAGCAAACCAAGTTATGTGAAAAGTTATCAAAAGAAGTCATTATGTTAAGACATGAAATGGAATCAGGAACTATAAAGTTTACTCAAGAGATTGAAGAAAAAAGAAAGGCTGAAGACAATCTAAGACAATCTCTTAAAGAAAAATCAGAAGAATGCCACCAGATGGACAGGATTATCAGACACCTTGAATCTGATCTTGAAGATTCCAAAGATAATGAAGGAAAACTTGAGGATCAAATTGCCTCTCTCAAAAGAGACCTTCAAACAGCAAATGAATATAAAGAGAAATTCAAGATAAGTTCTGCTCAACTTGAAGTTCTTCTTGGAAGTCAAAAGAGGACAGATGACAAGTATGGCTTGGGATATGAGAAAGGAGAAAGCTCCGGATCCGGTCAGAAGAATCTTGGATCAGAAAATCCAAGGAGCAGGCCTAGAAGACCTCCGGTAAGACAGCCAAATGCTCAAAAATATCCATCCTTCAATGGATACTGCCACAGCTGCAACCATTTTGGTCACAAAGCTAATCAGTGCAGAATGAGAATGAATCAGATTAATTCATCCTTCTCCGGACAGTGCTTCAACTGCAAAAGGTATGGACACAAATCCCATGAATGCAGAATTATGCAAGTAAACAAATCATTCAAAGGTAGATGCTTTACATGCAATAGAGTAGGTCATATGGCTAATCAATGCAGATCAAGGGGATATCAGTTAAATATGCAAAGAAATGTTATTTGTCAAATCTGCAATAGGTCCGGTCATAATGCTAAAGTCTGCAGAAACAAGAATCAGGACAAAAGAGGTCCGGTGTATAATCAGAATCAAGACAAGGGTAAACAAAAGATGAATGCGGATGAAGTTAGGAATCAGATGAGCAAGATTTGGGTGAAGAAAAGCTCAGAGAATGTAGAGGTTGGATCCGCACCAGATTCTGGTGCTGATATTTCTTCCGGAAATTAAAAAGTGAGCTCAGGCTCAGGGGGAGACTCAAAGAAGATTCTGTTCCCCCAGCCAAACAAGTTGTGCCGGATGTGGCACAAGATGCGGATTAAAGGGTTTGTAGATATAAGTCCTGAGATGCTTCAGTCAAGTTTTCAGAGGTCCGCATGGAGTTATGAAGAAGCTGTGTTCGATTAAGTTAGACCTGTTCAGGGAGGTGCTCCGGTATGATAAAGGATTACAAAAAGGTCCGGAGAGATCCGGAAGTGCACGATCTTGTCTTGCGGATTGGACAGAGTGTTTGGGATGTTCTTGTAATATGTTACCTAGATTTATTCATGATTTAAAGATCCGGATGATATTCAGTGATCAGGACTAATCCGGGATACTCCAAGCTGTCCAGACATGGTAAACCGGAATAATGCAGGTGAAGCATTTATTGCAGACAGATATTAGGGTTTGCGGAGCAATATAAGGGATTTCTCAAAAGTTATCTGCTCATTCTACACTTGAGAAGAAGCGAATAGTGGAGCTCTGCAACAAGGTTCATCAAGCACACCAAGGATCTCCTGCCGAAGCTATTGCATAAAGAAATCAATCCAACCACTCCGTGCAAACCGAAGGCGCATAAGGTATTCTTCGTTTTTCATTGCCTCACTGCAAATCTTTGAAGAATGGCTACTCCAAACATAGTTAAGATCTCTGATAGACCTCGCCCCTCATTCAAGAAACATCCCTACAAATCGTTGGAGGTAGATCCACTAGGAGCCTTCTCTAGTGTTCCCCACGGAGTCTTACATACTGAAGATATTAGGGTTTACATACACGCAAACATTGAGGAATTTGGGGAATTCAAATTAAGAGACCTCTATCACAAGCAACTGATAGACAATGCTTTTGAGCTCAAACCAGAGTATAAGGGTATCCAGAAGAAACAATTTGAGCAATTCATTCATTTCCCTAGCTTTGAAGAAGATGAATGGGTCCGGTATGTACTGAGCAAGATGCATGACAACTTCCTTTGGCTAGATAGACCCTGCAAGATCACAAAAGAAGCAATTAGAGCAGTAACTGGTCTATACTCTTCCGGGGGGGTACCTATCCTCAAATCTGTCAAGAACAACGTTGTAACTGAGGCCACCGGATCAAAATATGATAAGAGAGCAATGACCATTGAAGATATTTCGGATCCGGATATCAAATATGCATCAATGATAATAGGATACAAGATCTATCACTCCAGCAGGGAGAATTCTGTATCCGGAACTGCAATATACACAGCATATGAAATGCTAAGAAAGAATGCAGATTATGATCTTTGTGAACTACTACTAAGCCAATTGATGGAAAATGTACAGAAAATCAAGAAAGACAAGAAGAACTCCTTTAAGTATGGTACTCTCATTGTATGTCTCTTCTTTTACTTCATGAATGAGCTACCCGGAACAAGTGGATGGGTATGGCAGAATGACAAACCTGTTGCAGTCCAGATAAGAGACTATTTGCATGGACTTGGGGATGCAAAAGCGAGAAATACAGCTCTATGGGGATACTTCAAAAACTTTCAGAGCATGATGCAAGCAAGAGAGAGAATTCCCCAGTCACTCATTGAGAAATACAAGGACTCAGTATGTTTTATGGTTGACACTGATCAGTGCCTAATGGAGGCAGTGGAGCCAAGGACTGTCTGGATCATGCCCATGGGGTATGAAGTTGATGAACAGATAGTAGAGCTGCATGTTCAACACATGCTAAGTCAGCCCAAAGATCCTAAGGCAGAAAGGTTTGGAACCTTTGAGGAGCTGAGCGTGAAATTACATGTAGAACTCAGGGAACCTGAGATTAAAAGAAAAGTGAGAAAAGAAGTAGAGCACATTGCTCAAGGCCTAGGCATCTCAAAAGAGGCACTTGATGCCAGCCGGGAAAAGAGGAGAAAGGCTGAGGAAGAAGAGAAAAGCAAAGAAAGTGCTCCGGTTGAAACCCCCACCCGGACCAGATCATCAAAGAGATCTGCACCTTCCACAACCAAAAGCTCAAAACTGGAAGTCCAGGCATCCGGTAAAAGATCCAAGACAAAAGCATCAAGGGCTTATGAAAGCCAAAAGGATGAAGAGGAGACAGAATCAGATAAGGAAGTTAAAGAAGTAAAGAAACAGAAGAAGAAAGGATCCGGTAAGCCCTCCACAGGCCAAGACAAGGATGAAATGGCAGAGGTAACTGTTGAAAAGCCCACTCTGTCACTAGAGAGCATAATCAAGTCGGTCACGGTGGATGGAAACCTTCAACCAATGACTGAATCCTATGATGACTTCAGTGAGGCAGACCAAAAGACTCTGCAGGAAGCCACAGTTAAATATCTGAACACATACAATAAGGCTTTCATTGAGATCATATCTCTCATTCCTAAAAGCCTAGAGAAGGAAATGGAAGTAAGAAAGAATAATGCGCATGCCAAAGATCTTGAGATCCGGGAGCAGATAGCTATTCAGCTATATCCTCAAATTGATCCCAAGACAATGAACATGATCTTCAAGGACTGCAGAGATGAGTTCAGAAGTAAAGCCAGGATGAATCAGCTCATGCTTGGTGAGACTGACAAAGTGGCACAAGAGACAGAAGAGATCCTCCGGAAGGCCTTCAAAAGGTTCAATCTTCCTGTTGTAGAGGACTTAGGTGCAGAAACAGCTGCTGACTTGGAATCTTCTGTTCCGGAAGAAGTGAGCCCTGAACAGACAAGTGAGGACTTGGGACCCTCTGCTCCAGAAGAAGTGACCCATGAACAAGCAAGCATCTCTCCTCCGGTTTCCCCTACAGTCTCCGGATCCAAAGAAGAAGAGAAATTGCAGGAGAAGGAAGCAGTGGTGACAGACAAAGAGGTTGACAGTTCTAAGACTGCAGAAGAAAAGAAACATCTGTCTCCGGCAAGAGACACTGCACAAACTGTTCAACAATTTTTGAGCAAAGAAACTCTAGAGATTGATGAACCGGAGCTTCTAAAAGGTCCATTTGATTTTGACTCTCTCTCTCCGGTACAAACAATGAAGATAGCTTCATTTGCAAATGCCAAGGCAAATGAAAAGCTCCTAAAGTCTCATATGGAGGACTGTGAGTTGATAGAGGCTGCTTCCGGAGTACTTGTAAAGATCATGCCATCAATCCAAATAGATCCGACTGCCTCCACTTCCGGTAATCTAAAAACCTTAGTCAGCAGTATTGATACACATTTTAATTCTCTAGAAAAATCAGCTGAAGACAAGGTCCGGAAGGAATTTTTGGATAAGAGATTTTCTGAAATATTAGAATTAATCTCTAAGGATAGGAAGATTGTAAGCATTGGAATAAAGAGCTTAGAAAATGCTCTTAAGGATGGCGGTGACATCTACAAATTTTGTATATCTTGGTCAAAGGCAACAACAGCAATTGACAAGAAAATAAAAGAAGAACAGGACAAGCTTCAAAGCTTATCTCAAAGTTTTGATCCTCTCTCTTCCTCTATAATAAATCAAGAATGTCAGACTATTGCAGTCTTGAATGAAATAAAGAATCTTGAGAAGGAGAGGAAGAACATTACCAACCGGATGGGAGAACTTAGAAGGATTATAGTCCCTAAGTTGGAAACGATGCATGAGGCCATCAGTGATGCCCAGACCATCGCCCATACAAATGATCCGACAGATCTCAGGCGGGCAGAAGCTTTTGCATTTTTGCTGAGTGGTCACATTTCAATCCTGGACAGAATGAAGCTTAGTTGGGCTACTGAAATGGTTCAACTGCAGACATCCTTTGCAGACATTCTGCAGTATATGTGAGTATGTAAATATGCGGCTATATATAGAAAATTTTTGAAAATTTTGGTGTGCGGACCCTACCCTTTGCCATTGATGTCAAAGGGGGAGTGAGGAGCAGTGAAAAATGAGGAATCCAACTCAGGGGGAGTTCCGGAAATTGTATATAAAGACAGAGCATCAGCAAAGGGGGAGCATAGTGTAAACACTTAGTCATTTTTCACTAAGTGTTGCCATCAATGCCAAAGGGGGAGATTGTTGGCAAGAGACACTATATGGATTCATGGTTGTTGTCATTGATGGCAACAAAGGTCATCCCACATATCCGCAAGTCATGATATGTCTCTACCGGAAGTCAGATTGAAGATTGTGGTGGTCCGGTGAACAAGAACAGAGCATGTGGCAAGGTCCGACAGATTGGTCCGGATCTCTCAGAGGAAGTGTCTTGGTGCAGTGCGGATCTGGGGAAGTCAAGAGGACTATCTTGAGTAGTATATTCCAAGGATTTAGCCTCCGGAGATGGACAAGGAAAAAGATATGAATAGTTGAGTACCGGATTCCTGAGAGACAGTGAAAACAGAGGAAGAACTGACTGACTGAGTATCAAACTACTTTCCGGATGTGTTACAGATGATGATAAAGGTTGCGGAGGCATGAATCATGTTTGGCCGACATAATTGATGATATCTACAAGTATATGCTTGATCCGCATTGCTTGGTGAGCAAGGATTCAGCCGACAGAACTAAGTTTGTAAGAAACTAGACTGTTCCGGATGCCGACTAGAAAGATGATGAAAGTACTTGTGCGGATATATATAGAGGATGGATTTAGTGGTAAAAGGTGTGAATGTATGTGAGGATATGCGAACAAGTCCAGAGTAGAGCAGAAGTAACAAGAAAGATCCGGTATGTGAAAGGACAGCAGACTAAAGAACAGAGGAAAGATGAAGTGCAGCAGATCAGTATACTGAACCTAACCGGAACTGAACTCCAGCATATGCAGATGCTTCCAATCAGTTCAAGACTGTGATTCTAATCACTTTGTAAGACAGTGTGTCTTCTTGTAGGCAGTGAGCCTCTTGTGAGCAGTGTGCTCGGGCAGTGAGCCCTAATTGGCAAGTGCCATTTTTGTAATTTCCTATTCTTCTAACAGAGAATAATTCTTGGGTTAATCACCCCGTGGTTTTCTCCCTTAACAGGGTTTCCACGTCAAAAATACTGTGTCATGTGTTTCTTATTTCATGGTTTATGTTTTGTGTTTGATTTTATGCTGCTTCAATTAAAAGGAAAGTTTAATAAGGGAAATAATTAGGATAACTGATTCACCCCCCCCCTCTCAGTTATCAACAGTGACATTGTAGTAGGGATACATATGTATGGCTATGATGTTAGTGGATTATTCATAGGTTGGAGATCATGTGTTGGAGGTGATAGATCTAATCTTCTCTATCTCCTAATAGAGAATTGATACGCGGATATTGTATTATAATGTATTTTTGTTAATAATACATTAGGTGTGCTTTGGAGACTCAATTTTTTCCAAAAGGGTTTTTCCTAGGGTATATCTTATATTATGTGTTTATTTCTCCATTGGAATGCTTTAATTCTATTTTACCTTGCAAATACTCTTCTATTAGATCAATACCATTTCCTTCAATTAGTATCAATGTTAACTTATCAAGGGTTCATACTTGTGTCACATTCTTACATTACCTCCCTATTAATGCTTTATTTGTAGGGTGATATACTTGATTTACTCTTGCAAATTGCTTCTCTATCAACTATTTATTTACTCAAGCTCAATTTTTCTTCTTCACAAATTTGATGTTGACTACCTCTCACTCGACACCCTATCAGAAACCTTCAATACCTTGAAGATCCTTTACCAAAATTTCTTAGTGCTTAAATATTACTTTAGTTTCTTCTTTTCTCAATTGATTTTTGTAGATCCAATATAACCTCTACCTAATTTGTGTAGCTAGAGGAAGTTTGCATAAAATTCTTCCAACCCTTAACTATACTTAGATCCCACTTATAGGATTATCAAACTCACATTGATATACTCTTCACTTTCTTCTTGAGACATATGACTCACTCTAATCTGCTTCCTTTTTTATCCTATCTTTAGGATTCCAAGTCCCTCTGACATACTTTTGCCTTTCTTCTTCTCTTTATAGGATTCTAACTTGCTTTGATACCATTTGACATCGTCATTGATGGAGGATCTAATGAAAGACTATCCAACCATGCATCCTTAACACAAACATTCCTTATAGATCCCTTTTAGCTAATTTATCAAACCCCAAAATCATGATGCACACCTTGTAGACCCCTTTCATCTAATTTAACAAGTGACCATTATAATCTAACATGAAATAAAAAAGACACATAGACATCCTCTAATACTTTTTTGATGCTCTAGACAAAATCTCATGATGATATGATGCATATGATTATTATCCAACTAATTTTTTTAGTTGGTCTTAGTGCATTATTTTATTACTACCTCTAAAAAATTCAATTATGGTCAGAACAATATGATAAAAAAAAATAAGAACTACAAAATATGAGTTAAGACAAAGAAAATAATTTTGGTTGATGCAAGACTGCTTGTAGTTTTGGGATGCTACTGCATCAATAACACAAACCATGAAGCACATGGTTGGTAAGAAAACTATTGCATCCCTTGAGACCACATTGTGTACAAACATTAAATTTTATAAAAACTGGCTTTCCTTTCCCTTGGAATTTGTAGATTTATAGGGCAATTTGTTAAACCATTCAAATTTTATAGTCCATAAATGCTTGAATCCTATAGGTATAGGGATATTTTGTCAAAAAATTCAATCATGCATGGGAATTTTGTCCAACAATTCAATCCAATTAGATCCTAAAATAATTTTGCGATAAAATAAAGGTATGTCTCACTTTTTGGCCTAAGTGGGTATGCAAGTCATCATTTATTTATTTTTTCTCAATTATAGCAAACAAAGCATTAAGAATTTAAAGTAACACAAACTAATGATTTGTAATATTCCCTATATAGATTCTATTTCCAACCTTTAAAGAAAATTATTAGATTTTTAAAATATTTGGTAATAAAATGTTTCTTATACTTTATAGTATTTTTCAATGAGTAAATTTTCTCTTAACACAACTTGAGATGCAAATAAAATCTTTTCATAGTTTCTTAAATATGGATCACTAACATTTATATCTAGGGGACACAAGTTTTTGTAATTTTTTGTTGCATATTTTATTTATTAATAAATTTTAAATGACTATATATATATCCCCATAACACAACTATTTATATATATATATCCAAATTCATTTTATTTTGGTTGAAAGGACATCAATTCAAAAAGTAGACTTATTTTTCTTATTTTTCTCTTTATTTTCTATTTTTCCATGTGTTGAATAGATGTCTTTATTTTTTGTAATAAATATATATTAATTAGAAAATTAAAAATAAATATAATAATAAAATAAACTATATTAAAACCTATATTTTTAGAAATCTTACTTTTAGGGTTACATTTATGTACAATTTTGTGTCATGATAAATTCATTTGATCATGAAAAACATGATATGAATCAATAGTTTTTGTCCAATAAAATCCTAAAATATGTTTGGACAATTTTGTGTCATGATAAATACATTTGATCATGAAAAACATGATATAAATCAATAGTTTTTGTCTAATAAAATCTTAAAATAAGTTTGGAGGGAATAGGTTCGAGGACACATAGAATGTCATCTACAATGAACTTAGTCTATTCTTCCTTATGTCTAAGATTGGGGCATACTAGTTTGCATAAATTGTTAAATCAACATGTGGCCCAATAAGTGAGACACACCTTTATGCTTCCACCCAATTATTCAAAATAAATTAAAATTATATCCTAATTTCCTAGAACATTAACATTGAAATAAATTAACACAATATAAATTTTAGGAAGAATAATGAATAACACGTAAATACATATCAAACTAATAAATATATTGTCAATGAGCCAAATCATACTTTCCTTCATTTCAACTATTGTGATTGGCAATAAGTAATTTTACTTGATGTGTGTGTCATGACTTACCATTGACAAATACCCCCCTTACAGTTAAATGCACAATCACATAACTCAAATTAAATAATGACTCAACAAGCTAAACATTAAGGCTTGACATGGGACTTATAAAAAGATAAAATAACAAAAGCTTCACTTTGCAATGCTTTCCTAAAATTTTGGTGACTTTTTCTATAAAACATGATTTTGAACTAGGCAAGTCAACTTTAGCCACTCAAACATATGAATATTTAGCTACTCAAGGACAACCTTGTAACAATAATTCAATAATATCTACTTGATATCAATATGAATTATGGTGGAAAATGGGTGTTTCGTAAAGCAACCACCTTCAACCTTAGGATTCCATGTTCCAAGTTTTAGGTGAATTTCCATGGTACAAAAACCCTCGCATTACAATTCTATATCTATAGTTTAATGGTCATTTTGAATCACATTTTTAATTTGGAAAATATTGTTTCCACAATTTCATCAATGTAAGGCTCCATAATACTTAAAACCATGTAGAAGTGACTTAAATTGGTCTAATAGTCAATACCTAGGAAGATGGAAGACTTTCACTTAATCAACTTGTCTTAAATCCCCCAGGCGAAAACACACAAATTATTTGAATTTAAAGTCAACAATATTTCCAAATAAAAAAAATTATTAATTAGAAAAAAATTGAATTACCTAACAAGAGGATTTCAATTATATTCCTTAACTCCAAACACAAAATAATGTCTTTCAATTTACTCCTTTGTCATCAATTAGTTCTATATAGTCATTAGATCAAAGAGGGTATAGACCTTAATAACATCAATTAAATAAAAAACTAATAACCTTTATTGATTATTGGAATATTGTATCCTCTCAAGAGGTTTAGACTTGAACTAGGTCAATTCATTACTACATTTTTTTAAATTGAGAGTGCACATTTAATATTAATCCAAGTTTCAAGTTTCCATACATCTTTAAATAAGAAGATAACAATCTAAAATCAAATATGATATCTTCCTTCATTAGAAATGATTTCATTATGACATTCATGAAGAAATATGATTTTGGACACCCCTAAAATATGGCTAGCAACTATAGTTTAGAGGAATATGAACATACAATTAATTACCTTTGCCTTTAAGATATGAATTCTAGTTTTTTACAAAGAAAAGTCTTTCTATATTCACAACTAGGTGGTCCCACAATAGTGTGTTCCACTTTTTGTCCAAAGTGGGACATTGAAATCAACATTTTTAGCCAAATTTTCACTTTCTACACCTATAACAACTAAGCCATTAATAATTTGAAGATGATATGAACTAGTAATTTTTAAAATTTTGTATACAAAACAAATTATGCTATATGGTATAAACCTATGTCTAAATTATAATTAATCTCACTTCAAAAAATAATAAAAAATAAAATATATGACAAAAAATTATGAAAAAATCTATGTGCACTATATATTGGTGTTACAAATCTATGCTTAAAAATTTATAATTTAATCGTTTCTGTAAATAAAGTTATGCTACATAGTATAAAAGTCACTTTTTAAAAATACTGTTAATTATAAAGCTAAAGTTATTAAATGTTACGTAAAAAATTTCACAAATTGTTTTTTAATTATAATTAAAAAATAATTTGTGAAATTTTTTACATAACTTTTAATAACTTGTGCTTTATAGTTAACAGTATTTTTAAAAAGTGACTTTTATACTATGTAGTGTAACGTTTTTTTATAGAAAGGATTAAATTATAAAATTTTAAGCATAGATTTGTAACACCAATATATAGTGCACATAGATTTTTTCATAATTTTTTGTTGTATATATATTTTTAATTATTTTTTGAAGTGAGATTAATTATAATTTAGACATAGGTTTATACCATATAGCATAATTTGTTTTAAAAAATTATATATATATATATATATATATATATATATATATATATATATATATATATATATATATATATGTTGTATATAAATTTTAAAAAATAATTTGTGAAAGTTTTTACGTAACTTTTATTCTATGTAGTGTAACTTTTTTTTACAGAAAGGATAAAATTATAAATTTTTAAGCATAGATTTGTAACACCAATATATAGTGCACATAGATTTTTTCATAAATTTTTGTTGTATATTTTATTTTTTATTATTTTTTGAAGTGAGATTAATTATAATTTAGACATAGGTTTATACCATATAGCATAATTTGTTTTGTATTATCCAAATTAACTTTTCTTTTGTTGAAACAAGGACATCAATACCTAGTATATAGATATTTTTTAGAATTTTTTTTTCTATTTTACTATTTTTCACATGTGTGGAGCAGAGACCTTGATGTTCAGTGAAAAACTTATGTTCACTGGAAAATATAAAATAAATATAATAATTAAATTAAATATATTAAAAAAATTAAACTTTTTTGAAATCTTATTCCGAGCACTAAGATCCTACAAAATTTTATGTCTAGTGACTAAGTTTGATAGTCCAACCTAGGCTTTGAAACACAATTTATGTAGAAAAAAAACTGAGAGAAAAAATTTCATGGAAGGTACCTCCCCTAGAATTCACCTGCCCACCCTGACATGTTCACATTGTCAGTTCAGTCCCTGGAGGTGCATGTAAAGTCCCTTTTTTTGGCCCATAGATTTTTGTGCACATTATGCTTGTTCCTAGTCTTTCGGAGGCTATCTGACATGTTTGGGAGAACTCCAATGTTCTTGGAGTGGTAGTGGTTCAGTCTATAGGGCAGTTGTTTGTCTCAAGTTATCTTTTTCACTAAGGGATGGTCAAAGTTGTTCAATCAGTGCATTTCTGTCCTTTATATGGCTTGGGACTATAATCTAGCTGATTAATTAATATTTCACTAAGTTTGCCTAAGGTTGGGATTATTTATTAGCAACTTAGTGTAATATTAATTATAAGATGGGTTTCCTTTCCAGAAGTGGATTATTTTTCTATAGCATTGAGCTCAGTGGTTGTTCAAGATTATAGAGATGCTTTCTGATGTTTGATCGAGCTCCTGGATTGCTCTCCAAGATTCTTGGAGGATTCGTCTATTTTTGGAAAGTCACCCGGAAGGCATCGTTTCGCATCACAAACCCTACAGAGTATATTGATTTAGTTTATTTGGCATATGGATGAATTTTGGGATTTTTGGCAAAAAGTGATATTTAAATGAGTTATTTTAATTATTATTTCCACTTAAGATTCTAAGGGTGAAAATAGTTAAAAAGTGACTAAGTGTTATAGCTCATTGGAAAGAGTAAAATATATTCTTTTATTTAGGCACTTAAAAGTGAGCACTTAAGTTGAGGAAAATGAAATTATTTTAGTTGGAGGGAAAAAGTTATTATTTTCAAAGAAATAATTCATTTTTTTTGTAACTCCTAAAGTGCCTTTATAAAGAGAATGAGAGCTCATTTGGGAGGGGGCTTTTGATTTGATATTGTTATTTTGTCAGATTGAACCTGCGAGTTCTTCCATTTCCCTTCTTGAGGATGAAAACCCTCTTGAAGATGATCAGTTTCGGTGGTGAAAGATCCACCCTAGCTGGTGCAAGGTGATTTCACTCAGGAAATCACACAGAGCTTCATGGATTTTTGATAGTTTTTGAAGTTTTTGGTTTGGAATTGGATGCTATTATATTTTCTATGAATTTGATATGATGTGTATTTGGTGAAGTTCATATTGACTCTTTGTTGGTCGTACATTTCTGGATGTTCCTGTGGTAGAGGGTGAGTTGAATGAGGGAAGCATTGCATGTTTTAATGTAGTTTTTTTCTAGGAAATGCTCTTCATACCTAGGCGCCATTGGTACTTTATTATTCTAAGGGTTTAAACTGTTGTCCCTAATCCCTTCTTGCAGGTCGTACACCCTAGCTAGGCCGTACTATGTGCACAGGGTGATTTTGTTGTTGTGTCATTTTGTTAGCCTTTGTTGCATTTGATGTTGGGTAGTGTATTGCTGTGTGAAGACGTCCAATTCTAAAAATATTCCATGGCATTTGGAGATGAATATAATTGCTATCATCATGCCATAGTTCTGCCCATGGTCCATACAACTGCTATAGTACAACATGAGAAATGACAGGTTTTTTCTAGGGCAGAAGCGCTTGGTATTTGGATTGAAATTTCAAGGCATGCTAGGTGCCTTGGTCATATGAAGAATTGATGACCGCTTTGGAGGGATTTTTTGTGTTTACCACTTCCCTTTGTAGTTTTTGTTAAGTGGATGCAATTCGTACTCGTTTAGATCTGTTATCAACTAGGATTTGTGTGGAATAGACTTCTATCTAATTTTGTGATACTGCCAGTGTGGAGGAATCTATTTTCACCCACTAAATATGTGGAGTATTTCCACTGAATAAGTGGATGTCTACTTTTAGCAGATGATTATATTTGATTTCATTTGCAAGCTTTGATTGTTAAGCTGAGCACTTATGCTCTCACCTCACCCATCTTGGGATCTTGGTGATCAGAAAGTATGGAGGTGTTTAGTTGTTTGCACACTTGTGCTAACACTGTTGTGATCAATTGTATAAATTTGAAAAAAAATTGGGGTAGCATATTATAGTGCAGAATGCAAAATTTCACTGCAAGCACCTTTCCATTGGATGAAACTAAAGCATTTTGGAACATTGTGTTCCTTGCCACCATAGGAAAAAATTTTGATTTAGAAAAACTTGAGATAGGTAATTGTAGGTGGACCTAGCATCCACCTATACATGCAAACAAAACATTCCTAGGTGCAACAATTTGAAAGAACAGTCAGTCGAAAGTATGGCACCTTTTTTTGTCTTAGGGCTCTTAAGAGACTGCCTTAGTCCAATGTAGGCCAAAATGATCAAGAGGCTTGGCCACCAAAATTACACCTCCCCTAGCATTCACCCACCCACCTCAATGTGTTTGTGTTGTCAGTTCGATCCCAAGAGGTGCGGAATGCAAAATTTCTCTCCTAGCACCTTTTCACTAGATGAAACTCAAATGAGGATATGTAAGATTAATGAATGCAGTATAAGAAGTAGACACAACAAACTATAGTGAATCCTTATTAATTAAAGATTCTCTTAATACAATTGTCATGTATGTGAACACTATATATATATATATATATATATATATATATATATATATGAATGTGTGAATAATTTAACATCTAATTATGCACTTGTATCTAAATCCCCTAAAACCATCAATCGTTGAATCCCTAATGATATATGCACTAGAAAGAGTAGGATGTAAAATATCATGAGATATTTCAAATCATTTGCAACATTCATATCACTATAATGAGTTCTTGTTAAGAATAAGGGTAATTTATAGCTAAATAAACATGACATGACAGAGAACATAAATCATATTCATCAAGAAATAATGCATCATTATTATATTGAATAGATAATTCATTAAGATACAAGGAAAAAACATCATACTCATTAAATGTAATAACCTCATCACATGATTCATAAACCCTAGATGTATCAATAAAGTTAAGGCTAAGATGTACTAGATGTATATGTAGTATTGGCTCACAAATAATATACATATAGATTAGAAACATACCTTAAGAAATGTACATTTATTATATGTAATATACCTTAAGAAGTGTACATAACAAAAATTTGTGTCATTCCACTACAAATGGACTCAAAATAGACCTAAAAATTTATATAGAGATTCATATCGTAAAATAAAATAAAAAGAATACTAAACCATTGCATGTTGAATTGATAATAAAAACTATGGAAGGTGAAATTAAGGTAAGGAAAAATGTCAAACATGTAGAAGGTGAAATGTTAATCATCCCAAACATCTCTCTCTCTCCCTAAGGATATGGTAGACCCATAGAAGATGAAATGAGGATAATCAAATCATGTCAAACATGTATAAGTTGAAATGAAGATATCTAAAGCATGGAAACCATATTGTAGGTGAAATGAGGACAAACGTCTCTCTCTCTCTCTCTCATCCACTCTCCCTGAGTCTCCCTTTCTCCCTAAGTCTCCCTCTCATCCTCTCTTCCTCACTTTCACTCTTTCCCAAACTTTCTCTCTCTCTCCCCCCAACTAAACATATAATATCAGACATATAGAAGGTGAAACTAAGGTAAGGAAAAATGTCAAACATGTAGAAGGTGAAATGTTAATCATGCCAAAAATCTCTCTCTCTCTCTCTCCCTAAGAATATAGTAGACCCATAGAATATGAAATGAGCATAAGAAAATCATGTCAAACATGTAGAAGTTTAAACGAGGATATGCAAAGCATGCAAACTATATTGTAGGTGAAATGAGGACAAGCAAATCATGCCAAACATCTCTCTCTCTTCCACTCTCCCTAAGTCTCTCTCTCATCCTCACTTCTGTTCTTTCCCAAATTCTCTCTCTCTCTCTCCCAACTCAACATATAATGTCAAACATATATAAGGTGAATCTAAGGTAAGGAAAAATGTCAAACATGTAGAAGGTGAAACATTAATCATGCCAAACATCTCTCTCTCTCTCTCTCTCCCCCCCCCCCCCCCAAGTCTCTCTCTCTCTTTCCCTAAGTCTCTATCTCTCCCTAAGGATATTCTAGACCCATATAAGATGAAATGAAGATAAGAAAATCATGTTGAACATGTAGAAGCCGAAATGAGGATAAGAAAATCATGTCAAAAATGCACAAGTTGAAATGAGGATATGTAAACTTCCCATCTCTCTTTGTCTCTCTCTCCTCCCAAACTAAACATATAATACCAAACATATAGAAGGTAAAATTAAGGTAAGGAAAATGAAATGAGGATAAGAAAATCATGTCAAACATGTAGAATTTGTATTGATATTAATAAGATCATGTTGCAAAAAAAACCATGAGTTCATATTTGTAGATGATCTTCCCATATTTTGAAAAGATGTAAAATTTAGGGAGCTATATTGAATCTTTGATGAGGTTGTTGTAACAAATTTAAAATATAATATAACCATCAGAGGTCAACAAATTGAATTCCTAAGTACATATAGGTGTTGGATTTGAATTCTTCATAGTTAGGGAATTTATGATTACAACCAACCAAGAGAAATTGGACTTCTTGTATCTTGAATCCTATAGCTTTATGTATATCTAGTTATTTGTCATTTGTATGGGTTGGAAAATAAGCCCTTGGGACCTTTAATATATACTTTTCTTATTTATTTTATTTTCTTTAGTTTTTATATTACTAATTCATGATGTTTTAAGTTTATGTCTACAGTTCATTTGAGTATGGGAAATAAAAAACTGAGTGCTTGATTATATACATCTTTTGTATTGGGAACTAAGAAGTTTAGTATGTCTAATCTATGCATAGAGTATGGTGACATTGAAGGTTTATTCACTATTGAAAAATTGTATCATCTAATATGCCTTAGCTATGTGATGACTAGTTAAGCTAAAGTTTGTTTTGTAACTTTGATGCAGTCAAGATTAGGGAATCTTGTCAGATAGCCCAATGTTGCAGCCAAACAACAATATCCATAATCAAAACAAGAATACAATACTACACTAAGTTTACCCAACAAGGAAAAAAATTAGAGTTTTATTCAACTTTCAATTTAAATCAATTACATTGCTTCAAAAATACACAAACTTCAGGACCTCAATCAAATAATTGTCATTAATGACAACTTTTTCTCTTCTTACAATCAGAGATTAAAACTCCAAAAACCCCTTTCCCAGATCCATCAAACCCCACACAAGATGCATCAAATTCCTTATACACCTCCAAAAATGAGGAAGTTGAACCATTTGAAAATTATTTCAGTTGAGAAACTGAATCATCATAGACCTCACAACTGCATTCTGGCACATGTCGTATTTGGAAAAAGACATCAAGAATAATTTGGAGCCCTATCGGTAATTTTTTATTGCATTGGAATTGCCCGAGTGGTCGAAATTGCCAAGTGTTCCACTTGGTTGAGGATTTCTCCCTGAGTAGGAACTACCTGATCACTTAAAAAATCACTTTTGAAACTTCAACAAAGAAAGAAAATTTATCCAAGATTTGAGAGACACTTGGAACACATCGATCTTTTCTGATGTTCTAGGAACCCTCCATTTTCCTTATTTCTTTTGCAAAGAGGACCTTCATTAGAGTTTTCAAAGGCACTAAGAACTATTCCTTTTGGTTAGATATTTCCACCTCTCTAGGAACTACCCAACCACAAGGAACTATCAGGCTTATTAAAGGTTCCAAAAACTCTTAACTTATTCGATTCCCTTTTATTCTCTTTTGTGCAAGTTGTTAGAGATTTCTAAATCACCTAGAATAGTGCAACCATTTGGAACTGGTTAGAGATTTTTGAATCACCTAGAACAGTACAACCATTTGGAATTTGGTTAGATATTTCCTTGTTAAGTGGAACTATATGACAATCGGGCTTTTCTAGTGTTCCTAGAGCACTACAAAACTTTGATTTCTCATAACTTAGCCAATTTTACCCAATTCTCACCAAATTGAAACTGCAAGTACCCATTAAGCCCTTCTACAAGGTGATGTCCTCAACTTGACCAAAATTCATCTAAACATTTCTCTTGAAGCAAACCACCAAAACCAACACAACAAAAAACAAAACACACAAAACCGAAATGAACCTAAAAATATTTTTGGTTGACACATGATAGCTCATGAACTAGGATACTCCTACATCATACTTTCTCCATAAAATCAAATATTACACATAAAAATAATATTATCTCTCTTTAGTCCCCCCTCTTTACCTTTTATTATTTCTTTTAAGTTTAGTAGGTTTAGTCTTGGGTCTATATTCTAGTTTAGTTATAGGTTGATTTAGGTTGGTGTGTTCTTGAAATGCTAAATTCTTTCCTCAAACTTATTTCACTAATAGTTTACATGTGAACATGCATAGGGAGGATGAATGAAACAAAATGAGTACTAAATTAGGTAAATTTAATTAGTAAAAATTTAATTGGTTGATCAAAATATAATAGGAGGAAACACTTTACTCTTTTTTTTCTCCATTTTCAATATACTCCCATGAATAAAACAAATATCATCAACCTTTGTGTTTCCCATGTGTGCGTAGAACAAGTGATATTTAAGCCATGAGGAGATGTTTTTCCTTTTAAGAGAGAAGGTGCTTTTTAGCATCTTCTATAGTTGATCTAAGCATGTCATTTAACCCATCAAAACTAACCTTTTCGAAAGGTTCACTAAAACAATGGGAAAGGTCTAGTCATGCAACAACTTTACTTGTCTTTGTCACTAGTATTAGGATGAGATTGCTCTACAAGAGATTAAGCACTAGAAGTTGCATTAATGTTTCTTCTTGCATTATTGCTACAACTTTACTTCTCTCTCTTTCTCTCTCTCCCTCTATGTCTCTCTTCCTCTCTCCCTAAGTTTCTCTCTCTTTCCCTAAGTCTCTATCTCACCCTAAGGATATGCTAGACCCATAGACGATAAAATGAGGATAATAAAATCACATTGAACATGTAGAAGATGAAATGAGGATAAGCAAATCATGTCAAACATGCACAAGTTGAAATAAGGATATTCAAAGAATGTAAACCATATAGAAGGTGAAATGACAATATGCAAATCATGCCAAACATCTCTCTCTCTCTCTCATCCACTCTTCCTCACGTCTGCTCTTTCCCTAACTCCATGTCTCCCTTTGTCTCTCTCTCTCCCCCAACTAATCATATAATTTCAAACATATAGAAGGTGAAATGATGATATTCTAGTTTATTGTTAATTTTAAAGCTTCTCTTTTCTTCAAGAATATAAAATTCTCTACTAATAGTACCAACCATGAGAAGGTGGAAGCTTGTTTGGCACCACTAATCTACATTAATAAAACTATTAGAAATAAATAAATATAGGAAAATAAAAATGTAATCAAATAACAAAACTTAAGAAGTATACATAACAAACCTTTGTGTCATTCCACTAATTCAATCCAATGATCTATGTAGATCTTCTCTACTCTTTATGGTGTTGAGTATTGCTTCATGGTCATATTCACAAACTTTCCACAAGTTCTTATTTAACGGTCTACCTCCATATTTTATCAATTGGGCATTTGATGCCACAACAAGGTTAGAATAATGAAGATTTTTCCTATGTGTGTCAAAGTCCTCAAACTACCACACATTGAACTTCCTCATTGAATACCTTCTAAGACATGTTCTATTAACAACCACCGATCCTGTAGGATACTCAATGTTTTCTCCATCTATGACAGGGGTTATCAATTTCTTTTTTGCCTCAACACAACAACATAAATAATAATTTGTTCCTTCATCATTGTCTTCATCCACAATAACTACATAAACATGCTTACATTAAATTGCAAAAAAAATATTAATTTAATAAATGATAAAAAAACTACATGATAATTTAAAATATATTAATTTTCATTAATTAATGCATCTATAATACCTGGTTCAACTAGATTTGAAATATGGTCAAACTCAATTGATGATTCCATATGTATGAGTTGTAGTTCTTTTGGAAGTCGATATGTCTCAAGTGGGCTTGAAGTTATAACACACCATTCATCAACCCATTCTTTTGACTCACACTCATTCTAATCAAAATTTGTACATGAGGAACAAAATCACACCATCTACCTCATATAAATAGTCCATGAAGTTGCATTTGAGCTTCTAAAAGAGTGGAACTCACTTGATCCTATCATCGTACAACAAACTTCATATTTTGCAATGTTAGCTTCTTCTATCAACCAAAAAATCTACGAACTATAGAAAGTTTATGTTCATTACCTAGACCCATTGTAAAGTTACACCATTCGATGATGGATGTTGCATCTATCAAATTTGTATTGTCTTTGTACTTCAACTATGTTATGGAGTAAAAAGTGGACACATTTCTTTTTACCTCCTTGTTTAGCTCCTAGGTCCCCGTGATTACATTATACATTCTAAATATTCATCCCGATTAAAAATTGCCCGAAACCAATGTAAATTGGGAAGAAGGGGCCCATGTTTTATCTTACCCTAGACTAAAAAGAAGCCCTAAGACTTGGGCACCACTGCCCAAGTCTCTCCTAATTGGTCGGGGAAAATTCAAATGTATGTCAGCTTAGGACCTTTAAAAAGGTTTCTTTTTGTCAGTTCTTTTGGTTTAATTTCACGATTGTTAATGGGAAAACATATATAAGTGTGTTTTTGAATTCATTATGAACCTAGATAGAGATAACCAACTTGAAGCATTAAATAAAAAAGAGAATTCAAAGCATTCATTGTGATTCTAGAGAAGATTTGTGTTGTCATTGTGTGTTGTTACAGGTTTGAAGTAATCTATCTCTCCTTATGAGTTGAAGAATCTTCATCCTCCTAAGGGTTTCATCACATAGGTGATATAATTATTGTTATTTATAATCATTTGATTCATCATATTGTTATTGTGTTTAGCCTCTGCCCTGCTAGGGTATGCTCTCTTTATCTATCAACGGTGTTGGGAAGCTTGAATGCTATCCTGAGATTTGATTGAGGCAAGTCCCTAAACACCATAACCCCCAAACCCCTTTTCTTCTTCTTGTGTGTAGGGTATAGGAGTGAGGTCCAAGAAATATGAAGATACAAGAAGACTAAGCAAGGATCAGAGTTTCAGGGTTTGATAGCAGTTACGAAATATTCCTCTATGCAAGACTTGGGAAGTGGCACCCTAGTCTTTCTACCCCTGCTAACTCCAAATCTAGCATCATGGCAATCTCTACAACATTTCTCTAGTTTACAATTTCTACATATTCAACCATCCAGGACTTGGACAGTCTCAAAATAGTCCTCTGACACTTCTGCTTCTGGGGCATAGGTTCTATCATCTTCCTGATCCTTTCTGTACAATTGGTTTCTAGAGATTTGTTGTACATCTTCTATTATAATATGATCATCATAGAACTAAGGCTTATTGCATTATTGACCTAGGGTTTGGTAAAAATACTTGATTAAATATGATCTTTCTATAACATTACTGAGTACAAGATTTGTAGCTAAGTCCACCTACATTTGGTAGTGATTTGGCTTGGTCTTGTCCTTGAATGTTATTGTGAAAGAGGGTTTGATCTAGCGTGCATGCTATTTGTTATCATTCTCCTTTTTCACAATTAACATTTTGGTGAACCCATAGCTTCAAGCATTTGCATCTTGCTGATTGTTCAAATTAGATCTTGGATTGATTTATTGCATATTTATCAAATCTTGCATCATTTCACATCCTAGATTTGAAAATTCATATATTTACAAATACACATAGTGTATTTCAACATCTCTTTCACATATCTTAAAGTTGTCTATATTGCCTTTTTGTGCAACAATTTTAACATCTTGATCACTAGGTTTGTAGTGACACTAGTGTGTTTTTTATCTTTGCAAGAGCTTCAAAAATCTAGTTTCCTCAAACTAGTATCTTGGTGAACAAAAGTCTCTTATATTATGACATCTTTGAATGTAATTTCTCTTTGGTATCTTTACATGCATATATCAAAGATCTTGAATATTTTTACAAATTTCTTTAATATACATCCTTATGTTTTAGATATTGATATCTTTAGAGGCTCTTTATATGAAATCCTTGGTTGCATATCTAATTTTGATAGCTTAATAACCCTCATGGGTGACCATACTTCAATATTACAAGATCTAACTAAATTACCTCCATGAATTATCATGAGAAAGGTGATGGTGATAATTGTTCTTTTACTTCTACTACATTCATGATGATATCGTGGAAATCATCTCTAGGACATATGAGGGTGAATTAGCTTTGTCTATCTCATCCCATGATTTGGATCCCTCTCCCAAAATGGTCCTCACTTGTGAGGATATTTTGGTGCAATATGATGAAGTCCTTGATACATTCCTTAACATCACCCTACCCTCTCTTCATTCCAATACTCTCCCTTTGAAAGATGAAGTGTTAGTGGACGAAGAGCCTCCTCTCAAAAAGGATCCTCCATGGGTAGATAATGGGCATTCATATAATAATCTTAAATATTTTCTTAATAACTTAATACATGAGGCTTCTACACCTCATCCTATTGACCTTCCTCCTTTGGTTAAATGTTCAAGTACCTTGAATATCTCTAAGGATGTGAAGACCATGTATAGTTCTCCTTTGGTTGCATGTTCAAACTCCTTGGACATAACTAAAGATACAATCATCAACAATTCTCTTAACAACACTTTACCTCCCCTTCACTCCAATGCTCTCCCTTCAAAAGATGAAGCGTTTATGGATGAAGAAAGGTCTCTCACATTAAATCCTTTAGGGATGGATGTTGAGTTTAAGCAAAGTAAAAACAATGTTAATTTAATCATCATTAATAGATTTATTCCACCCACTAAGGGGACAGTGAATAAGTATACTAATGTTCCTAAAATCATTGTGCATGGGGCACCTAATTGGCCTCCTCACTTCAAACTAGTGATTATGGTTCAAGGTGATACAACACCACCTTGACCCCCAAGATACATTTTAAATTATAAAAGATAAATAACTCAAAGAAATCAGGGTGTTCAAAGTGTGTCGCAACATCACATGATTTCTCACACATACAACACCCATAATAAAAAGCAAAGTAAGCAAGCATCGTATGTGCCTATTTCTCTTCCATCTTCTCAACCTATGCTTCCTCAACCACCTCGTCTTACTCATAATGTTGGTCAAGATTATGATCTTGTTGAGAAGCTTCATGCTACTCTCACTAAGATCTCTCTCTGCAAACTTATACAAACATCACCTACATACCATAGAATGCTCCAAGAAGCTTTACAAAAGGTGATTGTATCACCTGCTATTAAGCTAAATGATGTAGTAGCTTTGTTAGATTGTATGCACGCGATAAAAATAGATATTTTGTTTCAACAACATGAATTATCGTCAATTGAAGTTCAAAACCAATATGATCCTCTTGTAATCTCTGTCATAATAAATAAAAAGTTGATAAAGTGCACTATGATCAACACTGGATCCACTCTTAATGTTTGTAGCATTGAAGTGCTACACAAAATCAAGGTTGACCCATCTTTAATCAAACTGGATAAACTCAACATTTGTGGCTTTGATAACGTTGGTAGACAATCACTAGGTACCATAACTTTACCCATAAAGGCTGGACCTACGACATTATCTACCCTTATCCATGTCATGCCCGCTACACTTTCATATAACATCATTCTAGGTAGACTGTGGATTCATGCCATGGGGGTAGTTTCGTCTACCCTTCATCGACTAGTAAAGTTTATTTACCAAAATAAACTTCACACCATTAAATTTGACCCGAATTTAGAAAGTTGTTTACAAGTTGAGATGGAAAAACAAGTTATCAATCACAAACTTCTCAATAACTTAAAATTTGATTCATCAATACCTCTTGTCATAGATAATACTGTGCAAGATTGCAAATCACCATCAAATGCACTTCTTGGTGATGATTGGGGTTCATTAGATTTTTCACCTTCCTTTATGGGAGAATATAAGCTTAATAACTCTAATCCTAAAACATCAAAAGTTGCTCTGATCTCATCCAAGAAATCTTTGGGAATACCTAAGAAACCTAAAGTTTCTTTAGTAGCAAACAAAGACAATACTTTCACTTACACTACAGATTATGAGACTTATGAGGCCCTACCTTCTTCTAAAAAGATCCAGATTCTCTCTATGGTCATGGATTTCAAATCCTTTACAAAAATTGTAACTATGTAGGTAATGGTTGTGGCATAAAACAACAAGGAATCAAAGTACCCTTAGAAGTTGTTACACATAGCTCTTTGACTGGTATTGGATACCATCCTTTGGATCCCACCAAAGCCCACCATCATCCTACTCTTAATGTTAACACAATCTCAACAAGTCCAACACTCAATTTGAGATATTCTGAGATGATAGACATAGATTGTCTGCCAGGAAATATCCTACATGAATTGGGGAAGTATCTCTCCCTCATTCAGCCACACTTGATGTAGCAAACGAGTGGCCTTCTCTTAGATATAGGCATATGTTTTGTGTTGTGTTCCCTCATGTTGAGTTAAATGTTTGTTTAGGTCTCCTTGGATGACCCTTGATACTCTTGTAAGGCCAAGGTTACAAGGCTATTGCCTCCATTTGACATTTCTTCTATTTGTTTTTCTATTCTTCTACACCTCTCTTGTTGCAAGTTTTTGTGTCTAGTACCTTGGGGGCATAACACCGTGGAGGGTATTTTGGGGATATCCCTCCATGTTGTGGCACTAAGTCACTTTTTTCTCCTCTCTCATTTTTCATTATTTCATTATTCCTTTGTGTTGGTGGCTCTACTAGTCGGTGGATGACAATAACAAATAAACACTGATAAGGACCGTGTGTCCCTACAACAAGAATAAAAATGGACCTAGTACATATATGAAGATGGGGTTAATTTGATACTGACTCTTGGCTAGTAGAATCACTGTGTTGTGATGTCATCATGTATCGTATTGTGAAATTATTGTAACAAACCTTTGCAATACTCTAAATCTACTTCTAGGCACTTTGGAATGTTTTTGTATCTCACCTTGTAGCTACACTCAGTTATGAGATACTTGAAGTATAACCTCACAGCTATACTTGGTTCCAAACCCGCAAGTGTGGGCTTAGTTTATTAAGTAGCATATTCCATTATTTTTGTATCAATTGTTCACAAGATGATTTGGTTGTTATCTTAGGTAAGTTTTTTCTAACTAAAGTTTGTTAATTGTTAGCATATAATACTAACGTGTTTTTATTGTAATTGTTGGAAACAATCAGTGATCATAAGCACATGTCACTTTGGGACATGGGCTTTGAAAAATCTCTTGTTCCTGAGTGCATGTTTTTAACTTTACCTTAAATGTGATTGCTACCAGCAAGCGGGATCAACCACTTTAAGGTGGGGGCATATTTTGTGGTAAATGCTTGGACATCTTAGACATTGTGATAGAATGTGTGGCGTATGCTTCCTTTGCAATGTAAGGCATCTTCACGATGCAAGTGGGCTTGTGTACTTTGTTGTGTGTTTGTGTATAATTACTTTTCACCGTAAGGCATCTCCGTGATTCAGGTGGGTTTGTATACTTTGTGTACATGCTTCCTTTTCACCATAAGGCATCTCCGTGATGTAGGTGGGGTTGTATGTTTTTAAAAGCCCTTATGTGGAAGGTAGGATTGTGTATTCCCTTGAGTGGTTGCACATCCTTTTAAAAAATTCCTCTGCGGAGGTGGGGTTGGATCTTTAGTTATTCACCCTTAAGCGTGTCTTTGGTGGTTGTGGTAGCATAGCTCAATTGTTAGGTGTACTTGCTGTGTCATAGATGGTGGCATGTAGTGATGATCTCCCCCATTGCCCATGTTTTATGTGTTTAAGATGTATAGTGTGTCGATGACATACTCTATGGTGCTCGTGCATTCTGTGTGTTTCCCATGTGTCTTCTTTGCAGGTTTTGCATGTTTTAGTGGAGGCACGTAGCGATAAGCTCCCCCCACACTGTGTATTTTGTTTGCTTTTGATGGCGGCGCATAGCAATGTACTCCCCCATAGCCTAGTTAGGGTTATATAATTGTTCAATCATGTCTTCTCTTCATGTATGCCTTGTGTACTACGTGTTTTCTCTCATGCCTTCTCCATGTATTGTGTGCTTCCTTACGTATTCTTTGTGTTTTGCGTAACTGTCAAGTGTTTTCTTATGTTTGCCTATGCTTGGGGGTTGGAAATGGTTCTCCAAACTTAGGGTGTGTTCTCACTCTAGTGTCTGATGTGCTTGATGTGCTTTGACCATACTTTAATGCATGTATTGATCATATCATCATACACACATTAAAGTGGGGGCTAAATGTTATGGAGTAAAAAGTGGCCACATGTCATTCTACCTCCTTGTTTAGGTCTGAGGTCCCCATGATTACATTATACATTCTAAATATTCATCCCGATGCAAAATTTCTTGAAACCAATGTAAATTGGGAATAAGGGGCCCATGTTTTATCTTACCCTAGACTAAAAAGGAGCCCTAAGACTTGAGTGCCACCACCCAAGTCTCTCCTAATTGGTTGGGGAAAATTCAAATGTATGTCAGCTTAGGACCTCTAAAAAGGTTTCTCTTTGTTGGCTCTTTTGGTTTAATTTTGTGATTGTTAATGGGAAAGAATATATAAGTGTGTTTTTGAATTCATTATGAACCTAGATAGAGATGTCCAACTTGAAGAATTTAAGCAAAAGAGCATTCAAAGAATTCATTGTGATTCTAGAGCATATTTGTGTTGTCATTGTGTGTTGTTGCAGGTTTGAAGTTATCATCTATCCCTCATTATGAGTTGAAGGATCTTCATCCTCCTAAGGGTTTCATCACATAGGTGATATCATTATTGTTATTTATCATCATTGATTCATCATATTGTTATTGTGTTTAGCCTCTACCTTGCAAGGGCATGCTCTCTTTATCTATCAACGGTGTTGGGAAGCTTGAATGCTATCCTGAGATTTAACTGAGGCAAGTCCCTAAACACCATAACCCCCAAACCCCTTTTCTTCTTCTTGTGTATAGGTTATAAGAGTGAGATCCAGGAAATATGAAGATACATGAAGATTGAGCAAGGATCATGGTTTTAGGATCTGATAGTAGTTACAGAATATTCCTCTATGAAAGACTTTGATGGTGGCACCCTAGTCTTTCTACCCCTGCTAACTCCAGATCTAGCATCAGGGTAGTCTCTACAACATTTCTCCAGTTTACAGTTTCTACAGATTCAACCATCCAGGACTTAGACGGTCCCAAAATAGTCCTCTGACACCTGTGCTTTCGGGACAACGGTTCTATCATCTTCTTGATCCTTTATGTGCAATAGGTTTTTGGAGATTTGTTGTACATCTTCTATTATAATCTGATCATCATAGAACTAGAGTTTATTGCATTATTGACCTAAGGTTTGGTAAAAAGGCTTGATTAAATCTGATCTTTCTATAACACTCATGAGTACAAGATCTATAGCTAAGTTCACCTACATTTGGTAGTGATTTAGCTTGGTCTTGTCCTTGAATGCTAGTTTTTATCATTCTCCTTTTTCACACTTAACAAACGCTTCTCATGCTAAGGCTCTTTCAATACATGCTCCAACACCATCATGCTCCACTTTTCCATGCCTAGCCTCATAGAAATTTCATATATGTTGAACACCACTAATTATATGCATCCTACTTAACCAATAGAATGTCCATGAATTCTTAAATTGTGATGCACAATTATCTAACCATATGATGTACTAACCAAACATGATGTTCCTACTACTCAAATTACCATAGAATATTTGAAAGAAACCTTGCACAAACTCTGTAGAATGTGTGTGATCGTAACTAATATAAAAATGACACTCCCTCAAGATATTTCTATCTTCCTCTATAATGTTAGGTGCATGAATTCAAATTGTATATGCACAAATATAGCAACCTAAGTGGAGTTGTAGTACTTTGATTGAACCTCATTTTGTGGTTGTAGTGTATAATTCTCTGCAAAGTCTACAATTGGCACAATTGTATGAAGAGGAAATGTGTCCTTACATAAATTGAATTGTAAGTCCAACAATTGAGCTCTACGTTTATGCCTTGCATACTCATACACTATCTTTTCTCAAAAATAGGCATAAATGTAGATACTGGTATTTCTTCACTCACAAATTCACACACCTTTTTCCTCTTTACCATCTTTTAGAGTGTATGCCACTAACTTATATTTCCCAAAAGGTACTAGTTCATTTCCAATTGCATGTGCATTCTCCATGTGTACACAAGTTCTCAAATGTTGCAAATCACCGCAACTATCATATGTTCTGTCCAAACATGATTTATTATAAAACAACCATGTCCATCTACTCTTTCACAAAAAATGCTTGAAATGAAATCTTTTGCCAATTTAGGTGGAGCTTATATCATACACTCCTGCAAAATATCATTAGAATGCAAATATACACATATTTGTCAAAAAACATCATAATGCATAGAAAATCCCATGTGAACTGTACAACAACAAGTTGTGCATGTGTGATTTATTTTGACATAAAAAGGTTGTTGGTGTGAACCACCTCCTAGGAGCACAATCTGCAAATAAACCTTCACAAAGAGATAAATATTTCACCGAATGAGTGAATAATTAAAATGAGATTGAGATATGAGATACATAATAATTTACTGAACTTTTCTTATAAAGTCAAGGAATGATCAGGTGGAGGCAACCAACCATCAAACTATCGAAACGATAAATAAAAGCTAATATGCACCTAATAAATAACTAATAATGTTGGATGCCTAAGTAAACTTAAGCATAGGTAAATGGTAAAAGCTCATTTACTCCAACACCCCCCTTAAGTGTAACTCAAGGAGAAGATTATCATGCAATATGAGCAAGATGCAATATGGGTCCTGGCTACACAACCATGTTAGGTACCCATGTACAATGCAAATGCGATGCAATGCAATCTCTCACAAACTGGAGAAAAGGAGAAAATCCTGTGGGACAAAACTCCTCTCCAAAAGAGAGAAAATAAAACAAGATTATGCATGGAGGACTCACTAATACCCCCAAGGACTACATACATCATGTATATACAATCAATGATCCCCCTATAGGAAGGAAAAAGAGAGACATTATATCCCCCCATAATGAAGAAGCTCCAATGCCAATGAAGTATGTTTGGAAACAAAAGATGATCCAATGCCTACAAGCAACACCACTCCCCTTAGGAAGAAACAAGTCCACTGAATGATGAAGAACTCGCTCTATGTCCAACTAAAGGAAGGAGGAGGGAAGTCTCCAAATAGAAGTGTCTGAAGACTGAGTAGGAATCTCCAAGCATGAATAATCCACCACATAATCATGATCAATAATAACCAAGAAATGTGATAAATCAAGTGAAGGATAAAACTCATCAATGTCAATCTCCAAAGAAGTTGTAGATGAATCAATAGTTGTGTTGGAATTGTCATCAAAGAGGAGAGAAATCCCCTCAAGTATGTCTCCTAAATATGCAAGATGAGACTCTACAAACAACTCTGAGATACCTGCCAAATACTCATCCAATAAAGCAAGATCTGAAAAACTATGATCAACCCGCTCAAGAGTAGGATTCAAATATGAAGAAGTAGGAGATGGAGGAGGAGGAAGCTCAACACTAGTCTCAAGAACACCAAGGTTCAAGTGACCAAACTTCTCCTCATAAACATGATTCATACTTGATGGAAGGGCATGAACATCAGCCAAAGGAATATCATCATTAGGAGAAAAATGAGAAAAAGAATACAAGCGAGATGCTTGATCCACCACCCCTATAGCAATGATATCTCTAGTCTCTATGTCCCGAATGTATACATGATCAAGAGTGAACTCAACTGTCTTACCTTGTGCACCATGAGTAGTTTGATAAACTGAAAGGAGATTAGTGGTCAAGGAGGGTACACAAAGAAAATCATTGAAAGATCCCTCATCCATATCAATAGAAACTTTCCCACAAACCTTCATCTATGTATTGTTACCCATCAAAATATTAGATGAACTACAAGGCTCAAAAGAAGAGAATATATCCAAATAAGATGTCATATGATCAGATGCACCTAAATCAAGAAGCCATTTCCTATTTTCTGGAATAGTGGAAGCCAAGAGTGCTTTACCTTTCATCTCATTAGCAAATCATGTGTTCCTTGATTGTGTAGATGAAGATGCTTCCAATTGTGATGCAGAAGGAGAAGAAGGAGAAGAAGACTCTGATGAGAGTAGCGGGATGTTGTTCTTCTGAAGAAGGTGAGTAAGCTCATCAATCTTCTTAGTATAAAATCTATGCTCATCATGTCCGAATTTCTTGCACTAAGCACATTTGATCTTATTCTTTTGTGATGGTTCCTCTTTAGAAGAGGTCTTGGTCTCAGGAGTAGGATGTGAAGGAGAATCCTTAACTTTCTCTTTAGACATAGAATCCTTATTCTATTTCTTGTCCTTGCCACTTGAATCCTTAGGATCTTTTGCAAGAAGTGCTTGAGCCCTCATAGGAGTCAATGTGCCCATTTGTGCCAACTTTGCATGTTCCCTTGTGAGTTGTGATGTAAAACCATTAAGAGAAGGCATTTTGTGTGCACTACCTAGAGCATCCATGGTAGCATAAAATGCAGAAACAAATATAGAATAATCAAGACCTAACTTAGAGAGAGTAGATAGAATCAACTTCTCATCATCTCTTTTAACCCCACATTCAGACAACTCTGAACTAAGAGAATTAAGTTTGGTGAAAAAGTCCTGGACATTGTCAAAATGTCTAGAATCAAGATTCATTAGTTCATTCTCCAAATGAAATTTCCTCATCTTATCTGGCTTACCCAAAAGATTCTCTAAGATAGTCCAAATATCATTAGGATGCTTACAAGATAACACATGACATCTCAAGTCAGGAGAAATGAACATAATGAGAGTACCAAGAGCTTCAACTCTTCAATCAAACCATTTCTTTTTTTCTACAACACTTGTGGGTTCAGGATCTTGGTCAAAAGTAATCCTTTGCAAATTCAACTTTAACAAAAAAATATCCATATTAGATTTCCATTTAAGATAATTTGTTGTAGTTAGAAGTTCTAATTTAGGCAAATCCATGATGAAACAAGAGAATGCAGCAAATATTCCTCACAGTATAAACAACCAACACCTTTGTTCACAAGAATTAAGAAAAACTAATATCAAACTTCAACGGATTAAAAATAGCATCAGCTAGAAAAATATATGGGAAATACCTCAACCACTGTGAAGGTGATGAAAACACCTTTCTGTCAATATGTGGTTTGTGAAAATTGACCTCCGTTTGCAAAAGATATGCAAAAATGAAAAAAAGGCCTATAAAGGCACTTTGGAAGCACCAGCAAGCACCTGGTCACACCATATGACCACCATGAGCATAGGGGCATAAAATTTGGGACCCTTATGGTGATAATAGCAAGAAATTGGCAAGCAAGCCGCACCAAACACCAAGCAAATTCTACCAAGAGCCAAATCACAAGCCACCAAACATACAAGTCACCAATCCACGTGAGAGAGAGACAATCCACTGCCTCATGAGCCTTGATCATGGTAGAGGAGTGGGCATACGGGCTATATTAATAGCCAAAGACAACTTTGCACCTCCAATGTGGGATTAAGATCCCTGCAAAATGCTCAATCGTTGTCCAAATGGGCCCACCTTACACTCTGCATGGTAAACCGTAAATAAATATTTGGCAAGACTTTTGAATGTATATAGTCTGTTCAATATATATATGTTGGCCAAAGTTTGAAACTTTGTTGTTCCTGTATGCGCTGTAGTGTGGCCAAGGCTATTGAATACTCACAGCGGTTGTGAATGGTGTCTTGGCTGGTGGAGTGGATGTCAAAGTAGGTGTTTAGAATATAGAGGCATAATGTGCAGTGCAGAGGAGAGAAATACAAATGTAGGGCTGATCAAGATGTTGAATGTAGCCCAAGACAACAAGAAAAGCCAGATTATTCCTTGCCTAAGCCTTTGAATGACTATCAAACTTTGAGAAAGTTGAATGTGTGTGCTGGATGGTGTATGCCCGCGGCTTCACAAGTGTCCTTCACCTTCCAAAACATCATGGAAAAAATCTCCTTTTCCCACATTTTAGAATGCATTTGCACAGATTTGAACTAGAAACATATATCAAAAAGGCGAAATAAAAATTTATAAAATTTCAAACACCAAAAACATATCATTCCACCAAAAAAATGCAGGCAATAAAATCTCTATCTCACCAATTCATTGATGAAAAATCTCAAAATGAAAGGAGGTGTAGATAGTCGGCTATGATACCATGTTGGCATGAACCACCTCCCACAAGCACAATCTACAAATAAACCTTCACAGAGAGATAAACATTTCATCGAATGAGTGAATAATTAAAATCAGATTAAGAAATGAGATACAGAACCTTGCTTATAAAGGCAAGGAATGATCAGGTGGAGGCAACCAACTATCCAACTATCGAAATGATAAATAAAAACTAATATGCACTTAATAAATAACTAATAATGTTGGAAGCCTAAGTAAACTTAAGCATAGGTAAATGGTAAAAAGTCATTTACTCCAACAAAGGTTTTTCCATTTCAAAATACCTTTGACTAATTTGAATTTGAGGATAACTCTCTACAAATTTGGAGGAAAACTTGTGTTTGAGTCATATCCAAAAAATGCTTTCTATGTGGCTCACGGTTTTGACAACCAATTCTCCTTTTTACAACATTCCTTTGATTAGGAGATACTCTTGTGTTATTTATCCAAAATTCCTCAATTAGGGATTTTGAGGCTTCAACTATGACTTTATCTTTCCATGGGAGTCTACCAGAAAATGTCCATAGTTCATTGCTATTCATGTCCTTGACTCTTTCATGCCTCCCAACAACTTTCATCAATATTTTTCTACTTATCTTAGTGCTTGACTTGTTTTTCTTATCAAGCGAGAATTCTTTGTTTGATTTCTCACTATAGTTGATGTAATGACACATTGTGTAGCATTACTATCTTTGGCGCATGAGGTGGACCCAATGCTTTGATATGCATTGATTAGATTTTTTACAATAAATTTTTTACTATTGCTATTTGGTGTTCTTAGACCAAGAATATTCATGATTGGCCTAACTTAAGTTTTTTCATCATTTCAACAAACAATTGACATCTTCCAGTTTCACGTATGTTTTCAAAAAAACATTTTCCATATCTTATTCACATTTCTTCTACAAGTACGTTTAGCAATCTTATCAGGCATTGGTTTTAGAATATTCTCATCGATTTCAATAAAAAACTTAGGCTTTTTATGCAAAATTTTATGAGGTGTTTTCAATGGAAAACTTGAATCATTAGATAAATTTTACTCATTCAACACTTGATCAATTGGTGTAACATCTATATTCACATTTGAAAATGTAGATCATCATTTTCAATCAGTGATTGATCATTTTCTACAATACCAAATTGAGATGGCAAAGATGACATACCTTCAACTCCCGCATTCAATTTCTTACTTGCACAAAGTTTTTGAATTCGTTCCATTTGTTTCTCCAAATCCTTCTCTCTCTTGGATGCTTCATGATCCAATTAAATTGGCAAAGATGGTTGATATTTATTTATGGAGTTCAATTTATTATTTTCATGAAGTTGTCTTATTTGTTCTCTTTTCTTTGGGTTCTTGGCTTCACACTTCTCTGATGTTTGAGTTTTTGGTCATTTCCTTGGCATGATACTGAATTCTATATCAATCTAAAACAAATGGTTAAAAAAACACAACCAATAATTGACAATTGATCAAATTCAAATACAAAACATTTAATTAGAATGTTTTTTGTTAGTGTAATCTTGACAAAAAAATTAGTTAATTTTGTCAATCAAGTATTCCAATTCCTCAAAACATGAAAACAATGATTTGTAATATCAAATTTGATTTTCTACATCAATACAAGAACAAAAATGAAATAATTTTGTCAACCAATGATTGTAGATCCTCAAAAGCATCAAAAGTGTGTTTGTATGTCAGAAAAAGCACATAGTAGGGGAATAAACATAGAATGTGGGTCCAAAATCATATGATGTGCATTTTTGTAGGCCGTTGTTGAGCATTTCAATTGATCTGAAATGTGAGTGCGTTATAACATGCTTGCATTATAATGTGAGCACATTTTTTACTTCTTTGGAAAATTCCAAGCCTAAGTGTTGGATATTCCTTGGGAATCCAAGCCAAAGGGTTGGACTTACCTTTTGGATGTCAAAAACATGCTTTCAACAAAATATAGAAAATCAACTAAATCTCGAGCATGCTCTCCATCAAATTTACATGTTTTTCAATGTTAATATAAAAAATGCTAGGATGACTTCAATTTTTTTATTAGCTTTCTAAGCATGTAATTTTTTCTAAAATCTAATAACATTAAGGTTTCCATCTTCAATTTCTTTTGCTATTGTGTTCTTTTTTTTGCAGAAAACCTATGTATAGTATTTCTAGTGCCATTTTTTATGTGTTCATCAAAATTTGAAACAAAATACATTCTTAGATTCTAACTCTATTAAATACACATTGAAAAAAATGGGTTTTGATTAGTTTTCAAAAAATTTAGCTGGGGGGGGCACAATCAAATTTTTATTTTTTAGGATGTGTCCACTTTGAAAATTCATAAAAAGTCATATATTCATTAAAAAATTAGCAAAAAAATCAAGCATAAACTATGTGATGTTAACTTATTTTCCACCAAAGTGATTTGTGAAATACTTTTAAAAAGTCAACATTTTAAGGGAGCACACTAGATGCTATGTTATATTTTTTTGACAATAATAGGAGCACTTTGTGTGCTCCCCCTATTTGAACCTCTTAATCTCCACCATTTTTTGAAAAAAATAGTAGTTTGGAAACTAGATTTCGAGCACTACAAATCTTGTTCTTATCACGTCTTCTAATTTTGAGTGTGGCTATCTTCAATTTCCCATCCAAGATCATTTTTTATCGATTTCAAAAAAAGTGGCCACTTTTAGCCCCCTTTTGGTCCCCCATTTCCATGCACATATCCATGCATTATCATGTTGACTTCAAGGCCACATGTGTTCATCATGGTTTTTAGCTCACAAAGACATAGTCGTAACAAAAGCTTAACTCATGACTATTATGAATGAATTTTATAATCCACATTAACATAGTAAAAAAGGTACATATCTATTTACTTGAATATTTGCTTACTTAATACAACTCAAAGGGTTTTTGATATAGAAATTTTGGTTCCATGACATAATGGTCAATTCAAGTTCCCTTAACCTCATGGTAATTATAATAATTTCATTACACAAAGTAGTCATAGAGATATTAAACATACTAACAAATAATGTTTCCACTTATAATGGAGTAAGCAAGAGTTACCGAAGAGGTAATAATACATATAATGGCATATTAAAATGTATCTCAATATTTACAATGGTATTGCACACTTTACATCCATATCATCAATAAAAGGGGTGTGATTGGAGGACATACGATACATCACTACAACAAAGATGAACTTCAATCCCTTTAACTAATGAAGCACTCTACAACCAACCAAATGGGTTGTAATCTCATTTTATGTTTTATTTTCATGCAGATATACAAAATGAAGCATTATTCTAGTGGAGACTAAGCATTCACAAGCATTAGGTCTACAAAAATACATAATTGTATACATGAACAATGTTCTTCTAGGGATTATTGGTGATACTCAATAATAAAAAGATCTTGTAGAAATTATTGGTGATGTGAAATGAAAGGAAGAGTATTAAATATGTGGAGAAGTTTAATGGCATGCCATGTTGCCACATTCTCCATAGCCAAACATATGGCAACAACTATATATTGGAACATTTAGTATTGTAAATATCCTCCCCAAAAGACTAAAAATAACTTTGGATTTTAGATTACAAAATTTAAAATAATAAAAAGAGCACAAGAAGTGTTTGATATATCCTAAGCAAATTTATGATATAGTGGAAAATAAATGTACCAAACCTAGAAAATTTGAGTAAGATAATGAGGTAACAATCCATTCCACTTGAGGATTTAACTTAATATGTGCAACAATCTCTAACTCATAAACCCTAAATATAAATTTCCATTACCATTTTAATGAAATTTACATTTAAATTACATGAATTGTATGTTACCAATGAAACTAAAAACCATTAAATATTATAAAAAATTGTAATTGTACAATGAAATCCCCCACATGCCCTACTAGATTGTGATTGTACAATGAAATGCTTAAATAATGATAATCACCTTTCACCACTTTCCATAATTATACTCAACATGTTTCCCTTGGTTTTGGTAATGATTGAAGCTTAATTCATCAAACAAATATCACCAAGAAGATCTTGAGTTTATTACATACCTTTTTATTTTACTTTATGCACAATCTACTTGATTCTTAGATTACTAATGATTGGGAATGGTTATAATTATGAAAACAAGGCACACCTACCATTAAAAAAATAATGAAGGAGCATACATTTGTAATTTTTTTGATTAGTTCAGTTGGAGAAGAGGGTCCAGAACCCTTTACAAAGCAGCCCATAGGGCAAAACTAGGCCTTAAACAAGCCAAAGATAATACATTAACAACACACAAATAACAACAAAAAATGAGCACTAATAAAAAACAACAAAAAACTAGAGACCAACTAGCCAACCAGGGATTATCAGAAATCCTGTACTTAGACATGAATTTAACCATGTCTTTGTAGTCACCCAAGCTATCCACCCTAATGCCTTTGACCTTATCCTCGAATTCTTTAACAACCAAGAACACAGGTGCCACATGATGGAGAGCCTTAGTCGCAAATTTTACCATCACTTGTTATTTATTTTGGAGTTTATCAATCCTAGTTTTAAGCACAACCATCTCCTTCGCAGTCTTGCGACACAACGAACATCCATCCTTCTTTTAATGCCCCTAGGCTTCTTTAGTTTCCTCCTCTTCATCATCCGAGTATTGCAAGTTTAATTCAGGAAAGTGGCTGGGTCTTTCATCATTGTGGATCGATTCAATGGGAGTCTCATCTTCTCCCTCCCATAACATGTCCTCCACAAACTCAGATTCCCTAGAAATGTCCATTCCCTATGGATTGGTGCAAGGAATACCGACAATATGACTAGGCCTCTAAACACCATGGGCCACATTTTTAGCACCAACAACAACAGCACCCAAGTCCCCACTCTCGCCCTGTTTGGTCCTGGTCTCAAGCTTAATGACTTTCGAAGTCCCCTCGTCCCTCAGAAATTCCACTCTCCCAGTCTTAGCCTTCTTGAGCTATGGAGTACCCCCATCCTCCTTGGCCTCCCAGTCCCTCTTAGTGGACGCCACAGTTCCCTTATCAATCTCCAGGGTAGGAGAATCATTTTTCATGCTAGATTTCTTGGGGATTTTAGACTTAGACTCTAGAATAGGGGTCCCCATAAGAAAATTTCCTTGATTTTCAACAATTTTGGGTCCCCCTTTAGGGCTTTTGGGAGTTGATATTTTGGGGGAACTAGAAACATTTTTGCCCTTTCCCTTGACAGTAGAGGTCGGGGCTGAAGGAGAATCCTCCAAAAGACTGACTTTGATTTGCTTGGGTGGTCATAATGCCAAATGCAAATGATACAGCCTAAGGATGAACCCTTGGTGGAGAGGGATTGATAGATGGTTAGGGTTCTTAGCCTGAGTCTCCTTGACAGATCGAATGGAATTCTCAAGAGATGAAAGAAAAAATAAGGGAAAGATAAGTTTCAACCTATTCCTAAAATGATTGAGCAAGGCAAAATGGTAATGATAAAATACCTTGAAGTGACCCTCCAATGTAAAGTATTTCATTATCATGAGGTAGACTTGCCCCCATGAAGCAAGCAACTTCTCTCTCTCAAAAATGCCATGAAGCTTGACATCTGCTTCCCCCTCTTTAAAGAACAACCCCATATTTTTGGGATCCGACACCTTACTCCTACAATTGTGCTTCTTATCCTTAATAGGCTACCCCATGGCTTGCCCTATTATTTCCTTCAAAACTTCAAAGCTAATATCCCCCACATGGACCTGCCTATTATCATCCCAAGAGTCAGCGAATTGTCTAGACAGATTCTCATTTTGGCTTATCATGGCTTCCAGAAAGGAGGCCACTTCACCTTCCTAAATGATGTGCCTCATCGTGGGATCCTACCTAAGCTGTTTGGGCGAGGTCAGCTCAATTTTGACAATATCACCACCCATTCTATAAGCATGTAAACTATTAAGCAACCAAGACAAGAGAAAATTGTAAAGGCAAATTTTGTGAGGATGCCTTCCAGAATGCGCATAAGGATAAATAATTCCACTTGTGCAATCTCGTCACTTCAAAGGGCTTGAAATCTCTGAATTAAATTTGAAGTAATTATTCAGGTGATATGCAGAGCCCTTGCCACCCTGGTTCTCCTTCTCAAAAAAGACCCACGCCCACCACCACATGTGAAAGTAAATATCACTGAAGATAGGGATGGAAAGAAAATAATTACTACCGTGCTAGCTTGTCATCCACTCTTCTCTCCATGTGGTATCATGCCACTGCAACATCCATTTATAAATCATCCTCTAGGTCAGTCTTCTCTCATCCACCTCATTATTCCTACCGAAAGATTTGAATGACGCCAACATTATTCCCGCCCCGATGGGTTTGAATTCCAATAGCTCTATCCTTGTTAAGAGTCTTGTTGCCCCCTGCATAATAAAATATTACCAACTACACATCCAAAATGCAAAGGAAAGGGAGCCCAACCCTCCCACCAAAACACTTGCCACAGACTAACTTAAGTACCATTGCATCCATCTTTTTTAATAAGGATTTGAATTCTGCAGGGTAGACTTGAGGAATATCTCCGACACCACCATCCATTTCTATTAATCCCGAGGTTGGCCATGGCATCCGCCACAACATTGCCTTCCCTGTAGGTGTGTGATACATTGTAATCTTCTAGGGCATTAAGGAGCAGGCGAATATCTCCCACTATATCAACCAAATTCCAACCAAGACTGGTCAACCCCAAAGCAACATTGACAATCATCTATGAATCCCCCTCCACATGCAAATGCCTAATATTCATAGAAAGAGGAACCTTAATACTTCAAAGCATAGCTAACGCATCAACCTCATTATTGCTCTTAATAGCTAGCCCCCAATGTGGGCAGCCAAAAACATCCTTGATTCAAATCTAATTATGCCTCCTCCATTGAACTCTCTAGGATTCCCTTTGGTTGCTCCATCAAAATTAAGTTTGAACCAACCTTTCTGTGGTAGAGTCCAGTAGGTTCTAGCCCTAGCAATCTTCTTGGAGTTATCTGTGGTAGATACTCAGATTGACAACCCATTGTTGTATCAAATTTTGATCTTCTTGCCCTAGGGGATTCCCTACCACTTTGAACTTGCAAGAATTGATGTTTTCAGCAAGCAGTTTAGAAAAGGCTTGGAAGACCTCCATAGGAGTTCTAAATTTCTCTCTAAATATTCTATTATTGCATTCCCTCCATAAATTCCATGCAAGATGAGGGAGAATTTGGAACCATAGCTCCTTAGTCATCAGGAATGTGGGTTGAAAGGGTGGTCTCCATGCTCTGACAAGAGTAGCCACACTATCATTGGAAACCCAAGACATATTCAGCCTCTGCATAGTAAGATCCCACACCTCCCATGAGAAGTTGCAAAACAAAAGGAGGTGAGTGACAAACTCCTCCTCTTCACCACATAGGACACACCAATTGGGCATCTAAAACCCTCTCTCTTTTAAATTTTCTAAGGTCAGGATTTTATTATGAATCAAGGTCCACCAAAAGAAATTAATTTTGGGTAAGACCTTAGGAAACCAAACTTTCCCCACAAGCTATCATCCCTCAGGTCTAATAGTAGTCCATAGGCACTCTTCACAGTGAACATGCCCTTGTTATCTTTGTTCCACACCATCTGATCCTATTTAGGAAGTAAGGAAAGCTTGAAATTGTTCAACTCCCTTTGTAGTTGGAGTGCCACCTCTTTGTCCTCATTATGATCCATAACACAATCTATGATACCCTTCTAGTTTCTTATGAACCCTTGTCCTCTAATGCAGTTAGCAACTCTGCTTCCAAAGAACCTTCTGGCTCTATCAGCAATCCTGCCATAATCTAGCTCCCTAAGAGGAATGTCCTTCAACCATCTATCCTCCTAGAAGCTAACATGCCTACCTGTAGACACCTAAAATTGACTATATCTTATGACATTACATTTTGACATATTTTCTTCTAAGTCCCCTTCATGACCCATTCCATCACTCTCATTAGTTAAATAAATTATATTTATTTAACTAATTCCTCTCATCCATTTATCCTTCTCTTACATCAAATTAAATAAATCTTATTTATTTAATCTCATTTTCCTCCATCATCCACTTTAAATAAATTAAATATTTATTTAAATACCACTTGTCTCTCATGATTTAAATAATTTTATTATTTAAATTACTTATTCCCACTTACATCCCTATTTTTATCCTCATTCATTGTGCGTCATAAGAAATCCCTCTCCAAAATAAATAAAAAATCTAATTTATTCCCACTATTCTCCTAATTTTGGCCTCTTGTCATACCCATTTAATGTGCGTCATAAGCACTAAAATTGCCTTTCAATCCTAGCCATCCACATCACACAATTGGCTTCTAATCTTGGCCATTCATTTGATTCCCTCTCTTTCTATAAATTGAAACTCTTATTTCAATTCCAAACCCTCCCTCACTCAGTGACTTAGTGACTCAGTGACTTAGTGACTCACTCACTGACACAAGTCATTTTCATGCAATTCTTGAGCTCTATTATGCTGCAACGGTGAGCAATCAATAATCCTTTGACATCCTGCATTCTTATGCAAGATCGAGAAGAGCCATGCAGATAAATCAAACCTAGCTTGAAGATTGGTTTGCTTTATATTTATGTTTTCATTTTCATGCTAGTTTGTGCTTTATGGTGCTTTTTAGGGTTTAGTTAGTTTGTTGTTTTTGACACTAAATCTGATTTTCCCTAGCTACAAAATGGTGAACCCAACGTGAATCCTTTGATCTAGCTTGCTTTTTGCAAGTTTTGTTAACTTTTTGTTGCAGGTTTATGCCATTTTTGGAAAAAAAACCCTAGGTTTTAAAGATTTTATCATATCTTTCAAACGACTGCGAATTTGGCTACAATATTTTAATAGAAGTTTATGGATCATCTCAGGAAGCTATAGAAGAAAAATCATGTCTTTATCATCAGTTTTGAATGAGTTATAACGATTTTAGATTTGTTCATAAATTCACATTTCTAGGCGCAAATCAAGGAATTTTTCTAACTTTTTTATATTTCTGGAAAGGCCTCAGAAAATTAGTAGGGGTCTCTTCTCTGATTTTTTAATTTTCAGGTCAAAAATGTTTCAAAATGATCAAATCTATGTTACTATCTAAAAAAAATATGTATCTGAAATTGCAATCTTCTGATGAGCTTATCTTTTTATGGCTGCATTATAACATTATTTTCTAATTTTTTTCAGGGATTTGGTTTTGTGCTAACACTTTGATTGCAACTATCTCATTTTTGAAGACTAGAAATTCAAACTACTAACGGATTGTGTGCAGCACCGCTTGTCAAAGAACAAATTTTTATGCTCTCACCTTGTGCAAACTCGGTGATTAGAAGCTAGACCCATCTCTTTTATGTTGTTAATCCCTTAGAGGGTCTGCCTCCTGATTTATGAGAGGGAATGACCCAAGCGGTACTTTCATTTTGGTCTGCTATATAAATAATTGTGGTTGTGACGAAAGTCATCAATCCCCTAGTACCGCTGTTCTATACCGACAAAAGTCTCCCTTAGTATCCATGTGATGTGTAAAAACCCTTTCTGAGGGCTGGGAGGCCTCTTAAATGAGCGAACCGTTGCATGTATAGACATCAGATTATCTTGAAACATTGACTAGAAACCACTTGTTGTAGAGGCCAAAAACCTTTTTTGCTTGCTGGTGCAGAAGGTTGGACCTCCAAAGCTGCCCTACATGTACTATTCAGGGTAGAGACAAAAAATCCCTCAGTTCATAAGATCTCCAGATCTTTGGGGTAACAGATTTGGTGTGCCCGTGCTGTGGTGGGGGAGCCGGTGTTACCAATATCTCTAGTTGTCTACCTTATCTCAGTATTAGGAGTAATCCAAGTGGGGACTCAGCAAGTAGTATCCTCTTTCCAGCCTAGGTTGTGCATGCTTACAAGTGTTTTCAAATTTGTTGAGACCATTGTAAATTTGGGGCCAATCTAGGCCCCCATTCATACTTTTACTCTAATTTTATATCAGAGTCATCCAAAACATTATGTCTGTTGTGTTTTGTGTGTGTGTTAAAAAAAAACTACCATACACCATACCTCGAATCTATAACATTCCAACCTTAACTCATGTTAATCATATTCTCATCCTTACCTAGTCCAATCTTCATTCGTCAAAATGGTTGTGACATCAACAAATCTAGGCCAAATCCAAAACCATACATACTTCAAGGTGACTCAAAATTTACTCCTAATGATGATGAGGATCTTGTAGATTTTGAGGCATACTTGGAGGAACAAACCAAAATCCAAAGACTTCAATCTATGAGTAACTCCATCCCAACACTAGAGCCAAAGATCATAGCACAAGAACTACAAGGCATTACCCAAACCTTTCACCAACTAGAACAACCCCTAAACCAACAAATCATACAATGATTACAAACCATTATCCAACCACTTCAACAAAACCAATCACCACAAATACAACTCCTAGTCGAAATCCAACAACTCATGCAATATCGATCTCCAAATCTTCCACAACACGAACATGCTAGTATTAGTCAATCCTCACACCAAGATTACAAATACTTAAGCCATCCTAATGCTACTCTTGACAAGGGAAATACCATCTCAAGTTTGGAATCATACACCAATCCATCTACTTGTCCTCTGTCACCATCCAATAGAATACCTATACCAAAGCATACTTGTCCTACACCAACACCACCATCAAACTTCCCAAGCTCTAATGCATCAACCAAAAAATCCTTTGACGATTTTCTCCAAAGACTTCTAGCACGGAATAGACCATCCCCATGTCAAGCACCCATTGATGAACCTATCCAAGAGTCATGCACTTCCATTCAACCAAGCTAAGAGCTATGTCAAGAGATTTATCCTAATCATGAGGAAACATTAACCCCTCATTCTAATCAAGATCTAAGCCCTTCTAATGATCCCACTCATAACACACTTGGTCCTATTCATGATCAAGCTCCCATCTATGATCTAGATCCTACCTATGATCAAGAAGGCCATGATGATCCCCTTAGCCAACTCTATGCATTCCATGGTCAAGAGGTTATCACTCCACCTACCCATGATCCCCAAACTTCCACATCTCATGATGAGACACATGCCTCCCAAGCATAAATAGAAGATCAAACAAATAACTTGGATCTAAATGAACATAATGATAATCAAGATCCTAATGATCTTTCCACATCTACTATCAACCCCATTTCAAGTCCACCTTCATTCATGAATGTTCCTCCCTAGGAACACAACAATCTTTATCCACCACTTCACCTTCTTCATCCAATAAAGAACTCAAGTCTAGTTCCCAAACTACACCTAGTCCCATTGTCCATTGCATACTTCAAAACATGAACTACCAAGATAAAGGCTTAGGCCTTCATGAACAAGATATTTTGGAGCCCATCCATGTCAAAGTCCCTCCCTGCTCATATGGCCTTGGATATACACCCCAAGGTAAACAATCTAAAGATGTTGGTAATTCCTCCATTCCTCCTAAGTCCACCACTTTCTATCATAAATCTTATCATACTCCCAAAACATATGTTGCCATTCCACCTCCATCATCTTACAAATGTCAAAAAGATGTGACCATACTTCTTCCACCATCCACTTTACCTCCACTTCTTCCAACTCCTAATATCCCTCCATCCACTTTACCACCATTGCTCTCAACACCTAATATCCCTACCATCCATAAAACCCCTTATATTCCTAATCATGACCAACAAATGCATGCATTGTCTAAACATGAAGCTTCCACCATGCCCGTGGGATTCAAAAATACAAAAATGGATGCCTCTACCTATAAATCCAAAAATCCTAAAGGTCCTCATGCCTTAGGACATCAATGCAAAAATTCAAAGAAAAATCCATCCAAAAGGCTACCCAAGCCCATACCTTCAAAAGAAAAGTCTAAAACTAAAATGGTGTGGGTCCCTAAACAAAAAGAAAGCAAGTCAAATGAGGCATCCACCTCTCAAAAATCCCACTCCATTCAAAAGTTTCAAATTTCTAAATCCCACAATCAAAATAAAAATCATAAAAATACTAGGTCTATGTGGGTTCCTAAAGCACTAAATCAACCATCTCCTAAGCAAAAATCTCCATTGCTTCCTACGCCACCTCTAAATCAAAAGCTTCAATGTCTATCATGATGTGTGCAACCAAATTGGTCATGGTCCCCTTCCATTCCGCAACATTTCCACATACATCCATCTCTCCATCTTTCACTATTATCCTACATATCTTCACCATCATCTTCTTATGGTCCATGCTTTTGGATAAACCTTTCATCCATCCCTTTTGCATAAGCCATACATAATTCACATCATAATCCATTATCCTTTCCTCCATAATCCACTATCCACCTAATCCACCTCCCTTTCATGCAATTCCTTACCAACATTGGTGAGCATAATGACCTGACATGGTCCATGCGATAACATCCATCTCTAATGGGACTATCACCTTTCATGGAACTAGACACTTGAGTCCCTCCTATCCATATTCCCCTTCTTCCATCCAAAAATTCAAAAATTCAAAAAAAAAGTAAAGAGAAATCCTTTCGTCCAACGATGAAAACCACCCTTGGTGGCACCTTGGATAAGTACCATGATGAAAAACTAGCAAACAGGCATCATGTGTAGTATGATCTTCTATGTCACTTACACTTGGGGGTACATTATCTCATCCACACAATCATTTCTATCCTATCATACCATTTCCATACCATATCCTATCTTGCCTTACCATCTTACCATCCTTGGCCATCATACCCATATACTTATCATATTGAGTCCATTCATCCTCTCTTCCTCTTGGCAACATAGTCTTTGGAGATCACATCCTTCCCCCCTTATGATGCATAACCCATCTATCTATCTTGCATACATCCACTTCATTTACTATCGCCCTTTCATTTATCCAATCCTACTTCCATCCTTGCACCTAGACTTGGTTTTCCCTTGTCATTGGTATCTAGCACAAAGGCTATCCAAATTATCATCCAATGCCATCACAAAACATTTCAAAAATCCAAAAAATCAAAACATATCAAAACCCCAAAAATAAAATATTCCAAAAATTCAAAAAAATAAAACATTCCAAAAATCCAAAAAAAAATTAAATATTCCAAAAATCCAAAAAAAATACAACATTCCAAAAATCCAAGCAATAAAATCAACCCAATCATCAAATCATTTCTTCAAATCAATTTTTCCAATCAATTCAATCAATCAAAACAATCTTTATCAAATCATTTCTTCTAATCAAATCAATTCATCAATTCTCCAAATCATTCTTCTAAATCAAAATCAATCAAACCAATCCAAGCCATGATCTAAATGCAAGTCACCCTTAATCCATACTAATCTAGTCAAACCAATCGACACACATCATCCAATCACATCCTTGCTTTTGTTCTAATCTTGTTGTGAACCAAATCAATCAATCAACATCATCAAAATCAATGGGATATATCATTCTCGCATCCTTGTGTTGATCTAGGGATATATCATTCCCCGCAATGACAACACTATCTAAATCAATCAATCAATTGTCTTATACAGGATGTTGCATTGTCGAAACCAGACCAAGCATCTTATATGACATGTTTCATTCCTAAAACCAGACATTATCATTATCATCATCATCGATCAAATCAATCAATCAATCACTTAATCATTTGTGCATGATTGTTTGCTTGCTTGTGTGTGTTATCATTTTTATATTACATTTGTATCAAATCTGAATCATTCCAAGCTAATATTCATATCTTATATCTAGACAAGGTTGTATTACACTAGGGCACAAGACACATCGTCACCTTGGTCCTTATACCTTGGTGCATAATGTCTAGTGCTATATCAAACATCATGGTTTCTCACCTTCATTGCAGCATAATGCATCCTTCGCTTTCTTCTATCCATTCCCTTATCTTTCTCTTTGACCAATCCCTTTCATTTCAAGATCCTACTTGTGTTTGTCCAACCTACTTATCCTCTCAAGGGGGCATCATCATCCTACCCACTTTCGTCCTCTATCCATACCTTAGCTTCTTTGAAATGATGTTACTCAACATAAATCTCATCATCTCTAACATCATCTTAAAGAGGGGCAAAATGTAGACACCTAAAATTGACTATATCTTATGACATTACATTTCAAGATATTTTCTTCTAGGTCCCCTTCATGACCCCTTCCATCACTCTCATTAGTTAAATAAATTATATTTATTTAACTAATTTCTCTCATCCATTTATCCTTCTCTTACATCAAATTAAATAAACCTTATTTATTTAATCTCATTTTCCTCCATCATCCAATTTAAATAAATTAAATATTTATTTAAATACCACTTGTCTCTCATGATTTAAATAATTTTATTATTTAAATTACTTATTCCCCCTCACATCAGTATTTTTATCCCCATTATTGTGCGTCATAAGAACTTCCTCTCCAAAATAAACTAAAAATCCCATTTATTCCCACTATTCTCCTAATTTTGGCCTCCTATAATACCCATTTAATGTGTGTCATAAGCACTAAAATTGCCTTTTAATCCTAGCCATCCACATCACACAATTGGCTTCTAATCTTGGCCATTCATTTGATTCCCTCTTTATCTATAAATTGAAACTCTTATTTCAATTTCAAACCCTCCCTCACTCACTGACTCATTGACTCACTGACTCACTGACTCACTCACTGACACAAGTCATTTTCATGCAATGCTTGAGCTCTATTATTCAGCAACAATGAGCAATCAACAATCCTTCGACATCCTACATTCTTATGCAAGATCAAGAAGAGCCATGGAGATAAATCAAACCTAGCTTGAAGATCGGTTTGCTTTATATTTATGTTTTCATTTTCATGCTAGTTTGCTCTTTATGGTGCTTATTAGGGTTTAGTTAGTTTGTTATTTTTGACACTAAATCTGATTTTCCCTATCTACACTACCATCTCCAATCTTCCTCCTGACTCCTTTGCGAAGGAGTCCCCTAGTTTTTAGCATCCCATTCCAGATGACAGAACCTTTAGGAAGGCCAAGATCAGCAAGCAATCTATAGCCCTGGTCTCCACTAAGATATTTAGCAGTCATAATATCTCCCCAATCCTTGTTCCCTTGGATCAGATTCCAACCGATCTTAGTCATAAGTGCCTTGTTCATGAGGTGAATTCTTCTTAATCCTAATCCACCTTGATTCTTGGGGCTGAAAACTTTCTCCCAACCTATAAGAGCAATTCTCCTTTTCTCCTCCACCCCAGACCAAAGAAACTTCTTCAGAATTTGTTCTATCTTCGTAGCAACACATCTTGAGATTTTAAACAAATTGAGAAAATAAGTAGGGATGCCTTGGAGAGAGGCTTTAAGAAGTTGAAATTTCCCTTCTTTACTCAACAATGAGCCTTTCCAACCTGCCATCTTCCTTTGCATTCTCTCTATGATCAAGTTCCAATACTCAAAGGTAACTTTGGTGGTCGTGAGAGGGAGTCCAAGGTAAGTTTCCAGTAGACAAGCACTAGAGCAACCAAGGACTCTTGTAATTTTTTGTTGGAACACTTACGGGGTGTTTAGGAAATAGATATGTCTCTTTTCAAAATTGATAGTTTGTCCTGAAGCCGCTTCATAATCTTTGAGAAGACCTTTCCACCTCCAGGCCTCAACCACAAAAGCAATCCCAAACAAAATAGTGTCATCCACAAATTGTTGTATAATTGATGCCTGGGCTATGGAAGCAGGTTCAATACCATGAAGAGCACCACTCCCCAACAAATTACAAGCATTTCTTCCAAGCACCTCAACCAACAAGATGAAGAGGTAAGATGTCAAAGGGTCCCCTTGCCTAAGACCTCTTCCAAATGAGAAAATCCATGAGGGGAGCCATTGACCAACACAGAAAATATGACTGTGGAGACACATTCTTTCACCCAATTGATCACCTGGTCTTGGAATCCAAATCTCCTAAGGACATTGAACAAAAAATCTCAATTAACCCTATCATAAGCTTTGGAAATGTCAAGTTTAAAAATCATATCTGGGGTGATGCTCTTAGAAATAGAGTGTACGATTTCATGAGTAGTGATGGTCACATCAAGGATTTGCCTACCTGGAACAAAGCCTTTCTGATTGGTAGCTATGAGCTTATCCAAGAGAGGTTGTAGTCTGAAGACCAGGAGCTTAGTGAAAATCTTTTAGACAGTGTTACAGAGGTTTATAGGTCTAAAATTAGTCATGGAGTTGGGCTCAGATTTCTTTGGAATCAGAGCTATGAAAGTGTTGTTCAACTACCGTAGAAGCTTACTAGTTCTAAAAAATCTCTAGCCGCATTAGTCACATCTTTCCCAATCACATCCCAGAATGTTTGGAAAAAGGCTGGGGGGAAACCAAGAGGTCCTAGGGCTTTGAATGCCTCCATGGAGAAGACCACCACCTGAACTTCCTCCTCCATGACTGGTTTAGTCAAGAGGTTGTTGTCATCCTCAGATAAGATGGTAGGAATGGAGTTCAGAAGAGCCTCATTCTCCCAAGAGGGAAAGTTAGTAGGATGGGAAGCCAGGAGGGACTAAAAATAATTGGAAGCTAGCTTCTCGAGCCCTTCATCTTCCTCAACCACAACCCCATTCTCATCCAGGAGTCTACTGATTGTATTTCTCTTCCTATGCCAAAGTGTGGATTGATGGAAGAAGGACGTATTCCTATCCCCCTCCCTCAACCATTGAACCCTAGATTTTTGTTTACAATATAGCTCTTCCTCCTTCAGGGTCATTAACCATTCCTTTGATAGAGAATTATCTAGAGTCTAAAGCTCCCCTGAAGAATCACCTTGTTCTATCCTATTTTGGACATCCAACAACTAACTCACAATATTCTTTTTTCTGACCAAAACATTCCCAAAGGTATACTTGTTCCATCCCTTAACTCTATTCCTCACATTAACAAGTTTTTGAACCAACCTGTACATAGTCAGACCCTGCATAAGAATTTTTCACCAATCAATCAGGCAATTTCTAAACTTAGGATGAACCATCCACATCATCTCAAACCTAAATGGAAAGGGTGGTCTGATGTTCCTCTTAGGTGCCAATGGATAAATGCACGAAGATGAGTCCACTTAAGGTGGAAGTTACAGACTTAGAAAAAATCCTAAAATTGGGTAAATAAAAACAAGATCCCACTTTTTATGAAATGGGATCCCGTTATGCTTCGGGATCCTGAGCCAAAAGCGGGATCTCATTTTCTAGAAACGGGATCCCATTTCAAAACGAGATCCTATTTTTAGAATGAGATCCTGTTTCATAAAATTTAAATTTCTGACCCAATTTTTGCTATGGGTTTTGGGTCGGAAAAAAGGCTTGGGAACCCGACCCTTGGCTTTGGACCTGGTTTGACCTGCAAGTTGAAGGTCATGTCAATGTCACAACAAAATAGTGACTTTGGGCATATGTCTGAAGGCCTTTTTTGCAGAATTTTTTGACAAAATTAAAACCCATTATAGATGAGACAGTGTAGAGTCCAAATATGTAATTTTTTTACAATTGGATTATTTTTCTATTTTTCAATTAATTTTTGATGAAACAGGTCCATAAACTTGAATTATCAGGGTTTTTTAATAACTTTTTATCAAAAAAAATTTGAAAACAAATTGTATGAAAACGTACTTCAGACAATTCTTTTCAATTTGAAAAAAAAATTCAAAAAATGATAAGTTTAGGTCATCTTATGCGTGACGTACACGATTTTTTAAAACACCAAAAATGGCCAATAAACAATTAACAAAAAAATTATTCAATAAAAAATTACAAAAAATATGGAAAACGTGCTTTAGTGAGTTACAAATATTTTCCCAAAAGGATTTAGAAAAATATGATTATTTAGGTCAAAATATGGATGATGTACACGTGCATGGTATAGTAAAAAAAAGTGACTTTTAAATAGTGGTTTTTAGAAACGCCTATTAAAAATCAATTTGTATCATCTAGGTATAAAAAAATTACATATTTGGAAACTAGACTCTGAGCACTACATTTCATATTTACTGACTTTTTTCAAGATTTCACCTTTAAGTGCTTTAAATTTTTAGGTCAAATGTGACAAATTCTAAAAATCAGGGAAAACACTTCCACTTTTTGGCCAAAAAGTGGACTCAACTTCTTGCACACACCCCAATTTAAAAGCAAAGGATTGTGGTCCAAACCCACATGAGGAAGGGCAACCAAAATAACAAGGTTGGCTATGGTCCAATTGGAGGAGATTAAGACTCTATCAAGCTTGACCTGTATAAGATGTTTCCCTTGCCTTCTGTTAGACTAGGTGAAAGATTGGCCCACAAGTTCAATGTCCATAAGACTTGCATTGTTTAAGAACTCAGCCAGGTTAGCCATGCTGTCAGAATAATCAATGAGGCCACCCATTTTTTCAAAGGGGTAGAGAGGGGAGTTCAGGTCTCCCTTTATCATCCAATGAGTCCTCTTTGATAGCTTAATCTTGTCAAAAAAGTATTCCTAGACTTCCTTCCTCCATAAACGGGAATTCAGAGCATAGACATTGACAAGAGTCCACAAATTATTTTTACAAAAGAAAGAGACTTCAAGACAATACCTGAAATAGGAAACCATCGACCCCTGCAGATTCTAGTTCCACAAGGTGACAATGCCCCCCCAATGTCCCCTGAGCTTTACTGATGGCAAAGTTAGCATTGGGCTAGATATTTTTACAACCATTTTGAAATTTACCTTAGACATTTTAACTTCCTGCAACAAAAGAATATCCACCTTATTATCATAAATATAGTTCTTAACAAGAAACTATTTGTGAGGGATGTTTAGCCCTTAGATATTTCATGATACTATCCTCATTTCTTAGTCTACCTAGGAGGGACCACCAAGGTGGTCTACCTTCCATTAGCTATTTCCCTCGTGACCTCTCGCTGTCTTGTTTGCATGTGGGTCTTCCTTTGCCATGTTCCCCTCCCACATCCGCTATCTTTCTACTAGAGCCCTTCCCCTTTCTCCTCGTAGTGGACCAACACTCCAAGTCCTCCAAATTTCTGCTAGTGCCTGCTCCTAGGGACTGGGAGAAGTTATTCTCCATAATACTTGCCCCCATATTTATACCACATGTCCTTTGTTTAGGACTACTAGAAAGATTATCCTGATCATTCTCCTTGAGATTAATAGCCCCTTTCATAGGGGTGTCAGAGGTTTAAAAAATCTCCCCTTCCTTCCTATCCTTAGACCTACCACTTGGTTCTTCCACCTGGCCATTGGGACCCAATTCCTAGGAGTCCTTGACCATATTTTCAACTTGACCTTGCACCTCCCCATTAGACTCTAGACATTGGTCTCCCGCGCGGATGCTTCCACCTCAACAACCTTCACCTGGGAAACCAGTGTTGGGAATTAAGGTGTCTCAACCTTAGTAATTCCTTGCATTATTTATGTTTGTATTTATTAATTCATTCCCTATGTTGTAAATTAATTGTAAATTCCATATTGTCATATTGTGGGATGTGGCACGGTGATGTGTCATCATACATGGAAGATGACAACTTGTAATTTTGTCCTCACATGAGGAGATAGCTGTCCCACTTTATGGTAGGAGTATTTTCCCATGTGTCGGCATCTTAGATGTTGTGTAAGGGAATGTTTGACCGAAACGGTTATGACAGATTCCTATGACAAAGTTATGACATGTAAGAGTCAGAAATAGAAGCTTGTAAGACAGATGAAGACATGTGTCATGATGCATCTTTTAAAATGGCATATTTGGGCACCCCAAGGTGGACTATGACATGTTGTAAAGGAATATGCTATCTATAGCCTATCTATGATAGATTCTCTTACAGTTGTAAGTTGTAACCGCTATGACAAATTCTATGACAGTCGTAAGAGCATCTATCATAGCCCATTTTGGAAATAGGCGACCTCTTTGGGATGGGAGCTATGGACAAGTGCTAGGAATATTCTACAATGTTGACCAAGTGTCCTTAGGTGTGGGTTTTGGGCCATGAGGCCAAGTTGGACACCCATTCCAAGATAAGACCAATATTACCTTGTATATTCTAAACAAACAGGTGCTTGGAGAAAGAGATGTATTACAGTTTTGACAGGTACTGTTATGCTGCCAGTTTGTCTCTAGATATGAGTGTCAAAGACTCATGAGAGCTTGTATTGCAAGTGTGTTGTAAACAATCTTTATTTTGATAATACATTGTGCAGGTTTTGGAGTGTGGGGTTTTTCACCCGATAAGGGTTTTCCCACGTATATCTTGTTTCTCTCTTCTTCTGTCTCACCTTCTCTGTTATGTGTTTGCTACAATATCTCATGTTAATGGTTGAATATTGCTGTAATAGTTAGGATAAATTTGAATTTACACTCTCCTCCCCTCATTAGATTAGTGTAGGAAGCGATTTCCGCACACCTAGCTTCCTTTCAGTTGGTATTAGAGCCTAGCCAATTTTTGGTTCTAGTTGCTGGGTAGGGGTTTTTTGAGCTAATTGTAGGTTGAGTGGGAGTCTTGTGTAGAGTATTCTATATCTTATTGCAGCAAGGAGATGGCAACCACATCCGGAAGGTTAGATGTTGAGAAATTCAATGGCACTAATTTCAAGTTGTGGAAATTGAATATGGGGGACCTACTTGTTGATCGTGACCTATGGGAAATGGTATCTAGTGTAAAACCTGCAACAATGCAACAAGTTGATTGGGACCTCAAAGATCAAAAGGCTAAGGGTCTCATTAGACTCTGTTTAGCTAAGTCTGTTCTGTTGAACATCCATGAGGAGAAGACAATGAAGGATCTTTGGAAGAAGTTGGGTGATGTTTATCAGGCCAAGTCCTAGGTGAACAAACTCTTCCTGAAAAAGAAGTTATTTTCTCTGAAGATGGAAGACAAAGGATCTGTTGCGGACCACATGAATGCTTTCAACATGATCGTTGCATAGTTGACATCTGTGGGTGTGAATATGGAGGAGGAGGATCATTGCATGACCCTGCTTTGTTCTTTACTAGATTCGTGGGATCATCTTGTAATAGCTATCGGAAGCACCACTACCACCTTCAAGATGGAAGATGTGGCATCCTCGATGTTATCTGAAGAAATGAGGAGGAAGACATCCAAATCAGCCAAAGAGGCTCTTGCAGTTCGTGGAAGACCCAAGGAGAAAGGGAAGAAGAAAGACAAGAAAGCTGAGAAGGGTAGATCCAAATCCCGTGGGAGATCCAAATCTCCTGGAAAGTCCAAGGCTCTTTGTTGGAACTATGGTAAAATTGAGCATTTATGAAAGGAATGCAAAGAGGAGAACAAAAAGAAGAAGAAAGCTCTTGATTCACATTCTGACAAGTCACAAGATGATGGTGATGCCTTAATTGCCGCCCTGGCCACCCATGCATCTGCTAATGTGTGGTTGATTGATTCTGGTGCATCATTCCACATGACCTCACATCGAGATTGGTTTACCAAATATAAAGAGTTTGATGGTGGAAGAGTGTACCTTGGTGATGACTCTCATCTGAAGATTGTTGGTCATGGAAGAGTCTCAAACTGATTCCCTGATGGACAAGTGAAGGGGATCACTGGAGTTATGCACATTCAAGGCCTTGCATGGAACCTAATTTCTGTAAGTATATTGAATGATGCAGGTGTGCAGGTTGTCTTTTCAAAGGATGGATGCAAGATGACAAGAGGATCTATGGTGCTTGTGAAGGGTACTCAGAGGGGTACTCTGTTTCAACTGGAGGCATGCACTTCATAGTGAAATAGTTCTTCTGACTCAAGGAAACAAGTTGTTGTCACTTCATCCCCACCATCTAAACATACAGTGAAGAAATCTGTTGTAACTGGTTCTGATGGTTGTGCACATGCTTTGGAATCTAAGCTTCCTATTGAAAAGACTATGTTATGGCATTTGAGATATGGCCACATTGGTGAGAAGGGTCTGCGTACTTTGAAAAATAAAAACATTATTGAGGGGTTAAATGATTGTAATCTTGAGTTTGACATTTGAGAACATTGCATTTATGAAAAGCAAAACTGTGTTTAGTTTTACTCTAGTTCTCACAAGTCTTCTGGTGTATTGGATCTTATTCATTCTGATGTGTTTGGTCTTGTGAATGTTCCTCCCATTTCAAAATCTGTATATTTTGCATCTTTCATAGATGATTACAGTAGAAGGACATGGGTTTATTTTATCAGAAGCAAGACTAAAGTCTTTAGTCAGTTTAAGGAGTTTAAAGCCTTTGCTGAAAATTAGACTTGTAAAAAGATTAAGTGTTTGAGAACTGACAATGGTGGTGAGTTTTGTTCGGCAGAGTTCGATAAGTTCTGCAAAGAGCAAGGGATTGAAAGGCATAAGACAACTCCATATACCCCGCAACAAAATGGAGTCGCAGAGAGGATGAATAGGACACTGATAGAGAAGGCTAGGAGTATGCTTAGTGGAGCAAGCCTCGAACAAAAGTTTTTGGCTGAAGCTGTTGCCACTGCTTGCTATCTGGGAAACAGATCTCCTATATCATCTCTTGTTGGAAAAACACCTATGGAGGTGTGGTCTGGTAAGAAGCCTTTAGTAAGGCATCTTCATGTTTTTGGTTGTGAGGCATATGCTCATGTGCCTAGGGAGAAATGGTCTAAGTTGGAGAACAAGGTTGTTAAATGTATCTTCATTGGCTATGGTATCAATGTGAAAGGATACAAGATTTGGGATCCCGTGACTAAGAAAGTGTTGTATAGCAGAAGTGTTATCTTCATAGAGCTAACACCCTCTTCCGTTGTTCTACAGCCAGAACAATCAGAAAAGAAAGAAGATGCAATTTAGTTTCCTTCTACCCCTGAGAAGACTGAATCGACAAACCTTGTGAGGCCTAATGATGAGGAGAGCTCTAGTAGCTCTGGAAGTGAAGAAGAAGAAGTAGAACCTCAACCTTAACCATTGAGGAGGTCTACGTGAACAAGAAAACAACCTAATAGGTTTGGTTATTCATTACTTGATTCTAGTTGTGCTTTTGCTTTACTTTCTAACACTGATGAGCATAGAACTGTGAAAGAGGCTATGGGCATGAAAGATGTAGGTTCCTGGAAGGAGGGCATAGAAGATGAGATGGCTTCTTTGGGAAAGAACAAAACATGGGACTTGGTGCCTTTGCCTAATGGATGGAAACCTGTTGGTTGTAAATGGGTGTTCAAGAAGAAATTCAGTGCAGATGGCAGTGTTGAAAAGTACAAGGTTAGATTAGTTGCGAAGGGGTACTCACAAGTGGAGGGAATTGATTATGGTGAAATTTTCTCTCCTATTGCAAAGCTGACATCCATTAGATTTTTGTTATCTCTTGCAACTGCTTATGATTTAGAGATAGAACAAATGGATGTGATGACAACTTTCCTTCATGGTGATTTGGAGGAAGAAATCTACATGTCACAGCCAGAGCATTACATAGAGAAAGGTAAATAAAATTGGTTTGCAAGCTTAAGAAGTCTTTGTATGGTTTGAAGTAGTCTCCTAGGATGTGGTACTTGAAGTTTGATGCCTTTGTGTTGTCAATTGGTTATCTGAGATTGAAATCAGATCATGGTGTGTATTATAAGTTTGATGGTGATCGTATTCTCATTGTTGCATTATATGTTGATGATATGTTGCTCATTGGGAAGGGTAAGAATATGATTTCTAATTTTAAGTTTCAGTTGGCAACATAGTTTGAAATGAAAGATTTAGGGGCAGCCAGGTACATTCTGGGAATGGAAATTAGAAGAGATAGAACTAACAGAAAAATTTGGTTAAGCTAGAGTAAGTATGTGAAGACCGTGTTGGACAAGTTCAGCATGGCAGATTGTAGACCAGTGAATGTTCCTGTTTCATTGGGGACAAAGTTGTCTACTAATGATTGTCTAAAATCTTCTAGTGAGGTGGAGGACATGAGTAGAGTACCTTATGCTAGTGTTATTAGAAGTTTGATGTATGCTATGGTTTGCACAAGACCAGACATTGCCCAAGTAGTGGGAGTCCTTAGTCAGTTTATGGTTAATCCTGGACAAGTACATTGGGATGTAGTTAAGCGAGTGTTCAGATATTTGTGGGGTACTTTAGTGTATTCCATTTTCTATCATAGAAATGCTATAGGACCTCTACATTCATTTTGTATTCATGGATTTGTGGATTCTGATTGGGCAGGTGACATTGACAGCAAGAGATTCACCAGTGCTTATGTGTTTACGATGTTTGGTGGTGCAATTAGTTGGATGAGTAAGTGACAACATGTGGTTGCTTTGTCCACTATAGAAGCTGGGTATATGGTTGCAACTCATGCTTGTAAGGAAGCCATTTGGCTTGTTGGTGTTTTCTTTTGAATCAGCAGAGGGTTTGCCAGTTCCAATGCATAGGCAGATTTAGCCAACTAATACAGGAGGTTGCGTGAGCTGCCTCCCCTTCACTTCTGGTTCTGCCGCACCAAGGGGGGCATCCCTATAGCTAAAGGTGTAACATTGACTAGCCCAATGACAGAAAGATTTAGCTTGACAACAACAGGCAGAATACTCTCGTCTGTGGACCAAGATGTGCATGATACATCACAAGGTTGGCAACATTCTTGGACATATTTGTCTGGTTGAGGATGAGAGTATGCAGGGGGCCTAATCCTACTCCTACAAACTAACAGGATGGAAGATATGAAAAGATGGATTTTATGTTTTGGATGCAAGACAGGGGGTTTTGGGTCATAACTACTAACACAGGAGCAGACCGGTGCCTATCTTAGGGCAAGGAGTCAACTAGACGTATACAAGAGAATGGATTGCATTTTGGATTCTAGTTTTAAGGGGTTAGATTGATGTTTGCCTTACAAACATCACCCAAAAATAGGTATTTTGCTGCCTCTACTTACATATATCCCAACTGACATACAACCTTCTCCATACTTCATCTAAAACAATTTAATCCACTCCTTGAATAGAAGTTAGAGATGAAGCATGTGATATAGAAATCCATACCCTAGAACCTGAGAAACCCTTAGTAGCCAGATTCAAAAGAAGGAAAAGCATGCAACACATGGAGACAAGGAGCTAAACAAATGCACAATGCATTTTTCATATTAAACAACAATGAAATTGGGAATGTCTGCAATATACATTCATGATGCAAATCGTAAACTCCAAAAATGAGATAAAACAGCAAGGAAATGCCCTATTTTTTGCTATTCACATAAAAATGCCCAGGTCTTCAACAACCACAAATGAGTAACACCATCTACTATATTGCATGTGTTCTATTATCTGTCTCTAAATTGAGTGTGTTCTTCTTCTGAATCTAAGCATCTAAGGGGTGTTTATGGTTCTAGAGTATGGGTTTATTGTATTGAATGCTTGATTTCTTACTTCTACTCAAGGGGTAGATTAAATGTTTTAGATCAAGTGTTGGGAGGAATGTACTGTAGTGAGGATGTTTGTAAGCAGATATAACTGAATACTTAGTCTTGGGAAGATCTGTAAGGCAGGTGCTAAACAAACTCCCTTGAAATCTAGTCTTTGGTATATGTTTATGCTGATCATTCACATGTGTATGTCTATTAACTCCAAGCCCTGGATAGGCACCAGTCTAGTCTTGTATTGAGGTTACACCCCAGGTCCTAGTTTTGCATCCAAATATAATATCAAATTTAAAACTTCAAAAACAAACCTTTAGGACCTTAGAAGTAGTTTTAGGATCAAAATCCTCTGTCTCACAACTGAACATAGGCCCAAAGCTAGCCCCTTTGCACTTATCTCATAGTTTTGTTCTACATAAAGGAGGATTTATCTGCTTTGTGTCAACATCCCCCAGTTCATAAGCATACATTATGGATGTTGAATAGGGAATAGCCCCTAGGTTTTGTAGAGCCTGAAGAAGAAGAGGAGATATCTATAGAGTCTATCTCCTACAGGGTTGGCCCCTGGCCCAGAGATCTTGTTGATCATTGATGGCTACCTTGTAGGGATAACTGGGATAAAGCATCCAGTCTGGGAAAAAACCAACAGATTTTGGCGACTCCGCTAGGGACTTTTGTGTAAGAACCCTGATTTAAAAGAAAATAATTCTTAATTGTAGGTGGCGACTCCGAACAACCTCCTAACCAGTAAAGTAAAAATTTGTATGCAAGGGAGAAGGTCCCTGCATAATCCTTTGTTTGAAGAATTATACAGAAAGATGATGTATAGGAAAAAGGGGACTATCCCAGCCAGTCATGAAGGTTCTCCCAGAAATAATGATAATATTCAAGACAATCTAGGATCTTCAAAGTGGACAATACCTTATTTTTCAAACACTAAGGCTGAAATCCAGGATGCATATGAGAGATAACAAGGTGGTGGATTAAGAATGAGGTCAGAAGTGTTCCAAGAAAGCCCTTTCCTAGATCCCCCTAACAGATTTGAAGAAGCTGAGTCCCCAAGGGATGATGATGACCAATATGAAAAGGGACCATCTTCTTCCATGCCTAGAGATGAACAATTAGCTGAAGAGATCAAGAGCCTGAGGGCTGAATTTGAGTATTTGTAGGCTGTGAAGATTAGAGATGACATGAGACGGAAAGTGCAATCTCTGAGAACCGCTCAACAAGATGCAGTCCCCACCCTTGATAATACAAATATGTTGAGAAACCAGCATAGAGATGAAGCCCATCATCAGCTAAATGATCAAAGATAGAATGTAAACAATGCTATAGTACCATTAATTAATGTGAGAAATCAAAATGCTGATAGAAATGTCAATATTAATCAGTTTGGTAGACAACCTATGTAGTTGGACAGATTTAGACAACTAGTTTTTGATGGCATTCTTGGTTACCCTAATCCCATTGACAAACATGTGAGGCCACAAGTGCCAAAATTTTTAGGAAATAATGTTGTATCAGGTGAAGACCACTTGAAATCTTTTCAGAATGTCATGGATAATTTTGAGGTTGAACATGAAGATGTTTTCATGAAATTATTTATGTAGTCCTTGGCTGATGAAGCTAGGGAATGGTATAAAGGTCTGCCTGAACGAAGTTTTTCAGCATGGGATGATTTCAAAAGGATTTTTGAGGAGTAGTATGGTGACAAGACTGACCCAAGCTTTTTTGTAAAGGAATTCACTAGTATCACTAAGGGGTCAAATGAGCAGGTTGCAGATTTCAATGCTAGATTTAGTAAAGTGTTGAATAAATTGCCACATCACATGAGACCTAATGAACCAATGTGCATAGTGTTGTACATAAATGCTTTTGATGCCAAAATAGTTTATGGGTTAAGGGATAAAGGTCCTGCTAGCCTCAAAGATGCTTTCAAAATAGCAACAAATATTGAAAATAACAGAAAAGCGTCTGGTAAGACAAACAAAAGAGATGGTGTAAAAATTTTGCAAAATACAAATACTAAATCTCAAAGTGTTCAAGGCAATGCATCTACTTCTGAGGATAAATTAGATAAATTGACAACTATTGTCAAGGACCTGAGCTATAGAATGGCTAAAAATTAAAAGGGGGTAGGTCCTGACAGGCAAGTTTACTAGAGGCAAGAAAGAAGACCATCATTACATGATATGCCATATAACACTAATTGGCATAATGGTAGACCCATTCTCCCAAACAATAACACAAATCCAAGGAATCAAAGTGTTAAGGAAACACCTGACCCTTTGAAGAAGGCTGTTAATATTGTTAATGACACCCCATGGTGCATAATATGTCAAATGCCTCACTCACAATCACAATGTATGATTGCTCAGTCCCTGTATAATGTCAATATGTTGTCTACAAATAGGGAGTATTCCTCTTATGATGCAGATGAAAGTACAAGTTATGGGACTCAAGTTTACCAGTGGTTTCCCTATGATGATGATGATGAAGATAACTATGCATATGCTCAGGACTCACACATTTTTCTGAATAACCTGAGGAGACCTTCTGATGAAGAGATTAGAGCCCTCACAGGTGCAGTAGTAGCTCAGGTCAAAAGTAACTATAACCTTAGAGGTATGGCTCAGGTTGGTAATCCACATCAACCAGAAGATACTTTTGTGAACCAACCAGTGCACAGTCATAAAAGGACTGAACCACAAAAGAAACAATCGAGCAATAATAAGCAAAATTTTAAGCAAAAAATAGGTCATGATTCTCAAGGATCAGAAAATAGAGTTCCTAGGGTTGAGGATCAAAACAAAAAATTTTAGATCAAAGATGACAGTCAGAGAGCCACAAAAATTAAAGTTGGATCATATCAAGATAAAAATAAAACTATAGATTAGGCTATAACTATTATACAAAATTATGCTCCATTTGACATAACTCAGGTATTGTTCCAGGTAAAGGTCTCTGTTCTATTGATGGAGCTAATGAAAGTTGAGGAGTTCAGAAATAAAACATTGTCCCTGATTTTAGGAGTACCCTGTCAAGCAAATCAGAATATTGAGACTCAGGGTAAGAAACAAGCTATGTGTATTGATGAGGATGAAACTCCTGAAGTATAGCTAGGGGTGACCATGACAAAGTGCCCCTCACAGGTTGAGCCATTTTATGTTTCCCTTGTTATTAATGGGAAAACAATCAGAAATTGTATGCTTGATTCTGAAGCATCAACAAATATCATGCCTTTGGCTATCATGCAATAAGCTGGATTGAAAATAGACAAGGCATGTGGAAAATTCTACGCAATGGATGCTAGAGAAGTACCAGTTATTGGAATTATGAAGGATGTGGATTTCAGGTTAGCAGCATATCCAGAAAAAACATATAGAATGAACATAATGGTGGTTGATATAAAGCCACAAAATGGTATGATGTTATCAAGAAGATGGGCAGCACGGATTGGTGGAAGTATACAATTAGATCTATCATATGCCATGATTCCAATGAATGGTAAAGATGTCAAACTGGTCAAAGAAGAAAGATCACTAGAAATAGTTGAGGATCAAGATTCAGAAGAGCATGTGTGTTTTGTTGATACTGACTGTGATAATTTCAAGGTTGTCTCTGATGACCAGGGAGGTAAGGGGAGAGACATTTGCATTCAAGAGCTTGACCAACAGGATCTATGGACCATGTATTTTGATGGAGCTTGTGCAAAGGAAGGGTCTGGTGCTGGAGTTGTGTTTTTGTCTCCAGCTGGTAAGCTTCTAAAATTCTCTTTCTTGCTGAAGTTTACCTGCACAAATAATATTGCAAAATATGAAGCTTTGTTACTTGGATTGAATGTGGCTTTGAAGCATGGGATTAAGATGTTGAGAGTGTTTGGAGACTCAAAGTTAATTGTTTCCCAGGTTAGAGATAAGTATGCTTCAAAAAACAAAAGGTTAAAACAATATAAACATGTTGTCTGGGATACAATTGAATTGTTTGATGCATTTTCAATAAGTTGGATTGAAAGATCAAAGAATGTCATGGCAGATTTTTTATCTAATGTGGCCATAAGGTCAGATGATATAACTCTGTCTGATGTTACAAGTGTTGAGGTTAAAATCAGACCTGCAGTACCAGAAAATATATGCAGTTGGCAAGTATTTGATGATGACAAAGATTTGTTGAGATTCCTACACTGCATAGATGAATATGAGAACCAATCGAGAGATTGATTTTCAAAATTTTGTAGAGGTTGTAGATGGAAAAGAGACTCTTTTGGGGAAAGAAGTAATTCAGTTAAAGGCAAACAAAATCCCCATAGGGTTGGTTGCTTTAGAAAGAGCATTTGACAATAGGGACCAATTTGTTACAAAGGCATCTCCTAAAAACAAGGATGACTTGGAGGAGATAAACTTGGGGACATCTCATGCCCCCCAAAAGGTATATATTGGCAAACAACTCAAACCACACATCAGGAACATGCTGATTGCATTGTTGAGAAAATATAGGCATGTCTTTGCCTGGTCATATGAGGACTTGAAAGCTTATAGAGAAGACCTATTCCAGCATGAGATCCCATTGAAGCCTGGAGCTAAGCCATTCAGGCAAAAACAAAGACCTATTAATCCTATTCTAGCTCCAAAAATGCAGGAAGAACTCAAGAAGCTTAGGGAGGCTGGAATAATTGTGCCTATTAGACATTCAACTTGGGTGTCTAATCTTGTTCTAGTTAGAAAAAAGAATGGTGATATTAGGCTTTGTGTTGACTTTAGAAATCTGAATGTATCCTCTTTAAAGGACAATTATCCTTTGCCTAACATGGAGGTTATGCTACAGAAAGTAACTGGATGTGAGCTTCTATCCATGATGGATGGATTTTCAGGATACAATCAGGTGAAGGTAAAAGAATCTGAACAATATAAAATTGTCTTCACCACTCCATGAGGGACATATGTATATGTGAGAATGCCATTTGGATTGAGAAATGCAGGTGCTACATTTCAGAGGGCCATGGATGTTGCTTTTGTAGGATTAATTGATTCAATCTTGGTTGTATATCAGGATGATCTGATTGCCTATTCAAAAAAGGAAGAGCAACATTGCATGCACTTAAAACAGATTTTTATTAGAGCACTGGAATATGGCATTTCACTCAACCCAAAGAAATGTGCTTTTGGGGTAGTGGAAGGAAAGCTTTTGGGACACATTGTTTCCAAGGATGGAGTAAGGATTGATCCTAAAAGGGTTGCTGCAATTGACAGGATTCAAGTTCCCAAAATAGTGAAAGGTATTCAATCCTTCTTTGGATAGGTTAATTTTGTTAGAAGATTCATCCCCAACTTTGCAGAAATCAGAAAAGATGTTTCTAAGATGTTGAAGAAGGGTGCAAGTGTCAATTGGGAAGGTGAAGCAATTAAATCATTTCAAAACATCAAAGAGGCTATAAAGATGGCTCCTGTATTGAAATCTCCTGATTTTTCTAAGCCATTTCAGTTGTTTTCATTTTCTTCTTTCCGTACTATTGTTGCATGTTTATTATAGAAAAATGAAGAGGGTTTTGAACAACCTATTGCCTTCTTTAGCATGTCATTGCAGACAGCTGAGTTAAAATATGACATCATGGAGAAGCAGGCATATGCATTGGTTAAAGAATTCAAAAGCTTTAGGCCATATCTAGTAGGATCTCAGACAATTGCATATGTGCCTCATGCAGCAATCAAGAATATTTTTACCCAGCAAGAGGTAATAGGAAGAAGATGTAGGTAGATAAATAAATTACAAGAATTCAACATAGAGATACAGATCACCAAACTAGTAAGGGGACAAGGCTTGGCTAAAATAATGACACAGTCCAATTTGGAAGCATGCCAACTGAATATAGTTCAGAATGAAATTGTAAATGTGTTAGAATCTGAATGGTACAAGGAAATTATATATTACTTACAGAATCTGAATTGTCCTTCCCATCTCAGTGACGGTCAGAAAAGGACTTTGAAACTGCATGCAATCAGATACATCATCCTCCAAGGGGAGTTGTTTTGGAAGAATCCTGATGGTGTACTACTCAAGTGTGTAGATGAAAATGAAGCTAAGAATGTTTTAAATGACATGCACAAAGGAGTGTGTGGTGGACACTATACTGCCCAAACAACAGCTCACAAGATTCTTAGAGTAGGCTATTGGTGGCCAACTCTTTTCTCAGATGCACAAAAGTTGGTGAGGAGATGTGATCCTTGCCAAAGGTTCTCAGGAAGGTTAAAGTATGAAGGTGCATTACCCCTTAGAACTATAACTGTGGAGGCTCCATTTCAGCAGTGGGGAATTGATTTTATAGGGGAGATCTCAAAAAAATCAAGTGGAGGACATAGTTGGATTTTGGTTGCTACTGACTATTTCACTAAACGGATTGAAGCCATTCCAACTAAAAAAGCTACAAGTAGGGTGGTGATGGATTTTATTCTAGAAAACATTATTATCATGTTTGGAGTTCCATTCAAAGTGGTCACGGATAATGCCGTGTGCTTCAGATCTGGTGAATTTGTTGATTTTTGCAACAAATATGGGATTAATTTGTCATATGCATCACCATATCATCCATAGGGAAATGGTCAGGCAAAGTCCAGTAACAAAAACCTCATGAAAATCATCAAAAGGATGGTGGACAAGAATAAAAGAGCCCGAGATTCAAAGCTGAAGATGGCACTATGGGTTGACCGGATAACAATGAAGAAATCAGTTGGGAGGTCACCTTTTGAGCTAGTATATGGCATATCAGCCAAGCTGCCTATAAATAATCTCTTGCCAATCTATAGATTCATACATGAAAATGATGAATAGATTGAAGACCCAATGACTGAAAGGATAAATCAGTTGGTTGCATTGGATGAAATCAAAAGGGAGGCACACAAGACAAACATCAAGAAACAACAAAGTGTAAAATATCTGTTTGATAAAAGGACTACAGAGAGGAAATTTCAGGTAGATGATTTAGTCCTTATTTGGAATGCAAGGAGTCAGGATAAGGGCAAGCATGGAAAACTTGAGCCCTTATGGATGGGCTTATACCTGATTAGAAATATTCATGGAGAGGACTCCTACTTTCTCTAGGCCCTAGATGGTGAGAGGCTGGAATTGCCTATGCATGGTCAATTCCTTAAGCTTTATATTTCATAAGTGATTATCTTCTGTGCACTATTGTAAATTATGTGTAAATTATCTGTAAATGCTTTGTATAGTTAGTGTTTTACCTTTTTTGTGTTTTGCCTAGTCTTCCCGGAGATGATCTGGTTCTCACTGTAGCCTTGTGCCTGCACGTCCCTAATCAGAGCCAATGTTGGTGCCTACACATGAAGTCAAGGTTTCAAGCAAAAATTGTGTTAAGGCAAAGTTTCAATATGACCTGATATTCTGAGGGGGGGGTGATGTTTTGAATATCTATCATCTTAGTGAAGATCACCCTAAGGTTGGAATATCACCCCAATATTACTTTATCACCTCACAATCACTTGATCCGCGAAGTGCCTGTCTAACAGCTTCATCATATTTCGCGGGGGGGGGGGGGGGGGTCATGTTTCAAATATCACCTCATCTTATAAGATCACCCCAAGGTGTGGACGTTAATTTTACATAGGGATCGGTATCTACCTGTCAGTCTGACTTCATATTTCTTGTGGGGGGTGTTATTTCTAAACATTAGTCATCTTTCGAATATCACCCTACTTTGTCAATATGACGATGACGTCATCAGGATCCGGTGGGGTGCATCATGTGGTCTCCGGCATGTTATTATTAGTAGATATGATGAGGGTCCTGTTGATTGCCTATGAGGACATGAGCAAGTACAGATGGATCATCGGTGAGGTATTTGGTTTGAATACAATGAGGAGGATCTTCTTCCAATGCATCAGGATTGCACCGATGTGGGTGATCATCAGGCTGAATTTGAATATCAGGTGGCCTCAGCATGATGTTCACTATTATTAGGGTGATATTTCCCATGGGGTGATATTTTATATCAGGTGATGTGGTTGGTCGGGTGATATTCTGATGAAGGTGATAGTTCATATTAGGGTGATATGAAATATCGAGGTGATATTGCATATCAGGATATCATGCAGGAGGTTCGTCGTTGGCGCGGGTCATGATGATGGCGTCTTAGCTGATGGTTTGTTAGTCATGCAAGGTAAAATTGTGCGACATCATATGTGCTCATAACTTTTCTTATAAAGTATTGAGGAGGTCGCTACGGGGTGAATGTGGGATAATTAGTTCCCACATGATTTAAAAAATCAGGGTCATATTTCTTGGCAGGAAAATTTCAAAGCGCACAGTCTATTGCATTTCCCAAGGCCGCAGGTTGGTATGCCTTTAATGGCAGATGTTACAGGGTATGGGCAAAGGCATGCATGGATCAACCACCCGATCGAAGATGTAAATCCCTAGGTGGCGGCTCAAGGCTCGAGTCCAACCTCCCTGCCTCCTCTCCCACCTGCTGCATTCAATGTTGAGCACCATTTCTCATGATGCAATGTATCTGGTGAAATTGTGAGTCAACCATGTGTAATTAATGCTGAGTATACCTTCTTGCTATATATAGTAGATGGTGTTACTCATTTGTTGTTGTTGAAAGCTAGACAAATTTTGGTGCTGTAATAAGATACAACTTCATTGGTGGCCCTGTTCTGGATGTCTTGTGAGTTTATGAGTCTCATGTTGTATGTCTCATGCATAAATTTACTAATTTTATGTTGATTTAAATGAGTAATGCTATATTGCATGTGTTATGTTATCTGTCTCCAAATTGAGTGTGTTCTTCTTTTGAATCTAAGCATCTAAGGGGTGTTTATGGTTCTAGAGTATGGGTTTACTGTATTGAATGCTTGATTTCTTACTTCTGCTCAAGGGGTAGATTAAATGTTTTAGATCAAGTGTTGGGAGGAATGTACTGTAGTGAGGATGTTTGTAAGCAGAGATAACTGAATACTCAGTCTTGGGAAGTATCTGTAAGGAAGGTGCTAAACAAACCCCCTTGAAATTCAGTCTTTGGTATATGTTTATGCTGATCATTCACATGTGTATGTCTATTGACTCCAAGCCTTGGATAGGCACCAATCTAGTCTTGTATTGAGGTTACACCCTAGGTCCTAGTTTTGTATCCAAATATAAAATCAAATTTAAAACTTCAAAACCAAACCTTTAGGACCTTAGAAGTAGTTTTAGGATCAAAATCCTCTGTCTCACAACTGAACATAGGCCCAAAGCTAGCCCCTTTGCACTTATCTCACAGTTTTGGTCTACACAAAGGAGGATTTATCTGCTTTGTGTCAAGATCCCCCAGTTCATAAGCATACCTTATGGATGTTGAATAGGGAATACCCCCTAGGTTTTGCAGAGCCTGAAGAAGAAGAGATATCTATAGAGTCTATCTCCTACACTGTTGGCCCCTGGCCTAGAGATCCTGTTGATCATTGATGGCTACCTTGTAGGGATAACTGGGATAAAGCATCCAGTCGGGGAAAAGACCAACATGGCTTAAGAGATTGTGTTCCAATATTGGTGTTGATGCAGGTCAAATTACGATCAGTTGTGATAGTTAGAGTGCAATTTCCCTTGTAAAGAATCCAATTTTCCATGTCAGAACAAAGCATATTAATGTTTAGTTTCACTTCATGCAAGACATGGTAGAGGATGGGAAGGTAAATTTGGAGAAGGTAGATACTTCAAGAAGAATGTTGCAGATGCATTAATGAAGCCAGTGGGCACAAAGAAGTTTAGATGGTGTTCGGAGTCTATTGGCTTCTCGATCTATAGCAGTTAAATCTTGTTATTCTATTCGCTCTTACAAGGTGTTCGACAAGTGGGAGAATGTTGGGAATTAAGGTGTCTCAACCTTGGTAATTCCTTGCATTATTTATGTTTGTATTTATTAATTCATTTCCTATGTTGTAAACTAATTGTAAATTCCATATTGTCATATTGTGGGATGTGGCACGGTGATGTGTCATCCTACATGGAAGATGACAACTTGTAATTTTGTCCTCACATGAGAAGATAGGCATCCCACTTTGTGGTAGGAGTATTTTGCCATGTGTCGACATCTTAGATGTTGTGTAAGGGAATGTTTGATCGAAATGGTTATGATGGATTTGTTGGATCTAGGGCATACAACTGAGAGGGGGGGGGTGAATCAGTTGTATAAAACTTCTTCTTCTTTCAAACACTTAATTCTCTGTTGTTAGTTAGCAGCATATCAAATACTCATCCATGGAAGCATAATACATAAACACAAGAGCAGATAAGCATCAACACATTGAACACCAAGATTTTGACGTGGAAAACCCGGTTAAGGGAAAAACCACGGGGTGATTAACCCAAGAATTATTCTCTGTTAGAAGAATAAAGAAAAATGAATGGCACATGCCAATAAGGGCTCACTGCCCGAGCACACTGCTCACAAAGAGGCCCACTGCCTACAAGGAGACACACTGTCTACAAAGTGATGAAAATCACAGTCTTGAACTGGAGAATGACATCTCTATCATGTCCGGATCAGTTCCAATTAAGCCCAACAATCTCTGCTCTGCCTTTCGCACGTTTCTTCGCTATGCCACACTCATCCACACACCACACCTTGAAATGAACTCACAAACCGTTATTTATACAAGACATCGACTTAGGAACAAACATCTAAGTCGGAAAACAACCATAGGAGTATCCGCAAGATGAATAACACATCCGGTCGGCCATCACAAGAACATTCGCAGGATGAACAACTCATCCGATCGGCTACACAGAGCAAGAACTTCATCCGGAAGAATAACTTCAATTCCGGGCTCTACCATCAATGCGGACCAACAACATAACCTAAATATGATTCAAGAATCTTCACAAGCCTGTCTGAATGTCTGGATACATCCGCACTTCCTCTACTTACTGGGATCTCTTGTCTTCCTCATCCGGAACTTCAAGAACACAGTTTGTCGCCACTGTCATAATGCAAGAGGTACTTCCGGACCTCCAAATCATACACAAATTAGGATGACACATCACAAGGACATCCCAAACACTCCGTCCAATCCGCAGATTAGGATGATACAATTCCGGACCTCACCGGACCTTTTTGTGATCCTCTGTCACCTCTGGATACTTGCCGGACCCGGTTCTATACCGGCAGCCACAACTCCTTCAGATCTTCATGCGGACCTCTGAAATCTTAACTGTAGCATCTCAAGACTCATATCTACTAACCCTTTAATCCGCATCCTCCGGTTCTCATCCTATACAGTACATTTACCTTCTTCTCATCACTGTTCTTCACTGTTCCTGACTGAGGCTAATTTTCTCAATATCCTCAGCACACAGCTCATCAAATCCTTCTTGTCAATGCAATATGAGTATGTTGACATCAATGACAACAATGGCTCACCTCATACTTGCAACAATCTCCCCCTTTGTCATTGATGGCAACATATGATGTGAAAAACCATTAAGACAAGAACTTCAACTTTTCATATGTCTTCTCTTCCTTTACTGCTCCCCCTTTGATCATCAACCACTTGTTTTTCACATGTCTTCTCTCCCCCTTTGACATCAATGGCAAAGGGCTCATACTTGCAATTCTCATACATCAGAATCATACCAGCTGCTCCCCCTTAGTTGCAGCTCCCCATTAGTCCGGATCACAAGATATGACTGTGATAGCCACCGGACTGATGCACATCAGTGCATCTTAGTTCATCACCGGAGGGGCCATGACCCCTAACTTCTCCCGGAGATATTCAAAAGAGTCCTTGGGAAGAGGTTTTGTAAAGATATCTGCAATCTGATCCTTGGAGGGAACATACTCCAATCTGACTTCTTCCTTGTTTACTTGTTCTCTCAAAAAGTGAAATTTGATAGATATGTGCTTAGTCTTAGAATGCAATACCAGATTCTTGGAAATATTAATTGCACTTGAATTATCACAGAAAATTGTGATAGGATCCTCATATTCAACTTTGATGTCTCTTAGCATCTGCTTCATCCATAAGATTTGAGTGCAACTACCTGCTGCTGCAATGTATTCTGCTTCAGTTGTAGACAGAGATATTGCATCTTGTTTCTTGCTTAGCTAAGAAACCAATCTCTTCCCCAAAAAGAATGCTCCACCACTAGTGCTTTTCCGATCATCCACATCTCCTGCCCAATCTGCATCTGTGTAAGCATGAAGAGAGAAATCCGGATCTCTAGGGTACCATAGACCATACTCAGCTGTTCCTTTCAAGTACCTAAAAATTCTTTTGATTGCCATAACATGAGATTCTCTAGGATCAGCCTGGAATCTTGCCACAAGACCAACAACCTGCATTATATCTGGTCTAGTTTGAGTGAGGTACAACAATCCACCAACCATTGATCTATACTTTGTCTGATCTGCTTTTGGAGAATCATCATCTTTGCTTAGCTTACATCCGGTTGCCATAGGAGTGTTCATTGGCTTTGAGTCTTCCATACCAAATTTCCTTAACAATTCTTTCACATATTTGGTCTGAGAAATGAAGATCCCTTCTTTTGTTTGAGTAATTTGCAGTCCCAAGAAGAAATTCATTTCACCAAGCATAGACATTTCAAACTCACTTTTCATCTGATTAGCAAAAGTTTTGCACATACTATCTCTTCCTCCAAAAATGATATCATCCACAAACACTTCAACAATCAGAATGTTTTCATGATCAATTTTGAAATATAAGTTACTGTCAGCAGTACCTTTGTTGAATCCAATCTGCACAAGATGCTTATCCAACCTTTCATACCATGCTCTTGGGGCTTGCTTTAATCCATACAAAGCTTTCTTCAACTTGCAGACCATATCATTATTATCAGACAATTGAAATCCATCCGGTTGTTCAATGTAGACTTCTTCTTCCAGATCACCATTTAGAAAGGCAGACTTGACATCCATCTGATATACCTTGAAGTCTTTGAAGGCAGCAAATGCAAGAAGTAATCTGACTGCTTCAATTCTTGCCACCGGAGCAAAAGTCTCTTCAAAGTCAATTCCTTCTATTTGAGAGTAGCCTTTGCAGACCAATCTAGCTTTGTTTCTGATTACTTCACCAGCTTCATTTAGTTTGTTCCGGAAGACCCACTTGGTTCCAATTACATTCCTGTCTCTAGGTCTGGGAACAAGATCCCAAGTATGATTTTTCTCAATTTGCATCAATTCATCTTCCATTGCTTTGGTCCAGTTTTCATCATTGCAGGCTTCATCTATTGTTTTAGGTTCAACCTTTGAAATCAGACAACATTCATTCTGATTTTGAGAAATATTCCTTCTAGTTTGTACACCTTTGCTTCTGTCACCTATGATCTGATCTTCAGAGTGGTTCAGTCTTACATACCTTGGAATTTTGGGAGTATCCAGCACTGCTGTTTCTTGATCAGGCTCATTCAAACCTATCTCTTCTTCCTGATTTACCGGATCAGGCTGACTCTGTCTCACCGGAGAGGATTGAGTTCCTTGAACACTGTCTTGGTCATCTTCATCAAGCTCATAAAATCTTGAAGGTTTCTCAATTCCTTCATCAACTTTCACATTGGTGCTTTCTATCATCTTCCTCAATCTCTTATTGTAGCACCGGTATGCTTTGCTTTGAGTGGAGTAGCCCAAGAAAATTCCCTCATCACTTCTAGCATCAAACTTTCCTAGATCTTCATCTCTTTTAATATAACACTTGCTACCAAATACTCTGAAATATTTCACAGTAGGAGTGATGCCAAACCAAAGTTCATAGGGGGTCTTACCGATGTTGTTTCTGATTTGAACTCGATTTAGAGTGTAGACTGCGGTGCTGATAGCTTCTTTCCAAAACATTTGAGGAACATTTGCTTCCAACATCATTTTCCTAGCAGCTTCCTGGATGGTCCGGTTCTTTCTCTCAACTACTCCATTCTGCTGTGGAGTCTTAGGAGCAGACAACTGTCTCCTTATACCCTGTTTCTCACAAAAGTCAATGAATTCACCAGATGTAAATTCACCACCTCTATCAGACCTTAGACACTTTAGTTTCAATCCGGTTTGATTCTCCACCATAGCTTTGAAGATTTTGAACTTCTCAAAAGCTTCTGATTTTTCTTTTAGAAAGGTAACCCACATCATCCGGGAATGATCATCAATTAACAACATGAAATATCTATCACCCTGCAGACTCTTGATTCTTGTCGGACCACATAGATCAGTATGTACTAATTCCAACAATCCGGTAGAAGACTGATCTTTGCTTTTGAAAGAGACTCTGCTTTGTTTACCTAACTGACATTCTTTACACACACTATTTGTAGGTTTCATCAATTTTGGAAGATCTCTCACAGCCTGAGTATTGCTTATCTTGATGATGTTATCAAAATTTATATGACACATTCTTCTATGCCATAACCAACTCTGATCAATTTGAACAAACAAACAACTTTTATTTGAACCAACCAGATGAAAGATGTTACCTTTTGTCTGAGTACCGGATGCAATTTCAGTTCCGGAGCTTGTAAAGATTCTACATTTTCCATTCTTGAACCGGAGATCATAGCCTTTGTCCACTAACTGACCAACACTGAGAAGATTGTGCTTCAATCCTTCAACATACAGTACATTTCCTGTTTTGCTCTTACCATCAAAGGAAATAGTTCCCCTACCTCTGATTCTACCAGCAGAATTGTCACCAAACTTTACCATTCCTCCTTCATATCTTTCCAAATCTAAGAACTTATTCTTGTCACCAGTCATATGGTGAGAACATCCACTGTCAATAACCCAATCATCCTTTTCTTCCACTTGAGCAGCCAAGGCTTTTTCAACAACTTTGTGATTGACAGATTCAGAGAGTATTGAATCTTCTTCCTTGATGGCTATAAACACCCACTCATTTCCGGATTTGCTTCCTAGTTCTGATTCATCATCTGTTACTCCTTCATTGTCATCTTCTTCATGAACACAATAGCAATTCTTTTGAAACCTTTGTCTGTGAGTATTAGATCTTGCAGATCTCTCCGGACATCTTGAGGCAAAATGACCAATCTTATTGCAGTTGAAACACTTAAAGGGTAGTTTTCCTTCATACTTACCGGATCCTCTTGGCAGTCTCTTTGCAATGAGGGCTTCAAGTTGAGCTGTTTCTGCTTCTTCTTCTTCCATGTCTCTTCTTGCTTGATCATACCATGACATTTTCCTTGATGAGTTTTCACCCGGATCAAATCTCAGTTTGCCTTTCACATAGGCACTGGCTTTGAAAGCAGATTCAGTCTTGGGAGGATCATCTCCAAACTCGGTCATTTCAAATGCAGCTAGTTTGCCAGCCAGTTGTTCTCTTGTGACAGTTGTGTGGGCTCTGAATTCATCAATGGCAGCAACTTTAATTTTGTAGGCAGCAGGAAGGGATCTTAGGATTTTGCAGACAATCTCATTTTCATCTAAAGTTCCACCAGCATTTCTGATTCCACATACCAGCTCATTTACTCTTGGCATAAAGGTAGTGATGTTTTCATCATCTCTCATTTTCAATCTTTCAAATTTCCCTTTCAGACTTTGCAACCTTGCACTTTTGACAAACTCATCTCCTTCATACAGAAGTTCCAGTTTAGTTAGGATCTCATATGCAGTTGGTAGGTCAATGACATTCGAGAGATCTGAGTCATTCAATGCGCTTAGAAGAGCTTCCTTGGTCCGCAGATTGTCTTCAGCTTCTATGATTTCATTCAGAGTTGTCGGACCACCTTGTGGAGGTACATATGGTTTTGAAATCATAGCCAAGTATGCTTTTCCCATACATTCCAAGTGACACTTCATGCGACCTTTCTAGAGAGTGAAGTTGGTTCCATTGAACTTCGGACTATCCTTCTTGTATGACGACATCCTGGATCTCCTCAAGCGGTTAAGCTCCTATCAGAGGAACTTAGCTCTGATACCAATTGTTGGATCTAGGGCATACAACTGAGAGGGGGGGGTGAATCAGTTGTATAAAACTTCTTCTTCTTTCAAACACTTAATTCTCTGTTGTTAGTTAGCAGCATATCAAATACTCATCCATGGAAGCATAATACATAAACACAAGAGCAGATAAGCATCAACACATTGAACACCAAGATTTTGACGTGGAAAACCCGGTTAAGGGAAAAACCACGGGGTGATTAACCCAAGAATTATTCTCTGTTAGAAGAATAAAGAAAAATGAATGGCACATGCCAATAAGGGCTCACTGCCCGAGCACACTGCTCACAAAGAGGCCCACTGCCTACAAGGAGACACACTGTCTACAAAGTGATGAAAATCACAGTCTTGAACTGGAGAATGACATCTTTATCATGTCCGGATTTGTTCCAATTAAGCCCAACAATCTCTGCTCTGCCTTTCGCACGTTTCTTCGCTATGCCACACTCATCCACACACCACACCTTGAAATGAACTCACAAACCGTTATTTATACAAGACATCGACTTAGGAACAAACATCTAAGTCGGCAAACAACCATAGGAGTATCCGCAAGATGAATAACACATCCGGTCGGCCATCACAAGAACATTCGCAGGATGAACAACTCATCCGGTCGGCTACACAGAGCAAGAACTTCATCCGGAAGAATAACTTCAATTCCGGGCTCTACCATCAATGCGGACCAACAACATAACCTAAATATGATTCAAGAATCTTCACAAGCCTGTCTGAATGTCTGGATACATCCGCACTTCCTCTACTTACTGGGATCTCTTGTCTTCCTCATCCGGAACTTCAAGAACACAGTCTGTCGCCACTGTCATAATGCAAGAGGTACTTCCGGACCTCCAAATCATACACAAATCAGGATGACACATCACAAGGACATCCCAAACACTCCGTCCAATCCGCAGATTAGGATGATACAATTCCGGACCTCACCGGACCTTTTTGTGATCCTCTGTCACCTCTGGATACTTGCCGGACCCGGTTCTATACCGGCAGCCACAACTCCTTCAGATCTTCATGCGGACCTCTGAAATCTTAACTGTAGCATCTCAAGACTCATATCTACTAACCCTTTAATCCGCATCCTCCGGTTCTCATCCTATACAGTACATTTACCTTCTTCTCATCACTGTTCTTCACTGTTCCTGACTGAGGCTAATTTTCTCAATATCCTCAGCACACAGCTCATCAAATCCTTCTTGTCAATGCAATATGAGTATGTTGACATCAATGACAACAATGGCTCACCTCATACTTGCAACAGGATTCCTATGACAAAGTTATGACATGTAAGAGTCAGAAATAGAAGCTTGTAAGACAGGTGAAGACATGTGTCATGAAGCATCTTTGAAAAAGGTATATTTGGTCACCCCAAGGTGGAATATGACATGTTGTAAGATATTATGCTATTTATAGCATTTGTATGACAGATTCTCTTACAGCTGTAAGTTGTAACCGCTATGATAGATTCTATGACAGTCGTACAAGTCGTAAGAGTATCTGTCATAGCCCATTTTAGAAATAGGTGACCTCTTTGGGATGGGAGCTATGGGCAAGTGTTAGGCACATTCTACAATGTTGACCAAGTGTCCTTAGACATGGGTTTTGGGCCATGAGGCCAAGTTGGACGCCCATTCCAAGATAGGACCAATATTGCCTTGTATATTCTATATAAATAGGTGCTTGGAGAAGGAGATGTATTACAGGTTTGACAGGTACTATTATGCTGCTAGTTTGTCTCCAGGTATGAGTGTTGAAGACTCTTGAGAGCTTGCGTTGCAAGTGTGTTGTAAACAATCTTTGTTTTGATAATACATTGTGCAGGTTTTGGAGTGTGGGGTTTTTCACCCGATAAGGGTTTTCCCCACGTATATCTTGTGTCTCTCTTCTTTTGTCTCACCTTCTCTATTATGTGTTTGCTACAATATCTCATGTTAATGGTTTAATGTTTTTGTAATAGTTAGGATAAATTTGAATTTGCACTGTCCTCCCCTCATTAGATTAGTGTAGGAAGTGATTTCTGCACACCTAGCTTCCTTTCAACTGGGGAGGAATCAACTAGATTAAGGATGTCCTCTTTGAAAGGGTAGTCCTCAGGACTCTTTCATTTTCTCCCATTCCTCCCTCAGAGGGGGATGCTTAGGAGCCCGACACTGGGTAAAGACATGTCTTGGTTTCATATAATTCTTGTAGAAGACCCTTGAGTTCTCATAGAGAATACTTTGGTTCCATTTCCCAAATTTAGATTCTAGGATAATCGAAGTGGGGAGGGTTTTGAGGATATCGACATTCACACAGAATCTGGCATAAACCAATCTTTCCTTAGCCTTGGTGACCTTATCGACTGTCACATAGTCTCCAAAGGAGTTACTAATCTAGGCAAATATTTCTTCATCCCAATATTCCAGTGGAAGACCTAGAAGCCTAACCCAGATTGGAGAAAATTGGTTGAGATCAACTTTATGATCAAATCTGGGTTTCCATTTGCACAGAGAAAGTGAGTGCTTCCCATATAGCCATGGACCACCAGATAGGACCGATAGCAGATCCTCCTCGGATGTGAATTTGAAAAGGAACATCCCACCCGCCATTGCACTGGCTGAGACACTACCCTTCAGAATCCACTTGGTTGCCACCCATCTTCTAACCAAGTCTATGTTGGGTCTATAAGCAAAGAAATTCCCAACCAGAGTGTTCTCCATAGATGTCACCACCCTTAGGATGGTCTAATCTGGTAGTTTAAGAGCCTTTCCTTCCTTGCACTCAGCAAGAACCAGGAAACTTGTCCCACCAGTACCACCACCTTGAGCAGTACCCACGAGGGCATCCTTCCACTTCTTTGTTCTTGGATCCAAGGATGGAATCACGTGCTCATCATGATTGTTCATGCCATAAAAGGGTCTCCCATGTGCAGGGAGGGGGGACAAGGTCACGCCCCCCCGGACTGTCACCAGCCATTCCCGCTCAAAGTCAAATTCAAAAACGGGTAGGATAGTTGCAGAGCTCAGTTTAAATTTTTATTGCATACACTTGTAATGTTAAATCTCAATATCATTGTTAATAACTTGTTATATTAGGGATCACAATATCATAAACAACCTGCAAATAAAACAAAAATAAAATATAAATAATATGTAACAATTTTATGAAATAACAATTATTAAACCTAGCCACTTAAGTAAAGTATAATTTAATAAATGGCTTATTGAAAATTATTTTGGAAATTTGTATGTAGAATCACAATATCATTGTGTTAATAACCCATCACATTAGGGATCACATTATCATAAACAACATGCAAACAAAAGAAAAAAAAAAGCAAATAATCTCTAACAATTTTATGAAATATCAAATCTAGCCGCTTGAATAGGGTATACTTTAATAAATGACATCTTGATAATTATATAGAAATCCTAGCGAGTCCACTACAAAGAAGTGTAATATTTGAGACATTTTCTTTTTATTTTGAAAATCAAATTTTAGAGTGAATGGCAATAATTTTTCCTTATAATAACTTTCTTGCAATTCAAAATGACTAAATTTTTTTTTTTAAATATAACATTAGTGATATTTCAAAGTTGAAATTTTCTATCAATACAAGTTTTAAACCAAGATGTTGAAATGAGGTGAGTGTAGAAAATAAAGAATATCCCCCAATAAACTAGTGAGATTAGTGCCCAAATTTTTATTTACAATAATGTGATATGTGTTTATGTTAAAGAATTAAGATTTCTAGCTTGAGGTGATTTTATTTTAGGATTAAGGAAAATCTATTAAATATGGGCAAATTGGAAACTTCTAAAGTGTTGGGATAAGTTGTCATTAACTTTGCAATCCTGATTAATTTCATGTGTCTCCAAAGTTCTTGGAAAGTGCTCTCCAACACATAGGAACTTGAGAGACAAAATAATATTTAATTATAGTACTATGACATGTTGATAACTCCTATGAGGTAGGACCCAACTTGGGCACCCCCTTTGGAAGTGGAATCCATGGTGACTTGTAGTTAACTCTTTGATGTCTATATTGACTTGTTGATACCTCCTAGAAAGTGGGAGTTAACTTGGACACTCACTTTTGAGGTGTTTCCAATGAAGACTAGGAGTTTTCTTTTTTGTGTGCATGAGTGGATAATGTTGATACACTTTGCATGAACATGATGTGGTAGTTAACAATAGATTTAGAGATGCATGATATTTGTATGAATATGATGTGGCAGTTAATAGTGGACTTAGAGATGCATGATATTTGCATGAATATGATGTGGCAGTTAATAGTGAAGTTAGAGATGCATGATATTTGTGTATTGCTTGCATGAACTCATAAAAGCTTGCATGGACTTGCATGTTGTTGCATGTTACTTCTATGAGTTTGCATGTGTTGCATGTTACTTGCATGGACTTGCATGTTGTTGCATGTCACTTATATGGACTTGCATGTTGTTGCATATCACTTATATGAACTTGCATGTACTTGCATATTGTTGCATGTCACTTGCATTTGCTTGCATGTTGTTGCATGTCACTTGCATGTTGTTGCATGTTAGTTGCATGTACTTGCATGTTAGATGTATGTACTTATATGGTGTTGTATGTATCTTGCATGACACTCTAACTCAGAATTAGTTTTGGATAACTCTTACATGGTGCTACAGGTGGTTGCATGACTCTTACATGTTACATAACAAGTTGTTACATAATAATATTGGGGACATCAATGATGCATGTTGTTTACATGACATTGGTGTGTGTTGGTACTTCAATGATACTTTAGTTGACTAAATCTAATTGGGAGTTACTAGGCGCTCATGGAGAGACTTTCAGTTCAGCTTTGTTGTTATCACATAACACTTCAGTTGACTGAGTTTGAGTTTGACTTCTTAGGTGCCCATGTTGAGACTTTTAGTTGTGCTTTGTTATTGTCACATAACACTTTAGTTAACTAAGTTTCATTGGGACTTCTTGGGCGCCCATGTTTGAGACTTGTAGTTAATAGTTGATTTCTACTATGCAGCTTTGGAGTTCACTATATTGGGTGCTTGGATTTGCATGAGGATTCTTCTCATGTTATTGGATATATTTTATTGTATGTTTGATATCCATGGCTTCTATGTAATGATGCCTTGAGTTGGTAGAAACATCATCACATGAATTACAGGTTAATGACAGGTATTTGAAGTCAAAGGAGTAACGAAGTGCTGGCAGAATCTAGAGAAGATTTTAGTATTATTGTAAACTCGTTTACAGGAATTAATACAAGCATAATCTCTTGGGTGTGGAGTTTATTCCTACAAGGGTTTCTCCATGTAAATTTTGTGTCTACTTCTATCATGCTTTTTTCTTCTCTACTACATTGATTAAATTGGAGAAATACTATTACATCTAAAATGAAAGTAAGTTTCAGATTTACACATGTTTTTATTTCAAATTTGAAAACATTTAAAAGCTACATTGCTACAACTTTACCTTGTTCTCTCTCCCTTTTTCAACATGTGGTATCAGAGCCAATGGTTCTATTGAGAGAGATATTTTTCTCTTAAGTGTTGAAGGTATTTTGTTTGCAGGGGAAGTTCTATGTGTTAACATTGTTTTGCAGATCTGTGAGATTGGAAGCCATGGTAGTTAACTCTCAGATGGATATTTTCAAAAGAATATTTGTTGGGCACTTGAGGCTCAAGGTTATGGATCTTTAAGGAGTTGATCTTGTGATAGTGATTTGGAGCTCCATTTTGACAATATGTGTGTATTCTCTTGTTTGGTGGTTTTATTTTTATACCTTGTGGTCATGTGCAGTGAAAGGGGCTTTATGTTGGATGGTTGTTTTTGGTACCTTGATCACATGGAAAAACACTCACTGTTTGGACTACAGTATGGAGTGCTTATGTTGAGTTCATGGTTTCAGTCCCTGGTTACATGAAAGTACTAGATGATTTCTCACTAGTTGCATGTAGGTTGTGGAGTTAGTATTTCTATGATATGGACACTCCTAAACAACCTGGTTTCTCCTTTATCATATTCATGTTATTTGAATATGTAGGTTTTACAGTTTTCCTTTTTCAAAAGACTGTGGGTTTGTAGATTTGTGATATTCCATTATTTCAAATGACATATTTGATGGTGTTCATTGGTGTGAATATTTGAATGTTTAAGTGGTTTTAGATTTACAGAGATATGGTTTTGCATATTTTTACATGTTAACCAAAATTTGTGGTTTGTAGATATGTGGCAAAATATGTTCAGATACTTTCTATATGGAAACAATTACAGATTTGCAAGGTTACTTGTTGGGTTCGTATGATCTATGGTTACTCCTATGTGGATTTGTTTGGTAAATTAGGTCTATCTTTGATCCTGGTGTTTGAGTCTTGGAAATATACATGTTATATCTAGTTACATTTGTTCTACATGTTACTGATGTGGGATTGAATCTATTTATTCAGTTATTTGAGGTTGAAGCACTGATCATGTTTTTCTCCTATGAGATGTTGCATGTGTGCAGATCTTATGAATTAGTTGACGTGGATTCTATTTGGTAAGCCTCTTCTTGGTCATCTTGATTACATTGATATTTCTTATAGTGAGACAAAAGGGTGTTTTGGAGTCCCTGATTTAGTTATACATTGGAATCTATAGCAGTTAAGTTATGGTGCATGAGAATATTTTCTCACTTTCAATAGAATTTTGGTAATGATGTTGATCATGATATCATGCATAACTTGGTATCGCTTTCAGTGGGTTTTTTGTACAGTTACATAATGTGTTCTATCTTCTTTGTTTCAAGATATTGGTTCTAAACTGTTGTTGCAGTATTGTGAGCCATGCATAATCTTTGATTAGAAGATGGATGATCTTTTGCAATGGTTTTTGGTGTCATAAGGAGCTCTTAGATTATACCCTTAGTTTGCAAAGAGGGTTCATTGACATCTTTGGTTCTATTGACAGAGGATGCTAGATCTTCATGTTATTTGAAGAGGTGTTGACATCTTGGTTTACCATGGAGGACTCTTGGAATTTTTTTGGTGAGGTGTTAAGTTTATAACTTATCAGTTTTGATATATGATCCTTGGTTTAGAGGATGTATGGTATTATTGTTGCAAGCATGAGCAGTAATCATTGATGTCAACACCTAAGGTCATCATCTAAGGAAATTATTTGAATGAGTTTGAGCAAGTGTATGAGAAGAACAGTATAGTGTTTTTCTCCACATATCTTGTAGATTTAATATCTTTGTCTGCGGTTTGGAAGTTATGTTAAGGGATGTCTGTAGTTTCTGTGTTTCAAGTTTAAGCCTCTCGTGTGAAGATTTGAGCGAGTTCTGTTCACTAGAGTAAAAACTATTTTTTTGTATATTTAATGGTGACAGGGAGAATGTATTCTGCTCCTCATTTCTTCGCATTTAAGTTTTATAGTCTATAGTTCTGAGATTAAGTTTAAGATGATGTTATGTGCCTTCAGTTGAAATGGTTTGTGATTTGGTACTTCGCAAGTGATCTTTTCTTTATGACAGTGGTTGACAGTAATGTTTAAGTGCTTCGGTTTGAAGAATCTTCTAGATAGAATGTTTGGGGGTTGTGCAGAAGTTCTTGGTGATTGCAATGTGCTTGTGGATGTCTCTAGATCATGTTCCTACCTTTTCATTAGTCTGCAAAGTGTAATTCAGATCGTGCATGAAGCGTGTTCCTAAAGGTCTTAGTGTTAACACCAGTTTTAGCTGACTTGGTTCTTTTCACTACTTGCAATTATTCTTTGGAGTTTGTGATAGCGTGTTGTTGCATGGAAGATTGCATTTGAGCCCTAGCTAAGGCATGGTTTGGTTCACATTCATTCTTTTCTTTCACAAATCTATTTAGGTCCAGACCTATTCTAATGTATGTGTGTTTGCTGACCATGGAAATTGTTCCAATGGTTGATGATTATAATTCTGACCTTGATGTTCATTCCAAGGTTGATGAATTGTATAAATACATGTAATGAAGTCATGAATAGAAGATGATGTGCAAATTTGCGAAGATAAGTGTGAAGTGAAAAAATAGAGCAGAGTAGAGGAGTTTGATTGCACTTCAATGGAACCAAACCTTGGCATAATGTAGATGCTACTATCTCAATTCACCAACTTCTAGTAGTGAGCCCTTTTGGTAGTGAGCCCCTTCTCTTGGCAGTGAGCTGCTTCTTTTGCAATGAGCATTCTGGGTAGTGAGCCTCCAGCAGTGAGCCTTGTAAATTTTGATATATCATTTATGTTGTGAGCTAACACTCACCGTGGTTTTTCTCTTATTGGGCTTTCCATGATGTAAAAATCTGGTGTCTTATGTGTTGAATGTGTGGATGTGTTTAAGTTTTTGATTTCACGCTTTCATGGTTAAATTACAATATCAGTGATTAAGTGATTGATGTGTTGATGGGTTTAAAGTTTTGGTTACAACTGATTCACCCCCCCTCTCATTTGTCTTGCGCATTTCAATAATTGGTATCAGAGTGAGGGTTCCTTGGAAAAAGGCCTAATATCTCGAGGTAGATCTAGGATGGCGCACAGGAAGGAGTCTCCTCAATTTGATGGAATGGATTATGCTCTCTGGAAGGTGCGAATGAAAAGTCATCTCATTTCTCTTGGTTATGGTGTTTGGAAGATGGTAGATACAAAGTATACTATTCCTCCAAATGGTCCATCAGATGAAGATGAAGTCAAATAGTATGAGTTAAATGGAAAATCTAGAGATGCTCTGTTAAATGCCTTATCTAATACTGAGTTAGTGAAAGTTATGGATTTGGAAACTGCTAATGAGATCTGGGTTAAGTTGAAAAACTTATATGAAGGAGATGATTCTATAAAGAGTGCCAAATTGTGAAACCTGAAGGCGAAGTATGAAGCCCTGAAGATGAGTGATGGTGAGAACATAACAATCTACATGCAAAAAGTTGATGAAATTGTCAATGGAATCAAAGGTCTTGGAGGAATTGTTGATGAAGATGAGGTTGTGATGAAGATTCTTAGATCATTACCTAAATCCTATGGTCACAAGGTGTTTGTAATGGAAGAACTTATGGCTGTGCCAAAGGTTACAAAGGATCAGTTGCTAGGAAAGTTTACGGCTTTTGAGATGAAAGAGTTTGGTAATGCTATGTCGAAGACTGAGACTGCTTTCAAAGCAAGCACTTCAAAGAAGACTTCAAGATCAAAGAAGTATGTTGTGGAATTAGATGATGACCTTGATGAGGTTGAAGCCAATTTCATGGATCGAATGCAAAGAGGTATCGGTAATTTCAAAGGCAAATTACCATTCAAACTCTTTTCTTGTGGTAAGATTGGTCACTATGCCTCCAGGTGTCCAGAGAGAATTGAGAGAGGTTATAAGAAATTTGAAAGTAGACCTAGAATCATAAAGAAATGATATTATGTTAGAGATCTTGATGATGATGGTGTAACAGATGATGAGTTTGATGATACTAGTGCAAATGAATGCTTGTTTATTGCAATTAAGGAAGAACTTGCGTTTACTAATCCTGCTAGCTGTGTGAATGAAGAAAAACTAGTGGAAGAGAGTGCTTTGTCTATATGCTAGGTTGATAAGGTTAAGGATGAATGGATTATTGACAGTCGATGTTCACATCACATGACCAGTGATAAAAGTAATTTTGTAAGTTTGGAAAAGTATGATGGAGGACTGGTTAGGTTTGGAGATGATGCAACTGGTAAGATTTGTAGAAGAGGATCTATTTATTTTGATGGAAAGCATAATACAGATGATGTCCTATATGTGAAGGGTTTGAAGCATAATCTTTTAAGTGTTGGTCAAATGTGTGACAAAGGGTATGATCTGAGATTCAAGGATAATGGATGCAAGATCATGGTTCAATCTTTGGAACAGTGGTTGCTACTGGTAAGAAGACTAGATGCAATGTCTATCATTTGAAAGGAACTAATGATTGTTGTCTATTGGATCAAACAAATGAGAGTTGGTTGTGGCATAGAAGGATGTGTCATATCAATTTTGACAACTTGGTGAAGATAAGTTCAGTACAAGCTATGAGAGATTTGCCTAGGCTTGTGAAGCCTGCTAATACTATTTGCAAGGATTTTTAATTGGGGAAATAGACAAGGACAAGTTTCAAGAGTAAAGAACAATTTTTTATTGGATTGCTTGAGCTGGTGCATACAGATTTGTGTGGTCCTACAAGAACAAGAAGTTTGCAAGGAGACATGTACTTTATGTTGCTTATTGATGATTATTCTAGAATGACTTGGGTCACTTTTTTAAAAGATAAATTAGAAGCCCTAGACAAGTTCAAATCTTTCAAGGCGATGGTTGAAAATGAGATAGAACTAAGGATCAAATGCTTAAGGTCTGATAGAGGAGGTGAGTTTACATCAAATGAATTCAATATTTTCTGTGAAGAACAAGGGATAAAGACACAGTTGTCTTCTCCTAGGACTCCTAAGCATAATGTAGTTGTTGAAAGAAAGAACATGACAGTTCAAGAGGCTGCTAGGTCAATGATGATGGAGGCTAACCTACCGAAAGTGTATTGGAGAGAAGCTATACATACTATTGTCTACATTCAAAACAGAGTTCAAGTCAAAGGTAATGGTACTAAAACTCCTTATGAATTGTGGTATGGAAGAATTCCAACAATGAAATATTTCAAATTTTTTGGAAGCAAATGTTATATCAGAAGAGATGAAGACTTAGGCAAGTTTGATGCTAGGTGTGATGAAGGAATTTTCTTTGGATACTCTACCAAGAGTAAGGCCTACCAATGCTACAATAAGAGATTCAGAAAGATCATTGAGAGTGCTAATGTGAAAGTTGATGAAGATAGGGAAAGAATATCATATCTGAGTGGCTATGAATCAGATGAACCTACTGCTACAGTAAATGAACAAAAAGATGAACAAAAAGATAGTCAAGGTGAAGAAGAAAAAGCTCTAGAAAGTGTTGTTAAGACTCCCAAGTATGTAAGGATTAATCATTCTGAAGATCAGATTATTGATGAAAAAAGCAAAGGAGTATTGACAAGGAAAAGAGTTGCAGAAGAACAAGTGAACTACTGTTTACTTTCAAATATTGAACCTAAAATTGTAAGTGAAGCTTGCAAATATGAGAATTGAGTAAAGGCTATGAAAGAAGAACTGATGCAAATAGAAAAGAATCGAACTTGGGAATTGGTACCTAGACCTACTGATAAGAATGTGATTGGAACTAAATGGGTGTTCAGAAACAAGATGAATGAAAGTGGAGAAGTGGTAAGAAACAAAGCAAGACTGGTATGCAAAGGATATTCTCAAGTTGAAGGCACAGATTTTGAGGAGACTTATGCTCTTGTGGCAAGGATTGAAGCAATAAGAATATTTTTGGCATTTGCAACACACAAAGATTTCAAGGTGTACCAGATGGATGTGAAGTCTACATTCTTGAATGGAGAGTTGGAAGAAGTTTACATTGAACAACTGGAAGGATTTTAGTCATCAGATCAAGGTGACATGGTGTGCAAATTGAAGAAAACCGTGTATGGACTTAAGCAAGCTCCTAGAGCTTGGTATGCAAGGTTGGACAAGTATTTGTTGCAATTAGGGTTTAGTAAAGGTACTGTAGACATCAATCTCTATTTCAAAATCAATTGTGATCAGATTTTTATTGTTGTAGTCTTTTTTGATGATATTATCTTTAGAGGCAATGAAGGTATGAGTAAGAAATTTACAGAGGAAATATAAAAGGAATTTGAGATGTCTATGTTTGGTGAAATGAATTTCTTTCTAGGACTGCAGATTACTTAATCAAAAAAAAGAATTTTCATTTCTCAGTCCAAATATGTGAAAGAATTGTTGAAGAAGTTTGGAATGGAGGATTCTAACCCAGTATGTACCCCTATGGTAACTGGTTGCAAGCTAAGCAAGAATGATGAATTGCCTAAGATTGATCAGGAAAAATATAGGTCTATGATTGGAGGACTACTTTATCTAACCCATACAAGACCAGATATAATGCATGTAGTTTGTCTTGTTGCAAGATTTCAAGAAGATCCTAGAGAGTCACATGTGATGGAAGTTAAGAGAATCATGAGGTATTTAAAAGGCACTTCAAAATCTTAGTGCTTATACAAATGCAGATTGGGCTAGAGATGCTGATGACAGAAAAAGTACAAGTGGAGGTGCTTTCCTCTTAGGTAACAGATTAGTTTCATGGTTAAGCAAGAAGCAAGAATCAGTTTGTTTGTCTACTATAGAAGCAGAATGTATTGCTGCACCATGTTGTTGTACTCAAGTGCTATGCATGAAGCAAACATTGAAGGATATAAGAGTTGTGTATGGAGAACCAATTTCAATCTTTTGTGAGAATACAAGTGATATAAATTTAGCTAGGGAAAATCAGATTTAGTGTCAAAAATAACAAACTAAACTAAACCCTAACAAGCACCATAAAGCACAAAACTAACATGAAAATGAAAATAGAAATGCAAAGCAAACTGGTCTTCAAGCTAGGCTTGATTTATATCCATGGCTCTTCTTGATCTTCCATAAGAATGTAGGATGTTGAAGGATTGTTGATTGCTCACCATTGCAGCATAACAGAGCTCAATCATTGCATGAAAATGATTTGTGTGAGTTAGTTCGTGAGTGTGTGAGTGAGTCAGTCAGTGAGGAGGGTTTGAAATTGAAATAAGAGTTTCAGTTTATAGGAGGGGGAATCAAATGAATGGCTAGGATTGAAAGCTAATTGTGTGATGTGGATGACTAGGATTAAAAGATAATTTTAGTGCTTATGAGACACATTAAATGGGTATGACAGGAGGCCAAAATTAGGAGAATAGTGGGAATAAATAAGATTTTTTATTTATTTTGGAGAAGTGCTTGTGACGCACAATGATTGAGGATTAAAATAGGGATGTGAGTGGGAATAAGTAATTTAAATAATAAAATTATGTAAATCATGAGAGACAAGTGGCATTTAAATAAATATTTTACCTTTCACTCAAGGACCTAGGGTCAAGTTGCAATGTACTATCATACCTTAGGTCACTATGAGATGTAGGGAAACTTGGATTTTTATGATTTGATTGCCAATTATCTTCTCTTATGCTCAATTATACCTTAAAACCCTAATTACACAAATATGATAGTAAACAAATGAATATCAGAAAATGCTGCTACAAAAAGCTATAAAATGACAAATAATTGTGCACTTGTTTTCAGGGTTCGGAAGCAGAATAGTCGGGGACTAAAGAGCAGGTGCCCAAGTCCAATCCCCTACTTTTTGTCAGGATCTGCAAACAAGATCTGCAACCTATTCTTGTTGTACCAAAGGTTTTCTTGTAAAACTTCAAGGACTAATGAGCATGCGCCCTAGTCCAGGGAGCTATTTTCTTCTCTGATCTGTGAATCTGACACTTTGAGATACCCTCTTGCAACTTCACTTTTCTTGTATCCTCGACCTATAATCTACAATCATGAAAACTTTGGGAGGGGGTTGTGGTGTTTAGAGGCTTTCCTCAGTCAAGCCCTGGAGAGACATTCAAGTCTTCTGAACACCGTTGTTAGATGGAGAGTGTGTATCCTTGTGAGGCAGAGGCAAAAACCAAATGATAAATGCTCAAAAACACAAATGATGTCACCTTGTAGTGAAGATCTCATGGGAGGAAGAAGCTCTTCATGCCATGAGGAGATGATTCCTCAAATATGCAAATACAAACAAATAGACAACACAAATCTACTCTTGCAACACAATGAAAGCCTTGAATCACCTTTAGAATGCATGAATTTTACAATAACAATCTAGTTTACAAATGAATGCCTAAACATGCTTATATATGCAACTACAAACACTCCTGCCAAGAATTTTGAAATTCAAACTTATCGTGTCAGCATAGGACCCAAATAACGATCATAAGCAGACACTAAAAATTTGGAACTAACCCAAAATAGGGTAGGACTAGGGCGTGGGTCCCCAAGTCCTCCCCCCTATTTTGGGTAGGGTTAGTTTCAAGGGATCCCCCTAGGTCCCATTTGTCATGAAACTTAGGGATCATTTCATTGGGATGTTGAAATATGATGTAAGATGTCCTAAATGCAGATAAAGGACCCAGGAACTAAACCTTATGAGGGAAAAACCCCCAAGGGGACATTTTCTGACGTTACATTTAGCCCCTACTTTAATGTATGTATAAATGTGAGGCCAATACATGCATTAAAGTATGGCCAACAAACATAGCAAACACGCCAAGCACGGAGAAGACACACCAGACACACTGGAGACAATGACAGGCACACAAAACACGGAGAAGATAGTTACAGTTACACAAAACATGGAGAATACAGTAAATACATAGAAGACACATTAATGCATAGAAGATAGGAATGATTTCTTTTCTTTTCTTTTTCTCATATGTATGAAATGCAGATGCAAGTACAGGAAAGTAAACACACCTCCCATAATACAGGATGCACTCATCACCTAGGTCTTTAAACTGCATATGGGACAACACACACGCAAGACACACCAAACCTCCCATATTGCAGGATGCACTCATCGCGCAGGTCTTTAGACTGCATATGGGGCAATAGACACACCAAACAAAGAAAGCACACCAAACACACACTTTGAAGACAAGGAGAAAACATGGCAAACAAGTGATGGAGTGTTCCTATTTCTAGGTTCAACACCATCTCAGGCACATTACAGGCACACACCGACGATTGGGTTTCACCACAACAATCGCTGAAGAAACACTTAAGGGTTGAGTTAGTCACATAACCACTCCCCATCTCCCGATGAGGACTTTTTGCAAATGATAGAATGGTGCAATATGCTTTGAGAAATACACCACCCCTACCTCTGCAGATGGCTTAAAATAAAAAGGATATACGTGATATCCCACCTCCATAGAGGGCTTAAATGATTGATTGATTGCAAACAATCTCAGAGTGCAGGGAGTACTCATCGCACTAGTCTTTAAATTGCACCTGAGGACAAGCACATTGCTAACATCTACAACAGACAACTTACCTTATATATGCCCCCACCTTAAGGTGGTTGATATCAGGTATCGATATCAAGCACGTTAAGGTAGGAGGAAAGCACACAAGGTAACATAGACTTTCACAAAGCCCATGCCCCCCGGAGGTGACATGTACTTTACGATCATCAAATGTTCCCACAAACACATCCCTGCAAGAAACATGTTAGTGTCTACAAAGTCATGATAATGCATATGAAATCTGAGGCATGCAAGATTCAAGATAGACAAAATGCATGGAGCATTAGAATTGTTATGATTTGTAAATGAGATAGAAACATCATCAAAATCACTATGCAGAGAGCACGAGTGCTTCTACTAGCCAAGCGTCGGATAAGATATACAACCCCATCGTCATATTAGGAACTAAGTCCAATTTTTGATTTCTCTCTAAAGGGACACTAGGTCCGCATCAGTATAAATGTTTCGTCATCCGCCTGCTAGGTAGAAACACTAGAGGAAGGTAAACAATAAATAAGAGAGGAGAAACAAGTGTCTTAGGGACAGTCACATAGGAGGGTGCCCCCAAGTCACCAACCGCAACGCTATGTCCATAAGAAAACACAAAACAATGAAATCAGAGAGAGAGGCAATATAGAATAATGATGATACAAATAGAAGAAGGTCACAACAGAGGTAGTCTCTTGGTATCCCAGACCTTACAAGAGAATCAAGGGTCATCCCAGGAGGCCTAAACAACACATAACACATCACGGGGGAAGCACATCATGAGAGAGATAACGTGTTAGAAATACTTACCTGGTAGGATCTTCATATCAAATTTTTGAACTTGCAAACCTCTTAGAGAGGTACTCAATCATGTTTAGTGAAAAGTTTGAGTGGTTCTTATGAAAGTCTTTTTTATTATCAGATGATGCTTGTTTCTCAAATCCTTGTGTAAATGAGACTTTTTGTTGCTTATGAGGAGGAGAACCACTATTATCTCTAATTGTTGATAGTCATCTTACACTTTTCTAATTTTTAGCAAGTTTTTGTTGTTGATGTCATCTAACACGGTAACAGGAATCATCCTGTACCATCTCACTCATCTATATCAGTTGTTCTACTTGTTTTTCTGATATGTTTTGGTTATCTCTTGATCCTAATAAGGATAACGGAGGAGGAATCTCAACATAAATTCCATTTCTTTGTGGACGAGGTGGGTTATCTAACTTTTTCCTTATCCACTTCAATCATACCCACGATATTATCATAGTCTAAATAGTCATCATCATCTACTTCCACTAAACCTTGTTCCAACATATTGTTATCAGTATGCTTAGGGAAAGGATTAGTGAAGATTTGTAAATTTTGATTTGGCAGAGCAACCGACTTATTTCCGTTATCATTCACACCTGATACCTGTATGATATTTGAATCAATGAGGTCTTGTATTTCATGTTTAAGATGCGTACATCATTCAATATCATGTCCTTGTGTTTGATGAAAATGACAAAAGGCATTAACATCAAAGTAAGGTCCTTGTGCTTTTCTAGGATTGACAGGCTTAATCAAGGGAAGCTTCAGAATGTTATTACTCACAACTTGATTCATGATAGAATGATAAGACTCAGATATCAGAGTAAACTTTCTTGGTTGATATGATGCTTTCTCTGGATTAGTGATAGCAGACACATTAGAAAAGTTGTTCATATTCGGTCCATTAATCTTGATGAAACTCCTACTATTATTATTATTCCTCTTAAAGTTGTTTTGTGATGGTCCATCCATGGATTGACTAACTTGAACCGATGAGTTTGGTTTTCATACTAACTAGACAAAAGTTGGTAATCACGAAGGGCGGTGCATAAATGTTGAAAGGAGTTATACTTCATCAAGAGGATCTTATCATGGATGTTAGGTTGTAGATTTGTAATAAACACCTTTTGAACATCCTCATCTTTCATCTGATACTGAATTTGCGTATATTAAGCTTGATACTGACTAATGAATTCAGTTAGATTCTCTTTTGGACCTTGCTTGCAATGAAATAAATCAATCAAAGAGACTTGAGGTCCAATGTTTGCTTGAAAATGTTGTAAAAATTGATCAATCAACTGTGAAAAGGAGTGTCTTGAATTTGGAGGCAAAGAGCAAAACCATTCTAAAGCAGTATCTTTGAGAGATCATAGGAAAAGTTTTGCTAACAAATCCTCTTCAAAATAGAAATCACTACACATAGCAGTGAATGCTGCCACATGAGTATTAGCATCACCTTTTCCACCATATTTTTCAAAGTGAGGAGTCTCAAACCTCTCAGGCATAGGAGTTCTCAAAATTGCATAGGAAAGGGGATTACAGGCATGATATGTTGGTATATTAGGTTGCGAAGAATTTGTCAAGTTTGTTACCTTATGTTGTAAAGTAGTAATGCCTTGCAAAAGTTGATTTAGGATGGCATCATTGGGAGATGTGGTTTTCTGTGAGGAATTGGAACCAAAGTGAGGAGGTGATTGAGCTTGAGATATGATAGGTGGAGTCTATGAATAGGTCAACAGTGGTTGAACATAATGGTAGGTGGTAGGTGGTTGAGAATAGCTATATGTAATGGGAGGTTGAGAATAAGTGGGATGAAGAGATGGTTGAGAGAAATTATTCATAGAAGAGGTCCCCTTAGGAACCAAATTCTGATAATTAAATCCCACAACTTTGTAATTAGTGCCATTAGATACTCCAATACTAGTGGTAGCATTACTACAAGCATTCACATAAGTTGTTAAGATCATTGATGTAAAGGTGGATATTCCCGTAGTTGATATAGGTACTGATACTTGAGTATGAGATGGTGAAAAGTGTTATTTATCACATTTACACATTCATTTACTGGCATAATATTAGTTTGTACAATATGTGCTAAACCACAGATTGCATTAACACAGTCTTGTCCCTCTTTTATCAATTCTCTTACATGGTGAATCACAGGTACAACTTCCTCAGTTATCCTCTCAGTTTGTACATAGTATTGAAATTGAGCTAGGTATTTATCAAGTTTATCTATTTTCTCATCAGATACATATTTTGTCATCTCAATAGTATCATCAACCTCATGAAAAGTTTGCTCTTCCATTGTACTTGTGATGGGTGTAATATCTTGTAACATTTGTGTCTCTCCTTTTGTAAAGAAGGTGTTCAATGTGCCAACTTATTCAAGAGTACTAGATCCCATGTGTCTTATGCTTCTTCTTAAAGGAATATTTCTTTTAGGGAAGTGATTTATTAGACTCATGCAAATCTAGGATGATGACAAGTCAAAACCTAGTGAAAATGCACTAAAATATGTGATTTTTCACCAAATCTTGGGTGTTGTGAGGAAAATGATGATGGAAAAAAATTATATCAGTAATAATAGCTGCCTAATGCCAAAATATCTATCACAACACACTTATAGTGCCACCCAAGATCAAACCCTAGTGAAAATATAGCAAAATATGTGATTTTTCACAATTTTTCAATTCCAAGACCTAGAAAATGGGGTGTTGTAAAGAATTTTAGGAGGTGAAGAAAATAATAGTAATTATATCAGTCACCTAAATCCATAAAATTTGTCACAACATGCTTGGAGTGCAAACTAGGCCAAACCCTAGGGCAAAAATAGCAAAAATGTGCAATTTTTCATCAAATTTTCAATACAAGAGGCCAATAAAAAGGTGTTGTAAAGATTTTTAGGAGGAGAAGTAGATAATACCCCTAATATCAGCCAGTTAGTTCAAAAATATTCTTTACAACATGCCTATAGTGCAAATTTAAAGAGTCGATAAGGCCAAATCTAGTGAAAATCAATGTTTTTCAAGCCCTAGATGTGAGATCTTAATGTAGAATGCTATATGAATGTTTTTAAAGCTAATTTATTATGAAAATTAAATTATCTCAGATCTGAAAATGATTTCCAAGCCCTAACATGAAAAATACAAGTGCAAATCTAGTGAAAAATCAATGAAAATGCTAGTTTTTGTTGAAATTTTCTATGCAAAAATGCAAATTTTTGAAATCTAAATGAAAATTTGTTCTAAAATGAAAGACTATAGACAAATAAAAATTTTATTGAGCCTCTAAAATCATTAGAAAAATCTGAAACAAGATTTTACCTACAAACCCTAGATTTTGGAATTACTAGGTTATATACAAAATTCACAATTTTCAACAAAACCCTAGCAATTTTATGATGAAAATGCAATGCAAACTAATAAATTTTTGTAATTTTATGCAATTTAATTCAGATATAATGCAAAAATCAGAAATTTGATGAAATTCAAATTAATTGATACAACATGTAAACTGTAGAATGCAAATTATTTTCCAATTTTTCCAATTTTTTTGTAAGTTTTCCAATGCAATAAGATGAATGATACTATGAATGAATGAAATCACTGCAAATCTAAACAAAAACACTCAGCAAGGTGCAAACAAGTCCAACAACATGGGTTCACCAAAATGTAAAGGGTAAAATTTGGATAGTTAGTTTTAGGTAGTTTGTGTGTGTAGCCTCCTTTCACCCTTTCATTCAAGGACCTAGGGTCGAGTTGCAATGTACTATCATACCCTAGGTCACTGTGAGATGTAGAGAAACTTTGACTTTTATGATTTGATTGCCAATTATCTTCTCTTATGCTCAATTATACCTTAAAACCCTAATTACGCAAATATGACAGTAAACAAACGAATATCAAAAAATGTTGCTATAGAAAGCTGTAAAATGACAAATAACTGTGCACCTATTTTTGGGGTTTGAAAGAGGAATAGTCAAGGACTAAAGAGTGGACGCCCAAGTCCAATCCCTACTTTTTGTCGGGATCTACAAACAAGATCTACAACCTGTTCCTACTGTACCAAAGGTTTTCCCATCATGAAAATTTGAGGACTAATGAGTGGGTGCCCTAGTCCAGGGAGCTATTTTCTTCTCTAATCTGTGAATCTGACACTTTGAGAAACCCTCCTGCAACTTCACTTTTCCTGTATCCTTGACCTGTAACCTGCAATCATGAAAACTTTGGGAGGGGGTTGTGGTGTTTAGAGGCTTGCCTCAGTCAAGCCCCGGAGAGACATTCAAGTCTTCCGAACACTGTTGTTAGATAGAGAGTGTGTGCCCTTGTGAGGCAGAGACAAAAACCAAATGATAAATGTTCAAAAACACAAATGATGTCACCTTGTAGTGAAGATCTCATGGGAGGAAGAAGCTCTTCATTCCATGAGGAATTGATTGCTCAAATCTGCAAATACAAACACATAGACAACACAAATCTGCTCTTGCAACACAATGAAAGCCTTGAATCACCTTTAGAATGCATGAAGTTCACAATAACAATCTAGTTTACAAATGAATGCCTAAACATGCTTATATATGCAACTACAAACACTCTCGCCAAGAATTTCAAAATTCAAACTTACCGTGTCGGTATAGGACCCAAATAATAGTCACAAGCCAACACTAAAAATTTGGGAATAACCCAAAATAGGGTAGGACTAAGGCGCGAGCGCCCAAGTCCTCACCCCCTATTTTGGGTAGGGTTAGGTTCAAGGGATCGCCCTAGGTCCCATTTGTCATGAAACTTAGGGATCATTTCATCGGGATGTTGAAATATGATGTAAGATGTCTTAAATGCAGATAAAGGACCCGGGAGCTAAACCTTATGAGGGAAAAGCCCCCAAGGGGACATTTTTTGATGTTATAGATTTATTTAATTTGCTGCAAATGGAGGACAAATGGAATTAATTAAATAAGATTTATTTAATTTGATGACAGAGAAGGATAAATAGATGAGAGGAATTAGTTAAATAAATATAATTTATTTAACTAATGGGAGTGATGGAAGGGGTCATGGAAGAGGACCTAGGACAAAATATGTCAAAATGTAATGTCGTAAGATATAATCAAATTTAGGTGTCTACATTTTTCCCCTCTTTGAGATGATGTTCGAGATGATGAGATTTATGTCAAGTAACATCATTTCAAAGAATCTAAGGTATGGATAGGAGATGAAAGGATAGGATGATGATGCCCCCTCAAGAGGATAGGTGGGTTGGATAAACACGTGTAGGCTCTCGAAATAAAAGGGATTGGTCAAGGAAGAAAGATAAGGGAATGGATAGAAGAAATGAATGATACGTTATGCTGCAATGAATGTGAGAAACCATGATGTTTGATATAGCACCAAACGCTATGCACCAAGCTATAAGGACCAAGGTGATGATGTGTCTCGTGCGCCAATGTAATACAACCTTGTCTAGATACAAGATATGAATATTAGCTAGGAATGATTCGGATTTAATACAAATGCAAGATAAAAATGATAACACACACAAGCAAGCAAACAAGCATGTAAAAATTATTCAAAAACAAACAAGGTATTTCCCCTGTCAAGTTATAAACCGATGATTGATTGATTGATGATAGATGTTTGGTTTTAGGAAATGAAACATGACGTATAAGATGCCTGGTCTAGTTTTGACAATGCAACATCTTGTATAAGACAATTGATTGATTGATTGATACTAGTGTTGTCATTGCAAGGAATGATATATCCCTAGATCAACACAAGGATGTAGGAATGATATATCCCATTGATTATGATGATGATTGATTGATTGATTGATTTGGTTGACAGCAAGATTGGAACAAAACTAAGGATTTGATTGGATGATGTGTGTTTATTGGTTTGACTAGATTAGTATGGATTAGGGATTGACTCGAATTTAGATCATGGCTTGGATTGACTTGATTAATTTGATTTGGAGAATTGATGAATTGATTTTATTAGAAGAAGTGATTTGATAAAGATTGTTTTGATTGATTGAAATGATTGAAAGAAATGATTTGATGATTGGGTTGACTTTATTGCTTGGATTTTTGGAATGTTTTAATTTTTTTGGATTTTTCAAATGTTGTAATTTTTTTGTGTTTTGAAATGTTTTGGGATGTCAATGGATGACAATTTTTTGATAGTCTTTATGCTAGATACCAATGACAAGGGAAAACCAAGTCTAGTTGCAAGGATGGAAGTAGGATTGGATAAATGAATGCGTGATAGTAAATGAAGTGGATGTATGCATGATAGATAGATAGATTATGCATCATAAGGGGTAGAGGATGTGATCTCCAAAGACTGTGTTGCATAGAAATAACATGCCCCATTCTAGGTGCAATACTTAGGATTTTTCATGATAAATCTTATTAAAATAGGATAATGATAGGCTTGCTTTGAAGGATGAGGTATATCAAAAGATATCCAAAGCATGTTTCAACATTTTGCCCCATATCTTTATCAAGATCAAAAGGAGGAAGGGAGGATGAATGGATTCAATAAGATAGGTATATGTAGGTGCAATGGATAAGGATGGGAGGATGATATGGAAAATGATAGGAAGGAAATGATAAGTGGGATGAGTCAATGTGCCCCCAAGTGTAAGTGTCATAGAAGATCAACCTACACATGATGCCTATTTGCCAAGTTTTCATCATGGTACTTATCCAAGACACCACCAAGGGTGGTTTTCACCGTTGGATGAAAGGATTTCTCTTTACTATTTTTTTTGTTTTTTGGGATTTTTTGATAGGAGAAGGGGAATATGGATAGGACAGACTCAAGTGTCTAGTAGCATGAACGGTGATAGTCCCATTAGAAAGGAATGTCGTCGCATGGACCATGTCAAGTCATTATGCTCATCGATGTCGGTAAGGGATTGCATGAGAGGAAGAGGGATTGGTTAGATGGTGGATTGTGATATGGATTATGAAAGGAAGGATAATGGATGTGGGAAAGTGGATTATGATGTGGATTATGTAGGACTTATGCAAAGGGATGGATGAAAGAATTATGCAAAGGGATGGATGAAGTAGGTAGATAGTGGATTTTGATGTGGATTATGCAAGAGTATGGATGGAAGGCTTATGCAAAAGCATGGACCATAGGGAAATGATGAGGAAGATATGTAGGATAATAGAGTTGGCTAAGGGGATCATCACAGCCTTCTTGATCATAGGTAGGATCTTGATCATAGATGGGAGCTTGATCATTGATAGGACCAAGTGTGTTATGAGTGGAATCATTAGGAGGGCTTAGATCTTGATTAGAATGAGAGGTTAATGTTTCCTCATGCTTAGGATAATGATCTTGACATAGTTCTTGACTTGGAATCAAAGTGGAAGGCTTTATAAGAGGCTTGGTATGTTCTTTGTGATAAACAACATGAGGGCATGATGGACTTTGACTTAGACATATAGGATCAATAGGTTGTGGACCACATGATGGAGTTGGAGGAATAGGCATGGCATTCGAAGGTTCTTTGATAGGTGCCAAGATAGGTGTTTGACATGAGGATAGGTTGTTCCTTGCTAGTAGCCATTGGATCACATCCTTTGCAAGAGTTTGGATAGATTGACAATATAATGGATGAAGAATAATGATAGAAGGTACATAGGCTTATGTGTAAGATTAGGATTACTTGTGCTAGATGGGAATGAAATTGGATGAGTGGATGTGGATTTCTCCATAGATTTTCTTTTGCTTTTAGATTTTGCAAAGAATCTTTCAAGAAAATCATTCAAGGATTTTTTGGTTGATGGATTAGAGCTTGGGAAGTTTGATGGTGGTGTTGGTGTAGGACTAGTAGGCTTTGGTATAGGCATTCTATTGGATGGTGATGGAGGACTAGTAGATGGATTGGTGTATGATTCCAAACTTAAGGTGGTATTTCCCTTGTCAAGAGTAGCATTAAGATGGCTTAAGGATTTGTAATCTTGGTGTGAGGAGTGACTAGTACTAGCATGATCATGTTGTGGAAGATTTGGAAATGGATATTGCATGAGTTGTTGGATTTTGACTAGGAGTTGTTGTATTTGTGGTGATTGGTTTTGTTGAAGTTGTTGGATGATGGTTTGTAATCATTGTATGATTTGTTGGTTTAGGGGTTGGTCTAGTTGGTGGAAGGTTTGGGTGATGCGTTGTAGTTCTTGTGCTATGATCTTTTACTCTGGTGTTGGGATGGAGTTACACATAGGTTGAAATCTTTGTATCTCGTCTTGTTCCTCAAGATATGCATCATAGTCCACAAAGTTATCATGATCACTAGGATCTACAAAGTTCTCATCATCACTAGGAACAAATTTTAGGTCACCTTGGATTATGTATGGTTTTGGATTAGGCCTAGATTTGTTGATGATCACAATCATTTTGACAAATGAGGATTATACTAGGTTCAAGGATGGGAATATGAGTAATATGAGTAATTGGAATGTTATAGATTCCAGGTGTGGTGTTTGGTTGAGATTGACAATGTTTATTTTTTAATACACACGCAAAACACAGTAGACAAATTTTTTTGGATGGCTTTGATATAAAATCAAAGTAAAAGTCTGAATGAGGGCCTAGATTAGCCCCAAAAAATTTCACTGGTCCCGACAAATTTGAAAACACTCGTAAGCATGCACAACTTAGGTTGGAAAGAGGATACTACTTGCTAAGTCCCTACTTGGATTACTCCATATATTGAGACAAGGCAGACAACTAGAGATATTGGTGACACTGGCTCCCCCACCATGGCACGGGCACACCAAATCTCTTACCCCAAAGATCCGAAGATCTTATGAACCGATGGATTTTTTGTCTCTACCATGAATAGTACGTGTAAGGTAGCTTCAGAGGTTCGATGTCCTACACCAACAAGCAAAAAGGATTTTTGGCCTCTACAACAAGTGGTTTCTAGTTAGTGTTTCGGGATAATCTGGTGTCTATACATGTGGTGGTTCGCTCATTTAAGAGACCTCCCAGCCCTTAGAAAGGGTTTTTACGAATCACATGGATACTGAGGGGAACTTTTGTCGGTATAGAATAGCGGCACTAGGTGATTTATGACTTTCATCACAACCACAATTATTTATATAGCGGACCGAAACAAAAGTATCACTTGGGTCATTCCCTCTCTCAAATTAGGAGGCAGGCCCTCTAAGGGATTAAAAACATAAAAGAGATGGGTCTGGATTCTAATCACCGAGTTTGCACAAGGTGACACTGACCATCCTTACAAGAACAACAAACAATGATTAATTAATCCCCTAGTTAATCTATGTGCAAACAGTTATTTGAAAAAGATATCTAATCGATGAAATCATTGCAAAACCACCGTTAGTAGTTTGAATTTCCAATCTTCAACAAATGAGATAGCTGCAATCAAAGTGTTAGCACAAAACCAAATCCCTGAAAAAATCAGAAAATAATGTTATAATGCAGCCATAAAAAGATAAGCTGATCAGAAGATTGCAATTTCAGATACATATTTTTTTTAGATAATGACATAGATTTGATCATTTTGAAATATTTTTTGATCTGAAAATTAAAAAATTAGAGAAGAGACCCCTATTAATTTTCTGAGACCTTTCCAGAAATATAAAAAAGTTAGAAAAATTCCCTGGTTTGTGCCTAGAAATACGGATTTATGAAAAAGCTACATTCGGCAAAGATCTAGTCATTTCGCACCTCATATGACCTCAAAATTAAATCTGTAAAGAACAAACCCCCATTAAAATTTCAAGTGCTTTCTAGAAATGTAAAAATTTCTAGAAAATTCACTAATTTATGTATAGAAATGCAAATTTATGAAAAAAACTAAAATCATTATAACTCATTCAAAACTAATGATAAAGACGTGATTTTTCTCTTGTAGCTTCCTGAGATAATCCATAAACTTTTGTTAAACTCTTGTAGGAAAACATGCAACTATTTGAAAGATATGATAAAATCTTTAAAACCTTAGGGTTTTGTTTCCAAAAATGGCATAAAACTACAACAAAAAGTTAATAAAACCTGCAAAAAGCAAGCTAGATCAAAGAATTCATGTCAGGTTCACCATTTTGTAGCTAGGAAAAATCAGATTTAGTGTCAAAAACAACAAACTAAAATAAACCCTAACAAGCACCACAAAGCACAAAAATAGCATGAAAATGAAAATAGAAATACAAAACAAACCGATCTTCAAGCTAGACTTGATTTATCTCCATGGCTCTTCTTGATCTTGCATAAGAATGCAAGATGTTGAAGGATTGTTGATTGCTCACCGTTGTAGTATAATAGAGCTCAAGCATTGCATGAAAATGATTTGTGTGAGTGAGTTCGTGAGTGTGTGAGGGAGTCAGTCAGTGAGGAGGGTTTGAAATTGAAATAAGAGTTTCAATTTATAGAAGGAGAGGGAATCAAATGAATGGCTAGAATTGAAAGCCAATTGTGTGATGTGGATGGATAGGATTAAAAGGCAATTTTAGTGCTTATGACGCACATTAAATGGGTATGACAGGAGGCCAAAATTAGGAGAATAGTGGGAATAAATAAGATTTTTTATTTATTTTGGAGAAGTGCTTATGACACACAATGAATGAGGATAAAAATAGGGATGTGAGTGGGAATAAGTAATTTAAATAATAAAATGATTTAAATCATGAGAGACAAGTGGCATTTAAATAAGTATTTAATTTATTTAAATTGGATGATGGAGGAAAATGAGATTAAATAAATAAAATTTATTTAATTTGGTGCAAATGGTTCTGGATTCTGATCACCGAGTTTGCACAAGGTGAGAGCATACACCTACCATCCTTACAAGCACAACAACAGTGATTAATTAATCCCCTAGTTAATCTATGTGCAAATAGTCATTTGAAAAAGATATCTAATCGATGAAATCCCTGCAAAACCATCGTCAGTAGTTTGAATTTCCAATCTTTGACAAAAGAGATAACTGCAATCAAAGTGTTATCACAAAACCAAATCTCTAAAAAGATCAGAAAATAATGTTATAATGCAGCCATAAAAAGATAAGCTCATCAAAAGATTGTAATTTCAGATACATATTTTTTTTAGATAGTGACATAGATTTGATCATTTTGAAATTTTTTTTGATCTGAAAATTAAAAACTTAGAGAAGAGACCCCTATTAATTTTCTGAGACCTTTGCAAAAATATAAAAAAGTCAGAAAAATTCCCTGATTTGCGCCCAAAAATGCGGATTTATGAAAAAGCTACATTCGGCAAAGATCTGGTCATTTCGCACCTCATATGACCTCAAAATTAAATCTGTAAACAACAGACCCCCATTAAAATTTCAAGTGCTTTCTAGAAATGTAAAAATTTCTAGAAAAATTCACTGATTTATGTACAAAAATGCAGATTTATGAAGAAAGCTAAAATCATTATAACTCATTCAAAACTAATGATAAAGATGTAAATTTTTTGCTATAGCTTCCTGAGATAATCCATAAACTTTTGTTAAAATCTTGTAGGAAAACTTACAACCATTTGAAATATATGATAAAATCTTTAAAAACTTAGGGTTTTGTTTCCAAAAATGGCATAAAACTACAACAAAAAGTTAATAAAACCTGCAAAAAGCAAGCTAGATCAAAGGATTCACGTCAGGTTCACCATTTTGTAGATAGGGAAAATCAGATTTAGTGTCAAAAATAACAAACTAAACTAAACCCTAACAAGCACCATAAAGCACAAAACTAGCATGAAAATGAAAATAGAAATGCAAAGCAAACCAATCTTCAAGCTAGACTTGATTTATCTCCATGGCTCTTCTTGATCTTGCATAAGAATGCAAGATGTCGAAGGATTATTGATTGCTTGTCGTTGCAGCATAACAGAGCTCAAGCATTGCCATTATGTGAGTGAGTCCGTGAGTGTGTGTGTGAGTCAGTCAGTGAGGAGGGTTTGAAATTGAAATAAGAGTTTCAATTTATAGAAGGAGAGGGAATCAAATGAATGGCTAGGATTGAAAGCTAATTGTGTGATGTGGATGGATAGGATTAAAAGGTGATTTTAGTGCTTATGATGCACATTAAATGGGTATGACAGGAGGCCAAAATTAGGAGAATAGTGGGAATAAATAAGCTTTTTATTTATTTTGGAGAAGGAGTGCTTATGCCACACAATGAATGAGGATAAAAATAGGGATGTGAGTGGGAATAAGTAATTTAAATAATAAAATGATTTAAATCATGAGAGACAAGTGGCATTTAAATAAGTATTTAATTTATTTAAATTGGATGATGGAGGAAAATGAGATTAAATAAATAAAATTTATTTAATTTGATGCAAATGGGTATGGATTCTGATCACTGAGTTTGCACAAGGTGAGAGCATACACCTACCATCCTTGCAAGTACAACGAATAGTGATTAATTAATCCCCTAGTTAATCTATGTGCAAATAGTCATTTGAAAAAGATATCTAATCGATGAAATCCCTGCAAAACCACCGTTAATAGTTTGAATTTCCAATCTTCGACAAACAAGATAGCTGCAATCAAAGTGTTAGCACAAAACCAAATCCCTGAAAAAATTAAAAAATAATGTTATAATGCAGCCATAAAAAGATAAGCTCATCAGAAGATTGCAATTTCAGATGCATATTTTTTTTAGATAGTGACATAGATTTGATCATTTTGAAATATTTTTTGATCTAAAAATTAAAAACTTAGAGAAGAGACCCCTATTAATCTTCTAAGACCTTTCTAGAAATATAAAAAAAGTTACATAAATTCCCTGATTTGTGCCCAGAAATGTATATTTATGAAAAAGCTACATTTGGAAAAGATTTGGTCATTTTGTACATCATATGACCTCAAAATTAAATTTGTAAAGAACAGACCCCTGTTAAAATTTCAAGTGCTTTCTAGAAATGTAAAAATTTCTAGAAAATTCACTGATTTATGTATAGAAATACAGATTTATGAAAAAAAAACTAAAATCATTATAACTCATTCAAAACTAATGATAAAGACGTCATTTTTCTGTTGTAGCTTCTCGAGATAATCCATAAACTTTTGTTAAAATCTTGCAGGAAAACTTGCAGCGATTTGAAAGATATGATAAAATTTTAAAACCTCAGGGTTTTTTTTTTCAAAAATGGCATAAACCTGCAACAAAATGTTAATAAAACCTACAAAAAGCAAGCTAGATCAAAGGATTCACATCAGGTTCACCATTTTGTAGGTAGGGAAAATTAGATTTAGTGTTAAAAACAACAAACTAAACTAAACCCTAACAAGCACCATAAAGCACAAAACTAACATACAAATGAAAACAGAAATGCAAAGCAAACCAATCTTCAAGCTAGACTTGATTTATCTCCATGGATCTTCTTGATCTTGCATAAGAATGCAAGATGTCAAAGGATTGTTGATTGCTCACCATTGCAGTATAACAGAGCTCAAGCATTGCATGAAAATGATTTGTGTGAGTGAGTCCGTGAGTGTGTGAGTGAGTCAGTCAGTGAGGAGGGTTTGAAATTGAAATAAGAGTTTCAATTTATAGAAGGAGAGGGAATCAAATGAATGGCTAGGATTGAAAGCCAATTGTGTGATGTGGATGGATAGGATTAAAAGGCAATTTTAGTGCTTATGACACACATTAAATGGGTATGACAAGAGGCTGAAATTAGGAGAATAGTGGGAATAAATAAGATTTTTTATTTATTTTGGAGAAGAAGTGCTTATGACGCACAATGAATGAGGATAAAAATAGGGATGTGAGTGGAAATAAGTAATTTAAATAATAAAATGATTTAAATCATGAGAGACAAGTGGCATTTAAATAAGTATTTAATTTATTTAAATTGGATGATGGAGGAAAATGAGATTAAATAAATAAAATTTATTTAATTTGGTGCAAATGGAGGACAAATAGAATTAAATAAATAAGATTTATTTAATTTGATGACAGAGAAGGATAAATGGATGAGAGGAATTAGTTAAATAAATATAATTTATTTAACTAATGGGAGTGATGGAAGGGGTCATGGAAGAGGACCTAGGACAAAATATGTTAAAATGTAATGTCGTAAGATATAGTCAAATTTAGGTGTCTACAATAAACATTTCAAAGAATCCAGTGATGCATTCAAGAACAAAGCATATATCAATAAGGTATCATTTTCTGAGAGAAAAGGTAACAGAGAATGAAGTAAAGATGGATTGTGTCTACTAAGGATCAAATTGCAAATATTTTTACAAAGCGTCTGCCTAAGGATACTTTTGAGTATCTCAGGGAAAAGTTATGGGTTATTACCCCTCCTTCTCTAAACTAAGATGCATAGGAAGTGCATTAGTCTAGTGGTGTCCAAAGTTTCATCTTTTGATTTGGATTGATGTTTTGAAGGCTACCTCTCAGGGGGAGTAGGTAGATGTTGCTGATATGAGTTCTTGATAAAGAGCAATAAGTGTTGCAATGTTGCTTACATGGGGAGCAATGTAGTATCAATAAGATCTGAATTAAGCCTTGATAACTAAAGAAAGAGAAAAGGTCTAACACCCTTTGCCATTGATGTCAAAGGGGGAGAGAAGTTCATGAGAAAAATTTAAGGAAAAAATTGCAACCAGAGAAAGCATAAAGGGGGAGTAAAGAAGCAAAGTAAATTACTTGTCTTGATGGTTTTTCACATCATTTGTTGCCATAAATGATAAAGAGATAGATTGTTGCAAGTATGAGTAGTAAGTGTTGTCATTGATGTCAACACCTAAGATCAACATCTAAGGAAATCATTTGAATGAGTTTGAGCAAGTGTCTAAGAAGAATAGTACAGTGTTTTGCTCTACATATCTTGTAGATTGACTATCTTTGTCTACGGTTTGGAAGTTATGTTAAGGGTTGTCTATAGTTGCTATGTTTCAAGTTTGAGCCTCCGGTGTGAAGATTTGAGCGAATTCTGTTCACCAGAGTAAAAACTATTTTTTTGTATATTTAATGGTGACAAGGAAAATGTTTTCTACTCCACATTTAAGTTTTATAGTTTGCGGTTTTGAGATTACCTTTGAGATGATGTTATGTGCCTTCAGTTGAAATGGTTTGTGTTTTGTTGCTCCGCAAGCAATCTTTCCTTTATGAGAGTGGTTGACAATAATGTTTAAGTGCTCTGGTTTGAAGAATCTTTTGGATAGAATGTTTGGGGGTTGTACAGAAGTTCTTGGTGATTGTAACATGCTTGTGGATGTCTCTAGATCATGTTCCTACCTTTTGATTAGTCTATAAAGTGTAATTCGGATCGTGCATGAAGCGTGTTCCTAAAGGTCTTAGTGTTAACACCGGTTTTGGCTGACTTGGTTGTTTTCACTACTTGTGATTATGCTTTGGAGTTTGTGATAGCATGTTGTTGTGTGGAAGATTGCATTTGAGTCCCAGCTAAGGCATGGTTCGGTCCACATTCATTCTTTTCCTTCACAAATCTATTTAGGTCTAGACCTATTCTAATGTATGTGTGTTTGCCGACCTTGGAGATTGTTCCAATGGTTGATGATTGTAATGCCAACCTTGATGTTCATTCCAAGGTTGATGAATTGTATAAATACATGTAATGAAGTCATGAATAGAGAATGATGTGCGAAAATGCGAAGATAAGTGTGAAGTGAAAAATCATAGCAGAGTAGAGGAGTTTGATTGCACTTCAATGGAACTAAACCTTGGCATAATGTAGATGCTACTATCTCAGTTCACCAATTTCTAGCAGTGAGCCCTTTTGACAGTGAACCCCTTCTCTTGGCAGTGAGCCGCTTCTTTTGTAGTGAGCATTCTGGGTAGAGAGCCCTAAGGCAGTGAGTCTTGATGTGAATTTTGATATATCATTTATATTGTGAGCTAACACTCACCGTGGTTTTTCCCTTATTGGGTTTTCCACGTAAAAATCTAGTGTCTTATGTGTTGAATGTATGGATGTGTTTAAGTTTCTGATTTCATGCTTTCATGGTTAAATTACAATATCAGTGATTAAGTGATTGATGTGTTGATGGTTTTAAAGTTTTGGTTACAACTGATTCACCCCCCCTCTTAGTTGTCTTACGCATTTCAACAATTATGTCATGATGAAATATTGATCATGAGTTAGAGTTTTTTGGCATGATACAGGTGCTCTTGGGAGCATGATATGTTCATTGGAGTATATGATCTTCTTTTAAGATGTTAGATCATGATGTCATGATATGTTCCTGATTCTAGAGTTGGAACTTTGACAATGGTTTGGTTAATTCTCTTTGGTTTTGAATATTAATCATTTGCTTGAAGCTTCATGATTTTGTAGGTTGCATTTGAAGTTGGCATGGATTGATTGGTGAATACTCATAGATACTAGAGAGACTTGGGTGAGGCTGGATATCTCTTGAACTTAGAGATATGTGTTGGAATGATTTCTCATTATGAGATGTTAACAAAAGGACCGAGGAGCCTACACTTGGAAATAGATGTGAATCCATTATAGACCTAATGGGAAGGTTGTCTTTTCTATAAGATTTTATTGCTTGGTGTTATATATAAAGGACAATCTTGTATCCCACTCTTGGTCTACTCAGAAGGTGAATGATCTAATAGGTGTTGCCCATGTGATTATTAGATGCATTCTTTAAATGTATCTTGTCTTCTCTTATGCATTAGTCTTGAAAAGGATTGTTGAGAAGTAGATGCATGGGTTTATGGATTTCTGTTGTTCTCATTATTTTCGGTCTTGAGCTATGGAAGTAGTTCTGAGGACTTGTTTGGAGAGGTACAAAAATGGTTTGTGGTTTTGGGCTTATTCCCTTTGTTGTGGGAATGTTTGGCTAGCTTGATCTACTTTTAGTGAGAGATTGACATCTATTGCTGCCATGTTTTCATCATAATTATGAATGTTAGATGTTGCTAACTTTTTAGTTTGGAAATGATGAAAGAGATCTTACTTTTCACAGTTTGGCACATGCTAGTGTTTCTTTGACACTATATGGTAGAGGAGTTATCCACGTCCTCTATAAGAAGTGCTATAGGAGGACTTGTTATTGCTTTGATCTTGTATAATATTTGACATTACCCATGTAGTGGGAGTTCTTGGATATGTATGTTCTTTATTGTCACAATATCTTCTTGGTTGTCTCAGTTTGTAGGTTATTGATGTGAAGACGAGTGTGCATGCTACATTTGTTTTGGATCTTTGAGTTTTGTGTTTTTTGTGGATTAGCTACCCCTTGGCTATAGTGGGATGACTCAGATCTGGACTGTCAATATCCACAGATCTGTTCAGTGTTATTGCAAATTTTGTTATGTTGGCCTTGTCTTTGGTCATTTGCACATTGGTATGTTGCATTAAGATGGGAGGATGGATGATTAGCATGGTGGACATACGTGGACTTGATTACAGTTTTGGGATGGTATGTTGATGGCATTTAGTTCTACCTATGATGATTTTGTTTACCCTATTTTTGAGGTATGAATTTTTTGGATGAGCTAGCAACTTGTTGTGGTTGCTATTTCATTTGGTATGAATGTGATAGACACTCAAAGTCTTGTGTTATCATTTGAATTTAATGCTTGTGTTCATGTTGAGATTGGTGCATATGCTTTTGCAGGTATCTTGTTGGAGTGCATAAGCATGTTTGAAGAATCAATGGTGAATTACTGGTTAGGGATGTTTTTCCCTATTGATTAAAATTTTATTACCTCATAAGACTAATTGCAATGTATAATGTCAAGTGGGAGAATGTTGGGATAAGTTGTCATTAACTTTGCAATCCTAACCAATTTCATGTGTCTCCAAAGTTCTTGGAAAGTGTTCTCCAACACATAGGAACTTGAGAGACAAAATAATATTTAACTATAGCACTATGACATGTTGATAACTCCTATGAGGTAGGACCCAACTTAGGCACCCACTTTGGAAGTGGAGTCCATGGTGACTTGTAGTTAACTCTTTGATGTCTATCTTGACTTGTTGATGTTAGAAATGAAGGCAACAACTACCCTAATTTAAATTTGATTACACTATGTTTATGATCTTAAAGCAGTGTAATATTAACAGAGATTGCATAGGAAATGAAATTACAACATAGGAACAAGTTCACCATAGAAGAATAAACCATATCAACACCAAATATAGCATGGAGAAAACCCTTTTAGGTAAAAAACTCCACCAAGAAAAGAGGCTCAAGTTGCATTATCTTCAAAATCTAAAATACATAATACATGCAATTCCTCTATCTCTCCAACCTTTAATCTGGCAGAACCTGTGTACAAAAAACTGTGATATGCAACACATACAAGGCATTGTACTTATAGAAGTATTGCACTTCCAAAACTAGGCATCCACTTTCTCTCACCTTGGATACTCCAACATGCAATATTAAATGACCTCTTACAAGCTCGTGACACTTGTCAATAGTCAACCATACAAACTTGGGCGCCCATGGACAAGAATAGGCACTTACAGGATAATAAATGTTGACATAACCATCATAGAATCCCTCATAACACCCCCCAAATAACATCTTCCCAATTTGGGTGCCTAGAGCCAAGAATAGCAACTTACAACTCATAAATAGCTGTCATAAGTTGTCATATTGTCATAGAATCTTATGACAACTCATAAATATCTGTCATAAGTTGTCATATTGTCATAGAATCTTATGACAACTCATAGCTGTCATAGATTCTCTTACAACCACTTACCAACTTTATAATGTGTGTCATACATGCCAAAAATAGTTGATTTCTCCAAGGTGGCACCTACCCTCAATTACTCTTTGATATTTACAATTACCATTAGTAAATGTTACTTCATAACTACCGTCGGTAACTCTGAAACTTATTGATGTAGTAACTTCATAAATATTGTCCCCAGTAATTTATTTTTTACCACTGCCGGTGAAACTTATACATCCCTTATGGGTGATTTAAAAAGAATATTAGGAATAATAATTATAAGGATTTTCAAGGTTAATGGCACCTAAATCCCAACATTCTCTGACTTGACATTATACATTGTAAATACCCATAGGAAAACATAAAACAACTAAGTACAAGAAATAAGGCCCATGGCCTCCCTGCACCAAGTAAACTTCTCTATGCTCATAGGTTTGGTCAATGAATCTACAACATTCTCTTGAGTCTCTACTTTCTTCAGTTCAATCTGTCGATTTGCAACCATTTCTTGAATAAAGTTATACTGTACATCAACATGCTTAGTCTGAGCATGATACATAGGATTCTTGGCCAAACAAGTAGTGCTCTGGCTATCACAACCAATCTAAATGACCTTGCAATCAAAACCAATACTTGTGCACAATCTCCTCAACCAAACTCCCTCCTTAGAGACATGAGTAGCAGCCATATAATTTGCTTCAGTGGTGGACAAAGTAACTGTGGGCTACCTTTTGCTCATCCAACTCACTGCTCCTCCAAATAAAGTAAACACATAGCCACTAGTGGACCTTCGACTATCCAATTCACCTTCCCAATCTACATCAACAAAACCATGTATGTCCAATGTCTTTTCCACACTATCAGTACTAGAATAAACTAAATAGTAATTAGAATTACTAGATAAATATCTAAATACCCTCTTCGCATAATTCTAATGATATCTACCAAGGTTAGACATAAACATGCTCAAAACTCCCACTACTTGGGCAATATCTGGCCTAGTACAAACCATTGCATACATTAAACTCCCTACAACACTAGCATATGGCACATTAGTCATATCCTCAAAATCATCCTCATTCTTTAGACACATGTCTAATGAAAGCTTAGTTCCAATTGGAAAATAAATTCTAACTGTGTTATAGTCCTACATGCTAAATCTTTGCAAAATAGTATTCACATACTTACTCTGAGATAACCAAATCTTTATGTTACCTTTGTCCCTCCTGATCTCCATACCCAGAATATACCTGGCTGCTCCAAGATCCTTCATATCAAATGCACTTGAAAGTTGGGCTTTCAATTCATTGATCATACCCTAGGTATTGCTGAAAAATAACATGTCATCAACATACAATGCAATGATCAGTATGGAATCATCAATACAATGAATGTACACATAGTTATCCTCCTCACTTCTAACAAAACCCAATTTCAAAACAAATGAATCAAACTTCTAGTACCATATTCTAGGGGACTATTTCAGACCATAAAGAGACCTCTTCAATCTACAAACCTAATGTGCTAAATTCCTTTTACCTCAAACCCTATAGGTTGTTGCATGTAAATTTCTTCCTCGACATATCCATGCAAGAATGCAATCTTAACATCCATTTGCACTCTATTTCCCAATCAAAAGCTGCAATAATGGATAAGAGAAATCTAATAGAAATTAATTTAGCAACAGGATAGAATATTTCACTAAAATCAACTCCCTCTCTCTGGGAGTAGCCCTTGGCTACCAATCTAGCCTTGTACTTCTCCAATGAGTTGTCTGCTCCAAACTTCTTCTTGAAGAGCCACTTGCAACCTATGGCCTTTCTTCCTTTGGACAAATGAACAAGATCCCAGGTGTTGCAAGAGTCTAAAGCTATCATCTCTTCCTGCATGGCTAACTGTCAAGACTCTATCATCTGCATGAATAACTTCCCTGTGGGATCTAGGCTCATCACTAGTATTCAATAAAAAAAATACATAACAAAAATCTAGTGGACTATACCTGTCAACTGGGTTCTGTTGTCTTGTGGTACTTCTCAGTGGTGGAGTAAGAGACTCTTCAAGTTCTTCTACATGCTCATCTGTACCAACTTCTTCTGTTACAACAGATTCTTCCTCATCAAAACTTTCACTTAAGTCTTCTTCTACTTCTTCACCCTCCAATCCATCATTTTGTTCTTCCTGAGGTGCATCTTCATTTTCTAATTCAAAATGCACTCTCTTCACCTTTTCTTCTTTTTCCTTTGGTTGTTTAGGTTCTGAAATAACACTAAGTTCCCTAAAAATAACATCTCTAGAATAGATAATCTTTTGGGTTAGTGGATTTCAAAGCTTATAACCTTTTACATTATCACCATATCCAATGAAAGTACACTTTTTATCCTTTTGATCCAACTTAATTCATTTTTCTTTAGGCACATGAACATAAGCCTCACAACCAAATACCCTTAAATGTGAAACAAAAGGTTTCTTACCTATCCACATTTCATAAGGAGTTGAAATAAGAGCCTTACACAAAGATCTATTAACCAAGTAGTTTGTAGTACACACAACTTCTGCCCAAAAGTATTTATCTAAATGTGATTCACTCAACATACTTCTGGCTCTTTCCATTATTGTTTGATTCATCCTTTCTGCCACTCCATTCTGTTGTGGAGTATACAGAGTAGGCTTTTGTCTAACAATACTTGCATGCTTACAAAATTCATCAAATTACTTAGAACAATATTCCCCTCCATTGTCAAATCTCAAAACCTTTATCTTATGATCTAATTGTTTTTCAACTAAAGATTTAAATTCCTTAAACTTAGTGAAAACTTTAGATTTGTGATGCATAAAATAAATCTAGGTAAACCTTGAGACATCATTAATGAAGGAAACACAATATCTAGATTTTCTAATTGATTCAACATCCATTGGACCAAACACATCCAAATGGATAAGTTCCAATTTATCATTAGATTTATTACTGCCAGAAGGAAAAGGTCATCTTTTATGCTTTCCAAACATACAATGTTCACAAAATTTAAAACTCTCATCAAAATAGGATAAACCATCTAACAATTGTTTATTTAAAACAGTCTTTAAACTAGACTGACTGATGTGGCCCAATCTATGGTGCCAAAACATACATGTATTTTCAGTATTAGCTTCATATGCATAAGAGGCATTACAAATAGTAGTGGCTTATAGCTTAAATAGAGTTCCCAATCTTTTCCTCTTCGCTACCACTAAGTTTCCCCTCACCAATCTGCAACTATACTTATAAAATGTCACATGCATTCCCAAATCATTTGACTTTGAAACAAAAATCAAACTTCTAGCTAATCCAGGAACATGCAAAACACCATAGAGTGTTTTAATTCTCTAATTGTTGAAACACAACATTACCTTGCCTTTTCCAACTATTAGATATGTAGAGTTGTCTCCAAGGTACACTTTACCTCCATCATACACTTCGTATGTGGAAAACCATTCTTTATGCGGGGTCATATGATACGAGCATCCTGAGTCAACCAACCAATGATCATTAGAAATAACATTGCATGTAGAAAGTAAAACATCTTCACCAGCATTCGAGGACTTATCAGTAGCGGAATCCCACTATTTCTTTAGGTTCCTACATTCCTTTTTCATATGCCCTCTTTTACCGCAATTCCAACACTTAATTCTGTTCTTCTTTCCAAGAGTCTTAGAATGACCCTTAGACTTGTCTTTAGACCCCTTCTAATCTCCTTTTGGTCCTCTTTCCTTAGACCTTCCCCTGACACTGAGAGCATCCCCTGAACTATCTAAACTTTTCTTCCTCAATTCTTGTGACAATAGAACTGAAACAAGAGCATCCAACTTTGGATCTGTGAGGTTAGCAGTGATAGCCAAAATAACATTCCCCCATGACTCAGGTAAAGAATAGAGAAGTAATATACATTTATCTTCCTCATCCACACCAACATCTGTAGATGCTAGTTGACTCAATAACAAATTAAATGAAGTCAAATGCTCTACAACTAAATCACCCTCTTTCATTTTCATGGAAATTAATTTATGCTTTAAATAAAGCTTGTTTACCATACTCTTGGCTTGGTAGATTTCATCCAATCTCTTCTAGAGTTTGTAAGTAATCTCTTCTTTTGAGACATTCAACATAACAGAATCTGCAAGGCATAGATAGATGGTTCCCCATGCCTTATTATCCAACCTTTCCCATTCTTCCACTCACATCATCTGGCTTCTCTTCTTTCATAATAGCCAACCACTAATTTCTTCCTCAAGCAAATCCTCCATCTTCAGCTTCCACAATTCATACACTGTATTGTTGAACTTTTCGATGTCCAAATGAGAGGTAGAAGCATCGGATTGAGTCATGAAAACTACACAAGATCTACAAAACAAAACAACCAAATCTCCCACTACAACTAAACAACCTTCACACTACCACCCAAGAATCAAAACTAGCCAGGCTCTAATACCAAATGTTAGAAATGAAGGCAACAACTACCCAAATGGAAATATAATTACACTATGTTTATGATCTTAAAGCAGTGTATTATTAACACAGATTGCATAGGAAATGAAATTACAACATAGGAAAAAGTTCACCATAGAATAATAAACCATATCAACACTAGATATAGCATGGAGAAAACCCTTTCAGGTAAAAAACTCCACCAAGAAAAGAGGCTCAAGTTGTATTATCTTCAAAATCTAAAAAACATAATACATACACTTCCTCTATCTCTCCAACCTTAAATCTGGCAGAACCTGTGTACAAAAAACTGTGATATGAAACACATACAAGGCACTGTACTTATAGAAGTATTGCACTCCCAAAACTAGGTGTCCACTTTCTCTCACCTTGGATACTCCAACATGCAACATTAAATGACCTCTTACAAGCTCATGACACTTGTCAAGAGTCAACCATGCAAACTTTGGTGCCCATAGACAAGAATAGGCACTTACAGGATAATAAATGCTGATATAACAGTCATAGATTCTGTCATAACACCCCCCAAATAGCATCTTCCCAATATGGGCGCCTAGAGCCAAGAATAACAACTTACAAGTCATAAATATCCATCATAAGTTGTCATATTGTCATAGAATCTTATGACAACTCATAGTTGTCATAGATTCTCTTACAACCACTTACCAACTTTATGACGTGTGTCATAAATGCTAAAATTAACTGATTCCTCCAAGGTGGAACCTACCCTCAATTACTCTTGATTTTTACAATTACCATCAGTAAATGTTACTTCATAACTATTGCTGGTAATTTCACAACGTACCGATGTAGTAACTTCGTAATTATTGTCCCCAGTAATTAATTTTTACCACTATCAGTGAAACTTATACATCCCTTATGGGTGAATTACAAATAATATTAAGACTAATAATTACAAGGATTTGCAAGGTTAATGGCACCTAAATCCCAACAATTGATACCTCCTAGGAAGTGGGAGTTAACGTGGGCACTCACTTTGGAGGTGTTTCCAATAAAGACTAGGAGTTTGCTTTTTGTGTGCATGAGTGGATAATATTGATACACTTTGCATGAACATGATGTGGTAGTTAACAGTAGATTTAGAGATGCATGATATTTGCATGAATATAATTTGGCAGTTAATAGTGGAGTTAGAGATGCATGAATATGATGTGGCAGTTAATAGTGAAGTTAGAGATGCATGATATTTGCATATTGCTTGCATGAACTTATAAAAGCTTGCATGGACTTGCATGTTGTTGCATGTCACTTGTATGAGTTTGCATGTGTTGCATGTTACTTGCATGTTAATTCATGTCACTTATATGGACTTGCATGTTGTTGCATGTGGTGCAGTCATGGATGGAGGGTCTAGAGAATGGACTGTCCAACCATGCATCTTGAGTAAACACAACGAAAACAACACAAGAATAACACAAGAATGAATTGCAATGGAAGATTTATAGATTCAATATCTCAAATAATTACAACACTCATATGTCGGCAACATGTGGACTGTTATGGGCTCATAGGCCTGTCCTCTGGTAGAATTACATTAAAGATATAGCGTGTGCCTTCCGCAAATCCACAACTAAAGACTAAAAACTTTCTATCATGTTCACTATGTTCCTAATACATAAAATGAATGCTTATATGTCATCTCATAGCTTAAGGAATGCTCCGTGTCGGTATCAAGAGGGTTAAAACTCCAATGCATGATGAAATGTGTAGGTCAGCCTACAACATGTGGTAATGCTCTGCAATAGATGAAATGTGTTGCAATTCTCAATGAAGGTCTATCTGGCCCCATACTACCTTTTGAAATATTCCATTTGGCTTCACAAGTCATAGAAATGCTTTGCAAAACTTGTATGCTCATATTGAATGTTGAATTCTATGTTCAATGAATTCTGATGATGTTCTGATAGCGATAAATCTCCACAAATAATTCCAAATCTCATGAAATCTAGATATGATGTAGATGCAATAGTGTAGAATCTAAATCCTACTCCACGATCTGTGAAATGATGATGCAGTAAAATGCAGTGCAAAATGTTGAAACTATAACTGACTTAAATGCAAGAAAAGAAGAAATATTTTTTTTTTTGGTTGATGCAAGATTGCCTTTCAACCTAGGATGCTCCTGCATGAGCATGTCACTTATATGAACTTGCATGTACTTACATGTTGTTGCATGTCACTTGCATGTGCTTGCATGTTGTTGGATGTCACTTGCATGTTCTTACATGTTGTTTCATGCCAGTTACATGTACTTGCATGTCAGATGTGTGTACTTTTTGTTGCAAAGACGGTTGTCATTGCACCAAAAGATCAACCTGTTAATGTTTGATACAATCGCTAGAGTTAATGAATCCATGGGAGGTAGTTAAGCCTCGTCACAAACCCAAGCACTGCATTGCACAACACAAGGAGACCAAGGGCACACACCTTGTAACAATCCCCCCTAGCGCAAGTGAGGGGTTTGAACTTGTGACCCAGGCTTTAATACCAATTGTTGCAAAGATGGTTGTCGTTGCACAAAAAGATCGACCTGTTAATGCCTGATACAACCACCAGAGTTAATGAATCCACAGGAGGTGGTTAAGCCTTGTCACGAACCCAAGTGCTGTGTTGCACAACACAAGCAGACCAAGGGCGCACACCTTGCAACACTTATATGGTGTTGCATGTATCTTGCATGACACTCTAACTTAGAATTAGTTTTGGATAACTCTTGCATGGTTCTACAGGTGGTTACATGACTCTTGCATGTTACAGAACATGTTGTTATAGAATAATATTGGGGACATCAATGATGCATGTTGTTTGCATGACATTGGTGTGTGCTGGTACTTCAGTGATACTTCAATTGACTAAATCTAATTGGGAATTACTAGGTGCTCATGGAGAGACTTTTAGTTCAGCTTTGTTGTTATCACATAATGATGCAGAGGGATAGTCTTCACATAGAAATTTGATCACAAACACACATAGAACACTTTGCAAGAGGGCAGCAAATTAATTTGAAACACATAAAATGGAAGAGAAATTTGTAACACTTATTTTATTTCAATAAGAAATTTCATTACATAAACATGAAGCTTATGAGCTTCCTAGAATCATACATGAAACACCTACAACAAATAAATTTTTAGCATCTTGGACTCATTTCCCAACATCTGGATCTCTCCTCAATTTTCTTCTCCCAGCTCCAATAAAAACCCGTCACTTATTCCTTTCACCGTGCTTTCTTTTTTCATAATTTTCTAAAATGGTTTCTAGGTTTTGTGCCTCTCCTTCCCTTCTTTCTATAACATTTTAAATTTCTTACTTTTGATCTAAAATAAGAAAGTTATGCCCATTTTACTGAGACTGGGTTTCATAATAACAACCTAGACATGCAACAACATGCAAAGCTTCTGGCCCCACCTCTTGGAAATCAATTCCAAGATTCTTGGCAGCCCCACTTATGACAAAATCAGTCAAATCCCACTAAAATTACATTTACAATTGCACCTAATGGAAATTACATTTGTTGCAAATTAAAATATGATTTTCTCAAAGCTCCAACATTATTGAAAAAACCAAACAACTAAAAATTAAAATATTTTCGTGATGCAAGATTGCCATTGACCGTGAATGCTCCTACACCATATTCCCAGAGAAAACAAAATTTAAGTCCACTTGAATAAGGAATATCATCACGAAAAATATGTTTGATAGTCTCTGACTGATGTCTTGCATTTCCTGCATTCCAACTTTCTTGAAACAAAGTAATGTCAACTTCATTTTCACTCTTGGCTTTCCTACCTTCTTGCTCATGTGCTTAGGCCTGTCAAATGGAGATAACTTCTTATCTGGTGCTTTGGATACTTGCACTTGAATAATGACAACTTCATTCATCAAAACAACTTGGTCAGTACCATTACCAATAATGCATTCTTTACTTTGCTTCTCACACTCCTTTGGTGATCCCTGCAATATAACAACATCCAACTGCAAGAACTTGGTTTGTAACTCTGTAACAACAACCCTATCAGCAACTTCATTATCAACTTTTTTAGCAACATTAATAGTAATATGCCCTTCTACTTGTTCAACTTGCTCTTGAGACTCAAACAACTAAAAATGAAATGAAGGCTCATCCACAACCATGTCTATTTTGTCTTCTTCAATGCTTGATGTCAAAACAATATTCAGTATTTCATTGCTTACCTCTTCCTCTATCTGAGATTGCTTTTGTTCTTCCTCTATTGTTGCTGTTTTTGTTTATCTTCTTCTTCTTTGGACAATTTTCTTGATGGGCCATTTAACCTTCCTCTTCATTGATAAGTGCCAACTTTGCAACTGCTGAACTATTTTTTCCATATTTTTTCCCATCTCTTCCACAGCTTGCCTTAGTTCTCTTATCTCTTTCTCAACCTCTATTTGCCTCTTCTTTTCCTCTTTCCTCTTCCTCTCTTTTTCTTCTTGCTTCTTCTTTTGTGAACCTCTAGCCTGCAAGTACCTTCTAAACAAATCCATCTTTCCTCTAGCAAGTTCTTCCTTGCTTCTCTTTGTCTTTGCCTCACCTAGGTCTCTTCTTCTTTTCCTCTACCTAGTCTTTTGACAACCAGGTTCTCTCTTCAACCTACACAAACAAAAACCCACAAACACCAAACTCTCGTGTCTAGACCTTCTGAGCTCTGATACCAATTGATGCAAAGGGATAGTCTTACATAGAAATTTGATCACAAACACACATAAAACACTATGCAAGAGGGCAGCAAATTAATTTGAAACACAAAAATGGAAGAGAAATCTGTAACACTTATTTTATTTCAATAAGAAATTTCATTACATAAACATGAAGCTTATGAGCTTCCTGGAATCACACATGCAACACCTGCAACAAATAAATTTTCAGCATCTTGGACTCATTTCCCAACATCTGGGTCTCTCCTTAATTTTCTTCTCCCAGCTCCAATAAAAAATGCGTCACTTATTCCTTTCACTGCGCCCTCCTTTTTTGTAATTTTCTAAAACAGTTTTTGGGTTTTGTGTCTCTCCTTCCTAGCTTTCTAGAACATTTTAAATTTCTTAATTTCAATCTCAAATGAGAAAGTTATGACCATTTTATCAAGATTGGGTTTCATAATAACAACCTAGACATGCAACAACATGCAAAGCTTCTGGCCCCACCTCTTGGAAATCAATTCCAAGATTCTTGGCAGCCCCACTTATGACAAAATCAGTCAAATCCCACTAAAATTACATTTACAATTGTACCTAAGCGAAATTACATTTTTTGCAAATTAAAATATGATTTTCTCAAAGCTCCAACATTATTGAAAAAACCAAACAACTAAAAATTAAAATATTTTGGTGATGCAAGACTACCATTGACTGTGAATTCTCCTACACCATATTGGATAACTCTTGCATGGTTCTACAGGTGGTTACATGACTCTTGCATGTTACAGAACATGTTTTTATAGAATAATATTGGGGACATCAATGATGCATGTTGTTTGCATGACATTGGTGTGTATTGGTATTTCAGTGATACTTCAATTGACTAAATCTAATTGGGAATTACTAAGCACTCATGGAGAGACTTTTAGTTTAGCTTTGTTGTTATCACATAACACTTCAGTTGACTGAGTTTGAGTTTGACTTCTTGGGCACCCATGTTGAGACTTTCAATTATGCTTTGTTATTGTCACATAACACTTCAGTTAACTAAGTTTCATTAGGACTTCTTGGGCACCCATGTTTGAGACTTGTAGTTAACAGTTGATTTCTACAATGTAGCTTTAGAGTTCACTATATTGGGCGCTTGGATTTACGTGAGGATTCTTCTCATGTTATTGGATACAGTTTATTGTATGTTTGATATCCATGGCTTCTATATAATGATGCCTTGAGTTGGTAGAAAGATCATCACAGGAATTACAGGTTAATGACAGGTATTTGAAGTTGAAGGAGTAATGATGTGCTGGTAAAAATGCAGAGAAGATTTCAGTATTATTGTAAACTCATTTACATGAATTAATACAAGCATAATCTCTTTGGGTGTGGAGTTTTTTCCCGCAAGGGTTTCTCCACATAAATTTTGTGTCTACTTCTATCATGTTTTTTTCTTCTCTACTACATTGATTAAATTGGAGAAATACTATTACATCTAAATTGAAAGTAATTCTTAGATTTACACATGCTTTTATTTCAGATTTGAAAACATTTAAAAGCTACATAGATGCAACTTTACCTTGTTCTCTCTCCCTTTTTCAACATAAAGAACCTAAAAATAACCAAATCTAAGGGATAGAAATATTAAAAAAAGCCAAATAGAGACATATTACCACTATAAGATTCCTTACCCTTGACTATATGATATAACCTTAATGACAAATCTTATCTAATTGTTGGTGCTAATTAGAGACCAACAAACATTTTTTATAGTAATCTACAAACACTCTATTAACCCATACGAATCACTCATATATTCCACATAGAAACAATTTTTTAGAATATCAATTCCAACAAAATAACATGAGAACATATGTGAACCCACTACATCTAACATTAATAAAAAAGATTTTTCTATAAGAGCAAACCCTAAACCTACACAACAAAATGTGATCTTATAAAGTTAAGACACATACTAACCCACACAATAGATAGGAATGGTGAGCCCAAAAAAGAAAAATCCAAAATCACCTAAAAATGAAAGATCGATCTAATGGAGAATGAGTGTAGAATCTTGTCATTCCTATGTGTTATAGTCCATTTTTATGTGTTGTCATATTAATTCCACTACATATGCCAACCTCTAACTCATAATAATACAAGGCCTAGTACAAAGTGTGTGTTGAACAAATTAATTTCACTAGAACAAGAGATATCATAGGAAGTTGGCTATAAAATTTGGCATGTGGGGACAGATTGAAATGTATGATGGTTCAACCAACTAAATGCCCTTATTGTTAGTCAAATGAAGATATGAAGCATATTTTCTAGAATTGTACCATTGTGAAGAAACAATGGTGAGCTAGTTTTAAGGACTTTCTAGCAATATTTGGTGATCATTTAACTTGGAAGGGAGCTTAATTTGGTTTAGGACTATATAATAATGTGATTGCTTATACAATTAGATAGGTTATCTTGTTCCATCTGTGGAAAGTTAGATGTTTAGTAATATTTTCTAATTATAATGTTTATCAAGAAGTTGTTATCGCAAAGCTTTACTCTGGCATATTTTTTAGATTGTTTTTATCTATTCTCAAATTTAGGGACAACAAAAGAAGAATAGAGAGTTAGACAACCAGTTGGATCAAATTAAAATCCAAATCATGCATCTTCATGGCAATGGAAGGAATACAAAGATTGCTTTGCAAACTATCAAAAAGTTGAATTATATGATTTAATGTTTGGTTGTTCTACAACTTAGTTTTCTTTAGCTATTATCATATGTTTTTGGGTTTCATTACTAGATTGTTAGCTCTCTAGCTTATGTATTGTATAGTTTAATGATTGTGTTTTGTTGGCTAGTTTTTCTAGCCTTGACTTTGTATACATTGGCAGCTCTTTATGGCTTCTTTTCTCTTGTACTTACTAGCTTTGTTCATTACAAAAAAAAAATTGGCATGTGTATTGTACCTTAATATGTTTTCCTCCCCAACTACTTTACCATTAGATAATAGTGATGTCTCTAGATAGTTATTAATGATTAATCATTCTCTTTTTTACCTCCTCAAAAATATTTCAAATTACTTGTTTTCATAGGTTAGGCCACCTAAATAGTTTCAAGTAAAATAGTTCAACTTAAAAAATGTTTAAGTAGATCAATTTCACCTAAAATTGGTGCCTATATGTCAGTGATCATTTTGGGTAAAACATATTTACCAACGTTTATTTTAGGTGAATTCTTAAACTAAAACCATACATAGATGTGCATTTTCAAAAATTAGTGTAGAACAGTTTTGGCTAAATCTATTCCCTAGAATCATTTTGCTCAAAACTACATACTACTAATTTTTCAATGGTTTTTTAATTTGTTTGAAAACCTTATCTTCTAGTAACATTTTCTTGCATTATATACACTTTCTAAAAAATCTAAAAATACCTTTTTGTAGATCCAAGAGCATAGATTTTGAAAATATATTTTTTCATATTTTAATTACTTAATTAGTATTTTTTTTTTAAATTCACTACAAGTAGGTCATATAGGCAAACATAAGTTTGACTAGAAATTTAAAAATATATATTAAATTTATTTAAAATTTTTAAGAAAAATATGGTGCACTAGAGGAGAGAAACCTCTCCGAAAATGTATAATTTATTTTTGCTTATGACAAATGGTTAAGACACAAAGTAGAGGCACATCAAAACTATTACATTTTTAGGACACATGGCTTATTTAATAAAATAGGGTAAAAACTTTATTAATCAAAGAGAGCAGTACAAAGCATAAAAGTAGCAAAAGGCCCAAACAAGCCCAGAGACAACAGACAAGAAATCAAGAAGTGGTCATGCAACATCTCACATCCTCCGTGACCAAATCCACCAAAGCCTGAGGAAGATCCCTAGGTAAACTATCCCAATCATCCACCAGCCAGGTCCCATTCTTCTCAGAAGCCCATTTGGCCAACCCATCAGCCACCTTATTCCATTCCCGAGGGATATGAGAGAAGGTGATAGAATCAAATAAATCTCCAAGACTGGTGATTTGCTTAGCCACCACCGCAAGCTGCCAACTAACATCATCAAACTACCTTCTATTTATCAAGTCTATCACCACCTGAGAATCTGACTCACAGATAATCTTATTCCAGCTAAGGGCATATGCCTTCTTCAAAGCCAAAAGAATAGCCAAGGCCTCCATAAGATTATTAGAGTGCAAGCCCCTATATTCCGAGAAGAAAAACACAACCACCCCAGAACTGTCTCTGCCCACCCCACCAATGCTAGCATGCCCAGGGTTACCCCTTGCAGACCCATCAGTAGTGATTTTTAAGACTCCAGTGGGAGGGGGCACCCAATGCCCTTCCCTAGAAACCTTCCTTCTAGAACACCTGCTTTGCCCAATCTTGGGCCTTCCGAGACCCCCAACAAGAATCCCTAGATTATGAATCACTCTAGTATCACCAGGATCCACCGGGGCTAACAGATCATATTTAGCATACAAGGTCTCCTGCAAAGCCCCAAGATTACGAGACCAAACTTGACCCACCAACAACTTCTTATCCAGAAAGACCTTATGGTTACGCTCCAACTAGGTGTGCCAAATAATCAGACTAGGGCCAATTGGTCATGCTATGTGCAGAAACGAAGTCCTCACTGGAATGGGCCCAAAGTCCCGCCAAAGCTCCTCCAAAGAAGAAGGGTGCCTGCACTGCAAACTCCAGGCCCCCCACCAAAAATGCCAAATAGTCCTAGCAAAAGGGCACTGGAAGAAAAGATGTGGAACAATCTCAACATCTTTTAGACATAAGAAGCATAAGGAAGGACCTTGGAAGCCACGCTTACAGAGGTTATCCCAAGTCAAACACCTGTCATAAACCACTAGCCAAGAAATGAAATTGCATTTTAGCCAAGAGAATTTATTCCAAATATTTTTCCACCAAGGAACCTCAGCACTACCCCAAGCCTGTCTATCCAAAACATGATACCCTGAAGCAACAATGAACTTCCCTTTTGGATCCGGACCCTAAGCTAGCACATCCCGCTCTGGGAGAGAACAATAGACTCTATTAGCCAAAATGGAGGACAACTCCCTCCTATCCTCCAAAGAACCACCCATGGGCCATTCCTGCATATCCTTCCATTGGTAAACAATAGTCTGCCCCAAAGCCTGAGGGGCTTTGAAATCCATCACTCTACTCCAACCATCCTAAACAAAAATCCTACTTAAATCTCCCAAGTGAGGGTGCGAGGAGAGGATAGGCAGGAAACCATCCCAAGAGTCATGCCAAAAAAGAGCATCAGATCCTCTATTGCAGATCCAAAACAAGCCTTGTTTAACCAGCGCAGCCCCCCTCTTGAGAGTATCCCAAATCATAGAACCTCTCCCTAAAGACTAAAATGAGGCACCTCAGCGCCCTCCACCTCCCCAAGGTATTTGAAGGTAAGGATCCTGGCCCAATACTAATGTTGATATGAACACCATCTCCAGTATAGCTTAGCAACCAAAGCCTGTCCATTCCAATTTGTCCTATGCAAACCCAGACCACCATCCTGCTTTGGTTGGCAAACAACTTCCCACTTAATTAAGCTCCACTTCTTCGAAAGGAGATTACCTGACCAAAGAAACTACCAATAGAGGCCCTCAAAATCTTTGATGAAACTTGAGGGAGACGTCAACACAAAGCACTTGTATATAGGAAGGGCCTGCACCACAAACTTCAATAGAGTAACTCTTATAGCCGTAGATAACCATCTATAGGTCCAGTGACAAACTAGCCCATGAAATTTATCCATCACATCTTGCCAAAAATACCTGGTAAGAGGGCGCACATCCAGAGGGATGCCAAGGTATATAAAGGGAAGTTTCCCCACCTGAAACCTTAAGATCCTGGCAATATGCTGTTGAATAATCCTGGGGGTATTAAAGAAATAAATGCAAGACTTACTTTCATTAATGCTTTGACCTGAGGTAGCTAGATAAAAATCCAAAATCTGATGCAAAGCAACCTCTTCAGCCACCTTAGCAACACCCATCAAAGCCGTATCATCCACAAACTGAAGATGAGTTGGAGGAGGAAGAGAATTGCTCCATTTCCATCCCTGAAAGACCCCATCCATCCATAACATGGGACTTAATGAATCTCCCCAAGCCTTCAGCCATCAAGATGAACAAATATGGGGATAAGGGGTCCCCCTGTCGAAGGCCTCTAGAAGCACTAAAAAAATCTGAAGACTCCCCATTTATGAGAATAGAAAATGAGGAAGTCCTCACACAGCTCATGACCCAATCAATCCACTCACAACTAAACCCGAAGGCTCTAAGAATTTTGATCAAAAAGCCCCAGTTAACTCTATCATAAGCTTTAGCCATGTCCAACTTTATAAACATAGCCTTTTCCTTAGAAGAGGCCATAGAGTGAATAGGCTTACCTGCAATAACTACTCTGTCCAAAATCTGTCTACCCACAACAAAGCCCCCTTGTTCCTCCAAGATCAACTTATCCAAACATGGCTTCAAACATTCAGCAATTGTAATGATTTTATACACCACATTACACAAAGCAATTGGTTGAAAAAGATCCAGAGAATCAGCACCCTTGCATTTTGGGATAAGAGCAAGAAACGTGGCATTCATGGCTTGCAACATTTGCTTATTCCTAAAAGACTCCTGCACCACCTCCAATAGATCAAGGTTGATGACTTCCCAAAATTTCTGAAAGAACTTAGTGGGGAACCCATCAGGACCAAGAGCCTTCCCTTTTTTCAACTAAAACACCACATCTTCCAACTCCTTCAAAGAAATAGGTTTAAGAAGAGAAGCATTCATATCCCTAGTCACCAAAGAGGGAATACAAGCTAGGATAGAAGCTTCCTCCTCACTAGCAGGCGGGGTATCTTCAGAAAAGAGAGCAGAGAAAAAATGAACAGCCTCACTAGAGATCTCCGAGGAGCAAGAAAGAACAGAACCCTTAGGAGAGCGAAGAGAAGAGATAAAGTTACCTTGTCTTCGAGCCTTCACCGAATTATGAAAGAAGGAAGTATTCCTTCTTGAAGCCAATCAACACGGGCCTTCTGTTTCCAAAAAATTTCCTCACGAAGCTCCCATTCCTTGAGGTCTTTAACCGCACTAACCTCAAGCCTGCTTAAATTCACATCAAGACCCTGGTCCCTAATCTTCCTGGTAATAGAATCCAAGCACTCTTGGGCAACCCTTTTCCGTTGAAACATGTTGCCAAACTAATACTTATTCCAATGTTTCAATTTATACTTCACATATTGAGGCCTCTTCACAAAAGAGTACATAGCTATACCAAAAGCAGGTCATCCTTTAGTCCACCATCTAGAAACCAAGTCAAGAAGACTCTCCTCCTTGAGCCACATAAGCTGAAATCTAAAAGTTTGTTTCTTAGGACCACCAGCCAAATGGGCAGAGAATTTAATCGGCCAAGGTCTGATCCTCGCCAATCTAAAATTTTAGAAATTGACAGCCACTTGTCACCCACCCAAAAATAGAAAACAAGAAACCTGCCTAACCATTTAGAAATGGCATCATCCCCAAGCCTCCTATTATTCCAAGTAAACATGCCATTCGAAGGTTTGATATCCACAAGCCGGAGCCAAGCCAAATTATCCCTTAGAAGATCAGAAGAGGGGTCCAAATGAGGCACACCCCCCCTTTTCTCCTTGAGGGAGGCAATTCATTGAAGTCACTTGCCATAATCTAGGGGAGGAAAAGATCTAACGATCTCAGAAGATTGATATGAGACCACAGGAGAGTCTTACCACGGACATTCGTCAAAGCATAAATGTTAGAAAGAAGAATTCTTTCCCCTGTCTCCAAACTAATTGCAACCAGAGAAATGGAAAATCTACTAGAGATCCACCAAACATGAGAAATTCGTCGAGGATCCCAGAGGCAAGAAAGATCCCCTGAGCTACCTTGCACACCCACACACTGGAAAAACCCTCTATTCAAAATCTTAGAAACACACTGCATCATACCATCCACATATAACTTCATCTCTTGGAGGAAAACCACATCCGGAGAATGAGCACTAACCAACTCCCGAATAGCCTTTTGTCTAGGGATGCTATTCATACCCCTTACATTCCATGATAACACAATCATCATGAAGGGTGAGAGAAGTGAGTATCCAATGTCTTCACCGACCTAGATTCCACCAATGTCTCTCTAGCCATCTTAACTTTCTCCTGATCCTTCTTCCTCCCCACCTTCTGGGGCTTATCAAGAGCACACTTTTTTAGGGATTTTTGCTATAAGCCCAAAATAGGAGAAGAAAAGAGGGCTTTTTTCTTACCAGAGTCTTCCAAACCTGGTCCATAGGCTAAACTCACCCTTTCATCTAAAGAGGCCATGGGGGTTTCCACCAAACCACAAGAGTCCCCAAAATCAGCATCGGGGGGAGAAGCAACTGAATCCATCACCACCCCGGAAGCCACCACAGGAACTAGGACCAAGGCAGTGACAGGCACAGACTCAGAATTATAATCAACTAAAGGAGAAGCTTCAACATGCATGTTAGAAGAAACCCCCTCCTCATGGACTAATTCATCCAAAGCCTCAAACTTGTTAAAAGTCTCCTCCTCTTGACGATCCCAAAGAGTCCTCTTCTGACCCCGATTCTTGTTTTGTGCCTTAACTGGCACAAAGCCATCTTTATCTAGTACCACCCCTTGCATGGGTGCTTTACCCTTTTCTGCCCTTGGATTAGATGAAGCCTTCACATTATCTGAACCACCAGCACCTGAGGCACGAGGGCACCTCCTTTGAAGATGGCCATACTCATGGCATAGCCGGCACCTGAAGGTAAAGTCTCATAGTCTAACTGTTGAGTCCAGGAGATAGACCCAACAGTCAGATCAATATAATTTGGCAGAGGCTGGCTTAGATCAATCTCCACACAGACCCGGGCATAGGAAAAAATTTGCTTCTCTAGAGTTTGTTGAGATGGGCCAATAGGCTTCCCTAGTAGCAACGCAATTGATTGTAGAATATCCTGTCTCCAACATTCCAACGGCAACCGAGGAAAATGAACCCACACCAGTACCTTCGAGGGCATCTCCTTTGCCGAATTAAAGCCTGCATGCCAAGGCTTCATGAAAAGGCCAACTTGATTATAAAAGTAGGGCCCTCTCTCAAAAACCTTGTTATGATCAGAGATACACGAAAAGACCACCAGAAAGAAGTTATTCGCAGCTAGCAAGATTTCAAAATCACCTTCCGGATTCCATGACTTGCAAATCCAGGGTTCTAGAAAAGGCATCGAAACCCTCAATCCCATAAATTTGCAAATTAAAACATGTTTGCTATAATACTCCAGGTCCTCGGCTACTGCCTTTGTTTGAATCACCAGCTTCGAACGAACTTGAGCTCTTTCCAAGCATCAGTTTATCTTGTGCAATTTCAAAGCACTAGTGCTAAAAACCCCAACATCAGGCGGGGATGGATGAGGAAACCTGTCACCAACCCCTGCCATAGCAGCATCCCCCGACGTCTCACCCAAAGGCACAAACCCTGCCATTAGATAATCCCCTCAATCCCTCACACCCCACACCTGCACTGAACAACACACACACACACTCAAGAAACCCCCCCCCCCCAAAAAAAAAAAAAAAGCTAAAAAACCCCACCCCTTGCTGAAAACAACCCCATAGAGCCTGATATGCAAAGAAAAAATGCATGCAACAGAGAACAAACATGTGCAGTCCTGTGCTATAGGTCACGAGACTGCACAGAGCTCCTGTGCACATGCTCCATCCGGATCATCTATCGGCTTTAAATATTTATTAAAAAATATATTTATTGAAATTATTTTCTTTTTCTATGTACTAAATATTAAAGTTAACTAAGTGAGAAAAAAAACATTTACTATATTAATAAAAGAGGAGGCCCGTCAACCTCATTTTTTATTTTTTTTAACAATTAAATTATAGTGTCAATGCTATTAAAAATTTTCTATCCAATTAATATTTTATTAAGTTATAAACATAAACTACACTAAAAATTCTACATTTCATTAGTTTATACCACTTTAAAATTCAAAATATATGTACCACTTTCAATGCTTCAAGTTAAAATGTTGGACTTGTGTTGGCCATTTCTTCAATAAAAGGTGACATAGTTCTTAACTTTCACCCTAGACAATTGTGTAAATAAATGAAATTATGATAGTTATTGTGCAATGATAAGAAATATTTTACCATGGGTGCAAATGAGGGAGTTACAAATTTCTTATCCACAACCTTATTTGAACAATCTCTCATCGATACTCATGTACATCTTTGTATATAAACATAAAAATAGTTTAATGAATGGATGATCATATGGACTTAAAGTGACTTTTAATAGTGTAATGATGCAGGAGCATCTAGTGTTGTAAGGGCAATCTTGCATCACCCAAAATATTGATTTTGTTTTCATTTCTTTTCAAAATGTGTATTTTTGGTTCCATAATCGCTTAAATAATAATGTAGAACCTTCAATTTTTCCAAATTGCTAAAAATAGCAAACTACTATTTTTGGAAAGTTTGCATTTTGGGATGCATGGAAGAAAAAAATTATAGGAGGCTTCAAAATTGAAAAATAAGACATTTGGTGAAGGAATCGGTCAAAGATCATTTTTGGACTGAAAGATATTAGAGTTTTGTTTCCCGAAAAACCCCTAAAAAAGTTTCAAAGTCGAATTTGAGGCACTTAGAGGCCCCGTACGGCCCCAAAAATGGGCAAATTCAGCATGAAAGGTAGAGCACTCTACAATCTTTCACATGCTTCAAACAGTTCATCAATCGGACACCCGGACCAAAAGTTATGGCTCCGGGAAGTTGACCTATTTTTGGAGGCAGTTACAAATTTCAAAATTTTGGCTGGAGGGTGCCAGAAAGGGCTATTTATGACCATTCTTGGGAGCTCTTTTGGGTAGTAGAGAAAAGAGAGAAAGTGTGGAGTCAAGAAAAGGTAGGAAAACAAAAACCCTAGCTGATTTGAGGCTACAGAATGCAGAAAATTCTAGAATCTAGAGATAGGAAGCTGTAATGTGTTGCAACATGTGGAGGATTCATCCTCTGATTGGATTTTAGCTTCTGTAATGTAATGTGTTGTCTAAATGAATAAAAGAACATTCCTATTTTCTGTATGCAATTTTTTGTTATTATGTGTTTTGGAATTTACCCCCTCATCGAGTGGTATTAGAGCAAGGGTTCCTGAGTGTGTAGACAGATCGCCGACCATGAGGTAGTTTACACTAGGACCTGAGGTTGTGGGTTTGTTGTAGAGATCAAAATGCCTCCATGAAGAAATTGTGGTGGGAGAAATGCCTTGATAGAAGAGGGTTTTAGATCCCTACAAAGGTAAATCGATGCATTGCAAGAGGAGATGCAAAGAGGGTTTGAGCCAAGAACAAGAGAAGAAAGTGAAGATGAAGCTGAAGAATAGTTATTTGAGGAAGAACAAGATGACGCAAGAGATCCTGTAGAAGTTAGGTTGTTGAGGGCCATTTCGAAGATCAGAAAGAGGCATAGGATCAAATTTTCTACCTATTCTAGAAATTTGAATCCGAATGAGCTTATTGATTGGATCAATGATATGGAAGAATATTTTGAGTATGAAGATGTGGAGTATCCAGAATGGGTCATTTGTGAAAAAAGTTGAAGGGCCATGCCAATATTTGGTGGAGGGAGGTCTAGTTAGAGAGAAATAGAAGAGGAAAAGGAAAGATTACCAGATGGGATTAGATGGTGGACAAACTAAAGAAGCAGTTCATTCCTGTGGACTATGAGTTGGAGTTGTTGAAGAAGCTACAAGGATTGAAGCAAGGTAACAAGTCTGTCAAGGAGTATACAAAAGAGTTTTATAAGATTACTATCAGGACAAGCCATGTAGAGGCCAACAAGGAGAAGGTAGCCCATTACATTAATGGGTTAAGGCCAAGTATTCAAGAGGAGCTAAGCCTGGTCAGAATGACCACCATAGAAGATGCGTACCAGTTTTCCCTGAAGGTGGAAGAGAAGTTGAATAAAAGATTCGAAAGCAAGCAAAAAGGAAAAGGCCAAGGCAGAAGGACTGGTGGAAGATCCTATGGATGCCAAAATAAAGATCAAAAGAAAAGTGAAGAATCTAGGACCAGTCGAAATCAGAGAGCAGATAATGCCTATCACCCTTGTGACCAAAATAATGGTGAGTAAAGAGGAAGAGGAAGAGGATGACTTGGGCAAGGACCTGGAGGAGGAGGTTTCAGAGGAACATGTTTCCAATGTGGAGAAGAAGGACATCGAGCATATGAGTCTCTGCAACATCAAGGAAGGACAAATAGAAGACCCGAAGGTAATGCATGAGTTTCACATGTAGATGAAGATGTGCAGTCTAAGCATTTTGAAGATGCTGAAAGGGGAGAAACCCTAGTTGTTAGAAGAACCTTGTTAAATGAGGAGAAATAAATAGATCAGAGGAAGAGTTTATTCCGCACAAGGTGCAAGTGTGAAGGTAAGTGTTGTGATATTATTATTGATAGTGGAAGCATTGACAATCTTGTTTCAGAGAAGATGGTTGACAAGTTGAATTTGACAAGAAGAAGGCATTCACATCCATATTGGACTACATGGTTATAGAAGGACCATAGAGCTTTGGTCAATGAGCAGTGTTTAGTCAAGTTCAAGATTGGAGACTACCATGATGAAGTGTTGTGTGACATCATACCGATGGATGCATGTCATATTCTATTTGAAAGGTCATGGAAGTATGATAGGTGCATTGTCCATGATGGCCATGCAAAGACATATTCCCTAACAAAGGATGGAGTTCTTCATAAGTTGAAGCCCTTGAAGGAGGTGAAAGAAAAGATATGTAGTACTGCCATAATTTTCTTGGTAGATGGTAGGAAATTTTTGGAGGGTATGAAGCACGAGTGTCATTCCTTTGCACTGGTTGCTAAGATCAGCGAGGAGAAATGTGAATATGTACTAGCAAAAGTCTCAGATTTATTTGAAGAATTTCAGGACATTATCTCTAATAATGTACCAAAAGGTTTACCACCGGTGAGGAAGATAAATCACCAAATGGATTTGATACCAGGAGCCAGTCTACCGAATAAGGTAGCACATAGAATGACTCATGTAGAGAATGAAGAGTTGAATAGACAAGTTCACGAGCTGTTAAGGAAGGGATTGATAAGGGAGAGCCTAAATCCATGTGTGATACCTATAGTACTAGCATCGAAGAAGAATGGAGAGTTGAGAATGTGTACAGATTCCTGAGCCATCAATAAAATCATGATCAAGTAAAGATTTCCATTGCCCAGAATGGATGACATAATAGATTGTTTGAGTGGAGCCAAGTACTTTACGAAGATTGATCTGAAGAGTGGGTATCACCAAATCCGAATTAGAGAAGGAGGTGAATGGAAGACAACCTTCAAGACAAAGGAAGGTTTATATGAGTGGTTAGTCATGCCCTTTAGGCTAACCAATGCATCGAGCACATTCATGCGGCTCATGAATGAGGTATTGAAACAATTTTTGGGAAAATTTGTTATTGTTTATTTAGATGACATTTTGATTTTCAGTAAGACTTGGGATGAGCATCTGATGCACATATCATAAGAGTTTTAGAGAAGCTGAGGGAGGAGAAGTTGATTAATCTGAACAAATGTAATTTTTTAAATAATGAGTTGGTATACCTGGGATTTGTTATCTCAAATGAAGGTCTTAAGATGGATCGAGAAAAAGTAAGGGCTATTGTTGAATGGCCCATGCCAAGGAGTGCTACAGAGGTACGATCTTTTCATGGTTTGGCAAGTTTTTATAGAAAATTTATCAGGAATTTTAGTAGCATTTGTGCACCCCTAATTGAGACAATGAGGGGGGATAGAAAAAAGTTTAAATGGACTACATGAGCAGCCAAGAGTTTTGATACATTGAAGCAGAAAGTCACAAAGCAACTTGTTTTGGCACTTCTATATTTCAATAAGGTATTTCAGGTAGATTGTGATGCTAGTGGTAGTGTTATAGGAGTTGTTTTAAGTCAAGAAGGTAAGCCCATTGCCTATTTTAGTGAGAAGCTTAATGATGCCAAGAAAAAGTATTATGTTTATGATTAGGAGTTTTATGCTATAGTTCAAGCCTTGAAGAAATGGAGACATTAGTTGTTGCCAAAAGAGTTTATTTTATATATTGATCATCGGGCTTTACAATATCTTAATAGTCAAGGGAAGTTGAACTAGAGGCACTTAAAATGGGTTGAGTTTTTGTAGAGTTATACTTTTGTTTTGAAACATAGGAGTCGGAGATCAAATAGAGTTGCAGATGCATTAAGCAGAAGGAAAAATTTGTTGACATTAATGAAGATAGAGGTTGTTGGGTTCGGTGAGCTCAAAAGTTTGTATCTTGAAGATCCAGATTTTGTAGAGGCTTGGAAAGCTTGTTTGGAACTTGTTACTTTGGACAGGACAAAATGGTTGGATTTTATAATCCAAGATGACATGTTATTTAGAGGAATCCAATTGTGCATTTCGAGGAGTTCCATGAGAGAGAACCTGATTAAGAAGAAGCATAGTGGGGGATGAGTTGGACACTTTGGTTGAGATAAGACCATTGCTATTGTTGGTGAGCATTATTATTGACCATAGTTGCAGCAGGATGTGAGGAAATTTGTGCAGAGTTGCAGAGTGTGTCAGATGGCAAAAGGAACAAGTTAGAATACAAGGCTATATCAGCCATTACTTGTACCAGAGAGGCCATGGGACAATATTAGTATGGATTTTGTTCTTAGTTTACTAAGGACACAAAGAGGACATGATTCCATTTTTGTGGTGGTGGATAGATTCTCGAAGATGGAAAATTTTATTCCTTGTAAGAAGACTAATGATGTTGTTCATATTGTAGAGTTATTTTTCAGAGAGGTGGTGAGACTACATGGTCTACCTAAGAGCATAGTTTCATATCGAGATACCAAGTTTGTTGGTTATATTTGGAGGACATTATGGAAGAATTTGAAGATAGATTTGAAGTTTAGTTTTGCACACCATCCATAGATCGATGGATAGACGGAAGTGGTGAATAGGAGTTTGGGAAACCTACTATGATGCTTAGTATGAGATAAGCCCAAGGGATGGGATTTGATTTTACCACATGCAATATTTTCTTACAATAATTCTATCAATAGGAGTATAGGTAAATCACCATTCCAGATTATATATGGAAGTAGTCCAAGAAATGCATCAGAGTTAAGGAAGATGGACAAGGGAGAAAGGACAAGTGTCGAAGCCAAAGACATTGCAGAACACTTGAAGAATTTGCATGAAGAGGTGAGAAAGCACATTAATAAGATGAATATTTAGTACAAGGCTAAGGTAGATTAGAAGAGGAGATATAAGAAATTCCAGGTAGGAGATGAAGTCATAGTTCACTTGAGAAAAGAGAGGTTTCCAGTTGGAACATATATTAAGTTGAAAATGAAGAATTTTGGACCATGCAGAATCCTGAAGAAACATGATTCGGGAAATGCATATGAGGTAGAGCTGCCATATGGGATCAACATTTTCCCTGTGTTCAACATTGTTGATTTAACAGAATATCATGAAGGTGGAACAGAGGATGGACCAATAGAAGAACAATGGAGTATTTCAACATCTGCTTCAAAGGAGGAGATAGAAGAGATCTTGGATAGCCGTGTGGGAAGAAGTACTCGGAATAGGCAATATGAAGAATATTTGGTGAAGTGGAAAGGAAGGCCTATTGAAGATTCATCCAAGTTGTCTAAGGCAGAGGTTGACCATTTGGGGTTTTCCTCAAACACCTGATATTTGACAAGGTCACTTCTCAAATTACATGCAAGAGCATCTAGTGGTGTAAGAGAAATCTTGCATCACCCAAAATGTTGATTTTGTTTTTATTTCTTTTCAAAATTTGTATTTTTGGTTCCATAATCGCTTAAATAATAATGTAGAGCCTTTAGTTTTCCCAAACTGCTAAAAATAACAAACTACTATTTTTGGAAAGTTTGCATTTGGGCATGTATGGAAGCGAAAATTTATGGGAAGCTTTGAAATTGAAAAATAAGACCTTGGGTGAAGGAATTAGTCAAAGATCATTTGTGGGCTAAAATATATTAAAGTTTTTGTTTCCTGAAAAATCCCTAAAAAAGTTTCAAAGTCAAATTTGAGGCACTTAGAGGCCCCGTACAGCCTTGAAAATGGGAAAAATCAGTAGAGCTAATTCTTAGCGGCTAGAGCACCATGTGATCTTTCCAATGCTTCAAATGGTTCATCAATCAGACATTTGGATCAAAAGTTATGGCTCCTGGACGTTTACCTATTGTGGAGGGAGTTACAAATTTCAAAATTTTAGCTGGAGGGCGCCAGAAAGGGCTATTTATGACCATTCTTGGGAACTCTTTTGGGTAGTAGAGAAAAGGGGGAAAGTGTGGAGTCAAGAAAAGGTGGGAAAATAGATACCCTAGCTTATTTGAGGCTACAGAAGGTAGAAAGTTCTAGAATCTAGAGATAGGAAGCTGTAATGTGTTGCAGCCTATGGAGGATTCATCCTCTGATTGGATTTTATAATGTAATGTGTTGTCCAAATCAATAAAAGAACATCCTATTTTCTATGTGCAATTTGTGTTATTGTGTGTTTTGGAATTTATCCCCTCATCATATAAAAAGGCCATTTATTATGGGTGCAATTGTAGAAGCGTCAAGAGTATATGATGCCTAGGATGACAACACAATAGCGTGTTTGAATTTTATACATTTTGGGGCTATTGATAATAGGTTTTTAAAAATTCATTATGTTCTTTCAGTTATAACAAGCAAACAATTAAAAATTTAGAGACCATGTGAATTAATTATTTGTGGCATTTTTAATGTAGGGTAAGTGCACAAAGATATGGCCAAAAAAGTGGTCAAAATGTGTTTTAAGATATAACTTGCTTACACTTCTAAAAGCATGATTGAAACTTAACATGCACACACTATGGTTTGATATTTACCAGGCCATAACACATACACATCATAATGCATATGTGTTATGGCTTGTACACATTATGTTGAAGTTTTGGATATTTTGTATGTTTTATATAATGCATGTGTGTTATGCATGTTATAATTCAAATTATGAAAATCACACCCTTTAGGCTTGGATTTCCAAGTTTGAGGGTTGGACGTGCATATTGGGCTCCCAAATTTGTGTTTCGCACATAAAATAATATGTTTGAATTTTCTCCTCATCATGTTTACATGTTTTAGAATGAGATTACGTGAAACCACCACTAAAACATCAATCTACTTCTTAGCTTTCCAACCGTATAATTTTTTTCTTTAATTTGAAGAAATTATGGTACTTATTTTTATACATTTAGTGATGTCTTCATCGACCTCAAATACACATGTATTATTTTTCATATTTTTTGATCCATTTATCTAAATTTGAAACAAATTATATATACAATGTTCTAAGTTTCATTCTCTACAAATTTAAAAAATACTTTTTCGGTTAAATTTTTGTGGAAGTTAGGTAACACACATACTTAGTGATTAGTTTTTCAATATGCATCCACTTCAAAAATTAGAAAAAAAACTATTCAATAAAATATTAAAAATATATAGTTCTTGTACTAGATACTCTCAACTATCTTTTTACTAATTGACTTTCAAATTAATTTTAATCATTTAAAAAAAGCCTTAGTAGGTTAGAAACCAGATTCAGAGCACTGCAATTCTTGTTCTTATTACATCTTCAAATTTTGAGTGTGGCTAAAGGTCCCTTGGTCTGTTGGTGAAGTTTAAAGGTTGTGAATGAGCCCACTAGGGATCAAGTCTTGCTAAGTGCATGAACCCCGACACTATAAGCACAAAAATCACGCACATCCTCCATGAGGACCCCTATGATGATTTTGATCATTGTCACGTACATGTAAGCATGCAATAATGTCCTCCAAGATGCAAACCTCTTGGTGATATGTCTTCTCTTTTGTCTTGTGTTGTTTCCTCTTTGTCATTTTCTCTCTCTATTGTCGTCACTTTTCGACACTTTTGTGACACTTGTCAATTTGCATTTTCTGAGCTTTCAACCTTGTTCCTAAGCCTTGTATGCATCTTGTAGGTGAGTTTTCACCTTTCCCCCTATGTTCTTCATCTTCTCCACCCCCTATAAGCCTTCTAGAGGTCCCCCTAGCCATATGCAACTTTTGGTTCTCAGTTTCACTCAACCAATCCAAATCTCCCCCTATTATTTCTAGATCTCCCACTGGGAGATCCTACTTTGCAAGTGGAGATTTGGAATTTTGCATGTGACACACCCAGGTTTCCAGAGGCAAGTTCATTCTCCTCCCTTTCCTCTGCCATCTCTCGTTGTCAGCTCCTACCTAGGTGCCCTCTAGCTAGGTTCGCCCATAGGTTGCCCCCCAGGTGACCCTACTGGTGAAAGGGACGATCCCTAGGTGACCCTATCGCATTTCCAGTTGCTAAAAAAATTAAGTTTCTAACTCAAAAAAGCTCCATTTTCACCTATTTTTCTTCCAGTTTGCATGATTTTTGATGCCTAATATGGAGTTGACTATTCCATGCACCCACACATGCATAATTAGCTCCATTTGATCTAAAATTAACCAATCATGCATTCCCATGCATCTCTTCTTCTTCACTTCTTCTTGAGTGATAGGATTTTACTGGGCAGATCACTCCAATTTGAGCCCAGATCACTCTTTAATCAACCTTGTTAACTCTTCAATCTAATTAAGTTAACTCTTTCTCTTCCTCACCTATCATCCCTTCTTCTAACCTATACATACCCCCCTCTCTCAAGTACAAAGGGAGGCAAATTCATTGTGCACACAACTCTTTCTATGTTTTTGCTCTCCAATCAGCATTCTCATGCTCACACAAGATGAAGGTGCCTTTTGTTTGCTCAATGTTCATCAAGATTTCACATAAAGATCTTCAAGCATCCTTACACTACTTCAGTCAAGCCATCATACTCATCAATAGCTCTCATTGAGTTCTCTTTGCAAAGCTTCTAAAGCTTCTTTCGCTTCTTTGTGTTGTCTTGTCGCCAAGAGGTCTTCCTACTGCTTCAAGAGGATACGAGGTTGCCATCAAGGATTTCTGAGTGTAGTGGAGGCTCACAAGTCTTCTTTATTTAAGGTTCCTCTATGCTTTTTGTCAATTGGTAGTAATTAGATAATTAAAATTTCTCTTGGGATTAGTAATTTATTTCTTTTTCCTTGATAGAATAGTTAGATCTAACATTCTAGAGGTAATTTGTATTCATAGTTTAATTCATTTACTTGCAATTTCCTTTTCTAGATTAAATAATTTTAAAACATTCAAAAACCCCAAAAAACATAGAATAATTGCATTAGGTAAAATTCATTCTAGCTGCATTCATATTTCCTTTCCTTAAAAAAGCATATTTTATTTCCAAAAATACCAAAAAAGCACAAAAACAAGTTTTGCATTTCATATAGTATTGCATTCATAAAACCCTAGAAAAGAACAAAAACATTAGGCACACAGATAAGTTGCAAACCCTTGATACCATCACAAGGTCAACCAAGGTCAACTACTTAGTCAAACCCTTGATACCATCACAAGGTCAACAAAAGTCAATGCACAATCAAAACCTTAGGTAAACCAAAACGTTAAGTCAAACCCCAAAATCTAGTCAAGGTTAGTCCACATACACCTATCTCTTATCTCGGCTCACAAATGTGCCCAAGATTAAGAGGTAAGTGGGTGAGGGCAATCCTCGACGAGATTGAGGAGATCCATTCATGACCACAACAGGATCCACTTGTCCTCCAACAAATAGAAGAACATAGACAACTCTTTCTACGGCAAGTATTTATCTAATACTTTGAAAGACAACTAGTAATCAATGAAAACAACAGTGTACCCATACAAAGATGGAACATCAGAAACCCTAATAGAAGAAGAGTAACTAGTGACCCTTCGCGTCATATGGTTATCTCCACAACAACAGTCATTGAACAAACCATCTACATTAGCACACAACAACTTAGACCTCAGGACGTGTCAACCCCTCTCCATGAAGTCCAGCTCTCCAATGGGCCAGACCACCCCTATGTCTCACCTCCTCTTAACTAGCTACTTCCATGAGAGTGAGAGTGATGTGGTGGTTCACCCCGTGGCAAGGAGGGAAGGGTCCGCATACATGCTGAAATCTGACTTGATAGCCCTGGGCAACCGAGGTCTCAATTTTGAGTGTAAATATTTTGGTGAACCTGACGTGAAGAACAAAAAAAATTGTTTGTGTTGTTCACATCCCAAAAAGATTAGGTCCTTGCAAAACAATAGAAAACTTCAAACATTCTCCCATTATTCTTCATAGCTGCTTCCGCCGCTACCATCACCTTCGCTATCACTCGCTCCATTTATTCTACAATGTCTACGACACCCCCAAATATGATAGAGCTTGACCTAAACCAAGGGGGTATCCCTTCAAGGGAACTAGAAACAGCATTCTTCAATAGATAAGTGCCTCCCCACCTGGATGAACCTATCAAAACTTGTTATGACTATGAAGACTTGGATTATGAACAAGATCAAAGAGACCAAATAGAAGCCAAGCATTCTTTGTCTTTCAACAATTTAGCTTGGGAACACAATCCGACCATACCAAATGCGCCACATAAAGCTAGGAGGGTAAGGTCAAAAATACATCAGCCTGATCAACCCTCCACAAGCACCTTGAGTACTCATCTCGATGAAGAAGTGAAATGACTAGAAAAACACTTGCAGGAGGCAAGAGACGCACAAGAAGCCTTAAGAATTGCCCTGTAAGAAGAACAAAAAGAGAATGTTGTGCAAGAAGAAGCACAACATCAGACCAACACTCGAAGAGAAAATCCTAGAAATGAGGAAACACCTAGAGTTGCAACTCCTACAGACTTAATCGCAACTCTAGTACAAAGGATTAGAATCTTGGAAGCAGAACAAGTTATTCCTGAAAGAAGGCAGAAATCCATGAAAAAGACTAGGGGGCATCTCAGAATCCCCCCATATCAACTATTATTCATGAAATGCAAGTAACGATACATGTCTAAATGGGAATCCTCTCGCTTAGAAGAATCTAACAGTGTTGGGAAATCCAACAAACCAGACAATGGGTTATCAAAACCCTCCTACAGGGTTGTTGCTATCAACCCCCAATCGGAAAGCGCCTTCCTAGGGATGTATCTCAAGTACTTGAAAGAACCCCTCTATCTAAACATAAGGAATGTGTAGTTTCCTCAGCCATTGCCTGATCTCCCAAAGTTCAAAGGGGAAGGAGATCCAAACTCCCATATTAAAGCCTACACTATAGTGATAAGAGAACTCCTCCCTTGGGATGGGGTTTTTGAGAAGATCTTTCTAAAAACTCTCGAAGGAATAGCTCTAGATTGGTACTATCATTTACCAGAAGCTTCAATTCACTTGTTTAGACAACTAATTGAAGAGTGTCATGGCATTTGATATGAACAAACTCATCAAAATAGGAATCAGAGAGTTCCTAACAATGAAACAAGAGTTGAATGAATCTGTAGCTCACTTTGTTACCAAATGGAGGCAAGTCCTCTATTCCTCAACTAGCGCCCCAAACATGGATCACCGTGAACTATGTGACCTTTTCTTACATGTACTGAACAAGGACATGAGAGAAGATGTTCAAAAATTACCATACAGATCCTATGAAGAAGCATTGGAAAGCGCTTTGAGGATCAATCAAGCTATCATTGATAGTGCCAGAAAGATATACGGGTCAAATGGAAAGTTAACAAAGGAAGACATGGGGAACAACACTCCTATCATCAAGATTATTAAAAACAATAGAAATGCAACTGCAGATGGGGTGAAGGATCAACACCTAGTCAAGAAGGTAAGAGACGATTACAATAGGAGAGACTATTATCCTCCTAATGTCAATGTGATTGGCTAGCCCAGAAATAATGGATACTACCCTAGAGACAACTATCAGGGTTGGAATCGTAACAGAAATGGAAATGATAGAATATACGGAAGACCTCCATATGAGTACAACCAATTTTGTTCTTTTCATAGAACAAGGGGGCATAGCATAGAATCTTATAGAGAGTATAACAGATTCATAGGAAGATTACCGAAAGACCAACAACAGTTGTTCATAGAAGTGTTCTTGAACCCACAGGAAGTCACACCGGATAATAAGGGCACAAGACAAACCCAAGCCCCGATAGCTCCATAGAACACTAACATGAGAATCTATCAAGATCCATTTCCCACGCATAAGGATATAGAAACATCAAACTAGAATGAAATAGCCCAAGGTAGCAACACTAGCATCCCACCACAACTAGGGTAGAAAGGTGAAGCTAGGATGATGGGATTGGTCAAAATAATCCATAATGAAGAAGAAGAGGAAGACCTTGAGAATGAGTCAAAGGAAGTATATGAGGGTGCTATTTCAGTAGTAGAACTAATACCAACTCTGATTGGACTTTATGAACTTATCGAAGACTTAAAAAAGACATATGCTCACATATCATTCATTGACCTACTCAAGAATTCCCCTTCACATCGCTTAGTGCTATTAAAAGCAATAGGGTTGAAATATCTCGACCAAATTACTCCACCACCTAATGAGTAGATCAACCATGTGGACTACGACATCAGCCCACCAAATTCAGAGCGCAAGGATCTAGGGTTCTTTTTTGACTTAAAGGAAATGCCTTCTGAGGCAGAGCTAACCAAGAAAGGAGACCCTATGTTGTACTTACAAGTTTGGATCTATGACACTTGCATCAAACCAACCTTAATTGATGATGGAGCAACAGTGAACATAGTTCTGTTTTCTCTCCTAGAGAGAATGGGTTATGGACACACTAATATTACCACTTCATAGGATACTCTAAGTAGGTACGACAATTTAAAAGTTGCCACAATAGGTAAGATCACACTCCCCGTAACGCTAGGACCAAAAACCATTCCCACCACATTTTACATCATCGACAAGGACACATGATACAATTTGCTCCTTGGAAGACCATGGATACATAGGATGAAAGCCGTGCCATCTACGTTATTTCAAGAGACTCAAATCCTACATTTAGGGAAGGTATACATTGCGAAAGGGGACCCAAAACCTTTCAGCATGTTGAAATTGAACACATCAAACAAGCGTATAGGCATCCCTATAGACTGTGAACTCCCCACCAACAAATTGATTGTCCCTAGTCCTATGCCTCAATCAATATGCATCAAGTGAATAGAAACTCCAGAGAAAACCATAAACACTGTAGAGATGAAAACTTTAGAGGATGAGGTACCATCAAAACAAAAAGAAATTGTCTCCAAGGGAAAGACAGATAAGATCATGGAATGGATAAAGGAGGATGGACCTCTCCAATTCCCTCTAGAAGCACTCATGATCAATATTCAACTTGCCTACAAGCTCTTCCTATATAGGGGAGAAACCTCATAGAACTGAAGGTTCAATGTTTGAAACCACTACGTTGGACCTGAGGAATGTAGACCCACACGCTTTCTCAGATCCTAAGGAAGATATGACAGAGAATTACACTCCCTTGTCACTCTTAAGTGAATCATGTGTCCCTGAGACACCAGAGGAAACAGAGTCATTCGAGCCTCTCACACCAATAGAGGATTCATATAGACCATTGACACCCATGGAATAGGTGCATTCTATTGGCAATGAATCAACTAATGCAATAGGAATGCTACCTAGGATGTTCATGGTGTCTCAACCACAAGAGAAGCCAACCACCTCTGCCTTAGTGCAATCAAATGAACTTGGTGAGTGGGAAGCACCTTTGGTTCAAATCGAAATGGTTGAAAGACTTCCAGACGAAGACGAAGAAAGTGAGGGTATGTTTCATAAGGAGTGGAAAATGAGAGTGTTAGTTGACATTAATGATCCTGTCATTTTTGAGTTTCTAGGAAGTTGCATTAGGTATTCCATGGATTTAAGGCCAAAACCAAATTGGAGGACAAGTATAAGCTTTGTCCCTCCTAATGAGAAAAGGGAGCCACAAACTCCCCTTGAATTATTTCAATTCTTGCAAAGTATTCAAGATAGACAAGACGTGAAAATCTACATGTAGGAGCAGTTTGACTTGTTAGCAGAGTTATTAAGATACGACAGAGTCCTTTATTAGACCCCTTCCCATCAACAAGCCTTTCTGACTTACTTCATCTCACACTACCAAGGGAAATCACCGAATTGGAAACAATAGAATCAAATGACAAACCCTACAGAATAGGAGAACTTGTCCTGAGAAGAGGTAGCATGAAAAATAAAAAGAGAAGACGGAAAAGATCATTCTCAGAGGATTGGAAAGGTCCTTACATGGTTAAAGAAGATGTTGAAAATAGTGCCTATCTCTTATGCACAATGGAGGGAGAGGAATTTGGTGAAATAGTCAATGTCTTTCACCTCAAGAAATACTGTCTAAAAAACCAAAAAAATCATAAAACACAAAAATACAAAAAAATTATAAAAATAAAAAAATGTCAAAAAGAAATTGTTTCTTGCATTTCAGTTTCATTTTGTTCATCCTCCATTATAGTCAATGACTTGCTCAAGTAGATCATTTTCATTTGAGTAAGGAGTCTAACGTTGCCTAGGTATATATGATCCTTTCAGGACCTAGAGATTCCCCATTTTCACAATCCCCATACCCCTTTTCATTCCTAGTGATTCTAATCAAAGCCTAGCTCGTAGCTTTACACTGATCCTAGTATTAATAAGCCAAGGTGTTAGCTCTAAACAAAGTTAGTATTCAAACCTACAATGTTCAAAGGAAGCTTGCAAGTAGTCCTTCCCAAATCTTCCCTAGTAGAAGAGAAGTTCAACCAGATTACAAAAACTTTAGGTGGCGCTCAACCCCTTATCTTTCCTGGCCAAAAAAGGTCAGGAGGATCAAAACTCTGAAGGAAGCAATCTAAGATCTGAGTAAATAAAAAAAATGAGTAATCAAAATAAGAGTATTGAATTGAGATATCAAATTGTTGCATGTCAAAGTTCCAAAAGCATTCATTTTTTGAAAAGTCAAAAAATCCAAAAAAATGAGAAAATCAAGTGAGGTATTCTAGAAAATACAAAAAAAGTAAAAAAGAAAAAAAAGAGAGATACAAAAAAAAGAGTGAAAGAGAGAAGATTGTTGAATATCTGTACTCTTGGGTGGAGATCAGTCTAAGCTCAAAGCCTCAAGGGTGACATTTTAACAGAGAAAATAAAAAGAAAGGTACAAAGCACACAAATACGCTAGCTGAGCAAAGCCAAGAGTCTAGTAATATTTAGGATCATCTTCTATCTAGGGACCCTTGTTCTTTCCCATTTATCCTTTACCCCGTGTCTATCTTGCTTGCCATCTATGATCTAAGTCTAGCGAACATTAATAAAATTTGTTACTTGTCTAAAGTTGAAAGCTTGTCAAATTGTCTTATCTAGATAAAGATCAATGTTTAGCCTTTAACAAAGCCCAAATTCAGGAGCACTCCATTTCAGTCCCACTCCCCACTTGAGTTCTAAAATCCTATCTCACTTCCTTGAATAGGTCTCTTATATCAGGACAACTTGCAATCCCATGGATTGAAAATCATATTAAAGAGAAGTTATGTTGTTTGTTCCACATTGCATTCATACCAAAATCAAAAAAAGAGTCTCGAAGCAATAAAGTCAATGTCATAACTCGTGATATCCAGTAGATGTAAATGTTTCATTTCAGCATCCCTTGTGTTCTTGCATTTGCATATCGTAAACTACATCTCATATATATGCCCAAAAAATTTACAAAAACATGTCATCGTCATCATACTTGCATTGTTAGAGTTGAAGGTCAAAAACATAATCAAAAAGTTCTTAAACTTCCAAAGTGCACAAGAGATGAGTACCCATTCGATAGACAAACCCATAAAAAGACAAACTTTCATTAATATTTTTGGATTTTACATGTTCATTAAAAAGAGCTAAGACAAAATGCTCTAAAGGGAAGTAAAGGCTCCCCATCCAAGGGTGCATGATTTCAAAGGAAAAGCAAAATCAAATCAAGGACGGTTCCCTCCAATAGAACCCTCAAGACTTCTACTTCTCTGCCTAGGTGTTCCACTAGTTGCTCCATGAGACCTATGGGAGCAAGGTACCCTACTATGAGCGTGTGATTGCGAAGGCCCTGCCGCACTAGCATCTCCTCGTCCAAATCCTAGACGAGCCATCTCATGAAGCACCTGATTCTCACCATTAAGGATAAGATTCTCGGCCTTGAAATCTGCACTCACCTAACATCCATGATAGGTAGGAGGAAAAATGTTATTGTGTCGCCCAGCAGTAGGGGGTGCACCAAGATCAACCAAAAGACTCTCTCGAGTCATCCTAGTGAAGGGAGAAGCCAAGACAATGTTAATCTCATGAACAAAATCCCTCCACTCCTTGACATTACCTGTGAAGTGAACCAAAGAAGAAAGGTGTGTTAGTTCTGTTAGTGCCTGAATTGACTGGTAGTTTTCTGAGCAATTTTCATTCAGGCACTCTCCCTAAGTGTCCAAAAAATGTTCTAAGTGATGGACCTCCTCAGCATTTTTCAGCTGCATCATCATATTTTCTTGAGGAGGAGGTCATCATCATCATCTTTGTTTCAATGAGGGTCAGCATCATCATCTTCTCCGTCGACCGGTTTCTCATCGTCATCATCATATTTCGCTGTCGGGTGATGTTTGAGTTTTATCCTGATGATGCTGGCGAGCTACAGTGCGCCCTGATCTGCTTGCGAGGGTGATTTTTCAAAGTATCCGGTGATCTTCCATTTATCACCTTGCCCAAGCATGATGATGATGTTGCTTATTCTCTAAGTTGTTCGACCTAGCTTGTTCTTTCCTAAGGGTCGTCGTCATCATCATCATATTTCCAGTTATCATCCTGCTGCTTGCGGAGGTCATCATATTTGTTGCCTTCATGATATTTCGCCAGGGTGATATTTCTATCATCGGGTGATCTTGGTTATGATCATCCTGATGATGTTGTTGAAGAGTTCTAAGTGCGACCCGATATTCACTAGGGTCATCATATTTTGAACGTCAGGATGATCTTAGTCAATATCATCCTGATGATGTTGTATCACTTCACGTTCGTTGTTTCTCATCCTGATGATGCTGACGTCATCCGTATATCAGGGTGATATCTTTCTTTCTGCCTATCTGCATCATGATGTTTCCGAAGGAGGGGGTGATATTTTCATATCACTCGAGTGTGTGTTTGTTCCAGCATCATGATGATGCTGATATTAAGGAGATATCCGCCTGCCGGCTTCGTGCGCTATCTAGTGGGGGTGATCTTTTCGAGCATCATCATATTCATCTATCGCCCCGATCTTACAGAGGAGCTACAGTGCAACCTGATATTTGTGCATCAGGAGGATATTTCCAAATATCCGGTTGTCTTCCGAATATCATGATGATGTTAATATGATGATGACGTCGTCGAGGTCCGGGGGGGTCATATTTCTAACAGAGATCATCTTGTGGAGGTCCCCCGATATTTGCAAACATGATGATGACGTCATCCGGATATGAGGAGGTGCGCAGTAGGCAGATATGATGATGACGTCAGCAGGATATGATGATGACGTCATCAGGATGTTCATCGGCCAGACTTTTGGTATAGGCTCAGCAGGAGGATGTTCCTCCGATGGATCAGGTTGTGCCGATGAAGGCGATTATCATGCAGGTTGTATTGCGATATCATGATGACGTCAGGGTGATATTTCGGGCAACAGGATATCATGCTGCTGGAGGATGATGATGATGAAGTCCTATACTAGTGTCGTCAGGAGCAAAAGCACCGACATGATATATGCTCATGACCTAGTATATAAAGTGTTTATGAGGTTGCTGCGGGGTGCATGTGGGATAATGTTATCCTGCATATTCGAATTATCATGATGATGAATATCGGCGGGAAGTGGTTGCAATTAACTGTTTGATGATCTTCCCAAGGCCACGGGTTGGTGCGCCATCAATGGCGATTGTTGCAGAGGTATGGGCGATGGCGTGGACGGATGTAGTACTTGATTGAAGATCTGAATCCCTAGGCGGCGGCGCAAGGCTCGAGATATCTTCCTGTCTCCTCCCCTACCTGCTGCATTAATGTGTTTGAGCGCCATTTTTACAATACTGTATATCTGGCGGGAGTTTTGGTCAACCTGGTAATTAATTGCTGAGCACCTACCTGGCTGTTATAAGCAGGTGATGTTGCTCATTTGAAAGGTTGTTGAAAGTTGTGGATTTTTGGCTCTGTAATCCAAAACCAGCTGATCTGGTTGCTCTGTACAGCTTGATCTTGTGAGTTTATGTATCTCCTGTTGTAGGACTTGGCATGAATCCACTGGTTTCATGGTTGATCTTATATGAGTAATGCTTTCTTAGCATGTGTTGTGTTAATTCTATCTCCAGTATTGCATGTATTCTTCTTCTGGATCTAGATATTTGTGTGATGTTTAGATTCTAGAGCATAGAATTCCTATGTTGAATGTCTGATCTTTTAACCTTTGCTCAAGGGGCAGATTAAACTGTTTTCAGGTTGAACATTGGGAAGGGTATACTGCAGTAGGGATGCCATAAGTAGAGATAGCTCAACACTCTATATGGGGAGATATCTGTAAGGCAGATATCATGTGTATCCCCCTGAAATCCAGTTTTAGCTATTTATGCTGATCATTCACAGGTGTATGTCTACCGACTCCAAGCCCTGGATAGGCACCAATCATGCTGTGTTCTTGTGTTATACACCATGTCCAGCTTTGCATCCAAATTCATATCAAACCACTTCATACCTCCACCTGTTAGTTGTAGGAGTAGGATTAGGAACCCCCTGCATGCTCTCATATCCAACCAGACATCATGTCCAAGAATGTTGCCAGCCTTGTGATCTATCATACAGATCTTGGTCTATACATGAGAGTATTCTGCCTGTTGTTGTCAAGTTAGATCTTTCTATCTTTGAGCTAGTCAAGGTTACATCTTGAGTTATAGGGATACCCTCCTTGGTGCGGCAGAACCAGAAGTGAAGGGGAGGAGCTCACGCAACCTCCTGTATTCAGTTGGCCTGAATCTGCCTGTGCATTAGAAGTGGCAAACCCTAATGCTGATTCAGAAGAAATGTCAACAAAATGGCGACTCCGCTGGGGAACGTTAATGTAAAGTGATATCCTGTAGTCTCTGGTGAAGTTTTGCTCTGCTGGTGGAATGAACCTGGAAAAGTAGCTTTCAGCTGCTGTAAATTTTGTCCTCTCTGGAGAGGTGGCGACTCTGCAAAAAGATCCAAATGCACATGAAAGATAAATGTATGTTATTGGTTGAAAGATGTATATATTTCTGCATCTGTATGAGAAAAGGTACCTTGTTCCTTCCCCTTTATTTGTTGTTTTACTGCATAGATTAGATGCCAGGGGAAGCCTTAGGTCTTAGACAGACAAAGGATGTCTAAGAGTAGGGTTTTTATGAATCCAAGTATGAGTTATCCCACACTCAGTGGTGAAATGTTGGATAAAGGAATAGAAGAGATAAGAAATAGGTTGATATTCTTAGAGGCTGAGCAGGCCCAGTTGAAAAGCAATAACCCTGTTGTGTCTGCCTGTCAGAAAGCTAAACCTCCTGTCAGCCCTTTTGATCCTTTGTATGACCAACTGGATTTGTCATGGGTGGATTATAAAGTAGAAACTATGCCTGCCAGGATATACTGTCAGATGCCTAGATTTAGTGGTCACAATGTATGTGATGGGAATGCATATATCCAAAATTTTCAAAGTTTTATGGGAAAATATTCATTCAGAGATGAGGATATGTGGATGAGGTTTCTTGTTAGGTCCTTTGATGCAAAAGCAAAAGACTGGTATTTGAGCTTTCCAAAGAAATTTTTTGCCTGTTGGGATGAGCTTGCTGACTGTTTCAAGGAAGAATTTGCAAAAGAACCGGCTGATCTTGTTGCAGAATTGATGAGAATCAGAAAACAAGATGAAGAGCCATGTATTGATTTCAGTCATAGGTTTGCAGTAGCCCTTTCACATGTCCCTGAAAGTTTCAGACCTGATATTTCAGCCTGTGTTGGCATATTCTTTGAAGCTTTTGAGGAGGGCTCTAGTGCATTACTCAGGGATTTCAAGGTGACAAGTATGCAGATGGCATACAAATTTTTAGAAAATGTAGAAGAAATGAGAAATGTGCACCTGCTGAAACCCCTGTCCCCAGGCCTTGGTGTCAGGAATTGTTGTGAAGCTGCAAATGACCAAATGATTATGGCATCATGTGCAGATAAAAATGAAAATAAAAGCATAGAGGTTGAGACTGTTGTATTTGAACATAATGCTAACAATACTGCTCAACTGAATTGTTCACCAGTTGAGGATGCCAGTGAAAGGACTAATGAGGATTCCCATTGCAGTGATGAGGCAGCTGACCATGAAAACAATAACGAGGTTGTGGACAGCAATGAGCAATTTTTGGAATGGACCTGTGGAGAAAATTGTGAGTATTATACTCAAGACAGAGAAGATATAAGCAAACAGAGAAGCAGTCCTATGTGTGACCCATTGCCTACCTTTAAAACACATGGAAATCATGAAGAGCAGTCAGAAATTGAAATAAGTGCTAGTTCAGAGCATGATTGTTTTTCATTTGATGGCTGTTTTGCTTATGACACACAAGATGATACTCCTCCACAGAGTGAATCCATTGATGATGAAGAGGTGTGCTCTGCTGCCCATGAACAAATGGCATACTATGATGAAACTGATGCACCTGGGTCACCCATTTATGACACATATGGTGATGAGGATCTGTCTGAGTATGGTGAGGATCTAGACACTATTTTTGGCTTGGATTCTGTTTCTCATCCTGATGAAAGAGGAAACAACATACATCAGGTAAGTGACTGTGAAAATGTGCTTGATTTGAAAGAGATGCCAGAGCCTGATCTTTTCCAGCCTGGTGTACCTGATTGTTGTGTACATGATGTGCACAATTGTGATTTTGAAAGCTTTTCTTTTAATGAGCCAGCATATAATACAATGAGCCTTGATCTTCCTAGTTTTGTGGTGGACTCCGAGTGTTTCCTATTTGCAGTCCAGCTAGGAGATCATGTTGCAATGCATGATGATAATATAGGTGATGAGTGCTATATGCCATATGAACATGCATTGTTTGATGCATTCTGCACCCACATGTCACATGATGCTGAGGGTTATCTGCACAAGGCTGATAATGACAAGCCAAATCAGAGGGTTGAATATGCAGATGACAAGATTTGTTTGTGGGTGGATCTTTGTAGTATCTCCAAGCTTGACCCAGTGCATGCAGATGAAAACAAGATATTTGACAAAGGGAGATACATGTTTTTCTTTTCTTGGTGGCCTTAGGCCATCAAGTGTGTTGGGTGATGCAGGTCAGTGCAGTATTTGACTCTGTGCCCAATGGATAAGGGACTGGTCTGCATCCCAGAGATCTGGAGTTCTCGCTGCAGTCTTTCACCTGCACGTCCCCAGACAGAGCCACTGTTAGTGCCTGAATTGACTGGTAGTTTTCTGAGCAATTTTCATTCAGGCACTCTCCCTAAGTGTCCAAAAAATGTTCTAAGTGATGGACCTCCTCAGCATTTTTCAGCTGCATCATCATATTTTCTTGAGGAGGAGGTCATCATCATCATCTTTGTTTCAATGAGGGTCAGCATCATCATCTTCTCCGTCCACCGGTTTCTCATCGTCATCATCATATTTCGTTGTTGGGTGATGTTTGAGTTTTATCCTGATGATGCTGGCGAGCTACAGTGCGCCCTGATCTGCTTGCGAGGGTGATTTTTCAAAGTATCCGGTGATCTTCCATTTATCACCTTGCCCAAGCATGATGATGATGTTGCTTATTCTCTAAGTTGTTCGACCTAGCTTGTTCTTTCCTAAGGGTCGTCGTCATCATCATCATATTTCCAGTTATCATCCTGCTGCTTGCGGAGGTCATCATATTTGTTGCCTTCATGATATTTCGCCAGGGTGATATTTCTATCATCGGGTGATCTTGGTTATGATCATCCTGATGATGTTGTTGAAGAGTTCTAAGTGCGACCCGATATTCACTAGGGTCATCATATTTTGAACGTCAGGATGATCTTAGTCAATATCATCCTGATGATGTTGTATCACTTCATGTTCGTTGTTTCTCATCCTGATGATGCTGACGTCATCCGTATATCAGGGTGATATCTTTCTTTCTGCCTATCTGCATCATGATGTTTCCGAAGGAGGGGGTGATATTTTCATATCACTCGAGTGTGTGTTTGTTCCAGCATCATGATGATGCTGATATTAAGGAGATATCCGCCTGCCGGCTTCGTGCGCTATCTAGTGGGGGTGATCTTTTCGAGCATCATCATATTCATCTATCGCCCCGATCTTACAGAGGAGCTACAGTGCAACCTGATATTTGTGCATCAGGAGGATATTCCAAATATCCGGTTGTCTTCCGAATATCATGATGATGTTAATATGATGATGACGTCGTCGAGGTCCGGGGGGGTCATATTTCTAACAGAGATCATCTTGTGGAGGTCCCCCGATATTTGCAAACATGATGATGACGTCATCCGGATATGAGGAGGTGCGCAGTAGGCAGATATGATGATGACGTCAGCAGGATATGATGATGACGTCATCAGGATGTTCATCGGCCAGACTTTTGGTATAGGCTCAGCAAGAGGATGTTCCTCCGATGGATCAGGTTGTGCCGATGAAGGCGATTATCATGCAGGTTGTATTGCGATATCATGATGACGTCAGGGTGATATTTCGGGCAACAGGATATCATGCTGCTGGAGGATGATGATGATGAAGTCCTATACTAGTGTCGTCAGGAGCAAAAGCACCGACATGATATATGCTCATGACCTAGTATATAAAGTGTTTATGAGGTTGCTGCGGGGTGCATGTGGGATAATGTTATCCTGCATATTCGAATTATCATGATGATGAATATCGGCGGGAAGTGGTTGCGATTAACTGTTTGATGATCTTCCCAAGGCTGCGGGTTGGTGCGCCATCAATGGCGATTGTTGCAGAGGTATGGGCGATGGCGTGGACGGATGTAGTACCTGATTGAAGATCTGAATCCCTAGGCGGCGGCGCAAGGCTCGAGATATCTTCCTGTCTCCTCCCCTACCTGCTGCATTAATGTGTTTGAGCGCCATTTTTACAATACTATATATCTGGCGGGAGTTTTGGTCAACCTGGTAATTAATTGTTGAGCACCTACCTGGCTGTTATAAGCAGGTGATGTTGCTCATTTGAAAGGTTGTTGAAAGTTGTGGATTTTTGGCTCTGTAATCCAAAACCAGCTGATCTGGTTGCTCTGTACAGCTTGATCTTGTGAGTTTATGTATCTCCTGTTGTAGGACTTGGCATGAATCCACTGGTTTCATGGTTGATCTTATATGAGTAATGCTTTCTTAGCATGTGTTGTGTTAATTCTGTCTCCAGTATTGCATGTATTCTTCTTCTGGATCTGGATATTTGTGTGATGTTTAGATTCTAGAGCATAGAATTCCTATGTTGAATGTCTGATCTTTTAACCTCTGCTCAAGGGGCAGATTAAACTGTTTTCAGGTTGAACATTGGGAAGGGTATACTGCAGTAGGGATGCCATAAGTAGAGATAGCTCAACACTCTATATGGGGAGATATCTGTAAGGCAGATATCATGTGTATCCCCCTGAAATCCAGTTTTAGCTATTTATGCTGATCATTCACAGGTGTATGTCTACCGACTCCAAGCCCTGGATAGGCACCAATCATGCTGTGTTCTTGTGTTATACACCATGTCCAGCTTTGCATCCAAATTCATATCAAACCACTTCATACCTCCACCTGTTAGTTGTAGGAGTAGGATTAGGAACCCCCTGCATGCTCTCATATCCAACCAGACATCATGTCCAAGAATGTTGCCAGCCTTGTGATCTATCATACAGATCTTGGTCTATACATGAGAGTATTCTGCCTGTTGTTGTCAAGTTAGATCTTTCTATCTTTGAGCTAGTCAAGGTTACATCTTGAGTTATAGGGATACCCCCCTTGGTGCGGCAGAACCAGAAGTGAAGGGGAGGAGCTCACGCAACCTCCTGTATTCAGTTGGCCTGAATCTGCCTGTGCATTAGAAGTGGAAAACCCTAATGCTGATTCAGAAGAAATGTCAACAAGTTCTTCATGAGAAGAAAGAAAAGAGAAAGGACAAAAAATAGTAAAACAAATGTAGACTCACATGGATCACCAGGCTGCCAGTCAGGGTCAAACTGTTGCATCACCTCATCAGAATGAGGAGGCCTAGGAACTACAAGCGAACCCTCTGGAACATCATGAGCATCATTCGTATCATCATCACCATCAAGACCCTTGTCCTATGCATCCTTCGGTAGGCACTCGTTTGACAAATCATCCCCATCAGAAATATAGTCCTCGTCAGTAGAATCTGAGTCCTCAACTACAATAAGTGCTCAGGAAGGAGTCCCTCTCCCTCCTCTCTGTCCTCTCGAGGATCTAGGAACTCTGGTAATGAAGACTCTTGGAGTCAAAGGAGTCCAAGTAACTATCCTCTAACTAAATTTGTGTGAGGCCCACCCTTGTGCGTCTGGATTAGTTGCATTTGTAGATGCATACTTCTGGACTCTATCCCTATATTTTGATTTGGTTAGATTAGTATTTTGTGGTGTGACTATATCCTGATTTTGATTCACTGATGATTATTAGACTTGTGATATGCATTTTGATGATATTAGAGATGTTGGTTGTGAAATTATTATATGGATTTGCTATGTGATTTTGATTCTGAGATTGTATATAGAAATGCAATTATGAATCTTATTTATGATGTGATTTCTATAATGTTTTAAATGAAAATTATGCGATGACGTGAGTGTTTGCATGTCCTTGCTTCGGCTATGATATATATATGTTGGATTAATCTGTTTGTTTAAGTGCGCAGGTGATTTTTCAGGCAACAAAAAATTGAAGGCCGATCTCACACTTATGTGTTTCCTTGTTAAGCCGATCCATTCCCATGAGGGATGAGGATCATGTATGATTGAATGATGTTTTTGTGAATGCTTGAATTTAATTAATTGGCCTAGTTCACCCTTTTATTTGATTTAATTCATGTGTTGTAAAACTTGTGTTTTTAATTCACACCATTTGGTGTTCTTTTTATTTTTGGGCCATTTAATGTGATTTTACACCTCCTTATGTGTTTATTAGGGGTCCAATATAACCCTAGGTGGTACCCCTAGGGTCTAGGGTCCATTTGGACTTACTAAACCCTAGGGTAACTCCCATCTAGTCACCCTAAACTTAGGTTAAACAAAAGTGACGAAAATTCAAATGGCTAAGGGTGGGAGATGAGTCATGCCTTGGAAAAGGCCCATCTCCGTTTCCAAGGCTTGGGGATTCTCCACCTTGAAGACTTGGGGAGTCTTGAAGACCCCCAAGTGTGTGGAACCTTCCTCCAAGACTCTCACAAATGTGTGAGAGAATCTTGGAGTGAACGGGCTCTCTTGAGGAGTAAGGTGATGACATGTGTCATCCCTTATCCTCATGGAGCCATGGGGAGAGATGCCACCTCTCCACTTTTTCTCTCACACATGTGTGAGAGCACAAGTGGAGAGGATGAGGGTTTGAGTGGATAAGAGGGTGACACTTGTCACCCTCACATTCCTTCTCCCTTGCAAGTGGCATGGGATGAGGAAGGAGAAGGTGACATGTGTCACCTTCTCATTTCTCAAGGCCTAGATTGGAGGCCTATTTTATCTCCTCTTGGAGAGGAGTTGGGGGTTCTTGCTTTTGGGAAATTTTTTGAACTTTGGAGGTTTTTTGGGGGAATGAGTTAGAGGAACTTGGAGGATTGGAGGCTTGGAGAAAGCTTGTGGGCTCTTCTTCAACTTGTATCCATTGTTGGGCTCTTAAGGTAAGTCCTATGACATTTAACCATTCCTTATGCTTATTTTACTTTTGCTTATATGCTTGAAAATTGTGTTGGGTGTTATTTTCTTTTGTGTGGGTTTTGGGTGTTGGTAAGAGCCTCTCCATTTGGAGAAAATGCTCAACTTGTGTGGGGTGGGGGAGGAGTGAACCTCCTTGAGGTCACCCTCCTGGTGTTGGTATTTTTTTTTAGGCCTTGAGGGCAAGATATTGGAGTATGGATTATTTTTGTTGGCATGAGTGCCATGGTGAAATTTATATATTCATGGAGATATCATTTTGGGCTTGAGGCCTTATTTTGTGTTGAGACTTTAGGGTTTTTCTTGAGGAGTGACACTCTGAGTTGAGTGATGTCCACTCCCCTACCCCATCAAATCTATTTTTATGGATTTTGTGTTGTGTAAGCCTTATGGGTGTTCTTCATGATTTGTGTGGTATGCTTATTGTCATGTTGTGGTTTGAGACCCGTGTGAAGATCGACCTCCCAGCTCGGGGGTGACCCACTTGCGGGTCTATGGTAGGGAGGAGGGCATTTTGGTGGCTTGGAAGTTTCTTCATTGTGTTAGTTTTTGCAAGTTTGTTTGGAGACCTTTGGAGCTTGGGTGAAGTTTTATTTGAATGGGTTTTTTTTTTTTTAAAGGATGTTGAGAGCCATGGCCATTTGGCCTTGATGTATTGATTTCAAGAGCAAATAAACTCTCACTTTGTTGTGTATACTGAAAAATATTTCTATGTAATCACTTTAATTCCCATGCCTTTGCTGGTTGTAATTTTTTATACTGTTCAAATGTAGATAAAAAAAATATATTCATGTTATTGTATTGCTGTGCATTTGATAGAAATGAAAGAGAAAATTTAATTAGATATCTTCTATTGGAAAAAAAAGAAAGATATATATGTTGCTACATAAAGTTAAAAGGAGAAACTATTGTACCCTCACCCTTATTGTTGTGGCAAATATTATATGTTGTTGTTTTACATGTTGGTTGTTCAAAGTAAGATATACGACTGCTGTTGGAATTGTTTAGCTTCCAAAGAAAAAAAAAATTATATATAGCATTGCATTGTTGAGAAAATGAATGAACTAGATATATCACATAGTTCCAAAAGAAAAATAATGCCTAGTTACCTTATTGTTGAAAGTGTTATCTAGTTCCAAAAGAAAAATAATGCTTAGTTACCTTATTGTTGAAAGTGTTATCTCTATTTTAGTTTCAAAAGAAAAGAAAGGGGGATTTGGTTATTGTGGCTGTGAGAATTCTGTTACTGTTTTAAATTCAAAATAAATCTTCTAGAATAAGCTAACTGTGGAAGTTATGAGGATATTTATATATTTAAAAATCTATACAGATTTATATACAATGGAGTATATATATGTACATAAATTTATATATATATAAAATATTAAAAAAAATCTGCTTTATATAGATCTTTTTTTTGTTGGTTAATATTTTATCACAGAGACTTTCATATTTCATTATGACTATGTGATGAGTTTATTTATATATATATATATACCTACTTAGATGCAAACTGTGTTATATATATATATATATATATTACCAAACTTTATGTTATAAAATTATTATAACCTCATATATACTTACTGTTTGAAACAGAGGAAAGAACCAAAAAAAAAATTATATTCATATAATTTTCGAATGACATTCGACTAGGGCTCAAACCCTATCATATGGTCGAAAGGCCCAAAGGGAGATTGCAAGTGAGAGGGGCAACGGCCATGCCGCCACCCCTACTGTTCTTAAAAGAAGATAGTGGGTGGGGCACCCACCCCACCCCCGACCTACTACTCCCATGGCATTTGGTGCCCACAGAAACATCTGGCCACCGTTCATCATCACCGCCAATCCTCTGGGTTTACAACTGCCATCGACCCTCCATTAAACTTGCCAGTTAATCTGTTATTTAGCATCCTTCGTATATATTTATACCTTCCTTTGCTTCAGAACAAAAAAAATATGAGTATATAAACATAAACCATTACTTTAAAAAAAGGGGGTATATACATGTATGTATGCCACACAAAAAAAAATGGAGTTAAACTAAAACTGTGTATACCTCCATTGATGAAATTCCATGGCTGCCCATTTCCTAGACCTGCCAAAAAAAAAAAGAAGAAAAAGAGAAGCAAGAGGGAAGAGAAATGAGAAAGATAATAGAATGTGAGAAGGAACATAATAGGGTTAGGGCAATGAGGATAGAGAAAGTAATGCATTTTGAGATTAGGGTTGCAAATGAATATAAAAATGAAAATTCCTTTTAGGGTGGTTTGAAATTATAATATTGAATTTGGGTTTTAATTTGGTGATTATGGAAATAAATATAGATGGAAAATTTTTGTGCACGGGAATAATTTAATTACTCTTCTTATTTGTTTTAGTTTTTAATATGGGATGAAATTTTAGATGGGCTTAATGGATAAACTTATACTTTTTGCCTTTTCATTTCTTATGTGGTGGGATTAATTTTTTTTTTTAATTTCTAAATTTAGGGCTTCTTAAAATCTTTTGTCTTTGTTTTTTTGTTATTTATTGCCTTTTTAATTGCTATATTAGTGGGATTAGATCTTAACTTAGACTTTGTTTTTGTAAATTACTTTTAGTGGGCTTTATGATTTTTATTTATTTTACTTAGGACCTTGTTTTTTTTGAAAATTTAGAATAATTGTCTTTAATTTATTTGCTCTTAGTTTATTAGCTACGTGGGTTTAATTAAACCCAGACCATTTATTTATTTTAGTGGAATTTTTTCCATGGGTTTTTTTTTTAATTTATATAATCTATGTTATTGATTTAATTTCCTAGGGGTATAGTTGAAATTATTATTGTGGAGATAAGTATTTTAGTTGTCCTTCTAATTTTTAAATTATTTTAGTGGGATGGATTATTGTCTTCTTGTCCTTTTATTTTATCTAGAGCTTAATAATATAATGGGGGAAATTCTAAATGGGGATGTATTTAATTGTATTTAGAAATAAATAAATTATTAAATTAGTATATTTTGATTTCTATTAATGCTTGACTAATGCATTGTTATAAAGAAGGGGATTTTTTTATTTTAATTGCTCATAGTGATGTAAACTATTTTATTTATCTTAGGGGATATGGTTGGAAATATTATTGTGGGAGTAATTAGTTTTATTGTCCGTATTTAATATTTAAATTATTTTAATGGAAGTATTTTTTTTATATTATTTAGATTCATTAAAATTAGCTTGTGGGAGACAAATTTTATTTAAATATTTTTTAGGAATGCTCTAGAGGCGTTATGATGCCAGATTTTTTGGGATATAGGAATAATAATTAAATGTTTTATTTATGCGTTTAATTAAGGTTTAAATTTTGCATTGTAATTATGTGTTAGAAGAAATTGTATTTTAATCCATTTAAACTTTAGTGTTAGGGATTTGGATTACGACACATGTCGAAATCCCTCCTCTTCACATAGTAATCTAAGGGTTAGTTTCATATTCAGACCTAACCCTAATGGCGATGCTTCTCACGTCGCATAACCCCCTAGTCGGCTTTCATCACGCAGGGGATTGCATAGGCATTCGCACTACCCCGAGATTAGATTGACATGTTTACTCCTTGTGCGTATTGCCACCGAGCATGTCGATGCGTGCGAGGTGGTTTCTAGGGATATGTGGAAAAGTTTTTTGATATTTCGTGTCATGACCATATGACAAATGTGGACATGACACATGTGTTACGTGTTGTGACCACATGGGAAATGTGGGCATGACACTTTGCCCATCTCCTGAACATATTTGTAGCAAGTAGACACTGGGGGCAACTCCTCAGGAAAATCCTCACCAAATTTTTGTAAGACGCGCTCAACGCGATGAGCCTTGACTACACCATTATGGTTTGAAAGCTTGGATACTCCACGGTAGTACTCTCTGATCTCACCATCATGAGCCCATGATCCCTCCAAGTCCACATAAGAATAAAAAAATATATCCTCATTTGTAAGAGTAGCTACAATGCACAAAAAGGTGTCAAAGTGACCCACCTAGTTGCTCTCGGTAACCGTCTATCAGGAATCAGAACTAGCTTCTGATAAGGCCTGATGTGCTAAAAAATCCAAGTCATAATCAAAGAGGAGTGGCTAAAAGCAAGAGCCCCTCATTGTGTAATGTGGTAGAAATCTTGGTATACCATGGCCAAAATGTCTGGCCCCCAAGCGTAGACCTTGCCTTGCTCAAGACCACGTATAATTGGTGCCCAACACTATCTCAAACGAGTCGAGACCTTGTCTCCAGACAACCTCGATGCGATCAAACCAATCAAGAACTTTCTCAAGCGAGGAATGTGAAGTTGTGGCATAAAGGTAAGTTAAACTCTAGTATGATCCTCAGGATGATTAACCCCCATGAATTGTGCCCAAGACACCTTGTCCTCAAAGGACTCACTAGCAGGTAGGACGAGAGGATGTCCTCTCATGGGAACTCCAAGAATATGATAGACATCAAATAGAGTGATAGTCCACTCTCCTGAAACGTGCGGGAACCTGAAGGTGTTCCTATCTGCATCCCAGTACGTCAAGATATCACAGTAAATGTGTGCCACAGGATGAATAACTGACACATGATAAAGTCTGGCTAAGCCCGCTCTCCTCAAGATGGCACAATCATCATCACTCAATGAAGAAAACATCTCTGAGAGCCACAATTGCTCTTGGCAAGCATTCCATCAAATTTGCATGTCCTGCAAATCAGAAAAGAGCTTTAGATTAGATCTCGTCAACTTGCAAAACTCCTAAAAATCATAAAACTTGTACAAAATCTCACAAAAAAGCATATAAACCATCAAAATTGCAATAAATAGGCAGATATAATAGCCAAATTAGGTCGAAACAGAGCGAAATGAATGTCAAAAAATATCAAAATTCAGATAGAATTCACCCACCAGGGTTGCCCCTAGGTGACCCTATTGTTAGCCAGATCTCCCCCCAGGGGACCTGCCTGACAAAAGGAGTGACCCTATGTGGAGATCCCCTGAGCGAAAAATGCTCTAAAATCCCTGTTTTTCAGCCAATTCCAATAAACGAAAGATCAGACCTACTCTAAATGGCAAAGAAGAGACAATGCAACAAGAAGAATTGCCAAAAACAGACAATTTCAAGGGGGTTTTCACAAAATTCAACCTAGGGTTTAAAGGATGGTTTTTCATTGTTTGCGTACCTGATTCTTAGCAGCTGAAGAAGAGGCAGCCATTTTTGTAATCTCTCTAATGATATCTATTCAACAACTATTCACGCGATTGATTCCGTCACTAATTCGCTTCGATCTCACTAATTTGCTTGCTTTTCTTGCCCTTACCTTAGTATCTTTTATGTACTCTTAGATTCATTTTTTCTTTTATGCATCTTCCGTGCGTCATTTTGCATGCATTCATTCCTATAGGTCTCACCGGCAAAGGCAAATGTTCAACTAGTCAAACTCTCATGATCCATGGTAAGTTCGTCATTTCAATATTCATTATTCGTTTTGATATATTCAAATGCCAGACTAATACTAGTTATTGTAGGTATAATTGCGGGAAAATCAACAACAGGTAAGGCCTAGTTCATGAACGATACCTACACTTCATGTAGACTACCATCCCCGAGGGGGCAAATATGTAAGCACAAAAATCACACACAGCCTCCACGAGGACCCCTATGATGATTTTGATCCTTGTCACGTACATGTAAGCGTGAAATAATGTCCTCTAAGCAGCAAACCTCTTGGTGACGTGTCTTCTCTTTCGTCTTGTTTTGTTTCCTCTTTGTCGATTTCTCTCTCTGTTGTCAACGCTTTTCAACACTTTTGTGACACTTGTCGATTTACATTTTTTGAGCTTTCGACCTTGTTCCTAAGACTTGTATGCATCTTGTAGGTGAGTTTTCACCTTTCCCCTATGTTCTTCATCTTCTCCACCCCCTAGAATCCTTCTAGAGGTCCCCCCTAGCCATCTCCAACTTTCAATTTTTAATTTCACTCAACCAATCCAAATCTCCCCCTATTATTTCTAGATCTCCCACTAGGAGATCCGACTTTGCAAGTGGAGATTTGGATTTTTGCATGTGACACACCTGTTTCTGGAGGTAGATTCATTCTCCTCCCTTTCCTTTATCATCTCCAGCTATTAGCTCCTACCCAGGTGCCCTCTAGCTAGGGTCGCCCATGTGTCACCCCCCGGGTGACCCTACTGGTGAAAGGGGTGACCCTGTCGCATTTCCAGCCGCGGAAAAACTCAAGTTTCTAAATAAAAAAAGCTCTGTTTTCACTCATTTTCCTTCCAGTTCGCATGATTTTTTATGCCTAATATGGAGTTGACTATTCCATGCACCCACACATGCATAATTAGCTCCATTTTATCTAAAATTAACAACTCATGCATTCCCATGCATATCTTCTTCTTCACTTCTTCTTGAGTGATAGGCTTTTACTGAGTAGATCACTCCAATTTGAGCCCAGATCACTCTTCAATCAACCTTGTTAACTCTTCAATCTAATTGAGTTAACTCTTTCTCTTCCTCACCTCTCATCTCTTCTTCTAACCTATAAATACCCCCTCCCTCAAGCACAAAGGGAGGCAAATTCATTGTGCACACAACTCTTGCTAAGTTTTTGCTCTCCAATCAACATTCTCATGCTCAAACAGGACGAAGGTGCCTTTTGTTTGTTCATTGTTCATCAAGCTTTCACATAAAGCTCTTCAAGCGTCCTTATGTTGCTTCAATCAAGCCATCGTGTTCATCAATAGCTCTCATTGAGCTCTCTTTGCAAAGCTTCTAAATATTCTTTCGCTTCTTTGTGTTGTCTTGTCGCCAAGAGGTCTTCCTGTTGCTTCAGGAGGATACGAGGTTGCCATCAAGGATTTCTGAGTGTAGTGGAGGCTCACAAGTCTTCTTTATTTCAGGTTCCTCTATGCTTTTTGTTAATTGGTAGTAATTAGATAATTGAAATTGCTCTTGGGATTAGTAATTTATTGCTTTTTCCTTAATAGAATTTAGTTAGATCTAGCATTCTAGAAGTAATTCATAGTTTAATTCATTTACTTGTAATTTCCTTTTCTAGATTAAATCATTTTAAAACATTCAAAAACCCCAAAAAACATAGAATAATTGCATTAGGTAAAATTCATTCTAGCTGCATTCATATTTCCTTTCCTAGATTAAAAAGCATCTTTTATTTCCAAAAATACCAAAAAAGCACAAAAACAAGTTTTGCATTTCATATAGTAGTGCATTCATAAAACCCTAGAAAAGAACAAAAACATTAGGCACATAGATAGATTGCAAACCCTTGATACCATGTCACAAGGTCAACCACGGTCAACTACTTAGTCAAACCTTGATACCATCACAAGGTCAACAAAAGTCAACACACAACCAAAACCTTAGGTCAACCAAAACCCTAAGTCGAACCCAAAATCTAGTCAAGGTTAGTCCACATACACATATCTCTTGTCTCGACTCACGAATGTGCCTAGGATTAAGAGGTAAGTGGGTGAGGGCAATCCTTGATGAGATTGAGGAGATCCATCCGCGACCACAATAGGATCCGCTTGTCCTCCAACAAATAGAAGAACATAGACAACTCTTGCTACGACAAGCATTTATCCAATACTTTGAAAGACAACTAGCAATCAACAAAAACAACAGCTCACCCACATAGAGGTGGAACATCAGAAACCCTAACAAAAGAAGAGTAACTAGTGACCCTTCTGGTCATACGGTTATCTCCACAACAACAATCATTGAACGAAACATTTACATTAGCACACAACAACTTAGGCCTCAGGACTTGCCGACCCCTCTCCGTGAAGTCCAGCTCTCCAACGAGCCAGACCACCTCTGTGTCTCGCCTCCTCTCGACTGGCTACTTCCACGAGAGTGAGAGTGACGTGGCGGTTCGCCCTGTGGCAAGGAGGTAAGGGTCCATGTGCGTGCCGAAATCCAACTCGACAGCCCCAGGTAATCGAGGTTGCGATTTTGAGCGTACAGACACCATAAGGGACAAGGTCGAGATTGTACCCCAGGTGAATTTGGCAGAATGGATGCCCCTCAGTCCTTGGCTCTTAGCTGAAGAGGTTCAACTTAGGGCACGTGCTCCCGAATCAGGTAGCAAAAATGAATTTGTGGATGACCTCCATCAAAAAAATTTGAGTATCTCAAATTATTAGTCAAAGTTTGGGTTTCACTAATTTCCAGAAAAAAGTGATCACTTTTGACCCCCTATTTCCATGCATTTGCCTTGTAGATTCTATTTTTTATTTTTATTTTACTTTTTAGAAAATAATTTCTATCATATTTGAATAATTGCTAATAATTGTTTATTTTACTAAATGCCTTCACCATAACATTGAGCAAGACATAATGTGTTTCATTATTTCTTAAATATAGATTGTTAACTCCAATATCTAGGGTGCCCATATTTTTTTAAATTTTTTGTTTAATATTCTTTATTATTAATTGTTAGATTCATAATAATTGTAATTTAGACACATAAAACACCCTCCCATCTGACTTTTTGCCTATATACCTAGAAGAAAGAACATCTATGTAAATGGGGTGGTTATTTTTTTCAATCATTTACCATTTTTACTAGTGTTCAAAACATGTGATCCTTTTCTATAACAAACCTATGTTGATTAAAAAAAGAAAAATATATAATAAAATTTATATTTTTAGAAAACTAAGATTAAAGGTTATTTACAATATAATTTTTATATTTTTATGATATTATTTGATCCAGAATTATGGGGTTTAAAGTAGTAACTAATAAATGTCATACAAGACTTGACTTGGAAAGAAAAGGGTGCCACATACGCACCCCCATTTGGGGGGTTCTAAGAGATGCTAGTGCACCATTGGATAAAGGGCAACTATCATACAAAAGGGACCCAAAAAAAAAAAAAGTAATAAAATATATATATACGGAATTTAGAGCATAGAAGTATACATGTTTGGATTTCTCCACTCCGTGAGCAAAACACCATTGACTTTAGTTTCTATGCAATCTTATTTAAATGCAAATTACACGACTTACAAGTTACAACTCATTCAACATCGAGGAGTTTGAATATTTTATTTTATTTGTGATCAATTGTCAAAATCCACGTGAAATGACGTCGACGGACTCAGTGGCTTCTTAGGCGTATTCGCGTACATGCGCCGGACAAAAAGGTCGGTACGGAATGACGAATATTACGTTTACATGACGATAAGAATTAAATATTTAAATGCTTCTTTAGCTTTTTGTCGTAACGAAATAAAAGGGTGTGCACGTGAGGCAAAGAAAAAAAACACCAAACAAATATGAATATTATTTTATTTTGGGGGAAGAGGTTAGCGAGGGTGAAATGGGAAAAGTTTTCTCCCTAATGTGAAAAACCAAAATTAGTCACCCTGAAGATGGTGGCTTGACGGTTGCTTGTTTGGTGGGGTCATGTGTTTGTTCTTTTGTTTGTTTGAATTTGGGTATGATTGTGTTGTGTGTTTTTAAGATTTAGTTGTATACTTTAACTTGGTTTTAATATATGTTTTTTTATAATAAGATGAAGATGGTGGCTTGACCGTTGGGGCTTCATGTGTTTGTTGTATTGTGGATGTTTCTTTTTCTTTTTTTTAGAGTTAAGTGGTTCTTTTGCTTTAGACTTTGTCGATGAATTTGGGGTTGTTTGTATTTTTTTAGATTTAGTTGTGTACTTGGTTTTAATATATATTTTTCCTAATCAAATGAAGATGGTGGCCTGACAATTGCCATTTTTGGTGGGATCATGAATGTTATATTGTGGATGTTTCTTTTACTTTCTTTGTTGGAGTCATGTGGTTCTTTTGTTTCAGACTTTGTCAGTTTGACTTTGGGGTGTCATTCCACGTTGTCCATATTTTTTAAGATTTAGTTGTATACTTTAACTTGGTTTATATATATATTTTTCGTAATAGATGAAGATGGTGGCTTGACAATTGTGGGTTCATGTGTTTGTTGTATTGTGGCTATTTTTTTTTAAGAGTCACGTGGTTATTTTGTTTTAGACTTTGTTAGTTTGAATTTGGGGTTGTTTGTATTTTTTAAGATTTAGTTATATACTTGGTTTTAATATATATTTTTTGTAATAAGATGAAGATGGTGGCTTGATGGTTGTGGGGTCATGTGTTTGTTGTATTGTGGTTGTTTATTTTTCCTTTTCTTTTTAAGAGTCATGTGGTTCTTTTGTTTTAGACTTTGTCGGTTTCAATTTGGGGTTGTTCATATTTTAAGATTTAGTTGTATACTTGGTTTTAATATATATTTTTCGTAATCAATGAAGATGACAGCTTGACGATTGTGGGGTCATGTGTTTGTTGTATTGTGTGTAATGCCCACTCATACCCACATGTACAAGTGGGCACACACACATTGAACTACAAAATTTTTCTTCGAATTACAAGTAGTAGTTTAGATTAAAAACTAAATTCAAACTAAATAGAGACAATCACCTAAAGTTTTCCAATGTCACTCGACATGAAGTCGAAAGAGAAGACACGCAAGGGTAATTCCCTTCAATTTCCTAAATGGAATGATGAGGCAATGTCGCCTTTCCGCAAATATAATCTTAACAACAAAATCTTTATAAAACCAAGATATAATAATGCTATTATTTTAGACCGCACATTTGTCTATATTGTGGCATATTCTAGTTGGATTATTAAAGGAGTAAAGATTAAATGACATGAGCATAAAGAATTTGTTGAGAATAATTGCTCAAGTAAACAACATTGAAAATGCTTAGATCACTAATAAAATATTAAATTTAAGAGAATTTTTTATTAACTTAGAAAATTATCGTACAAAATAATTTATCCATAATTCATAAATTCGCTTAATAATTGTTATTTCATAATTTTAATATATAATACTAATGTTAATAATAACAATATTCCATTCATAGTGATAATAATTTAAAAACAATTAAAGTACTATTTAATTTAAATAAAATTCTCTATTAAAACTAAATTCTATCACTTACTTTATTTTAATGAAAATAATAAATTTCTTATTTTAAAATGCATGTAAATAATTACAACTAATAAATTCTTGAAATTAAAATAAAAATTTAAAATGCATGTTTGCTTTTCTAAAATTAAAGCCAATTTAATGCAATTGTTATTATGACTTAGATAAGTCAGTTAGTTTTTTGGAAATTGCCTTGCACTAAATTAAGAAAAGTAATCTAAATATTGTGAAAGCTAAATAAAGTTGTTTCACAATTTTTCTTATCATTTCTTCCTATTTTATTTGTTGTATTCAATATTTTGTTTGTAGGTGTGATGTGTGAAGGGATTTTGGAGAGTGTTAGTTACTAATTGTACAGATTTGAATTCTAAGTTTCAAAAAGAGATAGATATAGAAGTCTCTATAATTGCAGGAACTGAGGATTTCACTTAGAAATACAAATCTTATTTTGTGTAATTACAATTTAGATCCTACAGGGTTTTGTGGGGTCATGTGTTTGTTGTATTGTGGCTATTTCCTTTTCTTTTTAGAGTCAAGTGGTTCTTTTGTTTTAAACTTTATTAGTTTGAATTTGGGGTTGTTCGTATTTTTTAAGATTTAGTTGTATACTTGGTTTTAATATATATTTTTCGTAATCAAATGAAGATGGTGGCTTGACGATTGCCTTTTTTGGTGGGATCATGTGTTTGTTATAGGTATTTTGGCTATTTCTTTTTTCTTTTTTTGTTGGAGTTACGTGGTTCTTTTGTTTCAAACTTTGTCAGTTTGAATTTGGGGTGTGATTCCACTTTGTCCATATTTGTTAAGATTTAGTTGAATACTTTAACTTGGTTTTAATATATTTTTAGTAATTAGATGAAGATGGTGGCTTGACAGTTGCTTTTTTTTGTGGTGTCATGTGTTTGTTGTATTGTGATTGTTTCTTTTTTTCTTGGAGTCACATGGTTCTTTTGTTTTAGACTTTGTCAATTTGAATTTGGGTGTGATTCCATGTTGTCTGTATTTTTTAAGATTTAGTTGTATACTTTAACTTGGTTTTAATATATATATTTTAATTAAAAGTTGGGTATGTGCTTCATCCAAGGATACTTACTTTTAAAATTTTTGTTTGGTAATTATCAAGCTTAAAGTTGAGTGGTCTTTGGTTTAGTAGTGAAGTTGAATGGTTCATAAAGAGACTATCATGGATAAGTGTTGCTAAGAAAATATATTTTTGAAGGATGAGGTCATGATCAAATGAATTTGAAAAGAGTGGATGCCCCTCAAACCTTGGCTCTAAGTTGAAGGAAGCAATAACTTGTGCACCCAATGTCTTGATTACAAAAATAAGAAATGTTTCAAATTCTCTAATAAAATTATCAATATGCCCTTGAAACCTTGGCTCTAAGACAAAGGAAGCAATAACTTGTGCATCTGATATCTTGATTACAAAAACAATATTTTAAAATGTTTCAAATCTTGTAATAAAATTATCATGCTTAAACACATAAATGTTATAATACATAGGTGTTATTTGTGTGTAACACAAATTAATAAAAACCATGACCACGATGGATTCTCTTAATTTTCTTCCTCTCAATATTCTTAGTTGTGTTATTTCACATTCACACTTTCCTTGTGAATGAGATTTTGATCCCCCCACACTTGCTTCTAGTAAATTTCATTGCTTGTAGGGTTTCTTTTATTTTTTGTTTTTCAATTTCTTTTATATTTTTATATTTTATAATTTTTTTTAAAAAAATGGTTATAAACTATATTAACATCCTCACTTAAGCAACTACCTGTAAATAATTTGCCACAAAAGAATATAGAAGAAGAATACAAACAAAAACAAAATCATCCCCAAAGCCCTTTGCCAAACCCTCCAATCTTTCTACAAACTCCCTCGACACATAATCAAACCATGTAGATTACACTAGACAAAACATAAATTTAAATTAAAGGATTGATTGCCACACTTAGAGACCTCATATTAAAAAAAGAACATGGGTCATTAGCTAATACAAGGACCTAGATTCTATTGTTGGCAAGATTGACTTTATCAATAGTCAAACTGATAGGTTAAGGTTCCATGAGGAGACTTGTATGAATATGCATGTGAGGAGACTATTATATGATTAGATAAAAATGGTCAAAGCATAATAGTGCCCCACTCTTAGGCCATAAGAAAAATTGTGAATTGAATTATGCTCTCAAACATGTTAGGTGGATGCGAAGGGGATGTTTGGGGGAAGGGTGTTCATGTTAACCCATGTGGCATCACATGTGTTAGCTTGGGGTGTTCATGTGAAATGGGTGTTGACACGAACAACCTGAGGAACACCTAGATAAAGATGACATCATTTATTTTGCAATAACCCCAAATTTCAAACCTTCAATTTTTTTCAAGGACAAGGCTTGTGGTTAAAGCATATACTGCCTCATAGAAATCAAGTTCACTTATATGAACTTTAGAATGTAAACACCCATGTCCATAGAAAGTTGATCTAATTAAGATACTACTTCCTTATAGTTGATGTACTTACCTTCTTTAATTGTTAGAACTAACCTTGATTTGTGAAACTTAGTACATACTTGAGCCATGTTGGTCTAGTCATCTAAGTTACTGCATTTGAAATTTCATGTTTATCAAGTGTCAATTGTTCAAATGAACACATGTAGGCATCAAGTGTCACTTGACTATTCCCATCTTAATAATGTGCAACCAAATGTTACTTGGTAGACTACAATCCTTGCATTAGTCAAGTGTCACTTGACTAGATAAATTAAGCATGCATAAATCAAGTGTCATTTGATATCATCATGAGTACCTCATCTTATCAAGTGTTACTTGATAACCATGATGCTCAAGTTGCAACAAGACATATTATGTGTACCCAACCTCTCATATTTTCGTCTCATCAAGTGTTAATTGATTAGTTTTGAACATCTTTGTGTATGAAGACATGTTATGCCCTTTACATAACCATTTTCTCTTTCAAATTTCACCTAATGTTACTTGAATCATTGTCCATAAGTTAGGAACTAATATTCTTCCATCCTTATGCCTTGAGTTTGGTCCTTGCCCTTTTAAGATTCAAGAGTATTAGTTTATTTTTAATTTTTAATTTTTTGATAAAAGGTGCAAGCACCTGAAATATAGTGATATTATGAAAATTAAAAAAGAAAGAGAAAAAAAGAAAAGAAAAGACAAGACTCTTACAAGTAGCCAAATACATCGTGTATAAAAATGGCATAAATGTAGAAGTAACAAAATAGGCTCTTGAAGATAGCCAAATATAGCAATTACATTTCTCCTCATATCTCCCAAAGACTAACCGTAATAAGAGAATTGAAGAAGGCCCTGAAATCACCTTATAAAGAGAATTTAAAAAGTACTATTACACCCCACACAGAAAGATGAACAACATTAGCAACCCAATCAAAATGATAGATGATTATATATATACAATACATGTGCTAGTATTGCAGAGGATGTTCATTGACATTAATGTCCCGTCGATTGACATTTTCCTCCTCTTCGTCGACTGGTACTTCATCTCCTTCGGGTGGCAGATGAGGGTGTTGAGTAATTAAGAACAATAATGCTTGGAAAACCTCTTCGATATGCTCCACCTTTTCGATGCCCAATTTGTTGTGGTGAGAATGTAGAAAATTGTTTACAGTCACGGTGCATGCATATGTAAGCCATGTTTAATGGTATTGTATACACAATTTACAGCTGGTGACCTTTGTATATCATCGTGTTTGAAGAGTATGCCTACCAAAGCTCCACGACCATTGAACAGATTATAGTTGCTCAAAGCAGTGTTAAGAAGATCTTCAAAAATCAAGTAATCTTGTATGTATTGAAAAGAAAGATTCTTGATTATATTTGCATGTTGAATAAGATCCATGGCATTAGACAGGAAATAAGTTATCACCTGGGAGTAGTAAAGTATTATTGGGAAATATTTTAGTAATTCTCTACCAGTGATCTCCCTAGTAGCTTCTTCCAATTCAACACTTTTGATTTTGAACACCTTTCCTAACACATCTGCATCAAAACCTCCCTATATTGGATATTCCTCTTTTTGAACTAGGAAGAACATGCGTTTGTTTAGCTGCATCTCCATCCTTCAAACTCCGTGTCTATAGGATGTTGTGAAAACAATAACAAGGCCTCCCATACTATTTGAAGCATTATACACATTTTAATTAAACTGTCCTGATCTTGATAGCTTGCATTTACACCACCTCTAAGTGAATGCACCACAGCTGATTTACCTTGATCTGTTATGTACTCACGCACACTTCGGAAGCTATAAGTGAGATTCAGATAAGCAGGCCGAAGATAATGTAATTAACTTCACACATTTGGATGGATTTGAAATCCCTCACACCCATTCATCTCCCGTCAGATGATTATTACCACATATGCCATCAGATTATTGGAAATGAAGCCCTTTCAATGTAATGATGATAAGACCTGTCAATCACAAAGAAATTTGTTAGTTGAAAAACCTCTAGGAAGGGGGTTGACGTTGATCATGTTCCGAGATAGACTGAATGCTTGGAAATGACTTAATTGTTTTTGTTTAACAATAAATGGCAGAAAATAAAATAAAAACAGAGATTCAGAAAACACAACACAACACAAATTTATAATGGTTTACCATAAAGGCTACGTCCACTCTCAAGCAGGGCAATATTATTATTCACTGTCTTTCCAATACATTACAATACATAGCAACATGCTTTATATAAGCAAACACTACAGAATGCAAAGAGCCAAGAGTCATTGGAGGGAAAAATCAAGTGACTGTTGGGTTTCACATTCAACAATCTCCCACTTGAAACCCAACAGCAGCTGCTACGAACAACGATATCCCCTGCATTTCCAATCCTATCATCACTTTGAAAACTCCACACGCCTATCCCTTGGCCCGCCTCTTTCAGTAGTACCAGCAAATTGTTTATCAAGACACTGTGCAAACTTGGTTTGTGGCCCCATGGCATCATAGTCCCTAAACCTAGCAAAAAACCCTTCTTCATCTTCATTATGCAATGCCCCGATCAAGTTGTCCAACTGCGGGCTAGAACAAGTGCCCACCAAACCATTCAACAAAGAAGAAAAATCAACCCCACCATCAGACAATGCCTTCATCTCCTTAAACTCGGCGTAATTAACCATCCTATCGCCATCCATATCAACTTGGCGAATCATATTCTGGCAATCTGCAACCATCTGTACTTCCTGCAAACCAAGCAAATACATAATAGACTACAACTCTTCTACAGTTATCAGGCCATCACTATTCCCATTAAAAATAGCAAAAGTCTCTGCCAAATCTAGATCCAAATTTGAATCAACACCAAATTCAAAGCCTATTCCACCTACAATTCCAACTGCAACAACTCTTCCAAGCACAAAACACAAAAATATATAGCAGATAAACAAAAATAAAATTAGAGATATGACAATTCTAGCAATTCCACCAAATTCACCGCCAACTTTGATGGTAGTCTTCTTAGATTTAGCTACTCCATCTTTCATATTGATCAATATATTTCCAGATGCACAAGTTTTGTTACCAGCACCATTACAAATTGATTCCAAACTTTCACTTTGATCACCATTACAAATGGTCTCAACTTCATTTACCTTCAAATTTTCACTATCAAATTCCAACATACTAAGGAAATCATTAATAACAGAATCGGTTTCAGCATCTAATTGATCCAAAAATCTTTCGATCTTTCCTTCTTCAATCGACATTGCTCCCACTCAAACTCGAACCTCTCCTGCCAAACAATCGAGCACAACCAGCTTTGATACCAATTGTTAAACAATAAATGGCAGAAAACAAAATAAAAACAGAGATTTAGAAAACACAACACAAATTTACAATGGTTCACCATAAAGGCTACGTCCACTCTCAAGCAGGGCAATATTATTATTCACTGTCTTTCCAATATATTACAATATATAGCAACATGCTTTATATAAGCAAACACCACAAAATGCAAAGAGCCAAGAGTCATTGGAGGGAAAAAACCAAGTGATTGTTGGGTTTCACATTCAACAGTTTTGGCATCTAAAACAACTAAATCTTGGCTTTGATCACATGCCAAGTTTGCAAGACTATTAGCCAACTTATTACCCTCTTTGTAATAGTGTTGGATTTCATAGTATTCAAACTGATCCAGGATCCCCCAAACCTCCTGAAGAATGTATTTAATGTGCCAATTGCTGAAAAATTTATTCTTAATACCCTGTATAATATTAAGAGAGCATTAGTTTAAATTAAGCTAGCATCTTTATTGTACTAAGGTAATTGTATGACTTTATGTACCTCCCTTTCAAGTTAATCACTTGGACAACAAATTATTTTTTAAGTTTTGCATGATAAGACATGATATTCAATCTACCTCAAATGTTTACTTCATCCAAGGTTACTCCCTATTTGATTAATAATGATATTCATACATTTTTTTGGTAGGTGATGATAGTAATTTACTTTTGATTATTGTACAAAATCATCTACTTTTACTTCTATAATTTTTAAATTGAGAATAATTTTTCCTCTCATCAAGTGAACACATTGCATGTAAATACTTACGTTAAGAAAAAAAGTGATTTTTGTAATTTCTTTACAATAATCATGCATCTTAAATAGTAATTTATACACTTATATTACTTTAAGATTTGGCTATGGAGATAGCCACCCAAGATCTAGAGGCCTAACAAAAAGCACAAAGAAAAGAGAAGATCAATATGACAAGAATAAATTGTATTCCTATCAAAGAATGCAAATACAAAAATATACATCAATATTATGAAAATACAATGAGAAGCCCTTGGTTATATAGGCAAAGGTGAAACATATGACATCATATAAGATTATGACAAGTGTGTTAATCTTATGACATGAGACACAAAGTGATAAGTATCCTTAGTGTACCCTAAATATGCCCTAAGTAAACTTAACTAGACAAGTGTGAATAGGACATAATGTGGAACCAATTAGGTAATATATCATGTTCACACCAACGCCCCCCTTAAGTGCAACTTAGGGAGAATGAAACAAATGCAAGATGCAAAGATGGGTCCCGGCTATAAGGCCATGTTAGGCACTCATGTACAAAATAATATCTCACAATTGGAGAAAAAGAGAAAAATTCATAGGAAAAAACCCTTCTCCAAAAGAGATAGAACATAATAAATATGCTCTCCAAAGTATGAGAAGTACAAAACCACATGAGAAAAAATTCCCCCCCAATAAGAGAGAAGAAGAGAGACCATGTAGCCTCCCCTCAATGTAGAATCTCCTACATTGATAGTAGATGCTCCAAAATAAATGCTAAAGATGATTGAAGACAATTGAACAATGTTCCTCCCCTTAGGAAGAAACAAAACCAAGGATGTATGCATGATGTCTTCCCATTCCTGAAAAGCATATGAAGGAAGAAAACACAAGATGTATGAAGTCTCTAAACTCTGCTCAAGTGTCACCATGTCGACGTTGAAAGGTGCCACAATCAAAATAGATGTCCCAGGCCAAACTAAAGAGGGTGACAATCTAGAACCTAGTGGAAACAAATGTAGAATATGATCCAAAGGCAAAGATAAATCCTCCAAATTTTTCTCAAGGTTCTCCAACCCAATGCAAAATTGTGACAAATGAAAAGAAGGAAAAGAACAAGAGGGTCTAAATGTTCCCTCATCACATCTGAAGAAGATGATGCAACTCCATCAGAGTTAACATCAAAGAGGAGATGAATGTATTCAATAGTGTCCTCCAAATTAGAAATGTAAGAATCCACAAACAAAGATGATATGTTTGATAAATAAGAATCCAAATGAGGTGGATTAGGAAGAATGATATGAACTTGCTTTAAAGGATCATTGGAAGCCGTGAACGAAACAACACTAGATTCAGATGGAGAAACAAGTGATGGAGATGAGATCTAAATGCATGTTATTTGATGACACTACTCATCCATGAATGATGTGTCCATACAAGATGTCTGAGTGTGAGCATCATATGTATCTATAGATGTTGGATTAGAAGAATACTGATGCCATTGGAAATGCAAAGTTATCTCAATTGTTGAAGTTCATAAAGTAATTTTAGATCATCAAGTTCCTTTTGCATGCATTCATCTATTATATGTCTTTTCTTCCCATAGCAATCACATTTAACTTTCCAAAGATTAGGAGCCATGATTATAACTGGCAAAAACAAAAGATCATGGCAAGAGAACCCCCCAAATTTACTTAATCAAGGACCCCCCCTAGCAAATTATGATCTTGGAACTTTATATTTAGTGTGATTACAATTGCCACTAACCAAAAGAACAAAGTAATTTTTTGATCTTAGTACATACAAATGCCAAATTAGGCCATAAACTAAAAGTATAACTTTTGTGTAGAATTGAGTCAATCTAATTACTCCACTATGGAGTTGTAGACACCTAAAAATGTCTTCATCGTCAAACTGACTCCCGACATCCCTAAACATACCAATTCCCCTTCTAATCAATTAATTAAATTTTTATTTAATTAATTATCCCTTTATCACCTATTTTTTCATCATTCTATCCCCAACAATTAGATTAAATCTATTAATTCAATAGTTTGACTTTAGCCAATTGATTAAATAAATATGCAATATTTATTTGGTCAATTTCTCCCTCCTCACTAAATCCAATTAATTAGCTAAATCATGTTTAACTAATTAATTCAGCCTATCAATTGACCTATCCCTACCCTAGGTAATTAAATAGCCATTATTTAATTGCCTACCCTAGCCTATCTCATCCTAGCCTTAGGATTAATTAAATAAAATATTATTTAAATTAATCCTAACCTCTCATTAAAGTAGTCAAACCTAGCTTAACACCCTTCCCCACATCCTCCAAATTAAAAATTGAAATATATCCCACATAAATCAATTTTTAATAAAAACATGTCCAACATCACATTTAATTCCTCTTACACCCCTTACCCATGCCATACCTCATTTATCTCCACTCATCCCCAAATGAATTTTTAATTCATTTTACCCTTCCCTATGTGAATTTTTAATTCACACATATTCCATCTCACCCAACCTCATTAACTCCACCCCTTTCCCAAGATGAATTTAAAATTCATCTTTATTCCTAGTCCTCCATTCTCCCAAGATGAAATCTAGGCCCTCCACATCATTTTTATCCTCCACTATTGATCTCCCAAATCAATCTCAACCCTTGGATCAAAATCTTTCTCAAAATGTCTATAAATACAACATCCTCCAACCCATTTTGGAATCCAATTTTCAAGTAATGTTATCATGCCCAAAAATCTCTTAAGCTAGCTTGTGAGTTGCATTAGAATAGAGCATTTCACATTTGTTTTCCTTATCTAGGGTATATCTTAGGAACTTTTGGGTGCAAGCTAATTCCCCTTGATGAGATTGGGTTTTCATTGTGAAAGGTATAATGCTTGTTTATACGCTTGTTTTATGTTTTCTCCTTTCATTTTGATTTCCTAATCTACATTGGCACACCCGGTGGGACCCGCAAGGTCTATCTCTAATCTTATTTTTTGTGAGTTTTATTTTTGAGACGTGCTTTTCTGGTCTAGCGCTATCTACCTGCGCAACGGCGCCATCTGTGGCACATTTTAGTGCTATCTGTTGTTTTAGCGCTATTTCACAGAGCACTTTCTCTCTTAAATCTCACTCACATATCTGTCTGATCTTTGTTCTTTCTGCTATTTTTCTAGGTTATCTGCTCTCTATTTTTGCAGGTATCTTGAACGAAGAGGGAGAGGTCATGCCAAAATTTTCTTAAGGACCAAACACACATTTTGGCTTTCATTTTGTCTTGCTTTCCATTCATTAGACTAATGAGACCCTTTCCTTTGTAGTCTAACCCTCTATTTTGGTTAGGAAGACCTCTATTTTGCAGGCCTGACAAACTCAACCCCGTATCAGCACTATCAGCACCCAGAGCGGCGCTATTTTCAACTATTGATCAGACCAATCAGTCGCACGCGTAGTGGCACTTTGTTCCCTATATATTAGCACTATTTCCTATCCTAACGCCTTCTGTAAACTATTTTAGCGTTATCTCAGACTGTCTTAGCACCTTTTGTATCTGGTTTTAGCGCTATATTCTGTTTTGGTGCATTATGTATCTAATTTTAGCACTATTTTGTAAAGCAGGGCTATTTGTATGTATATCAACGCTATTTTCTAGGGTGTCAGGTTTTTAGGTCAGTTTTTGTCAATAGCGCCATTGCAGTCTATAGTGGCACCATTTGGTCTTTGTTTTAGCACTATGTTTGCAGGCTAACTTTGGGTTCTATGTAGGGACTGATAAGCTATTTGCAGGTCATCACCATCATTCTCTAGCCACTAACAAGTTCTTGCAGGGTTGTTTATCTTTAGTTTAAAATGAACACTTCAATTGGTGCTTAAAAAGAACCCTTGTGTGTTAGCATAAACAAACATTTCACTTTGGTGCACTAAAATTGATCAACAACAACAAACAACAAACAAATCTTTGTGTGCCTTAGCTTAAACAACATTTGAATTTGGTGCTCTAAAATTCACAAGTGCTTGCCAACAACTCTACAAAACATTTTGATTTTGGGCTTAAAAAGAACCACAAAGTGTATCATAACTCATTGGATTAAAAAGAACAACAATCTGTATTTTTCACTCATCTAAACAAGAAAACAAATCAAATTTGTGTGAAGTGTTTTCGTGATGATATTTGTGTGGTGAAAAGTGTATGCTCTTCCCTCGCACCATTGGTGATTTTGGGAATCAAAAGCTTCTCACAACACTTGCATAAATCACCCCCAACATAATCCAAAGAACTAAAATGAACCTTGTTTAGTGTGATACAAACACAAAATATACGTATGCTCTCCCCTCGCCTCCTTGTATGAACTTGGGGATCAAAAGTATTTTTGTGGTTGTGTTGTTTTTGTTAATCCTTTAGAGGGCTTGCCACCCCGCTTTGAAAGGTGGGAACGACCCAAGCAGCAACAAGCTAAAGCCAAGCTCTTTCAAGCCGCTATATAAAATAATGTGTTTGTGACGAAAGTCACAAGCACTTGGTGTTGTTGTGTCATACTGATAGCCAACCTCCCCCAAAACCCTCCAAGGTGTAACCCTTGGAGGCTGGGAGACTCCATAACAGAGAGTAGCACTGCCGCACGTATGGCCACCTGAACAAATGCACTTACTATGAACCTTTGTTTTAGCAAGCCAAAAACCTTCTATTTGTTGATGCAGAAGGGTAACCTTTGAAGTGGCCCCGATTCATGCGGTTCCTAGCTGAGGTAGCAGAGACAATCCTAAGGTTTGGTGAGGGACAAGCCTTCGTGGAAACCTAGATCTTGGTATGTGTGAGAAGTGAGTGCACTATAGGGGGGAGCCGGTGCTACCAAGATCCTAGAGCTACCCACTTTGAATAGGCGCAGCTAGGGGATTCAACAAATACTGTCTTATCTTCACCTTAGGTTGTGCAAAGTGCTTGTTTAAGAAAATCACACGTCTTTTCAAAAATAAAATCTTGGTTATTGTGTGCTTAAAGTGCTTTCAAGAAACTTGCCAAGAGACAATAAAAATTATTTGATCAAACTTCATATCAAAAAAAATCCAAATCTGTCAACAAAATCTATCTTTTTTAGAGCCTCGACCAACACTGACCTGTTTCAGTGCCATCTCTGTCTACTTTTGGTGCCATTTCACCTGTGGATTGGCACTATTTACAGATTGACTTGCCTGAAACTAGAGCAAACTCCATTGTGATCTTTAGGACCTGCTTCGCCATAATCCATAATCACCTTCCAAAAATCTGTCAATATCCCACTCATTTTATCCAATTTTTCCAATCATACCTTCATTTCGACCTTAGAGAATCAATCACTATCATTATCAGACCCCTCACCATACCATAATCCACTCAATTTCATAGCCATCCATCCTCATTAAATCCTTGCATACCTTTTCGACCAAACAAACATCTTTATTACAAAAATCATTCCAAAATCATCTCGTTTCTCTCATCAAAAACATATCCAAAATCTTCAAAAGACCAAACACCCATCAAAAAACATCAATCAACATCCAAAACTCATCATCCCTTTGAGCTAAGGCTAGATCTAGATTTCATCTTTTACATCATATTTTGCTTGAAGAGTCATTATTCAACCTTTCAAGTAAAAATCATTCTTCTTTGTGTAAGGTCATTAGTCTACCCCAAACAAAGAGAAACATCTATTTGTGCGACACAAAACTAGATCTTACTTAAGCTCATTCGTTGACCGTCAAAAACATCATCCTAATCTCTCATACCAAACATCTAGTTCATCCAAAAATTTCACCATCCAAATCAACATCAAAATCCCTTTCGTCAAATCATCCTCAAGCAAACTTCATCTCTCATCTACCATTTTGGTCCAAAATGTTGTAAACATCAATATCACCCACTCGTATCATCCCTAGATTGACACTTTTTTGAAGAATCATCTTAGAAGTGAGAAATCTATCCTTTATCACACTACAATCACCCTTTCATCTTCCATACCACTACCACATCCTCTTTCGGGTCCAACAAATCAATCCGGATTCTCTAAGGTTTCCATCCCCCTTTCATCCACCTTAAAATCAAATCCATACACTTGCATGCCCATAACTAGATCACAACACAAGAAGAATCAAGCAATGGCAGACTTTGGACAATACATGGGCATAGGAATGCCTAATACCAATGACAACAACCTACCAATCAACCAAACACACAACCCACCTACTGTCTTTCAAATCCTGACATACAATCCCAATGAAAACCCCTTTCATTTCTTGTAACCACCACCACCATCACCACCCACCCTTAGCCAAGATGACCAAGATGTCTTGAACTTTACACAAGACGTTGACAACATGGACTTACTTGACAAAATCCTAAGGTTAGATCCAAATAGATATCTTGACTACCTCCTCAAAATTGGTGCCCAACCACCCCACAACACGACATCGTCCCAACCATCCACCTCTAACATCAATCCTACCACATCCTCCCAACCATCTACATCAAACACCCAACCTATTGTCTCACAAACCTCAACTCCCATCGTATCTACCACCACCACAAGCTCTAATGTTACCACATCTACAATCCCCGCAAGTGTCTCCAATCCTACCACCTCCCAACCCGTCATCACATCCACTACCACAACTACCATAAACTCTTCCGTTCCACAAATCACCTTGGACATACAAGGGAACCTCACGCACGCAAGTTCTTCCACAAGTGTGCCTCCACTCAACCCTCAAACCATAGCCTACATGAGACAATTCTTTTCACAACCACCTTTAAACATGACCAACCCATCCAACATCAATCCATCTCATGTCAACCCATCCAACGTTAACCCATCCAATGTCAATCCTTCTCATCTCACACATCTACAAAACCTCGTAGCATCATTAACACATCATAATCCCAACCCTCAAATACCTCCCCATATTCTCCAACAAATCCATGCTTACCAACAACATCTCGCACAACTTAACCAAAACACCACCCCACAATACCAAAACACGATCTCCCAAAACCTCCAACATCAAACACCACCCAATCTCCAACACCTCATCCATCAACAAACCTACACACCTCAACCACCACCAACCCCAGATCTCACAAGCATTGTATAGGCCTTGATTCAAAAGGTAGACGATATACAAACTAGGGGCAAATGCAAGCATTACTCTTTTGAGGATATTTGCCCCTATCGATTTGATCGGACATTGTACATGCCCCCTTTCCCCAAAAATTTTGAAATGCCCAAATTTGACAAATACAAGGGAAAGGGAGACCCTAGGGATCATCTTAGGGAGTTCTATCTCACTTGCTTAGAAGTCTCGAACAACGATACATATCTAATGAGACTATTTCCAAGAAGCCTCGGCAGTCAAGCCGCTGAATGGTTCGCACATCTTCCCCCGGGCATTAGGTCTTTCCCTGAGCTCGTAGAAAAATTTGTCAATCATTTCTCCTATAATTTTGAACACGAAATATCTATGATAGAACTCTGCAATACAAAACAAAAAAGTGGAGAATCCTTCGCTTTCTTTTTGCAGAGATGGAGAAGCTTAGCAAGCAAACTCCCTTGGCCAATTCCTGAGAAACAATTAGTCACCATGTTTGTGACTAACCTCGATCAAGAAATAGGGTTCCATCTAGAAATCCTTTGTGCGTCTACCTTTGAAGAAGTCATCGACAAAGGTACTACCATAGAAAGGGACCTCATCGCCAAGGGCTCCATCAAATTATATGACAACAAGTCCAACAACAACAACAACAACAACAAACTCAATATCAACGTCCCCAATACAAACAACAACAACACGCAATCAAATGAAAAGCCACGCTATTAGGGAAAGAACAAAAACACCTTGAACGATGGCATCACTAATGTAAAGGCCGTCCAACATGTATAGAATCAAACAACCTCAAATACATATGTTGCCAATGCAAATACCCAAAGGGGGCAATTTAAACAAAACAAACCTCGAAGACAATTCACACCTTTAGGGGAACCAATTGAGGATATCCTTGACAGATGTCTAAAGAAAGGTTTGATCACTCTCCCACCTGTTAAACCCCACCAAGAGAGTGAGCTCAAAGCGGCATGGTACAACAAAAACAATTGTTGTGACTACCACCGCATTGTGGGCCATAAGACCGCTGATTGCATGAAGTTAAAGCATTATGTGCAAGACCTCATCGATCAGAACAAAGTCAATCTTGAGCAAAGCATCCAACCATTGCCTAATGCTAATCTAGGAGCTTACAAGGATCCACTGCCCAATCATAACAAAGCCTCCTCATCCAATCAAGCCTACAACATCACCCCACCTCCCGCATCCTATGACTCTATCGTAGGGCGGATAGAACCATCATCTAACCATATCAACACAATCACCATTCAGGCTTAAGCACCCAATTGTGCCATCACAACCTGTCATGGCCGCATATCCATCCGCACAAGCCCTACCACTAATCAAACCCCCACATCCATGTTAGATTCCCTACCCAATCATCCAACTATGCACCCATTGCCTACCAATCAGTACAATCTCCTAGAACATCTAGGAAAGACCCTTGCACAAATCTCCATACTTGAGCTGCTTCGCACATCACCTCTCCATAAAGAAGTCCTTGATAAAGCACTCTTGGAGATCCAAGTTCCTGCCAACCTCAATGTGAATCAATTCCAAGCCATGGTGGGTCATATCGCCGAGCCTCATCATCTCACCTTCTTAGAAAAGGATCTCCCCGCATCCGAAAACTCACATAATGACACCTTACACATCGAAGTCCGTATCCACAAGCATATCATCAAGAGAGTCTTAATAGATGGTGGCTCCGGCCTAAACCTATGCACTCTTAAATTACTAAAACATTTGGGATACTCAGATGTGGTTGTAGACACCAGTGAATGCATAATAATCAAAGGGTATGATGACACTGAACGACTATCTGAGGGTACTATCAAGCTCCCTATTCAAGTGGGACAAAAGATAATGGAAATGAAATGTCAGGTCCTTAATCTTGATCTCCCCTACAACATTCTTCTCAGCCGCCCATGGATCCATGCCATGCAAGCAGTCCCCTCTACATTCCATCAATGTCTAAAGTTCCCTCACAATGGAACGGAAGTAACTATCTATGCCGATCCCCGCCCCTTCCAATACTGTAGTTTCTTGGAAGGCCATGACCACACCTTTTGTCCGTATAACAAAGCCATCACAAAAGCCAACCCCACAACATCACTTTGTACATCGACCCTGCCAACATTTCCACCACTTCATCCCAAACACCTTCACTACCTAAGATCAAGATCAAGCTTAGTGACATGGGATGTGGGGAATATGACCTACACGGTACCTTTTGTGTGGGCACGTTACCCAACCCTAAAATGTTTAGTATCCTAAAGAAAGAAGAAGCCAACACAGTCATCATCAAATGCAAACCTTTACCTACCTTTGAGAAGAAACATCTCCTTGATCAAGATGTACTCGAAGACATATCATCTTGGCTATATAAAGATGAGGAAACCGCCCAAGAAGCTCCCACAATACCAACAGAGATCTATGGTAAAGGGTCAGAAATTGTCAAAAACATGGGCTATAAAGGACAATGCGGTATTGGCCTTCATGAACAAGGGATCGTGGAACCAGTCCAAGCGACAAGAAATCCTTATACCCAAGGGTTAGGATATGGTCAACAACAACGTATCCTCACCACTGGCAAATGTATCTTAGTCGAGGTTGCTACAGTCTCCCCTGAAGTCGATAATATCAATGAAAGGGGCCATCAAGATTCCTTTAGTGACTTCGCCGGTTTCTTCGACTCATCCATATGCACCATATACACAGTCACTACCCTAGCCTCTTCATCCAATGACTTACCCCTTGTATACCTGGACCTCATAGATTGGGACCAACAGGGACCTCATGTCTTTGATGTAGCACCAAACAATGAGGCCATCGCTGAAATGATGGGGGTTAGAGATCACTTCCCCCTGGGACATCATAGAGCAGGATACATCATGGAACTTGATACGGCTACCTACTTCAGGGAGACAACCCCTGCTTCCAGTCATAAAAATATAAAAATCAAACAAGGATCTGATGGTGAAAACCATTCCGCGACAGTGTCAGATCCCAAAAAAGTAAAAATAAAAGACGTATCTCTTGGTGAAAACCTCCATGAGGTGCCAAGACATGGAAGCATGGGCCTTCCTGAGATAGACAAGGTATATCCTGACAGATGACCCATTCTAGTAGAGCCAACTCAAGAGATGAATCTTGGGATGGAAGAAGAACCGAAAATCACCTTTAGGGTAGAATATCTCAGCACAAAACAGCAGGAAAACTTCTTAGCCTTCTTCAAACGCAGAAATCACAATTTTGTGTGGACTTATGTAGACATGCTAGGGCTCGATCCCGCTTTGGTCATCCATCACCTTATAGTACGGCCTGATGCAAAACTAGTAAAATAGAAGCTCAGAAAAATGAACCCTTAGGTGGCCCTCCTAGTCAAAGCAGAATTAAAGAAACTACTGGATGTCAGCTTCATCCAACCAATTGATTATCCTAAATGGGTTTCCAACCTAGTACCAGTAGCCAAACCAGATGGCTGAATCCGCTACTGCACCGACTTCTGAGACCTTAACAAAGTGTGCCCAAAGGATGACTTCCCGTTACCAAACATTGACATGATAGTGGATCTTACGACAGGACATGAGATGTTATCCCTCATGGATGGTTTTTCAGGGTATAATCAAATTAGAATCACCGAAGAGGATCAACATAAGACAACCTTTATATGTCCATGGGGGACGTATTGCTAGGTGGTAATGCCATTTGGCCTAAAGAATGCTGGAGCTACATATCAACGAGCCATGACTATCATCTTCCATGATGTTTTCCACCACATCATGGAAGACTATGTGGACGACTTGCTAGGAAAATCAAAGACATGGGAGGAACACCTGGATGTATTAGCGAAGATCTTTGACCGACTGGAACAATACAATGTTCGCTTGAATCCAAAGAAATGTGTCTTCAGGGTCACCTTTGAAAAACTTTTGGGATACATAGTCTCCAGAAGCGGAATTGAGGTAGATCCCACAAAAGTCAAAGCCATCATTGAAATGCCTCCTCCAAAAACCCTAAAACAAATAAGAAGTTTGCAAGGAAAACTCCAGTCCATTCGTCGGTTTATTGCTCAACTTGCTGATAAATATCAACCATTCCAACATCTACTCAAAAAGGATACAACTTTTGTATGGAACACTTAGTGTCAGGCTGCCTTCGACCAGCTAAAAGATTATCTAGCTAATCCCCCTGTTCTAACTCTGCCAAGGCAAGAAGAACCCCTCCTATTATATATCTCAGCAACAGAAATAGCTATTGGAGCCTTACTAGCACAACACGATGAGCAAGGGAAGGAACGAGCCATATATTACATTAGCTGCACCCTAATATCCTATGGGCTAAATTATACACCAATTGAGCGAGCATGTCTAGCCCTGGTCTTTACTTCACAAAAACTAAGACACTACATGCTCAATCACAAAACTAAGCTTATCACGAAGATCGACCCACTAAAATATCTGCTAAATAGAGCTGCTCTTAGTGGGAGAATGGCAAAATGGGTCATGATCCTCACTGAATTCAACATTGAATATACTGAGAGAAAAGCCATCAAAGGACAGGTTATCGGTGATTAGCTGGCTGAAGCACCCATTCCTGCAGAATATCCTACACTGGTAGAGTTCCCTGATGAAGCCATCTTGACAATAGCACCGACAACAGAAACATGGAAAATGTACTTCGATGGATCATACACATAGAGAGGCTTAGGGGCAGGCATCTTGTTTGTTACCCCTCAAGGTGACACCATCCCCAAGTCATTCAAAATTACATTCCCATGTACCAACAATGTGGCAGAGTATGAGGCCCTTATCACAGGTCTCCGAATGGCAATCAAATGGAGAATTGAGAAGCTGACTGTGTATGGAGACTCTCAACTGGTCATCCGGCAAGTAAACAATGAGTACAAGACCAAGGATGATAAACTCCTGCCTTATAAAAAGATGGTCGATGACTTTAAAGACTATTTCGATGACATCCACTTTGAGAAAATCCCAAGGCTAAACAACAAAGCTATAGACGCCATGGCAACCATCAGATCCCTGGTCGACATGAAGAAATACAGCAAGAAGTGTGAGTTCCTAATAGAAGAACTCTCGATTCCAGCATATGATGTTCCCCAATCGGAGCTAGTGTGTGAAGTCATTGGTCCCCTATCCCCGTGGTATCAAGAAACCTATCTATATCTCCATGATAACAACATCCCTCCTAACCTATCCTCCTCACAATGAAAATCTTTCATCCGTCGAGCCTCCCGCTTCACCCTTGTAGGAGATACCCTATACAAAAGGAGTCTTGATGCCACGCTTTTACGATGTTTAGACTCTAGGGAAGCTGAGGTGGCCTTGCAAGAGGTACATGCGGGCATCTGTGGGGCACATTCAAGTGGACCCACTCTTGCTAAAAAGATCCTGAGGACTGGATACTATTGGCCAACAATGGAACGAGACGCCTATCGGTTTATAAAAAAATGCCTACCATGTCAATAGCATGGAGATCTCATTCACGCACCAGCACAGGAATTGCAACTAATCACGATGCCGTGGCCTTTTTCACAATGGGGACTCGACCTCTTAGGCAAAATACATCCACCATCATCCAATGGCCATAAGTTCATCATCACAACTACCGAGTACTTCACTAAGTGGGTGGAAGCAATACCACTCACTTTCACCACTAGAACCTAGATATCCAAGTTCATCCTCCATTATATCATATGTCGCTATGGTATCCCTCATTCCATCATCACTGACAATGGAAAACCATTCAAGAACCAGGACATCCGCACTTTGTGCGAAAAATTCCAAATCCAACACCACTTCTCCACTCCATGTTACCCTCAAGGAAATGGTCAAGCCGAAGCTTCAAATAAAACCATCATCCGCATTCTAAAGAAGACGGTTAATGAAGCCGGCTGTTATTGGCACCTCCAGCTCAACCCCGCCCTATGGGCCTATCGTACAAGCATCTGTACCCCCACAAGAGCCACTCCATATTCCCTGGTCTTTGGATCCAAAGCCATTTTACCTATTGAGGTTGAGCTCCCATCCCTAAGAGTATGTCTGCAAAATATAATCAATGATGAGGAATACTGAGTCGCAAGGTTGCATCAGCTAGAATTACTGGATGCGAAATGCCTGAATGCATTGAACCATCTGCAGGCCTATCAAAATCACCTCAGAAGAAGCTATAACAAGAGAATCAGAAACTAAAAATTTGAAGTAGGTGACCTTGTCCTTATGGAAAACCAGAAAAACTTGCAGGAGTATCCTAAGAAAGGAAAATTTGAGCCCAATTGGCTAGGACCTTATGTCATCACAACCACCTATGGATCAGGAGCATACCAGCTTGCAACACCTGAGGGGCAGCCTTTGGATGAGCCTATGAACATTCTACACTTGAAGAAATTCTACACATAACCCATCGAGTACCCCAATAAAAAATCAAAAAATCAAAAAATCAAAAAAATACAAAATCAAAAAAATCAAAAAATTGAAAAAATAAAGAAAAAACCTGAGTGCAATAAAGACTTCCAATGGTGAAAATCACTTCAATGACGCCTTGGATTGGTACCATGGTGAAAACCTATTTCAGGCGCCATGTGTAGTGGCCGGTTCTACCATCTAATAAGTCCTCTTTCCATCACAACACTCCATATCGCACACATCCCATGGCTTGGAATTTTGAAACATCAAATCCTATCGTCCACCTCACAATATCCCACCCAAGGCTAATTCATGGAATGAGGATCCTTGTAAGCTTCCTTTTGTACAGCTCAAAATCCAAAAAAATCCAAAAACAATACAAAATCCAAAAAAATCCAAAAATAATACAAAATAACAAAAATCCAAAAATAATAGAAAATCAACAAATCCAAAAAAAAAAGAAAATAAAAAACCCAAAAACAATAGAAAAATCACGAAAATCCAAAAAAAAAATCATTTCTAAAATCACCCTCATACATCAATCCATAACAATACTCTCTGCAAATCACGAACATCACCATCCATCAATCCTCACCATCACACCCATCCCAAACCATCTCCACATCATCAAGTCATGCCAGAACTACATATTCATCTCCCCCGCATCTTGAAAGTACCTTGATCCCGTGGACACAGGGTATGTAGGTAGTCTGGAATATGAAAGAAGTTTCCAGTATTCAGGTACCTAAGATGCACCCATCCAACCCATTTGGATGGTCCCCATTCACTGAGTTAAATATACGATTGAAGCATGGTCCCTAAAGTAAAAATCACCAATCAACATACCAACTATAATCCCACACATGGCCTAACTATCCTTTTGCCCACCTTTCAAAAATTATCCAACAAAATCCAACCGATTCGCGTCCTAGGATATATCGTTCCTACAATGGACAAGAATCTATCATTCTATCAACATGCATCTTGGCAAGAGCACACAAAGGCTATTTGTATCTTTGTTGGTCTTTTTTATTATTGATTTTTATCTTTTTGTCTCACTCTAGGTCATTTCCAAAGCTACCTTGATCTCATTATATCATGGCAAGTGGCGGACAACACCTAGAGTAGACATGGTCATTGTTTCTGTATGCTGTTCTTGTGGATTGGTTTCATTACTCCAAGAATAGTCTTCATATCTTGAAGCCTGGGTTGGTTCTAGCATAATGTGCATCATTTGCATATACAGGCATCAAAACCTTATATGTACTATTAGCACTCATCGCTATGAGTCCCCTTCCTAGGCTAGGCAAGGTTATACTACCTTTGGCACGTATGAAATCAACCTATTGTTTGCGGGTCTGGTCCATGCAATCGTGGGATATATATCATCACCTAGGTCATTTCATACCTTTGTGAACTATATCCTACATTGCTATAATAAACCAAGAAATTCTCTCAATTAATGTTATGCAACTACTTTTACTAGCTCAAATCATCCTGCTAATCATTTATTCAACTATACCATCTGGGCCTAGATCTTGTAATCACCTAGCCTATTCCCCCCCTTCCCAAATCCCCTCACTAATCCCACTCCTCCAACTTACTCTCACTCAACACATCCCGAACCAAACCATATCCCCCCTCAATGATGTGGTGTTTCATGACCTGGCAACTCCCTCATTAACCATCCCAACCCACCCCCCAATCTAGCCGCAGCCAATCATATCCGTACCCTATCCATTCACCCTTATCCTCTCCCCACCTATTCCCCTATCACACAGCCCCACCACCCAGGGTCCAACAAAGAACATCATGTGTATCAAGACTTAATCATCTCACATATCATCTAGTTTGCATCTTACACATCATTTAAGTTTCCATAGCATAATCATTTAAACTTGCATAATCATTAGGTGCATTTTTAGAATCCTTTAGTTTGCATAACATCTTATTTAAATTGAATAATCATTAGGTGCATTTTTAGAATCCTTTAGTTTGCATAACATCTTATTTAAATTGAATAATCATTAGGTGCATTTTTAGAATACTTTATTTGCATATCATCTCATTTAAATTGCATAATCATTAGGTGCATTTTTAGAATCCTTTAGTTTGCATAACATCTCATTTAAATTGCATAATCATTAGGTTCATTTTAGAATCCTTTATTTGCATATCATCTCATTTAAATTGCATAATCATTAGGTGTATTTTTAGAATCCTTTAGTTTGCATATCATCTCATTTAAATTGCATAATCATTAGGTTCATTTTATAATCCTTTCATTGCATATAATAATCATTTAGGTGCATTTTAAAATCATTTCATGAAATTTCATAATCATTACATTCTATTCCATAATCATTACATTGCATTCCATATATCATTGCATAATCATTTAGTTACATTGCATAATCATAATCAATAAACATTTAGCTGCATATCCATATTTCCATACATAACATGTGTTTATTAAGATAAACATACATTTCCATTACATTTTGCATCCATAATAAATGTTTATTAATCTGAACATTTATTTGCATTTTACATCATCATCCATAAATCACACAGATGCATATATCAAAATAAGTAAACCATCATTATATACATCATGTTACATCAATAGGTACATCCATAACATCAACATAATACATTGCATAAACACAACACATCTATAGCATATAATCCATAAAGCATACTGCATCCATCAACATAAGCGTCATTATAACCATATAAAATCATCATAAATAAACAAATAAGCCATCAAATAGCATCATATCATATATGATCATCACAAAACACACATCACTCATATATATACATTAAAAAAATATAATAACATGTCATGATACAATGCCTCCAAGGGACAAAATGATACAACTGTCACATAGAGGACCCTCTCTCTGACACACTGGGGGATCCTGGCCCTGGTGGTGGCTGTGGTCCTGTCTGTGGCTGTGGCTGCAGCTGCGGCTGTACCTGTACCTGTGTAACCTGCTAGGGTACATGTGATGGGGGACCCATCGCCTGCTGAACTAACTGAACTAAACTAGATCTATGTGACCTAGATGATCTCGATCCACTGACCTGACTATAGCTCGGTGTATGTTGCTCTGCTGGCACTGCTGCGTGATAGAGGCCCCGATAATAATCCGTCCGTCCTCTGGCCTCTAACAACTACCCCTGTACCTAAGACAACTGTCCCTATACCTGATACAACTGTGTCCGTGCCTGAGACAACTGTGTCTGCATCAATGTCAAAACTGGGGCCATACCAGCACCCGAAGCCTGCAAACTACCCACCATAGGCTCTGCCTACTGTACCCTAGCAAGTGCCGCATCCCGCTCTCCTATCAAAACCACTATATCACCCTGAGCTTGGGCTAACTGTGCCTGCAATGCAGCCACCTATCCATCTGTGCCATCTAATAAGGCCACTGTCCCCCGCAACTGAACCAACTCTGTCTCACGGCTCTCTAAAGCTTCCTGCATGCTGGCTACCTGTGCCCGCAGAGTCTCAACCTCCTCCTCTCCACTCCGAGGCTACCGATGGGATGTGGGCCCTCAAACCTTAGCCTCTCCACCTGCCCCTGAAGGGTCTGCCTCTGCCTGCTGCTCCTGCAAAACCTATGGTGGGAGCATAGCACCCCTGTCCACCCTCAGCTATCCCCCATGCCGTCGAGGTCCTCTCTACCATCACACCACTCCAATCTGAACCTGCTCAACAGGCACCTGCTGTACAGGTACCTGCTATCTCACCTGCTGCTAGGGCACCTGTCTAGCTGCTGCTACTACTAGCACATCCATCAACTGCCTATCCCTCCCAATCTCCCTCTCCTCTCCATCCCCTCCAATCTCCATGAGGTAGTTTGCAATGATCTCCTCACCCTCCTCTAGGAAATCATCCCCATTAGAATCATCATCCCCATCATCCTCAGACTCCTCATCCCCTGACCCTACCGCCTCCTCCATAGGGACTACCTCCTCTACCGGATCAATGAACTGAGTTGGTCGCCACATCTGCCACCATGTCTCATATGCAGGAGTAGTACCTGCATCCCTAACTGTACTCTGCCAATCCCACCACAACGGCTGCAATGCTGCAAAATCCTCTAGAGCAACCTGGGGTTGTATGGCAGCAAGCCAATAACGAACATCCCGATGAGTCTGTGCAAAAATCACCATCTGTTGTGGGGCATCCTGCCATAACCCAAACTGTCGCATAACTCACGACGGTAGATACATGTCAATCATATGGTCTCCTCGACCTATCAGGTAGCGCTATTGAAAAGTAAAAGGCATATGCACATCATCATCTGGCCATGGCTCCACTCTGATGTAAGGTCGCCAGGTCACCCGAATGACGTCATCCAATACCCGCCTCTAATACTGAACCTACCCAATATATGTGTACTCATCATCTCAGTACATGAACACAAAGGCCTCAAACAGACAGCGATAGTACCCACATCTCAGCTAAGTGACCACAATATGCTCCCAGAACCACACATGCAGCAAAGTAACCTCGGTTGATAAAGTTGCATCATAGTGATAGACAACTATATGCATCTCATGATAGAGCTACACCAACATCGCTGGTCCCCAGGCATACACGGTCTCATGTCTGACCATCCCCTCAATCACCTCTCCCCATCCAACCGGAAATCCCCTACCCCTCCTATCAGGCATCACTACGCCACCAATCAATGCACATAGGAATAAAGCAAAGGGATCTGCACCCGCTGCTAGTGACCCCTCATAACTCATCTCCTGCTCGTTTGCTAACAAAGCCATGTGATCATGGCCAAACACTCTGATCAAGGCCCTCCGTCCCCTCCTCATGTCGTATGTCACCCGATGGCCACGAATAGGTAGCTTGAAGATGCGATAAACATCCTCAAGAGTGATAGTAATCTCGCCAGTAGGAAGCAAAAATGTACAAGTCTCTAGCCGATACAGCTCTACAACCATGGTAATCAGAGCTCTATGAGCTCGCAGCACTGGCATCGACGCAGCTATCAAGAGCCCTAACCTCGCCAGTCGGGCCTGGGTGGCATCATCAAACTGATCAAATAGCGCCATCACAGATGGCACGCGTCGCTCCCATGAGGACACTATAAATGAACTCGTATCCTGCATCCATAACTTTCTGGTTAGAAATCTACCTATCTTTTTCTAAATCAACCCCTTTCTTCTAATGTGGAAATCCAAACACATTTTGGCACTACAACAGACCATACATTGTGCCATTTCTAACGATGGTGCTACCAAACTTCCCCTAGGGCTAATTCAGATTATAGCGCCATTGCGCAATACCCTTTGTGACATTTTCATGAATGGTGCCACCCTCCCATTTGGTGCTAATATACATAATGGTGCCATTTCTCCCGATAGTGCATATATCACATATGGCATTGATCCTCTACATTGCGCTAAACCTAAATATAGCGCCACTAGCTAAAATAGCGCTAGTCTAGAACATAGCGCTACCCTAATACCCATTTGGCACCAAAATGCTAGAATCAAAACACTGCGCACATTGCGCTACTACAAAATATAGCACCAAAATGTTTCACATGATGACAATCCACCTCTTTTCTACCCTAGTGGATAGCGCCAATCTAGAGGATTGCGCTAATTCGCTTATTTTTGGCACTGCGTGATCTTGCGATAGCGCCACCATGCCAATACCCAATTCCTGAACCCAAAAAATGTGACAAAATAAAAAAATCACAAAGCTAGGGTTAGGCCCTACCTGGGGTCCAGCCTCCGGTGCCCGGCCATATGATCTAAAACGCTAAAAAATGTGTCTAAGTCATGAGAATCTGGGGTTGCGCTCTGCCATCTCTCCTTTTCTCCTTCTTCTCAAGAGTTCAATGTGTGCAAATGTGGCACTCGTAGAGCCCACTTTTCTTAATATAGCAAGCCATGTCATCCTTCCGCCCACTCTTTTTCCCCTCTAGGGTGCAGATCATAACTTTTTTCCTCCGTTTTTCTTCTCGTCCTCTTCTTTTCCCATCCTCTATCCAACCTCCTCTCCCATCACGTCCTTTCGAGAGCTCGCCTGAATTTTTTTTATTTTTTCAGTGACCTCTCGAGGGGGCATCCCTCACCCATCTTATTCCTTCCCGGTAGCTGGGGCATATTCTTTCTTTGACCTGACACTACTTCCCTACTAGGTCCTGACGCCACGTCAAAGAGGGACAAATGTAGATACCTAAAAATGTCTTCATCGTCAAACTGACTCCCGACATCCCTAAACATACCAATTCCCCTTCTAATCAATTAATTAAATTTTTATTTAATTAATTATCCCTTTATCACCTATTTTTTCATCATTCTATCCCCAACAATTGGATTAAATCTATTAATTCAATAGTTCAACTTTAGCCAATTGATTAAATAAATATGCAATATTTATTTGGTCAATTTCTCTCTCCTCACTAAATCTAATTAATTAGATAAATCATGTTTAACTAATTAATTCAGCTTATTAATTGACCTATCCCTACCCTACGTAATTAAATAGCCATTATTTAATTGCCTACCCTAGCCTATCTCATCCTAGCCTTAGGATTAATTAAATAAAACCTTATTTAAATTAATCCCAACCTCTCATTAAAGTAGTCAAACCTAGCTTAACACCCTTCCCCACATCCTCCAAATTAAAAATTGAAATATATCCCACATAAATCAATTTTTAATAAAAAATATGTCCAACATCACATTTAATTCCTCTTACACCCCTTACCCATGCCATACCTTATTTATCTCCTCTCATCCCCAAATGAATTTTTAATTCATTTTACCCTTCCCTATGTGAACTTTTAATTCACACATATTCCATCTCACTCAACCTCATTAACTCCACCCCTTTCCCAAGATGAATTTAAAATTCATCTTTATTCCTAGCCCTCCATTCTCCCAAGATGAAATCTAGGCCCTCCACATCATCTTCATCCTCCACCATTGATCTCCCAAATCAATCTCAACCCTTGGATCAAAATCTCTCCCAAAATGTCTATAAATACAACAACCTCCAACCCATTTTGGGATCCAATTTTCAAGTAATGTTACCATGCCCAAAAATCTCTTGATCTAGCTTGTGAGTTGCATTAGAATAGAGCATTTCACATTTGTTTTCCTTATCTAGGGTATATCTTAGGAACTTTTGGGTGCAAGCTCCTTGCCCTTGATGAGATTGGGTCTTCATTGTGAAAGGTATAATGCTTGTTTATGCGCTTGTTTTATGTTTTCTCCTTTCATTTTGATTTCCTAATCTATAGAAGTACTTGAAAAATTATGTGCTTTCAAAAAAAATCACCAAAAAGTGTTACCATGTTAGTTCAAACGGAGCCCCAAAAGTTCCCAAAATGAGAATTGCTCAGTAATAGGTATGAAAATCTACAATTTCTAGAAAAACCAGGAACCAAAATCAAAATTCATTTCCATCACTATGAAGCTTGTGAAATTCTACCTCCAATAAAAAATTTCTCAAAAAAAGAGAAAATATGACTAAGAATAGAGGTTGCAAAGTCTGAGTGCAAAATAAAAACTACATTCTAGAGGGGGGAGTCAAAATTCAACTATTGCTAAATTTGGAGTCATAGCCAAAAATGCCTCTAAATTTGTTAGAGGTGCCAAACTTGGTGGAACTGCTAAAAAACCACCAGAAGAGGTGGATCTTAGTTTGTAGATTTAAAAATAATTAAAAAAATTCTTTAAGGTTGAATACCTGGGCATTATCTGAAGGGATGAGCGGTCGAGCCCCTTTTTGGGTTCTGTAGACCCCAAGGATTTACATGGGGGCTTAAAACCCCTCCACATGGTCTTAGGCCATAGGGACCCTATAGGTACTATGGACTCAGGCCTGCAGGTTGCGGGTACTTTGTAGTACCTTGTAGGTATGACTTGTGCAAAGCCTGTGTAGTGCCAGAATTTTTTTGTAACTTTTTACAAAGATTTAAAAATTGTGATTTTTTTAAAATACTATATAGATTTTTTTAATTCATAGAATAATAATAAAGTACCTACTAAATTTATATATTTAGGGAATATTCTACAAAATATTCCAATCCGTACAACTAAGGAGGGAAATTTTATCTAAGGGCCCGAGGCAAAGTGCTCCAAATTTGACAAATTGACAGTCGATCTTTAGGTTCTTGTGCCTTTTGGACATGATGGAAAGGTCAAATTTGACCCAAAATGCTCCAAAAATGTAGCCACCTCCTAGATCTTGTAACCACCTCCCAACTTCAAACCCTTGTAGATCTGGCCTCCAATGTCCAATCTCGACAAATCAAAAGGATAAATTGACTTCCTTGGACACCCTAAACTCAATGGTGAGCTCATATTTGCACCAGTATACTCCAAAATGAACTTACAAACAAAGAAGAAACCCTACCAAATATGGTATTTCTATTAAGTTTTTCTAATTCTCCAGGTCATCATATGATGCAAGAGAAGAGCATACTCAATGTTTCAAGATATACCATGATTTTTATACTAGATCTCTCAAAAGACTAACCAAAGACACTCTACAAGCTCTGATACCATGTAAGATTTGGCTATGGAGATAGCCACCCAAGATCTAGAGGCCTAATACAACAATATTATGAAAATACAATGAGAAGCCCTTGGTTATATAGGCCAAGGTGAAACATAGGACAACATAATATTATGACAAGTGTCTTAATCTTATGACATGAGATACAAAGTGATAAGTATCCTTAGTGTACCCTATAATTCCCTAAGTAAACTTCACTAGACAAGTGTGAATAGGAACTAATGTGGAACCAGTTAGGTAATATACCTTGTTCACACCAACAATTGCCATAACATAATCCTCTTTAAACCATAAAAGAATATTTATGATTCTTACCTAGTAGATGTATCTTATACATGTATTATTGCGACTATTATTGGTCTTATACATAAAATATTACATTATACTTTATATCAAGAGATCTACATATATCATTTATCTAATAGATGATTTGCATATGAAGTCAATACCACCCTTATGTTCAAACAAAGAGAGTTAGAACATTCTTAAGGTCTCACTCTCTAAATATCTACATGATACTCAATTATAATTTAATCTATTATTAGAGGAATTAAGAAGATTGAATAGTTTCACAATATTCAAGACACCATTCCATTCTTCAATATTAATTAATTCATTATGTATAGATTCCAAGCCCTATATAGATCAAGCCATGAGTGTCTAACATGTGTAGATACAAACCTTAGGTAAAACAAAGCATCATTAAAACTACACAAAATTCACAAGTCCTGATTGTTTGAGATAAGATGTAACCCTAAACTATATCTCAATCATGAAAAAATTTATTGATCTCATTCCAACTCTCGATTAAAGGTTGCACTCATTGACTAAATCTACAAATACCTTGTAAATATTATAAATAATAACCCTTGATAAGTGTATTGATTAACTAGTAATATTGATATTTAAATATGAGACATTAAGGTCCAACATAGAGAGTTTACCCCAATAGAATAATATGCATAGATGAAATATTACCACTCAAGAAATGATTTCATATACTTAAGTGAAGTGTAAATATAAAAATGGACCATTACTTTAAGATACAAAATGTAGTCATAAATCTTACTTAATGATAACTCACAAGTGATACTAGGTAGTTAAACTCAGTGTCAAGTTTGTTAGTGTGAAAAAGGTGTTTTACCTAACTAGTTCATATTAGGTCCTATTCACACTTGCATACTTAAGATTACTTAGGTCACTTATATTTTCTTCTCAATCCATATAATTGAGACACTTGTTGATGTAGAGCATCCACCATTCAAATCCTAACATATAATTACAAATGTATGTCTATGCATTTCTTAATATGCATACAAACTTCATTTATAAACCCTTCTCTTTACTTACCTATCGGCAACACCTAATACTGTCAGCCACTATGCTCGGTATCTCCCCAATGCTTCACCTCACGCCGACTCCAAACTCCTTATTGCTAAGACTCCTTTCGTCAGCGTAGCTCCAACCCTTTCCGCCGATGTGCTGATGAACTTCCTTCGGTGACACTTGCCAGTTGTCACCCCAATACAACCAATCGGTGAGAACTCTATCGTCGGCTCAACATAATTCTATTCACCCGATGGCTCTTGTCACTCTGATGCCCCTTTAGCACATATGTAATACAACTTGTTGGCGCCGTTTACCTCCACCATTCCTATCAGTCACCGCTTACATCAAGCATTGCATATTCACTTCATAAATACAACTCAGACATGCAACTAGCGGATACACAGGAACTGTCTTCACATGTAACAGGGGTATACACATACACTGTCTCTGACATACAAAAGACACATACTCATAAATTGTATAACCCATTATACTTTTGTAACATACAAACCCCGATGTGCATTTGCAGGATACTCACAACATTCTTCTGCGGGATACACAGAAACTGTATCCAACATACATTTGCAGTATATATAGGAATTGTCTATTCGATATACTTAACCTTGTATATTCATAACATGCATTTTCAAATATGCATTTGACCGAACCTTGACTTCGTTGTATGTCGACTGGAAATCTTAACTTTTTCTCTCCTTTGTATCTGTGATAGACTTGTATGTTTCTCCCATACAACAACAATGGACCAAAAGTGATATACTCAGCACATGCGATAGCGATATATTCACATATTGTATATCCTTCATGCAAAAGCGATATACACACAATTTGTATGTCTTTCCAACCCACATGGATTTTTGCTGTTTTGATCCACTTTTTGCACAGCGATTGTTTCGAATTGTTTCACCTTCAAACATGCAGCTCTCTGCACTTCAATAATCTAGCATATAGCCATGCTAGAATCCTTTAATGCATTCCTTGCCCGATCCTGCAAGCATTAACATGAAAATAGAAAACAAACATAAACCCTAACTAGTATGTACACAACCATTCCACCGATTCAGAGAATCAACTGGTGGAATGGATAAATGAATCTATCTGACCTCAGGAAAATGATCTATTCAGTAAATTCAATAGCTAGAAAATAACACAACAGGATCTTATATTGATGTTTCAAAAATATTTACAGGTGCTCTGTTACAACTTCACAACTGAATTGAACTACAACTGACCACCACAATGTACTCTACTGTGTTCATTCGATCATCTGGGGGGTATTTATCTACTTACCCTCGGTAGTACAGACTTGGTTCCTAGCAGCTGGGAGACACTTCCAATCGGCTGGGAGATCTAACTGACTAACAAACTCTTAACTAACAACCTAAAAATAGTAAGCATTGGTCAAACTGACCTTATTACATTGAAGGGTCATTTAGGACCTTATTGAAAATAGAAAAATAAACATAAAACAACTAAATGCCTCATGGAGGCAACTGTGGGTTAGGTGCACCTGCACCATACTCCCCAATTTGAAAAGAACTCATGTCCCATGAGTTAAATCTTTGACTAAATCCACCTGTGTCTGCTGCTGTCGTATATCTGCCCCATGATCTCTGGACTGCAACTTGCTGCCATGGAGGCAAATACTCATGCCTAGCACTATAGGCTCTTCTCACATCTTGCTGGTCATTCTTTCGAACCATCATCTCTGTCTGAAAATGGATAGTGGAAACCTCATTTACTACTATGGCAGAATGAGTTGGTCTTTCAACTTTTAGAGGACAAATAATAGTCCCTACTATGATTGCACCCTTGTCATTCCAATCAGCTTGTGGCTGTGTACAAACCTGCTTCTAGACCTTCTGTTGATCCACCTGATCTCTGTCAGTTGGAACTGAAATCTTCATCAAATGTGATCTCCTCTCCTTGAGATATGCTCAATTGCCTTTGACTCTACTGTAGGCATCTTCACAAACTCCTTCTTACCTACCAAAATAATCTTACCTGTCATCTTGGCTTCAACATCCTCCTACAATGGCGTCAACAGAATAGTCCTCCCATCCTTCTTGATGGTGTAGGTATTAGCATACCCATCATACAATGCTCTCCTATCAAATTGCCATGGCCTACCCAACAGTAGGTGACAACATTCCATGGGTAATATGTCACACAAAACTATATCCTGATATTCTCCAATCTGAAAATCAACATATGCCTATTCAAATACTAAAAGTGATTGGCTATCACTTACCCAAGACGCTTTGTAAGGATTTTGATGTGGAATCCTTTCCAGTTTCAGTTTATCCACCATTTCTTGAGATACCATATTATCTGTTGAACAGAATCTATCACCACCTTGCATACTTTACCTTTGCTTTTGCAACTGGTCCTAAAAAGTGCTCTCCTTTGCAACATGTCCTTGGATGTCTTCAGGATTGTTCTCCTTAACATCAATGCTTCTCCTTGCTCAGGATACGCATAACTTTTATTAGTGTTTGAGCTTGTCCCACTTTGATCATCAGATTCTTGGACTAGATTTGTCCTCCTTTCTCCTACTGAACTTGTGGCTTTTTCTGGACATTTGAATGCTGGGTGACCATATTCACCACAAGTGTAACACTTTCTTGAGAAAGTATTGGAACCTCTTCCATTACCAAATCTACCTCTTGTGCCTTTCCATCCACTTTTGAAATTAGACTGTTCTTGTCCTTTAGCAGCCTCTTCTGGATTCTCATTGGCTTGCCTTGTTGTAGGAGCTGATCCTCTTCCTTTGAAATTGCTGCCTCTTCCTCTCATGGGCTTATCCTGTCTCCTTTTTATCTTCTCCTCAATACTAATTGCCATTTGATAACATTCTTCCATACTCCTAGGGTTAGCCAAAACTAATTCATCCTGTATATTCAATCTCAAACTAGCCAAATATCTAGCAACTTTTTCAACCTCATTCTCATGATGACCAGACCTCATACTCAATTTGTAAAATTCCTCAGTATATGCCTTCACATCCATTTCTTTTTGTCTTAAAATTTGAAGCTTCTTAAACATTTGAATTTCATAATCCTAGGGTAAAAATTTACCTTTGATCCTTGCTAACATCTTGTCCCATGAAGAAATCTTTGACTTACCTTGCTTTCTTCTCTTTGACTATATGTAATCCCACCATACCAAAGCATGACCTGTCAATTTGGTCTTTGCAATCTTTACCTTCTGCTCCTCCGGAACCTCCTCACATTCAAAGTGATTGTCTAATGCAGCAATCCGATCAAGTAACTCTTCCTCATTTAAACTTCCAGTGTACTTTGGAACATCAATCTTTACCTTAGGTTTGTCATTCTTGACTGCCCTTAACAGTTTTGCAAATCTCTGATCTTTAGCATTCAGATCTTCATCTATCTCTTCAAATTTTTCAGCATCATCTTCTTCCTTTTCTAATTCACTTTCTTCCACTTCTCTTCTTTTGTTTGTCTCCAAGGCTGCAAGCCTGGCTTGAAGTGCTTCAGCAAGATCTTTCATCTTCCTCATCTCTTTAGCATGTTTTCCCTTCATCTCGTGCAATTCTCTGGCCGTCCCATTACCTTTCATAGGCATCTTGTCAACCTCTTAATCCTTCTACTTCTACCTTCTTAGTGACAGAATCAACACACAACAACCCAAACCTTTTGCTGAGCTCTGATACCACTATGATGTAGAGCATCCACCATTCAAACCCTAACATACAATTACAAATGTATGTCTATGCATTTCTTAATATGCATACAAACTTCATTTATAAACCCTTCTCTTTACTTGCCTATCGGCAACACCTAATACTATCGACCGCTATGCTCGATATCTCCTTGATGCTTCACCTCACGTTGACTCCAAACTCCTTATCGCTGAGACTCCTTCCATCGGCGTAGCTCCAACCCTTTCCGCCGATGTGCTAATGAACTTCCTTCGGTGACACTTGCCAGTTGTCACCCCGATACAACCAATCGGTGAGAACTCTATCGTCGGCTCAACACAATTCTATTCACCCGATGGCTCTTGTCACTCCAATGACCCTTTAGCACATACATAATACAACTTGTTGGCACCGTTTACCTCCACCATTCCTATCGGTCGCCACTTACATCAAGCATTGCATATTCGCTTCATACATACAACTTAGACATGCAACCGACAGATACACAGGAACTGTCTTCACATGCAACAGGGGTATACACATACACTGTCTTTGACATACACAAGACATATACTCATAAATTGTATAACTCGTTATACTTTTGTAACATACAAACCCCGATGTGCATTTGTGGGATACTCACAACATTCTTCTGTGGGATACACAAAAATTGTATCCAACATACATTTGCAGTATATACAGGAATTGTATATTCGATATACTTAACCTTGTATATTCATAACATGCATTTTCAAATATGCATTTGACCGAACCTTGACTTCCTTGTATGCCGACTGGAAATCTTAATTTTCTCTCTCCTTTGTATCTGCGATAGACTTGTATGTTTCTCCCATACAACAGCGATGGACCAAAAGTGATATACTCAGTACATGCGATAGTGATATATTCATAGATTATATATCCTTCATGCAAAAGTAATATACACACAATTTGTATGTCTTTCCAACCCATGTGGATTTTCACTGTTTTGATCCACTTTTTGCACAGCGATTATTTCGAACTGTTCCACCTTCAAACATGCAGCTCTCTGCACTTTGATAATCTAGCATACAACCATGCTAGAATCCTTTAATGCATTCCTTGCCTGATCCTACAAGCATTAACATGAAAAATAGAAAACAAACATAAACCCTAACTAATATGTACACAACCATTCCACCGATTCAGAGAATCAACTAGTGGAATGGATAAACGAATCCATCTGACCTCAAGAAAATGATCTATTCAGTAAATTCAATAGCCAGAAAATAACACAACAGGATCTTATATTGATGTTTCAAAAATGTTTACAGGTGCTCTGTTACAACTTCACAACTGAATTGAACTACAACTGACCAACACACTGTACTCTACTGTGTTCATTCGATCATCTGGGGGGTATTTATCTACTTACCCTCAGTAGTACAGACTTGGTTCCTAGCAGTTGGGAGACACTTCCAATCGGCTGAGAGATCTAACCGACTAACAAACTCTTAACTAACAACCTAAAAATAGTAAGCATTGGTCAAACTTACCTTATTACATTGAAGGGTCATTTAGGACCTTATTGAAAACAAAAAAATAAACATAAAACAACTAAATACCTCATGGAGGCCACTGTGGGTTAGGTGCACCTACACCACTTGTCATGATCTTAGTATGACTTAGGGTTTCAACCTTCTCTTTATAACAAGGTTTCATTATTGTAATATTCACATCATAATATCATTATCGCATCCATAATCAAGTAATTTATCCTCTTGCTTCTCTCTTGTGGAAGGTAATCTCTAGTTTTATAGCTGACCTTGAGAGCTTGAGTCTATTGGTGACTCTTACAAAGTTATGACCTAATTCAAGCTCATACATTATATTCGAGTTAGTAGTAAATGGAAAAAACTAAATTCTTATACAAAGGAAATAAAACCTTAACAACTAGAAGAACTTCCCTACAATCTACTTAAATCCATCACAACATAGCTCTAAACAAATCTGATTTGGAACAAGCATAGTGAAAAGAGTTCATAGTTCCTTCTTAGACCTTCCTTGCTCAAAATATCATTTATTCTTAATATTTAAGAGTCTTGGATGATATTCCATCAATAGATAACTCACAACACAAAGCCTTGATGGTAAGCACCTTAAGATACTTCTAAAAAAATTGCATAGATTAAAGTCATTTTCTTGAACCATCTTAAAGGATCTAGGGTAACAAATTTCATTTCAATCTAAGTAATACTAAAAAGTACAAATAATCCCTTCAAATAAACTTCTCAATTAAGCCCAAAAAACACGTCTACAAAATGAGATAACAACTACTATAGTATGAATCTATAAGGATACTGTATTTTATAATATAAAATTCATTACAATATTTGAATATCAAGATAAAACCCTTAAGCCCTTAACAAAACTTGAGACAATCAATAACCCCTAAAGATATCTTGTTTAGTCTTTAGTTATAGAAAAGAAACCCTTGCATGCCATTTAGTTTTCCACTTCCATAGACGTCCATAAATCAATTCTCAATTTGGTAAGTTTGTAGGGGTGCAAGATGACTCCAACAAAGAGTTTTTTTTTCACCCATAAACCTCCTCCTAGGAATGACAACCTCCAATTTCAGTTGTGAGTGCATACCATAGTTTAAGAGACATTAACACACATACATGCATTCACACCCATTAGGGTTGAAGATTATGTTTCTTATATTACTTATATAGACCTTAAACCATTAAGATTCTCTATAATGTCGCTACAAGAGTATTATAAGATCCATCATTTTCAAGCCCTCACATTTTAGAATGACCCAATATCACATTCAAGTAGGAAATCTAACAATTCTAACCCTTACCATGAAGGAGAAATATCACCCCAACATAAAACAAAATTACAAGAACAAAGGGATAGTAATCTTGCAATATCCTAGACTTGCACCTTTAACAAATAGAAGTAAAGTATGCTAGTGTGAAAAGTTGTATTACTTAACTAGTTAATCTCCTAACTAGTTATTCCTATTCACAATTCATCTTAAGCTCACTTAAAGACTTTTTCTTTTTGGTATCACCTCATGTGGACTCTACATGTGTCCTCACACTTGTCCCAAGTGTGCCCACATGTGTCACATCTTTGGATGGGTAGTCAATCATTTAGTCCTACCTTCTCTCCTCCTCACCCTTGCCTTTATATGCAAGGGCTTCTATGTACATTTTACATAGTTTTGTATGATAACATTGTTATCTTGCATATTCATTTGTGGAATTCTTTCATCTTACAAGTTGATCTTGGTTTCTCCAACAAATTATTCTATAATCTAAGAGTTATGTAAGCCATAGAAAATAAAATCCATTTCATAGACTACATAAACAAAATATTCACTATCTCATAGTGCAAGGAGAACCGTAATACACAAAAACCTCTAAAGTAAAAGTGAAACAAATTTAACTTACTTTAAACTCCTATATTTTCTCTAGAAAGAACCATTTCCTTTCTTCCTTGTCTTCCTACTTGATGTAGGTGCATCCCTAGGCATCGAAGAAATGTGGCATCATGTCTAAGGAAGTCAAATTTGTGGTTTAATTTGATAGTTTTTGTGTGTGTGTGTGTGTAAGTTTGTGATTAACAATCTGTGGTATAAGAAGTTAGAGCATTTTACCGCATTGAGGAATTAGCTTCTGTTAAGGGAAATTTGGATCAAACAATGAATATGCAATATAAACAATATCAAATACCCAAAACTCAATAGAATAGTGAACTAAGAATATCAAACCAAATAAGCAATGAATCAACAAAAGCAAACCTTCCTTAGATCGAAACTTCCATTGTTGCCTATCAAAAATCGTCCTTGCGTGTATGAAATAGGCCCTCAGAGAGTGCACTTCTTTTCTTTGTCAAGAATGTCGATTATGAATGGCTTTGGTAATGTCGTAACGCGTAGTAACAAAAACGTGATCACAAGCAATGAAGGAATTGGTGCCAAAGGGGCGCTGTAATTCCTATAGAGTAATAATACTTAAAGCTTGGATGAATAGAATGGAAGAATGGGGTTCAATTTATAGACTTGAGAGAATGAAAATCAACGGTATAGAAGACTTGAGAAGATCAACGGTTGAGAATGGATGAGAAACGTGCAATGAATAAGAAGACAAGTGTCACACAAAAGCTGTTTTATTTGAGTTAATCACTTTCTTTTCTAAAGATAAGACATGCTTTTCATAAATTAGAAAGTTTTTTTCTAATTTTAAGAGATATTGATAAAAACAAGGTTGATTGAATAGATAACTCAACTTAAGATTTGCTTTTGCATGATTTGAGAGAAATTAAATAATAAATTATTTAATTGTGTGTGCATGGAGAAGAAGACTTATTTTTAGAAGATTTGGAAGATAATTGAAGAATTTGAAGATAAGAAAGCAAATTAAATAAATAAATTTATTTAATTGTTGTGCATGATTTGGAAGAATAAATAAAATATTTTATTTATATTTTATTTTTGGAGATTGAGAGAATTTAAATAAATTTGATTTGATTTATTCAAATTTGGAAGAATGATTTGATTTAATTAAATAATTAAAAATTATTTAATTGTTTGGGAAGAATTGAATTAAATAAAGGAATTTATTTAATTGTTGGAAGAATATGAATCAAATAAATAAATTTGTTTATTTATTTTTTGATAGAGGAATTAGAAGGGAATAAATGTTAAGAATATTTATTTAGACTGAATCGTGTCAATTTTAGGTGTATACATTTTGCCCCTCTTTGATGCAATGCAGTTTACGGTGTTGCTTCAAAGAATAGATAGTCTGATAATGATACATGCCCTAGTTTGCCTCTGGTACAGGTTATGACGATAGGATGCCCCCTTGGGAGATTGGACGGGAAGAAGGCAGAAGGCGTGAGATGGAAAATCTCATGATGAAGAAGGGAATAGGGTAGGTTTGAAGAAAACGTGATGCGCTTTAGAGAAACGGGAAGAAAAACAGGAAGAAATGGGTGTGGGAAGTAGTCATAGTCACCACATAACCAGATTTAAGGTTTGCATGCTATAAATAGGAGCTGGGTAACAAGACAATTCATTTGCACACTTGTCTTAGTTTGATTTACTTCAGAGAGCTTAGAGCAGCATGGCAGCCAGAGAGGCAGATATTCCACACGAGGAGCATCGACTCAAGCGCGTTTGTCGATTCGACCGGCCAATAGAGGCAGGACCCCCGTTATGTATCCCGAAAAACTTCTCCTAGGGTCAATTTAGGTAGCAATAAATGCTAGGAGAAATTAGGGTAGATAGAAGCACAGAAATGCAGAGCAGCGCATATGTAGCACGAAACGGCACATATGTGTTTCTGCAGCGCATATGTAGAATGAAACAGCACATATAATAAAGTGACACATTTGTAGAAAATTGTGGCGCATACATAATCCTGCAGCGCATATACATCATGTTGCGGCACATGTGTTGAAACAGTGCATTTGTAGAATGGGACGGCACATACATAGGTTCTTCCAGCGCATTTGCCAGGAATGGCGCATAGGTCCAGAAATGGTGCTTTTGTTAAAAAGCAGTGCATTTACCACCTGTTATGCTGCATATGTCACAGATAGGTAGATTACTTAGCAAAATCGACTCGATTGGTGTCTTGTTTGACGTGTCAATCGATAAGCTATCTCTGAGGATGCAGGAATCTAGTCAAGAGATGTAGTGTGCTATTTTGATCAATTCGAAATGCTAAGTTAGTTGACATGTTTCGATAGATATGTTGAGTATGATACTTTGCAGCTTTAGGTTGACACCTTGCTTTGCGTGTTTCCAGGAGGAGATACGGGATACGTTGCAGTCTAGGGAGCAGTTCCCCATGCCTTTGTTGTAGAGATATATGCTGACTGAGATAGATAGAGAGGCACCTGGAACTATGGAACTTGATTACATTTGCTTCATGCTCGAGGTACGAGTGAACCGTGGCTTGTTGACTGCTGCTGTGGAAAGATTCCATAGCGAGGATGGGACTTTTCACTTCCCCACGGGTGAGATGACTATGACACTAGAGGACGTCTACAGGATTTTGCATTTGCCGATTGATGGCGAGCTTGTGGAGTATGATCCATAGACAGGTGCGGGACTCGTCGAGTGCAAGCGAGTGTTTGATGACCCGGAGCTGGTTGGACAAATCATCCCGTGGCAAGATATCCACGATTACTATGACTATTTCCCAGGGATTGTAGCAGGATTGATTGGAGGATTTGTATGCCCCTACAGGAGATCACATGGGTTCCCCATTGGATGGGGTAGAATCATGGAGAGGATGGTGATAGAGGGCACCCGATATGCTTGGTGTGTCTGCATGCTTGCCCATTTATACCACGATATGCATCAGGTGGTGTATCACAGGAGCACGAGCCTTTCTGCAGGCGTGTCACTATTATAGTTTTGGCTATGGGAGCACATAGAGATCATGAGACCGATATGTGTGTTCGACAGACAGAGGGGAGAGCCATATAGCTATGGCTACGTAGGAGTGATTTCCCAATATAGGCTGGGGAAGCTGGAGTATTGGAGACATGCCTTGGATGGGGTAGATGTGGTCATCTAGCGACCATATCTAGATTACGAGCCATGGGATGATGAGGCAGATGGAGAGGCAGATGGTTGGCAGAGTACTGAGACAGTTCGGCAGGAGGCAGGGCATGCCACAGGGGCAGGCTTGGTTTGCACAAACACACATAGAGAGGGTCAGATGGGGATCGATGGCATCCTACGAGGAGGCCTTGGCAGAGTTTCGACAGACATCTTATGTTGCTTGGGACATGAGGAGGGAGATAACAGATGTCGAGATGTCACAGGATTACGAGGATTGGTTTGCTGAGCACCCATTCCTGAGATATTCAGGACCTGGAGTGTTGGTGCCTCGCATAGATGAGGCAAACTCAGATGACGAGGGCTAGGTTGGCCGAAGGAGGGGGAGAGGGAGAGGGAGAGGAGGCAGAGATGGAGGAGATGACGGAGGAGAAGGGGGAGGAGGTGATGATGGAGGTCGACCTAGATAGAGGCAGAGGGTCAGGGAGGGACCAGAGGTCGCACAACAGGTACCACAGGAGGTACTGCAGGTATAGTGAGGATAGATGCCATCACCTCAGCAGGTGGTACAGTAGCAAGCAGCACAACAGCAGGTGGTACAGTAGCAGGTGCCATAGTAGTAGGTGCCATAGCAGCAGGTACCCCAAGGTCTAGCACAGGTAGATATTCATGAGAGGACCATAGCCACACTAAGAGGGCAAGTTAGACAGCTGCAGGCCCAGCTCAAGAGGGTTGAGGCTCAATGAGAGATAGACACAGAGTACATTACGGGTCTGACTAGAGAGAGGGACATGGTAGACGCTTAGATATGAGTTATTCAGGTGGAGAGGGATACCGCAGTGGCCACCCTGGGGACAGATCTGACGAGTAGCTTTTTGGTTGGGCAAGTACAGCAGGCACAGGCGCAGCTAGCACAGGTACAGGGAGAGCTGGCACAGGTGTGAGGGCAACTAGCACAAGTATAGGGGGAGCTTGCCAGAGCACAGGCCCAGACGCAGTATTATCGTGGATTATACCATGGTGTAGTGCCTGTTAGTCAGAGGGCTCTGAGCTACAAGAGTCAGTCTATGGCCTCACAGAGAGTAGGTCCATCGAGGTCAGGGGCTTCTATTATGGGCCCACAGCAATCTAAGGCTGGCAGAGGAGGAGGAGGAGACACTGTCATTAGCAGTGGTCCTCAGCAGCAGGGGTAGAGATTTGCAAAGTTTAGATCCTATGTACCTTTTTGATGGCTCATTTAGCCGGATAGCCCTGTACCACTTTTGTATTTTTGAGACATGTATCACCATCCGTTGGGATGTACTTATTGTATATGACACCGATTCAGAGACAGATACTTTGATATTGTACATTTAGACATATTTTATGATATGAGGATGCAGCTGTTTTGATTCTCTCTATATGTATGAGTTATGATGCATTTCTATTGTATGATGCAATGTATGTGTTTATCTAATGCAGACTTAGATGTTTTACTTGATGTTTATCTGATGCAGATTTTTGATATGATGCTATGTGATGCTATATGACCTAATGCAGACTTAGATGTTTTTTACTTGATATGCTTCTAATGTGTGTGAATGTGACTAGTATCTATATGATTATGCAACTTATGTGATGCACTTAGCTATGTTTTTGAGTTTTTTCTTCTTCGACACTATATGATGATTGTAACAAACTGTATATGGATGACTTAATGCACTCTATTATGTATGAAACTAATTTAATCATGTAAATGACTATCTCATGTGATATGATATGCAACTATATGTTATTTTTTTGTGATGTCCAAGTGTACTCTATCGACATAGAAATGACAGAATGATAGATAGAAGGTTGATTGACAGAAGAATGACTCGATAGAAAGATTCACGAGCTTCACTTTGTATTGTTACTTTGCATTGATTGGATCTTTTATTGCATGGATATGGATGTATGGATGTGTAAATGGATGTATAATGGATGGATTTGATTTTGACATCTTGATGGCGCAAGTATTTTGAAGTGCTTTATTTCATCATTGGGTGATTTTTTTTTGGTACATTTTCTGAAATGTTGTAAGTTAACACAAGCATCTAGGTATGATTGAACCAAGATGACCTGAGCATTGCTTACATGGATTTTGATTTAGCAAGTTAATACAAGCATCAAGGTATAATTGAACCGAGATGACCTGAGTATTTCTTGCGTATGCACAAACAAGGATTGCCCCCATTCATGTTAGACCTTGGATGTCCTCGATGATCTTTTACTGATCATGTCCTTAGACAAGGTTTCACATTACTAAAGATTAATCCACAAGAAACAAACAAAGAAAATAATCATGCCCCCATCATAGCATCTCTAGCTTTTGGCGTTCTCGAGTAGCATAGAAAGGCATGATAGCAAAAATCAAGACTCTGTATGTTTAACCTAACTGACACAAATCATTCTTGCAATTAGATGTGTTTGTTTCTTGCCATAATTTCAGTAAAATCATTTAGAAGGCCTTAGGTGTTTTTCTGCTTTGCTTTGGATAGGTTAAGCACCTTGTGTCAAAATTTTTGCTTTGGGATCAGGTTCTGCTTGCACTTGCTTGCTTGGTGAGAAGATTTCACAATCCTTATTGGTGAGACGAACCCTAAGGGACTGACCTAGTGCCTCGGGGGCTCATTGCTAAATGGCCTTGCCTACATGACGACACAGAGGCAACGTAGTCCGGGGTAAACCCTAATGGACCATGGATGGACTAGAAGAAAGATGACGAGAAATGGGACGAATGGGACCGTGGGAGCCTCAGGGGCGCATTTGAAAAATGGCCTTGCCTACGTGACAACGCAGAGGCAACGTAGTTCATGGACTTGAACCATGGATACCGACGAGAGACACTATGCTAGGCTGACACGATGGATATGATATGGGACAAAACCTTGGTTGACAAGGCCAACAAAGAGATAGAGTATCAAGCCATGATAGGTTACCGTCAGGATTTTATTATGGGATAGATATGGCTCAGATGGGACACGAGGAAGAATGGACACAAAGTGATTGGTTTCCCAAAGATGGAGAAGGCGGTTTATCACAAGTAATGCCTGTTTACCAGGTTTTCACCACTTGCTTTTATTTGCACGAAAAAAGCTAGAGAGTATACATGACGCCTGTTTGCCAGGTTTTCACCAGAGGACGATTTTTTTTGTTCTTTTCTTTTTTTTTGATTTTTTTTTGTATTTTTGTATTTTATTTTATTTTATTTTTATTTTTCTAATTTTTTGATTTTTTTGGTATTTTTATACCCCCTTACATTGGGGTTCTCCTAGGTATAGAACCGACGAAGATGCATGCTATTGATTGGGTCATCGAACAGCTCACCCTCTGATGTTGCTAACTGATATGCCCTCGATCCATAAGCAACTACAATCACATAAGGCCCAAGCCAGTTGAGTTCAAACTTGCCCTTCTTTTCCCTATCCTATTGATTGTGGGGATTTTCCTTAAGGACCAGATCTCCAAATTTGAAGACTCTTGGGCGAACTCTGTGGTTATAGCTTCGTGACATCATTTGTTGATATGCTTTGAGATGGTCAAAGGCTTTCTGTCTCCTTTCCTCTAGCAACTCTAGTTCTTGCAATCTGGAGACTTTGTATTCTTCATCTGATATGAGACCTTTTAACGACACCTTGAGAGATGGTAATTTGACCTTAATGGGAAGGATAGCTTCTGAGCCATAAACAAGGGCGTAAGGTGTAGCACCTGTGGGAGTGTGTATATTGGTTCTGTAGGCCCACAGAGCGGGATTGAGTTGGATATGCCAATCACGGCCAGCATCATTGACTGTCTTCTTGAGGAGTTTCAAGATGGTCTTGTTGGATGCTTCAGCTTGACCATTGCCTTAGGGGTAATAGGGTGTAGAGAAACGGTGTTGGATTTTGAATCGATTATAGAGTTCTTGGACATCTTGGTTTTTGAAGGGTCTTCCGTTATCCGTGATGATGAACTGTGGAATTCTGTATCTGCAGATGAGGTAATTCAGGATGAATGAGGAGATTTGCGTACCTATGACGATGGTGAGGGGAACAACTTCAATCCATTTGGTAAAATACTCAGTGGTGGTTATGATGAATTTATGGCCATTAGAGGAGGGTGGATGGATTTTTCCCACAAGGTCAAGTCCCCATTGGCAAAAGGGCCAAGGTGTCGTTAAAGGTCTCAACTCTTGAGCTGGCGCATGTATCAGGTTCCCATGTATTTGGCACTGCTTGCACTTCTTGACAAATTGATATGAATCTGTTTCCATGTTCGGCCAATAATAACCCAAACGCATGAGTTTCTTGGCTAAGGAAGGACCGCTAGAGTGTGTCCTACAAATCCCTTTGTGTACATCTTGTAAGGCGGTTATGGATTCTTCTAATTCTAAACAATGGAGTAAAGTACCATCTAGACCACATTGGTATAGGGTATCGGTAATGATGGTATAGCGAGAGGTTTGGCGTATAAAGGTTCATCGTTGGTTTGAAGATAGGTTAGGTGGGAGGGTGTTGTCCTTGAGATAAGTATAAATCTTACCGTACCAAGGTGAATTAGATCCAACTAAAAGGCATATGGTGTGTGTTGATGACTGTTTTGATGCAATCATAACAATAAGTTAAAATTCACATAAAATGAACTGAAACTATACTTGAAAGACAAGAAGGAATCATCTGGTGATTCAACTAATCCCAAGTCTACAATGGTTCGGTTGGTCAAGTTCAGTTGGTCAATGTGAAGCTGTAATGTTCAAGGGGCCTTACGTAGTTTAGGTTTATTTTGTGGTTTACTGGACTAAGAATATGCAAAGAGGTCATAGATTTCAACAAGTATTCTGTTCATTTGCATACAAGTGATACTGGGCTGCAAGTTTTAGAGGGTTTTCTTGGATTTTTGCAGCTTTCTTCTTGATCTGTTTATGAAAACTGTCTACTTATAGCTCTGTTATCATGCTTCTTCAAATTTGAGATAATTTCCTCTGGATTTCTACGTTTTCAGCTAGATATTTCAGATGGGTTGGGAAAAGTTAGAAAGATCTACTCTATACCTCACTTAATCTACCGAAGGATCTAAGTGTTTCTGTTATGCACTATGTAAATACCACAGTAATCTGATCAAATCCACAGTAAAAACCCTAAATGTAAGTCCTGAGCATTTTCACAAACATACATTTAAAATTGCAAGCTCTCAAAGAAGATATTTCAAAACACAAAGAAGAGCAGGAGAACACTCAGAAGATAGATGCAGAACTCCAGATTCTATTGTATTAGAAACGAATAGCCATACATGATTTACAATGTAAGAATGACTCTTAGTTTCATTGATCATACTACAGAGAACTTACAAGCTTTACAGATACAGTAAGGCAGCCAGACATTCCACGCGCACCTTACTGCAGACAAATAGGCGACCTCCTTCTTCTACTTCTAAACTATGCTAAGCTATCTTGCTGTGTTTTCCTAGAATCTCTGTTGTAGGCCCTAAAATCCCTTTTGTAAAGTATTATAGTGTAGAGAGGCACAATATAAAGACATTCTGATTGTCCTCACTACAGCAAAAAACCTAACTGAACCCCTGGTTCAAACCCCTAGTTACAGCAATAAATGCAGGTGAACCAGTTCTCAAAAATATCTCAGAGCAGTGGTCAAATCTGGGCGAAATATTGCCCCTTCTGAGAAGTTCCGGCAGCTGGGTAATAACTTCTGTTTGTCTTTTGTGATAATACCCTCAGCTGCAACCTTCTTCTTTACTTGAATGGCCTTGACCTTTTGCATTTCATCTCTATCTTCTTGCTCTTGAGATCAGATCTTCTGCCTCCATGAGGTCACTGCGCTGACTTTCCAGCTGCTTCCTCAACTGCAAGCCTGCAAGACAAGACAAGCAATAAGTTTCACATTTATCATAAAAACAGCATGAAATTAAAATAACCGTTTAAACCCAGGTGACTGCGCAAGATGGAGAAAATCGGATCCAGAAATCCTCTCAAAACGCGTCAAAAAAATGCGTTCAGACTGCTCAAGATTCACGGGTCAACCATCGCTGACCGAAAAATGCCAGAGGTGCAAAAAAAAAAGCTTTAAAATTCCACCGCCTCATTTCCCGCCCATCGGCATGACTATCCCTGTCGGTGCGTAAAAAAAAAACATGTTAGCCGACATACTTCATCATCATGATATTTCACTTCTGCATATTGGAGAAAAGAACAACATCATCATCATCATCATGTTGAAGAAGAATAGGAGGATATGAATATAATCATGCTACCGAGGAAAGGAAGATGATGGTGACGTCATCATGATATTCGGGCTTCATTGAAATGCTAAGGATGACGTCATCATCATGTTCGGTTAAGATCAGGGGGATATTTGTGATATCGGGTCACCTAAGGAGCATGATCAGGATGATGAAGTGAATATGACCCTTTCGCGGCCAAGGTAACCCTCTTCGAAAGATCAGGATGATGATGATCATCATCAAATTTGGGGCTTTTGTCGAACTTGGAATAAGACGTCATCATCATATTTCGTGAACCTGATCGTGTTTTGGAAAATATCCTATTGAAGGGAAAAAATGATGATGATGATCATCAGGATATGTGCTTCTTTGTTTATCAGATTGGGATGACGTCATCATGATATCCGGGGCCTTTGTTAAACTTAAAACAAGACGTCATCATGATATTTCGCCAACCGGATCATGTTTGGGAAAAAATATCCTGCCGAAGACAAATCAGGATGATGATGATCATCAGGATATTTGGAAAAGGTCGTTCTTCTCGGCAGGAGGACTTTGCGAAATATCAGGTGGACAAACAAGATCATGATGATGTTGACGATATGCCAGGATAAAAAATGTATGATGATGATCCTCCTTATCGAGTTATCCAGATGACGTCATCATCATAATTTGTCTTCGGAGCACAAAGATGAGTTAAGGTCATCATGATATTTGCGCTAGGGTGATATTACAAAATATGATGATGCTGTTGAGAAATGTAATATCGACCACTTCTGAATAGATAGGGTGATCATCATGATATTCGCTAACCGGAGATCAGGAGGATATGAAGATGGTGATCCTCCTTCTCGAATTATCATGATGATGTTTCCAGCACTTAGCGAATTTCAGCAAATGACCCTCGTAAAAGATCAGGATGATGTGAAGTCGTCATCATCATATTTCGAACTTCAGCAAATATCATGATGATGACCTTGCGATAGGATTTGAACGTGCACGCAAATATGCCGAAGGTGCATTTTTCTAAGTCTGGGTGATCAGCATGATAATATAAGATCAGGTAATGTTGAATTATCATGATGATGCTCGCGATACAACAGACCACTTCGACGGGGGAACTTACCTTGACTTAAAGCTGATGTCATCATGATATTTGAACCTCAGGATATTGTCGGGGGGGGCGTTTTAAATATGATGATGATGTCCTCATACAGCAAAACTAGGTTTATAAAATATGACGCTCCTAAGAAAATCATGATGCTGCATAATGCGCACAAGGCCATTTGACGGGTAAATGGCACTACCACCTAAAATTGACGTCCGGATGTTGCGACTGCATGATTTTTAGCGGGTGATAGACCAAGATCATGATGATCCTGACAACATGACTTAGGATAAAATGTATGATGATGATCCTCCTGCGAATATCAGGTTTGACCAAGACTTTGACCGTGCATAACTTCCACATACGGACGAATTTTCAAGTGAAGTAAAAGGCAAACCTGCATGGAATTTCAAGCTCTTTTAAAATATGAGGTCACAGAAACAAAATATGAACTTTGACAAACAGACCTCATGATGATGACCTACCTCATCATATATCATGATGATGATGCACCTGACCTTCATTTTTACCAGACCGCCAGGAAGCAGAAAAAACACAAGCAGAAGCAAAAAAAGCAAGACATCAGCAGGGGTCCCCATTTTGCTAAGGAGCATAATGGGGCGTGTTGTGAACATCACAACAACTAGCAACCAAAACAAAATAATTAAATTCAGAGTGTTCAAGGAAACTAGGTGAAATGAACTCATAACTTCCAACTATCTTTCCTGCAAATTACTATTCAGCTTGAGACTCAAAGTGTTCAATAAAGATGCATTAATTTCCATTTTTAGTTTAGTTGTGTGCATGTGATTAATTATCCTCATCTTGAAGATCGGTTGAACAAACCAGTGACTGACATTAGCCTACGTAGGTGAGGATATTCCCTCATAGCCGACCGGATAGAGCCTTGCTGCCAGCGAGCGTCTATAGCCCCGGCAAGGTTATCGTTACAATTCTCCTAAGTAGAGCCCCACTGCCAGCGAGCGTCCATAGCCCCGGTAGAGTTACTTAGATGGCTTAATCTAGATTTTTAGTATAATCCACTTTATTCATTTATTTATTTATTTATTTGTTTTCTAATTTTGAAAGATTTCATAAGATATAGCAATTTGTAACTTCATGATGCAAGGAGTGGGCACTTGCTGAAATTAAGCTGAGAATTGTAATGGTAGCAAGGGTGACCTCTGATTTTTCACCTAATATCTACACTGGTAGGTTCAACAAACCCAAGGATTTTAGGTGTGTCATCGTGAGAAACCTGCTTCGAATTCTCAATCACATTTATTGAATACGAAACTTCAGAAGATGAACAACTCTCTACATTCATGACAGTGACAAGTTATGTGTAAATTGCAAATGGTTAACCTGAATATCCTAAATTATATACTGTTTTGAATGGTTGCTAGTTCTGCTCCTTAATACTCTACAGTAAAATAAAGATCCCTGCTGAGGAGACAACAAACAAACCAAACAAACAGGCTGTACAAACAACACAGCAAAAGAAAAAACTGTACAAACAGACAGAAACAAAAAGAAGACAAGCTATACAAACAACCAACCTAAAAAAGAAAACAGCAAAAGAAGAACACAAAAACAAAAACAACTACCCTACCAGACTATATACAAGCCTCTACGAGGCAATTTAGAAACCCAGGAAATAGACCCAAGAACACCCCTACTTGCATATTTCTTTAGGTTGTGCAGGAGTAATAGGGTACTAGTTATGGTCCTCATCATAGCAGATTTATCTTTGAATTCTGAAAAAAATTCTGATATTCTAGATTCATTGTGTTTATCAGAATAGCTCTTAACTAGTAACTGAGGCTGCTCATCAGGGTTATGATTAATCCATAAGCATGTCCTATCTCTTGAATTTCCATAATCAAAATAGCATTTATCATTGTTTACTAAGGAAAGGAAAGAGACAACCTGATGTGCCTTTAGCTCTGTGGAACACACTTGTTCATTGATAGCTGGCTCTTCATTTAGCTCTGCATTTTTATCGCCCAGCTCTATGTCTAGTCCTTCTTTAAGTTGAAAGAAGAATGACTCTAGATGTATCATTTCTTCATCTTCATCCAGCTCTGTTCCTTCATTCTGGATGTTCAGTTTATCCTCAAATTTAGCACACCTCTCAATGTTCTCATTAGTTTCCTGCACATCAGCACTTAAGTAAGTATCTTCATCATCATCTGATATACAGAAATTAATCATTTCTAAATCACTTGAGAGTAAAGGTGGGACAACATCCTTTGATTGACAAGAGTACTCCCCTGTTTTATTTTCAACATGGCATGGGGGTGATGTCTGACTGTGTACAGCAGCTCCATGATCCTCTGTATCTTCTTTTTTTAAGGATTGTTCATCAGATGACTCATATTTATCATTCAGTGAAGAGTCTAATTCTATTGACCTGCAACAATCTTGATTTTGATCATTTAATTTAAAGAAGTCAGGTGTAACACTAGGATTTACTTTCTTTTCTATGACTTCATTAGTTTCTACAGTAGGGATCTTATCAATTTTAGTGCATTTTAATTCTGCCAATGCTTGTTTACATTTCTTTGCCAAATCATGTTCGTTAAAACTTTTCAGGTCAGACCCAGAGGCTTCTTCTTGACAAATATTCCTTAGTAGTTCCATATATTTATCAAATGTATCAAGATGAACCTCACTTTCCTTTTCTTTTTCATTAAATCCTTTTTGCTTATTATCTAGAAAAGAGACAGGTGCTGTGATTTCTTCTCTGCATTTTTTAGGATATTTATACTTTTCAGTAACTTTAATCACAGCCGGATCCTGACGAAAAGACAGATTTTTTTTCTTACCATCACATGATTCCTGCCAAGAGATCTTATTACCCTTTATTCTTAGCATTGGTTCCATCTTTGTATTCTCTGCACATTTAATGACCGTTGATGCTGCATCCTTCTGTCGCTCAATAATCTCCTCACTTCCCTGCCAACTTTTAGCCTTATACACATCTGAGAGAGAGATTAGTCCTTTCAAATATAAATCTAATCTTGTAAGGAAAGATAGACAATTAAGCTCACCATGTTCTATGGACTTATGTATCCTACACCTTCCAAATAAACCATAGCTATATAAATTTTTGGGATAAAGCTGGTTATTCAAAGCTTTCTGAAATGAAGGAATGTCAACTTGAAAACTGCCCCTATATGAGTCCATTAAAAATAGGACCCTCTTTCAACTTTTTAGGCCTTTGAAATTTTATGAGATCTAACATATCTCAGAATATAGCATTTAAACTCAGAAAATTAACCCTAAACCAAATCAGGCCCTCCTTCTAGCGCCAGAAAATTGTTGATGATTACAATATACAGCCTTCTAGCCCTCCTTCTAGCGCCAGAAAACTGTTGATGATTACAATATACAGCCTTCTAGCCCTCCTTCTAGTGCCAGAAAACTGTTGATGACTGTTTTGATGCAATCATAACAATAAGTTAAAATTCACATAAAATGAACTGAAACTATACTTGAAAGACAAGAAGGAATCATCTGGTGATTCAACTAATCCCAAGTCTACAATGGTTCGGTTGGTCAAGTTCAGTTGGTCAATGTGAAGCTGTAATGTTCAAGGGGCCTTACGTAGTTTAGGTTTATTTTGTGGTTTACTGGACTAAGAATATGCAAAGAGGTCATAGATTTCAACAAGTATTCTGTTCATTTGCATACAAGTGATACTGGGCTGCAAGTTTTAGAGGGTTTTCTTGGATTTTTGTAGCTTTCTTCTTGATCTGTTTATGAAAACTGTCTACTTATAGCTCTATTATCATGCTTCTTCAAATTTGAGACAATTTCCTCTGGATTTCTACGTTTTCAGCTAGATATTTCAGATGGGTTGGGAAAAGTTAGAAAGATCTACTCTATACCTCACTTAATCTACCGAAGGATCTAAGTGTTTCTGTTATGCACTATGTAAATACCACAGTAATCTGATCAAATCCACAGTAAAAACCCTAAATGTAAGTCCTGAGCATTTTCACAAACATACATTTAAAATTGCAAGCTCTCAAAGAAGATATTTCAAAACACAAAGAAGAGCAGGAGAACACTCAGAAGATAGATGCAGAACTCCAGATTCTATTGTATTAGAAACGAATAGCCATACATGATTTACAATGTAAGAATGACTCTTAGTTTCATTGATCATACTACAGAGAACTTACAAGCTTTACAGATACAGTAAGGCAGCCAAACATTCCACGCGCACCTTACTGCAGACAAACAGGTGACCTCCTTCTTCTACTTCTAAACTATGCTAAGCTATCTTGCTGTGTTTTCCTAGAATCTCTGTTGTAGGCCCTAAAATCCCTGTTGTAAAGTATTACAGTGTAGAGAGGCACAATATAAAGACATTCTGATTGTCCTCACTACAGCAAAAAACCTAACTGAACCCCTGGTTCAAACCCCTAGTTACAGCAATAAATGCAGGTGAACCAGTTCTCAAAAATATCTCAGAGCAGTGGTCAAATCTGGGCGAAATATTGCCCCTTCTGAGAAGTTCCGGCAGCTGGGTAATAACTTCTGTTTGTCTTTTGTGATAATACCCTCAGCTGCAACCTTCTTCTTTACTTGAATGGCCTTGACCTTTTGCATTTCATCTCTATCTTCTTGCTCCTGAGATCAGATCTTCTGCCTCCATGAGGTCACTGCGCTGACTTTCCAGCTGCTTCCTCAACTGCAAGCCTGCAAGACAAGACAAGCAATAAGTTTCACATTTATCATAAAAACAGGATGAAATTAAAATAACCGTTTAAACCCAGGTGACTGCGCAAGATGGAGAAAATCGGATCCAGAAATCCTCTCAAAACGCGTTAAAAAAATGCGTTCAGACTGCTCAAGATTCACGGGTCAACCATTGCTGACCGAAAAATGCCAGAGGCGCCAAAAAAAATGCTTTAAAATTCCACCGCCTCATTTCCCGCCCATCGGCATGACTATCCCTATCGGTGCGTAAAAAAAAAACATGTTAGCCGACATACTTCATCATCATGATATTTCGCTTCTGCATATTGGAGAAAAGAACAACATCATCATCATCATCATGTTGAAGAAGAATAGGAGGATATGAATATAATCATGCTGCCGAGGAAAGGAAGATGATGGTGACGTCATCATGATATTCGGGCTTCATTGAAATGCTAAGGATGACGTCATCATCATGTTCGGTTAAGATCAGGGGGATATTTGTGATATCGGGTCACCTAAGGAGCATGATCAGGATGATGAAGTGAATATGACCCTTTCGCGGCCAAGGTAACCCTCTTCGAAAGATGAGGATGATGATGATCATCATTGAATTTGGGGCTTTTGTCGAACTTGGAATAAGACATCATCATCATATTTCGTGAACCTGATCGTGTTTTGGAAAATATCCTGTTGAAGGGAAAAAATGATGATGATGATCATCAGGATATGTGCTTCTTCGTTTATCAGATCGGGATGATGTCATCATGATATCCGGGGCCTTTGTTAAACTTAAAACAAGACGTCATCATGATATTTCGCCAACCGGATCATGTTTGGGAAAAAATATCCTGCCGAAGACAAATCAGGATGATGATGATCATCAGGATATTTGGAAAAGGTCGTTCTTCTCAGCAGGAGGACTTTGCGAAATATCAGGTGGACAAACAAGATCATGATGATGTTGACGATATGCTAGGATAAAAAATGTATGATGATGATCCTCCTTATCGAGTTATCCAGATGACGTCATCATCATAATTTGTCTTCGGAGCACAAAGATGAGTTAAGGTCATCATGATATTTGCGCTAGGGTGATATTACAAAATATGATGATGCTGTTGAGAAATGTAATATCGACCACTTCTGAATAGATAGGGTGATCATCATGATATTCGCTAACCGGAGATCAGGAGGATATGAAGATGGTGATCCTCCTCGAATTATCATGATGATGTTTCCAGCACTTAGCGAATTTTAGCAAATGACCCTCGTAAAAGATCAGGATGATGTGAAGTCGTCATCATCATATTTCGAACTTCAGCAAATATCATGATGATGACCTTGCGATAGGATTTGAACGTGCACGCAAATATGCCGAAGGTGGATTTTTCTAAGTCTGGGTGATCAGCATGATAATATAAGATCAGGTAATGTTGAATTATCATGATGATGCTCGCGATACAACAGACCACTTCGACGGGGGAACTTACCTTGACTTAAAGCCGATGTCATCATGATATTTGAACCTCAGGATATTGTCGGTGGGGGGGCGTTTTAAATATGATGATGATGTCCTCATACAGCAAAACCAGGTTTATAAAATATGACGCTCCTAAGAAAATCATGATGCTGCATAATGCGCACAAGGCCATTTGACGGGTAAATGGCACTACCACCTAAAATTGACGTCCGGATGTTGCGACTGCATGATTTTTAGCGGGTGATAGACCAAGATCATGATGATCCTGACAACATGACTTAGGATAAAAAATGATGATGATCCTCCTGCGAATATCAGGTTTGACCAAGACTTTGACCGTGCATAACTTCCACATACGGACGAATTTTCAAGTGAAGTAAAAGGCAAACCTGCATGGAATTTCAAGCTCTTTTAAAATATGAGGTCACAGAAACAAAATATGAACTTTGACAAACAGACCTCATGATGATGACCTACCTCATCATATATCATGATGATGATGCACCTGACCTTCATTTTTACCAGACCGCCAGGAAGCAGAAAAAATACAAGCAGAAGCAAAAAAAGCAAGACATCAGCAGGGGTCCCCATTTTGCTAAGGAGCATAATGGGGCATGTTGTGAACATCACAACAGTGTGGTTCTCAAGAATATCATAAGCTGGTTGTCGAATAGTTTCCACTAAGAACTCGTACTGTGACTCATTCTCTGGGATCTCAAGAAGAGAGGCAATGGTTGCCATGGCATCTGCTCAAAAGATATAATCACAAAGTATTCCTTGAAGTCATCTATCATGTGCTTGTATGGGACAAGCTTCTCATCCTTGGTTTGGTAATCGTCATTGACCTGATTTATCACTAGTTGAGAATCACCGTAGACATGTAGCTCTTTGATTTTCCACTCTGTTGCCATCTTGATACCAATTACTAAGGCTTCATATTCAGCTATGTTGTTGGTGCATGGAAATAGAAAACGGTAAGACTTCAGAATGGTCTCACCATGAGGAGTTACAAACAAGATTCCTGCCCCCAAGCCATGGTTTGTGTAGGACCCATCAAAGTACAGTTTCCAGGAATGGGTTGAGATAGTGAATAAGGATTCATCCGAAAACTCAAATTGCATTGGTGTGGCATCCTATAGTGGTGCATCTGCTAACTGATCAGCAATGACTTGCCCTTTGATAGGTTTTCTGTCTACATACTCAATGTTGTATTCTCTTAGGAGCATTACCCATTTGGCTAGGTGACCTGTGAGAGCTGCTTTGCTTAGTAGGTACTTTAGTGGATCTATTTTGCAATAAGTTTGACTGGATGTGTAAGCATATAATGTCAGAGTTTTTGGGAGGAAAAAACTACTGCCAGACATGATCTTTCTATCTGTGAGTATTGCAACTCATAGCCCACCAATGTACGACTGATATAGTAGACGGCTCTTTCCTTGTTCTCATAATCTTGTTGTGCTAGAAGAGCCCCAAGAGCTGTAGGTGTAGCAGATATGTATAGTATCAATGGTTTCCCTTGGATAGGAGGCATGAGAATGGGTGGATTCATGAGATACTCTTTCAGTTTGTTGAATGCCTCTTCACACTTCTCATCCCATTTGAATGGAATATTCTTGTGCAGGAGATGACTGAATGGTTGGCACTTGTCTGCCAATTGTGATATGAATCTATGGATTACTTGTAGCTTGCCTTGTAGCGACCTTAGTTGTGTAAGAGTCTTGGGTGGTGGCATGTCCATGATAGCCTTGACTTTTATGGGGTCCACCTCTATTCCATTTGCCGAAACAATAAAACCTAGGAGTTTGCCTGAGGTGACTCCAAACACACACTTCTTTGGGTTCAACTTGACCTTGAATTGTTCTAATCTCTGAAAGACTTTCTCTAACACATCCAAGTGTGATTCTCTTGTGAGTGACTTTGCTAGGATATCATCTACATAATCTTCCGTGGTTACGTGCATCATGTCATGAAATATAGTGGTCATAGCATGTTGATATGTGGCTCCTGCCTTCTTTCACCTGAATGGCATGACATTCCAATAGAAAGTGCCCCAAGGACATGTAAACACTATCTTATGCTAGTCTTCCAGTGCTATCCTGATCTGATTATATCCTGAGAATCCATCCATGAGAGATAACATGGTGTGCCCTGTTGTTAAGTCAACTATGATATCTATATTTGGCAATTGAAAATCATCCTTACAGCAAGCTTTGTTTAGATCTCTAAAATCATTGCATAGTCTGACTCAGCCATCTGGTTTGGACACTAGTACTATGTTGGAGACCCATTCCGGATAGTCTATAGTTTGATGAACCCTACATCTAGTAATTTCTTGAGTTCTTCTTTTACAAACAGTGCTATGTGTGGATGCATCTTTCTAAGCTTCTGTTTCACTGGTTTCACTCCTAGATCTAATGGAAGATGATGTAGAATCAAATCTGGATCTAACCCCAGTATATCTGTGTATGACCAAGCAAAATTGACTTGCTTGCTCCTGAAGAATGGTACAAACTTGGTTTTCTCTGGTGGGGTTAGAGATTTAGCAAAGTGAATGATCTTAGGCTGTTCCTCTATTCCCAGGTTAACCGGCTCTGTTGGTTCCACAACAATCTAAGACTTCTCCTAGTGCATGTCATTGCGGAGAGTGTCAAGCCTTCCATCATCAGGTGCCACAGTTGGGTTTTCACCTTCAGATGCATCCTTTCTTTTTACTATTTTGGGATCTGACACTACCGTCGAATGATTTTCACCATCAAATCCAGTTTTTATTTTGATATTTTTGCGACTAGAAGGCTTGGCACCCTCTCCGAAGTAAGCCATGGTATTAAATTCAATAGCAAAACCAGTTTTATGATCTCCATTGGGTAGGTGGTCCCTAAGTTCCATGTAGTCAATATAAGCATCACCGTTTTGGAACATATCTAGTTGAGGAGTTCCTCGTAGATCCCAGTCAATAAGCTCATGATGCACAAGGGGGAGGGAGTCAGAGGATAGATCTGATTCATTGATAGTTTGAATGGATATACTAGGAGTATTGGTAGGGGGAGTGTTCGAGATGGTACTTTCCTCCAAATTGTTTATTGCGATAGAACTCAAACCTTCCTCAAAAGTTGCATTCTTAGAGATAGGCAAATCAGACTCTAGTAGTCTGTTTGGTAGCATTTGTTCCTCACGGTAGGGGCTATAAGTTTGGATGGTATCACATTCTTTGTCATCATAGGAATGCTCTGTCAGCTCATCCCACTCATATTCATTGGAATCTATGTCACTGTCCACTTGGAGTGTATGTATCATTTATACAAGACAAGCATTTTCCTTAGCTTTGCCCTTACCTTTATATCCTAGGCCATTTGTATTTCTACCCAATGAGGATGAAGAAGGTTGAATGGGTTCTATGATTCCTTCTTTTCTTAGGCCGAGAGGGCCTTGTCCTTCGTAACCCATTCTATGTAGGATAGCTTCTCCTCCCCCATAGAGTTCTGTTGGGAGCCTAGGTGGTTCATGTTGTATGTTTTCTTCTTCTTTAGTATAAAGCCATTGTAGGACATCGCTTTCCTCTATCTCATCAGATAAGGCCCCCCATTTTACAAAGGGAGTTGTGGGAGCTATAGGAGGAGCAGATGGCTTTAGAAAATGCTTGGGTCGACCAAAGGATCTAGGAGATAAGGGTAGCTTGGCTAGATTGAGGCTATGCTTAATGGAGTATTCCCCAACTCTGGTTTCTTTGATGGTAATCTTCTGCTCTTTGGGCCTTGATGAGGAAGCTTCAGAGGTATGGTCTTGCTGTGGGGTAGGGGATGTAGATGCTCTATTGTTTGGTATGATGCAATCGGGCTTTGAAAGGACAGAGTTGCAATGCTGGAAGGGGTCAGGGTCACCTTGGATGGTAACTTGCTTGCCATTATGTGGGAATTTTATGCATTGATGATAGGTAGAGGGAACAACTTTCATTTCATGGATCCATGGTCTCCCTAGGAGAATATTATAGGCGAGCTCCTTATCTAGGACTTGGCACACAACATCTTTTATGATAGGTCCCACTTGTATGGGTAATACCATTGTTCCCTTGGTAGTTCTCTCCTCTTCATCACAGGCTTTGATAGTTATCTTCTTCCTTGGATCAACGGCATTTTCAGAGAACCCCAATGTAAGGACTAGCTTTAACGTGCAAATATTTAAACCAGTTCCCCCATCAATGAGAACCCTCTTGATGCAGTGCTTGTGGATGAAGGCGACAATATGTAGAGGGGTGTTATGAGGCTGAGACATAGAGAGGTCATCTTGTTCAATGAATGATATGGTGCTTGAGGAGGTCAGATTACCTACCATGGCCTAAAACTTCTCTTGGGCCAAGTTAGTGGGGACTGTGGTTTCCACTAAGGCTTTATTGAGAATCTCCTTATGAGAAGGAGATAGACGCAACAACTCCAAGATAGAAATGTGAGCTGGAGTTTTCTATAGTTGGTCTATGACATTATACTGACGGAAGTTGGACTGAGAAGGTGACAACCTTGGAGGGATGGTATTCAAGGTGACTTTACCACTGCAGGTAATGATACTACAACCATTGCGGTTAGGCTCTGATTGCTGATTGGGTGTGATGACATTGATTTGTGGGACATGCTCGGATAGGCAATTGATGGTATAGTCGAATGGCACACTTGCATAGTTGGCATTACTATTCCCACTATTCTGATTTGGCTTGTTGCGGTTGTTGTTGTTGTTATCATTGTTGTTATTGCCATGGTTGTTGTTGCCATTGTTATTGCCATGGTTGTTATTATTGTTGTATGGCTTGTCATGATTAAGAAGTGGATCCCTGTAAGCCACATGTGTCTCATTGGAGGTATGTTGTTGGGTTCCTCCTTGATTTTGATCAAGCACATCTTGGATAACATGTTTGAGATGAATACAATTGTTGGTTGTATGTCCCCTTCCTCTATGATACTCACAATAGTCATTGTCTTTCCAATAGGGAGGTTTGACGATAGGCTCATAATCACTTGTTGGTGGTAGAGAGATTTCATTGTTGGCCAATAACTTTCGTAATGCAGATTCTTGAGACTCACCCAACGGTGTGAACTTTCATCTTCGATTGGTACTGAACCATGGTCTTGGCTCCCGAGAGAATGGTTTGTTGGGCGTAACATTGTTTGTTTCTCCTTTGAGAGTGAATATGGGTTGTTGCTTGGGAGCCGCCACCTTGGCGTCTGCTACCCCATTGTTGACAACATTCTTGTTCTTGGTCCAAAACTTTGACTTGTCAGTCGTATAGTTGGAAGTGGGTGTGTCCTTGTATAACTTGATTTGCCCCTTGGTGATCATAGCTTTTTCGATAAATAATCCCATTTAGATGACTTTTGAGAATGATGTAGGACATTGTATTTGTATTTGATAGCCAAGATCGGTGTTGAGGTTATGGACAAACATCTCCATTAGTTGCTTCTCAGGTACATTGTATGAGCACTTGCTTGCTAGTTGTCTCCATCATTTTAGGAAGGTGGAAAATGATTCACCACCTTTTTGTTTGGTGTTGCATAGATCAAGCATAGAGACTTCATGTTCAATGTTGTAAGAGAAGTGGGTGATAAACTTGTTGACTAGCTCATCAAAAGTTTTGATGCCCGGTGGAAGCCATGAGAACCACTCCATAGCTTGATTGCCTAGAGATCTAGGGAATAGTCTCATTAAGTAAGTCTTGTTGTGAGCTACTTCCAAGCATACTGCGTTGAATTCCCTAATGTGATCTCTAGGGTCCCCTTTTCCTTTGTACTTGTCAAACTTAGGGACTTCGAATCGATACGGAAATGGTTTCATGATCAAACTTTTATCAAAGGGGTATGATGCAATATCTTCCAAGGAGTAGTTTTTAGTGTTTGTACCTGTCTTGAGATCTGACATTTGTTGTTTTAGACCCTCGAGTTCTTTCCTCATTTCTTCCATAGGAGTACTTTGGTCTATGGTTTTCTTTCCTTTATCTTCCACATTAGTGTCTAGGGTTTTCTTTCCCTTTTCATGATCATCCTCTATGTTTTTTAGGATTATGCTTATATCAAAATCCGCGGGTAGTTTAATTCCAAGACTAGAAAGATAATAGAAATACTTGTGAGGGTCGTCATGGAGCACTTTCTCTACTAAGCGTTGGAATTTCTGATCTTGGATGCTTCCTTGATAGTCTTCGTTAGAGATTTCCTCATCACTATCGTGAGTTGTGACGATGTGGTTGGATGATCTGGCCATTTCAAGTTGTTTTTTGTATTGAGATCTAGTAAGAATCATGCAAGGTGATGTGGGATGAGGTGGAATGGGACAATAGATTTTGGCAAGGTGCCAATGGAGACTGCTGAGAATAGGATACTTATGACAAGATTTGGACAAAGGACTTTCTGGATCAATGTTTCCAAGTAAGATGGCCGATACAAGACGGAAGCCACTAGTAAGGGTATTTAATACTTGTCTTACTATGTAGGGACTAGCCATGCACCAAAAACCACTAGCAAGGTTCTGTGACCTACTAGGTTTACTTGAATGCAAAGTGATACGAAAAAGGGGCCTATGTTGACCTGATATGGGATACCTTTGACTTTGGACTAGAAAGACCTGATAGAAGGTGAATGGGATGACCAATGAAAGAGAGATTTTGTCGTGAAATGGATGGAAAACTGACTGCAAGGTGAGACCTGATCTTTGAACCTAAAACTAGACTGAAATGGGTACCCAGAACTGGTGAAATTTTTCTCTTGAAAATTGTGCAAGTGCTCACTGTCGTGTATGCACTAAAACAGATGCACTATAAGATTTAATATATGCGCCGTAAGTTGCAATATATGCGCTGGACTAGTAAAATGGATATGTGCCAGAACAGTCAATGAAAGCACTGAAAGTCGCCACAAATGTGCCAAAAGTTAGCACAGATGCACAGGAACGGAGGGTGAATGCGCTGCTCTGGCTTTTCTCAAATTTGTTTTGCAAGTTTTTGGATTTTTTTTGGTGTTTTTTGGTACTTTTGGTTGCAAGAATGTTTTTCTAATCTGATTTTCTGAATTTATGGCAAGAAAACATAGCAAACACATAATTTTTTATGGTTTTTTATTTTTTTGTGATTTTTCTAACTCTATTTGGACTAAAAGGAAAAACAAGTACAAAACCCTAGGCTTGAAATGGATTATAAGGGTTTTTGGCCACTAGAACAAAAGGGTGTTTAATGAGGGCAACCATTCGAGTGGTTACACATGCGGCAGCACTACTCTCCATTATGGAGTCTCCCAGCCTGCAAGGGTTGCGCCTTGGAGGGTTTTGGGGGAGGTTGGCTGTCGGTGTAACACAACTGCACTTGTTGTTTGAAGCTTTTGCTCCAAACACAATTTATTTATAGTGGCTTGGAAGGGCTTGGTGTCTAGCTTGTTACCACTTAGGGTCGTTCCTACTTGGATAAGCAGTATCCAAGAGCAGGCCTCTCTAAAGGAAAAACACATGCGAAAATGATACTTCTGGCATTTTGGTCACCCAAGATAGGGGAGAGCATAGGCCTAGTATCATTCCCAAAACATAGTATACAGTGGTTCTTTCCCCCTAGTTAAAATGAAAAAAACTAGATGAGCTATCTACTTGGGCAAGCACAGAACTTTAAAGTGATTTGCAAGATAGTAATGGTCCAATTTTAACCAAGATAGCAATGATGAGTTCAATTTTATCCACGTAGCATGAATTGTTAACTTTGAAATGTTGGTCAATCAAGATAGCAGTGGTTTAGTTTTAACCCAGAAAGCAATGATGAGTTCAGTTTTTAACCACGATAGCATGAGTTGTTAACTTTGAAGTGATGGTCAATCAAGATAGCAATGGTTCAGTTTTAACCCAGATAGCAATGTTGCAATGCAAGATAGCAATGATTCAATTACCACTTTCCTAATTAAAACTATGTGAGATTTGCATAAGCATCAATATTACTATCCTTTAAGAAATCAAAGTGTGAGCTAATCGAATGCAACTATATGAACCTAAACCAGTGCCTAACTTGCAAAACAGATCAAGAGTATTCCTGTAAAGATGTCAGCGTTAGTGAAAACCTCAAGAAAAAACCCTAGAAATCACTGTTAAGACAAATGCGTGCTTCAGAGACTGGATGCGTAGAAACAGTCTACAGAAGCGCAGTAATACTTATGCACCGTAACATAGATCATAAGTGCCACAAGAAAGTGTATATGCGCAGTAAGAACAGAATCACTGTGATAGGTTGTAAATGTGCTGAAATAGTGAACGTATGCATAGCAGAAATAGATGCGCCATGACAGGTTGTAAATGTGCTGAAACAGTGAACGTATGTGCAACATAAATAGATGCACTGTGACAATTAACAGATGCGTGTTAGGATGCAATGAATGCGCAGTTTCCTCCTATGTACGGCTGTCTAAACACAAAAACTCAGTTTTTGGGTTAAATTTGGGGCTAGACCCCATGGTGGGTGCCAAAAATGTTAAGGGAAATTTGGATCAAACAATGAATATGCAATATAAACAATATCAAATACCCAAAACTCAATAGAATAGTGAACTAAGAAGATCAAACCAAATAAGCAATGAATCAACAAAAGCAAACCTTCCTTAGATCGAAACTTCCATTGTTGCCTATCAAAAAATCATCCTTGCATGTATGAAATAGGCCCTCAGAGAGTTCACTTCTTTGCTTTGTCAAGAATGTCAATTATGAATGGCTTTGGTAATGTCATAATGCGTAGTAACAAAAATGTGATCACAAGCAATGAAGGAATTGGTGCCAAAGGTGTGCTGTAATTCTTGTAGAGTAACAATACTTAAAGCTTGGATAAATAGAATGGAAGAATGGGGTTCAATTCATAGACTTGAGAGAATGAAAATCAACGGTATAGAAGACTTGAGAAGATCAACAGTTGAGAATCGATGAGGAATGTGCAATGAATAAAAAGAAGACAAGTGTCACACAAAAGTTGTTTTATTTGAGTTAATCACTTTCTTTTCTAAAGATAAGACATGCTTTTCATAAATTAGAAAGCTTTTTTCTAATTTTAAGAGATATTGATAAAAACAAGGTTGATTGAATAGATAACTCAACTTAAGATTTGCTTTTGCATGATTTGAGAGAAATTAAATAATAAATTATTTAATTATGTGTGCATGGAGAAGAAGACTTATTTTTAGAAGATTTGGAAGATAATTGAAGAATTTGAAGATAAGAAAGCAAATTAAATAAATAAATTTATTTAATTGTTGTGCATGATTTGGAAGAACAAATAAAATATTTGATTTATATTTTATTTTTGGAGATTGAGAGAATTTAAATAAATTTGATTTGATTTATTCAAATTTGGAAGAATGATTTGATTTAATTAAATAATTAAAAATTATTTAATTGTTTGGGAAGAATTGAATTAAATAAAGGAATTTATTTAATTGTTGGAAGAATATGAATCAAATAAATAAATTTGTTTATTTATTTATTGATAGAGGAATTAGAAGGGAAAAAATATTAAGAATATTTATTTAGACTGAATCGTGTCAATTTTAGGCATATACAACTTCTATAGTTTTGGTGGTAGTTCTATATTTGGTTTATTTATCTTCTATTAAAATTTGAGGTTGATTAGATAAGTAGAGGTTGGTAATTTGCTTCATGAAGTGTCTACGGGTTGACAATGTGTTCAGTTGCAACTATTTCTATTTGAGGAAGGTTTATTTTGGTTTTGTGCCAAAGGTGGATATTTTGAGAAGTGTGTAATAATTGTTGTGAAGATATGTGGTGTACCATGTGGAGATTTCTCACCATTTGATCATTGGAATAAATGTAAGTTTGTTATTTTTAGTCAATGACATATCTCATGTGGTTTTAGGATTTATGTCATCTTAAGGCCAACACAGGTCATGTGAGAAGACGGGGAATGATATATAAATATGGTTTCAAATCATTTTAAAGCAAGAAAGGAAGACTAGGATGGAGTAGAAGCATAGAAGGTAAGTTGACCAGCAAGAGAGTGAGATCTGAGAGGTAGAGTGTGGTAACTAGGAGTAGGATATGGGGTACAATATAAAACTATTAAATGTGGCATGTAGTCCAAATGTTGTCTAGCGATGAGAATTAAATGTATTTATACTTGAGTCGTTACGTAGCACGTGTGGTAGGTCTATAATAAAAATTTTGAGGTTATATTGTACTAGAAATCATTATGTGGTAGCTTGTGGCAAGTCTGGAAGTGGTGTTTCCATAGTTTAGTGAGTGTGTACATGTAGGAAGACCATGGGAAACTATGTAATATTTTTTTAATCAAATGGCTATGGCCTGGCATGCAAGAGGGCCTATTATGACAAATCTTGTGGTTGTAATTCAGTGATAATCTTACAAGCTATATAATAAAAGAATTATGGTATTTTCTGTGAATTTCTATGGTTTGTAGTAAGTTGTGCCTGATTTAATATTGTAGGTTTCATAGTTGGATAGTCCTTCTTTAGACCCTCCTACTATGAATGCATCAAGTGGTATTAGAGCGAAGCTTGGATCGTTGGAAGATTGATGTTGTTGATGTGAGTGCACCTAATTGATGCAATTTCTTAAGAATGAGTTTGACAAAAACCTAAATTATGGTTGTGATAGGTAAATGAAGGCATAAGTAGTTGAGGCATGTTGAATGTGATGTTTTATACTTTGTAGGGGTTAAATACAGTTAATGTTATGACAATCCATGAGAGTTTCTAGACAGAGAAACAATTGTGAGGTAGTTTACAAGGTGTAATTATGGATATATCCCTGACCTAAAGATGCCACCAAAGAGAGGGCATGGTATTATCAATGTTGTAGATAGAATAGAGGATATGTATGAGATGTTGAAGGCTATGTAGAGCTATATGGATGTACTAGAGTAGGACCACTAGAAGAATTCTAACCCTAAGGGTAAGGAAAGTGATGAAGAATAGGAGGGAGGTCTTGTGGAATCAAGTGGAAGCAAAGAGGACAAATAAGAGAGGATGTTGAAGGCTATAATTGGCATTAGTAAGAGGACTAGAGTGGACATTCTAAACTATTTTATAAAATTGGATCTTGATAAGTTGGTAAACTCAATCACTAATCTAGAAAAACATTTTGAGTATGAGGATATTATGGGCCTGGATCAGGTGAAATTTGTGAAGACCAAGATGAAAGGCCATGTGGTAATATGGTGGAAAGAAGTCCAGTTGGAGATAAATAGGAAAGGAAACCCCTACATTGCAAAGTGGGAATGGATGGTGGAGAAGCTAAAATCCAAGTTCATTTTGGTGAGTGACTAGTGGGAATTGTTGAAGTAGTTGTATAATTTATGATAGTGAGATCTGACTATGAAGGAGTACACTGAGGAATACTACTAATTGAAAATTAGGTCAGGACATCATGAGGAAGGGGTTGAGAAAGTGGTGAAATATGTCAATGGAATGAGGGAATCCATCCAAGAGGAGTTAGGTATGTGGAATATCTAGACAATAGAGGAGGCCTACTAGTTGGCTCTCATTGTTGAGAAGAAACTGAACTAGAAGGAGGAGGAAAAGTAGAATTGCTAGAGAGAGAAGAACTAGGCTAGTGGGATGTGATGCAACGATAGGGGAGCAACCCCAAGAGGCCAAGGGAGAGGTAACTAGTACTGTAGTGAAAGAGAAGGCTAAAGTTCCCACTGTAAAAAAGAAGATGATATGAGCTATCGTGACAATATGGGAGATGACTATAGATGCTACCAAAAAGGTAGGGATGGTGATGGAATCTATTGAAAAAATGAAAGAGTAGAAGATGCTCACTATAGAGAGGCTTGAGAGGAGTGTGGAGGGTATTCCCAAGAAAGTAGAGGATATGAGAGGAAAGGGTAGAAATCCTTAAAGGGAACTTATTTTAGGTGTGGCGAGGAAGGACATCAAGCATTCAAGTGCTAAGGGAGAAGGGAAAAGGATAACACAAGGGCTACATCTGGTGATGAGAGGTCACCTACTTTGGAGAGGGACCTTGAGTGTGGGGATTCATTGGTTTCACAGAGGGCCTTGAGGTGCAATAGGAGGGATGAGTTGACACAAAGGAATAATTTGTTCAAGATCTAATGTAAGGAAAGAGGTAATTGCTACATGATGTGGTGGTAGATAGTGGAAACACAAACAATTTGGTGTTTGTGTAGATGGTTGATAAGTTGCTTGGCTAAGAAGGATGAAACATCCACACCCATACCAGCTAGGTTGGCTATAGCAGGGAGGCTAGATTTTGGTAGAAGAATAGTGCTTATTGAGATTCAACATAGTGGTGTATCATGATGAGGTATTGTGTGACATTGTACCAATGGATATGTGCCATTTTCTATTGGGAAGACCATGGTAATTTAATAGGGAAACAATGTATGATGGGAGAGATAACACATACATGATCTAGAAGGATGGAAAAAGCATAACTTAATGTTGTTGAGGGTAAGCAAAGGACAATTTTATAACAATTCTAGTGTGTGCATTTGGAGGGATGATATGCATTGATTCCAAAGGTGTACAACATTGTTGGAATGAGTGGCAACACCACAAATGCAAAAGAAGTGGCACAAAGAAGAGGCTATGAGACCGGAGGTCATTAAAAGGAGATTGTATAGAGGATAAGATATATGAAAAATATGATGAGAAGCTGTATTTAGGAACATGCATTAGAGGAAAACATAATAGAATGGTATGCAACATCTAGGAAAGAGGCTAACAAATGTGAGGGACTGGTTGTTGAAAAGGGAAAGTGAGTTGTGACTGAATATAAGACAAAGAAAAATAGTGTAGAGGATGGTTGGTGGAACAAAGTAACAAATAACATGGGTGAAAGTATTACTCAGGGTAGATCACTTGAGGCATACCTAAGGAGGTGGAAGGAATGAGTTGAAGAAGTAGAAAATTAGAATATGTACGTACTGTTGCAAGTATGGGCCTAACCGGTGTTGTCATTGATGTCAACATATTCTTGTTGCATTGATGTCAAGGATTGGATGAGTTGTATGCTGAGTATATTGAGAAAATTAGTCCTATCAGAAATAGAGAAGATCAGTGAAGACAGTGAAGCTCTATGAAGTGAAGATCCTAGCTAGATGAAGATTAGAGAATGCGCATTAAAGGGTTTGTAGATATGTGTCTAAAGATGATCCAGTCAAGATTTTAGAGGTCCGCATGAAAATGTGGAGTTATGGCCATGAGAGTAAAACAAGTTCTAGCAACTATTTAGAGGTGACAGAGTTACACAAATAGGTCCGGTGAGATCTGGAAATACAATATCATGTTCTACGGATCTGGGGGCATGTTTGGGAAGCTAATGTGAATTGACAACTCAATTGGTTTATGGATTGGAGGTCCACAAGTAATCCTTCTAATGTGACAGTGATGGGCGACTGTGTTCTTGATGTTCCAGATGAAGATACAAATGATTACAGTAAGCAAAAGTGGTGCGGATGTTCTTGGTGATTCAAGCAAGCTTGTGGGGGTCTCTAGATTGTGTCCAGTTCATGTTGGTGGTCTGCATTGAATATTGAGCTTGTAATTGAAGACTTACCTTTGGATGATGGTGTTCTTCCTAGTCTTGGCTTACTGGATGATTTATGCATGTTGTGGATGATCTTGAAGATGTTTTGTGAAGCATGACATGTTCCCTAAAGAAGATTGGAGTCCCTGCTATGTGTGGCTGATAGTGTAGCAATGCGCATGAGGTTTTTATAATAAGTCAAGTTGTATTTTTGTAATTGCTCTATAATGAAATAAGTACATGTTGTGCTGACTTTGATGATCATTCTAAAGTCGATGTCATGTATAAATAAGAGTTGTGAAGTCATTCAAATATGTCGAGGTCATGATGAGCAAGTGGTAGTGAAGAGGAGCGATAAGCAGAGCAGAGGTATCGAGTTAAAATGGAACTGACTCAAGCATAGTAAAGATGCTAATCTCCAGTTCAAGTATGTAATACTTATATTCTTTTGTAGATAGTGTGTCTCTTGTAGACAGTGGGCCTCTTATGAGCAGTGTGCTTGGGCAGTGAGCCCTAACTGGTAAGTGCCATTTTATTCATCTTTATTCTTTTAATAGAGAATACATTCTTGGGTTAGTCACCCCGTGATTTTTCCCTTAACCAAGTTTTCCATGTCAAAATCTTGGTGTTTATGTGTTAAATTTGTTTCTACTCTTGAATTATTGCATCATGCTTCCATAATTGAATCTTTGATATGCTGTTGAAATAGAAGAAGGCTTAAAGCAAATAAATTATAGGATTTTTGGTAACAACTGATTCACCCCCCCTCTTAGTTGTCTGTCCTAAATCCAACAATTGGTATCAGAGCCAAGTTCCTCTAGAAGAAGCTTAACCACTTGAGGAGATCCAGGATGTCGACCTATAGGAAGGACAGTCCGAGGTTTGATGGATCAAACTTTACTGCCTGGAAAAGCTGCATGGAATGTCACATATAATGCATGGGATGTCAGTATTGGAACATAACCTCAACTAAATATGTTCCCCCAAGGAATGGCCCAACAACTCTAGATGAAGTCAGAGATGCAGAAAGTAATCTTCGAGCTAAAGAAGCCCTACTAAGTGCCTTGTCTGATTCAGAGCTAACAAATGTTATGGGATTGAAGACTGCCTATGAAATTTGGACAAAGCTTGAAAATATATATGAAGGAGATAAATATTTTAAGTGTGTCAAGCTACAAAGTTTGAAAGGAAAGTTTGAAAACTTAAAGGATGAGTGAAGATGAGAATATCACTTTATATATGACAAAAGTAAATGAGCTTGTATGTGGCATCAGATGTGCTGGTGGAGTGCTGGATGAAGATGAAATTGTTGCTGAAGTTCTAAGATCTTTACCTCCTACATATAAACATAAAGTTGCTGCCATTGAGGAAATCAAATCTTTAACAACTATCACAAGGGATCAATGGGTTGGTAAGATATCTGCATTTGAGTTGGATGAGTTTGGTGATGCACTTCCCAAGACTAAATTTGCATTCAAAGCTAGTGCCTCTGCAAAAGGAAAATAGAGATATGATCCAGGTGAAAGTTCCTCAAGGAAATCAACTTGGTATGATAAAGCAAGGAAAGATCTGGAAGAAGATGAGTTAGAAGCTGAACAACTTGAAGCCCTTATTGCAAAAAGACTACCAAGAGGATCTGGTAAATATGAAGGAAAATTACCTTTCAAATGCTTTGCCTATAATAAGATTGGTCATTTTGCCTCAAGATGTCTAGAAAGGTTTTCAAGGCTAAACCCTAATAGATCAAGATTTCAGAAGAAGTGTTACTATGTTCAAGAATATGATGATGAAGGAGTAATAGATGATGAATCTGAGATAGGAAACAAACCCAGAAGTGACTGGGTGTTTATTGCCATCAAAGAAGAAGATCTAATGCCTATTAAATCTACAAATCATAAGATGATAGAAAGTATTTTGGCTTCTCAGGTTGAAGAAAAGGATGAATGAGTTATTGACAGCGGATGCTCTCACCGTATGACTGGTGACAAGAGTAAGTTCTTAAGCTTGGAAAGATATGAAGGTGGAGTTGTAAAGTTTGGAGATAATTCTGCTGGCAAAATTAGAGGAAGAGGAACCATCTCTTTTTATGGAAAGACCAATTTAACCAGTGATGTTATGTATGTTGAAGGTCTGAAGCATAATCTTCTCAGTGTTGGATAGTTGGTGGACAAAGGCTATGATCTCTATTTCAAAAATAGAAAATTCAAGATCTTTGAAAGCTCTGGAACTGAGATTGCATCTGGTACACAGACAAAAGGTAACATCTTCCAATTGGTTGGTACTGGAAAAAGTTGCTTATTTGTTCAAATTGATCAGAGTTGGTTGTGGTATAGGAGAATGTGTCATGTGAATCTTGATAATATCATCAAGATAAGCAACACTCAGGTTGTAAGAGATCTTCCAAGACTAATGAAACCTACTAATAGTTTGTGCAAAGAATGTTAGTTGGATAAGTAGAGCAGAGTCACATTCAAAAGTAAGGAAAAATCTTCAATCAAGTTGTTAGATTTGGTGTACACTGATCTCTGTGGTCCGGCAAGAATTAGGAGCCTACAGGGAGATAGGTATTTCATGTTGCTAATTGATGACCACTCCCAGATGATGTGGGTAACTTTCTTAAAAGAGAAATCTAAAGCTCTTGAGAAGTTCAAAATATTCAAGGCTATGGTAGAAAATAAAACTAGCATAAACATAAAATGCCTTAGGTCTGATAGAGGTGGAGAATTCACATCTGGTGAGTTCATAACATTCTGTGAGAAACATGGGATAAAGAGACAGTTATCTGCTCCAAGGACTCCACAGTAGAATGGAGTTGTGGAGAGAAAGAACCGAACCATCCAGGAAGCATCTAGGACCATGATGATGGAAGCAAATGTTCCTCAGATCTATTGGAGAGAAGTTGTAAGCACTGTTGTCTATACTCTTAATCGGGTACAAATCAGAGGCAATACTGGTAAGACCCCTTATGAACTTTGGTGTGGTATCACTCCTTCTGTGAAGTACTTTAGAGTCTTTGGTAGTAAATGCTACATCAAAAGAGATGAAGACCTTGGCAAGTTTGATGCTAGAAGTGATGAATGAATATTCTTGGGATATTCCACTCAAAGCAAAGCATACCAGTGTTATAACAAGAGAGTGAGAAAGATTGTAGAAAGTACAAATGTGAAGGTTGATGAAGGCATGGAAAATCCCTCAAGGTTTTATGAATATGAAGCAGATGATCAGAATGATGTCTCGAACCAAGGAGAACAAGCCCCAACTATAGTTTAGATTTAGACTGATCCGAAGAATCCTGAAATACAGGAAGAAGAGACAAGTTTGGATGAACCTGTCCAAGAATTAGAAGTGCAAGAAATTCCCAAAACTCCCATGTATGTAAGACAGAATCATTCTGAAGATTAGATTATAGGAGATAGAAGCAAATGTGTTCAAACAAGACAAAAAATTGCTCAAGATTTAGTGAAGTATTGTTTGATTTAAAAAATTAAACCAAAAACAATAAGTGAAGCTTGCAATGATGAAAGTTGGGCTAAAGCAATGGAAGAATAATTGATTCAGATTGAAAAGAATCACACTTGGGATCTTGTTCCTAGACCTAAGGACAAAAATGTGATTGGGACTAAGTGGGTCTTCCGAAATAAACTAAATGAAGAAGGTGAAGAAGTAAGAAACAAAGCCAGATTGGTCTGTAAGGGTTATTCTCAAGTAGAAGGAATTGACTTTGAAGAAACTTTTTCTCCAGTGGCAAGAATTGAAGCAATCAGATTATTTCTTGCCTTTGTTGCCTTCAAGGATTTCAAGGTATATCAGATGGATGTCAAGTCTACTTTCCTAAATGGTGATTTGGAAGAAGAGGTATACATTAAGCAACCGGATGGATTCAAATTGTCTGATCATGGAGATATGGTCTGCAAGTTAAAGAAGGCATTGTATGGACTCAAATAAGCCCCAAGAGACTGGTATGAAAGATTGGACAAACATCTTTTGAAGATTGGTTTAAACAAAGGTACCACTGAAATTAATCTATATTTTAAGATTGATCATGAAAATATCTTGATTGTGGAAGTATTTGTTGATGATATCATTTTTGGAGGAAAAGATAGTATGTGCAAGACTTTTGTAAATCAAATACAAAGTGAATTTGAGATGTCTATGTTTGGGGAAATAAATTTCTTCTTGGGTCTGCAAATCATTCAAACAAAGAAAGGAATCTTCATATCTCAGACCAAATATGTGAAAGAATTGTTGAAGAAATTTGGGATGGAAGATTCAAAGGAAATGAATACTCCCATGGCAATTGGATGTAAGTTGAGTAAAGATGATGAATCCCCTAAGACTGATCAAAAAAAGTACAGGTCAATGATTGGAGGACTGCTATACCTTATTCAAACTAAACCTGATATTATGAATGTTGTTGGTCTTGTTGCCAGATTCCAAGCTGATCCTAGAGAGTCTCATGTCATGGCAATCGAGAGAATTCTCAGATATCTAAAGGGAACAATTGAGTATGGATTATGGTATCCTAAGGATCATGACTTCTCTCTTCATGCATACACAGATCTTGATTGGGCAGGAGATGTGGATGACCAGAAGAGTACCAGTGGTGGTGCATTCTTTTTAGGAAAAAGATTGGTTTCTTGGCTAAGCAAGAAACAAGAGGCAATATCTTTGTCCACTGCAGAAGTAGATTATATTGCAGCAACAGGCAGTTGTACTCAAGTATTGTGGATGAAGCAAATGCTAAGAGATATCAGAGTGGGGTATGAAGAACCTATCACAATCTTCTGTGATAATTCAAGTGCAATAAATATATCAAAAAATCCGGTGTTGCATTCAAAGACAAAACATATATCCATCAAGTTGTACTTTTTGAGAGAGCAAGTAAACAAGAATGAAGTTAGATTGGAGTTTGTACCCTCAAAGGATCAAATTGCAGACATCTTTACTAAACCTCTACCTAAGGACTCTTTTGAGTATCTCAGGGAGAAGTTAGGGGTTATTACCCCTCCGGTTCTGAATTAAGGTGCACTGATGTGCATCAGTCCGATGGATCCCATAGTCATATCTTGTGATCTGAATTGATGTTAGGAGGTTGCTACTCAGGGGGAGTAGTCTGTATGATTCTGAAGTATGTGAAGTGGTTGCAAGTATGTGCCCTTTGCCATTGATGTCAAAGGGGGAGAGAAGACATGTGAAAAACACAAAGTGGTTGCTGATCAAAGGGGGAACAGTAAAGGAGGATAAGACATGTGAATGGTTGTTATTGATAGGGGGAGCTATGTCAGTCAGTGAGGAGAAGTTCTTGTCTTGGTGGTTAAAATAGTTTTTCACATTTTATGTTGCCATCAATGACAAAGGGGAGATTGTTGCAAGTATGGGCCTAACAGGTGTTGTCATTGATGTCAACATATTCTTGTTGCATTGATGTCAAGGATTGGATGAGTTGTATGCTGAGGATATTGAGAAAATTAGTCCTATCAAAAATAAAGAAGATCAGTGAAGACAGTGAAGCTCTATGAAGTGAAGATCCCAGCTAGATGAAGATCAAAGAATGTGCATCAAAGGGTTTGTAGATATGTGTCTGAGGATGATCTATTCAAGATTTTAGAGGTTCGCATGAAAATGTGGAGGAGTTATGGCCATGAGAGTAAAACCGGTTCTAGCAACTGTTCAGAGGTGACAGATTGACACAAATAGGTCTGGTGAGATCTAGAAATACAATATCATGTTCTGTGGATCTGATGGCATGTTTGGGAAGCTAATGTGAATTGACAACTCAATTGGTTCATGGTTTGGAGGTCCACAAGCAATCCTTCTAATGTGACAGTGATGGGTGACTGTGTTCTTGATGTTCTAGATGAAGATGCAAATAATTAAAGTAAGCAGAAGTGGCACAGATGTTCTTGGTGATTTAAGCAAGCTTGTGGGGGTCTCTAGATTGTGTCCATTTTGTGTTGGCAGTCCGCATTGACTATTGAGCTTGTAATTGAAGACTTACCTTTGGATGATGGTGTTCTTCCTAGTCTTGTCTGACCGGATGATTTACACATGTTGCAGATGATCTTGAAGATGTTTTGCGAAGCATGATATGTTCCTCGAAGAAGATTGGAGTCCCCGCTATGTGTGGCTGACAGTGTAGCAATGCGCATGAGGTTTTTGTAATAAGTCAAGTTGTATTTTTGTAATTGATTTGTAATAAAATAATTGCATGTTGTGCTGACTTTGATGATCATTCCAAAGTCAATGTCATGTATAAATAAGAGTTGTGAAGTCATTCAAATGTGTCGAGGTCATGATGAGAAAGTGGTAGTGAAGAGGAGCGATAAGCAGAGCAGAGGTATCAAGCTAAAATGGAACTGACTCAAGCATAGTAAAGATGCTAATCTCTAGTTCAAGTATGTAATACTTATATTCTTTTGTAGACAGTGTGTCTCCTGTAGGCAGTGGGCCTCTTGTGAGCAGTGTGCTCGGGTAGTGAGCCCTAACTGGCAAGTGCCATTTTATTCATCTTTATTCTTTTAATAGAGAATACATTCTTGGGTGTCACCCCGTGGTTTTTCCCTTAATCAGGTTTTCCACGTCAAAATCTTGGTGTTATATGTGTTGAATTTGTTTCTGCTCTTGAATTATTGCATCATGCTTCCATGATTGAATCTTTGATATTCTGTTGAAATAGAAGAAGGCTTAAAGCAAATAAATTGTAGGATTTTTGGTAACAACTGATTCACCCCCCCTCTCAATTGTCTGTCCTAAATCCAACAGGTACATGGGTAAACTATCCTAGAAAATGAGGAACTCATTGTTTTTATTTACCTTGAGAGTCTGATGCAATTGTATGCTTGGGCATTAAGGAAATGTGGTATCATGTCTAAGGAAGTGAATTTTGTGGTTTAATTTGGTAGTTTGTGGGTGTGTAAGTTTGTGATTAATAGTCTGTAGTGTAAGAAGTTAGTGCATTTAACAACATTGATGAATTAGCTTCTATGGTTTTGGTGGTAGTTTTGTTTGTGGTTTATTTATCTTCTATTGAAATTTGAGGTTGGTAAATTGGTTCATGAAGTGTCTATAGGTTGCTAGTGTGTTCAGTTGGAACTATTTTTATTTGTAGAAGGTTTATTATAGGTTTGTACCAAACGTGGATATTTGAGAAATGTGTAATAACCGTTGTGAAGGTATGTGGTGTACCACATGGAGATTATCCATTGTTTGACTATCAGAATTTGCAAGTTTATTATTTTTAGTTGGGGACATGTTTCATGTGGTTTCAAGTCTTGTGTCATCTTGAGGTTGACACATATCATGTGAGAAGCTAGGGAATGATACACACACACACACACACTTATATATGTGGTTTCAAGTCATTTGAGAGCAAGTGAAGAAGAATAGAATGTTGTAGAAGCATAGAAGGTAAGTTCAACAGTGGGGGAGTGAGAAATTTGAGAGGTAGAGTGTGGTAACTAGGAGTATGGTGTGGGGTACAATATGAAGAGATCAAATGTGGCATGTAGGAATATTATCTAGTGGTGAGAATTAAATTTACTTGTACTTAAGTCATTGTGTATCCCATGTGGCAAGTTTGTGGTAATATTTTTGAGGTTATATTGTTCTAGAAATAATTATGTGATTTATTATGGAAAGTCTAGAAGTGGTGTTTCCATAGTTTAGTAAGTGTCTACATGTAGGAAGGTCATGGGGCAACTGTGTAATCTTATTTTAATCAAACAACCATGGCCTAGCATGTAAGAGGGCCCATTATGGAAAATCTTGTGGTTGTAATTCAATGATAATCTTATAAGCTATCTAATAAAAGAATTGAGGTATTTTGTGTGAATTTCTATGGTTTGTAGTAAGTTGTGTGAGTTATTGTTGTGCGCTACATGGTTGGATAGTCCTTCTTTTGACCCTCTTAACGTGATCACATCACTCCTCTTTTCCTTCATCCTCCTTCCCTCCTTCCCTATCTATTTTTCATACTACCTACAACAAGACACTCCTTGACTATTTATCCTTGCTAAATAGTCAAGAAACCTCTTTGTATACATCTCATTACATGTTTCTAACAATGATAGAAACTTTTTCCAAAGCCTCCTGTAAAGTTTCCAATTTTTGAGAGCCTTCCCAATTTATTCTTGCATTTAATGCTTATAGGTGATGGATGTACCCTCAACACCATGTCCTCCACTACCATGGCATGGATCCATTTCCCCCAAAGGCCAAAATCAAATTTTAAAATTACGGAAATCCTATATGCAAAAGTCCTAGTTTAAAAAATCGTAACATAAGGACTTAAGAACAATATTAAAAGAATCATGAAACAATGACCACCCAAAGAGGCACAATAAAATATGACAAAGGAAATGACACATACACCAACCCATAGAACATAAAAATGAAGGTGATCCCTTCTAACAAATGATAGCAATGGAATATGAGATAACAATCAAAAAATGAAAACACATGAAAATAATTTCAATTATATTGCACATGTATCTAGATGGAGGGTCCAATGAAGGAAAAGTCCAACCATGCAACCTTAGAGTTAACACAATAGAATAAACATATAAAACAAGTAAATGGATTGGAATTTCATTGATTTAGTGTCGCAAACAAGTACAATATGCCTCATAGGCCTGCCACATGGGCATTACAACTGAAGACAAGGAAAACAAATGACGTTAGAAATACAAACCAAATGCATAAATACACAAAGTTATACCTTCAAATGTGATCCCTCTCCTTGATAGGGTGGAAGGAGTTGCACCTAAACTCCTTAGATTTACCCAAGTAGATGAATGTGAAAATGTGGGTTTCTCAATGCATTCAACACAATGTAGATGAAGGATTGGATGATAGATTAATAGATTGGATGGAGAGGCTAAAATAATTTTAGAATTATGATGGTATGATGAAGAGATTTGAGAGAAAATTGGGCATGATAAGGATGCAAGAAGATGTTCTTGTGAATGGCTTGGGTGAGGGTTTGATTTATGGATTTTTGGAAAAGGGATGGACGGTGAGGATTAAAAGTTAAGATCAAGGGCTAGGAATGATTGAGAGTTAGGGTTTGGATTGGATTCATAGCCTTGTGACAAGTGTCACAAGAGGAGTGGATGAGAGCTCGATCAATGGTTGAGATTTGGTCAATGGGATTGGAGGGCTCTCATTATTTGTGAATTTTAAATTCACATTGGGAAGAGAGGAGGATTAGAAATGAATTAAAATTTTTTTTTTGGGAAGAGTGGATATGACAAGTGAATTAAAAATTCAACTCATGGGGGAGTGCGAATTAAAAATTCACTTTTATGTGGAGATGTGAAGGTTGAAGGACACATGTACACTTACATGTGTAAGAGGGTGATAAATGAGTTGTAAGGAAGATTTGACCTTTTGAATAAAAAATTGATTTTTATTCAAAGGTGTGTGGGAGAATGGGCTAAGCAAGGTTAATTAAGTGTTTAGCTTAATTAATTTAGGTCTAGGGGATAGGTAGGCTAGGGTAGCTAATTAAATAATTGTTAATTGATCAACTAGCCTAGGTTTAGGTTGATTAGTAGGGTAGATTAATTAGATAAGCATGATTTATCTAATTACTTAGGATTAGGGAAATAGGGAAATTAACTAAATAAATATTGGGAATATTTATTTAATTAATGAGGGATAGTGTTGTAAGGTATAGTGATAAATTAAACTAATTGATCACCAAGGATGGATAAATGGTCAAGGGTAGATGATTATGGATAAATTAATTAAATAAAATAAATTTAATTAATTAATAGGAGGGATAATTGGTGGTGTAGAGATACGGGAAATTGGTTTGCGAAGCAAGTCAATTTTAGGTGTCTACAACAACCTTACATGCAAAGATATAGCATTGGAGCTCCTTCCACAAAACTATTATTCTAACTTTATTATGAATCTAATGAAATGCTATCTAACTAATTTCCCTTCTAATGCATCTAAGAGATGATTATATAGAAATACCCAGCTCAGGGATGATCCACATCGGCCACAAGGGTTTCCAAATCTCAATGCCTTATGAAACGTGTATGTCAACCCCAAATCAAATGGTGATGCTCCGAATGTTGAAGAAACACATTCTGGTTCTAAATGAAGGTGCCTCTAACCCCATACTGCCTTGTAGGATGTTCCAATTGGTGCTACAAGTCACGAGAAGGTGCCACAAACTCTGTATGCTAAACTAAATGATGTTTACTCGGAACCATGCAACCGGATGACGTTTCTGTTAGTGATAACTTTCTCCGTATTAATGCAAAGCTCCTGAAACTTGGATATGATGTGCATGAACCATTTTAGAGTCTTATTCTTATGTCGTGAGCTACGAAATGATCATGCGGTGAAATGCAATGCAATCTACTAAAACAACAACTAACTGAAATGCAAGAAAAAAAATATTTTTGGTTGATGTAAGATTGTCTTTCAACCTGAGATGCTCCTGCATCAGACACCCAGGGTTGTTTGAAAAGTGAGTCCCTCACTTTCTTAGGGCTAGAGGAAAACCAATACGGTCTACCGCAGCCTGAGAAATCCATGATGAATCTTCTTCAGGCCTTCCTTTCCACTTAACCAAGTACTCCTTATATTGCTTGTTTCTGGTGCTACAGGGTAAAAGCACAAAGCTATGTCACACTTTCAACCAACTTATCAGCACAAGTGAACTTAAGTATTTCTAATTAAAAATCAATTTTGGTCAAACATATGATCTTGTAAGATTCATTCTAGCTTAAGTTAGATATGTCCACAACTTTTCCAACTAAAATTGTTGGCTAAATGCATACGTAGCACCACTATGAGGCCAATTTACCAAAAAAATAAAATTATTTGAAAAACTTGATATTTCAACAACTTCTACTTGTGTAAATAACATTTTTTAAAAATATAAAAATACCCTTTTGTAGATCTATAAGTTTAGTTTTCAAAAATATATATATTTTGATAGTTTAATTATTATTTATATTTTCCTTTCTATCTTTACTAAAAGTAGGTTATCAGCACAAAACATTAGGTCGATTACCATGTCAAGGAAAATTAGTATTAAAAAAATTGAAAAAAATATGATGCACTAGATAAAAGAATCTATATCAAGATGGTATAATTTTTTTTCAATTTTAGATAAATAGTTAATATGAAAGTTGACGTCGAATGGAAATAACTATGTTTTAATACACGCACATTTTATTATTTATTTAAAAATATATATTTATCAAAATTGGAAAATAATATATCCATGCACTAAAGTTTCAAGTTAGAAATACACGAAAAAAATTGAAGAAAAAAAATTACTATATAAAGATTGGTCCATCTCATGTAACTTCATTTTTTAGTATTTTATCAGCAACTAAATTATAGTGTCAATTTATTAAAAACTATATTCAAATAATTTTTTAATTTTTTCAAAAAATACAAACATAAAATATATTAAAAAATAAATATTTTATTAGTTTACATCATTTCAAAATTCAAAACACATATGTCACTTTTTAGTGATTCAAGTTTAAAAGTTGGATCAGCGTTGACCATGTCCTTTATAAAAGTGTGACACAACTTTGTGCTCTTACCCTACACCCAACTCTGCTATCTAAAATTTGCTTTATCTTCTCTTGTTGTTGATGTGGTATCTGATCCTTCAAAAAATTTACATCTATGGTGCTATCCCCTGAGTGTTCTTCATGATACTGATATAGATCTGCAATATTGAATATGAGTGATATGCAGAATTATTTCGATAACTCCACTTCATATGCATGTCCTAAGTCAAACTTCTTGAGAATCTTACATGGTCCAAACTTCCTCATCTTCAGCTTGTTGTATGTCCAGGCTACTGGAAATATTTCCTTTCTAAGCTATACCATGACTTCATCCCCAATAGAAAATTATTTGTGTCTCCTCTTCTCATCTGCTTGTTCCTTATATACTTGTTGTTCATCTCTTCTAGATGTTTTCGTAACTGAGTGTGTACTGTTTCTATGTATCCTACAAATTCTTCTGCTTCCACAATCCTTTTGTTCTCCATATTGATGTCTCTGAGTTCTGCAACTCCTCTAGGTTGTACTCTAGTCACAACTTTAAATGGTGTCTTCCTTGTGCTTCTGTTTACTAAGTTATTGTATGCAAACTCTACTTGCGGTAGAATTATATCCTAATTGCCTACCTTATCTCCTACCAAACATCTCAACAAGTTACCCAAACTCTTATTTACCACTTATGTTTGTCCATCTGTCTGTGGGTGAAATACTGAACTGAATTTTAGATCTATCTTCATCATCTTCCACAATATCCTCTAGAAATATCTTATGAACTTTATATCCCTGTCTGAAACTATACTCTTCAGTAATCCATGCAATCTCACAATCTCCCTAAAAAATAGGTTAGCAACATGTACAACATCATTTGTCTTCTTAAAAGGAATGACATGCACCATCTTTGAAAATATGTCCACTACTACAAATATAAAATCATGTCCCCTTTGTGTTCTTGGTAACCCTAATATGAAATCCATTCTTATATCTTCCCAAGGTCTTTTCGGTACTGTCAAAGTTTTATACAATCCAGTATTTTGACTACTCCTTTTTACAACTTGACAAGTTCTACAACCTTGAACGAACTTCCTTACATCCTTATTTATTTAAGGCCAAAAATAATGTTCATTCACCAAAGCTATTGTTTTATCAATACCAAAATGTCTTGCTAATCCACCACTATGTTTCTCCTTGATAAAATTCTCTCTCATTGAGCTTCGTGGAATACACAATTGATTCCCTTTGAACAACATATCATCTTGAATGATGTAATCCAACCACTTGCTTTTGTCTGTCGTAACTAGTTCTCTACATGCTTTCCATGCTTCCGTAAAATCAAGATCATCCTCATACATGTGATTGAGTTCTTCAAAACCTAGTACATCTACCCTTATTTCTGTCAATAAGTTTCTTCTTTTGCTCAATGCATCTACAACTTTGTTTGACTTTCCACTCCAGTGTTTCAACACAATTGTATAACTCTTAATGAATTCTACCCACCTCATGTGTCTTTGATTCAACTTACCTTAACTGTTCAAATATTGAAAAGCTTGATGGTCAGTGTACAACACAAATTCTTTTGGCAACAAATAATGTCTCCACTTATTTAAGGCTTGAATTATGACATAGAACTCCTAATCATATACTAAATATCTCCTCCTTGCATCATTCAACTTCTCACTAAAATATGCTATTGGTCTCCCTTCTTGGCTTAGCACTGCTCTTATTGCATTTCCACTAGCATCACAATCAGCCTAAAATACTTTGACAAAATATGGTAATGCTAACATTGGTTACTTTGTCACCTTTTTCTGTAACAACTCAAAACTCCTATGTGCTGCAAATGTCCACTTAAAATCTTTTCGGTCCCCTTTGATTGTCTCTATCATTGGTGTGCATATATGGTACTAAAATTTCTGATGAACTTCCTATAGAAACTTGCCAATCCATGAAAAGATCTTACCTCTCCAATATTCACAGGTGTTGGCCATTCAATAATTGCTTTTACTTTTTCTGGATCTATCTTCAATCCTTCTGTATAAATCACAAATCCCAAATATACCAATTTTGTCTTCATGAAACTACATTTCTTGATGTTTATCAACAATTTCTCTTTTCTCAGCGTCCGAAATACTTGTCTAATATGCCACAAATGTTCTTCCTTGGTTCTACTGAAAATCATAATATCATCCAAATAGACAATAACAAACTTACCTAGGAATTTATTTTCATCAATCTCATGAATATACTTGGTGCATTAGTTAATCCAAAAGGCATGACTAACCACTCATACAATCCTTTATTTGTCTTGAATGTAGTCTTCTATTCATCTCCAAGTCCCTAATTCTGATCTAATGGTATCCACTCTTTAGGTCTGTCTTTGTGAAATATTTTACTCCACTCAAATAATCCATAATTTCATCCATCCTTGGCAATGGAAATATATACTATTGAATGCACAAGACAACTGAGAGGGGGGGTGAATCAGTTGTATCAAAAATTTCAAACCCTCTCAAACATTCAGATCCACATTAACCTTTAAACTTGTTATGATGATTAAGCATGAAAAGCAAATAACATAAACTGAATCATAACAGCACCAAACACAAGGCAACACCAGATTTTACGTGGAAAACCCAAGAAGGGAAAAACCATGGTGAGGATTAGCTCACAATATAAAGTAGTAGGAACACCGAATTACAAAAAGCTCACTGCCTAGGGCTCACTATATTTCATCAGATGTGGTTGTGACTAACCCAAGAAGGGAAAAACCATGGTGAGGATTAGCTCACAATATAAAGTAGTAGGAACACTGAATTACAGAAAGTTCACTGCTAGAGGGCTCACTGCCTAGGGCTCACTATATTTCATCAGATGTGGTTGTGACTAACTAGATAGACATGACTATCAAATGTGATAACATATAGAAGGCTCACAAATTGTATGACAAATTGCTTGATCTGGTTGGGGAAGAGCAAAAGGCAGTCATGCAGAAAATGGAATAATAAAGCATTTGAAGTTTTTAAAGAAATGTCTATTAGGATGGCTATTGTTAACTCTTCATCCTTTGCCAATGCCATCACAGGTCATGTCTAAAATAGAATCTTTGGAACATGAAACAAAAATTGATTAAAAGATTTGATAGTAAAATTTGCATGTGAATTGTTATACAAAATGCAGGGCCTAATGAAATTGTAAGAAGGCAAGACATTTTTATTTCCATGTGTTACTCTTACATTTTGTAATTTGCAGACACCAAAAGAAAATGAAAGAATCCCATACCTAAATACTTCAACATAATATATTTCCATGATTCCATGATTTTGGGATAACTGCTCCTCAATGTTGATCTGCATTCGAAGTTCTTTCTATTCTGAAGGGTGAAGAACTAGTAATTAAATTAAACTCATTGTGAATGGATAAACAAGAGTCTCGTATACTAACTTCTATATAATCATGGACCAAGAATGAGTCAAACGAAATGGGCAACTTTCCTCAATAGTAAATATTCACAAAAAATACAAAAGAAAATTTGGGGCTCCAGTTCAATAAAGATCAAGTTAAAATCATGGATGTGTAGAAGCCCTAATATTCGTGTCACCAAACTACAAAATTAAACCAAACATTCAAAGCACTTAATTCTGAGCACAAACGAGTAGAACTACTTATGATCTTAGCTCTGGTCTACTTCCATACCCAATGCTAGGAATGAAACATTTTCAAAATATAAAAGGTTTTCACAGCCACGCCAGAAATTTGATTCATGGCATCGACAAATTTGAAAGAAGACGGTAATTGGAAAAGACAAATGACAACTGTTTAAAAGATCAAACTACTACATGATCCGATTTAACAACTCACCGGTTGTTTATGCTCGGCAATTTTTATTGGCCAAAATTTAATTTTGATCATTAAACTGAGTCTCTAATAAGCTAATCATGTCCTAAAGGAAATGCCAAAGCAACGAACTTATGAAATATAAGGTACAATAATGGGAATGTAGGTTTAACATTACATTCTTCAATGATTAAATAGTTAATAGTAATGGTCAAAAAGTGGTAAATAACATTGTCCAATTTTATTGGTCAAAATTTATCTTTGATCATTGAAATGGTTGATGTTATATGTATACTAGTATATTTATATTTTAAAAAATATATCTAAAGTACGCCGAGGGATATCTCTTTTCCATAGTTTATTAGAAAATGAAATTGGAAAAAATAAAAAATAAAAACTAAAAAAGAAATTGGAAAAAATAAAAAATAAAAACTAAAAAAGAAATTGGAAAAAATAAAAAAATAAAAACCAAAAAAGAAATTGAAAATAAGAAAATCACAAAAACTATCGAACCAAAAAAGAAATTGGAAAAAATAAAAAATAAAAACCAAAAAATAAATTGAAAAAAATAAAAACTAAAAACTAAAAAAGAAATTGGAAAAAATAAAAAATTAAAATAAAAAAAGAAATTGAAAATAAGAAAATCACAAAAGCTATGGAACCGAAAAAGAAATTGGACAATAATTTTTTTTTCCAATGAATCTTATTTACATGAATTTATTTTTTAAAATATTTTATGATTTTTGTTTACAGAATCTAAATGTTTACAGGAATCTGAATCTTTCAGCCCTTACTGTGAGTGTAGAATGCCTCTTGGCGTAATAAAAATAAGAAAATCACAAAAGCTATGGAACCAAAAAAGAAATTGAACAAGAATTTTTTTCCAATGAATCTTATTTATTTAAATATTTTATGATTTTTGTTTACAGAATCTAAATGTTTACAGGAATCTGAATCTTTTTGCCCTTGCTGTGAGTGTAGAATGCCTCTCGGCGTAATAATGTTAAGAATAAATAACATAAATATTAGAAATTTAAGAATGAAATTTTCAAAGATTCTTCTTGGTAATTAAATGTTGTTCATATTGATGTCATGTTACTCTTTTACATCCAATGAAATGGAGCCACATAACATCCCACAACCCAAAACACTTAAACTCCTTACAAGAATTGAAGGAACCTTACCAACCCTTGTGAGCCCATATTGGTTTCTCTTCCCAATACAAAGAGAAGTAGAGTATAGTCCTCTTGACAACACAATAGAAGATCAATGAGTTGACTTGGGTACATGTACTCAAGTCACCCATGCCCTTTAAACTCATGCTCTTCCCAAGATCCTGAAAGGATACGAACCCACTTACATGTACTCCAACACATCTCCCAAACACCATGCCCCTATGTACTATCTATAGGAGCACAAAAATATGAAAAAATAATGAAAATGAATATTTTTCAATATTTTAAAATTCAACCAACTCTCTAATATGAAATTCTAAATTTAAGATGAAAATAAATCATAATAAATGCTAAAAGCACATTCCCCACTAAAATAAATACAAAGGGTTGCATTATGAAAAATAACACGATGTTAGGAAAGAGGTCCTAGCCACAAATAGCTAAGATAATTTGTGTCATAGGTTTTACACACATGGTCAGTACCCTTGTTACTCCACAATGTGAGGCAAGATGGTAGATTAGTTCCTATGAACCCTTCTTAGCTCTGTTGGCCAATTATGTAAATTTTTGCATATTTAATTCACTGAGTTAAATCCATCATTACATATAGATACATCTTTTATTGTTAGGAAATTATAGGTTGATCAAACCTGTTAGAGTGTTGGGTTTATCCTAACCCACACCTAGGCTTAAGTCACACTTAGTGGCTAGGTCTAACTTAACCTTGACATTAAAGGTCAAGTTCACTTTTGAGGTTAGTCATTTTTTTGTCTCACCACATGTGCTCACATGAGGGTAGTCATTTTGACACTTCACCTCATTAGAGGTTGGAGATATTCTCTCATCACCTTATGGGAGGTTCGAGACATTTTTCCATCACCCTCCACATATACACACATGTGTTGATCTCATAGAGGGTTAGTCGTCGTTGGTTGTCTCTTTCTCACCTCCTTCTCCTTGCCTATATAAGCAAGGCTCTTTATACTTTTTCATTAGCTCTTGGTGTAAACTCTTGATGTAATCTCTTGATTATACATTTTGACTTTTATGTGCGTATACTTTGTGGAAGTTCATCTTTGTTCTCTCTTGCTGATCTTGGCTAATTCTGACATGGTACCAGAGCCATGCAAGCGAAATGTTTCTCGTTTTGAGCAAAATCAAGCACTCAGCCATTTCAAGGTTCAATTTTCGGTATTTTCTTTGCAATTAGGTCCCTGTACTGAAATCAATTTTGTACAGAAAAGTAAAAAATAAAAAAAAAAAATTAGCAGAAGGCCATTCAACCCTCTGCACATCTACCCATCTGGGTAAAATTTGGTTTTGCGGGTTTTTCAAGGAGGTTAGTCACCTGCTCAACCTCTATTTGCTCCTTTTTTGAGCAAAATTTTGCCTACTCAGTCTCTTTGGAGGAATTATTTGCTGTTTGGACCAATTTTTTTGGTCACTCGGCCTGTTTGTGGCACATGATTAAGCGTTTGGCTAGATCTATTTGAAGATTTTGTGCTTGTTGAAGGCATTTACCTGGTGTTTGCAGGCTTTGGCAAAATTGGGGCATTTTATTTTTGCCTGGTTCGTGGCTCGTTATTAGGCCTCTCGGCCTAAACACTCCTCCAGGCGGCGTTTTTCATTTTTGGCTGCATCCACGCGACCCATCTGACTTCTGCAGGCCCTCCAACGGCCCTCTGCAGCCTCTCAATGGTCCTTTGACCCAGTCATCGACCCCTCTTCATTGCAGGACACCTTCACATCTACCTTTTTGGTTGATCCTTGTTCGTGGCTCTGTATTTATCGTGTTCTCTGTGACAGGCCCGTGTGTTTTTTCAAGAAGAGTGAAGACTGCTCATCTCAGGTCTCCGTACAAAGTCTACAGAGTCCCTGCTTATTCACTGAGCTCCACACTTGTAATTTGCAATTATTGTGAGTGGTGGTTTCATCTACAGAACAGCTGGTTGATTTTTTAGTCTGCCAAGGTTGACGCCATCAAGAGTTTGCACTTTGTACGCTGCAACTTTGAGTCTCATTTGACCTCTCTGCAGGCACTTCAATGGCTCTAACAGGCCCTTTTTTGGATTCCCCTATGGTCCATCTTCAGTCTCTGCCACACAAGCCCATCTTCAGCAACAAATCGGCCCACGATCTTCCAAATCGGCCTCTTCAACAGCCAAACAAAGTCCTATTTGGACTTCTTTCTCATCCCTTCCAACGACCTTCCAAGACGCTGCAGGACTGTTGGAGTCCTATTTGGACTGTTCTAGTTTGTTAGCTGTTACAGTAACATTTCATGTTACACTTGTTACACTCTAAGCATTTATTGTCATTTAAGTGGTTTGGAGTCCCAACCACTAACATCTTTCGCTTACATTAGCATCCTTTTGTTGAAGTGTAACTTTATTGTAACAAAAACATCTATTGTAACTGCCAGCACACTTGGTGAAAGTCACTTTCCTTTCACACAACCATATTGGTTTGTAATAAACCTTTCTTTTAATCGTTTGTTGAAGACGAAGGGTGAGGCCCAAGTTGGTAGAAGGCCAATTCCCCTTCACAATCAAATCCTTTCTATTCTTCATTTCACCCTGATTCCAACGAGTGGCTGGATGGCTATATTCAGCGCTTCGATAGATTTCTTTTTTGTTTTTCTAGTGTTGATTATTAAATTTGACCATATTTTACGAGAACTTGTTTATGTAACAACTTTTGATCAGTAGCTCGGAATTGAGTACCGTTTTTTGCGAAAGTTCATGTTTTTACATTTCTCATGTATTGGTCAAATTTATTTTGTAAACTTCACTAAGTTATAAAGTTCCAAAATCTGGGGGGTCTCTCTTTCAACAGTTTCGGGGGGGTTTTTTTGTATTTGATCTTTTGCACATTATACCATGTCTACATGTTGCAAACTCAAGTGTACTTATTATGGGAGCACTCAACATGGGGATGCACTCTATCCTCATTTCTCTCACGTTGTCTTCTCGATGTTCTATAAGACTGCAAAATCACCACCTGATGTTTCATTCAGGATGACTTTTAGTGATTCCTTGCATCAGAACATTGTCATCGTTATTCCAAATCCACCACATTGAGATACATATCTACTAGACATCACATCATTGTTTGTAGAATCTCACAAATTATAGATTTGGATCACACCATTGAGGACATTCGTCTTCTATTCGATGTTAGCTTCGATGAAGTTGCATCACCATCATCTTCAGATATACTTGTTTATGCCTCACCTATTTCAGCTTATATAGTGACTGATTTTGTAGATACTTATGAGTCTACATATCAGAGTTTGTCATCATCCAGTTTGACACCTTCTGCAAAAGTATTAGATTCACATCGGTTCAACTTTCACCATACATCTATGGCCCCTGTTCCCAAATCTTTGTCACACAATAGCATTGTCTTGGAGATCATTGAGCATTCTTCGAAGACATCATGGCCATCATCTGCGTCTCTGAATCATGTGCATAATTCAGAGACCTTCATATTTCTTCTTGTATGTTCCTATCCGAAATGGGAAGATTCTTTGCGCACTTCTGTGGTTCGATTTCTTTCTAAAGGGAGAAATGTTGTTCAGCATTTGTGGATCATCTTCATTATCTAGTCTCAAGCATCTACCAACACTATAGGAGGTATTTTGAGGGGAGGTTGCATGGTTTTTCTTCTCTTATCAGTTTTGGGAGGAAGCATTTCCTCACATGGAGTTCATCACTTCACAGTTTCTGGGGGGGTCACAAGACCTTCTCTCTTCTCTCTTATGGGGGGAATTTTTCATGTACTTATGTGTTAGAAGTAGTCCTTGGGGGGTTCTGAGTCCTCCATCTATCACTCTTCTTGTTCACTTGTACATTTATTTCATGCATCTTTTCTCTTTTAGAAAGGAGTTTTGTTCCCACTAGGTTTTCTCCTTTTCTAGGCCTTTTCAGAAAGTTGTTTGTACATGGGTACCTAACATGGCCTAGTAGCTGGGACCCATCATCATCTTTGTTTTGCTACTCCATAAGTATAACTTAAGGGGGGGTGTTAGAGTGTTGGGTTTATCCTAACCCACATCTAGGTTTATGTCACACTTAGTGGCTAGGTCTAACTTAACCTTGACATTAAAGGTTAAGTTCACTTTTGAGGTTAGTCATTTTTTTGTCTCACCACATGTGCTCACATGAGGTTAGTCATTTTGGCACTTCACCTCATTAGATGTTGGAGATATTCTCTCCTCACCTTATGGGAGGTTGGAGACATTTGTCCATCACCCTCCACATATACACACATGTGTCAATCTCATAGAGGGTTAGTCGTAGTTGGTTATCTCCTTCTCACCTCCTTCTCCTTGCCTATATAACCAAGGCTCTTTGTACTTTTTCATTAACTCTTGGTGTAAACTCTTGATTATACATTTTGGCTTTTATGTGCTTATGCTTTGTGGAAGTTCATCTTTGTTCTCACTTGCTGATCTTGGCTAATTCTGACAAAACTATTTCCTACATAACCCTATGAGAGAAAATGATGCATACAAGCTTACAAAATAATCATAATGCAAAGATCAAAAGACATACCACAAGATAACACAAGATATACCCTGGGAAAACCCTCAAGAGAGAAAAACCCAGCCTCCAAAAGCATCCACTCAATATATTATTTAGCAACGAAACATTACAATATATTTACAAAGTCTCCATGAATATTTTTAAAACATCAAGCTCCTCTAATGCATCCTTCATGTCCAAGAAACCACACATCCCATGCCATGCTTCACATATGCACTCTTTAGGAGATTTCAATACAAATGACAACCCAAATGACCAGCCAACCTCAACCACTAAACATGTGCTTGCTTTTATAGAATCAAGCTCACACAAATACAACTTGTGGTATTGGAAAAACCATGAGAGCACAAAGCCATCGACCCCAAAATTAAATATTTACCACAAATATTAAATAGTTATCCTATGTCTCCCACACATAAAATATCTAACTAATGTTACAATAAAACTTTACAAGTGGAACCAAATAAATATTTAATGTAGCTAAATACTGTAGGAGTCAAGGACAACACTGAGAGGGGGGGTGAATCAGTGTTGTGTAAATTTTTAAATCTTTTTACCAACTTTAACTTTCAAAGCACAAGGAGAGAAAGATACCATTGATTTGTCAAATACATATGCACATGACTGTGAATGCACAAAGAGAACAAAACTTCATAAGTAAATCATACACATATAAAGAAGATTATGACACAAGATTTGCACAAGTGGAAAACCCTCCAGGGGTAGAAAAACCACTCCAAAACTGCATCACTGGCTTAATCAAAAAACCTCACTGGTTACAATGTTTAGAAGCACCAACTTCAAGGAGCACCAACCCCTAATTCATTTAGAAGCACCAACTTCAAGGAGCACCAACCCCTAATACTTTTAGAAGCACCAACTTCAAGGAGCACCAACCCCTAATATTGAACAAACTGCAAAGTGTGCAAGAAGTGATTGCCACTCAATCTGATTTGCACCATTTTATAACTTGTCTTCTCTTTTGTATATCTCTGTTCAATTACACTCAATCTAATCTGCATATTAATCTCATGATCTCTGCATAATCAATTCCCCTGATACACAATTAATTCACACTGGTCTAGATTATCTCTCTGCATAAACAATTCACCTGATTATCAATACACCTGATTATTTCTGCATAAGAATTCACTTGATGCAATCAATTGCATATTGTCTTTCTGATGATCTTGTCAATCTCTATATCTGTATTTGATCCTGTCAGTGTCATTCAAATTGTCTTAAAATTTTTATTTGGATTCGCATCCATTTCAACTGTATTATTTCATCATTGATCTGCATAACCTTCACACCCACTCTGTTAATGTGAAGCAAATAAATAAGAGAAACCTCTCTATATACTGCAAAATCAATAACCTTTCATATTCTCCAAATCACAAAAAAAACTTTCAATCTAATTATCTTTTCTGCCTACAAAATTTTTTTTTAAACAAATTTGCATTATCCTCTTTTTCAAAACCTCTTGATCTTCTCTACAATTTTTATCAAATTAAATATCTTTAACAATTTATTTTTCAATCTACCCTTGTATTCTTTCATCTGCCCTGCATAAACAAAATCATGAAAGAAGTCCAAACATCTTCAATAAAATCTAATCAATGCGCTGTCTAAGATCTTCTCAAACCCTTCATCTTCTCCTTCACTGCAAATTCCTGCAATCAAACTCTTTATCTTCTCAAGAAAATCAATCTTCAATGATTATATCTTCATCCTCAAAAAAAATTTTGATGTTATCTTTTTTTCTGACTTCCAAAAACACCATTAAAAAAAATCTCTTCAAAAATCACCATTAAAAAATCTCTTTAAAAAGATTTATCTCACATTCAGAAAAAGCAAAGATAAAAAATCTCCTTATGAGAACTCCATGTCATAAGGGACCGACTATTTTAAAAAAAGTTTCTAATTTTTAAAAAAGAAACCTTTTATCATTTTTCTCGGGCTTCAAAAAGGTTCCTTAGAAATAGTCGATGGCTTTTAAAAAATAAAACAAACTCTTCAAAAACCTTCGAAGATTTCATTTAAATACATTTTGCTCCCCTTTCGAAGCTTCACTAGGATGTATAATAAATTTCACTTTAAACCAACCAATGGCTCCCACTAAAACATATTCGATGCCCTTGTCTATAAACATGCTCCCCATTCAGTGATTTGATGCCTTAATAAAAACTTAAGTTAAACTCACAAAGGCATCGGGCTATTAAAGCAATTGAAATGTTTTCAAAACATTTAAACAAAAACCCGCTCACGCTTCCTTTATCTAATATGCATCCTTTTTGCCTGCTCATACCTGTTTTAACGGTGGTAAGGAGAGGAGGGGCCGGTGGCCCAATGTCATTTTAACCCTTTAGGTTAGCCACTTAAGTGGCCTGTGACCTGTGCAATAGGTCAATACCTTTTTAAAACAAAAAAGCTTTTATTATTATGTGCATCAAAAAAAAAACTTAAGGACATTTACAAAAAACACTTCAAAGATGAACTATTGAATTTTGATCATTTAGCATTGAATTCTGTTATGAAGAATGCTGATGTAGATTCACTTTGTGCTCCATAGAAATGATTTGAAGACTTCAAGTTTGTGATTCCATCTTGTCAAGACTTATATCAACCTTTTGACTTATAAGGAACCACTATGTCAAAAACAAATGTTGTGAACAAAAACTGATGTCACTAAACTTTACCTATAGATCTCAACCTGCCAAATACATCATATTTGAAAGCACACCAACATAAATACCTGATCTTTATTGCTCTTGCAACACTCATAAATACCTGATCTCAACCATGAATGAAGATAATATCCTTGCTTGAACAAGTATCTTGTGAAAACATCATGATACATGATCAACACACTTATCCTGATTCTCCTGACATAAGTGAACAACTTGTGAAGATGCACAACAATTCAACTCTCTCAATACCTTTTGACATCAATGACAAACTAGCACCATCAAATACATCACTAATGATGCACCACAAATAAATATTTATTTTACATAATTAAAGTGCAAGGTGTACAACATCCCCCTCTCTCTATATAGATACAGCACAATCTATAGATAGAAACCAAACATATGCATGCAAGCACACTTCATCAACTAAATAAATAAATCATATTTAAATTCATACTCTAGATGATACTACATATTTCAACACCATTTATTTTGCAATCACTATAAAATAATATCATAATTATCATTTATTGCATCGTATCTAATGTCATGATTAACTCCTAATTTAACATCCAAATTAACTTTTAATTTAATCTCATAATCAAAGTCCAACCACCATTTCATTAACTCCATATTGTTTAATATGCATTATAATCACTATTCATTATTGAACTTAGAACACACCTATTATTCATAATTCACTTAAATGATCAATATCCTAACATTATTAATACCAATTACCAATAATCAACACTTCAATCAAGGTTAGCAATTTCATCTAATATAAGCCATTATCATTTATTAATTTATTACATATCAACAACAACTAGATTAACAATCTATCAAGTGGAATCTAAAAACATGATAAGACATTTATAAACATCATATGTATAATCAAATCACAACTAACCAAGTCATATTCATAATTATAATAAAATTCATTCTTGAAATGAAATCAACTCCATGGACAAGATCTACACTTTGATTAGTGAGGAAACAATATTACTATATATTTAAGTTAATTAATTAACCACATACTAAAGTCTATATAATTAATTATTCAATTCAAACATAAAAGCTAAAATTGTAATACAATACCCAAGACTTCACATATACATGCTAAAAAAATCGCTAACATAAACCCTTTGTGCAACACCCTAAAACAACCACAATTATATCAATCAAAGTATCATATAAACACACAAGTTAGTCATTGGAACTCTATATGATCATATCAACACCTACTTGAGTTTGACAAATGAAACAATAAAAGGAAACATGCAAGAAGTCCTACTTGCCAACATACTAACCCTCACTTAATAATTATGCAAATTATAATCACGATCATAACTATATAAAAAATTAGATTATTACTGTCTAAATCATACATCAAAATTAATGCATCTTAATTTTAATTAACAACTATCAACACAAAAATCTATTAATTATAAAAATTATTCAATTTTTTTTTAATAATTAACATTATAATAAAAAAATATACTAAAACAAAAGTTAAAATATTTATATACTATATCTAAAATTAACTAATAACATATATTCATTAAACAAGAATAAGAATTTGATTAAAAATATCTTTAATAAAAATTCTATAAGATGGTATGAAAACTAGAGCATCAAAATCCAACTAAATATTATGTGTAACATATATGAATCAATACTATATCAAAGCACTCTCTCCCTCTTTCTCACTTTTTTTTTTCACGTTCTTATATAATATTTTGAATCATTTTCCCAAAATATCCTTATATCATTTATTACTAACAGACTAAGATCAGTGGGAACAACCGCTTATACCTATAAACATAAAGAAACAGTAAAATATCATCATTTGAAAATAATAATTGTAAAAACAAACCCCAAAAAAATCAAATATCACAAAGTTTTATGATACCACCTCATATCATAGAAGTTTATAATTTAAATGCATTAAACATTATAGTTTTATTCAAATGCATTAAAATCTTAAAAATACTTCGGAATGAGCATCTAACAATTGCATCACAATAATCAAATCCATGACATTGTAAAATTCCTTGCAACAAGTTTTAAAAAAAAGACCAGCTTGCCAGATATTGGCTTTATTATTATTGGTCCATGTTATTTTCCTTTCTTCTGAAGATCTTAGAGCTTGAGCGGAGGATCAAGGTGAAGCACAAGAGTCATTGCAGTGGTTTCGTTTGTGAGTACTCCTCTGTGCAGAGCGACTTTGTACTTCCCTTTGCAAGTTTTCTGCACGATTACAAATTTTTGATTAAGGTAAGCAGCAAACCAAAGTGTTGATCCCTTTAACAAAAAGTCAGTATGACACCAATAAACCACAAACAGCACACTAACAATAATAAAACATACGATAGTCCAAAATTATAAACATATACCATAACCAGAAACCAGAACCAAAGCAGTAAGAAAACCTAAGAAAACAGCTGACTGCACTACCACAAGTTAATTATATAGTGAATTCTACCTTAATTCACATGACTCAATAATAAAGAACCCAAAAAGATTAAAGAACACCCACCATAAGAGATTCCCCAAGGTTGATAACAAGCGCGTTGGGTACAGCAGCAACTGAGATCCAACGCCCATCTTTTTTCTGAACTTGCAAGCCATCACAGATATTATCTTGAACAAGAATAGTAATTGCACCGTGGTCTGTGTGTGCATGAGTGCCCAGCACTTTATCTGGTTCTGGACATGGAGGATAATAATTTGCTCTGTAGAAAATATTGTACCCTTCAAATTCTTTTTCCAGACCGTCTATGGGCATGCCCAAATCCTCAGATATTATCCTCAGCAAGTGCTTTATCAGTTTGTCACACTCCTTTCCAAACTCCTCTATTGTTTCTCTGCAATGAAAAATCAAAAGTGCAGATCCAAAAACTCTTTACATAACCAACATAAACAAGTTATCAATTTTTCGAAATAACGAAATAGTGGGCAGCTGCCCCTCAACTGCAATCATTTTGAAAAAAAAAATTGACATGATATTTCAGCAGTTCATGACATGAATTTAAAAGCTTCTGGTTAAAAATTGTGTATAACTTTTTTTCATCAAAGAAAAAAGAATTTTGGATTACACTTGGTAATCCATCATCAAAGAAAGAAAAGATCACACTCGGTGATCCATCATCAAAGAAAAATAAAATTGCAGGCAGACTATGAAGAACTTAAACAGTCTATTTATTAGTTGTCTTTATTGTTTTGAAATAATTCAATAAAAATTAAAACTTAACCATCATCAACCTTTTGCAATTAAACTAAATGGTTAAAAAGTATTATATTGTTATTATTTTTGCTTTATGCAATGGTTAGTTTATTGCTGACTATTTTTTAAAAAGCAAAGAAATATCCAAAGGAACAACGTTAAGAATGAATTTAAGCTTTTCTATAACCTATAGTCTGTGGGTGTTGAAGGCCACAAATGGCGAGCTTTAAGGGAATGAGGAGCAAGGAAGGCATAGAGGGAATCCATCCAGTCAGTTTGCTGCCCTCTGAATCCCTCTGTACGTCCATAACCAGCAATCTGATCTATTTTACCCTCTTCTCGTGCCCATTTCAGTTTTTCTTCAACTGGCAGCTCAAAGAATTGTCTTGCTACTCTCCTTGCATTCTCAATCACATCTGAAGGAATACCATGATTTACCACCTGTCATCACAAACACGTATTATAACTTAGAATTTCACTAGTACAATAGAATTAAAGATAACTATTAAAGTTTGTCCCTTCAACAGTCAAAAGTTCATTTTGGCTAATAAAAATATGATAAATATTTACCACTTTTTGTTGTGAATGAGGGTAAAATTACTATTGATCTATTAGACTAGGGAAATGGATGATATTTAAGTAGAGTGATTAAAGTTATGTATTATGTAAATCAAGAATTTCATTAGTACAACACAATCAAAGATAACTGTTAAAGTCTGCGCCCTTTCAACAGTCAAAGGTTAATTTTGGCCAATAAAAACATGACAAGTATTTACCACTTTTTGTTATGAATGAGGTGTAAAATGACTATTGATCTATTAGACTATTGAAATGGATGATATTTAAGTAGAGTGATTAAAGTTACATATTATGTAAATCAAGAATTTCATTAGTACAACAGAATCAAAAATAACTATTAAAGTTTGCGCCCTTTCAATAGTCAAAGGTTAATTTAGGCCAATAAAAATATGACAAATATTGACCACTTTTTATTGTGAATGAAACGTAAAGTAAAATTATTATTGATCTATTAGATTATTGAAATGAATGATATTTAAGTAGAGTGATTAAAATTACGTATTATGTAAATCACCTGAAAGAATCCCCATTCCTGGCAAGCAGCAGAAATTTCATGTTTCACTTGTTGGTCAGTGTGACTCATGTCAACTAAGGGCAGTTCCTCAAACACCCTATCTTGAGACAGGGGTCTGTCTTTGCCTTCAACTCTAAAGTCTTGAGGCACTTGAGTGAAGTTCTGGACATAACGCTCTACTGTGGAAGCCATCTCCAAAATCTTGTCTTACAACTAACAACTGAGGAGGTATATATACACACAATTACATGGATTTGGTCATTTTCTTTTTTAAATTCAAGCGCTTATTCGTAGCACGTTATTTAGACTTACGTCGAAATAGTAATCTCTGGCTGCCGGTAGGCCACCGATCCTTCGTAAGCTATTCCTGTCGTGTAGGAAATGTCAACGAATGTAACATCAACGACATAATGGCATATTCATTGTACATTTGAGGAAAATGGGTTTTAACTTCTATGCAATTTATTTAAATATTCCAATGAAAATTTCAAAGATTCTCCTTTCTAATTAAACATTGGTTATATTGATGTCATGGTAACAATCAAATACTTTTCTTAAGTTTTTTTTAATGTTTGGGAAATGGTGAAAATTGTTTTTTTTTTTCAATTTTTTGTTTCTATATATTTGTTTTAGATTTATTGTGATTTCTTTATTCTTTATTTAGTAATAAGTGTGTGACTGGGTATATTGATGTTATGGTAACAAGGAAATAGTTTTATTAAGGTTTTTTTTAATGTTTGTGAAATGGTGAAAATTGTACCTTTTGTAATTTTTTATTTTTATATATTTGTTTTAGATTTATTGTCATTTTGTTATTCTTTATTTAATGATAAGTGTGTAAGTGATGTGATTTTTGTTGAATGAGTGTATATATTTTGAATTTTATTTAATTTTATTTGCATTCATTTTAAGTAATTGGTTTGATTCTCTCATTTATTTATTTTTTAGTTAGGTTCAAATCAAAATGTGTGAGATTGACTCCAAATTTTAAAAATTCAAATTTGACACTAACCCAACTCTCCCTACTAGTTGATATGCACTTGTTCAAAGTGTAAAATGTTTCACTTTCCACCTTTGAAGTTGTATTTACCAACATGCCTTAATGTATTTTTATATATCTAAAACCTACCTATGACCTAGCACCTGAGGTCATTCAAAGAGCATCTAGCATCAAAACTAGATAATCATTACTCTATTATTTGTTTACATGAACATCTAGGGTATTATCTACATGATTGCATGTTGTCTTTGATTTTTTCCAAAAGTTATTAAATCAAGTATCCTAGGGGTTTGACCAAAGAAGAATCAATATTTTCCTAGATAAAACAGATCACAAACATCAAGACAAATTGAAATGCAAATATCAAAGTTTAGCAAAGATCAAATCTACATGCCAAAGTTCATATCTACTAGCTTGTGTCAAATCTATAATTAAAAATATTACTTTCACAGTCACAAAAGGAACCTAGAATGACAAAATATCCCTTTTTAGATTATGAATCATCCATCTAACTATTCCTTATTTTTCTACTTTTTGACAAATCAACTACATTCTAAATTCATTTTAATGCATTACTCCAAGTAGTTTTTGACACAAGTCATATATCTAGGTTGATTAATTTATTCATTTCTCTATTTTCTAAGTAACCTAGATATTTTATGTGAAGGTGGGTGTGAATATTCCCTTACATAAATTGGTGAACTCGTCCATTCCTACACCATCTTAGGGTATTTATTATGATTTTTATTGCTAACTTTATGGTCTAAGGATGATTTAAATGTGTTGATTTATATTGCTTCTTTTACCCTTGATTTATCACTCTCAATTTATCTAGGGTATGTTTATGCCAAGATCTAAAAGAAAACCTAATTTTCCTTTAAGATGAAGTGCTTGCCTAAATCCTCATATGGTTGTGACTTTAATGATTAGGAGATCCTCATTGTTCTATGGATGATACTAATCATGAACAATCTAATTTTGATCATGATACATATATGAATAAGCATGACCTTTTGACTACTACACAAATAATTTTCCAAGATCTTTCTAATGTTAGATCTCCTAGACACAATTCTAGCTATAAATATTTATAATTTATTTCTTAGTGCACCATTAAGTTTTGATCTTCTTCAAATATTTGAAACTAAACATAACTCTTCTAGTTCTTTGTATAGTATAATTCTCCCATCCCTTTGAACCCTCTCCCACAATTGTCAATATCACCCCTACCACCTTTGAGATCCCTCATGTTCCATCCTTTTGTTTTATTTCTAGCCCTTTTTCCATTCATGCATCATCCTGTTTCCACATTCCTAGTTCTACTTTCTTCTCTCATCCTACTAATATTCCACCTACTTCTTCCTCTTTACACATTCCTAGTTCAATCCTTTCTCTCACCTAGTTTATGTCATTTTTCTCTTTGAGTTCTATTATTGCCTGTCATCTAGGCTCTAGTACCATATAATTGCCTCATTTTCCACATCCTCTTTACACTCCATCTATTATCTCTAATTTTCCCACCACCACTATTCTAGATACTATTACCCTTTATGCATTTATGTAAAATCCAGATAGAGTAGAGAGAAAATAATTTATGCAAAAGCTAGATCTAGAGTAAAGATAGATGTTGATATCATGCCTAATGAATAGAATAAGGATGATTATGTTAATATACAAAATACCCTGCTTACTTTGAGATTGTTACTTACCCTTTATCAATTGGTTTTGTGGAACCTCATTTTGAGATGCATACCAAAAGACATGACTATTATATAAATTTACAATCATTCAAATTTGCATGTCTATATTTTATGTACGAGGATAAATATTGTCCAAGCTATTTCCATACACTTTGAAGGATTACAAATAAATACAATGGTTCTTTTCATTACCTTTTGAATCCATTCACTCATTTTATGAGTTGTCCAAAGCTTTTATTGATAATTTGTACATGAACATGGAATTGAAAATTAGAATTTCTGGTTTATTTATATGTGCCCAAGGATCAACTAAAAAATCAATGACTATGTTATTAGATCTCAATTACTATATGAAAAAGTGGAACATCATCTTCCTATTGATGAATTACAAGTATTTTTGTTTAATGATTTTTGTCACTAATTAGAAATAGTGTCTATCTTAACAATTATTCTTGCTTTATAGATTTGTGTTCTCATGTAAAGAATTTGGAAGTGAAGACCACTTGCATCTAATGGCGTTTGAAATATGGGTCATCACATGCATCTCCTACACCTTACTACCCATAAAAGTTTCAAAAGCCAAATACTTTTCAAAAGGATAATGAAAAGAAATAAAACAAGCCTATTTTTAATCAAGTGGTTACCACTTCTAATTTTATATCTTTCAAGCCTCAAACAACTAGAAAATTTACAAAATTGAGTGAACCTCTAGATAACATGTTTCAAATATTATTGAATACTAGTTAATTTTATTACACTTCTTCCCATTAACCTATTGGATCCATCTAGAGGACTTCCGAAAGCATATAATGAGCATACTTTTGTCACTATCATAGGATTAATGGTCATCACAAACATATTTGTATGGCTCTAAAGAATAAAGTACAAGATTTTATAGATGATAATGTTATACATGTTAATGGTGTTAATGATGAGAATAATCATTCAATTTCTACACTTAATCAAAATTTATAGATTTATAGAAATCCTTTTCCTTCACATACCCAATTGAACATTGTGTACTTAAAATATGGGTCTAATCTTCTATATACTAGCATGACACACATGCACATTAATGTAAGATTTTTCTTTTTGGAAATATACCATATATGAAACTAACATATTTTTGCTCTTAATTGGAATCCACAAGTAGCTAGTAGCCTAGTAGTTTTGAAGTTATGCTAAAGAGAAACAACTTGGACCTTTAGGTATTCATCAAAAGCGCCATGTTCAAAGATAAAACTATTATGAACTCTTCATCTACACAATCATTCAATATTTTTTTTATTTGTTCACCTTAGAATTTAAGGATTTAAGGGCTGTGATAAATATCTTCTTCCCACACCATCATGTAATCCTATGAGGTCTAATAGATAGAATCTATATAAATTGATAGTGAGGGGAATAGTATGAGGATGATGCACATACATAATATTATGAAAATAATGATTGGACGTTATTCAAGGGCCTATTGTATCCAAAATTATACTAAACTAAATGAGCAAATGATTAGAAAACATTTGATTAGAGATAAAAATAAATATTCCTATCAAAAATATCAAAAGAGAAAATATTTTGTTTAGTATGCATGGATTTGTCAGACCTTATAAAAAAACCCCATCCCTTCATTTTATGTAAATAGATTAGGTAGATATAGGAAAAGTTAAATATTTATATATTTACTAGGGTCAAAGAGAACTAATTTATATCTAATAAAATAGAAATCTTCTCTCTCTCCACTATACCATCTCATGGAAAAAACGCCTTGTTTTCCTTTAGGAGAGTCCACCATATTAAAGGCACCATGAAAAAACTAAATGGAATCAAGGAGTTTATAGGCAAGATGTATCAAATGGGAAGAATAGTCCACAATATCATTAGGAGAATAGATATTGGCTATGATCAACATGTACCTATCTATGTCAAGAATAGCCCAAACAACATGGTTTGAAGGATGACAACTTCAATGCACAATGTTGGATTTGAACTTAGCTAAAAATAAAGATATTGGTCTACCTTTCCCATTAATCCGCCTATCCCATTCTCTAGGTGGTATGAAAATGTGGCATCAAGCCAAATATTATGTGTAACATAACTTTTAAAAAGACCACTAATATTTTAGCATGGCGAAATGCAAACTAGTGAGTCTTTCTATTTTGATAGGAACTAAGTTTATTTTTACTTGCAAAGATGGAGGATATGTCTCATGTTCCTTATTCTAGTGCAATTGGTAGTATAATGTATGTTATGGTCTACACTAGACTAGACATCACCCAAGTAGTGGGAGTCTTTAGTTTCTATGTGGCTAATCCTAAAACAAAGCACTGGTGTGAAGAGAGTTTTCAGGTACTTGTGGGGCACTACAAGTACTCTATTTTCTACCAGAGTGAGTATTCACAACAGTTGGAAATCCAAGGGTTTGTTGACTCAAATTGAGCTAGAGATGTGGATAGCAGAAGATCTACCCATGGTTATGTCTTTAACCTATTTGGTGATGCAATAAGTTGGATGAGCAAGTGATAGGTTGTGGTCACTTTATCCACTATAGAAGAAAAGTATAAAGTAGCTATGCATGCTTATAAGGAGGCAATTTAGCTTTAGAGATTTTGTTTAGATATTGGGCTAAGAAAGGAAGCAATACAGATTGGATGTGATAGTCAAAGTGCCATCAACTTGGCAAAGAACCCAACTTTTCATGCATAGACAAATCATATAAATGTTTAGTATCATTTTCTTCATGACGTGGTGGAGAATGAAAGGGTGATGATTGAAAAGGTTGACACTTTGGTGAATATTGCAAATGCATTAAAAACCCTATGAGTATAGATAAGTTTAGATGGTGTAGTGAATCTATGGGCCTCAAGGCACTTAGCAGTTAGATGTTGGTGTTCCCCTTATGCTCTTGCAAGGTATTGACAAGTGGGAGAATGCTGGAAAAAGGGTGTCTCAACCTTGCTTTTCTAATATTTGTATTTAATTATTTATTTGTAATTTGACAATTTGTAATTATCACTTAGTTGCCATGGGAGTTACTAAATGCAACTACAATAACTTGTAAAGTATGTAAGAGTTGTTGGATTAAAAGGAGCATGAAAAAGGGTGAGTAAAATGTGGACTTGAATAAGATCTTTAGTTTGCACATGCATATTACCAAAAAGGCATATAATATCACAACTAAAGCACTTTAATTGAAAGAGAAAGTTTATAACTTATCTTTTCTTAATTTAGGCATGGGATTTACATGGAGATTTGGGTGCCACTTTTAGCCCATGTTTTTCTCTCATGATTTTAGAAACTATTGGTGGTTTTTCGTTTTGGCTCTTGCCTATATATTGGTGCATAGTTTGGAGATATATGTTTTGCATAATTTTGTGATGGTTATGTTGCCGAAATTTCTCTAGACTTGTGTTGTGCTGAATGGTTTTGCATATATATTTTTCTTTTCTGAAATTGTTAGATCATGCATGCATGCCTCTTCTCAATGGTTAATGTAGGAAGTGTTTTTGCTATCATCTTCCTTTCAAAAAGTATTATATTATGATTTTTTTAAAAACCTACAACATACATAGTATTTAAGCTAGACTCTTTATGCAATGCTTTGTTACTGACCTTTTTAAAAATAAAAATAAAGAAATATCCAAAAGAACATTAAGAATGAATTTAAGCTTTTCTATTAACCCATAGTCTGTGGGACTGGGCACTCTACTTAAATATTATTTATTTCAATGGTCAGACAATTAATAGCAATTTTACACCTCATCCACAACAAAAAGTGGTAAATATATGTCCTAATTTTATTGGCCAAAATTGACCTTTGACTGTTAAAGTGGACGATGTTTAAAAATAACCATATGTGTGTTGAGGGCCACAAGCTTTGAGGAAATGAGGATCAAGGAAGGCTGAGGGCCACATTGTTGTGCCAGCTGTGTACAGATTTTTTGACCTTGGCCCTTGTTGATGTTTACTCTCGACCAACGAACTGAGTTGATTTCGACCAGTCTAATGAGATTGTTTGTCGATAAATTTGTCAACAGGTTTTCGATCAACCAGTCATTTTACAATGCACTAGTTGGTTAAGCTTTACCAAGAGAATCCATCTAGTCAGTATGCTGCCCTCTAAATCCCTGTGTACGTCCATAACTAGCAATCTGATATGTTTTACCCTCTTCTCGTGCCCATTTCATTTTTTCTTCAACTGGAAGCTCAAAGAATTGTGAGAGGAACCTCCTGCAACAATATAATGAAAAATACACGAAATAACAGAAATAGCAGAAACACAAAGGGCAAGTGCAAGAAGATGGGGGGCCAAAAAGGGGTCTTAAGTGGCCACTTTTTTTCTAAAATTAGGAAATGTTGGCCTTGGATGAGAAATTGAGCATAGTTACACTCAAAATTTAGAGATGCAACCAAACCAATGTTCGTAGTGCTCCGAGTCTACTTTCTAAACTACTAATTTTTTTTTAAAATGGTATATATTAAGGGATTCAAAAGAGGGAGCCACATAAATTGGTGTTGTTTCTGTCAAAAAAACATAACATAACATGTTTTGTGGCTCCCTCAAAAGGTTAACTTTTTTTTGGTATTTTTAAAATCACTTCAGTGATAAATTAGCTAACAACATGTAGTTTATGCCCAATTTTTCTAATAATTTTTTTATGAATATTTGATTTTTTTACTAATTTTCAAAGTGGACACATCCTAAAAAACATAATTTTGGCCATGCTACCCCTATAATTTTGAAAACTAATTGAAAATTATTTTTTTTTAATCTGTGTAGAATGGAGTCTAGTTTCTAAATATGTATTTTTTTTGAAATTTTAATGAATGGTTAATTTACAATGAAAAAAAGACCAAATAGTAGTTTTTGCCCAAAAATGGACACACAAACAAAAGAAATTAAAGATGAAAGGCTTAACATTGTCAAAATGTGAAAAAAATTACATCATTAAATAGCTAAGAGAAGGCCTAACATTACCCAGGTGTTTGATTTGTTTGACCTTGAAACACATGCAAATCTAAGGGTTAGCACAAACAAAATTATGTGAAATCTTATAGAATTTGCAAAAACACGTATGTGGATGTTCAAAAGGCACTCCAAGCCTTTGGGTTGGAAATCCAAAGAAAATCCCAAGCCCAAGTCTTGGGATTCCCAAAGCACAATATAATGCGAGTGCATTATAACGTGCTCGCATTATGTTGTACTTTTTTTTTGTTTTTTTACATGTTTGCCGGTGTTTTCCCAATTCGACACAACGCGAGTGCGTTATAATGCACTCATGTTATGTCTTCCTTTGAATGAGATATGTTCAACTTTCATAAGTATGTTTCATGGATGTTTATATCTATTCTTGTAGGTATGTATGCGCGTACATGTATGCATGCTTGTATGTATGTACATGTATGCATGCTTATATGTATGCATCTTTGTATGTATGTATGTATGTATATATGTTTGTATGTATGTATGTATGTATGTATGTATGTGTTTTGGGTTTAGTGTATATAAGGACCTGAGCCTATATAGTTTTGAGGGTTAAGGGTTGAGGGATTAGGGCTTAAGTAACAGGTAGAGGGTAGAGGGTAGAGATTAGAGGGTTGAAGGTTACAGTTGAGGGTTAATATTCAAGTTGTTGAGTGTATAAAATTAAGTGTGTAAGGTGCAGGGATTAGGGTTTAGGGCTTACAATATGGATTGAGGGTATATAAGGCATAGGGTGACTTGGGTTGAGAGCACATATGGTTTAGGTTTAATTTAAGTATAGGGTTGAGGCACAATATTTGAGGTTTAGGATATAAGGGTGGGGTTAAATATGGTCTAGTGATGAGGGTTTGAGGGTGTAGGCTTTAGGGTTTAAGGTATAGGGTTGATGATTGAGGGATTGGGGCTTAAGTATATTATTGAGGGTATAGGGTTAAGGGTTTAGGGATAGGTTTTAGGGTTTAAGGTTTAAGGGTTAAGGATTGAGGGATAGGGTTCAAGGTTTAGGGGTAAGGGATTAGGGTTTAAGGTATAGTGTCTTGGGTTGAGGGTTTAGGAATAGGGATAGCATTTAGGGTTTAGGGATGAGGGATTAGGGTTGAGCATTGAGGGTTGAGGGATTAAGGTTTAAGGTATAACTTGCTGAGGGTTGAGTGTTTAGGGATAGGGTTGAGGAATTAGGGTTTAGAGTTGAGGGATTAGGGTTTAAGGAATAGTGTGGAGGGTTTAGGATTTAGGGATAGGGTTTAGGGTTGAGGGATTATGGTTTAGGATTGATGGATTAGGGTTTAAGGAATATTGTTGAGGGTTGAGGGTTTAGGAATAGGGTTTAGGGTTGAGGGATTAGGGTTTAGGGTTGATGGATTAGGGTTTAATGTTGAGAGTTGAGGGTTGAGGGTTTAGGGATAGGGTTGGTGGTCAATGGATTAGGGTTAAAGTAGAGTGTTGAGGGTAGAGGGATTAGGGATAGGGTTTAGGGTTGAAGGTTTAATGATTGAGGGTTGAGGCTTTAGGGCTAAGGATTAAGGGATTGGGGTTTAAGATATAGTGTTGAGTGTCGAGGGTTTAGGGATAGGTTTTAGGGTTTAAGTTTTAAGGGTTAAGGGTTGAGGGATAGGGTTTAGGGTTTAGGGATAAGGGATTAGGGTTTAAGGTATAGTGTCAAGGGTTGAGGGTTTAGGAATAGGGATAGTGTTTAGGGTTTAGAGTTGAGGGATTAGGGTTGAGGGTTGAGGGATTAGGGTTTAAGGTATAGTTTCAAGGGTTGAGGGTTTAGTGATAGGGTTTAGGGTTGAGGGTTAGAGTGTCGAGGGTAGAGGGATTAGGGATAGGGTTTAGGGTTGAAGGTTTAAGGATTGAGGGTTGAGGCTTTAGGGATGAGGGTTTAAGGCTTAAGATATAGTGTCGAGTGTTGAGGGTGTAGGGATAGGGTTTAAGTTTTAAGGGTTAAGGGTTGAGGGATAGGGATTAGGGTTTATGGTATAGTGTTGAGGGTTGATGGTTTAGGGATAGGGTTTAGGTTTGAGGGATTAAGGTTTAGGGTTGATGAATTAGGGTTTAACATTGAGAGTTGATGGTTGAGGATTTAGGGTTTAGGGTGTAGGGATAGGGTTGATGGTCAAGGGATTAGGGTTAAAGCAGAGTGTCGAGGGTAGAGGGATTAGGGATAGGGTTGAAGGTTTAAGGATTTAGGGTTGAGGATTTAGGGATGAGGGTTTAAGATATAGTGTTGAGTGTTGAGGGTGTAGATATAGGTTTTAGGGTTCAAGTTTGAAGGTTTAAGGGTTGAGGGATAGTATCGAGCCCATTGAGGGTTTAGGAATAGGGATAGTGTTTAGGGTTTAGGGATGAGGGATTAGGGTTGAGGGTTAATGGATTAGGGTTGAGGGTTGATAGATTAGGGCTTAGGGATAGGGTTTAGGGTTTAGAGTTGAGGGATTAGGGTTTAAGGTATAGTGTTGAGGGTTTAAGGTATAGTGTTGAGGGTTTAGGGATAGGGTTTAGGGTTGAGGGATTAGACTTAAGGGTTGAGGGATTAGGGTTTGACATTGAGGGTTGAGGTTTTAGGGTTGAGGGTTTAGGGATAGGGTTGAGGGTTGAGGGATTAGAGTTAAGGGTTGAGGGATTAGGGTTAGATGTTGAGGGTTGAGATTCGAGGGTCGAGGGTTTAGGGATAGGGTTGAGGGTCGAGGGATTAGGGTTAAAGTAGAGTGTCAAAGGTATAAGGATTATGGATAGGTTTGAAGGGTTTTGGGATAAGGGATTAGGGTTTAAGGTATAGTATCGATCCTATTGAGGTTTAGGATTAGGGATAGTGTTTAGGGTTTAGGGATGATGGATTAGGGTTGAGGGTTGATGGATTAGGGTAGAGGGTTGACAGATTAGGGCTTAGGGATGGGGTTCAGGGTTTAGGGTTGAGGGATTAGGGTTGAAGGTATAGTGTTGAGGGTTTAGGGATAGGGTTTAGGGTTGAGGGATTAGAGTTAAGGGTTGAGGGATTAGGGTTTGACGTTGAGGGTTGAGGGTTAAGGTTTTAGGGTTGAGAGTTTAGGAATAGGGTTGAGGGTCGACAGATTAGAGTTAAGGTTTGAGGCATTAGGGTTTGACGTTGAGGGTTGAGTGTTAAGGTTCGAGGGTTGAGGGTTTAGGGATAGGGTTGAGGGTCAAGGGATTAGGGTTAAAGTAGAGTGTCGAGGGTATAAGGATTAGGGATAGGGTTGGAGGGTTTAGGGATAAGGGATTAGGGTTTAAGGTATACTATCGAGCCCATTGAGGGTTTAGGAATAGGGATAGCATTTAGAGTTTAGGGATGAGGGATTAGAGTTTAGGGTTGAGGGATTAGGGTTGAGGGTTGAGGGATTAGGGTTTAGGGATAAGGTTTAGGGTTTAGGGTTGAAGGATTATGGTTTAAGGTATAGTGTTGAGGGTTTAGGGACAGGGTTTAGGGTTAAGGGATTAGAGTGAAGGTTGAGGGATTAGGATTTGACGTTGAGGTTTCAAGGTTGAGGTTATAGGGTTTAGGGTTTAGGGTTTAGGGATAGGGTTGAGGGTCGAGGGATTAGAGTTAAGGGTTGAGGGATTAGGGTTTGATGTTGAGGGTTAAGTGACGAGGTTTGAGGGTTGAGGGTTTAGGGATAGGGTTGAGGGTCGAGGGTATAAGGATTAGGGATAAGGGATTAGGCTTTAAGGTATAGTATTGAGCCCATTGAGGGTTTAGGAATAGGGATAGCATTTAGGGTTTAGGGATGAGGGATTAGAGTTGAGGGTTGACGGATTAGGGTTGAGGGTTGAGGGATTAGGGTTTAGGGATAAGGTTTAGGGTTTAGGGTTGAGGGATTAGGGTTTAAGGTATAGTGTTGAGGGTTTAGGCATAGGGTTTAGGGTTGAGGGATTAGAGTGAAGGGTTGAGGGATTAGGATTTGACGTTAAGGGTTGAGGGTTGAGGTTTTAGGGTTTAGGGTTTAGGGATAGGATTGAGGGTTGAAGGATTAGAGTTAAGGGTTGAGGTTCGAGGGTTGAGGGTTTAGGGATAGGGTTGAGGGTCGAGGGATTAGGGTTAAAGTAGAGTGTCGAGGGTATAAGGAGTAGGGATAGGGTTGGAGGGTTTACGGATAAGGGATTAGGGTTTAAGGTATAGTATCAATCTCGTTGAGGGTTTAGGAATAGGGATAGCTAGCTTTAGGGTTTAAGATTAAGTGAGACCTAGATGGCTAAGGATGGATGGAGAGGTAGACAAGGAGCGACTAAGAGACATAGAGAGGGGAGAGGTAGAGAGGTGAGGGGGAGAGATAAGTGAGATATGGAACATGAGCTAATGGAACTAGAGGTGAGATATTGTAAAGGTACTATTGAAGGTGAGATAGGCACAAATATTTATGGATCAATCTATAGCAGGACAAAATGCAAGCATTATAATAGAAATGGTAAAAAAGTGTTGGACCCCGTGATCCATGTCCACATGCTCTATTTTCATGATGATTATGCACGTGTTCCAACAAAAAAGAAATGCTTTCATGTTGTTAGGAAGTTCACATGCACATTTTACACATTCTACCACCTTTGTATGATCTTTCCACCACCTTTTCTTCTTTGCCAACTTGAGAAGGAGGAAATAACATAGTTTTCACACCAAATTTGATATATATCTATTCAAATTTCAATTTTTGTAGTGTTGCAATGTTAATTGTCATTCAATTTTAGGAATTTAGCATTATAGATTGGTTAATAGTATTGTTGTTACTAATTATATTTGAGTGTTATTAAATTTAACATTGAAAAGGAAGCAAGTGATGAAAAACTCAAATTATTGAGGAGTTTGATGCAAGAAGAAAAAAACACTACATAATTGGGTACTCTCTCCATTTGAATCTCCATTTTTTAGGTATGTCAAGTCTTTACATGCATGTTCTTTACATTTTCTTTAATTCTATTTGAATTGCTTTATCATACATGTTTAAAATAGACACATTCCCAATCAAGAAAGCAGCCTACAATCTCACATGATGCCATGTATATTTTCTATACTTGGGCTCTTTAATAATTATGTGTAATAAATAGACCTTAACATACCATGATGTCAAACTATACAAGAATAAATCCTTACAACATAATAAAAATAGAAACCCACTATTATCTTGTCATATTAACAAGTTAAAATACAAATGAATAAGTGTCAAGATCATACAAGTATGCACATGACATGATGATTTGTATGCACATATATTGGGCTAGGACATTCCTTATGTACCTATTCATGATGATTTGTACATGCACATGAAACAACAATATTTCAACATTTCGTAATTGTCCTTTGTTAGCACATGATGGTGGTTACCTTGATCGACTATATACCATTCAATACACTAAATTACAGAGATTAGTCTAATGATTTTTATGACAATCCTAGGTATGTGATGCAAAGGTAGGGTTCAACTCAATCCAAAGGGATCATACCAATAGTTTCTTCAAATTTCATAAGCTTTCCTCTCAAGTAATCTCCCTATGCAAAGGCACAAAGAGGGTCTTCAATACTTCAAGACCTAACAAGGCTACTCGAGGTCTTCTTATCCCTCAGGAACTTAGACACAACCATTCTAAACCCTTACTCAAGTCTACACTCTTCAATTGTTGTCTATTCCTTCACAAGCCACCCAAATCCTAGTATCCCTAGTACCAACAAAACACGTTCTCAATTCCAAATCCTACTAGCCCTAGTAACAACAAACATGTCAAATTGGGTCTGCCTCAACCTTTTCAAGCATGAAGTCCCATGTACTCTTCACTTGTAGCATCAATAGGTGACTCTCCTTTGACCTTATCCTCGTTTAGGACTGAAGTAAACTTTGTACCATAATACTTTGTATGGTTGCAATAACATTATGCAATAATGCTTTGTATGGCTGCAATAATTTGCTTTGTATGCTTTGTACCTATTTTGGTTGAGTGACATTTACTCTTTTAAATGATGATTGTATGTACATTTACTATGAAGGGTCGAATGACATATATTTTAGTTATTTGTATGGATTCATTTCTTAGGAACTAATATTGGTCTCTTTATCATGCTACAGACAAATTCTTCATCATGCTGAGGAAACGATCAAGAATTAAACCAATACAGGAAGAGATAGGAGATAAGAATGCAAAGAAAGCAGTGGCTATGAGGGAACTTTGTGAGAAGAGGAAATTGGACACGATAAATGAAGACATGCCAATTGAAGAGGAACCACAACCATTATATGCTATGAGAGATTTGAATACCATAGTTGGAGACACGTCCTCTACCACAAGTCAACATGTACAGACAATATCTACTGCATCTCAAGTTGAGAGTACATCATCACTCACATGTGATGAAGGAGGTACAGCATCATTCCCACCTCAACCTCAAGGTATGTCATCTATTCCATCTTCGATTGAAGGTATGCCATCTAGTCCATCTCATTTAAATATTGATGAAATTCCTAATGTTGAGGTGAATTTACCTAACTTAACACCACCTAGAATTTTGCATAGAAAGCCAAAGTATTTGATTGATATTGATGAGAATATTTTGTAGCCAATGGAAGGTAAGATTCCAAAACGCACTTGTAGAAGATATGCTCATAAGATTTGGAGATTGTTCTTTGAAAAGTTAAATGAGACTGCAAGATGTCAACTATTCATTGAAATGATGCGAAGTATAAAGTATAGGTCCATGATGAAGATTCTTGGGTTGAGAACATCAGAGGATTCAAATGAAAAATCTATTGTCAAGAATCTAATGAGTGCGTATGAGAGTGTGGGTAACACCTCACGCACAAAAGATAGTAATGCAACACGGCGTGTGATTACATCAACCATAGTAAGTAGTCAAATGAGGAAAGTTCATCTCATCATAAAGATGAGTCAAGAATTGAGAATTAATAGGAAAAATTTATCAAGAGTCGTTGGAAGACGCCAAAGAATTGAGGACACTAATGCCAATGAATTATGGGCATTCTCGGGGAGACTACCACAAAAAGATAAACCAATTGTTGAAGCATTAAGATCACTAATTGAAGACTTTTGGAAGAATTACACAAGGGTATCTCCAAATCAAAGGGATGTGGTAAGAAGGAGAATCGGTAGTCGAAACTGTGAGCTACATCCAAAGCATTTTTTGGATGAGACTCAAACATAGTTTTATGGTAAATTTCTAGACAAGTATCCTCAAATTAAAATTTGTCAAAGATATTTTGAGATGCTAAAACCTTTCTATGTCAAGATAAATCACACATGCACTACTTGTTGTTGTAGATTAAATATTGAATTTTCTAACCATTTTGATGTTTATAGGTCTATATGTTTAGATTTGCATACTAACAATGTTTTGCAGGGTTGTGCCATGCATGCCCCACCAACATCTTTAAGAGACTTCATATCAAGAATTTTATGTGAAAGAGAGGAAGGTCAAATATTCTACAAGAAATTATGCTTGGATGGCACATATCATCATTGCGGTGGCTTGCAACATTTGCCAATATGTGAACATATGGAAAGAACACATGCAGTTGGAAACAAACTAGTAGAGTTCGGCAAGTATAAAATAGTGGCATACAATACAAAATATGGTAAAGAAGCAAAGAGGTGTGAATTGGTTATTGAAAAGATTCCAGTGTATCAGTTTATGCCTGATGTAGAGGACCTAGGACAATTTGACAAGCCCTTCTTTGAACATTCAAGAACCTAACTCATGGATCAACACGAAAACATGGGAACAAAAGTTAGTTTCTTAGAAACCATCATGTAAAGGCTTGTTTGGCATTCCATAGGACACATCTAGACCATTGGCTAAGGCTTGACAAGCTTGGACTTGGTACTTCCTTCATTAAGTCACTAAACTCCTTATAGCCCTCCAAATGGGAACAGTCAGCAATAACTTTTGATTGAGACTTTGAATCCACAAGACCAAACCAATTTTAGATACCCTTTTTGGAGACCTTTGACATATTCAGAAATGGGTATATGTTGTTTTGGAAAGAATGCCCCGAATAATGACTGTTCCTAGTAGCCTAGAGCCCCAATTAGCCCAAATTTACAAAGAGACCCCACTCAAATCAACTCACAGGACTTTCTTAACTATTGGAGCACTTAATACTCATGGAAAGACCAAGGATTTTGTTGGTTTTGGACACCTACAGTCAATTGTACCTTCGATATGCATATGTGGTTCCTTAAATGGCTTAATACATGAGGATATTAAGCCCTCCTCAACAAGATTATGTATCTACCAACTCCCCCTTCTTTGCAAACACTCCAATCAATTGAAATGTTAAGGAACACATCCATCCCACTGGTCTTGTGGCACTGAGAGATGGTGGGATGGTTAAAATTCCATTATTTTGGCAAAACCCTAGGTTAGGGTTTAACAAGACAGTTTTTAGAAAAAATATTATACATCCCTTCTACAAAGATGTCAACACACCAAACTAAATTCAAATGATAGATAATTTCATGACCTAACCAATCAAATCATGAGGAGATGAAAACAGTTATGTACCTGTGCAGAGTACGGCCTAAAGCAGCGTTTGAACTCAAAAAATGAAGGTTTCCAGCGATCAGTCCAAGAAGAATAGATGTAACTCACTCCCTAATCAATTTCAAGGCCTCAAAATAGATTCAAATAGAATTTAATTCATCATTCTACCCATTCCAAATGTTTGGAGGTCATGACACTTCCGTACTTGAAGATGGTACGGACTGTTCTAACATAAATGCCGAAAAAATGTAGAGAATAGCAGAGAACTTGATTTCTATTGCTTGAAACTTCTTCAACACACCTGCCACTGATCCATGAGGGGTGTCTTAACAATTTTACATCTTCCTTCATCAGTTTGGGGTCGATTGGCAATAGGAAACCACTCTCAAACTGTCCAAAACTGTCAATTAACATTGTGTTTACAACATGTATTAGGGGCAGATTAGTGTAGACAAAACTACTGCCCAAAACCCTCTAGGATCATATGATATGCCATAATTGGCCTTCCTATAACAAAGACAACATGTCTCTCCATTTTGACACTCATGGAGGATCTACCAATTTGGACTTGATTACCTACACCAACTACTTAGCATTAAGGCCGTACAAAATGACTTCAATACAATTTCAAATGGTCATAAGACCTTATTACATTCTTCAAATGGTCTTCAAGACCTTATTGACATTCAAAGTAAAACTTGGAATAGGCCTCTTGGGCCATTGGTGCCATGGGTGCTCCTACACCATGCTCCCGGGGTGAGAAAAGAACTCAAGTCCCTTGAGGAAGTAGATCAACAACTATGTTCCCATGCTTCAAGATGTCTTCTTCACTCATCCAAGTGGCATCTTTAGCAGGTAGGCCACTCCATTTGACAAGATGCTTCTTGTAAGTTTTCCTTCTAATCTTCTTCAAGACCTTGGTGTCTAAGATGCATTCCAATTTCAAGGGTTGATTAAGTGGAAGACCCTTAACCCATTCCTCATTTCTTGCTACTGTCACATCTGCCACTGAATCTGCATCATTACCACCCCTGTAAGGAAACAAATCTGAGACATTAAAGATAGGAGATATGGCCAAGTCTTGAGGAAGCTCAATCTCATAGGCATTAGACCCAAATTTGTGCACAATCTAGAAAGGACCTATCTTCTTCATGAGGAGTTTGGTTGGATGCCCCTTTGGAAGTCTTTCCTTCTTCAAATGTGCCATGACCAAATCCCCAACCTTGTATTGCACATCTCTCCTTCTCTCATTGGCTTTCTCCTTGTACTTCTCATTATTCTTTTGAAGAATTTCTCTTACATTATCATGGATGTTCTTCATGGCTAATGCAAAGTCTTCACCTTGAGCACTCTTCCTCTCCAATCCATGTAGATCCCTCAATTAAAGAATTCCTCTTGGGTGAACACCATAGACAATCTCAAACGGACTCCTTCCTATGCTTCTATTGGTGGAGTCATTGTAAGCAAAGTCAGCTTGAGGGATGATCATATCCCATGCCTCTCCATGCTTCTTTGTAAGACATCTGAGAAGATTCCCCAAGGACCTATTCACTACCTTAGTTTGGCCATCAGTCTGAGGGTGATAGGCTAAAGTGAAGGACAATTGAGTGCCCAACTTCTTCCACAAAGTATGCCAAAATTGGCCCACAAACTTTGGATCCTTGTCAGTTACAATGTTAAGAGGCAAACCATGGATTCTAACAATTTCTTTGAAGAACAAACTAGCAATGTGTGAAGCATCATTAGTGCATTTACATGGCAAGAAATGAGCCATCTTACTTAATCTATCCACCACAACAAATATGCTATCAAAACCTCTTTGAGTCCTAGGAAGACCCAAGACAAAATCCATACTGATACTCTCCCATGGCCTATTAGGAATAGGAAGTGGCTGATATAGACTAGCATTAGATGAAGTACCTTTTGCCCTTTGACAAATACTACAACTCTCAACAAATTTTCTGATCTCTAATTGCATTTTAGGCCAAAAATAAAATCTTTTCACCTGATCCAATATCATATCCAGCCCAAAGTGACCTCCTAGTCCACCACAATGCTTTTCCTTTATGATGTTCTCCCTCATGGAACACCTAGGAACACATAATTGGTTGCTTTGAACAACAACCCCTGCTGCAACAAAAACTCTGAAAAATCAGAATGATATGCATCCAAAAATTGAGAGCAAACTTCATATACCTCCTTGAAATCCTCATCATCCTTGTACATATGTTTGAGGGAATCAATTCCCACACTTTACAACTGAATTTCTTGAACCATGCACACCCTTCTACTCAATGCATCTACAACTTTATTGGCCTACCCCTTCTAGTGTTTGATTGAAAATGTGTATGCTCGGAGTTGTTCAATCCATTTCATATGCCTATGACTAAGCTTCTCCTATGAATTCAGAAAACTAAGTGCATGGTTGTCAGTATAAACAATAAACTCCTTAGGCAAAAGATAGTGCCTCCATTTTTTCAAAGCTTGCACCATGGCATACAACTCCAAGTCATAAGTGAATACTTTCTCTTAGCATCATTTAGTTTCTCACTTAAAAAGGTAACTGGTCTGCCCTCCTAACTCAAGACATCCCCTATAGCAAGGTTACTAGCATCACATTCCACCACAAACAACTTATTAAAATCAAGCAAAATAAGAATGGGTTGTTGTGCTACCTTTTGTTTCAGAATTTCAAAAGAATCATTAGCTTCCTTTGTCCAAGAAAATTTACATTTCTGCCCCCCTTTAATGGTATCCAAAATAGGTGCACAAATATGACTAAAACTAAAACCCCTTATAAACTTCCTATAGAATGTTACCAAACCATGAAAACTTTTTACATCACCTGTTGTTTTAGGTGTTGGCCATGACAAAATAGCCTCTACCTTTGCTGGATCCATCTTCAAATTACCTTGGGAGATGACAAAACCAAGATAGTTGATTTCTTCCTTCATAAAGACACTCTTCTCCATGTTAGTCATCAATTTCTCATCATGTAACTTCTTCAAAACTTGATCCAAGTGTTGCAAATGTTCTTCCTTGGTCCTGCTGAAAACAAGAATGTCATCAAGGTACACCACAACAAATTTGCCAATGAAATCTTGCAACACCTCATTCATAAGGTGCATAAAATTACTTGGAGCATTGGATAGACCAAAAGGCATCACCAACCACTCATAAAGACCCTCATTTGTTTTGAAGGATGTCTTCCATTCATCCCCTTGCTTTATCCTAATTTGATGATACCCACTCTTAAGATCAATCTTGGAAAAGTATCTAGCCCCTCCCAAACAGTCCATTAGGTCCTCAATCCTTGGCATAGGGAACCTATATCTTATAGTAATCTTATTAATGGCCCTAGAATCCGTACACAACCTCCATTTACCATCCTTTTTAGGGGCTAGGACTGTTGGGACAGCACATGGGCTAAGACTCTTTCTCACCAAACCCTTATCCAATAATTCTTGCACTTGCTTGGCAATCTCTTCATTTTGAGGTGTCATCTTGTAGGCTACTTTGTTTGGAAAAGTAGACCCTGGTATGAAGTTAATCTAATGGCTTATGTCCCTAAGAGGTGGCAATTCATTAGGCATCTCTTCTACCATGATACCCTTATACTTCTATAACAATTGCTGCACCTCCTTGGGAACTTCTTCCTCACTAGGACCATGCAAATTAGGACTATTTTTAGGCTTCAAAATTAGAGCATACCCTTGGGTTCCTTCCTCTTTAAGGGTGTTAAGAAACTCTTTACCACTCACCAACATGACACTTGACCCTACATTCTTCTCCACACTTTCATTCTGCAAAGGATCCATTTTATACTTCCTACCATTCTTGGTTATGACAAAAGAGTTTGACTTCCCATCATGTTGGGCTTGAACATCATATTGCTATGTGTTGGGTGAATATTTTGTCGTTAACTCGCTAACGGCAAAATGGGTATATCAGCCACAGCTATGATGAGACAAAGTCTCTCCTCTCAGCAAGGGGAGGTTCCCTCTAATTACTTAACTTTTGTAAATCAAACACTTATCAAATTTATGTACACTAAAAACTATGTTTGTGGTGGTTCCATCTCATCTCATTCTCTTTTTTCAGAATAGATGTTTATATTTCTAACTCTTGATATAAAACTCATAAATTATCACAATATCACAGAAACACAAAGTTTTTTGTTACCTCACTCACTACTTGTAATCGGAACTATTTGAAGTAGAATGCAGCCCAAAGTCTTCACTCTTCTTCAATATGATAAAAGTAATTCAAATATAACAACTTGCAGCACAAAGTCCCCAAACTGTTGTATTCTCACAAACATGAACATATAACCCACAACCGATTTGATAACACAAAGTTTATCAGAATCAAATTAAGAGTGCTCTTCAATCACTTGAAACAAACTCCACACTTCAATTATTATCAAATAAGATTATGATAGCAAGACATAAGAACAAAACTATCACAACACAAATAATCCCAAGACAAAGATTGGAATTGAACTTGCTTTCTTGTATTGATAAATATTTGAATATTGATTTTCAAATAAGCACAAAGTCTTGATTTGCTTTTCAATTCACCAGAGTTTTCTTGCCATAGACAAAAGATAGATACTTACAAAAGAGGTCCCCTTTATTTATAGGGAAAGACCTTGAGAAAATCTAGGAAATCTACAACTACTTTGACTTATTCAAAAATAGGAGTCCTTATTGACTTGGGACTTCCTATATTTTTACATGTAATTACATATTGAAAATGTACATGTAAAAATGTCCAAAATTGTTTTGAAAGTACATGTGAAAATCAGAAAATAAACTAAGGAAAAAAACTAGCTGCTTCAATTTGTGTCACCATTTTTTCTCACGTGGTGATCATACATAGTGAAGGTCGCCTGCATTTCAATGCTATCTGGGTTGAATGTGTTTTTGAAGATCATCCTGGCCCTCACTATGGCGTCCCTTACTGTAGTGATTGACTTGGCATGATTGGTTAACCTGGTTTTCAGATTGTCCAAGGTTAACTGGTTGTCCAAGAGGTTGTCCATAGAAGTTATTGAAAACACTTTATCTTCAAATTCTTTTTGGAACATGTCTTCAAATTCCTTGACCATTTCTTCTGTTGACAGGAATTGGTTATCTTGCGATACCAAGTTACAAGGCAGTTCCTCCAACTTATGCAAAAGGTTGACATCATTTTCTTCGCTGATCTCTTTTGTAGCCTCAAGATCCTTGATCAAATTCCTTAGCATATTGCTCCTGTACATCAGAGCTTCCTTTGTTTCAGTGTATGAATCCCTGTTAGAAATGGCGCCAATGGATATCAAGGTACTTATTTTCAGCTTCCTCATTTCCACCCACTTATCATGAGTATCCTTTGTGCGCTCAATATCTTGAGAGATGGCATCAATGAGCTCATTGAGTTCTGCCCTTACTTTCCTCATCTTATCCGTTTTCTCAAATACCTCCGTGAGAAAAGAGATTCCCTGGGCTCACATCCTATCTAAGTACTCTTCAAGTACTTTTCCTCTGAGGTGAGTCTTTTCTGCCTTCAGAATGACAGGGTCTTCTACAGAAACGGCCTCTGGAGTAACTGCTTCTGAATTTAAAGTGATCTTTCTTACCACTGCAGTCAGCTGTTCTACCTTTGCCTTATAGTAATCTTTCATTTCTTTTTCCCTGTCAAACTTCTGGATCAGGATATCCATGGCTGACTGCATATCATTTTTAGCGCTCTCATGGGTGATTTTGCCCAATTCAACCCTAGAAATTGAGTAGTCATTCATATCAAAATTTTCAACAGTTGCATCCTGTGGGGGTTTTGCTATCTCCAAAATTTTATGCCCCTTATCTTCAAGTACCCTTGAAAGGATCTTTGGTTTCTTCGGAGCCTTAGGTTTTGCAGGTACCAGCTTAGTGAAATCAAAATCATCTGGAGAGATGACTTGCTTTTTTCTCTTTGGCGTGTAAGCTGACAACCAAGGTGGAAGCAGAGAAGTATTCACATTGGAGTCCATTCCTACCACTGGTGTCCCTGGAATTGTGCTTGTACTGGTGGTAGAAACAATAGGCGGGGTGTTGGTAAAAACCGCACATGTTACATTGGCACTTGAAACTTGTTCAGTATTCATCACAAAATGATCAAACATAGACGTGTCTCCAATATCAAAAGATGAAGAAGACAAACTAGGAATTGAATCAGAAGAACGGAGAACATTTTCAAAAGTGCTGTGGGGATTATGGAAGATTATTTTAGGAGGAGAGGGGGATTCAGAGGAAGGAATGTTAATAGGGGAAGCAGGCACAGGGGGTGCAACAGGTGTATTGTCCTGTGGAGACAAAGCCTCTTCATCTTGTTGATCTAAATTCCTGTCTTCAACCTCCATCTCTTCTGTAGCTGGCTCTTCAGTTGCCGGATCTTCAGTCGCTGGCTCTTCGACTTCAATTTCTTTTGGTTCAGGTTCCTCCTCAACAACTTTTGCTTTCTTCGTCACAAATCTGATTTTAGGTTTATATGTTTTAGAGGATGATGGAGCATCACTCTTATTCTTCATTCTGTTTTCAACCTTCTTACCAGTCTGCTCTTGAACTTCAGTTTCTGAACCAGTGAGGAATCCCTTCAGCGTAATTCCTTTATCTTCCAGCCACTTATTGGTGTTAGCCAATATGGGCTCAAATCTCTTCCTTAGTGAAGTCAACTCCTTTTGAGACCATTGGATTGGAGGTAGAGGAGTACTAGCTATCTATTCTGCTTCATACTTGGCATCAACCAATTCATCATCATCCACAAGGTCTTCTGGAATATCAGCAAGTCCCAGATATTCAATTTGTTCTAGAGACAGCTTGCTATAGTCCAGTTTCCTGATGTCTTCCTCTGTTCTCAAATCTATCCAGACATCTTCCACCATGGGTTCGTGAAACTGTGTTTTCCTCTTGATTTTATCCTTCACACCCCGGTAGTCGAATTTTGGCCTCCTCTTGAATTGCTTCATGGTGACCAACTACATTTCCGTTTCCATAGCCCTTGCCTTTGCGGCAGTCAACACTGAATATCTGCCGATCTCTACTGGAAATCTGAAGCCAGGCTTCTTGAGTTCCATTTGCTTGTTATGCATGACAATCATTTGCCTGCACAACTCCATCAAGACCAGTCTATCTGAAGGAAACCTCGGAAGCATATAAGGGTAGCCTTGGAAAAAGCCAACCCTCAAGTAGGAGAAAGATGGAAATTGCAAAAAATACAACCAAAACCATTAACCACTGTCCATGCCTCGTCTGAAATTCTTCTCTGTTCTAGCTGGGGATCAAAAAGACACAAGAATACAGCAAAGAACGCATCATTCACTCTCCTAAAATGGTGAATGGAACCTTTCAGTGTTAGCTAAGAATAATACTGATATACTGGGACTATTCTCCTATCCCCTTCTGATGATAATCCTGGAAAAATCCTCATGGAGGCTGCAATGTATACCAGGTAGGAAGTCATGAAGAACTTGGAGGTAGTGGATACCTTCGTCAGCTGATCATGCAAAGCGTTACTGATTTGCTCTCCCCAGAAAATAACCTGCTTGCCTTGGAGTATGACCTTAATGAAAGGATACATCCATTCATGAAATTGTGAAGAGGAGGACAAACCTCTTATCCTGCTGAGGAGGGTAATTAAGTCACTGACTTCTTCCACAAAATCACTTCGAGGAAAACTGCGTGGCCACCTTGACAAACTTGACCTTGCAGTCTTCAACCATTTGTTATTGATCACTTTCTTTGCTTTTTCTGGATTCTTGTCATATTCCTTTTGAGCTTCAACAAAGTCAAGCTTTAATACCTCTGTCGCAGGAGGACACATGAACACCTTGTCAATGAACTCAGGGTCCAACCTGATTATTACATTACCACTGGCGTCTTCCACAGCTCTAATATCTTTGTTATAAAAATGGGCACACTGAAGAACAAATTCTGTGTTGTGAGCCGCCACCAGGAAGGAGGATACCAGATGAATATTACTTTCCACTATCTTCCTCATCATGGCACTGGAGTTGCTTGACTTGGTTCTCTCTACAAACTCAGCCATATCAACATGGCCAATCTCCGTATCTCTAATGTCTTCAACATTAGAATGGACTGAGGTGATTGGGAAAACACCTTGATATTTGTATTTCATTGCTTTGGCCTTCTTCGGAGACAAGTCAGTCATTTGGATGAACTTTCACTGAGAAGAAGTCTGACGTTGAACGGAGCTCCGCAAGAGAAACTGCAAGAGAAATCATGATCATGCAATCAGGGAAAATATGGGCAATCTGGGAAAATTGCATGTTGACGATCACGACCATGGGAATGCGCTTGAAAAAGGGCTATAGTGTGAGCTGGCCAAGAATCAGAGGAGAAGCGGGCTCGGGAAAACGAAATTGGAAATTTTCCAATGTTAGGAAATTTTGAGACATTTTTTGCACGGGCAGCAAAATTCGCCACCCTTGCATATGAGGGTTTTGCATTATTTGCATCAGCAGTGAATTTTGCCACCTTTGCATGTTAGGAAGGGGTGAAATGGTATAAGCGGCAAAATTTGCCGTTGATGCAAGAAACAAGGAAACAGGGGTTTATGTCGGAGCGGCAAAATTTTCCGATGCTGCATTTGATAAAATTTGCAAGTTTATATATCGGCGGCGAATTTTTCCATCATTACATGGGCTAGTTGAAGACTGATAACATTTGTTTGAGCGGCAAAAAATGCCGACGTTGCATCGAAAGGAATGGTAGAAGTTATAGCGGTGAAATTTGCCGCTATTGCATTAGACGATATTTGCAGGTTTGAAGTGTGAAAATCAGGAGATTCGCCGACTAGACAGGGCAAGGGTCACATGATCTCCAAGTAGGCTCGGTGAAATCCGCCGATATTACAACAATGGCATAAATCGAGGGTTGGGGAGCCCAGGTCAATAGAACCCCTAGGGTTTTCAGGGTAAAACCTAGGATAGTCTGGTATGAGAACATTAAAAAAAATGACAAAACGAAAACACGAACAGAAAACTAAACAAAACTTAAAACTGAAATGAAAATCTACGAAAAGCAAAAACAAAAACCTAAACGACATACACCTTATTCCGTGAGAGAGGAAAATGGAAAATAAAAGCACATACCCGTCTAGAACTGGAAACCCTACGTGCAATCTTAAATGCGAGATCCGTCGCCAATCGAGAGTATTTGATCAAGCGGGCGTTGAGAACGTTGGTGAATCGCTCAAAAGATTTTGGAATAGGGAATGACGAGCAACAATGGGAGTAATGACGCTTTTAAAAGGTTAAAATTAGAGTTTAAACACCTGGCACGAGTGGCCATTAATGGCACTCGACATCAGAATCCTGAAGATCCCGTTCGGGCGGCGGTTTCAGCCGCTACGACATTTAAATCGACCAATATGCAAAGTCGGCGAAAATGGCCGTCATTACATGTTAGTGAAACTCCGATGAAAGACATATGCGATGGCGGTGAATTTAACCACTCTCGCACGTTTGAATTTAGAACGATGTAATAGCGGCAAAATTTGCCGTCATTACATCAAAACAAAACAAGCTTAAAAATATGTAGGAGTGGCAAATTTTGCCGCTATTACATATCAAGAGTCAAAAATTTACAGACTTAAAAATGACTAAAATTAACATCTTAACCAATTTATGACTTGAATTTTCTTCGCAAATATTGAGAAATTAGTTCAAGGAAATGTCGCAAACGAGTTTCAAAATGTCAACTGACCTCGCACGAGAACGAGAAAATCTTTTCTCGATTTGTGATCTTAGAGTGTAGATTCACGAAACGGACAAGTTTTGTGGGGTTGTCTACAAAAACGAGCGTAGCTGATTTTGAGAACAATAGCTGGCTCTAACTGGGGAACTTCCTTCAATCGAACTTTGAAACGATTGAGGGGAGTAGAATCCAGTCTCTAAGTGCCTTCATCCATGCCATTGGGCTATAGAGTCAAGCTAAAAAGAAAAAGACACAAAAGACTAAACGAAAATTTAAAAATAAAACACAAAACTATACAAATGTACAATTTAACTTATCTGAAACTTCAAGGATTGAAGTGCTTCAGATGCTGTCCACTGTGAGGCAACAAGAATGGTGTTCCATCCTGATACTCCAGCAAGAAACTATTTTCACCACAGAACTGATGAATGGTGAATGGACCTCTCCACAAGGAATCAAATTTTCCATGCATTCCTTTTGGTTCTCTCCTCTTGTCCCACAACAAGACTTGATCTCCAACCTGAAACTCACGAGCCTTTGCCTTCTTGTCAAAGAGTCTCTTTACTTGATTTTGGTGCTCAGCAATACGGTCCACCACAACAGTGCGCTGCTCTTCAAGTTCAGTCAAATACATGATCCTTTTATCAATAGAACTATCAAAAGTTCTATCTTCCAACGCTTTTACCAACTTCAATGCTGGCAACTCCAAAGTAATTGGTATCTCTGCATTCAGACCATATAGAAGCTGAAATGGCAACATGCCTATCACTCTTTTGGGTGTAATTCTATCTTCCCATAAAGCATCAAACAATGCCTTATGCCAAGTTGTCTGATTCTCATCTACCAGTTTCCTGATGATAGTGACCAGATTCTTATTGCTTGATTTTGCCTGACCATTCCCTTGCAGATAATAGTCTGAAGAATGGGAAAGGGTGATCCCATGCTCATAGCAAAACTCAGTAATCTCCCAAGAGGAAAAACATGTAGCATTGTCTGCGATGATTTTGTTTGGAACTCCAAACCTGGAAATAATGTTCTCTTTGAGAAAACTGCATACCACCTTTGAAGTAGCGTGTTTGACTAGAATAGCTTCCACCCATTTGGTAAAATAGTCTGTTGCAGTGAGAACATAGGTATGTCCTGCACTTGATGATGGATTCACTGCGCCAATGAAGTCAATACCCCATTGTTGAAAAGGCTCCTCAATCACCACTGGTTTTAGAGGTAAGGCTGCCAATTTTGGTTTCCCAACAAACTATTGGCATAACTCACACATGCGTACCCAATTGTATGCATCTTGGAATAATGTAGGCCAATAGTATCGAGCTCGCAGAATCTTGTGAGCCGTTACAGGTGCTGAAAAATGTCCACCACAAGCCAAATTGTGGAAAGACTCCAAAAGTCTACCTTGTTGCGCTTTATCCACGCAACGAAGAAATACACCGTCAAGACTTCTCTTGTACAAACCATTGTCCCAAAGAATGTAGTTCACAGCTTTTAACTTGACAATTCTCCTTTCCTTATAAGACAAGTGAGAAGGGCACTCACCATAGGTAAGGAAATGAGCGATATTGGAATACCACTCGTCAGTTGTAGTAACAAAAAGGACAGTTGGCGTGTCCACAACTTCTTCTTCTTCGTCCCCTGTCTCTTTTGGAACGTTGTCTGCGATCAATTGACACAAACCTTTACCCCGCACAAGCTTGGTAGGCTTGATATCCAGATCGAATTCTTGGATCTTAGCGATCCAATTACCTCTCTTTGTTCCGAACTCTTGTTGAGTTAGGATGGATTTGACTGTTGTATCAGGTACCATGACAACAATGTGTGAGTTTAGAATATAGAACCTGAAATGCTTAACCGCTTTGACTACAGCATAGGCATGCTTCTCCATATTCGAATACTTCAATTCATGAGCTTTTAGAGGACAACTCATAAATGATATGGGGGATTCAACACCTTCTTCATTCTGCTGAACCAGAATAGTTGAAAGTGTGTGTTCTGAAGCGTAGCTATAGACTACAAAATCCTTAGTGTAATCGGGACAAATAAGAACTGGAGCACGAGCAATAGCTCTCTTGATATCTTCAAACGCTTCCTTACCTTCCACGGTCCAACAGAAAGCGGCCTTACCCTTCATCATATTAACAATGTGACAGGTTTTTTCTGCAAAATCAGGAATGAACCTTCGCAGAAAATTCACCTTTCCGAAGAAAGAATGAATAGCAGTCTTACTTGCTGGCAGAGTGAGACTTTGAATAGATTTAACCCTCTCTGGGTCAATCTTAGTACCTTCCCGGGATACAATGTGTCTGAGAAGCTTGCCTTCCGTCACCCCAAAAACTGACTTCTTGGGATTGAGTGAAATACCATTTTGCTGACAGCGTTCTAGCACTTGTCGCAAATGATGTGCATGATCATGACAGTTTTTGGAGAACACAGTCAGATCATCGAGATATACCACAATAAACTTACCCATTTCATCTCTGAAGGCAAGATCCATTGCTCTCTGAAATGTTGCGCCAGCATTGATCAGACCGAAAGGCATTCTGCGATATGCAAATGTGCCCTATGGTGTGGTGAAGGCAGTTTTGAACTGATCAGCTTCGTTTACCTCCACTTGGTTATACCCTAAAAAACCATCTAACATAGATAGCATTTCTGAACCTGTCACTGTTTGCAATACTTGGTCCATGATGGGCAAAGGGTAGTTATCTTTCAAGGAAGACTGGTTGAGGTTTCTGAAGTCAACACAGATACGGATTTCTCCGTTCTTCTTCCTTACAGGTACTATGTTTGAAACCCATGTGGAATGATGAATTGGAAAAATAATCCTTGCATTCAGCATCTTCTGAATTTCAGAAAGAATCGTACCTGATATCTTTGGATTGTATTGCCTCTGCTTCTGTTTGTAAGGCAATGATCCAGCTTTGAGGGGAATTTCGTGTCGAACCTCCTTAGGCCTGAAAGACTTCAGATCATCATAGGAGTAAGCCAAAACATCAATGTAATGGCGGAGGAGGGTAATGAATTTGAATCTTTCATCAGCAGTACAACATTTTCTGATGTTGACCATCTTAGGATCTGTTTCTGTACCCAAATTGACCTGCTCAAATTCCATGGAAGAACTCAAATCCTGCTGTTGTTGCTGCTGCTTGATATACCTATCATGTTTATCAAAGAGTCTCTCAAGGGAAACCAAACCTTTTGGGATTTTATTTCCTTTCAACTGTAGAAATTCTTTGCCAGTCTGCGATTCTACCTCAGAAACATATTCACGAGGTGGTGATTCACTTCCTTCAAAGTAAAGCTCGTCAAAACTATCCATCTTTTCTAGGAAAGCAATGATTTGATTATCGCCATTGAACACCTGCCAATGATCAGTGTTATCAGGTACACTTGGTCTGAAGACCAGCTCAATAGTGTACTTGCTTCCTTTGAAATCCTTGTGAGGCACCATGAGAGTGGCAGAAACAGCCAATGAATCTGCACGATCATTGAACTCTCTTGGCACAGCTGAAATATTGAAAGCATCGAAATCTTCAATGCAATCCCATACGCGATTGCGATAGTGTCTCAATCTTTCATTTTTTGTTTGGTACAAATTTCTTACTTGACAAACTACCAATTCGGCGTCCCCTTGAGCATGCAGGATCTTAACACCTCTGGCACGCGCCGCTTCCAATCCAAGCAACAAGGACTCGTATTCGGCGGTGTTATTGGTATTGTCAAACTATAGCTTATATGAAAAAGGTAAAATATCACCTTGTGGTGATATCAAGACCACTCTGGCTCCAGAACCGGTAGAAGAACAACTGCCATCAAATTCTAAAATCCAGACTCCATCAGAATTTGATTTCTTAGACTTCCTCTGGTCAGAAGATTCCTCTTCATCGGTGAGGGAAGAATCTGGAATTGCTATACCCTTACCTGAACTTTCGTCTGAAAACTCTTCTGAGTCTCCATCTGACATACCAGAGCTATCACCCGATGTAGCCTCATCTGATGAATCGGAACAATCTTCAGTAGATAGAAAATAGTTACCCATTCCTGAGGACTCAAACAAAATTTGAGCTTTGGGGTTTGATGTTTGAGTAACAATATATTTCCCCTCCTTCTTAGGAAGCAGTTTCTGCATGACACCTTTAACAGGTATCCTAGCTTCAGACAAATCCATGTTCAACTCTCCACCCACATCCTTGCAAAAATTACGTCCAAGGAGGATGCCGTATGAAGCTGGAACATCAGCTACTAAGACTGTCATCTTGATTCTCTTATCCGGAAAAGCTGCAAATGCAAATTGGGCGTCCTTGATTTGACCCAAAAGTGGAACTTGCTTATTCTCCATAGAGAAACACCTCCCAAAAGTTTTGGTTAAGGTGAGACCAAGGGCATCTACCACCTTAGCAGGCATAACGTTGTCTGAGGCTCCAGAATCTATTACGCAATTGCTCAACTTGTGACCATTCACTAGTAGGGAAACATAGAAGGGTTCAATTTTTCCAGAAACCACAGGAGGAGTAGTAACAAGATTGTTTTGGGTAGGTTTACTTTTGGAGGAGTCATGAGTAGCTTTAGGAAACTCTTGTCCTACAGGGACAGCCTTGTTTTTGACATATTTGGCTAATCTATCAAATTGTTCAGGATTAGCCTGTAAATATTCAACTTCAGACATTTGTATCTTAGTTCTCCTAGCATGGTCTATTATATCGAACTGCTGAAAAGAATTAGATACGGAGGAAGAAAAACCATCATTTTGATTTTTAGTAGTGATAGCACTAGTCTGAGGAGTAGAAGTGGAAGGTACAAATTCATTAGAGGCACTTACTTGTTTATTGACCACTGGGTCTTTTGACTGGAAAGGTAGTGGAGTCCCCCGTTTAGCGATTGAAATCGCCAGTTGAGATTCTTCCCTGGCTTTCCCTTTATCAACTTGAAGAGCTGACTGATTTTGAGACCTAGTGAAAATAGCATATGCTCCTTCACTCACTTCTCCTTTTTCAGCTTCGTCCTGGTAGTTCAGAAAGCTGATGGCAGAGTCGCCAGTTATCTCTTCTTCTCCTTCTGTGAAGAGATTAGCACCATTTTCATATTCCAACTCGGGTTGGAAAGAGAGTTCATTTTCCCCTTCATAGTATCTAATAGCAGAGTTGACCGGCGCTGCTTCAATAGCAAGCTTCCCCTGTGTAGGAGGAAGATGGTTTTGCTGTCCTTGATTCCTAGTAGCATTGCCTTGATACGAATTATTTGGAAATGTCCTCCTTGGTATATCACGGTAAGAAGGAGGTGCAGATATACCTTGGGACATTTGTCCTTTGAGAGCTAGCAATTCATTTGCTAGCTTTTGCACCATGGGATCTGTGGTGCTTGTGGAAGCATTCTCGGCGAAAGAGGAACTTTTATTTCTATTAGTGTCCCTTCTTATCTTACCCGCGAGGATAAGATCATCTTATACCTCAGTTGCCAGAATCTGAGCCGCAGCAAGATCAGTAGGAGCAACTCGCCTCAATAAGAAACTCACCTCCGGAAGCTGTGTATTGATAAAGAAACATTTGAGATTTTCCGCCGTGGGCTCAGCAACGGTGGGAATCCTGTTTCTCAATTTGTTGAACTTAGCGATGAAATCTCGCATTGGTTCATGAGGTTCCTTTTTCATCTGTGTCAGCTGCGCCAACAATGCATGAGCATCTTCCGCAGGTTTGAACCTAGCTTCGAACTTGGTTTTGAGAGTAGCCCAATTTGTTATGGTCTGGGCTTGGAGGTGATAGAACCAATCTGCGGCAGCGCCTTGTAGTGTTTCTACAAAGAGTCGTACAGCCACGTCTTCATGCTCGACACCTATCACACCGCAAGCTATACAGAAAGCTGCAATATACTCATCAGGATGAACTTTTCTGTCACCATAGAATTTGGGGAAATTCTTTCTTGAACCACGAGGTAGTTCATGTAATGGTGGGGTCAAATTTAGAGGACCAAAGGTATTACCCCAAGGACCTTGGGCTGCCATGACGCGCTGATTGAAAGGTGGTATAACAAATCTTGGTGGCGTATGAACAACCAAAACTCTGTTAGCACTGGCAATAGAAACTTCACCTGGTATTGGGGACCTGGTGTTTGTAGGGGGAAAACTCCTGGTGCGCTGAAGACGAGGCCGTGGAGTTAAGAATCCAAAATTATTCGACTGCATCAACTCAAATGCAGGATCAACAATACCCTGAGCCCTCTTACTTCTGGTGTACCGGGAATCTGCCAGACTATATTATACTAAACACAATATTGCAAGAAAACGGAAAAGAACTGAAAATGCTTCAACTCGAAGCGTGAGGCTTCAAGTTGCACGTTCTTCCCCAGTAGAGTCGCCAAAAAACTGTTGGGTGAATATTTTGTCGTTAACTCGCTAACGGCAAAATGGGTATATCAGCCACAGCTATGATGAGACAAAGTCTCTCCTCTCAGCAAGGGGAGGTTCCCTCTAATTACTTAACTTTTGTAAATCAAACACTTATCAAATTTATGTACACTAAAACTATGTTTGTGGTGGTTCCATCTCATCTCATTCTCTTTTTTCAGAATAGATGTTTATATTTCTAACTCTTGATATAAAACTTATAAATTATCACAATATCACAGAAACACAAAGTTTTCTGTTACCTCACTCACTACTTGTAACCGAAACTATTTGAAGTAGAATGCAGCCCAAAGTCTTCACTCTTCTTCAATATGATAAAAGTAATTCAAATATAACAACTTGCAGCACAAAGTCCCCAAACTGTTGTATTCTCACAAACATGAACATATAACCCACAACCGATTTGATAACACAAAGTTTATCAGAATCAAATTAAGAGCGCTCTTCAATCACTTGAAACAAACTCCACACCTCAATTATTATCAAATAAGAATATGATAGCAAGACATAAGAACAAAACTATCACAACACAAATAATCCCAAGACAAAGATTGGAATTGAACTTGCTTTCTTGTATTGATAAATATTTGAATATTGATTTTCAAATAAGCACAAAGTCTTGATTTGCTTTTCAATTCGCCAGAGTTTTCTTGCCATAGACAAAAGATAGATATTTACAAAAGAGGTCCCCTTTATTTATAGGGAAAGACCTTGAGAAAATCTAGGAAATCTACAACTACTTTGACTTATTCAAAAATAGGAGTCCTTATTGACTTGGGACTTCCTATATTTTTACATGTAATTACATATTGAAAATGTACATGTAAAAATGTCCAAAATTGTTTTGAAAGTACATGTGAAAATTAGAAAATAAACTAAGGGAAAAAACCAGCTGCTTCAATTTGTGTCACCACTTTTTCTCACGTGGTGATCATACATAGTGAAGGTCGCCTGCATTTCAATGCTATCTGGGTTGAATGTGTTTTTGAAGATCATCCTGGCCCTCACTATGGCGTCCCTTACTGTAGTGATTGACTTGGCATGATTGGTTAACCTGGTTTTCAGATTGTCCAAGGTTAACTGGTTGTCCAAGAGGTTGTCCACAGAAGTTATTGAAAACACTTTATCTTCAAATTCTTTTTGGAACATGTCTTCAAATTCCTTGACCATTTCTTCTGCTGACAGGAATTGGTTATCTTGCGATACCAAGTTACAAGGCAGTTCCTCCAACTTATGCAAAAGGTTGACATCATTTTCTTCGCTGATCTCTTTTGCAGCCTCAAGATCCTTGATCAAATTCCTTAGCATACTGCTCCTGTACATCAGAGCTTCCTTTGTTTCAGTGTATGAATCCCTGTTAGAAATGGCGCCAATGGATATCAAGGTACTTATTTTCAGCTTCCTCATTTCCAACCACTTATCATGAGTATCCTCTGTGCGCTCAATATCTTGAGAGATGGCATCAATGAGATCATTGAGTTCTGCCCTTACTTTCCTCATCTTATCTGTTTTCTCAAATACCTCTGTGAGCAAAGAGATTCCCTAGGCTGGCATCCTATCTAAGTACTCTTCAAGTACTTTTCCTCTGAGGTGAGTCTTTTCTGCCTTCAGAATGACAGGGTCTTCTACAGAAACGGCCTCTGGAGTAAATGCTTCTGAATTCAAAGTGATCTTTCTTACCACTGCAGTCAGCTGTTCTGCCTTTGCCTTATAGTAATCTTTCATTTCTTTTTCCCTGTCGAACTTTTGGATCAGGATATCCATGGCTGACTGCATATCATTTTTAGCGCTCTCATGGGTGATTTTGCCCAATTCAACCCTAGAAATTGAGTAGTCATTCATATCAAAATTTTCAACAGTTGCATCCTGTGGGGGTTTTGCTATCTCCAAAATTTTATGCCCCTTATCTTCAAGTACCCTTGAAAGGATCTTTGGTTTCTTCGGAGCCTTAGGTTTTGCAGGTACCAGCTTAGTGAAATCAAAATCATCTGGAGAGATGACTTGCTTTTTTCTCTTTGGCGTGTAAGCTGACAACCAAGGTGGAAGCAGAGAAGTATTCACATTGGAGTCCATTCCTACCACTGGTGTCCCTGGAATTGTGCTTGTACTGGTGGTAGAAACAATAGGCGGGGTGTTGGTAAAAATCGCACATGTTACATTGGCACTTGAAACTTGTTCAGTATTCATCACAAAATGATCAAACATAGACGTGTCTCCAATATCAAAAGATGAAGAAGACAAACTAGGAATTGAATCAGAAGAACGGAGAACATTTTCAAAAGTGTTGTGGGGATTATGGAAGATTATTTTAGGAGGAGAGGGGGATTCAGAGGAAGGAATGTTAATAGGGGAAGGAGGCACAGGGGGTGCAACAGGTGTATTGTCCTGTAGAGACAAAGCCTCTTCATCTTGTTGATCTAAATTCCTGTCTTCAACCTCCATCTCTTCTGTAGCTGGCTCTTCAGTTGCCGGATCTTCAGTCGCTGGCTCTTCGACTTCCATTTCTTTTGGTTCAGGTTCCTCCTCAACAACTTTTGCTTTCTTCGTCACAAATCTGATTTTAGGTTTATGTGTTTTAGAGGATGATGGAGCATCACTCTTATTCTTCATTCTGTTTTCAACCTTCTTACCAGTCTGCTCTTGAACTTTAGTTTCTGAACCAGTGAGGAATTCCTTCAGCGTAATTCCTTTATCTTCTAGCCACTTATTGGTGTTAGCCAATATGGGCTCAAATCTCTTCCTTAGTGAAGTCAACTCCTTTTGAGACCATTGGATTGGAGGTAGAGGAGTACTAGCTATCTGTTCTGCTTCATACTTGGCATCAACCAATTCGTCATCATCCACAAGGTCTTCTGGAATATCAGCAAGTCCCAGATATTCAATTTGTTCTAGAGACAGCCTGCTATAGTCCAGTTTCCTGATGTCTTCCTCTGTCCTCAAATCTATCCAGACATCTTCCACCATGGGTTCGTGAAACTGTGTTTTCCTCTTGATTTTATCCTTCACACCCCAGTAGTCAAATTTTGGCCTCCTCTTGAATTGCTTCATGGTGACCAACTGCATTTCCGTTTCCATAGCCCTTGCCTTTGCGGCAGTCAACACTGAATATCTGCCGATCTCTACTAGAAACTTGAAGCCAGGCTTCTTGAGTTCCATTTGCTTGTTATGCACGACAATCATTTGCCTGCACAACTCCATCAAGACCAGTCTATCTGAAGGAAACCTCGGAAGCATATAAGGGTAGCCTTGGAAAAAGCCAACCCTCAAGTAGGAGAAAGATGGAAATTGCAAAAACATACAACCAAAACCATTAACCACTGTCCATGCCTCGTCTGAAATTCTTCTCTGTTCCAGCTGGGGATCAAAAAGACACAAGAATACAGCAAAGAACGCATCATTCACTCTCCTGAAATGGTGAATGGAACCTTTCAGTGTTAGCTGAGAATAATACTGATATACTGGGACTATTCAGCTATCCCCTTCTGATGATAATCCTGGAAAAATCCTCATGGAGGCTGCAATGTATACCAGGTAGGAAGTCATGAAGAACTTGGAGGTAGTGGATACCTTCGTTAGCTGATCATGGAAAGTGTTACTGATTTGCTCTCCCCAGAAAATAACCTGCTTGCCTTGGAGTATGACCTTAATGAAAGGATACATCCATTCATGAAATTGTGAAGAGGAGGACAAACCTCTTATCCTGCTGAGGAGGGTAATTAAGTCACCGACTTCTTCCACAAAATCACTTCGAGGAAAACTGCGTGGCCACCTTGACAAACTTGACCTTGCAGTCTTCAATCATTTGTTATTGATCACTTTCTTTGCTTTTTCTGGATTCTTGTCATATTCCTTTTGAGCTTCAACAAAGTCAAGCTTTTATACCTCTATCGCAGGAGGACACATGAACACCTTGTCAATGAACTCAGGGTCCAACCTGATTATTACATTACCACTGGTGTCTACCACAGCTCTAATATCTTTGTTATAAAAATGGGCACACTGAAGAACAAATTCTGTATTGTGAGCCGCCACCGGGAAGGAGGATACCAGATGAATATTACTTTCCACTATCTTCCTCATCATGTCACTGGGGTTGCTTGACTTGGTTCTCTCTACAAACTCAGCCATATCAACATGGCCAATCTCCGTATCTCTAATGTCTTCAACATTAGAATGGACTGAGGTGATTGGGAAAACACCTTGATATTTGTATTTCATTGCTTTGGCCTTCTTCGGAGACAAGTCAGTCATTTGGATGAACTTTCACTGAGAAGAAGTCTGACGTTGAACAGAGCTCCGCAAGAGAAACTGCAACAGAAATCATGATCATGCAATCAGGGAAAATATGGGCAATCTGGGAAAATTGCATGTTGATGATCACGACCATGGGAATGCGCTTGAAAAAGGGCTATAGTGCGAGCTGGCCAAGAATCAGAGGAGAAGCGGACTCAGGAAAATGAAATTGGAAATTTTCCAGTGTTAGGAAAATTTGAGACATTTTTTGCACGGGCGGCAAAATTCGCCGCCCTTGCATATGAGGGTTTTGCATTATTTGCATCGGCGGTGAATTTTGCCGCCTTTGCATGTTAGGAAGGGGTGAAATGGTATAAGCGGCAAAATTTACCGTCGATGCAGGAAACAAGGAAACAGGGGTTTATGTCGGAGCGGCAAAATTTGCCGATGCTGCATTTGATAAAATTTGCAAGTTTATATATCGGCGGCAAATTTTGCCATCATTACATGGGCTAGTTGAAGACCGATAACATTTGTTTGAGCGGCAAAAAATGCCGACGTTGCATCGAAAGGAATGGTAGAAGTTATAGCGGTGAAATTTGCCGTTGTTGCATTAGATGATATTTACAGGTTTGAAGTGTGAAAATTGGGAGATTCGCCGACTAGACAGGGCAAGGGTCACATGATCTCCAAGTAGGCTCAGCGAAATCCGCCGATATTACAACAATGGCATAAATCGAGGGTTGGGGAGCCCGGGTCAATAGAACCCCTAGGGTTTTCAAGGTAAAACCTAGGGCAGTCTGGTATGAGAACATAAAAAAAAAATGACAAAACGAAAACACGAACAGAAAACTAAACGAAACTTAAAACTAAAACGAAAATCTACGAAAAGCAAAAACAAAAACCTAAACGACATACACCTTAATCCGTGAGAGAGGAAAATGGAAAATAAAAGCACATACCCGTCTAGAACTGGAAACCCTACGTGCAATCTTAAACGCGAGATCCGTCGCCAATCGAGAGTATTTGATCAAGCGGGCGTTGAGAACGTTAGTGAATCGCTCAAAAGATTTTGGTATAGGGAATGACGAGCAACAATGGGAGTAATGACGCTTTTAAAAGGTTAAAATTGGAGTTTAAACGCCTGGCACGAGTGGCCATTAATGGCACTCAACATCAGAATCCCGAAGATCCCGTTCGGGCGGCGGTTTCGGCCGCTACGACATTTAAATCAACCAATATGCAAAGTCAGCGAAAATGGCCATCATTACATGTTAGTGAAACTCCGATGAAAGACATATGCGATGGTGGTGAATTTAACTGCTCTCGCACGTTTGAACTTAGAACGATGTAATAGCGGCAAAATTTGCCGTCATTACATCAAAACAAAACAAGCTTAAAAATATGTAGGAGCGGCAAATTTTTCCGCTATTACATATCAAGAGTCAAAAATTTATAGACTTAAAAACGACTAAAATTAACATCTTAACCAATTTACGACTTGAATTTTCTTCGCAAATATTGAGAAATTAGTTCAAGGAAATGTCGCAAACGAGTTTCAAAATGTCAACTGACCTTGCACAAGAACGAGAAAATCTTTTCTCAATTTGCGATCTTAGAGTGTAGATTCACGAAACGGACAAGTTTCGTGGGGTTGTCTACAAAAACGAGCGTAGCTGATTTTGAGAACAACACTATGGATGTCCTAACAACAAATGACAAGCATCCATGGGGATGATATCACACAAAATCTTGTCCTTATATTTCCCTATCTCAAACTCTACCCAAGTTTGTTCATCTACCAAAACTTGTTGCCCCTTATTCAACCATGAAACTTTATAAGGACTAACATGAGAAGTCTTTTCAATTTCAACTTGTCTACCATCTCAATGGAAGCTAAATTTTTAGTTGAACCTGAATCAACAATTACCTTGCAAATCTTACCATAGGCCTTGCATGTTGTCTTGAACAATGTCTTCCTCTGAGGGGGTTCTTGTGGTTGAGGTACCTTCAACATGGTTCTCCTCATCATCAAGTTTTCTCCATCATGGACTGGGGCTGCACTTCCAATTAGAGAGTTAACACTTTAGCAATCTTCCTCTTGGATCAACTAGTTCCTTCTCTCTCCACCATGAGAGCTTGAAGCTTATTTCTTAGGGTATTTGAAGGCTGGGTGTCCCACTTGGTTGCAATTGTAGCACCTCCCTGTGAAGACATTAGGACCTCTCCCTGGTCCACCATATCTACCCCTTCCATTGGGCCTCCTTCCACTAAAGCCTCCTCTTGAACTTGATTCTCCACTTTGTTCTTGGGAACTGGATTCCCCTTGACTTCTTTGGGACTGATTTCTGCCTCCAAAACTACCCCTACCTCTGAAATTTCTACCTCCTCTTCCTCATTTTTTTTGATCTCCTTTCCTCTTCAACTTTTCTTCTGCCCTTAGTGCCATTTGAAAGCATTTATCCACTTTTTCATCCTCCACATGTCCACAATGAAGAGATAACTTGTGAAACTCCTCGGTGTAAGTGGCCACATCCAAATCTCTTTGTTTGAGATTTTGCATCTTTTTGTAGATCTGCACCTCATAGTCTGATGGAAGGAATTGGGATTTGATCCTCTCCAACATTCTACTCCATGAAGAGATCATACTCTTCCCACTCTTCACCTTCTCACCTTGGGTGTAATTCCACCATGTAAGGGTAGCACCCTTGAGTTTAATTTTTGCAAACTTCACCCTCTTGTTCTCAGGAACTTCTTTGTACTCAAAATAATTATTCAAGCCCTCAATCCACTCCATAAGCTCCTCAGCATCTATCTTCCCACTAAACATTGTAATCTCCATCTGAGCCTCTGAAGAATCTTTGCTAATTGCTTTGATGGCTTCAAGAAAATGTTTCTGATCTGCAGGTATCTCTGCCTACCCTTGGGGTTCTTCCTCTTCTTCCCCTTCTTCTTCTCCATCAAACTCCTCATCTAATCTCTTTCCAATCCTCAATGCTTTTAGTTCTGGCTTGAGTGCATCCTTGACTCCCACTTTGATCATCTCTTCCATTTCTTGAAACTTCTTGGCCACCTCAGTGGTCATCCCCTTTGGAGGCATGATGCTAGCCTCTCCTGCACTCTCTTCTGCTGACATAGACAAGGGATTTTCTCTAAACCAAAAATAGAAAATTGTATGGCTCCGATACCACTATGATGTAGAGGACCTAGGACAATTTGACAAGACCTTCTTTGAATATTCAAGAACCTAACTCATGGATCAACATGAAAAAGTGGGAACAACAATTAGTTTCCTTGAAACCATCATGTAAAGGCTTGTTTGGCATTCCATAGGACACATCCAAACCATTAGCTAAGGCTTGACAAGCTTGGACTTGGTACTTCCTTCATTAAGTCACTAAACTCCTTGTAGCCCTCCAAATGGGAACAGTCAACAATAACTTTTGATTGAGACTTTGACTCCACAAGACTAAACCAATTTTAGATACCCTTTTTGGAGACCTTTGAAATATTCAGAAATGGGTATATGTTGTTTTGGAAAGAGTGCCCCGAATAATGATTGTCCCTAGTAGCCTAGAGCCCCAATTAGCCCAAATTTACAAAGAGACCCCCTCAAATCAACTCACAGGACTTTCTTAACTATTAGAGCACTTAATACTCATGGAAAGACCAAGGATTTTGTAGGTTTTGGACACCTACAGTCAACTATACCTTCGAAATGCATATGTGGTTCCTCAAATGGCTTAATACATGAGGATATTAAGCCCTCCTCAACAAGATTATGTATCTACCAACTCCCTCTTCTCTGCAAACAATCCAATCAACTGAAATGTGAAGGAACACATCCATCCCACTAGTCTTGTGGCACTGAGAGATAGTGGGATGGTTAAAATTCCATTATTTTGGCAAAACCCTAGGTTAGGGTTTAACAAGATAGTTTTTACAAAAACCCTTATACCTCCCTTCTACAGAGATGTCAACACACCAAACCAAATTCAAATTCCATGCCCTAACCAATCAGATCATGAGGATATGAAAATAGTTTTGTACCTATGCAGAGTACGGCCTGGAGCAGTGTTTGAGCCTGGAGCAGCGTTTGAACTCAGAAAATGAAGGTTTCCAGCGATCAGTCTAAGAAAAATAGATGTAACTCACTCCCTAATCAATGTCAAGGCCTCAAACTAGATTCAAATGGAATTTAATTCATCATTCTACCCATTCCAAATGTTTGGAGGTCATGACACTTCCGTACTTGAAGATGGTACGAACTGTTCTAACAGAAATGTAGAAATAATGCAGAGAACTTGATTTCTATTACTTGAAACTTCTTCAACACACCTGCCACGGATCCATGAGGGGTGTCTTAACAAGTTTACATCTTCCTCCATCAGTTTGGGGTCGATTGGCAATAGGAAACCACCCTCAAACTATCCAAAACTGTCAATTAACATTGTGTTTACAACATGTATTAGGGGTAGATTATAGTATAGACAAAACTACTGACCCGAACCCCTCTAGGATGATATGCTATGCCATAATTGGCCTTCTTATAACAAAGACAACATGTCTCTCAATTTTGAAACTCATGGAGGATCCACCAATTTGGACTTGACTGCCTACACCAACTACTTGGCATCAAGGCCTTACAAAATGACTTCAATACAATTTCAAATGGTCATAAGACCTTATTACATTCTTCAAATGGTCTTCAAGATCTTATTGACATTCAAACTAAAACTTGGAATAGGCCTCTTGGCCCATTGGTGCCATGGGTGCTCCTGCACCAATGCCTATATTTTGTGACAGCATAGTGTATGAGTATGCAAGACATGCCCATAGAGATCGATGGTTAGACTTGCAATTCAAGTTATGCAAGGACGCATTTCTGGTTGGTAGCATTTTTTTAGTAGTCAACTTTGGAGAGAACTACAGTCTACAGCCACAGTGTGAAGTACAATCACAATATTACAACTCCACACAGGTTTCTATATTTGTGCACATCGCATTCATTCATGCAAATGATAGAATAGAGGATGACAGAAAGATCATAAGGGAGTATAATTTCTATATCAGTGAGTCTGACCATGAAGCAATACTTGACACAATAAAGAGTAGAGCAGACTCGGATGGTTCATTGGATTAATTTGTAAGTATTCACATTGATTTTGTAAAGTCATGTTACATTGAATTGTAAGTATGCACATTAATTTGTAAGGTTTGTCTTTTTTTATTTGCTGCTACATTTTTACACATATACATATTTTTACATCATCATGTTATACTTCATGGGGTTAGACCTAAGTGATGGATGAAGTTGATCCTGAGAATAATGTATAAAATCTAGGTAATGTATAAAATATAGGTGTCTCTAGGTGTCTTGGTTTCTAACTAGATAATAGGTGTCTCTAATTGTCTCTTTCACCTAAACATGCCAAGACAGTCCAAGCTACATTGTACCGACGATATCCCTGAAGAGTCCAAAGTGCAAAAAGGCAGCAATCTTTGACGAGATGTTACTCAAAAACTATATCACTTAGAAAAATTTTGTCTAAGGAAACACGATCACATAGAGTCCCTCTATAATAACCTCTCTCTCAGTTTTTTATATCTCTGAGGCATTTTCCCATGGTGAAAGGTTTTCTACTGCCCCAAAAATTGTAAAAAGGAGGTAGTGTAAAGTTGAAAAGGAGTGTAACTTTCATCCTGCTCCTGATGCAACCAAACTAAATGTTCCAACGCGTCCGTATGGGTACATTTACACTAAGTATGGTCTTATTTTTCACCCAAACATGTCAAAACAGTCTGAGCTACATTGTACCGACGATATCCCTGAAGAGTCCAAAGTGCAAAAAGGTAGCAATCTTTGACGAAACGTTACTTAAAAACCATGTCACTTAGAAACATTTTGTATGAGGTAATGCAATCATGTAGGGATCCTCTACAATAACCTCTCTCATTTTTTTATATCTTTGAGGCATTTGCCCGTGGTGAAAGGTTTTCTGCTGCCCCAAAAATCGTCAAAAGGAGGTAGTGTAAAGTTGCAAAGGAGTGTAACTTTCGTCCTACTCCTGATTGACCAAACTAACTGTTCCAACGCATCTAGATGGGTACATTTACGCTAGGCATGGTTCTATTTTTCACCCAAACATATCGAAACAGTCTGAGCTACATTGTACCGATGATATCCCTGAAGAGTCTAAAGTGCAAAAAGGTAGCAATCTTTGACGAGATGTTAATCAGAAAATGTATCACTTAGAAACATTCCATCTAAGGCAACGTGATCACATCGAGTCCCTCTACAATAACCTCTCTTAGTTTTTTATATCTCTGAGGTGTTTGCCTATGGTGAAAGGTTTTTGCTTCCCCAAAAATCATCAGAAGGAGGTAGTGTAAAGTTGCAAAGGGGTGTAACTTTCATCCTACTCCTGATGCGACCAAACTGACTGTTCCAACGCGTCTAGATGGGTACATTTACACTAGGCATGGTCCTATTTTTCACCCAAATATGTCGAAACAGTCTGAGCTACATTGTACCGACGATATCCCTAAAGAGTCCAAAATGCAAAAAGGCAACAATCTTTGACGAGATGTTACTTGAAAACCGTGTCACTTAGAAACATTCCATCTAAGGAAACGTGATCACATAGAATCCCTCTACAATAACCTATCTCAGTTTTTTATATCTCTAAGGCGTTTGTCTGTGGTGAAAGGTTTTTTTGTTGCCCCAAAAATCGTCAGAAGGAGGTAGTGTAAAGTTGCAAAGGGGTGTAACTTTCTTCCTGCTCCTGATGCAACCAAACTGACTATTTCAACGCATCCAGATGGGTACATTTACACTAGGTATGGTTCTTTTTTTCACCCAAACATGTCGAAACAGTCTGAACTACATTGTACTGGCAATATCCCTGAAGAGTCCAAAGTGCAAAAAGGCAGCAATCTTTGACGAGATGTTACTCAAAAAATGTGTCACTTAGAAACATTTCATCTAAGATAACACGATTAGGTAGGGTTCCTCTACAATAACCTCTCTCAGTTTTTTATATCTCTAAGGCGTTTGCCCGTGGTGAAAGTTTTTCTACTGCCCCAAAAATCATCAGAAGGAGATAGTGTAAAGTTGCAAAGGGGTGTAACTTTCATCCAGCTCCTAATGAAACCAAACTGATTATTCCAACACATCTAGATGGGTACATTTATACTAAACATGGTCCTATTTTTCACCCAAACATGCCGAAACAGTCCGAGCTACATTGTACCGACGATATCCCTGAAGAGTTTAAAGTGCAAAAAGACAGCAATCTTTGATGAGATGTTACTCGAAAACTATGTCACTTAGAAACATTCTATCTGAGGTAACACGATCATGTAGAGTCCCTCTACAATAACCTCTCTCAATTTTTTATATCTTTGAGCTGTTTGCTCGTGGTGAAAGGTTTTCTGCTGCCCCAAAAATCATCAAAAGGAGGTAGTGCAAAGTTGCAAAGGGGTGTAACTTTCGTCCTACTCCTAATGCGACCAAACTGACTATTCCAACACATCTGGATGGGTACATTTACACTAGGCATGGTCCTATTTTTCACCCAAACATGTCGAAACAGTCTGAGCTACATTGTACCAGCGATATCCCTGAAGAGTCTAAAGTGCAAAAAGGTAGCAATCTTTGATGAGCTGTTACTCAGAAACTGTGTCACTTAGATACATTCCGTCTAAGGTAACGCGATCACGTAGGGTCCCTCTACAATAACCTCTCTCATTTTTTTATATCTCTGAGACATTTGCCCATGGTGAAAGGTTTTCTGCTGCCCCAAAAATCGTCAGAAGGAGGCAGTGTAAAGTTGCAAAGGGGTGTAACTTTCGTCCTGCTCCTGATGCGACAAATTGACAGTTCCAACGCATCGGGATGGGTACATTTTGGCTAGGCATGGTCCTATTTTGCACCTAAACATGCCGAAATAGTCCGAGCGACATTGTACCGATGATATCCCTAAAGAGTCTAAAGTACAAAAAAACAGCAATCTTTGACGAGTTGTTACTCGAAAACTATGTCACTTAGATACATTCTGACTAAGGAAATGTGATCATGTAGGGTCCCTCTACAATAACCTCTCTTAGTTTTTATATCTCTGAGGTGTTTGCCTATGGTGAAAGGTTTTCTGCTGCCCCAAAAATCGTCAGAAGGAGGCAGTGTAAAGTTACAAAGGGGTGTAACTTTTGTTCTTCTCCTTGTGTGGCCAAACTGACAATTCCAACGCATTTGTATGGGTATGTTTAGGCTAGGCATGGTCCTATTTTGTACCCAAAACATGCTGAAACAATCCAAGCTACAATGTACCGGCAATATCCCTGAAGAGTCCAAAGTGCAAAAAGGCAGCAATCTTTGACGAGCTGTTACTCAAAAATCGTGTCACTTAGATACATTCTGTCTAAGGTAACATGATCACGAAGGTCCCTCTATAATAATGTCTCTCAGTTTTTTATATCTCTAAGGCGTTTGCCCATGGTGAAAGGTTTTCTACTGCCCCAAAAATAATCAAAAGGAGGCAATGTAAAGTTGCAAAGGGGTGTAACTTTTGTTCTTCTCCTCGTGCGGCCAAACTAACAATTCCAATGCATCTGGATGGGTATGTTTAGGTTAGGCATGGTCCTGTTTCACACCCAAACATGCCAAAACAGTCTGAGCTACAAACACTAACTAGTCTTCAATCTTCAAACACTACAAATACCATGATATCTTGCATAAAGTTGTCTTTTAGCCTTTTATAAAGGCATGCCCATCAAATTCAACCGCATAGTGATGATTGTTTGTATTCCAAATTCCTTTTAAATACTGACCTTCCAATCCTTTTTCCTACCCTCATATCAATTAAATATGACCTTCGATTATGATATGGCGCTTGAACTTATGAGAGTTTACCAGAGATGTTGGTTGAGTTAGATTGAAGGGCTGGTGAACTAATGACTTAAAGACCCTTTAGTAAGTTGATTTAAGTGATAGTAACTTCTGATTATAAGTCAATATTAAATTAAAACAAAAGTGCACTTTACACACGACAGGTAATTGAGGGTTTTAAAGTCTTAAGAAAAGTAGATTATTTTTAGGGTTTAATGCCCAATATGCAAACCCTAACTATCAATAAGATTATGATTATGAAAACTTTTGTCTTCTCTAACTTCTTATTGCATGAACGAAACCACATCCACCATGAATATGAACCTTGCATCATATCAACCTTCCAAGATAGACCTTATCATGAAAACCATATTCACAACAAAACCTTGCATGAACAAAACCACATCCACCATGAACATGAACCTTGCATCATATGAACCATGTTTGTCTTGTGCAGCATCAACATGAATTGAGAGACCTTATCATGAAAACCATATTCACAACATCATGCACCTCATGACCATCACCTACCTTGAATCACTAAATCACCTTATCAACATCATGGCATCAACCTTGACATCAATGACAAACAATCTTGACCCTTTGACTTCAATGACAACCTTGAACCTTAATTGTTGATGACTTATGGAAGCCTATAGCCCCAATGTTATGTTGCATACTAAAATTAGGTAGGACTCAATGTAATCTCATAACCTCGCCTTATATGCAAGAGGAATTGTATTTAATAACCACAATGGTCATCAGGTGCTCATAGGCATATGATTTTGACTATCTTATTCAAAACAATATACTCTTTGCATCCCAATATGGTATAATAACAAGAAATTAAGAAACATTTTCAATATAGCAACTCATAAAGAATATGGATCAGCATGCTCATTTTAATATTTTTAATTGAGCAACTCATAAAGAATATGAATATTTTCTATTCAACATGATGATTCATTTTTATTTTAAATACAACTTTTATCTTTTAGTTCCAGAATGAGGTTTAGGTGATACTTCAATATCAATAGCTAGCTTATTGGAACAACAAACATCCTATGTAATACATTTGGACTTTAAATATTTGAAGTAACCATCTACAAATATCCATTCAAACGTGGATTTATAATCCAAATATGGATGCCATCAATAAAAATATTTTTATTAACCAAATATCCATATAGGCATACATTAATATTTGTCAATATAAGTATAACATATATACAAAATAGCCATATAGGCATACAATGTCTCCTATATGCAATACAAAATATATATCCACAAATGCCATATAGGCATACAACAAAGGACCCCAATAAGTATTCATTCCCCTCTGTTCGGTGAAGGGAATAGATCACGAGCAGCCTTTGATCTTTGGGAGGATGGAGACATGTATGAGGGTGGTCTACTACGAACCCGGGGGTTGCTCCTCCTATTTAGTTCTTCATGGACCTATAGCTATTACAATAAAAAGTATAGACATTAATATATAGAAATTACATGTGATAAAAAATGAAACATTTAACAAAATAATCACTTACCACTACCATATAATCTGCCTCCTCATTTGTCTTAGTAGTAAAATTAGGCTATGGTGATGTCATGTCCTATAGAAACCATCCAGATAGAAATTAAACATAAAATCAATAATCATTTAATTTTTCAAAAATAAACAACTATAACAATGAATGTAAATTGAAATTTACTAATCTGCCTCATACCCCCATTAATGGCATGGAGCTATGAATCGCAGTGGACACACCATGCTCCATTGCACTATAAACTTCGGGAGGTGTCTCCGCAGCTTGCATCATCTGAAAATAAAACAACATTATTCAATTATGAAACTAGAATAGTGATGCAAGTCATGATTTCTAACATACACACACATTCACCTAAACATGGAAGTATACACAATAAAGCACACTATGATATTCATTATCAACAATGGATCACTATGATACAACTAGACACATAATACACATAATCACAGTGAAGATTTTTCTCTCTTGGTGATATACTATAGCTCTTTCTTATAGACATAGGGATGGAATAAATTGAGCCAATAGGATTGACATAAGTTTGTAGGGGAAAGGGTTAGTGTATATTTGAAGATTTTGGTTAGGGGTGACTTGTTGCCCCCATAATTAATACCTAAAACCTAGATGATGTTTGAGTCAATCATATGCTATATAAGATGTTATAGGTTGATGCCCCTCTCTGGTGTCATGTCCTGGGGTCTAATTGGTGGTAATTGGATGAGATTATTCGAGATAATTTGTCAAAGAATAGTGTGGAGGGGATCAACTAGCTTTGGTAGATAGGTATGGAAAATGTGGTAGCATAGACAAGGTAGTGATCTATTTGAAAAGATGACTCAAAGAAAAGTTGTCTCATGGTGATGTCCTTGTCTATGCATCTGCTTCTCATGGCATTCCATGAGAGCACATTTCTTTGAGCCATTTTTTTTAAGTTTAACTATATTATAATTGAAATTTTGTCATCTATCAACATCTAGCTATTAGTTATGCAATGTTTAATAATGCTTTGAGTTTGAAAGATGTGCAATGCAATGTAATCAATGATATGAATATAAAATACAAAAATCTAATAAGTACAATTCATTAGTTAAACTATTTATTTTATTACCTTAGTGAAGCTTTGAACTACACCACCACTGGCAGGTGTTGTCATGAAATCTCCAAGATTAACATATTCAACATCCAAAATCATATATTAGAATACCATTCATATAACAATGCTATTCACATGTAATATTTATAATTGTTTACTAATTACATACCCCGGCAGTAGATGTTGTAGTGTACAATGCAGGTGGAGTATTGCTAAAAACTACATCAATGCTATGACCTTGAAATTTCATCAAAATCATCAAACTAAATTAGTTAATCTTGCATTTCAAAAATGAAATTTAATAAAATAAATTCAATGAACTTGCTAATATTTACCTGAGTATCAAGGCTGAAAGTCTCACTCAGGAGGGTATCTGTCATCACTATTTGTTCAACTGCAGATGTAGCCTGTGCACCTGCGTCCTGACTATCCATGGGGTCATAACCACAAGCTAACCCACAAGTTTGACAAGTATGGGGTGGGACCCTACTCCTCGTACTATCTCCCAACCCACATTGTGTTGTAGGACTGGCATGCTCTATGATGCTCTGGGTCAAGGCACTAATGGACTGAAGTGTATCAACCTCAACACTCTCTTTCACAATGGAAGGGATAGACACATGCTCATAGGCTGGTCTGTTGATTACTTGTCTCACTGGCCGCTGTGGGTCAACACGTGCCCCTGGTCTATCTTGTGCTGACCCCCACCTCTACCCTAGAAGTCTCGCATATCAAAATAGTTTAGCACTTTATTGAGGACAAACTCACAGTAGAGTTTCCTCAAAAAGTATTGCGGGACCTCATTATTATTGCATGGAGGATGGTCAAAAACCATCCAACACCTCTGCCCAAAATTGTCTCTTATCGCTTGGTTGTTGCACCAATGGATAGGGAACCTCTTGCATGTAATGGGTGGAGGTTTATTTGTTTGTGGGTTTGTGAAAATTGAACACAAGTCCAATTTTGTAATTTGTAACTTTTTCACATCTTCATATGATAGTTTGTATGCATAATACTCTTTAAACTCTCTCCTCTTATTTGACCAACTAGATATTTGCTTGCTAAGTGAATCTACATTTGATAACATAGATTCAAGAGATTGAGCAAGCATGGACCTCTACAAGGTTAAAGTTGAAGGATCTTTCAACCTTGCAATTATGTCTTCAATTTCTTTTTTATTGTTTTCAATTTGCCCCATTAGATTTTTTTGTGTTCTAGGGGCATGTCAAGGAATGGATGGAGGAGTTTGTTGTTCGAGTTGTTCTTCGGCAGGTATTTCCTCTTCAGGATTTTGTGGATTTTGAGGAGGAGGAGGAGGAGAAGGTGCATTAACATTTCCTAACAATTAAGGAAATTTACATCAAAAATCAACTCAAACCTTCCTATTTAGAAACAAATTCAAACAAAAAAATAAATAAAACTCACTCCTTTGGCCTGCTCGATGTTGTGGCGGCATTTTGGCGATGAATCGATGAGATTTTAGTGTTGAATTGGGTCTTCAAAAACACAAGCGCGTTCCTTAGGGTTTGCACGCCACGAGTGTAGAGAAAAAAAAGAAATCAAATGAGCATAAATGCTCTTTTATATATATATATATAATTAAATATAACGCACTCACGTTATAACACGAGCGCGTTATATCTTCATTTTTTTTGAAAAAAATTTGGCCACTTTTTAGCCCCCCAATGCATTATGGTTGGTAATGACGAGCCTAAGGCTCAGCAAAACCAAACCATAACGCACACGCATTATGTCTTATTTTTTTTGAAAAAAAATTTGGCCACTTTTTGGTCCCCCAACTTTTTGCACTTACCCCAGAAGGAATTTATTGATCACAGGCCACTTTGAAGGGGCAACCTCCTTTGAGCAAGCTTAATACAATAAATTCATGGATGCCTTCATTGGCCTCAACACGTACTTATATACTAAGTCTAATCTAAACAACTATTACTTCCCATGAATGTGGGATAATACAATATACTCATGGGATGACTTACAAAGCATATGCGTCCAAAAGTAATATACTAACAAAGTAAAGAGAAGGGTTAAAAACGAGTTCCTTACATCCCCTCCCTCTTAGAAAAGCTTTGTCCTCAAAGCTTAAGATGTGGAAATTGTTGTTGAATCTGAAGGAGTGGTTCCCATGTAGCATCCTCTGGTTGCATTCCGTGCCACTGAATTAATACCTCTGTGATGGATCGGGAGCAAAGCTGATGAGTGCGCCTGTCGAGGATTGCCTCTAGCTCCAAAATGATGGATCCTTCCTTATCCAGTTATGGTAAAATAGTTTGTGCTCGAATGTTGGTGCCAAGAACTTTCTTTAGACAAGAGACATGAAATACTGGATGAACGCGGGAAGAAGGAGGAAGCTCTAATTTATAAGCAACTGACCCAATCTTCTGAAGAACCTTATATGGCCCATAGAACTTTGGAGCCATCTTATGATACCCTTTGAGTTTTAGGGATATTTTCTTGTATGGTTGTAGACGAAGAAAAACCATATCACCTACTTGAAAAGTGCACTCAGAACGGTGTTGATCAACTTGTTTCATTTGATTTCTTGCCATATGAAGATTGTCTCGCAAGATGCGAAGAATCTGATCCTGGGTTCGGAGAACCATGTTAACTGTCTAAACGGATGAACTGCTAGGGGTGTATGGAAGGAGCACTGGCGGTGCCTAACCATAGACTTCTTCATATATAGTCATTTTAGATATAGTGTGGTAGGAGGTATTGTACCACCATTCAGTGAGAGGGAGCCACTTTGCCCACTGATGTTGTTGTTCTGAGGTGAAGCAATGAAGATAAGTTTCCAAACATTTGTTAATAATTTTAATCTGACCATCTATTTGTGGGTGATACCCAGAACTCATCTTCAGTTTGGTGCCAGTGTGTCAAAATAACTCTATCCAAAAATGATGGGTGAAAGTTGCATCACGATCTGAGATAATGGAAGCAGGGATTCCATGAAGACAGAAGATCTAGTACATGAAAATTTGTGTGACTGAGGAGGTGGTATAGGGATGGCTGAGGGAACAAAAATGACTATATTTGGAGAGGCAATCAACCACAACCAAGATCATTGTCTTCCCTCTAGATTTAGGAAGCCCCTTAATGAAATCCAAAGAAATATCTGTCCAAATTTGTGTAGGGATGGGCAAGGGTTTGAGTAATTCAGGAAGGAGTGTTGTTTCACCCTTGTTGTGTTGGCAGGTATCACATTCATCCATCATCTGTTGAGTTACCCTTTTCATTCCCTTCCAAAAAAAGTTATGCCATGCTCGCTCATAAGTTTTGAGGAACCCAGAGTGCCCTGAAAAGCATGGAGTTCATAGAAGACAATCTGCTGAAGATCTATGCTCTGGGGAAGCACAAGATGACCCTTGTATCACAGAGAAGCATCATGCCAAGAGTAATGTGGTACAGAAGAAGGGTTATTGGCCAATTGTTGAATGATTTGGGATAATTAAGAGTCATTAACATAGCCCTGTTGGACAGATTCCAACCAATTTGGAACAAGCATAGAAATAGCTTAAAGAGAAGCTTTGTCATCAAATGTGTGAGAAAGAGCATCTCCCACAATATTGTCCTTACCCTTCTTGTAAGTGATCTCATAGTCATAACCCATGAGTTTTCTCACCCATTTCTATTGTGTTGAGGAGGAGACCCATTGTTCCAAGAAATATTTCAAACTCTGGTGATCAGTCTTGATGCAAAAATGATTCCCTAGTAGGTATGGCCACCACTTCTATACTGCATGCAAAATAGCCATCATTTCCTTCTCATATGTAGAGAATACTAAATTCATACCAGAAAGGGCTTTGCTGGTGAACGCGATGGGATGTTCATCTTGAAGGAGGATAGCACCAAGTCCATTTCTGCAAGCATCACTCTTAACAGTGAAGGTCTTGGAAAAATCTGGCATAGCTAGAACAAGTGTAGTACACATAGCTTGTTTCAATTTTTTAAATGCACACTAAGCAGCATGTCTCTAGGTAAAAGGCATCATTTTTTAACATAGTTGTTAATAGAGCTGAAATCTTCTCGTAATCCTTGACAAACTTGTGATAGTAGCTAGTCAGCCCCAAAAAACCATGGAGGCTCTTGAGCATCTGAGGATGCAGCCAATTTTTCATGGCGTCTATTTTTGTAGGATTCACTCGAACCCCTTGGGATGAAACAATATGCCCGATATTCTCCACTTCCTCCTGGCTAAAAACACATTTAGACTATTTTACACAGAGATGATGATTAGAGAGAAGTTGCAGTACAAGATCTAGATGTTGGAGATACTCAGCCCATGTTTTACTATAGATGAGGATATCATCGAAGAAGACCAGAATGAATTTCCACAGGTAGGGCCGGAATATTTTATTCATCAATGCCTAGAATGTTGAAGGAACATTAGTGAGGCCAAAGGGTATGACCAAAAACTCATAGTGGCCATCATGTGTGTGGAAAGCTGTTTTAGGGATATCATCCTCATGAACCCAAATTTGGTGATACCCAGAATGAAGATCCAACTTGGAGAAAAAATAAGCACCATGAAGCTCATCAACAACAAGAATCAAAAACTTATCTTTGATTGTGATATGATTAAGTGTTCGGAAGTCAATGCAGAGGTGCCATGACCCATCTTTTTTCTGGACAAGAAGAACTAGTGAAGAAAAGGAACTAGTACTAGGGTGAATAATACCTTGCTTCAGTAAGTCTCAAATGAGCATCTCAATCTATGTCTTTTGGTGAAATGGGTAGCGGTAGGGCCTGATTTTGGGAGGAACGCTTCCACAAAGGAGCTGAATGCGGTGGTCCTCTGGTCATGAAGGTGACAATCCCACTGGTTCTACAAAGACACATGCATACCTATCCAAAATTTGTTGTAGATCAGAAGGAGTAGTGGAGAGTCCCACGGATGGTTGCATCTGAATGGAATGGAGCTGAGTGATGACACCATGTGAATTCTTCTTAAGAATTTTTTCCATGTGATGTGAACTTATGATGCTAAGAGACCCCGATTGTAAGCCCTTCAAAGTGTGTTTTTGCCCATTGTCTGAAAACTGAAAGGAAGCTAGGTGTGCGGAAATCACTTCCTACACTAATCTAATGAGGGGAGGAGAGTGTAAATTCAATTTAATTTTTATAGTTACAGCTATGTTAACCCACTAGTAGAGATATTGCAGTAAACACATACACAAGAATGTAAGACAAAAGAAGAGAGACACAAGATATACGTGGGGAAAACCCTTACAGGTGAAAAACCCAACACTCCAAAACACAACTCAAATGTATTCTGTAAACAATGAAGGTTACAATACAATCACAAAGCCATTTCTCTTGTAGTAGTCTTCAACACTCGTACCTGGAGATGATCTGGCTGTTAGATCTAGGGCACACAATTGAGAGGGGGGTGAATCAGTTGTACAAAAACTTGCTTGAACTTCAAACACTTGATTCTTCTTTGTTAGTTAAGAGCATATCAGTTAACCATTCATGAAAGCATAACACATAAACACAGGAGCAGATAAACATCAACACATTGGACACCAAGATTTTGACGTGGAAAACCTGGTTAAGGGAAAAACCACGGGGTGATTAACCCAAGGATTATTCTCTGTTAGAAGAATAAGAAAAATGAATAACACATGCCAATTAGGGTGCACTGCCCGAGCACACTGCTCACAAGGAGGCACACTGCCTACAAGAGACACACTATCTACAAGATGATAAGTTTTACAAACTTGAACTGGAGATTGACATCTTTACCATGTCTGGATCAGTTCCATTTAAGCCCGAGATACTTCTGCTCTGCCCTTCACTCTTCCGCTATACCACACTCATCCGCTCCACAACACGCTTCGAAATAAATCTACAAACCTTTATTTATACAAGGCATCGACTTAGGAACAATCATCTAAGTCGGCAATCATCCACAAGAACATTCGCAAGATGAGTAACTCATCCGATCAGCCAGCCTGAACAAGAACATCTTCATCTAGAAGTATATCTCCAATTTTGGGCTCTAACACTAATGTGAACTGACAAATCCATCTCAACATGATCCAAGAACCTTCACAAGCTTGCCTGAATGACCAGGTACATCTGCACTTCCTCTACTTACAAGAATCTCTTCTCTCCTTCATCCGAAACTTCAAGAACACAGTCTATCGCCACTGACATACTGAAACATGTTCTTCCAGACCTCCAAACTATGTACAAATTGAGATGACACATCACAAGGACATTCCAAACGCTCCTTCCAATCCGCAAAATATGACAATGCACTTCCAGATCTCACCAGACCTTTTTGTAGCACTCTGTCACTCCGGAGCATCTTCCAGAACTGATTCTACTTGATCGATCACAACTTCTTCATATCTTCATTCGGACCTCTAAAATCTTAACTGGAGCATCTTAAGACTCATATCTACAAACTCTTTAATCTGCATCCTCTGAGCCTCAACCTATTGAGTACTTTTTCCCTCTTCTCATCACTGTTCTTCACTGAGACTAATTTTCTCAATATCCTTAGCACACAGCTCATCCAATCCTTCTTATCAATGCAATATGAGTATGTTGACATCAATGACAACATTGGTTAACCTCATACTTGCAACAATCTCCCCCTTTGTCATTGATGGCAACATATGATGTGAAAAACCATCAAGACAAGAACTTCTCCTTTCTGTCACAACTCCCCCTATCAGCAACAACTCTTCACATGTCTTCTCTTTCTTTTATTGCTCCCCCTTTGATCAACAACCACTTGTTTTTCACATGTCTTCTCTCCCCCTTTGACATCAATGGCAAAGGGCTCATACTTGCAATTCTAACACATCAGAATCAGACCAGCTGCTCCCCCTTAGTAGCAGCTCCCCATCATCAATCCAGATCACAAGATATGACTGTGATATCCACCGAACTGATGCACATCAGTGCATCCTAGTTCATCACTGGAGGGGCCATGACCCCTAACTTCTCCCTGAGATACTCAAAAGAGTCCTTGGGAAGAGGTTTAGTAAAGATATCTGCAATTTGATCCTTGGAGGGTACATACTCCAATCTGCCTTCATCCTTGTTCACTTGTTCTCTCAGAAAGTGAAACTTGATAGATATGTGCTTGGTCTTAGAATGCAACACCGGATTCTTAGAAATATTTATTGCACTTGAATTATCACGAAAATTGTGATAGGCTCCTTATATTCTACTTTAATGTCTCTTGGCATTTGCTTCATCCACAAAATTTGAGTGCAACTACCTACTGCTGCAATATATTCTGCTTAAGTTGTAGATAGAGAAATTGCCTCTTGTTTCTTTCTTAGCCAAGAAATCAATCTTTTTCCCAAAAAGAATGCTCCTCCACTTGTACTCTTCTTATCATCCACATCTGCTGCCCAATCTGCATCTGTATATGCATGAAGAGAAAAATCCTGATCTCTAGGGTACCAAAGACCATACTCAACTGTTCCTTTCAAGTACCTAAAAAGTCTTTTGATTGCCATGACATGAGATTCTCTGGGATTAGCCTGAAATCTTGCCACAAGACCAATAGCCTACATAATATCTGGTCTAGTTTGAGTGAGATACAATAGTCCTCCAATCATTGATCTGTACTTGGTCTGATCTGTTTTAGGAGACTCATCATCTTTGCTCAACTTACATCCGGTTGCCATAGGAGTGTTCATTGGCTTTGAATCTTCCATTCTGAATTTCCTCAACAATTCTTTCACATATTTGGTCTGAGAGATAAAGATGCCTTTCTTTGTCTAAGTAATTTGCAGACCCAAGAAGAAATTCATTTCACCAAGCATTGACATTTCAAACTCACTTTTCATTTGATTTGCAAAGGTTTTACACATACTGTTTCTTCCTCCAAAAATGATATCATCAACAAATACTTCAACAATCAAGATGTTTTCATTATCTATTTGGAAATATAGATTACTGTCAGCAGTACCTTTGTTGAAACCAATCTGCATAAGATGCTTATCCAACCTTTCATACCATGCTCTTGGGGCTTGCTTCAATCCATACAGTGCTTTCTTCAACTTGCAAACCATATCATCTTGATCAGACAATTGAAATCCATCCGGTTGTTCAATGTATACTTCTTCTTCCAAATCACCATTTAGGAAGGCAGACTTGACATCCATCTGATATACCTTGAAGTCTTTGAAGGCAACAAATGCAAGAAATAATCTGACTACTTCAATTATTGCCACCGGAGCAAAGGTTTCTTCAAAATCAATTCCTTCTATTTGAGAGTAGCCTTTGCAGACCAATCTGGCTTTGTTTCTAATTACTTCACCAATTTTATTTAGTTTGTTCTGGAAGACCCATTTGGTTCCAATCACATTCTTGTTTCTAGGTCTGGGAACAAGATCCCAAGTGTGATTTTTCTCAATTTGCATCAACTCTTCCTCCATTGCTTTGGTCCAATTTTCATCATTGCAAGCTTCATTTATTGTCTTAGGTTCAATCTTTGAAATCAGACAACATTCATCTAAATTTTGAGCAATTTTCCTCCTTGTTTGTACCCCTTTGCTTTTGTCACCTATGATCTAATCTTCAGAGTGATTTAGAGTTACATACCTTGGAACTTTGGGAGTTTCTTGCACTATTAATCAAGCTCATTTGGACAAATCTCTTCTTCCTGATTTACCGGATCAGTCTGAATCTGACTTTCAGAGGAGGATTGAGCTCCTTGAACCAGAACACCATCCTGATCATCTTCATCATATTCATAAAACCTTGAGGGCTTCTCAACTCCTTTATCAACCTTCACATTTGTACTTTCTATCATCTTTCTCCATCTCTTATTGTAACACCAGTATTCTTTGCTTTGAGTGGAGTAACCCAAGAAAATTCCTTCATCACTTCTAGCATCAAACTTTCCTAGATCTTCATCTCTTTTGATGTAACACTTGCTACCGAATACTTTGAAATATCTCACAGTAGGAGTTATACCAAACCAAAGTTGATAAGGAGTCTTACCGGTATTGCTTCTGATTTGAACTCGATTGAGAGTATAGACTGCAGCGCTGATAACTTCTCTCCAAAACATCTGAGGAACATTTGCTTCCATCATCATTGTCCTAGATGCTTCCTGGATGGTCCGGTTCTTTCTCTCAACTACTCCATTCTGCTGTGGAGTCCTAGGAGTAGACAACTATCTCTTTATACCATGCTTCTCACAGAAGTCTATGAATTCACTGGATGTGAATTCACCACCTCTATCAGACCTCAGACATTTCAGTTTCAATCCGGTTTGATTTTCTACCATAGCTTTAAAGATTTTGAACTTCTCAAAGGCTTCTGATTTCTCTTTTAGAAAGGTAACCCACATCATCCGGGAATGGTCATCAATCAGCAACATGAAATATCTATCACTGTGCATACTTTTGATTCTTGTCAGACCACATAGATCAGTATGAACTAATTCCAATAATCCGGTAGAGGACTGATCCTTGCTTTTGAAAGAGACTTTACTTTGTTTACCTAGCTAACATTCTTTGCACAAACTATTTGTAGGTTTCACCAACTTTGGAAGATCTCTTACAACCTGAGTATTGCTTATTTTGATGATGTTATCAAAATTTACATGACACATCCTTCTATGCCATAACCAACTCTGATCCACTTGAACAAACAAACAACTTTTATTAGAACCAACCAGATGGAAGATAATTACCTTTTGTTTGAGTACCGGATGCAATCTCAGTTTCGGAGATTTCAAAGATCCTACATCTTCTATTTTTGAACCAGAGATCATAACCTTTGTCTACTAACTATCCAACACTGAGAAGATTGTGCTTCAATCCTTCAACATACAGTACATTACCAGTTTTGCTCTTTCCATCAAAAGAAATAGTTCCCCTACCTCTGATTCTACTAGCAGAATTATCACCAAACTTCACCATTCCTCCCTCATACCTTTCCAAATCTAAGAACTTGTTCTTGTCACCTGTCATATGGTTAGAGCATCCACTATCAATAACCCAATCATCCTTTTCTTCAACTTGGGCAGCCAAAGCTCTTTCTACAACCTTATGATTGACAGATTTAGAGGATATTGGTTCTTCTTCCTTGATGGCAATAAACACCCATTCATTTCCGGATTTGTCTCCTATCTCTGATTCATCATCTGTTACTCCTTCATTATCAACTTCTTCATGAACATAATAACAGTTCTTTTGGAACCTTTGTCTGTTAGAGTTTGACCTTGCAGATCTTTTCGGACATCTTGAAGCAAAATGACCAATCTTATTGCAGTTGAAGCACTTAAAAGGTAACTTTCCTTCATACTTACCGGATCCTCTTGGCAATCTCTTTGCAATGAGGGCTTCAAGATGAGTTGTTTCTACTTCTTCCTCTTCCATGTCTTTCCTTGCTTGATCATACAATGACAGCTTCCTTGAAGAGTTTTATCCTGGATCAAATCTTTGTTTGCCTTTCACATAGGCACTGGCTTTGAATGCAGATTCAGTCTTGGGGGGATCATCTCCAAACTCGGTCATTTCAAATGCAACCAGTTTGCCAGCCAATTGCTCTCTTGTGATAGTTGCATGGGCTCTGAATTCATCAATGGCAGCAACCTTGATCTTGTAGGCAGTAGGAAAGGATCTGAGAATTTTGCAAACAATCTCATTTTCATCTAGAACTCCACCAGTATTCCTGATTCCACACACAAGCTCATTTACTCTTGGCATAAAAGTAGTGATATTTTCATCATCTCTCATCTTCAATCTTTCAAATTTTCTTTTGAGACTTTGCAACCTTGCACTCTTAACAAACTCATCTCCTTCATGCAGAAGTTCCAGTTTAACCTAGATCTCATAAGCAATTGGTAGATCAATAACATTTGAGAGTTTTGAGTCAGTCAATGCGCTTAGAAGAGCCTCTTTGGTCCGCAGATTGTTTTCAGTATCTGTGATTTCATTTAGAGTTGTTGGACCACCCTGTGGGGGTACATATGCTTTTGTGACCATGGACAAGTATGCTTTTCCCATACTCCAAATGACATTTCATGCGGCCTTTCTAGAGAGAGAAGTTGGTTCCATCAAACTTCGGACTATCCTTCTTGTATGACAACATCTTGGATCTCCTCAAGCGGTTAAGCTCCTTTCAGAGGAACTCAGCTCTGATACCAATTATTAGATCTAGGGCACACAACTGAGAGGGGGGGTGAATCAGTTGTACAAAAACTTGCTTGAACTTCAAACACTTGATTCTTCTTTGTTAGTTAAGAGCATATCAGTTAACCATTCATGAAAGCATAACACATAAACACAGGAACAGATAAACATCAACACATTGGACACCAAGATTTTGACGTGGAAAACCTGGTTAAGGGAAAAACCATAGGGTGATTAACCCAAGGATTATTCTCTGTTAGAAGAATAAGAAAAATGATTGGCACATGCCAATTAGGGCTCACTGCCCGAGCACACTGCTCACAAGGAGGCACACTGCCTACAAGAGACACACTGTCTACAAGATGATAAGTTTTACAAACTTGAACTGGAGATAGACATCTTTACCATGTCTGGATCAGTTCCATTTAAGCCCAAGATACTTCTACTCTGCCCTTTGCTCTTCCGCTATACCACACTCATGCGCTCCACAACACGCTTTGAAATGAATCTACAAACCTTTATTTATACAAGGCATCTACTTAGGAACAATCATCTAAGTCAGTAATCATCCACAAGAACATTCGCAAGATGAGTAACTCATCCAGTCGGCCAGCTTGAACAAGAACATCTTCATCTAGAAGTATATCTCTAATTCTGGGCTCTAACACTAATGCGGACCAACAACACCATCTCAACATGATCCAAGAACCTTCACAAGCTTTCCTGAATGACCAGGTACATCTGCACTTCCTCTACTTACAAGAATCTCTTCTCTCCTTCATCTGAAACTTCAAGAACATAGTCTATTGCCACTGACATACTGAAACAGGTTCTTCCGAACCTCCAAACTATTTACAAATCGAGATGACACATCACAAGGACATCCCAAACACTCATTCCAATCCGCAAAATATGACAATGCACTTCTGAATCTCACCGGACCTTTTTGTAGCACTCTGTCACTCCGGAGCATCTTCTAGAACCGGTTCTACTTGATCAATCACAACTTCTTCATATCTTCATGTGGACCTCTGAAATATTAACTGGAGCATCTTAAGACTCATATCTACAAACCCTTTAATCCGCATCCTCTGAGCCTGAACCTATTGAGTACTTTTTCTCTCTTCTCATCACTGTTCTTCACTGAGACTAATTTTCTCAATATCCTCAGCACACAGCTCATCCAATCCTTCTTATCAATGCAATATGAGTATGTTGACATCAATGACAACACTGGTTAAGCTCATACTTGCAACACTAGTAGCATAACAGTATCTGTCAAACCTGTAATACATCACCTCTCTAAAGCACATGTTTATAAAGAAAATACTAGTAAAAAATGGCTCCACATTGAGATGGGCATCCAACATGGCCTCATAGCCCAAAACCCATGCCTATGGACACTTGTCCAACACTGTAGGATGTTCTTGACACTTGTCAAGTCACCCCATCGTAAAGAGGTCACCTATTCCCAAAATGGGTAATGACAGATGCTTCTACGACTGTTACTGTTAAGGGAAAATTGGATCAACAATGAATAATCAATAATATCAATATCAAATACCCAAAACTTCAATGAAATAGTGAACTAAAGAGATTCAATAAAATAAAGTAATGAACAACAAAGAAAACCTCCTTAGATCATAGCTTCCATTGATTGCCTATCACAATCGTTCTTGCATGTATGAAATAGGGCCCTCAGAGAGTGCACTTCTTTGCTTTCTTTCAAGAATGTCAATTGGGAATGGCAATGATAATACCACAATGAAGAGGAGCTTCACAACGATGGTAGTAGTGCATAGTAGCAAATGTGATCACAAGCAATGAAAGAATTGGTGCCAAAGGTGCGCTGTAATTCCTGCAGAGTAACAATACTTAAAACTTGGATGAATGAAGTGGAAGAAGGGGGTTCAATTTATAGACTTGAGAGAATGAAGATCGACGGTATAGAAAGAATGAGATAATCAACGGTTGAGAATAGGTGAGGAACATGCACGAATAAGAAGAAGACAAGTGTCTTGCTTTCTTTTGCATGAGAGGAGTTATCAAGAATAGAAGAATGAGTTAAAGCATTTAAAAGAATATAATAATTAGTTAAGTGATTTAAAACAAGAAGAATAGATTTGCATGAGAATAAGAAGATATTTTGCTTTATTAAATATTAGGAATAGTTAATTGCATGTGCAAAAAGCTTGAATTATATTTAGAGATAACTCAATTTAGAAGAAAAAGCAACTTAAATAAATATTTGATTTATTTAAATTTAGAGAAGATATTATTGGAAGAAAACAATAAATAATTGGAATTATTTAATTTAGAAGATAAGAAAGCAAATTAAATAAATAAATTTATTTAATTGTTGTGCATGATTTGAAGAATAAATAAAATATTTGATTGTATTTTATTTTTACGGATTGAGAGAATTTAAATAAATTTGATTTGATTTATTCAAATTTGGAAGAATGAATTCGATTTAATTAAATAATTGGGAATTATTTAATTGTTTGGAAGAATTTAATTAAATAAAGGATTTTACTTAATTTTGACCTTAGAAGAGGTAATTAAATATTTTGACATTTAATTAACTTAGAAGAATGTGAATCGTGTCATTTTTAGGCATATACATTTTGCCCCTCTTTGATGCAATGCAATTTATGGCGTTGCTTCAAAGAATAAGTAGTCTGATAATGATACATGCCCCAGTTTGCCCCTAGTATAGGTTACGATGATAGGATGCCCCCTCGGGAGATTAGACGGGAAGAAGGTAGAAGGCGTGAGACAGACAATCTCACGAAGACGAAGGGAAAACTAGGTTAGGTTTGAAGAAAACTGGATGTGTTTCAGAGAAACGGGTGTGGGAAGTAGTCACAGTCACCACCTAGCTAAATTAGGGTTTGCATGCTATATATAGGAGCTGGGTCCACAAGACAATTCATTTGCACACTTGTCTTAGTTTGATTTGCTTCAGAGAGCTTAGAGCAACATAGAGCATAGAGCAGTTAGCACGAGGATGGACATTCCATGCGAGGAGCATCGATTCAAGCACGTTCGTCAATTCAACTGGCTAGCATAGGTAGGACCCCCGGTATGTATCTCAAAAAATTTCCCCTAGGGTCGAGTTTGATAGCAATAAATGCTAGGAGAAAACTAGTTTAGATAGATGCGCTAGAATGCAGAGTGGCGCATATGCCACGTGAAATGGCGCCTAGGTAATTCTGTTACGCTTGCATGAAAATAAATGACGCATATGCTAAAACTGTGCATGCACTATTCTGCAGCGCTTTTACCGAATGTAGCAGTGCATACGTAGAAGCAGCGCATATATAGCATAGGATGGCGCATGCATGTGTTTTTGCAGTGATTGTCCTAGAAGTGGCGCATGGGTCAAGAAATGGTGCTTTCATTAAGAAATGGCACACTTACCACCTATTATGGTGCATATGATATAGATAAGCAGATTACTTAGCAAAATTGACTCGATTGGTGTCCTGTTTGACACGTCAATCGATAAGCTATCTCCGAGATTGCAGGAATCTAGTTAAGAGATGTAATGTGCTATTTTGATCAATTGAAATACTAAGTTAGTTGATATGGTTCTATAGATATGTTGAGTATGGTACTTGCAGCTTTTTGGTTGACGCCTTGCTTTGCATGCTTGTAGGAGGATATACGAGAGATGCTTCAGTCTAGGGAGTGGTTCCCTATGCCTATGTTGCAGAGATACATGCTTACTGAGATGGATAGGGAGGCGCTTGGGACTATGGGACTCGATTACGTATGCTTCATGCCTAAGGTTCAGGCGAACCGTGGCTTGTTGACTGCTGCTGTGGAGAGGTTCCACAGTGAGGATGGGACTTTTCATTTTCCTACCGGTGAGATGACTGTGACACTGGTGGACATATACCGGATTCTACATTTGCCGATTCAAGGTGAGATGGTGGAGTATGATCCACAGCGAGACGTGGGACTTGTTGAGTGTAGGCGAGTGTTTGATGACCTCGAGCTGGTCGGGCAGGTTATCTCATGGCAGGATATCTATGACTATTACGACTACTTCCTAGGTATTGTAGCAGGATTGATTGGAGGTGTGGTATGCCCCAATAGGAGATCACATGGGTTACCCATTGGATGGGGTCAGATTATGGAGAGGATGATTACAGAGGGTGTCTGGTATGCTTGGGATGTCTATGTACTTGCTCATTTATACCACGATATGCATCAGGTAGTATATCACAAGAGTACAAGCCTATCTACAGGCGTGTCGCTGCTACAGTTTTGGCTATGGGAGCACATAGCGATCACAAGACTAATCTATGTGTTTGGCAGGCAGAGAGGAGAGCCATATAGCTATGGCTATGTAGGAGTGATTTCCTAGCATAGGTTGGGGAAGCTGGAGTACTGGCGACACACTTTGGACGAAGTAGATGTGGTCGAGTGGCAGCCATATCTAGACTATGAGCCATGGGAGGATGAGGCAGACAAGCTACCTTACTGCTATCAGTCGCAGTGGTTGATAGGACAAACATGATTTATCCTAGAGAGGTAGATAGTCAACGGGGTACAGAGGTAGTTTGGGAGGAGGCAAGGCATGCCATAGGGGCAGGCTCAGTTTTCTAGGACTCACACTAAGAGACTCAAATGGGGACCAATAGCATCCTATGAGGAGGCACTGGCTAAGTTTCAGCAAACACCATATGTCACCTGGGATATGAGGAGGGGGATTACGGATGTTGGGATGACACAGGACTACGAGGATTGGTTCACTACACACCCCTTTCCCAGATATTTAGGGCCTGGGGTGCTGGTGCCTCAGATAGATGAGGCGGACTCAGATAAGGAGGGCCAGGTTGGTCGAAGGAGGAGGAGGAGGGGGAGAGGAGGATGGGGTGGTGGCAGAGATGGGGGAGATGATGGAGATGATGGAGGCTGACCTAGACAGAGGAGGAGAGGTGGGGAGGGACCTTCCCACGCCCAGCAGGTAGTGCCATCACAGGTTGCATAGCAGGCACCACAGTAGGCACTGCAGGCACAAATGTCGCCACCTCGGCAAGTGGCACAGCAGCAGGGACCTCAACCACAGGGACAGGGAGAGGTATAGGCATAGCAAGGGCCAGCCCAGACAGACATCCAAGAGAGGGCCATAGCTACCCTAAGGGGAGAGGTTAGACAGCTGCGGGCATAGCTCAGGAGGGCTGATGCTCGACGAGAGATAGACGCAGAGGTGATTGCAGGGCTGACTAGAGAGAGGGATATGGTGGATGCACGGATATGAATTATCTGAGTAGAGAGGGATACCATAGTGGCAGCCCTGGGGACAGATGTAGCAAGCAATTTCTTGGTTGGACAAGTGCATCAGGCACAGGCACAGCTAGTGCAGGCACAGACACAGCTAGCACAGGTACAAGGTGAGCTTCCTAGAGTGCAGGCTCAGGCGCAGTATTATCGAGGTCTATATCACGACGTCATGCCAACAAGTCAGAGGGATTTGAGCTACAGGAGCCAGTCTACGGCCTCCTAGAGAGTAGGTCCATCGAGGTCAAAGGCCTCTGTGATGGGCCTGTTGCATTTTTTCCCAAACTAGATGCTTATTCCCAGATTTCCCTACAAGGTAGCCATCAATGATCAACAGGATCTCTGGGCCAAGGGCCAACAGTGTAGGAGATAGACTCTATATTTTGTCTCCTCTTCTTATTCAGGTCTGCAAAACCTAGGGGGTATTCCCTACTCAACATCCATGAGGATATGCATACAAAGGCTGGGATGCTGACAGAAAGCAGATAAGTCCTCCTGTAAGTAGACCAAAACTGAAAGATAAGAGCAAAGGGGCTAGCTTTGGGCCTATTTGTAGTTGTAGACAGAGGACTGAGGATCCTAAAACTAATTCTACTGTCCTAATGGTCGTTTTAGAGTTTCAATTTTGATTTTATGTTTGGATGCAAAGCTGGACATGGTTATAACACAAACACAAAGCAAGATTGGTGCCTATCCAGGGCCTGGAGTCAGTAGACATACACCTGTGAATGATCAGCATGAACAACTAAAACTAGATTTCAGGGGGATACACATGATACCTGCCTTACAGATATCTCCCAATACAGAGTGTTAAGCTGTCTATACTTATGGCATCCCTACTACAATATACCCTTCCCAATATTCAATCTAAAAATAGTTTAATCTACCCCTTGAGCAGAAGTTAAAAGATTAAACATTCAACACAGGAATTCTATGTTATAGAATCTTAGACATTCCTTGAATACCTAGACTCAGAAGAAAGATATATGCAATACTGGAGATAGAATCAGCATAACACATGCAAACATAGCATTATTCATATAAAATTGACCATGAAATCAGTGGATTCATGCAAAAACATACAACAGGAGATACATAAATTCACAAGCTTTGCTGCACAGAGCAACCAAATCAGCTGTATTGTATTACAGAGCCAAAAATGGTAACACAGTCTGCCTATATCAGCCAGAAAGTGTACCACAAGGAATTAATTACATGGCTTTGACAAAAATCCGCCAGATACAGTCCTCAGAAGGAATGGCGCTCAGAAGTTATTGCTGCATCAGACAGAAAGTAGACAAGGGTGGCCTCGAGCCCTGTGCCACCATCTGGAAGTCGTCATGCCAAAAATTGGGTACATGACTGTTCAACAACTCGCCCACGCCTCAGCACAGTCGCCATTGATGGCTCAACCACCCGCATTTTACCTGGAAACCATCACTGTGTTCAAAAAGAAGTTCCCGCCAAAATGTACTTTACTGAAGTTTCAAATGTGCAGGAAGAATAGTCCCACATGCAAGGTGCGGAGACCCCTTCAGTAGTTTATAAACATGGCCACTAACATACTAAGTGTCGAGCGCTTTTGCCGCGCTCGACACACATGCCTTCGTCTAAAGCCCATCGCCATGACACATACCATCGGCCCGCCCCAAAAACTTCTCACTGAGCTCAATAGTCTGGCCGATACAACACTACGCTCCCCTTCATTGGCCAAAGATAGACCATCGGGCCAACCTTCCAAACCTTCGCCAATCTCATCAGTTACACCGATGAAGCCACCGCGATCCCCTGTCGGCCAGACCAATACCGTCGGCCAATCTCAAAATGCCTATGCCGATACTCAATCTCACTCCGATGGCATACTACACCCTAGGTCTTCAGTGAGACCCCATCCCTCAGAGTAACAAGAAAATCCTTGGCCGATAGCACAAGTCCTGCCAACGACCACCTTAAACATCCCTCATTGGCCAGACAACCAACTGTCGGCCCAACAAAAAAATCCCCTGTATATGCATATACAACTGGTGGGCCCCATCACATGCATCTCCTCCACGGCACAGTAGCGAATGTATATTTGCACCTCCTTTGTATACTTCGCTTGTACATGACCCAATGTATATTGACATACATTCATTCCTGCACATACAAACACAGGATATTCTACAGAATATTCCCTCAATGTATCTTTTCTTTGAACCCGATATGCAAGCCACTCCGATATCAAAAACATGAAGCATTGAACCATTGAACCGGTTCAAACAGGAGGTTCAAAGCGGTGGTTCAACCAAGATCTAAGCACTCAAGAAGAAGCTTCACCGACAGACAAAGTCACAGCGACGAACAAGGAAACTTAGGGCTCAAAAAAGAAAAAACCCTCCAGCATCTGTGCTCAAATCCAGACCAAAATTAGTGCCAACAGGGCCCACAGCAGTCTGAGGCCAGCAGAGGAGGGGACACAGGAGATACTGCCGGTAGCAGCAGCTCACAGCTGTAGGTATAGCAGAGACTTGTAGATTTTTTGGATCTTATGCACCTTTTTTTATGGCTCAGATAGCCGAATAGACTTGTACCATTTTTGTATTTTGAGACATGTATCACCATCCATTGGGATGTACCTTTTGTATATGACATTGATTCAAAGACAGATACTTTGATATAGTACATTTGGACACATTTTATGATGTTTATATGATGATGTAGCTGTTTTGATGCTTTCTATATGTATGAGTTATGATGCATTTCTATTTGTGTGATGCGATGCACATGTTTATCTAATGCAGACTTAAATGTTTTACTTGATGCTATGAGATGTTATCTAGATGCTGCTTTTGATATGATACTTTGTGATGTTATATGACCTAATGCAGACTTTGGATGCCCTTATCTAATGTGTGTGTGTGTGCAAAAAAATGATATCTATATGATTATGCAACTTATGGGATGCACTTATCTATGTTTTTAATTTTTTTTGTTTTTGACACTATGATGATTGTATATGGATGACCTGATGCACTTGCTATGTATGCAACTAATTTAATCATGTAAATGATTCTCATATGATATGCTATGCAACTATATGCTTTGTTTTTGTGATGTCCAAATGTACTCTATCGACACAGAAATGATAGAATGATAGATAGGAGATTGATAGAAAGACTGATTTGATAGATAGAAAGACTCACAAGCTTTGATTTGCATTGTTACTCTGCATTGTTTTGGATCCTTTTATTGCATGGGATATGGATGTATGGATGTGTAAATGGATGTATGATGGATGCTTTGATTTTTGACATCTTGATGGTGCAAGTATTTTGAAGTTCTTATTTCATCATTGGGCAATTTTTTTGGTACTTTTTCTAAATGTTGTAAGTTAATACAAGCATCTAGGTATAATTGAACTGAGATGACCTGAGCATTGCTTACATGGATTTTAATTTAGCAAGTTAATATAAGCATCGAGGTATAATTGAACCGAGATGACCTGAGTATTTCTTGCGTATCAACAAACAAGGATTGTCCCCATTCATGTTAGACCTTTGATGTCCTTGATGATCTTTTGTCGATCATGTCTTTAGACAAGGCTTCACATTACTAAAGTTTAATCCATAAAAAACAAACAAAGAAAATAATCATGCTCCCATCATAGCATCTTTAGCTTTTGGCATCCTCAAGTAGCATAGAAAGGCATGATAACAAAAATCAAGACTGTGTTTTTAACCATGTTTCCAATCCACAAAACATACTTGCATTTAGATGTGTTTGTTTCTTGCCATAATTTGGAAAAAATCATTTAGAAGGCCTTAGGTGTTTGTTTGCTTTGCTTTGGATAGGTTAATGTGCCTTGTGTCAAAATTTCTGCTTGAAAGCGGGTTCTTCTTGCGCTTGCTTGCTTGGTGAGAAAATTCCACAATCCTTATTGGGGAGACAGACCCTAAAGGACTGACCTAGTGCCTCGGGGGCTCATTGCTAAATGGCCTTGCCTACATGACGATGCAAAGGCAACGTAGTTCAGGGTAAACCCTAATGGACCATGGATGGACTAGAAGAAAGATGACAAGAAATGGGATGGATGGGACCGTGGGAGCCTTAGGGGCGCATAGAAATATGGCCTTACCTACATGACGACGCAGAGGCAATGTAGTTCATGGACTTGGACCATGGATACTGACGAGAGACACTATGCTAGGCTCACACTCCAGATAGGATATGGGATAAAACCTTAGTTGACAAGGCAACAAAGAGATAGAGTATCAAGCCATGACAGGTTATTGTTAGGATTTTATTATGGAATAGATATGGATCGAATGAGACATAAGGATATAAGGTGATTGGTTTCCCAAAGATGGAGAAGGTGGTTTATCACAAGTAACACCTGTTTACCAAGTTTTCACCACTTGCTTTTATTTGCACGAAAGCTAGAAAGTACACATGACACCTGTTTGCCAATTTTTCATCATGATACCTATCCAAGGCACCTGTTTGCTAGGTTTTCACCAAAGGACAATTTTTTTGTACTTTTCTAATTTTTTGTATTTTTTGTATTTTTTTGTATTTTTCTAATTTTTTTTTTTTTTTGTATTTTTTCCCTACCCCCCTTACATTAGGGTTCTCTTAGGTATAGAACCAGCAAAGGTGCATGATGTTGATTAGGTCATCGAATAGCTCACCCTCTGATGTTGCCAACTGATATGCCCCCAATCCATAAGCAGCTACAATTACATAAGGCCCAAGCCAGTTGGATTCGAACTTGCCCTTCTTTTCCCTATCCTGTTGATTGTGAGGGTTCTCTTTAAGGACTAGATCTCCAACTTTGAAGACTCTTGGATGAACTCTATGGTTATAGCTTCTTGACATCATTTGTTGATATGCTTTGAGATGGTCAAAGGATTTCTATCTCCTTTCTTCTAGCAACTCTAATTCTTGTAATCTAGAAACTCTGTACTCTTCATCTGATATGAGACCTTTCAACGACACCCTAAGAGATGGTAATTCAACCTCAATGGGGAGGATAGCTTATGAGCCATAGACAAGGGCGTAAGGTGTAGCACCTGTGGGAGTGCATATACTAGTTTTGTAAGCCCACAGGGCGGGATTGAGTTGGATATGCCAATCATGGCCAGCATCGTTGACTGTCTTTTTGAGAAGTTTCAAGATGGTCTTGTTGGATGCTTTAGCTTGACTGTTGCCTTGGGGGTAATAGGGTGAGGAAAAATGGTGTTGGATTTTGAATCGGTCACAGAGTTCTTGGACATCCTAGTTTTTGAAGGGTCTACAATTATCCGTGATAATGGATGAAGGAATTTCGTAACTGCAGATGAGGTAATTCAGGATAAATGAGTAGATTTTCTTACCTGTGATGGTGGTGAGGGGAACGGCTTCAATCCACTTGGTAAAGTAATCAGTGGCAATTATGATGAATTTGTGGCCATTGGATGAGGGTGGATGGATCTTTCCCACAAGGTCAAGTCCCCATTGGTAGAAGGGCCAAGGTGTCATTAAAGGTCTCAACTCTTGAGCCGGTGCATGTATAAGGTTCCCATGTATTTGGCACTGCTTGCACTTCTTTACAAACTGATATGAATCTGTTTCCATGTTCGGCCAGTAATAACCCAAACGCATGAGTTTCTTAACTAAGGAGGGACCGCTAGAGTGTCTTTTGCAAATCCCTTCATGTATGTCTTGTAAGGCAATTAGGGATTCTTCTCATCCTAAATAACAGAGTAAAGTACCATCTAGACCACGCCGGTATAGGGTGTCAGGAATAATGGTATAGCGAGAGGTTTGGTGTATAAAGGTTCGTCATTGGTTTGAAGATAAGTCAGGTGGGAGAGTGTTGTCCTTGAGGTAAGTATAAATCTTATCGTACCAAGGCGAATCAGATCCAACTAAAAGGCATATGGTATGGTTCTCAGGAAGATCATAAGCTGGTTGCTGAATAGTTTCTACTAAGAACTCGTACCGTGACTCATTCTCTGGTATCTCGAGAAGAGAGGCAATGGTCGCCATGGCATCTGCTGCTTTGTTCTCAATCTGAGGTATCTGCTCAAAAGATATGATCACAAAGTATTCCTTAAAGTCGTCGACCATCTGCTTGTATGGGATAAGCTTCTCATCTTTGGTTTGGTAATCATCATTGACCTGATTTATTATTAGTTGAGAATCACCATAGACATGTAGCTCTTTGATTTTCCAGTCTGTTGCCATTTTGATACCAATGATAAGGCTTCATATTCTTCTATGTTGTTGGTGCATGAGAATAACAAATGGTAAGACTTCAGAATGGTGTCACCCTGAGTAGTTACAAACAAGATTCCTACCCCCGATCCATGGTTTGTGTAGGACCCATCAAAGTAGAGCTTGTAGGAATGTGTTGATATATTGAATAGGGATTCATCTGGAAATTTAAATTGCATTGGTGTGGTGTCCTGTAATGGTGCATCTGCTAATTGATCAGCAATGACTTGTCCTTTGATAGCCTTTCTGTCTACATACTCAATGTTGTATTCACTTAGAAGTTATACTTAGGGCACACAACTGAGAGGGGGGGTGAATCAGTTGTGTAAAAACTTTCTTCCAATTAAATACTTAATTCACTTTGTAAATCAATCATGAAAACACAATGCAACAAAACAAGAGCAGAAACACATCAACACATGAGACACCAAGATTTTGACGTGGAAAACCTGGTTAAGGGAAAAACCACGGGGTGATTAACCCAAGATTGTATTCTCTGTTAGAAGAATAGAAAGAGCAAAATGACACATGCCAATTAGGGTTCACTGCCCGAGCACACTCCTCACAGGAGGCTCACTGCCTACAAGAGACACACTGTCTACAAAGAAATAAGTTTCACATACATGAACTGGAGAATAGCATCTTCACCATGCTTGAATTAGTTCCATTTAAGCCCACTACTTTCTGCTCTGTCTTTTGCTCTCCTCCTCGCTACCACACTCTCATCTCCACACAGACTGCTTTGAAATGACTTCGCAATCCCTTATTTATACACGACATCAACTTAGGAACAATCATCTAAGTTGGCAAACATCAACAAGAACATCCGCAGGATGTGTAATTCATCCGGTCGGCCGGTCTCAAGAACACCATCATCCAGAAGTTATTCCTCAATTGTGAGCACCAACTTCAATACGGACCACTAACATGAACTGGATACGATCCAAAGACTTCCACAAGCTTGCCTGAATCACCAAGAACATCCACACTTCATCTGCTTACTGAAATCCATCTCTCCTTCATCTGGAACCTCAAGAACACAGATTGTCATTACTGTCACAAAGGAATAGATGCTTGTGAACCTTCAAACCATAAACCAATCAAGTTGACAAACCAAAAAGACTTCCTCAACACTCCCTCAAATCCGTAGAACTGGAAAATTCATTTCCGGATCTCACTGGACCTTTCTGTTATACTCTGTCACCTTTGAACACCTACCAGAACCGATTTTACTTGAGCAGACACAACTTCTTTAGATCTTCATGTGGACCTCTGAAATCTCTATTGGACCACCTTAAGACACATATCTACAAACCCTTTAATTTGCATCCTCTGATCCTCTTCCTATCTTGGATTATTGCCTTACTATCATCACTATTCTTCACTGTTCCTTATTGAGACTAATTTTCTCAGTATCCTCAGCACACAGCTCATCCAATTCTTATCATTAATGCAATAGGAGTATGTTGACATCAATGACAACACAGGTTAGGCCCATACTTGCAACATTAGGAGCATTACCCATTTGGCTAGGTGACCTGTAAGAGTTGCTTTGCTTAGTAGGTACTTTAGTGGATCTATTTTTGCAATAAGTTTGACTGGATGTCCAAGCATATAATGTCAGAGTTTTTGGGAAACAAAAACTACCACAAGACATGATCTTTCTATTTGATAGTATTGCAACTCATAGCCCACCAATGTGCAACTGATATAGTAGACGGCTCTTTCTTTATTCTCATAATCTTGTTGTACTAGAAGGGACCCAAGAGCTGTAGGTGTAGTAGATATGTAAAGTATCAATGGTTTCCCTTGAATAGGAGGCATGAGAATGGGTGGATTCATGAGATATTCTTTTAGTTTGTTGAATGCCTCTTCACACCTCTCATCCCATCTAAATGGAATGTTCTTGTGTAGGAGATGACTGAATGGTTGACACTTGTCTGTCAGTTGTGATATGAATCTACGGATTGCTTGTAGCTTGCCTTGTAGAGATCTTAGTTGAGTGAGAGTCTTAGGTGGTGGCATGTCCATGATAGCCTTGACTTTGGTGGGGTCCACCTCTATTCCATTTGCTGACACAATAAAGCCTAGAAGCTTGCCTGAGGTGACTCCAAACACACATTTTTTTGGGTTCAACCTGACCTTGAATTGCTCGAGTCTCTGAAAGACTTTCTCTAACACATCCAGATGTGATTCTCTTGTGAGTGACTTTGCTAGGATATCATCTACATAATCTTCCATTGTTACATGCATCATATCATGAAATATGGTGGTCATAGCATGTTGATATGTGGCTCCTACGTTCTTTAGCCCAAATGGCATGACATTCCAACAGAAAGTACCCCATGGACAAGTAAAAGTTGTCTTATGCTAGTCTTTAGGTGCTATCCTGATCTGATTATATCCTGAGAAACCGTCCATGAGAGATAGCATGGTATGCCCTGTTGTTAAGTCGACTATGATATCTATATTTGGCAATGGAAAATCATCCTTGCGGCAAGCTTTGTTTAGGTCTCTGAAGTCATTGCATAGTCTAACTCGGCCATCTAGTTTGGACACTGGTACAATGTTGGAGACCCATTCCAGATAGTCTATAGCTTTGATAAACCCTACATCCAGTAGTTTCTTGAGTTCTTCTTTTACAAGCAGTGCTATGTGTGGATGCATCTTTCTAAGCTTCTATTTTACTAGTTTCACTCCTGGATCTAGCCCCAACATATCTGCGTATGACCAAGCAAAATTGACTTGTTTTCTCTTGAAGAATGGTACAAACTTAGTCTTCTCTGGTGGGGTTAGAGATTTAGCAAAGTGAATGATCTTAGGATGTTCCTCTATTCCAATATTAATCGGCTCTGTGGGTTCCACAATAATCTAAGACTTCTCCTAGTGCATGTGCATTGGGGAGAGTGTCATACCTTCCATCATCAGGTGCCACAGTTGGGTTTTCACCTTCGAATGCGTCCTTTTTTTTTACTGTTTTGGGATCTGACACTGCTGCAAAACAGTTTTCACCATCAAATCCAGTTTTTATTTTAATATTTTTGCAACTGGAAGGCTTGGCGCCCTCTCCAAAATAAGCCACAGTATTAAGTTCAATAGCAAAACCAGCTTTATGATCTCCTTTGGGTAGGTGGTCCCTAAGTTCCATGTAGTCAATATAAGCATCATTGTTTTGGAACATATCTAGTGAGGGGTTCCTCATAGATCCCAGTCAATAAGTTCAGGATGCACGAGGGGGAGGGAGTCAGAGGATAGATCTGATTCATTAATAGTTTGAATAGATATACTAGGAGTATTGGTAGGGGGAGTGTTCGGGATGGTACTTTCCTCCAAATTGTTTATTGCAATAGAATTCGAACCTTCCTCAAAAGTCATATTCTCAGAGATAGGAAAATCAGACTCTAGTGGTCTCTTCGGTAGCGTTTGTCCCTCACGGTAGGGGGTATAAGTTTGAATGGTATCAACCTCTTTGTCGTCATAGGAATGCTCTATCAACTCATCCCACTCATATTCATTGGAATCTGTGCCACTGTCCACTTGAAGTCTATGGATCATTTCTAGAAGACAAGCATTTTCTTTAGCCTTGCCCTTGCCTTTATATCCTAGGCCATTTGTATTTCTAGCCAATGAGGATGAAGAAGGTTGAATGGGTTCTATGATTCCTTCTTTTCTTAGGCTGATAGGGCCTTGTCCTTCGTAACCCATTCTGTGTAGGATAGCTTCTCCTCGCCCATAGAGTTCTGTTGGGATCCTAGGTGGTTCCTGTTGTATGTTCTGTTCTTCTTCGGTATAAAGCCATTGTAGGACATCTCTTTCCTTTATTTCATCGAATAATGTCCCCCATTTTACAAAGGGAGCTATGGGAGGTATAGGAGGTGCAGATGGCTTTGGAAAATGCTTAGGTCAACCAAAGGATCTAGGAGATAAAGGTAGTTTGGCTAGATTGAGGTTGTGCTCAATGGAGTATTCCCCAACTCCAGTTTCTTTGATGGTAATCTTTTGCTCTTTAGGCTTTGATGAGGAAGCTTCAGAGGTATGATCATGTTGTGGGGTAGGGGATGTAGATGCTCTATTGTTTGGTATGATTCAATTGGGTTTTGAAAGGACAGAGTTGCAATGCTGAAAGGGGTCAGGGTCTCCTTGGATGGTGACTTGTTTGCCATTATGCAGGAATTTTATGCATTGGTGATAGGTCAAAGGGACAGCTTTCATGGCATGAATCCATGTTCTCCCTAGGAGAATATTATAGGCGAGCTCCCTATCTAGGACTTGGCACATAACATCTTTTATTATTGGTCCTACTTGTATGGGTAAGACTACTGTTCCCTTTGTAGTTCTCTCCTCTTCATCATAGGCTTTGATAGCAATCTTCTTCCTTGGATCGACAACATTTTCAGAGAACCCCAATGTAAGGACTAGCTTTAACATGCAAATATTTAAACTAGCTCCCCCATCAATGAGATCTCTCTTGATGTGGTGCTTATGGATGAAGGCGATGATATGTAGAGGGGTGTTATGAGGTTGAGACACTAAGAGATCATCTTGCTCAGTAAATGATATGGTACTTGTGGAGGTCAGATTACCTACCATTGCCTAAAACTTCTCTTGGGCCAAGTTAGTGGGGATAGTGGTTTCCACTAAGGATTTATTGAGAATTTCCTTATGGGAAGGAGATAGACACAACAACTCCAAGATAGAAATGTAGGCTGGAGTCTTCTGTAGTTGGTCTATGACATTATACTAACAGAAGTTGGATTGAGAAGGTGACGACCTTGGAGGGATGACATTCAACATGACTTTACCGCTGCAGGTAATAATACTACAACCAGTTCTGTTAAGTTCTGATTGTTGGTTGGGAGTGACCACATTGATTTGTGGGACATGGTCTGATATGCAATTTATGGTATAGTCAAATGGCACACTTGCATAGTTGGCATTACTATTCCCACTATCTGATTTTGCTTGTTATGATTGTTGTTACCATTGTTGTTATTGCTATTGTTGTTATTGTCGTTGTTGTCATTTTTGTTGTACGGCCTGCCATGATTGAGAAGTGGATCCCTATAAGCCACATGTGTCTCATTAGAGGTATGTTGTTGGGTCCCTCCTTGATTTTGATCAAGCACATCCTGAATAACATATTTGAGATGGATACAATTGTTGGTTGTATGTCCCCTTCCTCTATGATACTCACAATAGTCGGTGTCTTTCCAATAGTGAGGTTTGACTGTAGGCTCATAATCACTTGTTGGTGGTAGAGAGATTTCATTGTTGGCCAATAACTTCATTAATGCGGACTCTTGGGACTCACCTAGTGGTGTGAATTTTTGCCTTGGATTTGCACTAAACCATGGTCTTGGCTCTTGAGAGAATATTTTGTTGGGTGTAACATTATTTGCCTCTCCTTTGAGAGTGAGTATGGGTTGTTGCTTGGGAGTTGCCACCTTAGCATCAACTACTCCATCATTGACAACATTCTTATTCTTGGTCCAAAACTTTGATTTGTCAGTCGTATAGTTGGAGGTAGGTGTGTCCTTCTATAACTTGATTTGCCCCTTGGCGATCATAGCTTTTTCGATAAATAATCCCATTTCGATGACTTTTGAGAATGAAGTAGGGCATTGTATTTGTATTTGATAGCTAAGATTGGTGTTGAGGTTATGGACAAACATCTCCATTAGTTGCTTCTCAGGTACATCGTAAGAGCACTTGCTTGCTAGTTGTCTCCATCTTTGTAGGAAGGTGGCGAATGATTGGCCACTCTTTTTCTTGGTGTTGCATAAATCAAGCATAGATACTTCATGTTCAATATTGTAAGAGAAGTGCATGATAAACTTGTTGACTCGCTCATCAAAAGATTTGATGCCTGGTGGGAGCTGCAAGAACCACTCCATAGCTTGACTACCTAGAGATCTAGGGAATAGTCTCATTAGGTAGGTCTCATTGTGAGCTACTTCAAAGCATGTTGCATTAAATTCCCTAATGTGATCTCTACGGTCCCCTTTCCCTTTGTATTTGTCAAATTTAGGAACTTTGAATCGAAAGGGAAATGGTGTCATGTTCAAACTTTTATCAAAGGGGTATGGTGCAATATCTTCCAAGGAGTAGGTTTTAGTGTTTGTACCCATCTTGAGATCCAACATTTGTTGTTTAAGACCCTCAAGTTGTTTCCTCATCTCTTCCATAGGAGCACTTGGGTCTATGGCTTTCTTTCCTTTATCCTTTGCGTTAGGGTCTATGGTTTTTCTTCCCTCTTCATGATTATTCTCCACATTTTCTTGGATTGTGCTTATATCGAAATCCGCGGGGAATTTAATTCCAAGACTAGCAAGATGATAGAAATACTTGTGAGGGTCCTCATGGAGCACTTTCTCTAGCAAGCGTTGGAATTTCTGATCTTGGATGCTTCCTTGATAGTCTTAGTTAGAGATTTCCTCATCACTATCATGAGGTGTGATGATATGGTTGGATGATCCATCCATTTCAAGTTGCTTTTTGTATTGAGATCTAGTAAGAACCATGCAAGGTGACGTGGGACGAGGTGGAATGGGACTAGAGATTTTGGCAAGGTGCCGATGGAGACTGCTGAGAATGGGATACTTATGACAAGATTTGGACAAAGGACTTTCTCGATCAATGATTCCAAGTAAGACGGCCGATACAAGACGGTAGCCACTAGCAAGGGTACTTGATACTTGTCTTACTGTGCAAGGACTAGTCGTGCACCAAGACCACTAGCAAAGTCATGTGACCTACTAGGGTTGCTTGAATCTAAAGTGATACGAAAAAAAGGGGGTTATGCCGACCTAATATGGGATACTTTTAACTTTGGACTAGAAAGACATGATAGAAGGTGAATGGGATGACCAATGAAAAAGAGATTTTGACATGAAATGGATGGAAAACTGACTGCAAGGTAAGACTTGATCTCAGATTTTGGAACTAGACTGAAATGGGTACTCAGAACTGGTAAAATTTTCCCCTCAAAAACTGTGTAAGTGCTCACTGTCGTGTATGCACCAGAACATATGCACTGTAGAAACTAGTAAATGCGCCGTAAGTCATAACAAATGTGTTGCACTAGTAAAATGTAAATGCGCTGCAGGTCAGAACAGATGCATCGCAGGTTGGCACAAATGCGCAGGAATAGAGGACGGATGCGCCACTCTAGCTTTTTCAATGTTTTTTGTAATTTTTTTGAATTTTTGATGTTTTGGTACTTTGGTTCCAAGAACGTTTCTCTGATCTAATTTTTTGAATTTATGGCAAGAGAACATAGCAAACATAAAGAATATTTTTATGGTTTTTTATTTTTTATGATTTTTTGACTCTTTTTGGACTAAAAAGAAAGAACAAGTACAAATCCTAGGCTTCAAATGGTTTACAAGGGTTTTTGGCCACTAGAACAAAGGTGAGTAATAAAGGCAACCGTTCGAGTGGTTATACATGCAGCAGCACTACTCTTCGTTATGGAGTCTCCCAGCCTACAAGGGTTGTGCCTTAGAGGGTTTTGGGGGAGGTTAGCTATCGATATAACACAACTTCACTCGTTGTTTGAAGCTTTCACTCCAAACACAATTTATTTATAGTGGCTTGGAAGGGCTTGGTGTCTAGCCTATTACCACTTAGGGTCGTTCCTACTTGGATGAACAGTATCCAAGAGCATGCCCCTCTAAAGGAAAAACACATGCGAAAATGATATGTCTAGCATTTTGGTCACCCAAGATAGGGGAGAGCATAGGCCTGGTATCATTCCCAAAACACAGAATACAGTTGTTTTTTTCCCTAGTTAAAATGAGAAAAACTAGATGAGCTATCTACTTGGGCAAGCACAGAAATTTGTTAACTTTGAAGTGATAACAAGATAGCAATGGTCCAGTTTTAACCAAGATAGAAATGATGAGTTCAATTATTAACCACCTAGCATGATTTGTTAACTTTGAAATGATGGTCATTCGAGATAGCAATGGTTCAGTTTTACCCAGATAACAATGATGAGTTCAATTTTAACCATGTAGCACGAATTTGTTAACTTTGAAATGATGGTCAATCGAGATAACACTGGTTCAGTTTTATCCAGATAGCAATGATGAGTTCAATTTTATCCAGATAGCAATGAATTGTTAACTTTGAAAAGATAGCAATGTTGCAATGCAAGATAGCAATGATTCAATTACCACTTCCCTAGTTAAAACTATGTGAGATTTACATGAGCATCCATTTTACTTTCCCTTTAAAAATTGAAGTGTGAGCTAACAAGGGAAACTATATGAATCTAAACCAGTGCCTAGCCTGCAAAACAAATCAAAAGAGTTCCTGCAAAGATGTCAGCGTTAGCAAAAATCTTCTAAAAAACCCTAAAATCACTGCCTACAACAGATGCATCGCTTCAGAGACTGAATGCGCAGAAACAGTGAATAGAAGTGCCGCAATAGATATGCGTTGAAACAGAGGATAAAAGTGCTGGAAACTAGTGTATATGCGCTGAAGTAATAGATCCACTTTATCAGGTGGTAAAAGCACCGTAACAGTGTTTGTACGCACTGCAGTAACAAAAGCGCTGTGACAGGTAACAGATGCGTCTAAACAAAGAATATATGCGCTGTGGAAATGTATGCGCCATGACAGGTAACAAATGCATGTTAGTAATTGATGTATGCATTGTTTCCTCCCGTGTACGACTTTCTAAAGCACAAAAACTTAGTTTTTGGGTTAGATTTGGGGCTAGGCCCCACAGTGGGCGCCAAAAATGTTAAGGAAAAATTGGATCAACAATGAATAATCAATAATATCAATATCAAATACCTAAAACTTTAATGAAATAGTGAACTAAAGAGATTCAATAAAATAAAGCAATGAACAAGAAAACAAACCTCCTTAGATCATAGCTTCCATTGATTGCCTATCACAATCATTCTTGCATGTATGTAAATAGGGCCCTCAGAGAGTGCACTTCTTTTCTTTCTTTCAAGAATGTCAATTGGGAATGGCAATGATACTACTACAATGAAGAGGAGCTTCACAATGATGGTAGCAGTGTTTAGTGCGTAGTAGCGAATGTGATCACAAGCAATGAAGGAATTGGTGCCAAAGGCACGCTGTAATTCCTATAGAGTAACAATACTTAAAGCTTGGATGAATGAAGTGGAAGAAGAGGGTTCAATTTATAGACTTGAGAGAATGAAGATCGATAGTACAGAAAGAATGAGATGATCAACAATTGGGAATAGGTGAAGAACGCGTGCGAATAAGAAGAAGACAAGCATCTTGCTTTCTTTTGCATGAGAGGAGTTATCAAGAATAGAAGAATGAGTTAAAGCATTTAAAAGAATATAATAATTAATTAAGTGATTTAAAACAAGAAGAATAGATTTGCATGAGAATAAGAAGATATTTTGTTTTATTAAATATTAGGAATATTTAATTGCATGTGCAAAAAGCTTGAATTATATTTAGAGATAACTCAATTTAGAAGAAAAAGCAACTTAAATAAATATTTGATTTATTTAAATTTAGAGAAGATATTATTGGAAGAAAACAATAAATAATTGGAATTATTTAATTTAGAAGATAAGAAAGCAAATTAAATAAATAAATTTATTTAATTGTTGTGCATGATTTGGAAGAATAAATAAAATATTTGATTGTATTTTATTTTTACGGATTGAAAGAATTTAAATAAATTTGATTTGATTTATTCAAATTTGGAAGAGTGAATTTGATTTAATTAAATAATTGGGAATTATTTAATTGTTTAGAAGAATTTAATTAAATAAAAGATTTTATTTAATTTTGACCTTAGAAGAGGTAATTAAATATTTTGATATTTAATTAACTTAGAAGAATGTGAATCGTGTCATTCTTAGGCATATACAGTTACAACCATCATAGAATCTGTCATAGTTGTCATAACTTACAGTTGTAAGAGAATATATCATACGCATGCTATAAATAGCATATTCTCTTACAACATGTCATAACCCACCTTGGGGTGCCCAAAGATGCCTTTTTCAAAGATGCTTCTCGACACATGTCCATACCTGTCATAAGATCTTCTATTTCTGACTCTTACATGTCATAACTTTGTCATAGGAATCTGTCATGACCGTTCTTGTCAATATTCCCTTACACACATTCCAAGATGCCAACACGTGGCAAAATATTCCTACCTCTAAGTGGGATGCCTATCTCCTCATGTGAGGACAAAATTACATGTGGTCATATGCCATGTAGGATGACACATCATCGTGCCAACTCCCACAAGATGACAACATAGGATTTGCATCCTAATTATACAATAGGCAATAAATAAATAAATACAATGTAATACTACAAGGTATTACCAAGGTTGACACACTTTAATTCCAAACATTCTCCCATTTGTTGAACACCTTGTAAGAGCCAATAGAATTAACAGGATTTAACTGCTATAGGCCGAGAGGCCCATAGACTCTGAACACCATCTGAACTTCTCTGTGCCCACTGGTTTTGTCAATGCATCTACAACATTCTTCAAAGTATCTACCTTCTCCAAATTTACCTTCCCATCCTCTACCATGTCTCGCATGAAGTGAAACTATACATCAATATGCTTTGTTTTGGCATGGAAAGTTGGATTCTTCACAAGGCAAATCACACTCTGACTGTCACAAAAAATTGTAATCTATCCTACATCAACACTAATATCTGAACACAATCTCTTAAGCCAAATGGATTCCTTGCAAGCATGAGTTGCTAACATGTACTCAACTTCTGTCATGGACAAAGCAACCACAGGTTATCACTTACTCATCCAACTAATTGCACCACCAAACATAGTGAACACATAGGCACTAGTGGATCTCCTGATGTCAATGTCACCTGCCCAATCAGAATCCATGAATCCACAAGTACAAACTGAATGCAGAGGTCCTATAACATTACCATGATAGCATATGGAATACTCGAAAGTACCCCTCAAATATCTAAACACTCGCTTAACTGCATCCCAATGTACCTGTCCAGGATTAGCCATAAATCAACTAAGGACTCCCACTGCTTGGGCAATGTCTGGTCTTGTGTAAACCATAGCATACATTAAATTGACAACAGCACTAGCATAAGGTACTCTGCTCATGTCCTCCACCTCACTAAGAGATTTTGGACAATCATTAATAGACAACTTTGTCCCCAATGAAACAGGAACACACAATGGTCTACAATCTGCCATGCTAAACCTATCCAACATAGTCTTCACATACTTACTCTGGCTTAACCAAAGTTTTCTGTTAGCTCTGTCTCTTCTGATTTCCATTCCCAAAATGTACCTGGCTACCCCTAGATTTTTCATCTCAAACTATGCTGACAACTGAGACTTCAAATCAGAAATCATATTCTTACCACTCCTAATCAACAGCATATCATCAACATACAATGCAATAATGAGAATGCGATCATTGTCAAACTTGTAATACACACAATGATCATATTTCAATCTCAGAAATCCAATGGACAACACAAAGGCATTAAATTTCATATACCACATCCTAGGAGACTGCTTCAAACCATACAAAGACTTCTTTAACTTGCAAACCAAATTTTCTTTACCTTTCTCTATGTAATGCTCTGGCTGTGACATGTAAATCTCTTCCTCCAAATCACCATGAAGGAAAGTTGTCTTCACATCCATCTGTTCTACCTCTAAGACATAAGCAGCTACAAGAGATAATAGGAATCAAATGGATGTCATCTTTGCAATGGGAGAGAAAATTTCACCATAATCAATTCCCTCCACTTGTGAGTACCCCTTCGCAACCAATCTAGCCTTGTACTTTTCAACACTACCATCTGCACCAAATTTCTTCTTGAACACCCATTTGCATCTAACAAGTTTCCATCCTTCAGACAAAGGCACCAAGTCCCATGTTTTATTCTTCTCCAAAGAATCCATCTCATCTTCCATGGCCTCCTTCCAAGAACCTGCATCTTTCATGCCCATAGCCTTTCACAGTTCTAGGCTCATCAGTGTTAGTAAGTAAAGAAAAAGTACAACTAGAATAAATTAATAAATAACCAAACCTATCAGGTTACTTTCTTGTTCATGTAGACCTCCTCAATGGCTAAGGTTGAGGTTCTTCTTCTTCTTCTAATCTTTCAGAGCTGGTAGAGTTCTCCTCATCATCAGGTCTCACAAGGTCTATCAGTTCAGTCTTCTCAGGGGTAGAAGGAAACTGAACCACGTCCTTTTTCTTTTCTGTCTATTCTGGCTGTAGAACAACGGAAGGTGTTAGCTCTCTGAAGATAACACTTCTGCTATACAACACTTTTTCAACCACAGGATCCCAAATCTTGTATCCTTTCACACCGACACCATAGCCATTGAAAATACATTTAACAGCCTTGTTCTCCAATTTAGACCATTTCTCCCTAGGCACATGTGCATATGCCTCACAACTAAAAACATGAAGATGCCTAATTGAAGGCTTCTTACCAGACCACACCTCCATAGGTGTCTTACCAACACGAGCTAATTTCGGAGACCTATTTACTAGGTAGCAAGTAGTGGCAACTGCTTTAGCCCAAAACTTTTGTTCAAGGCTTGCTCCACTAAGAATACTCCTAGCCTTCTCCATCAATGTCATGTTCATCCTCTCTGCAACTCCATTTTGTTGTAGGGTGTATGGAGCTATCTTATGTTCAATCCCTTACTTCTTACAGAACTTATCGAACTCTACCGAACAAAACTCACCAACATTGTAAGTTCTCAAACACTTAATCTTTTTACTAGTCTAATTTTCAGCAAAGACTTTAAACTCTTTAAACCGACTAAGACTTCAGTCTTGCTTCTGATAAAATAAACCCATGTCCTTCTACTATAATCATCTATGAAAGATACAAAATATATAGATTTTGAAATTGAAGGAACATTAACTAGACCAAACACATCATAATGGATAAGATCCAAAACACTAGAAGACTTGTGAGAACTAGAGTAAAACTAAACATGGTTTTACTTTCCATATACACAATGTTCGCAAAAGTTGAACTTGAGATTACAATCATTTAACCCCTCAATGAGGTTTTTATTTTTTAGGGTTCTAAGACCCTTCTCACCAATGTGGCTATATCTCAAATGCCATAACATAGTCTTTTCAGCAAGAAGCATAGCTTCCATAGCATGTGCACTACCATTAGAACTAGTTACAACAGATTTCTTCACTGCTCATTCAGATGGTGGGGATGAAGTGACTACAACTCTTTTCTTTGAGTCAGAAGAACTATTGCACTATGAAGTGCATGCCTCCAACTAAAATAGAGTACCTCTCTGAGTACCCTTCACAAGCACCATATATCCTCTAGTCATCTTGCATCCATCTTTTGAAAAGACAACCTGCACAACTACATCATTCAACATACTTACAGAAAGCAGGTTCTGTGTAAGGCTTGGGATGTACATAACTCTAGTGATCCCCTTCACTCGTCCATTAGGGAATAGGATTGAGACTCTTCCACAACCAACAATCTTCAGATGAGAGTCATCACCCAGGTACACTCTTCCACCATCAAACTCTTCATACTTCGTGAACTAGCTTCGATGCGAGGTAATGTGGAATGATGTACCAGAATCAATCAACCACACATCATCAGATGCATGGGTGGCTAGGGTTGCGGTGAAGGCATCACCATCATCTTGTGACTTGTCAGAATCTAAATCTGGGGCAATCTTCTTTTTCTTTTTCTTCTCTTATTTGCATTCCTTTCAGAAATGCCTAGATTTGCCACAGTTCCAACAGAGAGCCTTGGACTTTCCAGGAGATTTGGATCTCCCACAGGATTTGGATCTACCCTTTTCACCTTTCTTGTCCTTCTTCTTCCCTTTCTCTTTGGGTCTTCCATGAACTGCAAGAGCCTCTTTGGCCGACTTGGATGTCTTTCTCCGCATTTCTTCAGATAACAGCAAAGACACCACATCTTCCATCTTGAAGGTGGTAGTGGTGCTTCTGATGGCCATGACAAGATGATCCCACAAATCTGGCAAAGAACAAAGCATGGGCATACATCAATCCTCCTCTTCCATTTTCACACCCACAGATGTCAACTGTGCAACGATCATGTTGAAAGCTTCATATGGTCCGCAACAGATCATCTATCTTCCATCTTCAGAGAAAACAACTTCTTTTTTAGAAAAAGCTTGTTTGCCAAGGACTTGACCTAATAAACATCACCTAGCTTCTTCCAAAGGTCTTTCACACTCTTCTCCTCATAGACATTCAATAGGACAGAGTCAGCTAGACAGAGTCTTATGAGACCCTTATCCTTCTAATCTTTGAGGTCCCAATCATCTTGTGACATTGTTGTAGGTTTTACACCGGATATGGTTTCCCATATGTCACGATCAACAAGTAGGTCTTCCATCTTGAGTTTTCACAACTCAAAATTAGTGCCATTAAATTTCTCCACCTCTAATCTTCTAGATGTGGTTGTCGTCTCCTTCCTACAACAAGATATAGAATACTCTACACAAACTCCCACTCAACCTAATATTAGCTCAAAAAACCCCTACCCAGTAACTAGAACTAAAACTGGCCAGGCTCTGATACCAACTAAAAGGAAGCTAGGTGTGCGAAAATCACTTCCTACACTAATCTAAATAGAGGAGGAGAGTGCAAATTCAATTTAATCTTTACAGTTACAGCTATGTTAACCCACTAATAGAGATATTGTAGCAAACACATACACAAGAATGTAAGAAAGAAGAAGAGAAACACAAGATATATGTGGGGAAAACTCTTACAAGTGAAAAACCCCACACTCCAAAACACAGCTCAAATGTATTCCGTAAACAATGAAGGTTACAATACAATCACAAAGTCAATGCTCTTGTAGTAGTCTTCAACACTCGTATCTAGAGATGACACCCCATCCCAAAGAGGTTGCCTATTCCCAAAATGGGTAATGACAGATGCTTCTAGGACTCTTACAACCGTCATAGAATCTGTCATAGTTGTCATAACTTATAGCTGTAAGAGAATCTATCATACACATGCTATAAATAGCATATTCTCTTACAAAATGCCATAACCTACCTTGGGGCACCCAGAGATGCCTTTTTCAAAGATGCTTCTCGACACATGTCCATACCTATCATAGGATCTTCTATTTCCAACTCTTACATGTCATAACTTTGTCATAGGAATCTGTCATGACTGTTTCAGTCAATATTCCCTTACATACATTCCAAGATGCCAACACATGGAAAAATATTCCTACCACTAAGTGGGATGCCTATCTCCTCATGTGAGGACAAAATTACATGTGGTCATATGCCATGTAGGATGACACATCACCGTGCCAACTCCCACAAGATGACAACATAGGATTTGCATCCAAATTATACAATAGGCAATAAATAAATAAATACAATGTAATACTACAAGGAATTACCAAGGTTGAGACACCTTAATTCCCAACAAAAACTGCATCTAAAGTTTAGCAAAATCCCATAAGATGGGTCCAAGTGTGCGTAACCATTGGGCACCCAAAACCACATTACATCCACCTAAGGGCAAGGCAAACATGTTAGAGTAGAGGTTATAATCTCCAATCGAGATATGCACATTGTGACACTTCCCTTTGCAAGGTAATGTGCCCCCATTGGCAATCATGACTTCAAAGCTGGAGCAAGGATGGACAAAACAATCAGCTTATTTGGCGATCCAAGGGTTAATGAAGTTATGAGTGCTACTAGAATCAATGAGTATTGTAAGTGGGAGCTTCTTGAAGTAACCCTTGACCCGCATGGTTTGTGGGGTGGTGACTCCTACTAAAGCATGGAGAGAGATCTCTGGGTGGTCTTCCTAAGAAGCAGGGTCAACAAGCAGCTACTGAGTTTTGACCTAATCATCTACTGTATACTGAGCATCCGCATAAACTTCAGTTTCAGGTGGAGAATCCACATCCAAGAGATAGAGCTTTTGCTCAACACATCTATGTCCCCAAGTGAATTTCTCATCACAATTATAACAAAGCCCTTTTTCCCTACGTGCCTACATCTCTACTTAAGTCAAGTGCTTGATAGGAGCTATTCTAGGAGCTAGCATTATTTGAGGTCTTTGGGAAACTGTATTTCTTAATGGAACAAAATTGGATTTGGATCATTGTTGAGTTGTGATCTTGTCCTTCGCCAACTTAACCAACCCTAGGGCTTCCATCATTGTGCTGGGACGGAACATTTTAACCTCAGATTGAATTGCATCCTTCAGACCACTAACAAAACAACTCCTGAAGAAATATCAGACAATCCCTTTGTGTGATTGGCCAGTTTTTCAAATTTTGTTTGATATTCTCTCACAGTGTCTATTTGGCAAAGTTTAGTGAGTGCTCCTATGAAGTCATCAAAAGCACTAGGGCCAAATCATTGCAAAATGAGTTTGCAAAAATATGTCCATTTTGTCTCTTCGTGAGCCTTGATGTACCAATGGAACCATTGAAGGGCTTCATGTTCCAAATGAAAGGATGCAAGTGGGACTTTGTTGACATCAAAAGGATTATGCAGACTAAAATATTGTTATGCCCGTTATATCCATTTAGTCGGATCATCACCATTAAAGCGAGGAAAATCAAGATTCGGCCCACAAAAATTATTGGAAGAAGAAAACCATGTGTCTGCCGAGGACTCTAGCTACCGTCTGTTGTTTATGGCTAAATGCTGAAGATTGAGGCCGAGAAGTTTTTCATCCAGATCTTGGAGTTTGGTCTTAAGGGCTGCAATTTAATCCTCCATGTTTTTTGCTCTTGTGCAGGTTACAACCATAGCCACAAGATTTTTTTTTTGTGGAATGGGTAGAAAAACAAAAACAGAAAATTTTTTAGTAAGGGAAAATTTGGATTTGGGGAAAACTGTGATGGGTAATTGGGGTTTGACTAAGTTTTGGACACTTCTGAGGGAAAGGGAAGCAGAAAATAGGGATTTTAGAAGCGGGGTGAAGGAATGGGAAAATTTGTCCAAGAGGGACAAAGGAGCAGAAATATGAAATAAACAATGTGGTAAAATTTGAAGGCTATTGGGTGAGAATCGAAGAAGTTAAGACAAACCCTAAAAATAGACAAATATGGGATTTTTGACTTTGATAAGTGGAATTTGAGATAGGGCCCTCAAGGAAGGAAATATGCAAAATGAAATTCCAGGGGTTCTAGTGAATTTTGAGGGGAAACAGAACTAAAGCAAGGAAGATATGGTGAAAAAATAGAAATTTTTTTACTAGAAACGATCTGTCAACTACTCTGGATGGATTCAATCTATGATTTGCCGGCTGCCAATAGATATGGGCCCCAAGTATGTTTAGCTTCCAAAAGGTTCAGGGGAATCACTCAGCCACCAATGTTGTCTAACGGCTTACTTATTGGGGCAATACCCCTCACTCCACGGCTCAAGTAAAACTAATAACCGCTTTGCCACAAACGATAGCTCTTGGTTTACCTCACGGATGGAAACTAGTCAATCAGATAGGGGTCGTTGCCCTTTTCATTGGCACGTCCTCTCAATGGGCCAACTACTTCGGGGTTCCTATGGTACTCCTCACAATGAGTTTTAGGGCTATGCCTAGGCACTTCCCACAGTTAAGCGGATAGGGATATTCCCTGATCCAAACTTGCAATTGAAATGAACAATACAGATGTGAAAAAAAAAGAACTATTGCAATAATCACAGTGCCTGGAGACCACTGCAGAAAAAAAAATTGGCAGAAATTCCACCTAGCGAGCCCAAGAAAGCGCTCTGATACCAGATGAGAGGAACCTCTTGCAACAATATAATGAAAAATGCACGAAATAACAGAAATAATAGAAACATAGAAGAAATTTATTGATCATAGGCCACTTTGAGGGGGCAAACTCCTTTGAGCAAGCTCAATACAATAAATTCGTGGATGCCTTCATTGGCCTCAACACGTACTTATATACTAAGTCTAATCTAAACAACTATGACTTCCCATGAATGTGGGATAGTACAATATACTCACGGGATTGTAGGAGTCTAGAACAACACTAAGAGGGGGGGTGAATTAGTGTTGAGTAAATTTTTGCAACTTATTATAACTTTTAATTTACAAGACTCAGAAAGAGCAAGTCATCAATAAACTATTACACATATGTACAAGTTTGATAATGAAAATTATGAGCAGGACCACATAGAGATAAATCTTAACATAGAAGAAAATACACACATAGAAGCATATCATTAACACAAGAATTACTGGAGTGGAAAACCCTCTCGGGGTAGAAAAACCTCAAAACTGCCTCACTGGCTTAACTAAAAAGCATGCCTCATTGGCTATACAAAATGTATCTAGGAGCACCAACTCCAATACCAAATAGAAGCGTCCACTTCCTACACAGATATACCTCACTGGCAAACAAATAGGTCTCACTGACCTACAAGCCTCACTGGCTAATACAAGGACTCACTGGCAAACCAAATCACCAATAGAAGTAATAAACAAGATCAAAGGGATACTCTGTTTCCATTCAATTCTCAATTCATTCACACCTACATAACAATTCATCTGATTATCTCTGCATAACTCAACATTCTTTCTTCATCACATACCCAATATCATATTCTCATCTTTCTTTTCTCTTCAAGAGGATCTTGTAGAAAATGTCTTCATTTCTGTATACAATTCCACACACACACACACATGTTGTCAATGTACTTGTGAAGCCAATAAAATAAGATACCTCTCTACATTCTGCAAAACCAATTTCATCTTTTCATGACCTTTCATATTCTCCAAATCACAAAATCCTTCAATCCGATTATCTTCTCTACCTACAAATTCCTTCAAACAAATTTTCATTATCCTCTTTTCAAAACCTTTCATCTTCTCACACTCAATCTACAAAAAAAACATCTTAAGAAAAATGAAATCAATCAATGTCCTGTAAATAAGATCTCTTGGATCTTCTTCATATTCTCTTCTCTCTGCAAAAGATTAGTCTTCAAAAACTTTATCCAACCTGCCTTTCAAATGAAAATCACCTTATTTGTTTCCAAATCACAAGAATAGAAATAAATCTTCCATCTCAAAATAACTCCTCAAAAAATCTCAAAAATCACTTTACTTGATGATATCTCATGGAGTCAACAATTTAGGAGGTAAAAGAATTAAGTTTCTAATTTAAAAGAAAACTTATCATCTCCAAAAATATTTGGTGGCTTTTTAATATAAATGTCATAAACATATGACATAAAGGGGGCAATTTAAATACAAAGTTTTCTATTTTTAACAAAGCTATTAATATAGCTTGTTCTAACATCCTTATCTTTTTCTCCCCTTTCGAATAAAACAAAAAATCATTTAAAAACTTATTGAATACTCCATATCACGGGCTCTTCATATTTCATAAAGCATTTTTAATACTTTTCTTAAACTCCAAAAAAAAGACCAATGCTTTTTAAAGCATAAATCTCCTCCAAAGAAATCGGGCTCCAAAGACTTTCTTATAAACAATGTTCTTTTAATAAAAGCATTCGATGCTCTTTTATGATAATAACCTTACCACCGGTTTGCATTTTGCTGACATCACAAACAATATGAAACTTATGACATTAGTGAGGCCAGTAACTTAAAGTTTCTAATATTTAGAAAAAAACAAAATCAAAGCCAATTGAAATGGCTTGTTCGAGCACGCCATACAATCTTATTGTTATTTTTTATACTCCCCATCGAATTAGATATCTGATGCACTCCATAAAATTCTTTAGAATCTTAAAAACATTCGAACCAAAAGTTACTTAGACTTAGCTTTTTATTGAGCCCCCTTTTTAGCTCTCATTTAAAATGATGTTACCACCGTGCACAAAGATGAGACCGAGAGGATCAATCTAGCAGGGTGAGGGGGCCGGTTGCCCCGTGGTTGCAAACCCTCCACTAGGTCAATTCTAAGTGACTGACCTGCAACTATAGGTGAACTCTAATTTATAACAAAAGTGCAATAGTGAGAGTTATGTTACAATATAAATGATTTTAAACCTTATTCAAAAACCTTTGACCACATTAATATGTGTGATTTATCAAAAACACTTCTTGATCACACAATCACATATGATCATGATCTCCTGAACATACACAGACATCTTGAAGCATCCTTAGAAAGGTCATCAACTGAAACACCATCAACCAAACATCTTTATGTGAAATCTTTGATAAGCCTATTCCTTGAATCATGATCATGATATGAATGAGAACCATCATCTGAATACATCATTGAACATTCTGAACCACCAAGACTGTCATCAAAATAATCAAAATAAACTAATCAACATGTTACAATCTTGAAGCATATTAACAACAATATATCAATAACAACCTTGCCTTGAGGCACTCCTAACAACATAGATGAGCACATTCTGGAAAGACCATATTTGCCTTGTGCATTAACATACTTAAACCATGACCAACTGAAAAAGAAAACAATTCCTTTCTCATCTACAACCAAGTGAACATCACCATGCCATCATGTGAACTCCTCTGAAAGAACAACACCATCATGTCACCATGACAACTTAAGATCCTGATGATGTTCTTCTCAAAACAACTCTTAAACAAATATCACAAACCCTTGTCCAAATCAGATATCATGAACAGATGTAGAACATGAGACACACAAATCATGAAGATCAACTCACTGAATATGCAATGTATCAACTGCTTGCACTTACCTCCTGATTAGTGACCTTCAGATGTTTACTAATATCAACCCAAGATCCTGCAAGACCTTTTTGACATCAATTACAATTAGTCACCATCAGGGATGACTTACAAAGCATATGCGTCCAAAAGTAATATACTAACAAAGTAAAGAGAAGGGTTGAACATGGGTTCCTAACAAATTGTCTTGCTACTCTGTCTGCACTCTCAACCACATCTGCAAGAGTACCATGATTCACCACCTACCTTGCTAAAGAGGGAAGGAAATATATGTAACCACATGGCATATTTTTCATTATCCCATTTGCATGGGGCTACCTATGCTACTCAAATTTAAACAAATAATCCATTTATACATAAAGTGTTGATAACTGAGAGGGGGGGGTGAATCAGTTATCCTAATTATTTCTTCTTTCTGAACTTTCTTATTAATCAATGCAGCATTAATTCAAACAAGCAAATATTACCATGAAATGAAAAACACATGACACAGTATTTTTGACGTGGAAACCCTGTTAAGGGAGAAAACCACAGGGTGATTAACCCAAAGATTATTCTCTGTTAGAAGAACAAGGAATTACAAAATGGCACTTGCCAATTAGGGCTCACTGCCCCAGCACACTGCTCACAAAGGAGGCACACTGCCTACAAGGAGACACACTGTCTACAAAAGAATGTTATACAATACTTGAACTAATTGGAAGCATCCACATATGCTGGAGTTCAGTTCCGGTTAGGCTCAGTATACTGATCTGCTGCACTTCATCTTTCCTCTTCTCTTTATTCTACTTTTCTTTCACATACCGAATCTTTCTTACTGATTCTATTCTACTCTGCTCTTGTTCGCATCACACATCACACAACTACACTTCTCATAACTAAATCCATCCTATATATATATATATATCCGCACAAGTGATTTCATTATCTTTCTAGTCGGCACCCGGAACAGTCTATCTTCTCACAAACTCTGTTCTGTCGGCTGAATCCTTGCACATCAAGTAATGCGGATCAAGCATATACTTGTAGATATCATTAATCATGTCGGCCAAACATGATTCATGCCTTCACAACCTTTACCATCATCAGTAACACATCCGACAAATAGTCTGATGTTCTGTCAGTCAGTTCTTCCTCTTTTCACACTGTCACTCAGGAATCCGGTACTCAACTATTCATATCTTTTTCCTTGTCCATCACCGGAGGCTAAATCCTTGGAATATACCACTCAAGGTAGTCCTCTTGACTTCCCCAAATTCGCACTGCACCAAGATACTTCCTCTGAGAGATCCAGACCTGTCTGTCGGACCTTGCCACATGCTCTGTTCTTGTTCACCGAACCACAATAACCTTCATTCTGACTTCCGGTAGAGACACACCATGACTTGCGGATATGTGGGATGACCTTTGTTGCCATCAATGACAACAACCATGAATCCATATAGTGTCTCTTGCCAACACTCTCCCCCTTTGGCATTGATGGCAACACTTAGTGAAAAATGACTAAGTGTTTACACTATGCTCCCCCTTGGCTGATGCTCTGTCTTTATATACATTTTCTGGAGCTCCCCCTTAGTTGGATTCCTCATTTTTCACTGCTCCTTACTCCCCCTTTGACATCAATGGCAAATGGTAGGGTCCGCACACAAAAATTTTCAAAAATTTTACTATACTTGGCTGTATATTACATATTCACATAAACTAAAGAATATCTGCAAAGGATGTCTTCAACTAGATGAGTTCTGTAGCCCAACTTTGCTTCATTCTATCCAAAATTGAAATGTGACCACTCAACAAAAAAGCATAAGCTTCTGCCCTCTTAAGATCTGTCGGATCATTTGTGTGGGCGGTAGTCTTAGCATCACTTATGGCCTCATGCATGGTCTCTAACTTAGGGATAATAATCCTTCTAAGTTCTCCCATCTGGTTAATTATATTCTTCCTTTCCTTTTCAAAGTTCTTGATTGCATTTGTGATTGCAATAGTTTGACATTCTTGATTTACTATGGAGGAAGAGAGAGGATCAAAACTTTGAGACAAACTCAGTAGTTTGTCCTGTTCCTCTTTTATTTTCTTCTCAATTTCTACTGTTGCTTTTGACCAGGAGATACAAAATTTGTAAATGTCACCGCCATCCTTAAGAGCATTTTCTAAGCTCTTTATTCCAATACTCATATTTCTCCTATCATTAGAGATTAATCCTAGTACCTTTGAGAATCTCTTATCCAAAAACTCCTTCCGGACCTTTTCTTCAACTAATTTTTCTAGGGATTCAAAATGTGTACCAACACTGCTGACTAAGGTTTTGAGATTACCGGAAGAGGACGTTGTGGGATCTTTCTGGACCGATGGCATAATCTTCTCAAGCACTCCGGAAGCAGCTTCTATCAACTCATAGTCTTCCATATGAGACTTTAGGAGTTTTTCATTTGCCTTAGCATTTGCAAATGAAGCTATCTTCATTGTCTGTACCGGAGAGAGGGAATCAAAATTGAAAGGACCTTGTAGAAGCTCTGGTTCGTCAATCTCTATTGTTTCTTTGCTCAGAAATTTTTGGACAGTTTGTGCAGTGTCTCTTGCTGGAGACAGATGTTTCTTCTCTTCTGCAGTCTTGGAGCTGTCCTTTGGAGTTTTCTCTCCTTCCACATTCTTACCACTATCAGTTGTGGTTTTCTCTGTTGGAGTCTTCTCTTTCTCTGCACCCTTGGTACTGTCAACTTCTTTTTCTTTTACCGCTGCTTCTTTCTCCTGTAATTTCTCTTCTTCTTTGGATCCGGAGACTGTAGGGGAAACCGGAGGAGAAATGTTGGTTTGTTCATGGCCCATCTCTTCTATTGCTTTCTCAGAAGTTTCTTCTGCAGCACTTGTGGATGAGGGATCAGTACCCAAGTCCTCTACAATAGGAAGATTAAACCTTTTGAAGGCCTTCCGGAGGATCTCTTCTGTATCCATGGCCACCTTGTCAGTCTCACCAAGCATGAGTTGATTCATCCTTGCTTTACTCCTGAACTCATCTTTGCAATCTTTGAATATTATGTTCATTGTCTTGGGATCAATTTGAGGATATAGCTGAATAGCTATCTGCTCCTGGATCTCAAGATCTTTTGCCTGGGCATTGTTCTTTCTTATTTCTAACTCCTTTTCTAGGCTTTTAGGAATTAGAGATATAATCTCAATGAAAGCCTTATTGTAAATGTTCAGATACCTGATTGTGGCTTCCTATAGGATCTTTTGGTCAGCCTCATTGTAGTCATCATAGAATTCGGCCATTGGTTGAAGGTTTCCATCCACAGTGACTGATTTGATTACACTCTCCAGAGACAGGGTGGGCTTTTCAACAAATTCCTCTACCATTTCTTCCTTGTCTTGGCCTGTGGAGGGTTTACCGGATCCTTTCTTCTTCTGCTTCTTTATTTCTTTTACCCCCTCATCTGATTCCATTTCATCTTCATCTTTCTGACTTGTATAAGCCCTTGTGGCTTTTATTTTAGACCTTTTCTCTCCTTTACTAGATGTCTGACCTTCCGGTTTTGATATTTTTGAGCTTCTGGTTGTGATAGGTGTAGATCCCTTTGATGATCTGGTCTGGGTTGAGGTTTCCACTGAAGTACTTTTCTTGCTTTTCTTTTCTACCTCTTTCTTCTCTACCTTAGCCTTTCGCCTCTTTTCCCGGTTGACATCAAGTGCCTCCTTTGGGATGCCTAGGCCTTGAGCAATATGCTCTACTTCTTTTCTCACCTTCCTCTTTATCTCAGGTTCTCTGAGTTCCACATGGATCTTCACACTCAGCTCCTCAAAGGTTCCAAACCTTTCTGCCTTTAGATCTTTGGGCTGACTAAGCATGTGTTGAACATGCAGTTCTATAATCTGTTCATCAACCTCATACCCCATGGGCATGATCCAGACTGTCCTTGGCTCTACTACCTCCATTAGGCACTGATCTATTTCTACCATAAAGCATATTGTGTCTTTGTACTTCTCAATAAGAGACTAGGGAATTCTTTCTCTTGCTTGCATCATGCTCTGAAAGTTTTTGAAATATCCCCATAGGGTTGTATTTCTTGCTTTAGCATCTCCAAGTCCATGTAAATAATCTCTGATTTGGATGGCAACTGGTCTATCATTCTACCATATCCATCCACTGGATCTGGGAAGCTCATTCATGTAATAAAAGAATAGACAAAGAATCAAACTACCATACTTGAAGGAGTTCTTCTTGTCCTTCTTAATCTTCTGTAGATTTTCCAAAAGTTGGTTTAGAAGAAGCTCACACAAATCATAGTCTGCATTCTCTTTTAGCATTTGATATGCTGTGTAAATTGCAGTTCCCGGCACTGAATTTTCCCTACTAGAGTGATAAATCTTGTAACCAATTATTATAGATGCAAATTTGACATCCGGTTTAGTGATGTCTTCAATTGTCATAGCTCTCTTATCAAATTTTGATCCGGTTGCATCACTAACTGTCTGATTTTTGACAGACTTGAGGATAGGTATTCCACCGGATGAGTGCAGACCGGTTACAGCCCTAATTGCATCTTTGGTGATCTTAACAGGCTTGTTTAACCATAGGAAATTGTCATGCACTCTACTCAGTACATACCGGACCCATTCATCTTCTTCAAAACAGGGGAAATGGATGCACTGTGCAAAGTGCTTATCCCAGATGGCTTTATACTGAGGTTTAATCTCAAAAGAATCATCTATCAATTGTTTATGATAGATATTCATTAATTTTGATTCTCCAAATTCTTCAATATTCGCATGTATGTAAACCCTAATGTCCTCCATATGCAATACACCATGCGGAACACTAGAGAAGGCTCCTAGGGGATCTACCTCTAAAGATTTGTATGGATGTTTCTTAAATGTGGGGCGAGGTCTATCAGAGATCTTAACTATATTTGGAGTAGCCATTTTTCAAAAGATTTGCAGTGAGATATTGAAGACGGAAAATACCTTATGCGCCTTTGGTTGCACAGAGTTGGTTTGATTGATTTCTAGATGTAATAACTTCTGTGAGTGATCTTTGATAAACTTGATGAATTTTGTTGCAGAGCTCCACTTTTCGTTTCTTCTTGAGTGCAGAATGAACAGGTGATTTATGAGAAATCCCTTATATTGCTCCGCAAACCCTAATATCTGATTGCAATAAATGCTCGACCTACATTATTTCAGTTTGCCTTATTCGAATGACTTGAAGAACCGGATTAGTCCTGATTTATGAACGTTATGCAGATCTTCCAACCATGAACAAATCAAGATGACACATCACAAGGACATCCCAAATACTCTATCCAATCTGCAGAATAAGACAATGTACTTCCGGATCTCTCTGGACCTTTTTGTAATCCTCTGTCATTCTGAAGCATCTCCTGGAACAGGTTTTACATGATCGATCACAACTTCTTCACATCTTCATGCGAACCTCTGAAATCTTAGCTGGATCATCTCAAGACTCATATCTACAAACCCTTTACTCCGCATCTTGTGCCTAATCCGGCACCACTTGATTGGCTCGGGGAACAGGATTTTCTTTGTGTCTCCCCCTGAGCCAGAGCTCATTTCTTAATTTTCGGAAGGAATATCAGCACCAGAGTCTGGTGCAGATCCAACCTCTACCTTCTCTGAACTTTTCTTCACCCAAATCTTGTTCATCTCATTCCTAACTTCATCCGTATTCATCTATTGTTTACCTTTGTCTTGATTCTGACTATATACCGAACCTCTTTTGTCCTGATTCTTGCTTCTGCAAACTTTTGCATTATGACCAGACCTATTATAGATTTGGCAAACAACATTTCTTTGCATATTTGACTGATAACGTCTTGATCTGCATTGATTAGCCATATGACCTACTCTATTGCATGTAAAGCATCTACCATTGAATGATTTGTTCATTTACATATTTCTGCATTCATGAGACTTATGTCCATACCTTTTGTAGTTAAAGCATTGTCCAGAGAAGGATGAATTAGTCTGATTCATTCTCTTTCTACACTGATTAGCTTTGTGACCAAAGTGATTGCAGCTGTGGCAGTATCCATTGAAGGATGGATATCTTTGAGCATTGGGCTATCTTACTGGAGGTCTTCTAGGCTTGTTCCTTAGATTTTCTAATCCAAAATTCTTCTGACCAGATCCAGAGCTTTCTCCTTTCTCATATCCTAAACCACACTTGTCATCTGTCCTCTTTTGACTTCCAAGAAGAACTTCAAGTTGAGCAGAACTTATCTTGAATTTCTCTTTATATTCATTTGTTGTTTGAAGATCCCTTTTGAGAGAAACAATTTGATCCTCAAGTTTTTCTTCATTATCTTTAGCATCTTCAAGATCAGATTCAAGATGTCTGATAATCCTATCCATCTAGTGGCAATCTTCTGATTTCTCTTTGAGAGATTGTCTTAGATTGTCTTCAGTTTTTCTTTTCTCTTCAATCTCTTGAGTAAACTTTATAACTCCTGATTCCATTTCATGTCTTACCATAATGACTTCTTTTGATAACTTTTCACATAACTTGGTTTTTTCAGTCAGCTCTTCATTTGGATTACTTTCTTCACTTTGTCTTGCCAATTGCTGGAGCAGCTCCTTTCTCTTTTTCATAGAGAGACTTAATTTATCTTTTAGTTCCCTCATGAATTCATCAGCCTATTTGAGTCTTCATCAGCCTATTTGAGTCTTTCCTTTAATTCATTGACTTCAGAGTTTGACTGTTCAAGATCCTCAAGGGCAGTTTTGAGTTTCTCCCTTAAACCATATGCATCCATTTGAACTCCCAGATCTTCCTCAAGCTATTAGGCTCTATTAGGAGGAACTTAGCTCTGATACCAATTGTTGATAACTGAGAGGGGGGGTGAATCAGTTATCCTAATTATTTCTTCTTTCTGAACTTTCTTATTAATCAATGCAGCATTAATTCAAACAAGCAAATATTACCATGAAATGAAAAACACACGGCACAGTATTTTTGACGTGGAAGTTCCCTGTTAAGGGAGAAAACCATGGGGTGATTAACCCAAAGATTATTCTCTATTAGAAGAATAAGGAATTACAAAATGGCACTTGCCAATTAGGGCTCACTGCCCCAGCACACTGCTCACAAAGGAGGCACACTGCCTACAAGGAGACACACTGTCTACAAAAGAATGTTATACAATACTTAAACTGATTGGAAGCATCCACATATGCTGGAGTTCAGTTCCGGTTAGGCTTAGTATACTGATCTGCTGCACTTCATCTTTCCTCTTCTCTTTATTCTATTTTTCTTTCACATACCGGATCTTTCTTACTGATTCTGTTCTGCTCTGCTCTTGTTCGCATCACACATCACACAACTACACTTCTCATAACTAAATCCATCCTATATATATTTGCACAAGTGATTTCATTATCTTTCTAGTCAGCACCCGAAACAGTCTATCTTCTCACAAACTCTGTTCTGTTGGCTGAATCCTTGCACATCAAGTAATGCAGATCAAGCATATACTTGTAGATATCATTAATCATGTCAGCCAAACATGATTCATGCCTTCACAACCTTTACCATCATCAGTAACACATCCAGAAAATAGTCTGATGTTCTGTCAGTCAGTTCTTCCTTTGTTCTCACTATCACTCAGGAATCCGGTACTCAACTATTCATATCTTTTTCCTTGTCCATCACCGGAGGCTAAATCCTTGGAATATACCACTCAAGGTAGTCCTCTTGACTTCCCCAAATTCGCACTGCACCAAGATACTTCCTCTGAGAGATCCAGACCTGTCTGTCAGACCTTGCCACATGCTCTGTTCTTGTTCACCAAACCACAATAACCTTCATTCTGACTTCCGGTAGAGACACACCATGACTTGCGGATATGTGGGATGACCTTTGTTGCAATTAATGACAACAACCATGAATCCATATAGTGTCTCTTGCCAACATAAAGATCCTCACTAGGGCATAAATTTGATGGTTGTATAGCCATATTTAGGCATTTTGGTTGTAAGATACAATCAAAAATTTAAAAAGATTGTATCATATGAAAGGAGAGATTTTGGACAAACTGTCAAAATTTATATAGGATTATGGTGATATATATTGGGTTTATATATAATTTGATTTATACTAAGGTATGTCATAATATTTTAAGGGTACCATTGAATAGACAATTGTCATAAAAAAATTTCTTGACAGGCAAGGTCCACCGTCAAATTGAGGCCCTAATCCTCACATATACATTCACGAAATCCACTAACATAAATCACTTACAGTGCAACACCCCAAAACTACCACAATGGTATGAAACAAAGTATCATATAAGCACACAAGTTAACCAATGAAATTCTATACAATCATGTCAACACCTACATGAATTTGACAAATCAAGCAATAAAAGGAAACATGCAAGAAGTCCTACTTACCAACACACTAACACTCACTTAATAATTATGTAAATTATAAACATAATCACAATCATATGAGAAATTAGATTATCACTATCTAAATCACACATCAAAATTAATGTAACTTAATATTATTTAACAAAACTATCAACATAAAAATCTATTAATTATAAAAATTGAAAACATTATAATAAAAAATATACTAAAACAAAAATTAAAAAAATTATATACAATATCTCAAATTTACTAATAACATAAGATTCATTAAACAAGAACCAAAATAATAATTAATTTGATTAAAAATATCTTTAATAAAAATTCTAAAAAAGTGGTATGAAAAATAGATCATGTTCTTATATAATATTTTAAATTATTTTCCCATTTATTTTGAAGGAAAAAAAAGTGGAGAAAATCATAAAATCACAAGACACAAATACTATGGAAAAAATAAAAAATAAAAAACAAAAAGTAAGTGGAGAAAATAAAATTTAAAAAAAAAACTATAGAAAATGAAAAAAAGCATCGATTAAAAATTTTTAAAAAAAACCAAAAAAACATATTTTAAAAAATAAAAAATAAAAACCAAAAAACATTGGAAACAGTTCAAAGAAAAAACAATGGAGAAAATCACAAAAACTATAACAATATAATAGTTACTAGGGGCATATCCAGGGCTTAAATTTGGCATTAACTGTTATGACGTTATCTATTAAATGGTGTGTTTAAAATACTATGATATACTTTAGTATAAATAAATTATATAAAAACTAAATATATAAATCATTAAATTTTGATAGTTTGTCCAAAATCTCTGATACAGTCTTTTCAAAATTTCAATTGTATTTTACAGTTAAAATGTCTAAATACAGCTATACAACTATCAAATTTAAGCCCTAATCTGATTCCCCATGCAGCTGCTTAACTTATTTTGACTAGCAGCCATTGCTCAATATTTTATTTTTCTGCAGTTATCTTAATTTGTAATTTTTACTATATAAAAAAATAAAAATAAAAAATAACAACAAATAAAAAATAATAACAAACAAAAAAAAATCAAATATCACAAAGTTTTATGATACCATCTCATATCGTAGAAGTTTATAATTTAATAGAACATTATAAATTTATTCAAACGCATTTACAATACTTCTAAATGACAATCTCGATTACACCACAATAATCAAATCCATGACATTGTTGGCAACAAATAAAATAAAAATAACTAATGTGCCAGATCTTGACTTTATTAATATTGCTCCATGTTATTTTCCTAGATTGAGCAGAGGATCAAGGTGAAGCACAAGAGTCATTGCAGTGGTTTTGTTTGTGAGTACTCCTCTATGCAGAACGACTTTGTATTTTCCTTTGCAAGTTTTCTGCACAACCACAGGTTAATTCTATAATGAGTTGTAGCTTATTCACACGACTCAATAATAAAGAACCCAAAAAGATAAAGAACACCCACCATAAGAGATTCCCCAAGGTTGATAACAAGCGCATTGGGTACAGGGGCAACTGAGATCCAACGCCCATCTTTTTTCTGAACTTGCAAGCTATCACAGATATTATTTTGAACAAGAATAGTAATTGCACCGTGGTTTGTGTGTGCATTAGTGCTCAGCACTTTATAGATGGTTCTGGGCATGGAGGATAGTAATTTGCTCTGTAGAAAATATTGTACTCTGCAAATTCCTTTTCCAAATCGTCAATGGGCATGCCCAAATCCTCAGATATTATCCTCAGCAAGTGCTTCACAAGTTTGTTACACTCCTTCCCAAACTCGTCTATTGTTTCTCTGCAAGAAAAATTGAAAGTGCAGATCCAAAAACTCTTACATAACTAAAATAAGTAAGTTCTCAACTTTTAGAAATAACAAAGCCCCTCAACTGCCATCATTTTGACCAAGTTATGGTGATATTTAAGCATAATCTTTGTATATTGTTAAGAATAAAGAACATGGTTCTTAGAATGAAAATTTCAAAGATTCTCCTTTCTAATTGAACATTGTTCACATTGATGTTATGTTAACAAACAAATCGTGGCATTTTGAAAATATAATAATGGGAATCATGTATGATAGTCTTTATTAACCAGGGTTATTTTACATGTTTGTGTAATGGTGAAAATTGCATACCTTACACCTTTTCCTTTTGTTTTGGATCATTTTGATTTAGTTATTCTTTATTTAATGATAAGTGTATAAGTGGTGTGATGATTGTTGAAAGCTAGTATGTAACCTCAATTTCATTTGATTTGATTTGCATTTATTTTAAAGAATTGGTTTCATTCTTTAATTTATTTATTTGTCATTTAGATTCAAATTTAAAATTTGTAGAATTGATCCCAAACTTTTAAAATTTAAATTTGATGTTGACCCTCCCTACTAGTTGATATGCACTAGTTCAAATTGCCACCTTCAGAATTGTATTTAACAACATGCCCTAATATAATTTTATACACTTGAAATCTACCTATGACCTAACACCTAAAGGGGTCAATTGAAAAGAGCATCTAGCATCAAAATTAGACAATCATTAGTTCACTACTTTCTTGAATCAACACTTAGGGCATTGTCTACTCATCTGCATGTTGTCTTTAATCTTGTCCAAAAGTTATTAGATTCAGTATCCCAGGGGTTGACTAAATAAGAATCAATCCTTTCCTAGAAAACTCCCTAAAAGTATTCATAAACATCGCCAATTAGCTAAAACACATCATAGATATCAAGATAAATTGACAAGAAAATATCAGAGTTTACAAAGATCAAATCCTCACACCAAAGTTCAAATATGCTAGCCTATATCAAATTCACAATTATGCAATTCACTTTCATAGTCACAAAAGTGACCCAAAATGACAAACCATCCATTTTAGATTCTAAATCATTCGTTTAACTTTTCCTTATTTTCCTACTTTTGACAAAGCAATTGTGTTCTCCATTTATTTCAATACACTACTGTCATGCCCACATTTCTCATGTGGTCACGACACACAACACACATGTCATGTCCACATTTGTCATGTGGTCTTGACACAAAATATCAAAAAAATCTCCACGCATCCCTAGAAACCCCCTCGCACATGTCAGCATGCTCGGCGGCAATACGCATAAGGCATAAACATGTCAATCAAAATTTGGGGTAATGCGAATACCTACACAATCCCCTACGTGATGATAGTCGACTAGGGGGTTGTGCGACACGAGGAGTGTCGCCAATTAGGGTTAGAATCGATTTGATCCAAACCTTAAGTTTTCCTAAATGAGTGGTGTGATTTTGACATGTGTCAAAATCAAAACCTAAGAACTAGAACAAGGATAGCAATCTAATCACATAAAATTAACATTAATGCATAAATAAAATATTTAGTTAACTCTACTAGGAATCCCGAAAAATCCAGCAGCATAACGCCTCTCGGGTGTACATGGGAATTATTCAAAGAAATAATCTAGTACTCCAATTCTCTCCCAACAAAAAAAAAGTCATTTTTAAAGAATTATAAATATATAATTATGTTAAAAAAATAATCAATTTCCATTAACATCTATAATTAAATATTGCCATAAGGATACACTCAATTAAAAATGTCTCCCCATTAGCCCCTATGTTCTAATACCTAGGTTAAATTAATTCGGATAATTAATTATTTCATTAAAGTGTTAAATTAAATATACTAGGCCCAACGACTAGTTGAATACCATTGCAAAACCTATTAAAGTTCTCAAGAATATTTCAACTAATATTTTGTCTAAACTCCTCATAAATCTTAATTCCCTAACAATAAGAAGTAAAGGAAGTTTAAAACTATAATCTCCCACTAATAAAAACAACCTACCTAGGAATGGTAAAAATCTAGTCTTAATAAAACAACAATAAATACACCCTCTATACAATCCATGGGTATAAGAGAATTAATAGCAAGTAAAAGATTTTAAAAGTGATGGAGGAGGGAAAAATTGAGTTCACGTGCATTATTCTCATAAATAAATAAAAAATCCTTATTCCCCCAATCCAAAATAATAAAAGATTAAAATAAACTCCCATACCTTAAACCTAAACCTATTCTTATCATTTCTCTCATTTCTATCTTATTCTACCATCTCCAACCCTAGTTTTCTCTCTTCTCACTTCTTTCCTCTCTCTCATTCTTTTTTTTTGTGTGTGTGCAGGTCTAAGAGGAGGGCAGCCATGAAAGGGCTCAAGATGGAGATATTCAATACCTCCATTAAAAGATCTTTCTATTTGCATTAAATTTCCTCTCTTTTTTTCAATTAGAAATCTATTTCATTATTCTCCTTTGTTGTTTTAGGGCTCTGGTATAAAACCAAAAATTACAAGCAAGCCCTATTTTTTGTCTTATAGTGGAGGGGAAGTAGAGTGTATATATATGTGTGTGTGTGTGTGTATATATATATTCAAATAATAAAGTGACTGTATTTTCAAAGCAGGAAGGGTAACCGACCGGCTGGGGGAGCGGCCATCAGTTGTAGGGCGATAGAGAGGCCATGGTTAAGGGGCGGCCGAGCAGTCTCCTCTGTTGTGTTTTCTATCTATAGCAAGGGTAATACCAATGGGTGGGGGGGTTCGTTTCCCCCCACCCGACACATCTTCAAACTTGATAACAAAAAAATAGGGGTGGCCAAGCCGCCGCCCCACCAATCTTTCCCCTACATAGAACAGCCTCGCTGGAGCTTCAGACCCGTAAGGGTTTCAATGCCTAGGTTTATTTATTTTATTTTTTTTAAACAAAAAAATTTCGGTAAGAGATTTTGATTTACATCTGATGTAAAGGTTATTAAAATATATTTATATGTATATATATACCAAAAACAGAGGTTCTGTAATATATTTCTATAGTTACATACTCTTGCATAAAAAGAAACATTATTCATATATATATATATATATATATATATATATATATATAAAATTTTGAAAGATATAACATAACCCATTAAAATCAACAACATAGTATATAAAATTTTTTTGAAACATTAAATGCAAAACAGCAATATAATATATTTAATTAAATATTTTATTTCTTTTCTTCTAACATACATGGTAATGGAAGTGCATATATCTTTTTTCTTTTTCTTTTCAATACACAACAATAACTTTCTTTCCATAGCAACTAATGTAACTCAAACAATAATCAATGCATTTGCTTCTTTGTATAAACAAGGTAACACGATAATGAATGCTAATTTTCTCATTTTATCTACTATAATAGTTTTAACTCCATACAAGAGGACTACATAAAAAAAATAGAAATATTATTCCACTACAACATAACATAGAGGAATCATTTCCTCCTCACATTACAGCAAGACCAAAAAGGCCATGGCTCTCAAATAGCCATATATGATACATAACCCATGAAGAGAATAACAAGATATACTCCAACTCCAAAAGTCTCCAACCTAAACCTGCAAAAACTAAAACAATGGGGATACTTCCAAGCCACCAAAATGCTCTCCTCCCTACCATAGACCCACAAGTGGGTCACCCCTGAGCTTGGAGGTCGATCTTCACACGGGTCTCATACCACAACACAACAAAGGCAATCACATAACAACAAGAAGAACACCCATAAGACTTAAACAACACAAAATCTATAGAAATGGATTTGAGGGGGTAGGAGAGTGGACTCTCTCTACTCAAGAGGTTCACTCCTACATCCAAATCTCATGATTCCAAAACAAGGCCTCAAGCCTAAAAATACCTCCATAAAACTCATAATACTCCAAAAATAAGGCCTCAAACCTAAAATCTCCTCCATGAAATATATCACACCAAGGCACTCATGCCATAAAAATACCACCAAAACTTCACCAAAATGCCCTCAAAACCACAATATGCCAATACAAAGAGGGTGACCTCGAGGAGGTTCACTCTTCTCCCACCCCTCACATGAATGGACACACCAAGAATGGTAGTCTCATTCAAAACACCCATAAAACTCAACACAACAACAAAATGCAAAACACAAGCAATTTCATTCACACAAGAAAGTAAAATTGCATGAGGAAGGCTCAATGCCTTGAAGCTTACATTGAAAAGCCCAATAATGGAAGAGGGTTGTAGAAGAGCTTTCCAACCTTCTCCTTCAAGCCTCCTTCCAAGATCTCCAACTCTCTCACTCACCAAAAATACCTCCAAAGATAGCCAAAAAAAAGAAAAAAGAAAGAACCCCTTTCCTCTAACAAAGAGGAAATAATATAGGCTTCATTCCAAAGCCTTGAGGAATAAGAAGGTGACACATGTCACATTCTCCTTCCTCTTCCCAAGCCACTTGCAAGGAATATGGAATATGGAGGTGACATGTGTCACCCTCCCATCCATTCAAACCTCATCCTCTCCACATGTGCTCTTATACGTGTGAGAGCAAAGGTGGAGAGGTGGCATCTCTCAAAATGGGCTCCAAGAGGACAAGGGATGACACATGTCATCACCTTATTCTCTAAAGGAAGCCCATTCACTCTAAGATGCTCTCACACATGTGTGAGAGCATTGGAGGAAGGTTTCACACATTTGGGGGTATTGAAGACTCCCCAAGTCTTCAAGGTGATGAGAATCCATGCCTTGGAAAGAGGAGTGGGTCAAGTTTTAAGGCATGACTCACTCACCACTCCACTTCAAATTTGAATTTCGTCACTTTACTTCAGGCTGAAGTTAAAGTGACTAGACAGATGTAACCATAGGGTTTGGTATGTTCAAATGGGCCCTAGACCCTAGGGGTACCACTTAGGATTAATTTTAGCCCATAATAAACACTTTAGGAGGTAGAAAATCACATAAAATGGCCACCAAAATAAAAGACACCAAGTGGTGTATATTAAATCACATATTTTTACAACACTTCAATAAATAATATAAAAGAAGTGAAATCTAAGTTAAATAATAAAATGCAGACATTTACGAAAGCATCATACAAATCACACATGATCTTGGTCCCTCTTGGGACTAGATTAGTCTAACATGGGAATCACATTAGGTGTGGGATCGATCTCCAATTTTTCGTGGCCTGGAAAATCACCTGCACATTGGAACAAATAGATTAATCCAACATATATATATCATAGCCAAAGCAAGGAAATGCATACACTCACGATATCGCATAATCATACAAAGCATTATAAAAATCACATAGCATCATAAATAAGATCTACAACTGCATTTCTAAATACTATCTCAAGATCAAAGTTGCATAACAATTCTATTTAATAATTTCACAACTAGCATCTCTAATATCATCAAAATGCATGTCGCGTGTCTAATAATCATCAGTGAATCAAATCAGGATATAGTCACATCACAATCTACTAAATATAGTCAATCCAAATAAGGGAATAGAGTCCAGAGAATCTGCATATCAGGATTGACAATCCCAAGTGTCTAAATGTCATCAACTGTAAATACGAACATAAGCAAAATAAGGGAGTGAAATAAATAGGTCTCACAACTACTTCAAATAGTTTCTAACACAACTCATATCTACGATGATTATTTTATTCATTTCTCTATTTTTTAAGTAACCTAAATATTTTATTCGAGGGTGTCATTATTCCCTTACATAAATTGGTGAACCCACCCATTGCTACACCCCCTTAGGGTTTTTATTATAACTTTTATAGCTAACTTTCTAATGTAAGGATGGCATTATATAGGTTGATTTAAATTTATTCTTTTACACTTGACTTTTCACTCTTTACCTTTCTATGATTTGTTTATGCCATGATCTAATAAAAAAACTTAATTTTCCTTTGAGAAGAAGTGCTTGTCTAAACCTTCATATGGTTTCTCACTTCAATTATCAGAAGATCCCTAATCATGAACAATCTAATTTTGACCACAATACATATATGAATAAGCATGAGCTTTCTATATTGCACAGTTTTTTTCCAAGGGCTTTCTAATGTTACATCTCCTACATAAGTAGCTAAAAATCTTTATAATTTGTTGTTTGGTGCACTATTTAGCTCTAATATTCTTCAAAGATTTGACACTAAACTTAACTCTTCTAGTTCTTTGCATAGTGCATTTCTCCCATCCTATTGAACCATCTCCCATTATTGTTAATTTCTCCCATCCCACCTCTAAGGTTCCCCATGTTCAATCCTCTTGTGTTATTTCTAGCCCTTTTTCTGTTCATACTTCACCCCTTTTCCACATTCCTAGTTCCATTCCCTTTTCTCATCCTACTAATATTCCACCTACATCTTCCTCTTTCCACATTCCTAGTTCCATCCTTCCTCCCACCTAGTTAATGACATACTTTTATCTTTGCCTTCTATTATTGTCTCCCATCCAACCTCTAGTGCCATACCTTGCCTCTTTTTCCCCATCTTCTGACACCCTATCTATTGTCTTTAATGTTCCTACTACCATTATTCCTACTATTATCTTTGATGTATTTATGCAAAAGCTAGATAGAGTATACACAAATTTTGATATTGTGCCTAGTGAATAGACTAAGAATGATTATGTTAAGATACAAAATACCCCACTTTTTTTTTATATTATTACTTATCCTTTAATAGTTGGTTTATAGCACCTCATTTTGAGATGTGTATTGAAAAAGGTGGCCCTTATATAAATTTACAATCATTTCAAGTTGCATGTCTAGATTTTATGTATGTGAATCAATATTAGCCAATATATTTCCATACACTTTGAAGGATTACACAAAGATGTACAATGGTTCTTTTAATTGCCTCTTGGATCCATTCACTCATTCTATGAGTTGGCCAAAGCTTTTAGTGAAAGTTTCTATGTGAACATGGAATTGAAAATAAAAATTTCTAATTTATTTGAATGTGCTTGAGGATCTAATGAAAAATCAATGAATGTGTTATTAGATTTCCATCCCTATATGCCAAAATGGAACATCATCTTCCTAATGATGAATTAGAAAGAGTTTTTGTTTAAGTATTATTTCCAATATCAGTTGAATCCACATACTAACACCCCAATCTATTCAATGCAAATTGGACAAAGAAGAACCATGTGTCTAAACATAACAAACTGTAATAGGTTGGGAAGAAGCTTTCATTCTCAAACAAAATTAAGAATAGTTTCTATGTTAACAATTATTCTTCCTTTGTGGATTTATGTTCTCATGTAAAGATTGTGTAAGTGAAATCATTTGCATCCAATGGCTTGAAATATAGGTCCTCACAAGCATCTCCTACACCTTCTTACCAATGAAAGTTTCAAATACTTTTCAAAAGAGTAATGAAAAGAAAGAAAATTTAAGCCTAGTTTTAATCAAGTAGTTACCACTTCTAATGTTATATATTTGAAGCCTTAGACACCTATAAAATTCACAAAATTGAGTGAGCCTATAGATAATATGCTTCAAATTTTATTGAAAACTATGAATTTGATTGCACTTCTTCCCATTAGTTTATTGGATCCATCTAGAAGACTCCCTAAAGTATATAATGAGCACACTTTTTGTCAAGTTGTCATAGGTTAATGGTCATCAGACACATATTTGTATCATGGATCTAAAGCATAAAGTACAAGATTTAATAGATAATAACGTTATACATGTTGATGGTGTTAATGATGGGGGCATACATTTGATTTCTCCAACTAATCAAATTTTATAGATTTATGTAAATCCTTTTTCTTCACATATCTAATCTAACAATGTCTACTTAAAATAGGTTCCCAAGCCGATAAGGGCATGGTTCAGTGGTCAAGTCAGATGGTTGTTGTGGCGGCCACCAAGGTTCAAACCCTCGTAGGGCCAACAAGCTCGTAAGTCGTGCATACCTTTGCTAGGCTGTCGTGCTCGCAGGCTAAGTGTGCCTTCGATGGGCTGGCGTGTTCGCAGGTTGTGTACCTTCATTGGGCCAATGAACTCACAGGTTTGAACAAAGGGTGATAATGTCCATTGGGGATAGAGACCCCCCAGTTGTGGTCTCAAGTGATAAAGTTGATGGGAAGAGATCCCTCATAAGGGTCTCTCTAGGCCCGGACCAGGCTAAAAACTTAGGTATCTCCCAACAAAAAAAATTTTGCCGATAAGGGCGTGGTTCAGTGGTCAAGTCGCACGATTGTTGTGGTAGCCACCAAGGTTCAAACCCCTGCAGGGCCAACAAGATTGCAAGTCATGTGTGCCTTTATTGGGCTATCATGCTCGCAGGCTAAGTGTGCCTTCATTGGGCTGGTGTGCTCATAGGTTGTGTACCTTCGCTAGGCCAATGAGCTTGCAGGTTTGACCATAGGGTGATAATGCCCATTAGGGACAGAGACCCCCCAGTTATGGTCTCAAGCGATAAAGCCGATGGGAAGAGATCCCCCATAAGGGTCTCTCTTGGCCCAGACCAAGCTAAAAACCCTGGTATCTCCCAACAAAAAAAAATAGGTTCCCAAGCATCTATATACTAGCATGGCACCCATACACGTTGATAGAAATGTTGTTAAACAAAAAAAATTTGGTTCTCCTTCACATTTATAGATGGATATTTTTTTGGTAATGGCCCATTATAGAGCCCCTTCTCCCCCTAATACACATATTTTTTACTTTTTCTAATGAGGAGATATCTAATGATCATTCTTATAGCCTGCTTTATATGACTAGTAGTATATATGAGTTTTCCAATGGTACTCTAATAGATTTTTTTTGCTTTCAATGGACAAAATTCACCAAATAAGTCCATGACACATCCTCTCCTCTTTTCTCCATCTTTGGTGTAGTTATTTTCCTAGGTAGCATGGATCTGAGATCCCTTGTAGTTCTTCATGCATCCATAAAAGTGGGTCATCCATGGAATAAGGATCAAAAGTTGTGAGTGAAACTTTTTATTAGCTCCAAGCTTAGCTATCAAAAAACATCTTCTCATCATTGATATTGTACTAGATGACACAAATCTACCACCTTATCAATCCCAACCATGAAGTAGGACCCACCACCCACATAAACATCTAATTGAGTACCTTTCAACATATGCAACCATCCATGAGTGAGGAAATTATAAAGGATCTCCTAGCTCACTTCCAGTTTCCCATTCAACATTCTTCCCACCATTCCATGCATGCATTATCACCCTTATTTTAAAAGATATCACCTCCAGCTACCTATTAGAGGTCTCATTGGTTTGGTACATGCAATTACCAACCTAACAAAGTCATCATCACCAACAATTACCAGCCACTTTCTCATCCAATGACTTATGTTTACCTAATTTATTAAGCACATCTTAGATAATTATTAGATTCCCCTTCAATGAATTGAGTTTCATCTTCAAGAAGAGTGGAGAGTTCCCAACCATCCCTATTAATCATCCTAGCCCTCTGATACATATCTGAATTTGATCATTTGGTGAATCATTCTCTCCGAGAACTATTTGTCCCTCTTTATTCTATACATTGTAATTCTTCCATAGTCTAGGTTACTATAGGTGACACAAGAACTAACTTTATTGCATAAATATGGGTTAGCCCACTACTATCTAAATATATTTTCATTCATTAAGTGATAGACATTCTCTACTTTGTGTTGCTTAACTACTCATCTTAGAGAGTGTCCTTGGACTTGGATTTTTGCATGTGTTGTGCCTATTATTGGTCCTTAGATAGAAACACCTCAATTCATGTTCATTTAGATGCCAGTTATGCCTTGTTGATTGTTATAGATTATTATTTTATAAATGTCAATTGGGTCCTAGAAGTAGGTTGCACCAACCTTAGCCACACAACACGCTCAAGGTAGATGGAAGCTTGAATCACTAAAGAGGGAACCAAATTTGTTTACTATTTTGGAGAATTACCTCCTTTTCCTTTTGTTTCTCTAAACCCTATACTCATTTTAACCCTTTTCCCCTTGTAGATTAAACTAGGCTTGATTAGTACCAAATGTAACCTCAGCACTCGTGTATTTAGATTAGCATAGGAGTAGCATAGTAGTAGAATAGTTAGATAGAAAAATATTTAATTCAAAAGGAACAATCCTCCTTTAAAGGTTCCTATCACATTTTGGGAAAGATAATTGGGTGTGATAATTTTCATGTTGTTGGGTTCCTAGAGCCAATGAAAAAGAGCTACAACATGGGTACAAATCATCAATGGATCTATCACTAGACTTGGTGATAAGTGCAAAAAGAGACACGCAACCATCTCCTCAACAACTCCACTTCTTTTCCTTAGTTGAGGTTGATTATTCTTACACTCTACCTACTGACACTCCCACAAGTGTGGGCCTAAGCATTACATCTCACCTAGGGAAGGGTGTGATGGTTGAAACATCTAATAATATTTCTAGCATAACCAATGGTCCACTTGACTTAGTCTTTCTAATAATTGAAAATTGATAATATTAATGCATACAAAAATATGGTAAGTTGAAGTTTCACTATCTATATGTAATTTTTTTCTCAAGTTATTTGCTTGTGAGGATTCCTTTGCATAGTCATCATGATCAACATCTTTAGCATAGTGGTGAAACTTGAATTTTTACTTTTTGAAATACCTTTCATCACTTGGTGACTCTTGTCTCTCTAACTTGAACATAGATTGCCTATCTTTTTATGAGATAAATATGAATAAGGTCAAGAAAAAACTAGCCAAGAAATTTTGTTTAGTTGTTCTCATCCTTTTAGAAAAACTCATTCACCTCCTTCTTGCTCAAAACCTCCACCTAGTTACCCTCCACTTTTTGTAATGATGATTCCAAGGAATCAACCAATTTGTACTATGGAACATCAAAAGTCCCCCAAACTTGGGATGGTTGGGGGACCTTCCACCTTTATCACCCAAAGCATTTCCCATGTTTTTAAGTGATGGTTTGGTCTCTCCAATAGACCATATCTAAGTGAAAGATTGATTTTCTAGGAACCCAAGGTTGTTATAGTTTATAAGTGAAGTAACTATTTTACCTAGGTTCCTTCTTTCAATACATCATTCTAATTTAAATCAAATATAAAATGTATTGTAATATAATTATAGAGAGAATAAACAAATTCAAATTTTTAAATTAGACTAAATTAATATGAGAGCTAGGATAAGAACTAGTAATTTATGAAAGAGGAAACATGTAAAATCTACATCCTTGCAATATATAAAGACTAGATTTGATTAAAGAATTAGAAATAAGAATATTTGGATTTGGTGCCTCGAAAACTTTAGCTCTCTAACATCAACAGGGATATCAACGTTAGATTTGGGTGCTTCTTCCTCTATTTGTGTTTGTGTTTAGACACTAGTGTTGGATATGGATGCTAGTGTATGTGTCTCTAGCAATTCTAAAACTTTTAGAGCTTGCTCATGCCTCTATGTCCTATATCTATTCCACATGTATCCTATCCAAAAAATCTTTGATCTTTTATTGTATCTTCTCAAAGTTTTATGGGATAGAAAAATTAGGTTTGAATATTTGGGATACTACCTGACTCAATCCCTTGGGTGGTATTTTTCATCCTTCAATGATAGCCTTGGAAAATCGTTGAGTGTGTGAAATCCATACTAACTGTGAGAGTGGTGTGTGTGGATTCATATTTAAAGGAGTAAAACCATAGGAGGAGATCTATATATAATGTTGTGTGCAAGTGATGGAAGATTGAGGGTGATGAGATCTAGTAGACTAAACTAATTTAGGGAATGAGGGGATTTGTGATCAAATCTATAGGACAATGCAATGGAGAATTAGTATGTAGAGGAATAGGGATTATAGGAGTCCATTAAAGAGGAAATCAAGAAGAGAAGAGTTGAATATAGAGAGAGGTAATGGCTCAGATAGGGTGACAAGGAGGATCTAGCAATGGTGAGGAAGAGATTGACAATGGAGGATTAGATGAAATACAACTAGGGACATAATATATTTAATATAGTAGATTCAAAAACCCTATAGCATTATATAATAAGGAAAACTTAATGTCTAGAGTGAGCTATGAGTGGAACCTTTTAAAATGAAAATTCATATATGGCTTTATTTTGTGCTCAAGTCTAAATGAACATTAAAAAACATGTTAGGGAAACTTAGAAATTGTTAGAGGGTGGAAATGAGAGAGAATGATAGCATGTATAAACCAAATCAAGCCTCTCTTTTCACTTACATCTAACATTAGGAGATAGGAACTAAGCTTGTTCACTATGAAGGATCAAGCTACTAATTTCTATTTCCTTTTATGTTTTTGTAAATGGATGTTCCAATTAGGTTTTCACAAGATTTAGGCAACCTTATTACGTGAAACCCTAATTGTAAAGTATGTGTAAACAAACTAATTTTTGAAATAGAAATTGTTAGACAAACTACATAAATGCAAATCAGAAGCAACAGTGACTATGTACTCAGAAGTTGGAGGCCTATCAGACTAGGGCGCCTGCCCCGTAGTCTGGAAAATTTTTTGACTATCAAACTTTCTGCACCAAGTATCAGAGTCTCCAAAAAGGGTGCCACATCCTAGATTTAAAGCCCTATTAGACTAGGGCGCCCGCCCTATAGTCCCAAAGATTCTCTGATGATGAAACTAAAAGTTATGTGATGATTGTACTTGCAATACATGTTCCTCCTTCGCTCCTTTCTGTTGGATCTTTCTGAATGTAACCTGCACATACAAAAGAAGGAGAAGGATGGTTGTGGCTATATAGGAGTTTGCCTCAGTCAAACCCCGTCTTTGGTATTTAGGATCTTGCATTTATGCTTATACATTTGATTTATGAGCACACACATCTACATACTGTATCATTGTCTATTGTTGATGTAGAAATATATCTTCAAAGAGCTTCAACAAAGTGAAGACCTTCAATAGCAACAGTGGCAGAATTTTGGCATAGTAAGCTTGCATGAGAGTTGTGTGATAAAGTTTCAATTCTCTTTAAATACCTAACCTTACAAATGCAAACAATCGAAATAATAGGCTGACATCGTGCGAAACCCAAAATTTGAATTCAGAATCTCGAGGTGCACAGGGCAAGCCGACACCAATCCAAAAATTAGGACCTAGAAATTTAGGGCTAGACTAGGGCACAAGTGCCCAAGTCCAGGCCCTAAATTTCAGTTAAGGTCTGGCTTAAGGGGGTCCAGAATATCTGGAATCCAAGGTTTGTTTTTGGGTTTTGTCGATCATTGCTTTGGAATGCGACATTTCCTTGATAGGGTACATGTCAATCAGTGTTTAGGTAGGTCAAAAACTAAAAGGGTAAGAGGACACCAAAGGAGAGGAGCTAAACTATGTGAAATTGTGCCACTCCATGCAAGAGTATAATTTCCAACATAACAGAAATTATAGTTTTAGTCTTTTTTAAAAGTTTAAAATTCCCAAATTTAATCCAAACATGAGTGATCAAAGTGCACAAGTGTCCAAGACACTAGTTTTTTTTGCTTTGTTGTCCATTTTGGAATTTTGACTATAAACTTTTGGGGTAGATTTTAGGGATTAGAATAAGGCTAGGGTAATTAAAACGTGGTTCAATAATGGCTTAAATTCTATAAAAGTGGAAAATGAACCCTAGAACACACCTATGGTAGTAGACACTAAAATGAGTGTAAAATGTAAGGTGGAGATTGCAAGGTAGGAAGTTTCTATGGTTACTCCAAGATGCAGAAAAAGGTTTGTGATTTTCACCATGTTAAAGAAGAAGATGTCACTCTATAGTTGCTCAATACATATATCAAGGATAAGGCCCTTGAATGGTTTATAAGGCTCATCCCCACAAGTATTCATAATTGAGTGTGGAAAAGATTCAAAGAGTATGGTGATAATATCTCCTTCTTAGAGGAACTTACTACCATCAAGCGAGCACCTATGGAATCTCTTTTTAACTGTAACTTATAATTTAGCTAGACACACAAGTGCATCCTAGTTGATATTTAGCCTCTTGATGACACAATTTTTTTGTAGTACTTACAATCCCTTAATCTTGACTAGGTCATAATGATCTAGGAGGTAATACACTACCAAGTATAAAAGCACATCTCTATGTAATAAAAAATAGTTTGATCTATGTAGGTAATCTAGGCTCAAGACCATGCATGTTGATATATCTTGAGGTATATCCCATGGTCATTCCAAACCAACCACTTACTATGTATCCTCTAATGGCACTTAGTCTGCAACTAGAGAGTGCTCTTGCATCATCATCTATGAGCCCTTATTTTTAGAAAAGCATGATGGAGATTATGCATAGGTTAAGTAATGAGATGGTATCCCTGAAGCACAACCCATGATTTTAAAATAGAGGCTAGCAAGGTAACAATCAAGTGGGTTTTCAGCCAACCCACCTCCAACGTGACTACAAGTTCTTTCTTCTACAACAACTCCACTTCCTTCAATTTTGGGTTCACCCACTTAACATTTAATGGCTATTAATAAAGAGTTATCATCCAAATTCTCTTATAAAACAACCTAGTTAAAGAATATATCACATAACTTTCTGTGAATAACATCAAGGATGGTCCATCCCTTTTTGCTACTCACCAAACATGTTTGTGCTAGCCCAACAAAGCAGAGCCTTAACCACTTTTCCTACCTCTAATAGATGTCACCCCAATATGGTAAAAAGTAAAGAAATGACCTTGGCTAATTCCTTAAAGCAAGTAACACCCTACAAATTAAGGCCCATAATTGTAAATAGCTCCTCCCATGACTACATCATTTACTAAGAGAATTACAACCAAGGAGAAGTAATGAGGGCTACTGCACACATGAAAAAAATTGTTTCCCTACCAAAACATGGCTCAATCCCCAAAAGTAGATCCAAATCCCCATTTCATGACTCAAAAATCTAAGGCATTCCATAAATATGTTAAAACTCAATAAGTATGATAATATGTTTAATATTGTCAAGTTGACAAAGAAACTAAACACCAAGCTGACCACGTGGGAGGCATTCTCACTCCCTAGAAAAGTCAACTTATCTTAAGAATCTATGAAGTAGAAAGAAAGAGCACAGATGAATAGTTAATACAATGTAAAGGAGGGTTCCCTCTACATATTCCATGGGGAAATAGAGGGGGGGTCAAGGCAAAACCAAAGCCCTTCTACCTCACACTAATTATAAATGACAACATTTGTTTCTTAGATGGTGGACTTAGGTGCAAGCACTACCATAATCCCAAAGTTAGTGATAGATACATTAGAGATCATGTAAAGGACTATGGTTCATGTTATTACATAACTAGATGGAACCCATGTGAAAACCAATGGCATAGTTTCACAACTTTCCCTCTATCCGCATGTGCCCTAGCATGATAGTATTATAGGAAATGCATTTAGAGACATCAATTTTCCACAATCCATAATATTGTTCATTTGTGCTTCTGGATTGAAATTGTGTAAGTTTTTAGCATCAATGTTTTGGATCACACTCTATGATCCATCATCAGGATAGCTAGAGCCAAAAGAGAAAAAAATGATGGATCACAGAGTGTGATCTAAAATGTTGATGCTAAAAACACACAACTTTGTTAGGCGTATTTTATAATTGTTATGTTAGTTGTAGTCAGTTGGGATCGGCGAGTAGTTACCTCCCGATCGGTGTGGTTTTTGGTGACGATTGGCCATGTAGGCAACCGTCGACACCTATATATGAGTTTCATTTCATTGTATCGAGTACATGAAGTTTTGGTGTTGATTGTAATTACAAGTTTGAATCAATAATATATGCATCTAAGTTTTACTGTGTCAATTGAATGGTTATTCTCGTATGATGTTATTCTTCAGTTTATATTCTTTGTCTACTCTGTATGAATCTATTTAGAGTCATTCGGCAGTAAATATTTTGGCGTCATTGCCGATACGGAGTCAGGATAGAAAGGTGACGAGTAATCAATGACGAGTTGAATCGCCAGTGAGATTGAATAGTTGGTGACAAGTAAAGGAGACAATGGCAATGGCCATATAATGGGGCAGCTTATTCAATTTGACGAGGAAACACAAACTAGAAGACAAGTAGAAAGGATAGAAGAAGAAATACAAGAACAACAGGTGGAGAGAGACATAGAAGATAACGAACAAGAAAGAAATGATTGGGAAGATGATCTAACGCAAGATCTCGTATTCCTATGGTACTTGGTGGTAGGATAGCACGTGAGGAACCAAGCCATCCGCAAGGACATTCTAGAGGAAATAATTGTAGATAACTTAGAAGTCAATAGGGAGGTTGATAATCTTCTCAATCGCATGCCCAGACTTTTGGCACAAAATTTGCTAATCCTACAAGATCTCCAGGAAGAAAGGGATAGAGAGAAACGTCGACAGCAAATACTCCAGAGGTATGAAGAATGCATGAAATGTGAAGAAGAGGAGTGCGACGCCAACCGTCGTCGGACACCCTACAATTAATACCCGTACGATTGTTGATTAATGCCCATACAACTCAATAAAGATAAGAACTAAGTACCAAGCGGGCAAGAAACATCTGAGGAAAGAATACGAAGATCATTGAGATTAAAGGAACAAGAAGACCGAAGAAGAAGACTAAAACAAATTGCTAAAGAAGTGAATGAACATCATCATGAAATAAATCAAGATGCTGTTGAGTTACACCAAAGCCTCGTTGAGGAAACCGATGAAGGAACTTTCAGAACACCGATGACAAATAAAGAAAAAGAAAGTGTATACACCTAAAATTGGCTCAGGTCGAATTAAGTAAATATTTTAATATTTATCTTAATTCCTATTTTCTTCTGTCAATTAAATAAATATTCAAAATTTATTTGATTGTTTCATTATCCCATAATTAAATAAAGTCATTTTATTTAATTAAATTCCCTCAATTCTTCCAAATGTCTAAAGTCCAAAATCCACCTCATCAATCCACCTCACCATGTTACACATATAATTAAATATTCTTAATATTTAATTAGCTAATATCCTCCATTTTCTAAAATAAATCTTTAAATCAATTATCCTCCACCAAATTGAATATTTAATTCAATGTTCCCCACTAGCCTTCACAAATTGAATATTTAATTCAATGTTCTCCACTAGCCTTCACCCATTGAATATTTTAATTCAATGTTCCCCACTATCTTCCACTATTGAATTCTTAATTCAATTGTCATAACCCACTGTCCTCCACTATTGAATTTTTAATTCAATTGTCATAATCCACTAGGAATAAAAGATTCACTTTTATTCCTAGCCATTGATCTCGTCTTTTGATCCTCACCCTCCATTCTATTTTCAAAAAATCTATAAATAGAACCCTCTTCTAAGCCATTAGGGAGGAACTTGATTTTGCACAATCATTATACCCAAATTTCTCTTCTTCTCTCTATTTCTAGTATCCTCCATTATTGTGTGTTGAAGCTCACATTCAACACAACACATATCAAAAGCCATTCTTCCTTTGTCATCTTCAAACAAGCAAGCAAGCAAGGAAAGCTTCTGAGGGCTTCACAATCAAGATCAAAGAAAGATAGGCAAACAATGGAAAACGACAGGTAAAAGGGGTTTGTAAGTATTTCTACTTGCTTTGGTTTGATTTCCTCTTTGCTTTCAACTTCTATTGGTGTTTGGGTTTTGCATGTTTTCATTCATTTGAACTAACATATCATTCTCCCCCTCACATTTTGGCGCCCACTGTTTTGGTTTGCATTTGATTAGTATTAATCTTCATTTTGATTTCACCGATCACATTTGGCACGCCCGCTCTCGAATCTCACCGTCGTTTTGTGAAGGTTTTATTGTCAGACTCTTCATTTTCTAACCCTCTTTGTGGTAAATTTTATGAAGTTTTGGTGATTAAGTGTTGCAGGTTGCATCCTACGCAAAAACGGACGTCATTATTGTGATCAGAACACTGTTTCTGTGAATTTTGACAGTAAACCTGCCTAGTTTCGGTGAAAATTTTTTTGAAAATTTTTAAGGGTACAGTCTGTACCGTACAGATCCGTACCCCTGGGCACTGATATGTGTTTCGTGTGTTTGCTGTGATTGTGGGTTTTTCAAGTTTTGCAGGGTTAATGGTAAAAAATTGTAGGTTTGTGATCACCACCGGTTGAAAACCCCTGTAAGCCGCCACCACCGCCACTGGCCATGTCCTAACACCCGATTGCCACCAGTTGAAAACCCCTAACCGCCTGTGGTAAACTCTCTGCTGCCGCCTTCTAAACCCACCCCCCCGCAGCTCCTCCTGCTCACCACCACCCTGTGCTTCGCCCTCCCTGTGCAACCCCCGCAGCTCCTCCTTGCGACGCCGCCCACAGCTCCTCCTGCTCGCCACCCGAACACCTCCCCTCCTCCCCGCTTCCAACACCCCTCCCTGCCTCACTCCCGTCGCGGCCTCCCTCCAATCCCCACCACCATCCTCCCACCGCCCAAGCCTCCTCCTCCCCACCACCACTCCCTCCTGTCCCTGCTCCCCGCCCTCGGCCAACCCTGCACCATCCCCCTGCACATAAAACCACCGCCCTATAGCTTTTTTTCAAACTTTAAACTTTAGGTTAGGGTTTTTCCTTTTACCCTCGCTGGACCCCTGGTCACATGGATGACCAGGAATAGGCCTAATCTAAGCCCCCAGCATCAAAACTAACTGCCAGCACTAACCTTAATGGTCAACTCAGCACATGTGACCACATTTTTTCCAACAGTTAAACTTCTTTTGCAAACAGTCAAGTTAACATCTTGTGCCTCTACATACCAAACGAGGCTGACTTTTTCAAACTCACATAACTTGGTCATACGGTGGCAGAATTTCACAAACAAGGACTTGTCAGAAAGAGGACTCAGTGAACTATGTAGTTGTGAGGTTTTTATCAGGTGACTATATATTTTTCCAGCCTTTTTTTGCAGTCAAAGTCAAACTTGCATTGCAAACTTCAAATCATCATAACTTGTGCAAATTTGATCATTTTTCCACGAAATTTTTTTTCAAATCACATAGAATTTCCTAAATTTTCTATTCATGCAATCTATTTTCCTTTATCAGTTCTTTTTTCATCAAATTTTATCAGATTATCAATTTTCACATCACAATCTCCTTGGCTAGTCTACTTGCTCCATTTTCATTCTTGTGACTTGCAGGTGATCATTCAGGGCTGGAGCAACATCAGGTGCACCATCTACATCAATTTGGATAGTGAGTTAATCAGGTGCCTTCGTTTCATCCTTTATCTCTCAATCTTGCTTACAAACACACTTTGGTTTGGGCATAAAACGAACATTGTTTGATCATCACACATTGAAATTGGGCATTAAAATCAACCAGTGTCTTCAATCACACCTTGAAATTGGGTTAAAAAGAACCATTGATTGATGTGTTTTTCATCACATTTCATTTTCTAAGGTCAATTAATCAACTGCGAGTGTGAATCAAGTGGGTGTGTGTATGCTCTCTCCTCACACCACAAGGTGATCTTGGAGATCAAAAACACCTCACTTGATTTGCTATTGTCTACCCTTTCCTAGGAGGCCTGCTAGGGGATTTCATCACCCCTAGGGATGACCTCATTTGAGGCTGAATTGAAAGACACCCTCATTGAAATCAGAATCTTATCACTCTTGGCTAAGCCCCAAAGAACTTTCTACCTTTGGGAAGTGAAGGTGAAGGGTGGGTTACCCCCTTCTCCCAGCTGTGTGACAAGATTTCACTTTCAATCCCTAGTCAACCTCGTGTAAACATTGCCCAAACCTAATTGGCCATACCTTACATCAAACTAGACATTAGGGAATGTTGATGTGTCTTCCACGTGTGCTTGTTTACTAATCAGCATATTCTTCAAATTCAACATTCAAAGTTGCTTATGTGTCTTGCGTGAGTGAATCATGTTTGTACTTGTGTGATCATTTCCAAAATCAAGTTAAACACCAAACACATAAGACAAGTCATTCAACTCATTCTTCCAAGCACACTTGTCTCGACTTGTGACACATTTGCACTCTGTTCTGACGCATTTATTTTTTTTACACATCCAAACTAGTAAGCTTTTCCAGTCTTTTGTCAATGGCAAACAAATTAGAATATCTTAATCAAAAATTACAATCTCTGAAATTGCAAATAAACTTAGGTCCCTCACCCCAAGATTGTATAGCAATTATTCAACAAATCGACATCTTAGGACAAGAATTGACAAGCTTGCAAGCTGAACGTGCCAGCACTACCTATGCCTCGCCCCAAACTCCTATGTCTTTTTCCCATACTCATGACAAGGCAACTGCCACTTCAAGAGGGAAATCGTATACCACTTTGGCTCCTAGTCCTCCTTCGCCATATCCGAAGACACCTATCCCAAAGCATACCAGTTCTACAACAAAACCACCATCTAGTTCCTCAAATTTTAAATGGCACACTAAAAAAGAATCAGATGAGTGGTGGGAAAAAAAATTTCTAGATTTTTACAACGCAAGAAAAGCTAGGGCGAAAGCAAAATCCACTCATCCATCCCTTCATCCATCTACCCATACACCTACGCAGGATGTGATCCAAGGACTACTAGCAGAGAGTCAACCATGTCCCCAAACTTCGGTCCTTGACCGTACCAAAGATTCTTCCAATACCATGTCAAATCCTCCAACCCCTTCATGTCATCCACAACCTCTCGAGCTTATGAAAGAGCCTTCTACCATGCACCAGAGTCAAGGTCCATCACACCCCCATGTTGTTGACCAAGAGCCTATCCAAGAGTCTTCTACCTCTGCTTCAATTCAAACAACCCACGAGTTATGTCAAGAGCACACTTTAGAGCATGTGGAAACATTAACCCCTTGTCTAAACCAAGATCAAAACATTCCCAACCGACCCCTTCATAACCTATATCTTTTCCCTGATCAAGATACTACCGTTGATGAAGAAGCTATCCATGAGCAACTTGCTCCTATGCCTGAGCTAGAGATCCAATGGCTTTTCTATAATCAAGATGATACCCATAATCATGAACCTCTCCATGAGCCACTTGATCCTATCCATATCCTCACAACTATACATGAGCAGAAAATCCAATTCCAACCCATCCATAACCTTTACCTATTCTATGATCAAGATATGCTCTATGAAGAGGATGTCCTTGAACAACTTGATCCCATACCCATCCATGAGCAAGAAACCTCCATTACTCCTATCCATATTCCACCTAGTCACATCTGTGATCCAACAACTTCCACTTCCTTTGATGAGACACTTGCCTCCCAAGCAAGCATAGAAGATCGAACTAGTAATGATCCTTCACCATCCGTTATTGACCAAGCTGCAAATCCTCCACCATCTATCCTTGGTCTTGCTACCTTCGTGCATGAATGTTCTCTCTTAGAACACCACCAACCATTATCCGCTATCTCACTTTCCTCATCTAATAAGGAACTCGCTGCTAGTGCACCTATACATAATCCTATTGTCCACTGCATACTCCAGAAGATGAACTATCAAGGTAAAGGCTTAGGCCTTCATGAACAAGGTATCTTGGAACCTATCCATGTCAACGTTCCTCTACCTTCATACGGCCTTGGATACATACCCCAAGGTGCACAAACTCAAGATGTTGGTACTTCTTCCACTCCTCCTAAGTCTACCACTTTCCATTGCAAACCCTATCATATCCCCAAAACATATGTCACCATTCCATCTCCATCATCCTACAATTGTCAAAAGCATGTGACCATACACCTTCCACCATCCAATCTCCCTCCGCTACTTCCAACTCCTAATATCCCACCATCCAATCTCCCTCCGCTACTTCCAACTCCTAATATCCCACCATCCAATCTACCTCCGCTACTTCCAACTCCTAACACCCCTCCATGCTTTTTACCACCACTTCTTCCAACACCTTATCCATCCATCTATAAATCCTCTCAATATCCCAATCATGGCCAAAAAATGCACATATTGTCTAAACAAAGAGCTTTCACCAACCTCACTTCTACCATCCCATGAGGATTCAATGACAAATATGTGGATGCCTCTACCTATAAAGTCAAAAATCCTAAGAGTCCTCATGACCTAGGACATAAAAGCCAAGAATCAAAGAAGTATCCATATCAAAAGCTGCATACACCCATACACCTCAATGCCAAACTGAACAAGGTGTGGGTCCCCAAGCAACAAAGGATTACTCCAAAAGCTACACAAAAGTTGCATACACCCAAACCCATACCTTCACAGGTACTATCTAAAAACAAAATGGTTTGGGTAACTAAGCAAAAATCCCTAAAGTTACATGAGGCATCCACCTCTCAAGAATTCCAACCATCTACTTTCTCCCATTCCATCAGAAAGTCTCAAATTCTTCCATCCCATATGACGAACAAAAATCAGGACAATACTCAGTTTATGTGGCACCCTGCATGCCTACGTCATTCATCCACAAACAAAAGTCTCTGTTGCTTCCTACACTACTTTCCCATCACCAGCTTCAATGTTTACCATGGTATGTGCAATCGTTGGTCATGATTCCCTTCCATTCCACAACATTTTCATATACCTCCATCTCCCCGTCCTTCTACTATTATCCTACATATCTTCCTCATCCTATGGTCCATGCTTTTGCATAAGCCTTCCCTCCATATTCTGCATCATAATCCACTATCTACCTATGCCATATCACTTTCATATGATCCCCTACCAACATCTGTGAGAACACTTGACATTGTCCATTCGACAGTATCTATCTAGCAGGACTATCACCTTTCAAGGAACTCTATACTTGAGTCTTTCCATATCCACCTTCTCCTATCTAAATATTCAAAAACAAAAAAAAAAGTAAAGAGAAATCCCTTCGTCCAATGGTGAAAACTTGGCAAACAGGCACCTTGGATAAGTACCATGATGAAAACCTGGCAAACAGGCGTCATGTGTAAAGTTGATCTTCTATGTCACCTACACTTGGGGGCACCTTGTCTTATCGGCATATCACTCTTCTCCTACCAGTTTCCTTTCATACCATTTCCTATCCTGTCTCGTCCATCCATCCAATCTTCCTTTCCTCTATTATTTGGTCTTGCTAAAGATTGGGGACACAATGTTGACAAATGTTCTAGATGTCTCTTGACATACCTTATCCCTCCAAACCAGGCAAACCCTTCATTATCCTCTCATCCTCCTATCGTCCTTAGCATTGTCATGAAAAAAATCCTACGTACTCTACCTACAATGGGGCATGTTACACTTATGCGACATAGTCCTTGGAGATCACGTCCTTGTTTCCTTCTGTCCACTATTGCCCATCCTCATAAACATCTGTATCTACTATCTTCCATCCATCTACATATCTGTGGTGGTTCCTTATCATCAGTATTGTTTGTTCCATATCTATTCCATGTCATGTCTCTTTTTGTTCCATATCTGATCCATATCAATTCCATATCGTGTCTTATCTAATCCATATCATGTCTTATTTGATCCATATCTGATCCATGTCTGTTCCATACCATGTCTCATCCGATCCATATCTTAGGTTCATTAGGGTTCTTGTCGAACTATGTTGCCTCTACGTCGTCACGTAGGCAAGGCCATTTTCAATGCACCCCCGAGGCTCTGCTTCCCTATCCATCTCATATCTTGTCATCTATCCTCTAGTCCATCCATGGTCCAAGCCCCGAACTACGTCGCCTCTGAGCTATCACGTAGGCAAGGCCATTATCAATGCGCCCCCGAGGCTCCGTTGTCTCGTCAGTCCCATATCTGGTCTTTCTATCTATCTAACTCCATACCACTTCTACAGATCCACCATCACCTAGGTCTTCAGTCCATCAGGGTTCACCCTGAACTACGCTACCTCTGCGTTGTCACGTAGGCAAGGCCATTATCAATGCGCCCCCGAGGCTCCACTTTCCCATCCATTCCATGTCTAGTCCTTCTATCTATCAGAGTCCACTCCATTTCCCGTCCATCCCATGTCTTGTCATCTGTTCCTCTACCTGTTAGTGTCTGCACCTTTCTCTAGATAGGCGCACGCAGCAAAGCACACTTCTCAAAACAACAAAAATCTTGACGCACAACATCAACCTATCCTAAACAAAACAGAGCACCATACCAAAACACTCAAGCTAATTCTATATCAATTATGGCAAAAAAGACACATCTAACACAAGAATGTTTTGTGAACAATTTAACTTACAAAGTCTTGGATTTTTGTCATTATGTGTTCCTATGCTACTCAAGGATGCCAAAAGCTAGAGATGCTATGAAGGGGGCATAATCTTTTTCTTTGTCTGCTGCTTGTGGATTAACCTTTAGTAATGTGATGACTTTTGTCTAACGACATGATCGGCAAAAGATCATCGAGGACTCCGAGGTCTAAACATGAAAAGGGGCAATCCTTGTCTGTTGAAATGCAAGAAATACTCAGGTCATCTAGATTCAATTTCGACTAGATGCTTGTATTAACTTGCTAAATCAAAATCCATGTAAGTAATACTCAGGTCATCTCAGTTTAATTATACCTAGATGCTTATATTTTCTTACAACATAATAAAGCCCAATGATGAAAGCGCTTCAAAATACTTGCTATATCAAGGTGACAAATATCCATATCCATACTGTATCCAACTGCATTTCATATCCATTTCCATATCCATACTGTATCCAATTGCAATTCTATCCTTAATCCATGTCAATCAAGTCAAGTCAATCTTGTCAAATGATCCGATCACAATCAGTGGTCTTGATCCTTGTCCGGTCGTAAACCATATCAATTAGTCATAACTATCCTTCATGTTGCTCTAGGGATACATCACTCCCCGCCATGACAACACTATCATATATCGTTATCATATGTCTTAGACAGGATGTCGCATTGTCGAAACCAGACCCGGAGTCTTATACGACATATCTCATTCCTGAAACCAGACATCATCGACCTATATCGTTGGTTTACCGTTCGACAGGGGCAATACCTTGGTTGTTCCTGTATCATTTGTGCATACTTTCTTACTTGCTTGTGTGTGTCATCTTTTTATCTTGCATTTCGTATCATTCATCCATTTCTTCTACATCCAACCATTTCATCTCCTATCAACCTATCTCATCATGAGATTGTCTGTCTCACGCCTTCTGCCTTCTCCTTGTCCAATCTCTCGAGGGGGCATCCTATCATCATAACCTGTACTAGGGGCAAACTGGGGCATGTATTAGCATCAGACTATTCCTATTCTTTGAAACAACATGATAAAACACATTGCTTCAAAGAGGGGCAAAATGTATACACCTAAAATTGGCTCGGGTCGAATTAAGTAAATATTTTAATATTTATCTTAATTCCTATTTTCTTCTGTCAATTAAATAAATATTCAAAATTTATTTGATTGTTTCATTATCCCATAATTAAATAAAGTCATTTTATTTAATTAAATTCCCTCAATTCTTCTAAATGTCTAAAGTCCAAAATCCACCTCATCAATCCACCTCACCATGTTACATATATAATTAAATATTCTTAATATTTAATTAGCTAATATCCTCCATTTTCTAAAATAAATCTTTAAATCAATTATCCTCCACCAAATTGAATATTTAATTCAATGTTCCCCACTAGCCTTCACAAATTGAATATTTAATTCAATGTTCCCCACTAGCCTTCACCCATTGAATATTTTAATTCAATATTCCCCACTATCCTCCACTATTGAATTCTTAATTCAATTGTCATAACCCACTATCCTCCACTATTGAATTCTTAATTCAATTGTCATAATCCACTAGGAATAAAAGATTCACTTTTATTCCTAGCCATTGATCTCATCTTTTGATCCTCACCCTCCATTCTATTTTTAGAAAATCTATAAATAGAACCCTCTTCTAAGCCATTAGGGAGGAACTTGATTTTGCACAATCATTATACCCAAATTTCTCTTCTTCTCTCTATTTCTAGTATCCTCCATTATTGTGTGTTGAAGCTCACATTCAACACAACACATATCAAAAGTCATTCTTCCTTTGTCATCTTCAAACAAGCAAGCAAGCAAGGAAAGCTTCTGAGGGCTTCACAATCAAGATCAAATAAAGATAGGCAAACAATGGAAAATGATAGGTAAAAGGGGTTTGTAAGTATTTCTACTTGTTTTGGTTTGATTTCCTCTTTGCTTTCAACTTCTATTGGTGTTTGGGTTTTGCATGTTTTCATTCATTTGAACTAACATATCATTCTCCCCCTCACAGAAAGAACTAAAGAAAATGAATTAACAGAAGAGCTTGAAAATAGCATACACCACATCCGAGAGTTGTTCATATCAGAGAACGAAGAGCCAAGGACTAGTGGACCTAATCCCAAAACCCCTAGGCAGGGGGAGTACCGGAAGGAACCCGAAGAGACTTGAGGTGCAAAGGATGCTGAGAAGGGACATGGAGGAGACTAGCACGTGGCCGAGAGTGCAAGGAAGGCACCGGAATGTCGTGGGAGAACCAGTCCAACATGTCTAACGTACAAGGAGGGCATCAGGGAAGAAACATGGTGAATCCACTAGGAAGTCCGAATATGGAAAGGCCAAGTATAGAGAGGTAGAAGCTGCCAAAATTTCTCAGGAATGGATCAGAGAATCCCGTCAAACATTTCAAAATATGTGAAACCATCTGGATAGCCAACAGACAGGATGACAGGTCCTATTGGCTAAGATCATTTCCATCAACCCTAAGAGGGATTGCCATAGATTGGTACACTAAACTTGACATCACATCAAGGAGCAATTAGGATGCACTGAAAAAAGCATTCCAGGAAGAATTTAAATTACTAAGGGATGACAATGAAATAATGGTGGAGATATACAATACAAAGCAAGGTAAACATGAGAATGTCTGAGCATACAATTGAAGGTTGAAGGAACTTCTGGTGAAATTAGAGAAGGAACCAGTTAATGGTTTAAAGAAAAGATGGTTTATCGAGGGTTTGATCCCCTCACTCAAGAAGAAAATGAAGATAGTACCGCTAGCGTCATACGCTGAGGCTTAAAAATGGGCGATGGACATCGAGAGTAAAGATATGTCCACCTGAGGGAAGAAGAAGGATGATGATGAAATCTCAGATGGCAGTGATGAGGAGGAATCTAAAACCATACAAGCACTAAGGAAAGATATGATCATAATGATGAGGGAGTTTAAAGCTGAGAAGGAAACTATCAAGGAAAGCAAGGAACTCTGGTGTGTCAAATGTAGTAATGAAGGCCACATTAAAGCAAATTGCCTGAAGAAGATGTTTTGTGAAATCTACCAAGTAATGGGACATTCTATCAAGGAGTGCCCATATAATCTAAAGACAAGGAGCACCCAAGTGCTCTATACACAGGGTGAGAAATCTACTCTGCCGACCACACTGCCTAAATCAAATAATCAAAATGCATCACCTAGTAGATACCGTAACAATTAGAGAGGAGGTAACAATAGATATAATAATAATGGTGGGGGAAGAAGCCGTACATAGTACAATGCAAAAGGATGACCCATGATCCAATGTCATCAATGCAATGAGTGGGGGCATTTTGCGAGGGAATGCCAGAGTAACAACTAAAACAAACTAAATGCACTCTGCAAATGGTGTGGGCCCGATGACCATGAGGACAATGACTACCCAAAACAAAAAGGTATGGTTAACCTCATTCACATTGAAGAAGATGACAAAGAGGTCTTTACCATCACTAGAGCACAAATGAAAAAGGAAAACTATCCAGACCCCTGAATGGAGAAGAAAAGACTCTGGGATGTGAGGAAGGAAGTGGAGATCACCATGGAAACATAACAGAGGAACTCAAACAAAAAGGGAACCACAACCCTGCAGTCAGAGTCAGACAGAAACATTGCAAGTCAGGTACTACAAACTACCGTACCAATCAAGATGGTTGATCTTCTCCAGAGTATGCCATAGTTAAGGATGGTGATATCCAAGGTGGTGGAAGAAAACCCAAATGAGGGTAAGGTGGATGAGGACGTCATAGTGGAACCACCGTCAAGTGGTGAGCAATTGGTTGACCCAAGACTATTGGCAATTGATATGGTAAAGAAACCAGTGGTAGTCCACATGGAAATCCTCAGAAGGAACCTGACAAGCACAATAGTGGACGGGGGATCTGGGGTTAATGTATTGCTAGAAGAAACTTGGAAAAGCCTAGAGAAACCTACGTTGTGGCCACAAAACTTCCAGCTAGTGGGAGCTGACCAGCACGGAATCAAAGCATTGGGAGTGCTAATGGCTCAAAAGGTAAAGATTGGTACTCAATAGTTCTTATTAAATTTTGTAGTCATTACAGCATGAAATACATCTTATGATACATTACTCGGCTGGGGGTGGCTAATAGCCGCCAAGGCCAACCACAACTGGAAGAAGAACACCCTATCAATAGAAAATAAGGGTAAGAAATTTGTTATTGATCTCAAAACTCAGACAATCAGTGAAGAAATGGTATCAGATTCATACTCAGATGGGGGAGAGACATCAACCAAAGGGGAAAGAGGGCCCATGGAACCAGATGAAGAAGGAGTACTAAAACTACAAGAATGCCTGGAAGATGAGACCAATTCTTTCAATGGACTCTTCCATTGGCAAATGGAAGACTATGAATTCTTCCAACTAGAATGTAATATGATTCAAAGAAGGGAAACCGGTGAGAGTTCTCATCCGACAAGTGAAACACTCAGCAACCTTGGGCTGAGTGAAATATTGTTGACAAGTGAAGCACTTGACGGATTGGTAAACACGCAATCACTTGGCAAGAAGGAACCAGTGACAAATGACAAATGGGAGGAAGGTAATAATTAGTCGAAAGTAACTAATACCTTTCCAGCAACTTATGGGGAGTACAAGGAAGGGAACATTGAAATAGATAGTACGCCAGCACATAAGTTTGGTGAAAAGAATATTATGTATGAGGAACCCTCGATGAGAAAATTTAATCTTGGAGAGGAAAGCAACCCTTAGGTCATTTTGGTGGGGGATGACTAGGACCTCGTACTCAAAGCAAATGCCTTCAAAATTTTCATGGAATACAAGGATTTTTATGCTTGGACCTATAAGGATCTGAAAGGGATACCACCGGAATTGTGTGTCCATAGAATACCATTGATACCTGGAGCATGACTAGTAAGGAAGAGACCGTACATAATGAATAAGAACTATGTTGCCAAGGTTCAGGAGGAAATAGAAAAAATGTTGGAGGCGGGCCTAATTTTCAAAGTGGAGATGAGTGAATGGGTCTCACCAATTGTCATATCACTAAAAAGAGAAGGGGGACAGATCTGGATATGTGTTGACTTCAGGTGTCTCAATGCACTCACCATTAAAGATACCTTCCCTATTCCATTCACATATTCGATCCTTGAGGAGGTGGCTGGACATGAGATATACTCGTTCATGGATGGATTTTTTAGATACAACTAGATCAGTATCGTCGAGGAGGACAAACTAAAAACAACATTCATAGTAGAAGATGGGGTATATGCATACAATCAGATGTCATTCGGTCTATGCAATAAGCCAACAACATTTCAAAGGATTATTCTCTATATATTTGTAAAATGTCTGTGGGTAACTTTAAAGCATTCCTAGATGACTGGTTAATTTACAGTGACCAGCAGACATATTTGAAGGCTCTCACCAAGTGTATGGAGCATTGCAGGTCTACACGGTTGGCCCTAAATCTAAAGAAGTGTCGTTTCATGGTGCTACAGGGAAAACTTATAGGCCATATTGTATGCAAAGAGGGATTAAAGGCAGACTAGACAAGATTCGAGTAATTGTGGAGATGGAATCTCTGGGAGATGTCACTGGGGTAAAATCATTCCTCGGCCATGTCAGCTATTATAGAAGGTTTAACAAAAACTTTACCCAAGTATCCTATCCCCTAGACATGTTAACGAGAAAAGGAGTACAATTTGTGTGGTCTGATGAGCAACAAAAAGCATTCGAAGAGCTAAAGACGAGATTAATTAGTGCACCGATTCTGGCCTATCTGAATTGGGACAAAGAGTTCCATGTGCATGTAGATGTGTCAAACTTTGCAATCGGAGCCACCTTGGCATAGGTGGGACTCCACAGTCTTGACCACCTGGTGTATTTTTCCAGTCGGCTACTCTCAAAAGCTAAACAAAACTACAATACGACTGAGAGAGAGGTGCTTGGGATGGTCTACTCAATCTAGAAATTTAGTAGGCATTACCTATTGGCAATGCCATTCACTTTCTATGTGGATCACCAAGCTTTGATGTACCTAGTAAATAAACCCATAATTTAAGGGATGATTAGTAGGTGGCTACTGCTGCTGCAAGAATTTACTTTCACAATCATTGTACGATCAGGGAAGAGTCATATAATAGTGTTCCAGTTGTCACACATCAAATCAGGAGAACCAGCCGAAGGGGTGAATGAAGACTTTCTAGATGCTCACTTGTTTTAGATAGCAGCCCTAGTGTCTTGGTACGAAAAGATTAGCAAGTATCTATCAATGTCAACATTCCCTTAGGATATGTTGGTGAGTGAAAGGAGGAAACTTGCCCTCATTTAAGCAAAACATTCCAGTTGATAAATGGGCTTCTCTATAAGATGGGGCCAGACCATATTCTCAGACGATGTGTAATGGAAGAGGAAATAAGGGGAGTACTGGAGGAAGCTCATGAAGGACTCACTGGGGGACATATGGGTCTGGATGCCATGGTGAGGAAAGTCCTATTGACCGGACTATGGTGGCCAACACTACATACAGATGCTCAGGAATGAGTGATCAGATGCAAAACCTGCCAAAGGGTAGGAAAACTATTGAAAAGAGACTACATGCCGTTATCACCATAATAGCCCCAAGAACTGTTTGAAAGATGGGGGCTTGACTTCATAGGGCCACTGAAGGTCAGCCAGTTACACAGATGTCGATACATCATGGTAGCCACCGAGTACTTCACCAAATGAGCAGAAGCAAGAGCACTCAAAGACAATACCACCCTAAGCACAGCAAGGTTTATATATGAGGAGATAGTGACAAGGTACGAGATCCCGTTCCAATTGACGAGTGATTGTGGGGGACACTTCATAAACCACATCATAAGACTCATGATGTCATAATTCAAGATCTTCCATACATTGTCAAGCCCGTACTACTAGAGAGCAAATGGACAGGCAGAAACGACTAATAAGGTACTAGTATCAGTGATTCATAAGTCATGTGGTATTGAAGGGGCGGACTAGAAGGAAAGGTTGTTAGCAATTCTATGGGCATATAGAACAACGTACAAAGTAACGACAGTGCACACACCCTTCCGGCTAATGTATGGTCAAGAAGTTGTGGTGCCAGCAGAATATCTAGTTCTGAGTCTGTGAATAGCAGTGGAAAACTTATTGGGAGACATGGAAAGCCTAAGAGAAAGATTATTCCAGTTGAACAAATTAGATGAGAGGAGAATTATGGCTCAATGGTCGATGGAGGTAATGTAAAGACAATAGAAATATTGGCATGACAAACACCTCTAGAAGATGGATTTCTAACCCGGGTAGTTAGTTTTAAAATATAATGGTCGCAACGAAATTAAGTCCGTGAAGTTTAAAGTTCGTTGGTTGGGACCGTTCCGAGTATAGGAAGTGTTAGATAACGGGGCTATAAAGCTCGACAATTTGTATGGAACTCCAATCAAGAACGCAGTAAACGAGTCTAATCTGAAAATCTACAGACAAAGATAGGAAACCATAGCCATAAACTTCATAGAGTACAGAACCGAGATGAAGGAAGATACCAGCAGTGTGGAATATGAACAAGGCAAGTTCAAATTTGAAGGTGTGGAAGTATGTCGGGTGGAAAGAGATATGAATTCCAAGATTGACGGAGTGGTATTTCTGAGCTCACATCTGGAACCAATCACCGGGTTCTTTGCACCAAGGGTTCAAGCAATGAGGATTGAAGACAAGTACTGGAGGCTATATTCACCCTACATTAGGGTGAGACAAGCCATAGTTGATGATGACCACTTTGATCCCTGCGTGAAACAAGAGAAATGAGATGCTGAGGAAGTAGCTTGGGATGAGTGGATAGCATAATGCAATAAGGTAAAGGAGAAATTTGAATTTATGTTGCCAAAGGAAGTAAAGTCTCCACCGAAAAGGAAGTACTTAGACGAGAGTATGTTCATTGTGGAACGATTGGTCTATTATGATCACATACGGGAGTTTAGAGAGAGGAACCTGCCAGATGGGGCACCTCAGAGTGCACCGCTTCTGAGAAGTAGAATCTGGAAGGCAAAATACAGAACTAAAAACCTTAGAATAAACGAGGGTGGCAGAACTTTCCAATGGACTCAAGAACCTATGAGACTTAACCTGGTAAGTAGTAAAGATCCATCGGGGATACTTGATCATATTTTCAAATTGCAAGTGGAGGAATGTTGCTCTAACGACTGTCTGTAGAAGACATATGGGGACTGTATCTTCTGAACACATGATGGAAATTAAGGTCCTAGAAGAGGATGAGAAAGAGAAAAACAAAAAAAAGAGAGAAAATTGGGAATGAGAATGGAACATGGTGAAGTTTAAGAACTCAGAAATCGCCAAGTCAGTAACTCCAAAAAAGGAGAAAGAAAAATTAGAATGAAGTTGGAAAAAGTGAAAAAAAATAAAATAAAATAAAATAATAATTGAAAAGTGAAAAAATAGAAAAGTGAGAAAAATAGAAAAAGGAAAAAATAGAAAAAAAGTGAAAAAATCAGAAATTGAAAAAAATAAATTAAATTAAAACAAGTAATAAATGACGTATGGCCCCAACCTAAAAAAAAGTCGTACGAGTACAAGTGTATAAAAGCCAAACTTTCATACAAAAAGAAAAGAAAATCAGAGTTTTCACTGAGTGGAGAGAAGATAAAAGGAGTTTTTCATCACTGTACGATTCTATCGTACAAAGGTTCCTGAGTCTCACTGTCGTACAACTAGAATTTGTTGCAAGCCATACAAAATTGTTGGCTTGGTTGTCATATGACTCATTGCCCTTTGCCAACCATACCACTTTCCACCAACCGTATGAGTCAAGAAGTTTGGTTGCAAATTGTATGAGTTGATAAATTCTGAAATCGTCGTACGAGTCCAAAACTTGCCTTCACCGCCGTACAAACTTTCTTTTGCATCAACCATACAAGTCTGTTCCTAAGCGACCGTACGAGTGGGTTCTCATTTTGCCACCATATGATTATTTCATTCCAGACTTTTGTTGTCGTACAAAATTAGGTACAAGTTATTTGGTATTGAGGTTGTACGAGATCTTACCTCTTTGAAGTGACGTGCGAGTTCATAAATCTTCTGTCGTATGAGGAATTTGCTCAGCAGGCCATACCAAGGTCATCTTAGCCGTGCAAATCATACTTGGCCATCACTGTTGTACAGAATTTAGAGTTGTTCCTAAGCATGGAATAGTTGACTTGGTCTTTGCATCACTCGGTGTTGTATCCCCCATTACCATTGCCAGATCAACAGATCAAAACCCTAACTACCATAACTAAATTATTCTTGGGCAATATAAAAAGGTACAATGTCATCTTCAGCACTGAATAAGACAAATAGAGCATGAGCCACAAGAAAGCAAAGCTAGAGGAAAGTAGAAGTTACAGGTAGAACAATGGCAGGGAAGATGATTACAGAGGAATCACCACCGAAATACAGGCCAAGGATTGATGAAGGTTCTTCAGGACAGAAGAAACAACAGTTGCAGAAAGGGAAGGGAAAGGAGAAGATCACAGTAGAGTCAATGCAATGGGAAAGCCTCATAGCATTGAAATGCAGGGTATGGTGGAACAACCATGAGGATGACCATCCTCTGAAATTAGCACTCGAGAAAGCAAAAGTGGACAAGGTAATACAGATGCCATATTTCAATTTCAGAGATTTTGAAACATTGTTTAGGAGCATGGTGTCGAATTACAATGTACGCACAAGGCAAACCACCATCAAGTTCATGAACGTCTCCATAAAAATCACATTTACACCTGAGGATTTTGAGAGGGTAATGGGGATCCCTCGGCATGGATTCACAATGGGAAAATAGAAAACATCACCAAAACACAGGGATGCTATAATGGCAAAGATCTGTAGGAGTGACCTAAGTGAGAAGGAGAAGGCTCAGCTAAAAGCCATAGGCAACTGAGGGTTGCGATGAGACCATTTGGCGAATGACGAGTGGTGGTGAATTATGGATGTGATTCAGGGGAGATTGACGAGAGCCACTCACCCGTCAGATATTCCATTCTGGCTGACCAACTATATGATAGGCCTCATCCAAGAAGCATTATACACCTGGGTGGCAGGTCTCTCTGAGTGAATCCATGAATTCATGAAAATGACTCACAAGTCATTTTACATGACCCAACACGCCATTGCACTATTCCTAGATGCCATTTATACTTAGGTACCTTCATTGGCGAGAGCTCCCTTCCAGCCAGATGATGAGTACAACCCTGCCTAGCTGACTATCTTTCAATGGACAAATCTAAGGGCCCTGACATAAGGAGGAAAAGGAGATGAGTCAAGAAGTAGCAGAAAAAGGAAACAGCAAGAAGCAGTAGAATCATCCTCGAAAGTTGTAAAGTGCAGCAGAGGAGGATTGCATTGAGGTCACCTCGACAGCCTCATCCACTCCTCACACACTCGATGACATTGTGGTACCGATGGGGGAGAGTGCATTGGATATTGTGATGCAGCGAAGGACTTATGCTCTAAGTGGTAGACATACACAGTTGGATGTGGTGCCGACTCGAAGTAGAAGTCATACACACTTGGAGATCCCTATGAGTACTCAACCAAGAGCTACTCATATATCATGGGGGCAAATTGTGATGATGATGGGGGAGAGTTCAGTTCCTCTCCCATCTGGATAGATCACTCCATTTGAGGGTGGGTCATTAGAGAGCTCAGCATAGGTCGATACATGGCTGCAGTTACTAGAAGCACCTTCTCAGATTGTACACATCCCTCCTGTGAGTTTGCAACGTGACGTGCCGAGATCTACTTTACCACTACCAACTGCAAAGGGAATGGAGGTAGCGGCAAGATCTACTTCACTACTGCCGACTACATAGGCACTTGAGGGAGTTGAGGTAGCCCCAACACTTGAGGGAGTTGAGGGAGTTGAGGAAGTTGAGGCAACTCTGACACTTACTGAGGAAGGAAAGATGGTATAGGTAGCTAAGGATCTTCTAGATAAGCAGATACATGCTGGTAAGAAGATACATGTTGGTACAGTAGTAATTAGTGATTCAGGAGCCAAGGAGACTGTCATAGGTGATTCTGAGGCAGAGGGGACCAATACCATTGATTCAAGTGATTCCAGTTCTTAGAGTCGTTCTACTAGCTCAGAGGATCCCATAGACTTGACAGTTCACATAACCCAACCAGACGAGAGTGATCCACTTGGCACAGTCATTCGATATGTGGAAGACCTCAGATCCATTGGAGCCATCATCCAACGAGTATCAGATATTACCACCAGAGTGGATCTTCGGCATTCCTCACCAGTAGTCCTTGGCGAGGTATAGAGGATAGAGCAGTTCGTCAGAAATGCCCCAATAGAGTTCTGTTGCAAGTATGTGTCTAACCGGTGTCATTGATGGCAACATGTGATGTGAAAAACTGTAAAGACCATCAAGAAAAGATTCTCCCCCTTTCTCTTTATACATCTACACTCTTTCCCCCCCTGAGTTTTTCACATGATTTCTCTCCCCCTTTGACATCAATGGGAAAGGGCACATACTTGCACTCTACTGCTCTAATCAAACTAAAATTTACTGCTTATTATCAGGAACTTATGTCAGTAACATACTCCCCCTAAGAGGTAGCTCTCAAAACATCAATCCAGATTAATAAATGAGGCTCTAGGCACCATTGGATTGATGCATTCCTATGCATCTTAGTTCAGAGCAGGAGGGGTAACAACCCTTAACTTTTCTCTGAGATACTCAAAATTATCCTTAGACAGAGGCTTAGTGAAAATATCTGCAATCTGATCCTTTGTGGACACATATTCTATCTTTACTTCATTCTCTGTCACCTTTTCTCTCAAAAAGTGATACCTTATAGATATATGCTTTGTTCTTGAGTGTATCATTGGATTCTTTGAAATGTTTATAGCACTTGTATTGTCACAAAATATTGCAATTAGATCTTCATACACAACTCTTATGTGCTTCAATGTCTGCTTCATCCATAACACTTGAGTACAACAACAAGCTGCTGCAATCTACTCTGCTTCTGCAATGGATAAGGAGATTGAATCTTTCTTTTTGCTCAACCATGAAACCAATCTATTTCCCAAGAAGAAAGCACCTCCACTTGTACTTTTTCTGTCATCAACATCTCCGGCCCAATCTACATCTGTATAAGCACTGAGAGTGAAATCATTATCTCTTGGATACCATAAGCAATGATCTGATGTGCCTTTCAAGTACCTTAGGATTCTCTTGACTGCCAACACATGTGATTCTCTTGGATCTTCCTGAAATCTTGCCACAAGACACACTGCATGCATTATATCAGGTCTGGTTTGAGTTAGATAAAGTAATCCTCCAATCATGGATTTGTATCTTTTCTTATCCTGGTCTTAGTTGATTCATCAGTTTTGCTCAACTTACAGCCATGCACCATGGGAGTACATACCAATTTAGAGTCCTCCATCCCAAATTTCTTCAACAACTCTTTCACATACTTAGACTAAGATATGAAGATTCCTTTATCTAATTGATTAATTTGTAGAGCCAAAAAAAAAATTATTTCACCAAACATAAATATCTCAAATTCATTTTGCATTTCCCCTACAAATTTCATGCACATACCTTCATTGCCTCCAAAGGTAATGTCATCAACAAAGACTACAACAATTAGAATCTGATTATCATTGATTTTGAAATAGAGATTGTTGTCTGTAGTGCCTTTACTGAACCCTAATTGCAACAAATACTTATCTAACCTTGCATACCAGGATCTAGAGGCTTGTTTTAGTCCATACAAGGCCTTCTTCAATCTACACACCATGTCATCTTGGTCTGATAACTTGAATCCTTCTGGTTGTTCAATGTAGACTTCTTCTTCCAAATCACCATTCAAGAATGCAAACTTAACATCCATCTAATATACTTTGAAATCTTCAAATGCTGCAAATGCCAAAAACATTCTGATAGCCTCAATTCTTGCCACAGGAGCATAGGTTTCCTCAAAATCTATTCCTTCACCCTGAGAATATCCTTTGCATACTAGCCTTGATTTGCTTCTAACTACTTCTCCATTCTTGTTCAGCTTATTCTTGAAAACCCATTTAGTTCCAATCACATTCTTATCAACAAGTCTAGAGGCCAATTTCCAAGTTTGATTCTTTTCTATTTGCATCAGTTCTTCTTCCATAGTTTTTACCCAATTTTCATCATTACAAGCTTCATTCACAGTTTTAGGTTTAACTTTTGAAAGCAAACAGTAATTCACTTGTTCTTCTGCAGCTCTTTTCCTTGTCAATACCCCTTTGTTCTTGTCACCTATAATCTGATCTTCAGAATCATTGATCCTTACATACTTAGGAGTTTTAGCAACACTTTCCGGAGCCTCTTCTAATTCCTCTTGATTGTCTCCTTGTTCAACTTTTTCTTCATTCACTATAGCAATAGGTTCATCTAATTCATATCCACTCAATTCTGATATTCTTTCCCTTTCTTCATCAACCTTAACATTAGCACTTTCAATGATCTTTTTCAGTCTCTTATTGTAATAGAGGTAGGCCTCTCTCTTGGTAGAGTAACCAAGAATAATTCCTTCATCACATCTAGCATCAAACTTGCCTAGGTCTTCTTCTCTTCTGATATAACATTTTCTTCCAAAAACCTTGAAATACTTTACTGTAGGGACTTTTCCATACCATAGTTCATAAGGAGTTTTAGAGCTGTTACCTTTGACTTGAACTCTGTTTAGAATGTATACAGTAGTATGTATGGCTTCTCTCCAGCATACTTCTAGTAGGTCGGCTTCCTTTAACATAGTCCTAGTAGCCTCTTGAACTGTCATGTTCTTTCTTTTAACAGCCCCATTCTGCTAAGGAGTTCTAGGTGCAGACAATTGTCTCTTTATTCCTTGTTCTTCATAGAAAATATTGAATTCATTTGATGTGAACTCACCTCCTCTATTAGACCTTAAGCATTTGATTCTCAACTCTAACTCATTTTCAACCATTGCCTTGAAAACTTTGAACTTGTCTAGGGCTTTTGGTTTTTCTCTTAGGAAAGTGACCCAAGTCATTCTACAATAATCATCAATAGGCAGCATAAAATACCTGTCACCTTGCAGACTTCTTGTTCTTGTGGGACCACACAAATCTATATGTACTAGCTCCAGCAAACTGGCAGAAAATTACTCTTTGCTCTTGAAACTTGTTCTTGTCTGCTTCCCCAACTAACATTCCTTACAAATGGTATTGGCAGGTTTCATAAGCTTTGGTAAATCTCTCACAGCCTGTCCTGAACGTATTTTCACCAAATTATCAAAGTTGATATGACACATCCTTCTATGCCACAACCAACTTTCATCTGTCTAATCTACTAAACAATAATCATTAGTTCCTCTTAGTTGGTAAATGTTACCTCTAGTCTTCTTACCGATAGCAATCATTGTTCTAGAGCTTTCCATGATCTTGCACCCATTATATTTGAATCTCATATCATAACCTTTGTCACACATCTGACCAACACTCAAAAGATTATGCTTTAAACCCTTCACATATAGGACATTATCAGTGTTGTGTTTTTTATCAAAAGAAATAGATCATTTTCCACATATCTTACCAGTTGCATTATCTCCAAACCTAACTAGTCCACCATCATACTTTTCCAAACTTACAAACTTACTTTTGTCACCAATCATGTGATGTGAGCATCCACTGTCAATAATCCATTCATCCTTAACTTTCTCAACCTGAACAGCCAAAGCACTTTCTTCCACTGGTTTTTCTTCCTTCACACAGCTAGTAGGATTAGTCGACATAGGTTCTTCTTTAATTGCAATAAACAAGCATTCATTTGCACTAGTACTAGCATCGTCATATCCATCATCTGTCACACCTTCATCATCAAGATCTCTAACATAGTAGCATTTCTTTGAAACCCTAGGTCTATTCTCAAATCTTTTTCTATTTCTTTCAATTCTCTCTGGACACCTAGAAGCATAGTGACCAACCTTACCACATGCAAAACATTTGAAAGGTAATTTGCCTTTGAACTTACCAGAACCTCTTTGCAGTTTGTCAACAAAGTTGGCTTCAATTTCATCAAGCTCATCATCAGGTTCCACCTTGTACTTCTCAGCTCTGGAGATCTTTTCTAAAGTACTGGCTTTGAAAGTAGTCTCAATCTTCGGCAGAGCATCACCAAACTCTCTCATTTCAAAATCTGTAAGATTTCCTAGCAACTGGTCCTTCGTGATATCCTATACAGTCATTACTTCTTCAATTGCAGCCACCTTGTGACTGTAGGTCTTAGGTAATGACCTAAGAATTTTCATTACAACTTCCTTCTCATCAATAGTTCCTCCCAATCCTTTTATTCCATTTACAATTTCATCAACCTTTTGCATGAAAACTATTATGTTCTCATCTTTGCTCATCTTCAAACCCTCATATTTCATTTTCAAACCCTGCAACTTGGTGCTTTTTACAGACTTATCTCCTTCATACAAATTTTTCACCTTTTCCCAGACTTCATGAGCAGATTCCAAATCCATGACTTTTATCAACTCTGTGTTGGACAAGGCACTTAACAGAAAATCAGAGGCTGGATGTTAATACAGTGGAGATGTAGGAGGCATGGAGGCCAAATAGGTCTAGTACTGAAGTTGGAGGTAGAGATGGAGAGGTACTAGCAGCCCTCTACACCATCGAGGACTATTTTTGGGTCCTGTACTATACACAGGAGGAAGACATGGAACATCAGATCGCATGCAACAAGAGATTAGATGAAGCTACCGAAATATGCAGGAAACTTCATGAGAAAACTAACGAGCAACTAGTTCAGTTCTAGTGGCAGCTTGCTCAGCAAGCTAAGATGACACAATCGGAGAAGAACAAGGCAATTCCACTAGGGCCGGAGTTGGCAGCCAAAGAAAAAGATATTAATGAGCTCCAGCACACTCATGAGGTGATAGAGAAGGAGTTACAAGAGTTGGTGAGCACTCATGCCAGAACAACATAGCAGTTGCCTGATCTCCAAGCGATACACGATAGAACAAAGAAGCAGCTGGAGGAAGCCATTCAGATGGTGCGGTTGACGAGGGACAAACACATCATCGCTAGTAGTCACTTGAAGAAGCGAACAGAGGAGGTATACCGACTCTGACGGTTGGTTTCACCACAACCGGAGACTTTAGCTTCAGTACCGACAATGGCCACACCTCTAGGGACATCCACTGCCCCTCATACTTCACAGTAGTTATTCTGGAGTCTTTTTGTATTGTAGTCATTTGGTAGATGACTAAGTTTTTAGGGGGGGATGATGTTAGGCGTATTTTATAATTGTTATGTTAGTTGTAGTTAGTTGGGATCAGCAAGTATAAGTTACATCCCGATCGGTGTGGTTGTTGGTGACGGTTGGCCATGCAGGTGACTGTCGGCACCTCTATATGTGTTTCATTTCATTGTATTAAGGACATGAACTTTTGGTGTTGATTGTAATTGCAAGTTTGAATCAATAATATATGCATCTGAGTTTTACTGTGTCAATTGAATGGTTATTCTCGTATGATGTTATTCTTCAGTTTATATTCTTTGTTTACTCTTTATGAATCCATTTAGACTCATTCGGCAGTAAACAAATTTCAATCTAGAAGCACAAATGAACAATAGGACATGCATGCTGAAAATCTCCCAACATTCTTTGCTATATTCCTATCTAGGGATTTTATAACAAGGATTCAATGCTACCTAGCATTAGATTGAATTCACTTTCTCACTAATTGAACCACACATCCTGAACATACTTACAAATAACATGGAGCGCTAAAATGGAGTGGGAGAAATTTTTGAACACAAGGGCTCTATGTCTGGCCACATGGTGCAGGTTCTTCTGACCAATGGTCTGACTACGGTGGCATCTACTAATGCATGTGGGCCTCACGAGCCTGTAGGACAAGGTGTTAAGCTTATACCTGGGTGCATTCCGTGTCTTTCTAGGGAGGATCTTACTAAGGATATCACTGGTCACGGGGGGAGTTCTCCTTCTACAAATGTTCAGGTGACGGTACCTGTTGCAAGTTTGTTTGTTGGAAATGTTGGACTCGGCGCTACTAAGGCTGCTTCAGGCTGCCATCAGAAATCATTTTTTGATGTTGTCACCAATTCTTGAGCTCAAAAACTCCCATCACAGGCTAGGGTTAGGCCTATGCCTTGTGCCCATGATTCCCCTGTGGTGGTTTGTGGCCCTGAGTTTGCAGAAAATGAGGTTTTTTACTTGAGACATAGAGTGGTCTGCAGGTTTAATGGCTTGTGGCCCTCCCTTCCTGATCTGCATAGCTAGGTATTGGACTCCTAGAAGCCTCTTGTCACTAGGCAAATTGAGTTTTTTCCCAACACAAGAGGGTTCTTCATAGTGACCTTTGTTTCCTTCGAGGAGAGAGATTTAGTGTTGGACAAGGGATGGATGTGGGGTGATCATTCATTGTCTGGATCAAGCCTTGGGTTCGCTCTTTCAATCCTCTTACAAAGATGCTAAATACCAGACTAGTATGGGTCTGACTACTGAATCTCCCTCTCCAGTTTTGGGAGGATTCCTGCTATGAAGCCATTGGCAATGCCATTGGGCACTTTTTGAAGGTGGACTCTATGACATTAGATCTTGGGCATACTACGGTGGCTCGTATTTTAGTGGATATGGACATCTCCAAACCACTCCATGGAGATGTTGTTTTGATGGTGGAGGACAGACCATGGACAGGGTTGCTGGACTATGAGGGTCTCTCTTTTTAATGCAAGAGATGTTTCTCCATTAGTCACATAGCCTCTGGTTGCCCTCATGCTTATCTCAAGGGCACGGTAACTTGGTGAAAGAATGCACACTTACTAATCATTTGACGGTTGGCGCTCCCTCGTTGGATGGTTCCTCTAGGGAGGACAAGCCTTCCTTTGCTGGTGAATCATCCCAAGAGACAGTGCCTCCCCAGGATCCTTTATTTCTCACCTCTTCATCAGAGCCATTGGTGCCTTGGACTATTGTCCTTGTTTAGGTCGAGCCTGCTTGACCCTCATCGATCACCTCTTCTGGTCCTTCACTGCCCCTAATTCTTCTTCTATGTTGTTAGCTTCTCTCTCAGCACGTGGTGGCTCCTTACCTGAGTTGGTTGTTGAGGATCCCCGCCTCTCACCTCGTTCTGTGGACTTTGACTCAGAGTCTTATTGGTCAGTTGTGCAAAGAAAGAAGGGACTCCCCAAATCTGTCGCTACTTTGTGACCTAGGGTTAAGGGAGTCAAATTTGTACCCTCTAGATCTGGGGTTATTTAGATCCTTTGTTTGTTGTTTGACAACTATTTTTTTGTTGTTTTTGTTTTGTTTCTGTATTGTGTGTGGCCTGCTTTGGCCTGTTTTTCTTGACCCTAGGGGGCTCTTGTTTGTAAAGGGTTCAGCGCCTTGTTAGCTACTTACCATTATCAAGAACAATAAACTAATTGAATCATATCATATCAAGTCATACTAAAGACTAGATTAGGAGGAGCCTGAAGTTGTAGTGGTAGCTAAAGAACTAAGTGAAGCTAATGAATTCCTATCTAAGGATGACATATCTATAGAATGACATAATCAAGATGAGGATGAAACAAAAAAGAGTAATTGATGATCAATTACTAGAGAAAAAAACTAAATATTTCAACCTACTAGAAGAAATTAACCTTGGAACCTAGTACATAAGAGAAGAGGTGTCCCTCCCTACATTAGTCACTAACTTAGAGGAAGGTATCCGTAATGAGATTTACACTTTTTATTGTAATGGAACAAAATCTTAAATGGCATAGGCACTAGTGTTGTGCTCATTTATCAAAAAGGGAGAAAGTTTTTAATTCATCACTTCCAATTCAACTACACCAACAATATCACTAAATATGAGGATTTCATCCTTGGCTTGCAACTCTCCATCAAGACAAATACCAAGAAGCTTTCTATTTTTAGGGATATTGAACTCATCAAGTACATTTTAGTGTTAGAATTTTTCATTAAACATAACAAATCTACCTAGGACCAAATGTTTATGAGCTAATAAAAATTCCATATGAAGAATAAAGATATTTTGCATTTAATATAATGAAATAAATTACAAAGAGTAAAGTATAAATATATAGGACCCTTAGATGCATGATTCAAGGATGACACATATTAAAGAGGTCATGAGTTAACTCTCAATCACTCCCAATCAAGAGGCAAGTTAACCTAGTCAACTAAGACAAGGTGGCCTTTAATTAGGAAGAGGTGTCACTTAACTACCATCAATAAAGTATAATGTGGTAGTTATGGCACTTGATGACCTCAAATCAAGGTGTATGTATGTCTTTATTAGATACATAGGTGAGGATAAATAAATTGTAGGGATACACATAGGAAGCCATCATGAAGCTGCAGACTTCAGGGATCAAACCAAGAAATGAACAACCACCAGAGAATGCTCGAGCAAGAGTTTGCATAAAGAGAGATAAAATGATTGAAGAAGATGCTTTAATTTATATGGAATTGATATTTTACAATGAATGAATATTTTACAAATGTATTATATTGGCTTATATAGCCTTACATTTCTTGTAAATAAACTACTCTAACTTGTTATGGGAATAACTTCCCAAACCTAATTATTATGTGCCTAAGTAAACTTAAGCAAGTAAATAAGTGAAATCCTATTTACTCTAACATATATAATACTATTATTCTAAGTATTTAACTCAATAATTAGGTGTAATATTACAATTGTGATAAACATTATCATAGGTAAAGCATAATATGTACATCAACACCCCCCTTAAGTGCAACTTAAAAGGAATGAGAAATTGGTCCAAGTAAATATGTAGCCATGTTAGGTATCTGTTGGTTTTTTCCCAGACTGGATGCTTACTCCCAGATTTCCCTACAAGGTAGCCATCAATGATCAACAAGATCTCTGGGCCAAGGGCCAACAGTATAGGAGATAGACTCTATTTTTATCTCCTCTTCTTCTTCAGGCTCTGCAAAACCTAGGGGGGTATTCTCTACTCAACATCCATGAGAATATGCATACAAAGGCTGGGATGCTGACATGAAGCAGATAAATCCTCCTGTAAGTAGACCAAAACTACAAGATAAGAGCAAAGGGGCTAGCTTTGGGCCTATTTTCAGTTGTAGACAGAGGACTTGGGATCCTAAAACTAATTCTACTGTCCTAATGGTTGTTTTGGAGTTATGAGTTTGGTTTTGTGTTTGGATGCAAAGCTGGACCTGGTGTATAACCTCAACACAGAGCTAGATTGGTGCCTATCTAGGGCTTGGAGTCATAGACATACACATGTAAATGTTCAGCATAAACATACTAAAATTGGATTTCAAGGGGATTTGTGTGATATCTGCCTTACAAATATCTCCCAATACAGAGTATCAAGTTATCTCTACTTATGATATCCTTACTGTAATATATTCTTCTCAACACTCAATCTGAAAACACTTTAATCTACCCCTTGAGCAGAAGTTAAGAGATCAAGCATTCAATACAGTAAACCTATATCCTAGAACCCAAGACACCTCTTAGATATCCAAATTCAAAAGAAGAGTATATTCAATACAGGAGACAGATAACAAAACACATGCAGTATAGCATTATTCATCTAAAACAACAATGAAACCAGTAAGTCTATGCACAAAACATAAGACATGAGACTCATAAACTCACAAAATCCACTGCACAGAGCAACCAGGTCAGTTGTATTGTATTACGGAGCCAGAAAATGTCCAACTTTCAACAACCCTCAATTGAGTCACACAGTCTGCTTAAATAGCCAGAAAATGTACCCAGCAAACTAATTACATGGGAGGCCAAAAATCCTGCCAGATACACTGCACTAAAAAGTGGCGATCAAAATCATAAATGCAACAAGGGACAAATCATGGAGAAGCCAGAGAAGGACGAGGAGTAGGTGAGATTGGAATCTGGGCCGTTGCTCAAGGACTTCCCTCATCAATCAGGTGGTTGACCCGTCAACTTGACCCATACCGCCACCACAATCTGCCATTAATGTTTCATCTACCTGCAGCCTCTGGAAATGTAGCCGTGGCAAGTCCCTAGAGTTTTCCCACCCAAAAACAGTCGCAGATACTCAGAAAAACCCATCGCTATAGGTTCAAAACGTGGCCGTCGATCTAAAACCCATCGCAGAGATCTACAGCCCCAAAAATGTTGAAAAGTTGCCCACCAACTAAATCATGCCACGTAGACACTTGGAGTTTCCATCGCTGGGTCATCGCTCCTCCGTTTTGCCTGCCGAGAGCCTTTGTCAAAACCTCACGTGGAATGCGACACTTGGCAGCATCCGCGATATCCTTGAAACATTAGAGACCCTTCATGAAAATCTAGCAGAAGCTGACACCTGGCAGGTTCCGCGAAGCCTCACTAAGCTATGTCTCCATACCGAAGTGGCCCCCACATATGACACTTGGCACCTTCCGCCACATTCATGAAACATACTATGTCAAACCTTAAGTGTCCCTCACAAGTGATAGCTGTCACAATCAGCAGCATTTAAAACACGACACATGGAAAAGGGGCCCACAACCCCCCGCTCGCCATTGCCAAAGGAAAACAGGGGCAAGCCCGTGGAAGTTGACACTTGTCAAGCTCCGCAGCCTTCTCTTGAAACATTTAGAAACTTTATAGAAACTTCCTGGCGGAGGCCGACACTTAGCGCTTTCCGTGCAACCGTTGAAACATAAAGAAACTACTTTTGAAACTCTCACGGAGATCGACACTTGGCGGGCTCCGCATTAACCTTGAAACACATAGAAACTTAAGAGAAACAGTCCTTAAGTTCCAGGACCCTCTGCCATGCATCACCTTCCACCACACTTGACACTTATGCTGGGGCCCACCACTACTTCGCCTAACGTTTGAAACAAAAAGAAACAGCTTGCGAAAGCTGACACTTGTCACGCTCCGCAGTAACCAGGAGGGACAAATGGCGCCTTCCGCGCGCATTGAAACATATAGAAACTGCCCCCACCGTTTGACACTTGGCGCCTTCCGCCACATTGAAACTCTAAAGCCCCTACATAGAAACTTAAAGAAACTTCAGCGGAGGCTGACACTTGTTGGGCTCTATGCTCTTCAGAAACTTTAAGGCCCCATTCTGAAACTTATGCGGAAGCTGACACATGTCATCATCCGCGTCACTTTTGAGAAACACTTAGGGTCTTTCAGAAACACTGGCAGATGCCGCCACCTGGAGCATTCCGCGGCACTCTTGAAACTTAAAAGAAACTTCATTGTAACCTTGGCGGAACTCTGTCAGAAGCTGACACGTGGCGCCATCCGCAGCAATTAATCTAGAAACAAAAAAGACACAGCTTCTGCTATGTGGCACGCTCCGCGTCAAAGCAACATTCAAAAACAAAAGTGCGGCAATAAACTGGGGCTCGACACATGGCGGATCCCGCGGCATTAGCAAAACAAGACCCCTAGAGCCACTATTAGAAACATTCAGACACTGAATCCAGCGACCCAATATGCATTCAGAAATGCATCTGACTCATTTTCTATCATTTTCAAGGGACCGAGGGAAATTTCACAAGTTTGCCAACATACATTTCGCCTTTGCATACACAGAACTTAACAATTTTCTCAAATGCGACAGGAAAAATAGTTAAACAATGCATGTGGGCCAAGGAACAATTTAAACCAAGGCACTAAGGGTCTGAAGGAAAACACACAGGAACCTGCAAATTGGAAGTCAAAACCCTAACCCTAGGTGAACACCACCAGTGGCTCCGATTGGGGACGTGCAGATGCAAGACTACAGTGAGAACCAGACTACTTCGGGGCAGACCAAACAAAACCCAAAACTTAAAACATGACCGACTATACAGGGTATGTACAAAACATTTACATTCAGTTTACAATGTGCACAGAAAATAACTATTATAAGAAGTAACGCTTCAGGAACTGACCGTGCACTGGCAATTCCAACAATTCACCACTTAGGGCCTGGAGAAAGTAAGAATCTCCTCCATGGATGTTGCTGATTTGATATGGGCCCATCCATAAGGGCTCAAATTTACCATGTTTGCCCTTATCTTGGTTCCTTGCATTCCATACAAGGACCAAATCATCTTTTTGAAACTTTCTTTCTGTAGCCCTCTTATCAAACAGATACTTTACCCTTTGTTGTCTCTTGATGTTTGTTTTCTGTGCTTCCCTTCTTATCTCATCTAGTGCAACTAGCTGATTGATTCTCTCAGTCATTGGATCTCTGATCTCCTCCATGTTTTCTTGTATGAATTTGTAAACTGGTAGGAAATTGTTCATAGGAAACTTAGCTGCTACACCATACACCAGTTCAAAAGGAGATCTTCCAGTTGCTTTCTTGACTGTCACTCTGTCAACCCACAATGCCAACTTCAGTTTTGAATCCCAGGATTTCTTATTTTTATCCATTATCCTCTTGATGATTTTCATTAGGCTTTTGTTGCTTGACTCTGCTTGACCATTTCCTTGTGGGTGGTATGGTGATGTGTGAAACAAGTCAATTCCATATTTATTACAAAAATCAACAAATTCACCTGATCTAAAGCACATTGCATTATCTGTGATTAACTTGACTGGTACCCCAAACCTAATAATAATATTCTCCAAGATAAAATCCATCACCACCTTACTTGTAGCCTTTTTAGTAGGGATAGCCTCAATCCATTTAGTGAAGTAATCAGTGGCAACTAGAATCCAACTATGTCCTCCACTAGATTTCTCTGAGATTTCCCCTATGAAATCAATCCCCCACTGCTGAAATGGAGCTTCTACAGTCACAATCTTAAGGGGCAATGCACCTCCATATTTTAGCTTTCCTGAGAACCTTTGGCAAGGATCACATTTCCTTATCATTCTATGTGCATCTGAGAAAAGAGTTGGCCACCAATAGCCAGCTCTGAGAATTTTGTGGGTTGTTGTATGGGCAGCATAGTGTCCACCACATACTCCATTGTGCATATCATTTAGGATGTTCCTGGCCTGATCTTTTTCCACACATCTGAGTAATACACCATCATGATTTCTCCAATACAGCTCTCCTTGAACAATGATGTATTTAATAGCTTGCAACTTCAGAGTTCTCTTCTGGATATCACTGAGATGGGAAGGAAGTTCAAATTTTGCAAATAATATACTATGTCCTTATACCACTCAGATTCTGACACATTTACAACTTCATTATGCACTTGATTCACTTGGCATGCCTTTAGGTTTGACTGTGTCATTAGCTTTGCTAATCCTTGTCCTCTTACCAATTTTGTGATCTATATCTCTATGTTGAACTCCTACAACTTATTTATCCATCTGCATCTTCTTCCAGTTACCTCCTGCTGAGCAAATATATCTTTGACTGCTGCATGAGGTACATATGCAATTATTTGTGAGCCTACCAAATAAGGCCTGAAGCTCTTGACTGCTCTAACCAGTGCATATGCCTGTTTCTCCATAATGTCATACTTTAATTCAGCAGCCTATAAGGACATACTGAAGAAAGCAATAGGCTGTTCAAACCCTTCTTCATTTTTCTGCAGCAACAGTATGGAAAGAAGCAAATGAAAATAACTGAAATGGCTTAGAAAAATTAGGAGACTTTAGCACAGGAGCCATCTTTATAGCCTCTTTTATGTTCTGGAATGATTCAGTTGCTTCATCCTCCCATTTGACAGTTGCACCTTTCTTCAACATCTTGGAAATTTCTTTTGTGGTCTCTGCAAAGTTAGGAACAAATCTTCTAACAAAGTTAATTTGTCCAAAGAAGGACTGAACACCTTTTACTATCTTAGGGATCTGAATTCTATCAATTGTTGCTACCCTATCAGGATCAATCCTAACTCCATCTTTGGAAACAATGTGTCCAAGCAATTTTCCTTCCACAACCCCAAAAGCACATTTCTTTGGGTTGAGTGAGATACCATATTCTAATGCTCTAATAAAAATATGTTCCAAATGCATACAGTGTTGTTCTTCTTTCTTCGAAAAGGCAGTCAAGTCATCTTGATAAACAACCAAGATTGAGTCAATCAATCCTGCAAAAGCAACATCCATTGCCCTTTGAAATGTAGCACCTGCATTTGTCAGTCCAAATGGCATCCTTACATATACATAGGTTCCCCATGGAGTAGTGAAAGCAGTCTTAAATTGTTCTGATTCTTTTACTTTCACTTGATTGTACCCTGAAAAACCATCCATCATAGATAAAAGTTCACAGCCAGTCACCTTCTACAACATGGCCTCCATATTTGGCAATGGATAGTTATCCTTCAAAGAAGATACATTTAGGTTTCTAAAGTCCACACACAACCTTATATCACCATTCTTTTTTCTAACTGGGACAAGGTTAGACACCCAAGTTGAGTGTCTGATAGGCATGATTATTCCAGCCTCCCTAAGCTTCTTGAGTTCTTCTTGCATTTTTGGAGCCAAGGTAGGATTAATAGGCCTTTGCTTCTATCTAAATGGCTTAGCTCCAGGCTTCAATGGGATCTCATGCTGGAATAAATCCTCTCTATAGGCCTTTAGGTCCTCATATGACCAAGCAAAAACATGCTTATACTTTTTCAGTAATGCAATCAGCATACTCCTAATGTGTGGTTTGAGCTATTTGCCAATGTATACCTTTTGGGAGCATGAAATGTTCCTAAGTTTATCTCCTCCAGATCATTCTTGTTTGTTGGAGATACTTTTGTAACAAATTGGTCCCTATTGTCAAAAGCTCTCTCTAAAGCTACCAGCCCTCTAGGGATTTTGTTTGTCTTGAGTTGAATTAGTTCCTTCCCTAAAAGGGTTTCTTTTCCATCTACAACTTCCACAAAGTTCTGAAAATCTATTTCTTGGTTCTCATATTCATCAATACAATGCAGAAATCTCAGTAAATCCTTATCATCATCAAACACTTGCCAGCTGCATACATTATCTGGCACTACAGGCCTAAGCTTGACTTCAACATTTGTAACATCTAACAAAGTTATATCATCTGGCCTTATAGCTACATTGGCTAGAAAATCTGCTCTGACATTTTTTGATCTTTCTATCTAATTTATTGAAAAAGTATCAAACAATTCAATTGTATCCCAAACAGCATGCTTGTATTGTTTCAACCTTTTATTTTTTGATGCATACTTATCTCTAATTTGGGACACAATAAGCTCTGAATCACCAAACACTTTGAGCATCTTAATTCCATGCTTCAAAGCAACATTTAACCCTAATAACAAAGCCTCATACTCTGCAATATTATTTGTACAAGCAAACCTCAACAAGAGAGAGAATTGGAGAAGCTTACCAGTTGGAGACAAAAACAATTCCAGCACCAGAGCCTTCTTTTGAACAAGCTCCATCAAAATACATGGTCCAAAGACCTTGTTGATCCAATTCTTGAATGCAAATTTTTTCTCTTTTATCTTCCTTATCATCTGAGACAACTCTGAAATTTTCATAGTCAGTGTCTACAAAACATATATGCTCCTCTAATTCATGATCCTCCACTGTCTCTGATGATCTTTCTTCTCTGATCAATTTCACATCCTTGCCACTCATTGGGATCATGGCATATGACAAATCCAGTTGCATACTTCCGCCAATTAGTGCTGCCCATCTTCTTGACAGCAACATGCCATACTGTGGTCTGATATCAACAACTATTATGTTCATTTTATAGGTCTTTTCAGGATATGCTGTCAATCTAAAATCAACATCCTTCATGATTCCAATGACAGGTACCTCTCTAGCATCCATTGCATAGCATTTCCCACATGCCTTATCTATTTTTAATCCTGCTTGTTGCATAATGGCCAAAGGCATGATATTCGTTGATGCTCATGAGTCAAGTATACAATTTCTAATCACTTTTCCATTGATAACCAGGGAGACATAAAATGGTTCAACCTGTGAAGGGCATTTTGTCATGGTCATCCCTAAATATACCTCAGGAATTTCATCCTCTTCAATGCACATAGCTTGTTTCTTATCCTGAGTCTCAATATTCTGCTTGGCTTGACATGGTACTCCTAAAATCAAGGATACAGTCTTATTTCCGAATTCTTCAACTTTCATCAGCTCCATTAGTGGAATAGAGACTTTTATTTGAGACAAGACCTGAGTGATGTCAAATGGAGCATAATTTTGAATAACAGTTGTAGCCTGATCCATAGTTTTACCTCTATCCTGAGATGATCCAGCTTTAGTTTTTATGGCTCTCTGACTGTCATCCTTGTTCTAAAAATTCTTGTTTTGATCCTCAACCTGGGGAACTTTATTTTCTGGTCCTTGAGGATCATAACCTATTTTTTGCTTAAAATTTTGCCTATTATTGTTCCATTGCTTCTTTTGTGTCTCAGTTCCTTTATGACTGTGTACTGGTTGATTTGTGAAAGTACTCTCTGGTTGGTGCGAATTACTTACTTGAGCTTTACCTCTTAGGTTGTAGTTGCTTTTGACTTGAGCAACTGCTGCAGCTGTGAAGGCCCTAATTTCTTCATCAGAAGGCCTCCTCAAGTTATTCAGAAAACTGTGTAAATCCTGAGCATAGGCATTGTTGTCTTCATCATCTTCATCATATGGGAACTACTGGCAGACCTGAGTTTCATCATTTGCATTTGCATCAGCATCATGAAAAGAGTATTCTCTATTTGTAGACAACATGTTGACATTATCATCTTCCATGCAATGAGGCTCATTGCACTCATCACAGGCCACGGCATTGTTATATAGAGACTGAGCAATCATACATTGTGACTATGAATGAGGCATCTGGCATATTATACACCACGGGGTGTCATTAACAATATTAACAGCCTTCTTCAAAGGATCAGGAGTTTCCTTGGTATGTTGAGCTCTCTGATTTGTGTTGTTATGTGGCAATACAGGTCTACCATTATGCCAGTTGGTATTATATGGCATATCATGCAATGATGGTCTCTTTCCCTGTCTTTGGTAAGCTTGCCTATCAGGACCTATTCCTTTTTCACTCCTAGCCAGCCTATAGCTTAGATCCTTAACATCATTTGTCAATTTGTCTATTTTATCTTCAGGGGCAGATGTACTACCTTGAGTGTTTTGAGGTTTGTTTGGATTCTGCAAAATTTTCACATCATCCCTTTTGTTTGTTTTACCAAATGCCTTTCTATTATTTTCAATATTTGTTACAACTTTGAAGGCATCTCTGAGGCTATGAGGACCCTTGTCTCTTAATCCATAAGTTGTCTTGGCATCAAAAGCATTTATGTACAACACTATGCACATAGGTTCATTAGGCCTCAAGTCCTGTGGCAATTTGTTGAATACCTTCATGAATCTAGCATTGAAATTAGCAACCTGTTCATTTGATCTTTTGGTAATGCCAGTGAATTCATTAATGAAGAAACTAGGATCAGTTTTATCACCATATTGTTCTTTGAAAATTCTTCTCAAATCATCCCATGATGAAATGCTTCTGTCAGGTAGACCTTTATACCATTCTTTGGCTTCATCAACCAAAGATTGCATGAATGAATTCATAAAAACATCCTCATGCTCAACCTCAAAGTTATCCATGACATTTTGAAAAGCTTTTAAATGATCCTCTCCTGAGACAGTATTGTTTCCTAAAAATTTAGGCGCTTGCAGCCTCACATGTTTGTCAATAGGGTTTGGATAACCAGGAATGCCATCAAAAACAAGTTGTCTGAATCTGTCCAACTGCATTGGGTGCCTTTAAAACTGATTAGCATTTGCATTTCTATTTACATTTTGATATCTCACATTATTTAATAGAGCTCTGATGTTATTTGCATTGTGTCTTTGATCATTGTGTTGATTCTGGACTTCATTTCTTTGTTGATTTCTCTGCATATTTGTATTCTCAAGGGTAGGAATTGAATCATTTTGAGCAACTCTCAAAGCCTGCACATTCTATCTCATATCATCTCTAATTTTTACTGCTTGCAAATATTCTAACTCAGCCCTTAAGCTCTTAATTTCATTAGCTAGTTCCTCCTCTCTAGGCATAGAAGAGGATGGTTTTATCATATTCTGATCATCATTATCATCATCCCTTAGGGATTCAGCCTCTTCAAATCTGTCAGGAGAATCATGAAAAGGATGTTCTTGAAACACCTCTGACCTTATTCTCAAACCATTACCTTGCTATCTTTCATACACACTCTGGATTTCAGCCTCAGTGTTTGAAAAATAAGGTACTGTCTTCTCTGAGGATCCTGGATTATCCTGAATAAAATCATTTTTCTTGGGGCTAGGAGAACCATCTTGACTGGCTCAAACAGTCCCCTTATTTCTATACATCATTTTTAAGGGTAACTCTTCAAATAGAGTATTACGTTGGGATCTTCTCCCTTGCATACAAATTTTTGCTTTACCGGTTGGGAGATTGGTTCGGAGTCACCACCTATTACTAGGAACTGTTTTCTTTTAAAAATCAGGGTTCTTTCTCAAAGTTTATCCCCAGTAGAGTCGCCAATTTCTATTGGTTTTTTCCCAGACTGGATGCTTACTCCCAGATTTCCCTACAAGGTATCCATCAATGATCAACAGGATCTCTAGGCCAGGGGCCAACAGTATAAGAGATAGACTCTATTTTTATCTCCTCTTCTTCTTCAGGCTCTGCAAAACCTAGGGGGGTATTCCCTACTCAACATCCATTAGAATATGCATACAAAGGCTAGGATGCTGACATGAAGCAGATAAGTCCTCCTGTAAGTAGACCAAAACTACAAGATAAGAGCAAAGGGGCTAGCTTTGGGCCTATTTTCAGTTGTAGACAAAGGACTTGGGATCCTAAAACTAATTCTACTATCCTAATGGTTGTTTTGGAGTTATGAGTTTGATTTTGTGTTTGGATGCAGAGCTGGACCTGGTGTATAACCTCAACACAAAGCTAGATTGGTGCCTATCTAGGGCTTGGAGTCATAGACATACACATGTAAATGTTCAGCATAAACATACTAAAAATGGATTTCAAGGGGATTTGTGTGATATCTGCCTTACAAATATCTCCCAATATAGAGTATCAAGTTATCTCTACTTATGATATCCTTACTGTAATATATTCTTCTCAACACTCAATCTGAAAACACTTTAATCTACCCCTTGAGCAGAAGTTAAGAGATCAAGCATTCAATACAGTAAACCTATATCCTAGAACCCAAGACACCCCTTAGATATCCAGATTCAGAGGAAGAGTATATTCAATATAGGAGACAGATAACAAAACACATGTAGTATAGCATTATTCATCTAAAACAACAATGAAACCAATAAGTCTATGCACAAAACATAAGACATGAGACTCATAAACTCACAAAATCCACTGCACAGAGCAACCAGGTCAGTTGTATTGTATTACGGAGCTAGAAAATGTCCAACTTTCAACAACCCTCAATTGAGTCACACAGTCTGCTTAAATAGCCAGAAAATGTACCCAACAAACTAATTACATGGGAGGCCAAAAATCCTGCCAGATACACTGCACTGAAAAGTGGCGCTCAAAATCATAAATGCAACAGGGGACAAATCATGGAGAAGCCAGAGAAGGATGAGGAACAGGTGAGATTGGAATCTAGGCCATTGCTCAGGGACTTCCCTCATCAATCGGGTGGTTGACCCGTCAACTCGACCCATACCGCCACCACAATCTGCCATTAATGTTTCATCTACCTGCAGCCTCTGGAAATGCAGCCGCGGCAAGTCCCTGGAGTTTTCCTGCCCAAAAACAGTCGCAGATACTCAGAAAAAACTTGTCACTACAGGTTCAAAATGTGGCCGTCGATCTAAAACCCATCGTAGAGATCTATGGCCCTAAAAATGTTGAAAAGTCACCCACCAACTAAATCATGCCACGTAGACATTTGGAGTTTCCATCACTGGGTCATCGCTCCTCCATTTTGCCTACCGAGAGCCTTTGTCAAAACCTCATGCGGAATGCAACACTTGGCAGCATCCGCGATATCCATGAAACATTAGAGACCCTTCATGAAAATCTAGTGGAAGCTGACACCTGGTAGGTTCCGCGAAGCCTCACTAAACTGTGTCTCCATACCGAAGTGGCCCCCGCATATGACACTTGGTGCCTTCCTCCACATTCATGAAACATACTATGTCAAACCTTAAGTGTCCCTCGCAAGTGACAGCTGTCACAATCAGCAGCATTTAAAACACGACACATGGAAAAGGGGCCCACAACCCCCTGCTCGCCATCGCCAAAGGAAAACAGGGGCAAGCCTGCGGAAGCTAACAATTGTCAAGCTCCGCAGCCTTCTCTTGAAACATTTAGAAACTTTATAGAAACTTCCCGGCGGAGGTCGACACTTAGCGCTTTCCGCGCAACTGCTGAAACATAAAGAAACTGCTTTTGAAACTCTCGCGGAGATCGACACTTGGCGGGCTCCACATTAACCTTGAAACACATAGAAACTTAAGAGAAACAGTCCTTAAGTTCCGGGACCCTCTGCCACGCGTCACCTTCCGCCACACTTGACACTTATGTTGGGGCCCACCACTACTTCGCCTAACATTTGAAACAAAAAGAAACAGCTTGCGGAAGTTGACACTTGTCACGCTCCGTAGTAACCAGGAGGGACACACGGCGCCTTCCGCATGATCATTGAAACATATAGAAACTGCCCATGTCGTTTGACACTTGGCACTTTCTGTCACATTGAAACTTTAAAGCCCCTGCATAGAAACTTAAAGAAACTTCAGCGGAGGCTGACACTTGTCGAGCTCTGCGCTCTTCAAAAACTTTAAGGCCCCATTCTGAAACTTATGTGGAAGCTGACACATGTCATCATCCGCGTCACTTTTGAGAAACACTTAGGGTCTTTCAGAAACACTGGTGGATGCCGCCACCTGGAGCATTCCGCGGCACTCCTGAAACTTAAAAGAAACTTCATTGAAACCTTGGCGGAACTCTGTCAGAAGATGACACGTGGCGCCATCCGCAGCAATTAACCTAGAAACAAAAAAGACACAGCTTCTGCTACGTGGCATGCTTCGCGTCAAAGCAACATTCAAAAACAAAAGCGCGGCAATAAACTGGGGCTCGACACATGGCGAATCCTACGGCATTAGCAAAATAAGACCCCTATAGCCACTGTTAGAAACATTCAGACACTGAATCCTGCGACCCAATATGCATTCGGAAATGCATCTGACTCATTTTCTATCATTTTCGAGGGACCGAGGGAAATTTCACAAGTTTGCCAACATACATTTCGCCTTTGCATACACAGAACTTAACAATTTTCTCAAATGCGACAAGAAAAACAGTTAAACAATGCATGTGGGCCAGGGAACAATTTAAACCAAGGCACTAAGGGTCTGAAGAAAAACACACAGGAACCCGCAAATTGGAAGTCAAAACCCTAACCCTAGGTGAACACCACCAATATCCATGTACAAAGATAGAAACCGCTATAGAGGTAGAGAGAGAGAGAGAATATGAAGAGAGAGATGAGGTAACCTCTTAGATATAATGCACATCTATAAATAAATAAATTTAAAAAAATTTAATAAGTCACATGACTAACTAAAAAAATAAAAGTCAAACAATTAATAAATCTCCATCATTTATTTCCCCATCATATCTTTTAATCCTAGTTATTCACATAATAATAATAGCTCTAAAACTGCCCTAATTCCTCTCATTCAATTCTAGCCATCCATTCTAATCAAATCTCAACCTTCCATCCTACCAACCACACATTTATAAATCAATCATCATCCTCAACTATTTCAAGATCAAAGAATTTATAGGTACAGAATGCTAGAATCTTGAATGACTATCAACAATCACATCAATTTCATCTAAGAGCACATCTCCAACAAAGAAGAGCTAAATTTCTTACAAAGGGTCTCGTGTGCCTCACATAGTTCTTCAAACAAAGAGATGTTAGATTCATTAGAAAGATAACTTTGAGAGATTTCTAAAAAATGGTTACGTTAAATATTTGAATGAGTATTAAGGAAGATATAATGATTTGAAGTTGACCTTGCAATACCATTTTTTAGAAAAAATTTATGCACAATTCTTTTTAAAAATCATGTCTTGCAATCTAGACATGAGGAAACTACATTCTTTTTTTTGTAAATGAATATAAATAAAAATATATATATTCAATATTATTTTCTTTTTATATCTATGGTAAAAAAAATGAGTTTTCATGAGAAATTTTTTAATTTTATATTTTTCAAACCCTAGTTTATAGCCTAACTTTTTCATATAGAATCAAATTTTGGCAATTTTTTTTATATCTATTTGAAAATCATGAAGAATCTATTTGTACTATCTATTTTACTATTTTATAAAGTAATTTAAAAAAATTGCAAGGATTTAATTTTTATTGCTAATTATCTTTGAGTGTAGCAATTTTTCGTATGTCTACGACCAAAAGAATCAAATTATTAACACTTGTTTGTAAGATGTAAAACAAAGAGTTTATAATATTTCCCAATCTATTTTTTTTTTAAATTACATTTTAAATTAATTCACACATAAAATTATGCATATATAAATATATATCCAAAAGCACTTAAAAACATAGATGTATGTATTTTTTAATCTAAGACAACATTTCAAGTGAATTATATTTCTATTTCCCTTAACAACGAATGTATCTACAACAAATAAACTCCTTCGTTTACTACAAGAATACACTTATATTTTTTAATGCATTTACAATTATGGTTGAACAATAGATTTAATATAAACACAAGGATCCTCCTCGCTCCTAACAAAAAACCCAACTTCAATGCAAAAGCATCAAACTTCTAATACCACATCCTAGGTGACTGTTTTAGACCATACAATGACCGTTTTAACCTGCAAGCCAACGGTTCTTTTCCTTTCACAACAAAACCATCAAGTTGTCACATATAAATCTCATCCTCAACATCCCCATGCAAGAAAGCAGTTTTAACATCCATTTGCTCTATCTCAAAATCACAAGTAGTAGCAATAGATAAAAGGAATCTAATAGAAGTTAACTTAGCAACAAGAGAGAAAATTTCACCAAAATCAACTCCCTCTATATGGGAGTAGCCCTTGGCCACCAGTATGGCCTTGTACCACTCTAACTTACCATCTGCACCAAATTTATTTTTATATACCACTTGCAACCAATGGGCTTTCTTGTTTTGGACTAAATCAGTGCACTTTGAGATAAATACAAAAAAGCAGGAAGATGCACATGCAGAAGAACAATTAGATGGATCAAAGGATGGAGAAGAAGAAGAGGGTTCAGAGAGTTCATATGATGTTGTGCAATATGAGTATATAAAAGACCATGCAAAGCCCATTACTCCTACCTTGAGAAGGTCCACAAGACAACATAATCTAGTTAACAGGTATAGCCCACTAGATTTCCATTGTGTATTTGCTTTGTTAAGTATTGACGATGAACCTAGATCTTTCAAGGAGGCTCTCTCTTCAAAGGATAGTGAGTCTTGGATGCAGGCCATGCAAGAGGAGATAATGTCATTGAATAGTTGTGATACCTGGGATCTTGTTAGTTTTCCTTTTTCCTTTGGTTGTTCTTCACCTGAATAAGCTCTAAACTCCCTAAAAATCACATCTCTAGATAAAATTATTTTTGGGTTAGAGGATTCCAAAGCTTATAACCTTTTACATTCTCACTATAACCTACGAAGATGCATTTTTGAGCTTTTGGATCTAGTTTAGATCACTTTTCTTGAGGCATATGAACAAAAGCCTCACAACCAAAGACCCTTAAATGTGAAACAGAGGTCTTTCTACCTATCTGCACTTCATAAGGAGTTTTATCCAAAAGAGATGAACAAGGAGATCTATTAATTAAATAATAAGCAGTACTTATAGCTTCAGCCCAAAAACACGGATCTAGCTTCGCACTACTCAACGTGATCTTAGCTCTTCCTATTAAATTTCAGTTCATTATTTTTGCTACCCCATTTTGTTGGGGAGTATAAGGAGTAGTGTTTTGTCAAACAATACATGCATGCTTGCAAAATTCATCAAATTCCTTAGAACAATATTCACCACCATTGTCAGATCTCAACACTCTTATCTTATAATCTATTTGTTTCTCAAACTTAGTGAAAACCTTAGATTTTGCATGCATAAAATAAATCCAAGTGTATTTTGAGACATTATCAATGAATGTAACATAATATCAAGATTTTCCAAAAGCGTCAACATCCACTGGTGGTCCAAACACATTCGAATGAATGATCTCTAATAATCTCTTAGCTTTATTAGTTCCAATAGGAAAGGATGATCTATTTTGTTTTCCAAACACAATGCTCACAAAAATCATTTTTACCAATAGAATAATTAGAAAGATCATCAACCAACTTTTATTAATAATGGTCCTAAGACCTTTTTCACTTATGTGACTCAATCTATGGTGCCACTACATGCATGCATTTTCAGTGTTAGTTACATTTACAAAATTACAAAAAGTGGAGGCATTAAGCCTAAACAAAGTTCCAATCTGAGCTCCTTTAGCAACCACCCAATTCCATCTTACCAACCTGCAACCAAACTTCTCAAATGTCACATGCATTCAAGAATCATTCAACTTGGATATAGAAAGTTAGTTTCTTGCAATCCTAGAATATGTAAAACATCATTAAGGGTTTTAACCATTCCATCACTGAAACACAACTTTATCTTTCCCTTACCAACTATCCGCTTAGTATTGTTATCACCAAGGAAAACTTCTTCTCCATCATATGTTGAATATTTAGAAAACCACTCCTTATGAGAAGTCATATGGTAGGAGCAACCTGAATCAATAAGCCAAGCATCATTACTTATAATGTTAGCTGAAATAATCGAAGTGTCATGATCACCATCATCAGAGGATTTTCCTATAGAGGAATCTACACTCTTTTTCTTGTTTCTGCATTCCTTCTTCACATGTGGACTCGTTTCCCACAGTTCCAACACTTTTCTCTTCCTAGGGGTTTTAGAATGTCCTTTTGACTTATCCTTCTTCTTATCCCCTTTAGGCCCCTTTTCTTTGGACCTTCCTCGCAAATGCATGGCATCTTGGGAGCCATCATTCAAGGACTTTCTTCTCATTTCTTCTGAAAAAAGAGTAGCAATGATATTATCCATCTTTGGATTTGCACCACTGCCACTGATAGTAACAATTAGATTTTCCCAAGATTCGGGTAAAGAACAAAGTAACAAGATGCTTTTATCTTCATCTTCTAACTTAACATCTACATATGCAAGCTGACTTAAAACCAAATTAAAAGCATTTAAATGATTTGCAACAGAATCATCATCCTTCATTTTTAATAAATATAATGTCTTTTGAGATACAACCTATTAGTAAGACTTTTAGTTTGATAAATATCACTTATCCTCTTCCACAACTTGTATGTGGTAGGTTCCTCAAAAACATTCAAAAGGTCTGAATCTACAAGACACAACCATATGGTTCCTTGTGCCTTCTTGTCAAATTTTAACCAATCTTCATCAGACACTCCGAATGGTTTCTTTTCATTGGAAACTGCCAACCACTGATCTCTTTCTTCTAGGAGATCTTTCATCTTCAACTTCCACATCTCATACCCAGATCCATTGAACTTCTCAATATCTAGACAGGATGTAGAAGCCATGGTATACAATCTTCTTCACAAATATGCAAAACCCACAATGCAAAAGCTCCCATTGTAGCCAAAAAACCTTCAACACTTAAAAGAAAGGTGTCCCTCTCTTAACAAAATTGTTAGCTCTGATACCCAATGTTGGAAAAACAAGGTGAAATTGCTGCAATTTTAACTTTATTGTTGTTTTCAAATCTGAAATTAATGCTTGTAAATCTGAAAATTACATTAAAGATTATCCTCTTTGGTGTGCAAATCTAAAAATTAGATTTTAGATTATCCACTTTTGTGTTTATGTGATTAGCACATTCAATCAATGAAAGAATGAAGGAATATTTGCATAACAAGTGACACGGTTTTTTACGTGGAGAAACCCTTACAAGAAAAAACTCCACACCCAAAGGGATCCAATGATTGTATTAATCTTTTGAATAAGTTTACATCAATACAATATTTCTCTCTGAATTTTTACAACACTTTGTTACTCCTTCAACCTGTAAAAAACTCTCATAATACCACCAACCAAAGGCACCAATATATAGAAGCTCTGGATGTGAGAATATCGTTGTGGTTTCTCAAAACAAGTGTTCAAAACCACATACAAAAAACATGCACCCCTCTTTATGGACAGCTAATAAACTTAGTGAATGACAATAGTCTTTTCATAGTCTTCTCATGGGTGCCCAACCCATAGCCAATCAAACGTTGATAACAACGAGGGCTCAATCACTTACCAATGTCATGCAAAACTCATGCAAGCCTTGGCGCCCCAATTTGGATGTCATGCAAGGCACAAGCAACATGTAATGACATGCAAGACACATGCAAGTCTTGAAATATCCGTTTGGATGACATGGAAGACACATGCAAGTCCATGCAAGTACATGCAAGAACATGCAAGCTCATGCAAGCAACATGCAAGTCCATGCATGTACATTCAACTCACATGCAAGCTCATACAAGCTCATGCAAGCAACATGTAAGTCCATGCAAGTACATGCAACTCCACCTCCAAAGTGAACTCTCACAAAAGACTCATGCAAGGTGTATGCAACTCATGCAAATCCAAATGGTTCATGCAAGTCCAAATGGGCCCCACCTCTGAAGTGGGCGCCCACAATGGACTCGTGCAATATTAAAGCATATCCAAGTGGGCCCCGCCTCTATGAAAGCAACTACAATTAGTCATAGTGAAATAAATAATAAATATTTAAATTCACATATCTCTCTGTGTCCAAGAACATATTCCAAGGATCATGGAGACACGTGAAATTGACTTAAGATTGCAAGATTAATGACACCGTATCCTAATAGAATCAAGTACAAGAATTCAATATTCTTAATGTAGTTGTGGTTAAGGATTGTAAACAAACATTAGATGTGGCATATAGAATTTAGTCTTCACTAGCATTTGCTAGGTATGCATGACTAATGCAAAATTATCCAATTCCTATCTTACCAAATGGAATTTAACTTTATTGTCATTTATTAGGTTTGCCACAAGTGAATAATGTAGTTAATTTGATCATATTATGAATATAATTATAATATCATTTTCAAACCTATGATGTCTCCCATTGTGTTTCTCTAAAATTCCCCTCATCCTTTTGAATTCCTCTTGTTTTAAATCCTATTGTCACTCCAAACACTTATAAAATGCCCTATTTATCTCTCTCCTAACCACCTTGAAACCATCATCTCATTAATATTAATTTATTAATTTCATCATGCACAATTTTGTAATACCATGAATGTGCAATTACAATGCAATATAAATCATGATTTTATTTTTACATATACAATTGTTATTATATTCTCTCTAACTTCAATCTATAAACCTCATTATGCAAGTTGTTCAAGTGTCCTGCATAACCACTATTTACAACATAAACACACTTGTAAATATTTTAACTTCGTTATTATAAATTACACTGGTTGATTTCTAATTAAAACCAAACATATTGAAATCAAATTAAATTAAAAAATATAAGTGAATTCACAAATCTATTAGCTATCTCACCAAGCAAAGGGATGTGAAACAACATTAGAAATATCTAACCATAAATAACACAAAATCTACACACTTATATAAAATTACATATTGAATCTAGAATGTGTAATTAAATGGTTAGCCTAACATAGGCAAAAGATAATACAATTAATCCAAACAAAAGCACTATACAAAATGATATGGGTAATTATGAGCCCCCCTCTCCCATTTCCTGTTGGTCAAGCATCTTTCCATTTACTTGAAGTGTTCCTCACCTTTTATTTTTTACCCTCTCTCCAACTCCTCTAGCTTTTCATTTCATACATATGTAGGTTTTACGAAAACAATTCAATTAAATGTTCATGTTATCATAAAATAAGTCTTTGGCAAATACCCCAATAATCTATATAAGTAGTGATCCCCATTGCACTCTATGCATCTAATTTTACAAAGCCAACATCAAAGTCTAGATTGCCAAATACTCAAAACAAAAATAAAACCAAAAAAAAATTCTAGAAACTGAAAATAAAACCTTGTTCATTATTAGTGCAAGTCTAACATGGTGCACATTATTATAGTGCGAGCCTATTTTTCAAGTCACTTCATTTAGCGTCACCAATAATCTCCACAAGAACACTCCCTATTTAAAATGATGGAAATGGTTCACATCTCTCACAACAATTTCTCTTGCAACAATTTTTGGAGATAAATTTCGTTGTAGTATGGCAATCAACACATAGTTGAAGGTTCTTAAACAACTATAATAGTTGTTCCAGGGGGTGTGTCTACAAAACCAAAAGTAATTGCAAACTTTTTCACTATGGTGGCAAATAAATAATTCCTTTTCCTCTGTTTCCACATCACTAAGTAAATGTCTTGAATTTGGAAAATACCTTATTGCCTTCATCTCTCAAGCCAATTTCTCCAACTTCACAAAGATCTCGTGTCTATGGATGTGATCTACCTCCTACACAAAAAACATGTACCATTTTATGTTCTTCAATCCAACTACATCCAGGGATCTTTTTAATTCATTTATCTTTCATCAAGCTCCTTACCTTTTAAACCTCACACTGCCCACCCAGTTTTGCATAAATGTTTAAGAGAAGAACATAAGTCACGGTATTTTTAGGATCAATATCAAAAACAACATTACTATAAATACTCCTAAGCCTATATTTATATGTGATTTGTAGGCACCAAGAAAACACATCTACACAACCACCATAGGTTTAACTGGTATCTTAACGATAAAGTTTAGTGTGTCCTTAAGATAGCCAACGCAGGCAAGAAGGTCAACCATGCACACAATGATTAAGTTTAGGTTTAATGCAATAAGGGTTACTCATATGATTGAAGTATGTACAACCCTCATCCACTAAACCTGCTTGGTTGCATGCACATAGAACACAAGCAAAGCTTATAATGTCAAGATATATTCCAGAGTGCTTCATGAATTCAAAAAAATTGAGAGCATCCTTGCAAAATTCATTTTGTACATATCTTGCAATCATTGCATTCCATGAGACCACATTTGTTTGAGGCAACAATTCACGTGCCTTGTCTATGCTTCCACATTTTCCATACATGTCTACCAGAGCATTTCCAACTATAATATCTAACAAAAAACCCCCTTCCAATATGCTTTGATGGATGTCTATACCTTGTTCCAAAGCTCCCATTTTGGCATAGGTGGAGAGGATGTTGGCTTTATAACTGCCAATTGCATTTGTTTGAAAGTTTCTAAAGCCTTGTCAACAAATCCATTTTGTGTGCATCTTACAATCATTGCATTCCATGAGACCACATTTCTTTGAAGCATTTTGTCAAACAATTTGTGTGCCTTGTCTATGCTTCCACATTTTGCATACATGCCTACCAAAGCAGTTGCAACTACAACATCTGAGAAAATTCCTCTATCATTTATGTTTTGATGGATATCCATACCCTATTCCAAAGCTCCCATTTTGGCATAGGTAGGAAGGATGCTAGCAAAGGTTGTGGAGTCTAGTTTACACCTTCCAATTGCATTTGCTTGAAACTTTCTAAAGCCTTTTCAACAAATCCATTTTGCGCATAACCTACAATCATTGTAGTCCACAAGAACACATTTCTTTAAGGCGTTATGTCAAACAACTCACATGCCTTGTCCATGCTTCCACATTCTGCGTACATGTCTACTAGGGTAGTTGCAACTAGAACATCCAACAAAATTCCTCTATCCTTTATGCTTTTATGGAATCCCATACCTTGTTCCAAATCTTCCATTTTGGCACAAGCTAGGAGGATGTTGGCAAAGGTTGCAGAGTCTAGCTTTACACCTGCCAATTACATTTGCTTGAAAGTTTCTAAAGCCTTTTCAATAAATACATTTTGTGCATATCTTGCAATTAGGGCATTCCATGAGAACACATTTCTTTGAGGCATTCTATCAAACAATTCACATGCCTTGTCTATGCTTCCATAATATGCATATCTTGCAATCATGTCATTCCATGAGATGACATCTCTTTGAGGCATTCTGTCAAACAATTCATGTGCCTTATTTATGCTTCCACATTTTGCATACATGTCTACCAAGGTAGTTGCAACTACCACATCTAACAATAACCCTCTATCCTTTATCCTTTGATGGATGTCTATACCTTGTTCCAAAGCTCCCATTTTAGCACAAATAGAGAGGGTGTTAGCAAAGGTTGCAAAGTCTAGCTTTACGCCTGCCAATTGCATTTCCTTGAAAGTTTCTAAAGCCTTTTCAACAAATCCATTTTGTGCACATCTTGCAATCATGGCATTCCATGAGACCACATTTCTTTGAGGCATTCAGTCAAACAGTTCACATGCCTTGTATATGCTTCCATGTTCTGCATACATGTCTACCATATCATTTCCACCAACTACAACCTCTGACAATTTCTCTATTCTTTATGCTTTTATGTATACCTATACCCTATTCTAAACCTCCCATTTTCGCACAAGTTTGGAGTACACAAGCAAATGTAAACTAATTGGGTTGGTGACCTATTTGTTGCATATGGTGAAATAGTGCCACTGCCTCATGAGAACACCCATGTCTTCTATACGCTGCAGTAATCATATTCCATGAAAGGCAATCTCATTCTTTTATGTGATCAAACACTTATGTGCATCCACAAAACTTCCGCACTTGACATCAAGGTGACTCTAACAATAGGGAAACATTATTCCACATTTGTAAATCCTATGCACATTACAAGTAGGGCCGCCGCAAGCATCCTCTGAACAGTGATGGAAAAGGTTTAGCTTATGTGCAAGAACTGGGCAAATGGTCAATGGCGACTACTTGAGGGAACGTAAACGGGCATGGGTGAAAAGGACGGGTTAATTAGGCCCCACATGTGCCACCTAAGCAGTCAAAGCTTAGAGTGTGCATGTTAAGCCCAGCCTTTGCTCACCACCTACTCTTACAAATAGAATATATACCATGACTTATTTTTCAGTTCCCAGTCCTGGCTTCCCCCTTCATACATCATTTCTCATTCATGGGCAACATTTAGTATTATATAAAACATTAGATTACATGCACCCCGCTTGAAAAACGTCAATGACATCCCTGAATGGAAACATAAATAAGGATAACCACAACGAAAAAAGGCAAGAATTCAAAATGTGTTTTCAATGCTTACGAGAAAATCCATGGTTAATTTCTATGCCACAATGCCTCATGGACTGCAGAATATAAATAGAAGCCCCTGTTAAACATGTAACCGTGAACTACTCAAAAATCCAATTACGAAAATTTTCTTACCGCTCTAATGATTTATCAGACAAAAAAATCCGGCTTACATTTGCATAACTCGGCAATCTCCAAACAAAACAAATGCCTCGATTCTGCACAAACTCTTAGTATAAAGAAAAGAAAATAAAAATTATATTTAAAAAATGCATGAAAACTGCCAAAGGGCTGTGGTGTAATGGTTAATAGAGTACACCCACATAAAGAACACCCAAGATCAAATCACCTTTGTTGCACAAAGACAACCAACAACCAGGAATTGTGCCTAGCGTCCAACAAAACATCCATGAAGTAAAAGAATTTAAGACCTTAAGCCTCCTCTGCAAGTCTACATGCATATAATGAATTGGCAAGAGAACCATTACAAAAAATAAAGAATTTTGAAATTCTGAGATTTTTTAACTATTTGCAAAAATCAAGCTAACTAACGTCTACAAATTACATACAATGGCTTATTGCCAATCAAAACTTACCTATGGATTTTGATTTGTTATTTATCATCTAAATGAAGATTATAAAACCGCTTTTACAAATTATTGTTGTAAATTTTTTAATGAAGATTTGTCATTTATCAGGTAAATTAAGATTATAAAACCTCTTTTACAAATTATTGTTATAAATTTTATATCGAAGAGTAACTTGGCAACATTTTTAATTTTAAAGATTTCCAAGAAAATCTGGTTAAAATGTTACATAAATATGAAAGGAAAGCAAGAGTCGGAAGATAAGAGGAGATATTTATATTTTGCCTCTTCTCTCAAGGAGTAGAGAGAAACAGCTCGGAAGTTTACAAAATGACGTGTTAAAAATGCAAATTCAAATCCACTTGAAAATGAAATTAATATCATTTTTTTATATTGGACTGGGATTGGAAAGTATGCTGAGAAATACAAATCCGCATTGTAAATCCAAATGATGTGATTTCCAGTTTCTCTGTACTGAAAAGTTGTATTCACAGATATAGTATTGAAAGCTAGCTATAACACTGATCTGTTTTTACTTTTTAATCTTCGAGTCTTTTAACATGCACTTCTATATTCATTAGCAATTTCAACTAGAACACTGACTAGCACGTTTCTCTGTACTGAAAAGTTGTATTCACAGATATAGTATTGAAAGCTAGCTATAACACTGATACTTCACCCCTGCAAGCATCACTTAGATATAGTCTTGACCAAATGATGTGATTTCCAGTTTCTCTGTACTGAAAAGTTGTATTCACAGATATAGTATTGAAAGCTAGCTATGACACTGATCTGTTTTTACTTTTTAATCTTCGAGTCTTTTAACATGCACTTCTATATTCATTGGCAATTTCAACTAGAACACTGACTAGCACGTTTGAGTCAAAGTAATAATGGGTGGGTGAACTCCCAAGAAGCCCTGATGCTTCACCCCTGCAAGCATCACTTAGATGCAATTAGTACTAAATGGACCCTTCGTGGCCATGAGAAATGAGTTCTTGTGAACTGCTACTCATGGAGTGTGGGTCGATTAGTTTGACTAAAAAATATTATGATAAGTTAAACAAATTACTCTCGAATTAGTTAAGAACTCTGATAAAGACATTTTTTAAAGCCACTAGCATAGGCACAATCTTCATTGATAAAATGGTTTTCTAACAGCATGAAATTATATTTTAATTGTTCCATAATTACATTACATTTTATCAAGATTCAACTGTGTATTTTTTAAGTCAGTCTCCATAATTCTTGTTCTATTTTTTTTTTTAAATCAGTACTTGCAACCAAAACCTACACCTCTTCTTTCAAAGGTCAAAATGGACGTCAACAGATAGAAGTGGAGAACACCTGGGGATTCAAAATAAAATATACGAGACAAGGGTTTTCTATAATTGTAAAATCTCTTGCATCTAGATCCGTAGGATGCAATGTGGTCAAATATAGCAAATGAGACATCTTTATGGCAAACAAAATAAACCCCAGAGCCCCTATAATTTTATTACCATCACACATACTGGCCAAAAACGCATCCATACACATGCATATTGCAAATAAAACAAAGATGGGAACAATACTGCCTGATAGTTATTACGAAACAAAGGAGTCGTGTAAAGTCACCAGCTTGTGAACAAGGCTTAATTGGTCTAGAATATCATGATATGTCACCAAGGGAATTGAACTCATTTGCTTTTGCTAGAGCTTCACTCTATGCTCCCATCATTAATGGTAGCATTCAGTACAAAAACAGAAAAAGCCTCCAGTCAAAATCAAAACATGGCCAATGCAAGGCTGTTCAACATGTCTCCAAAGCATGAAAGCGGAGCAGCTCCCAGAAATTATAGTTTTGCAAGATCTAAAGTACATCTTTCAAGAGCAACAAAACCCAAAAGACTCTTGTTAAAAGAGCTAGTAAAGCTATCACCAAAGGCGTAATGTGTGTTAAAAACTTTGAAAAGAATACAAAATGAGGAGAAATCCCCCTCCAAAAACACGAGTGCAAAAAAATTATCAGTACTGTATACAAGGTGAGGAAGCTACAAAGATCAAGGCAAGAGGCCAAGATCATTCATTACATTCTCTCCCTATAACAGCCTCTACAGGAACTCTGATTGTAGAAACCCTGCAATAGTGTTTTGATGAGGCAAAACATTTCAGACACCAAAGCTCTCCTGGAGTAATGCATCCTTATGAACTAAAAACGCTAAAATTTAAGATTTAGAGTGGATAATTATAAATGAAAATGCGAAGAAAATAAAACACTAGTCAGAATCAATGGAGAATGCAGTGCATGGGCTCAGAAAGCCCCTTGCCATCATAACTAAGATTATCATCATTCATTCAGTTAGCATAACTGTCTTGGAATTATACGCAAGGAGATCCACTCCTTTCTGGTTACCCAAGATGAATCGCAACCCTGCTACTCAATCTTATTAACATATACAGATACAGAATATGTCACACTGATCGGACTTGCTCAACAAATACATATTAGTTACCCTTCAGTGTTGACAAGCTCAATTCTAATTACCAATTGTATGATGAGATTTAAACATGAAAAGGGTTTGTAATTAAAATATAAAATATAAAACTGCTCCAAGAATGAACATGACCCCCCATAACATAGATTAACTGCAGTAAAATCTCAGGACATGCCTCAAGGATCAAACCATCCAAGAGATAATAAAAATTTTATTCGATAGAACATTTATAATTGCAAGTAGAATAAGATCTCAAAATCCCAACGTCAAGGAACATACCTTGCAATTAGAGAACACACAAAGACACGATTTATAAGATGCACAATGGAATCCAATGATGGACTTGCCTTTCAGCCTCAACAAGTAGAATAAGATCTCAAAATCCCAATGTCTTGGAACACACCCTGCAACTAGACAACACACAAAGACATGATTTATAAGATGCACAATGGAATCCAACGATGGACTTGCCTTTCAGCCTCAACTTAATGGACGAGTGCAATCGTCTTGAGAATATATTACTATTTACATAACTTGCACAACAAAGGCAAGATATTTAATGCTTGAAATGAAAGTTTTAACATGCTCTAAACTTATTGAGCTCTTTCATGATGTCAACAATAAGTCATAGCAAGTACTAGATTCATGGGGCATCCTATATAATCAAAGAACTACATCTTCAGTGGAACTAAGATTTACTAATACTTGGCCCATGATCCTGAAGTACATTGGCTCGGCAGTATGGACATTCCCCACAGATCTTGAGCCATGGGGTCAAACAAACAGGGTGAAACCTGTGACGACATGCAAGTCGTATCAATTGTTCACCAGGCAAAAAGTGTTCTAAACACACAGGACAATCTTCCTGTTCTAAAGCTGATTTTGCTTCTTTGGATTCATTACTCCCAGCTGTTGACCTTGGCTCAAATAATTCTCTTTGCAAATTACTAATGCCCTTCTGATTAAGCCCTTGAGGCTTAGGTTCACGTGGGATGTAAATTTCTACTTCCAGATCTTCCTCAAACAGTCTATTTCTGGATACAAGCCTGTTCCAGTCAACTTCAGTGAGCCCATCATCACTTAAAATTGGATCTTCACTAAAATAATATCGAAATTCTGTAGTAGTTGAAGCTGTGCTATTGTGCCTGGGACACACACATCAGACATTGAAAATTGTTTGAAGTTATTGACACCTTCAAAGCTACTACTACATGGCTCTATGTCAAATAACATAATGATGTATAAATCCTCACCATAACCTAAAAACCATGGCTTACCTGTTGCTTAGAAGAGATGATGCCCTAAATCTCTGATAAAGGCGTTCCCTTGCCTGCATAACTTCTCCACGAAGGCTGTTATTTTCAGCAGCTTGCTCATAAAAGGTACCCATAAGCCTGTTTCGAACATGGCTGGATGCATCATTGTGCATAGAGCTAGTAGAGGTATGTTCAGAAAATTGACTTTGATCATCCTTCATTTAAAAATAAAAAAAGATTGTCAGCAGTCCCACCTATTGACTATTGAAAGAAGGCCTTAAATTTCTTTTCTAGCTATAAAAATTCCAGTATAATTATTAAAAACTATTTCAAATAACTGCATAGAAACTAGGACGATAGGCAATTGCTGGCAACAACATTGAAAGAGACCAAATTTGGCCTTAGAAAAACTATTAATATTGAAAAGAAATGAAGAATGGGCACATCGTAACTAGTTCATCTAACTGCATTGCACACTGGGATGGGAGACAATGCTAGTAACACCAAAGGAATAGGGTTGTGCAAGACTTTTGATGAACTGGACATAATTAAATACTAAAGATGTAACTCTTGTACACTGTTCTACTTGTGAGGTGCAAAAACGGTGCTACCATCCACATGAAAGACATTAAGAGTGCACTCCAACAACTACTTGTAATGCATCGGACAAGCTCCTAACACTAAATCATAGAAATAATTTCAAAAACAACTTATTTAGGCTGCATTTTAGTCCAATACTTGAATAGATCAATTTAGGAGGATCTAAACAAACAGATACGACAATGGGAAATTAATCACATTGCAAGATGGAACATGCAATACAGTCAACCCAAAGTTTTCTTCTTTTTGTTTGTAATCAACATCAAGCCTCTATCTGCTTTGTTCAACTTTTCATTTTTTATGTATTCAACATAGGATAACAGCGAGGGAAAATTCTAAAGATTAGAAAAAAATTCTGTTAGTATAAAAAAGTTGGGGAATTTTTCCATCTATAGGATAAGAAATATATGATAACATATAATATTTTTGTGTACTAGAAACATAAAATTGGCAAGATATAGGAAACTGAAAACAAGAAATGTGACAGAAACAGGGGATGGAAAGGTTTCCTCACTAGAAACAGTAGGATTTTTATAATCATCTGCAGATACTTTGATAGTTTTATGGCCACCTAGAGATTAAAATCTATCTATCTAATTCAGAAAATAATACAGGTGACAACAAGTTAAAAAATTACAATAAATTGTTTATGTAATCAATCCCAGGTTATCAGTCCCAGACTCCAGTAATATACTGAGCATGTAAATTGTTTATGTGATCAATCATACATCATACCGCATGATTAAAGAAACATCATAAATTGTCTGATGTCAAATGATGAAAAAAGTTATACATATTAAAATTGAAAGCTTAAAAAATTATAGTCTATAAAAAATGGGAAAAGGATGACTTTTTTGGCACTCCTAAAATCTGATGTATGCAATATCCTCTGAAACAGAAAACAGTAAACATAAGAATAAGCAGCCAGGGAAGTCTGTCTGGGTTTCTGGTAATACAGTTATATTCTAAAGGTTGATAGATATTATCGAATAATACATGAAAACTTTGGCGAACACAGTTAACTTAGGTGGGTTTGCCAAAAATAAGAAATCAATTTTTAACTATAGATCAATATAATTTTTGATAAAATAAAGTTTGGCCCATTAACAAAGATTAGACTATAGATATTATATGATGAGAAACATACCCCTTCAGGAACTTGCTGAAGAGAATTTCTCAAGCGTAGCGACCGATGGCAGTAATAGTGGTGGTAATTGGGATCATAGTGATTACTACGACGATGAAAATGAGTGCTGGAGCTGCTGGACCTTAACCGCCTGGAAGCCGCCTCAGGATGGTGCAATTCAGGGCTTCGACCCATTCGAGACCGCCGCTGATATAAAAGCTCGGATGCACTTGTCATTGTCTCCTCAGCCCCTGAAGATGAGGATGAATCACAATGAAAATACACTCTACCCCCACCTCGCCTCACAGGCCCTATTATCAGAGCAAAATTCAATTATAAAAGTTGCCTTCTCTGCCCCTTCACCTCAGAAACATATATCAGAATAATAATTTAAAACCCAATGAAAAGTTCAGCTATGAAAATGAACCCTACAGTCTCAATACAACAGAACAAAGAATAAAAACAAAACATAAATACAATGCAGAACTTGTTGCCTGGAAAGAAAATAGTCTCACACAAATTACAGTATTGAAGCACCAATGCAAACAGTACCCTCCCACCCCAATGGAGCAAAACAAAAAATGCAAAGTTCAATTACTGGCAATGGCACTTCTCCACTACAAACCCTAAATCACAACAAATCTTTGAACCCTGACATTCAAACCCTAATTTCCATTTATTTACGAAATGCAGATACTTTAATGCAACCCTGCATCTGCAGTAATGGAGAATTCTGAAGCCCTTTCTAGAAGCAAAAGCTTGGATATTTGGTTTGAGGTTCAAATTCCCTCCAATGGAAATTTGCTTTCAGGTTCAAATTCCCTCCAATGTTAATGACACCCGCAGTCTCAATAGAATAGAACATACGATAAAACCCAACGACAAAACTCACTAACAAGGGATAAATCAATCGAGAAAACAATCACAAAGGAATAAGGTCCTGGGATTCAAAAGACATTAAATGCTAAAAAGCTAAAACCCCTAAACAGAAGAAAATAGATATAAATGAGCCCTCCAACCTCAATAAGTTAGAAAAATGCAAAATTCAATGCCAAGGATTGAAGGCAACAATTTCTTTGATGAAATTAGGTCCAGGGTTCAAAACCCACAAAATCATTAAAAAACCAATGCAAAATGCGAATGACACCTCTCGCCTCACTACCATAAAACCAACAATTAAAAAAAAAATCCAATGCCAAGAAGAACCCAAATGCCCAAGGCAGTAAAACCTTTGAAGAAACTTGACCTTGGATTCCAAACCCAACATATACTTAAAAACCGAATACAAACTTCAACCATGCGCAGACCCCTTCCACCTCAGTAAAATCAATCAATGCATAATTCAATGCCAATTAGAAAGTAAAGTACCCAAGGCAATAAGAAATCAAGATGAATGAATCGAAATCAGGTCCTGGGTTCAAATCCCACTACTAACCTTACCTCTCCATGGATTGCTATGCTCTCTGCGTTGTCTATTTATCTGGCGTGTCCTGTGGGGCGAAGGCGCAGAGCTACTGGCAGCCTCCCATCCACTGGCATGAGAAGACCCACAGGTATCGGAATCGGAGGAGGAACCTTCCTGCGCTTGTGGGTCAAAATGAAAACTCCCATTCCAGTGCTGCCGAAACTTCCAGTGCTGAGAAGCCATTTCAATCACAATTATGGTTGGAAATTTCTTGGCCCGATCCTAAAACCTCGGTTTATCTGTTTGTGTCGACAATTTCAAACCCTGGTGCAGACGCAGGGTTTGGATTTTTACTTGGAAATGTGCTTGGGCTCCTTCGGGGGTGCTTCTGATTACGAGATGGATAATTGGGTTTTTGTTCGTTAGGTGGGATTGCATTCCAATGGTGAAGATTGATACGAGGAGAGTCAAAAACATGGATAGATATTAGCTAAATGCCTTTCTTACGGTGGTCTTTAATGATATTCCAATGTGATTGAAGAAGCTTCCCGGAATTATTTAGGCTTTGAAATGCCTTTCTCACGGTGGCTTTAGTGAAATTCCAATGTGATTGAAGAAGCTTCCCGGAATTATTTTTTAATTAATTAGTGAATAAAACATTCTTCAAATTAACAAAAATTTAAGTGGAATGGTAAGTGGTTTTTGGTTTATTGGTGAAGTTTAATGATTTTAATGAGTTTAGTAGGGATCAAGTTTTGTTGGGTGCAAGGTTGATGTTTTAAAATGATGAGATGGGATTGCAACTTTGAGAGAACGGATACCCCTCAATCTTTGGCTCTTAGCATACCTAAATTATGATTTTGGAGCTATGATGAGACTTTGAGAAAATGGATATAATGGTTGTTGCCTGGGGCATAACCCTATCCAAGCAACAGAAATAATGGAACTGTTTGTGACCTAGGATTAATTCTACACCACAGAAGTGATCTCTGCACTTGTGGATCTAAACTTGGTGCACAAATTTAAACGCTATCCCTGAAAGTACCCATTTTTGCACATCATCACATATGTCAGATTTTGGAGTCCAATGATGACTAACACCACTTAAAACACCATTGTGACATGAAAATGACAACCAATTATGATTCTTGGGCATTCCCCTCAGCCTTGGATAACCTATTCGCATGTGTAGTTTAGTCCCTCTATTTTCATCTTCTTCCTTTTTCTTTTGGTCATTTGCACCAAATTTTATGTTTCGCCTACTTTAGCGAAACTATTGGTCCTCCGTAGGCGGAGGTTGTAAAAGTGACATAGTGATGTTGCCATTCCCTATGGCGATTTCCTAATCACCTCTCTACTAAACCGAGAATTTCATGCAATAGCCTCTCTACTAAAACTAGCGATTTCGTAACCGCCTCTCTATTGAAACTAGGAATTTCACTTGAGCACAGAAAATTTCAAAGACTTTATCTTCGTTTTCCTTGTCCTTTAGCATGTCTTGAACTTCCTTGTTTATAGGGAAAGTAGAGACATGTTTTGAGGGGGATGAAAGATTTAGATTTCCTACACTCTTTGACTATCACAACCCGTTTTCCAAATCACTTTCTTACTTGTTTCACATTCCTAGACATCTCCAACACACCTCCTAGCAGAGCTTCATGTACAAGGCATCAAATTAGTTAGAGATAGAGTTAGCGTTATGTGAGGACATATTTTAGTTTTGCTTCAAGTTTAGTTCTTCAATTTGCTCTTGGCTAGCGACATTCAATCAAATGTTGGGATTTAGTTAATTCTATTTTCTTTTGGTTTAGTTTCAATTTTTATCTATTTATTTATTTATTTTACTTATTTTGAGGTCTTCCTAGTGTTTGCAACTGCTGGTTTGTGTAGAGTAATGTGACTTATGTAAAATTGCCATACCCAGGAGGAGTCCTTGGTAGGTTGTATGGGGGAGTAAATGGCCTAGGGAATTCTTATTGTGAGGATGGGGGTTGCAAATGGGACTGGTATGGGCCAATTGTAATCTATTCCCCCTATATTGTGTGTGTGTGTGATCAATTATATCTCTTTCTTGGAGGCTAACCCCCTTAAACAAACAAGAAAGAGGTGGCTAGGAAATGTATGGAGGGGTCCTTGGAGAGGACCCTAAGACCATCTTTCCTTATGATTATGCAGTGTTATGGTTCTTCAGATATTGATTATATGATTCTCCATCTCTTGGCTCTATTGTTCATGGTCCTGTGGTTATTTGGTGTTATTGTGGTTGTTGGTACCTACGTAAACTCATGTTGTGTAGCCCTGTGATGTGAATCATGTGATGGAATCCCTATGATGTGTTCCTAATGTTGTGTTTATTGTTGGAACATGTATGGTGTGTATCACTTGTGAACTAGGTGTGGAGCTTTATTTAAGGAAAATGATGGGTAAATGCTTGTAAACAAGGATGAGTGAGCTTGATGAAATAATGTGTAGTGTTTTAAATGATTTTTTTAATTGGTAAATAAATTTAATCTTTGAAATGATCAAATACTAGTTAGTTTTACAAGTGTCACATCTTATTATGTTGTGTAGTAATGTATGATCTCATGATTTAGTAGCAATGAACTTAGCATGTACTACCTATGTTGGGTGGCCTTATTCATTCTTAGTCATGTGGCTATGTGTGATATGTTGTTGATAGGATTTGTGAATTGCCTTATGAATTTGATGCATTTAATGCCCTCATGTTTTATGCATTAATACAATAGCTTTATTTTTGCACATTTCATGGAGAGACGTTCTACCTAGGATGCTTGCAATGTTTATGGTTGTTCCTTTTTTGTGACTAAGTTGATGAACCATGTTGCCTTGTTATCTTTTGTAGTAGACATAGTTTAAGGATTGAATTCTCTCGAACCTTAATGACTTCTGGAAGGAAGTCTAATTTAAGGGGAGGTGGATGTCAGGCCCAACCTTTCTCATGACCTTGGGAACACTTCTAGTTATCAATTTACTCTAATGTTGTCAACTAGTTGAATCCTTGTGAGCTATATTACCTATGTGATAGCATGTCATTATGAATGTCAACTTTGCATGAACCCTACAAACAACCTTTTTGAATTAGAAAATTAACAATTATGTGTTAGCATTATTTAGGGTTTTGAATAATTATTTTCTTCACCCCTTTGATGTGAAACCCACTCACTTCTGCCCATCTCGCCAATTTCATTAGACCATGTATGGATACTAGAACCTCATTATGAGCTTTCTTGATTATTGTTGGAATAATGTATTATAGTTGAATTATGAGTTCTTTGTGGTATGTGATATTTTCAAGTTATGGTATAAATCCTAGGAAAGTCATTGATATACTTATGTAAACAATTGAGTTTTCTCATGTTATGTCAAGCATAAAGATGCTAAGCCCAATTGGAAGGCAAACCTACATAGTGTAGAATCTTTTAATAATGTGAAAATTAATGATCCTGTGATGCTTAATGTTTGTGATGATTAATTAGGTAAAATGTATGAAATTGACTTGAGACCATGCTTATTTGGAAGTTGGATGGTTAGTGATCTCAAAAATTAAAGCTAAATAGGTGTGCTTGTTGCCTTGAGAAAAAAATTGTATAAATTTTGGGTAAGGTAATTTGGTGGTTGCTTAGTATATTGCAACTATGTATATGATTTGATTTAGTGACTATAAAAGTTAATTCATTTGAGTTATTGAAATATGGTTAAATCCAAATATTGCTTCTCACGCCAATCATTGGATATTGTGGAGGGTTACCATGTTAATTTGTAGGTTATGACCAGATTAATTAATGAGGTTAGCTATAACCATGATGGTGGATGCATGGATTAGAATCAAATTGTATTGTATGAGTGTTGTTACTTGTTGTGAATAGGTCTTGTGTTATGTGCTTTATAATTATATGATTTCTAAGTGATTTAATTGATGTGTTGTAATATCTTGGTTGCTTTAGTATGTTCCTTGGGATTTTTTTAATGTTGTGAATATGTGTTGTGAAAGTGGATCATCTTGGATAAGCTATTGGGACTATAGATTTGATTCTATGTATATGCAAATGTAAAGGTGAAATGACCTAAAAAGATAATCACTAAACCTTTTTTGTTCTTAACACTTATGAACTATTTGTTTGAAGTACTTCACTTCCAGACTAATGATTGGGAAGGAAAGGGATTCCTCTTGTGTCCAAGTTTAAATATGTAGCATCAATAGATGGAGTTGGGAGGGAGTAGCTTACAGGTCGAGTTAAAGAGTTCATATGTATATTGTATTTTGAGTAAGACCACTTTTGTGTATGTGGTGAATTGACTCATTGGCCTAATTGTACTTATTGTAATTATTATTGGTTGCAGTACTTGACCCAATGTATTATGGAATATGGAATGATGCTTTATTCATTAGTCACACTATCTTATGTACTTGTGAAATTGTCTAATTAATGAAATTCACTTTATGAGTACTTGTGTATATTTATGTTCCTAGTTATGGGATATTTTTGCAAATAATGGTAAAAGAAATTTTTCTAGCCACTTTTTGGGGTATGTTACAAATAAGTCCCCAAATACTATTCCTATTAAGTGTCAAGGAAAAGAGGCAACCATAATCTCCCTTTTTGAACTTTTTAAGACAACTCTAATTAAGTTTTGGTGATGTTTATGTGGCTTATACTTTTTGTGATATACAATGTGATTGCTTGGTAGACATTTTCACATATTTGCAACATTAGCATTTTTTATGGCCTAAATACTGACCTATCTTGTGGCCTAGAATTTTTTTTTTTTTTAATAATCAACTTTGTTAATGGTTACACATATATCCTATAATGTAAAGAACCAGTACCATATTTCCCACCTCTGTAATGTAATCTATGAGTTTATTTAATAATTATTTTTATTTTTAATGACAATGAAGTTACTTCCATTCAAATGTTCCCTACTATTATAATGCATACACAAAAATATTCATTTATAATTTTAGATGTACCTTGGGACCTCAAGTATGATACTATTAGTGATAGTTACAAAGTGATTTAGCTTTTATAAGAGTAGAAGGTACTTCATAACAAATTCCCTTCTTCTATTGTAAATGTTAAATACACTCATTACAAAAACTTACAATAACTTAGAAATGTATGTTTTCTTATAACCATAAAGTTGTCAAATGTATCTGCATGAGATGAAGAATTAAAGTTCATGATTCTATATTATTTCCAAAAAACTTTGTTTCTTGCCTTCATTGTATACAAACATGTATGCTTATGATAACATTCCATTTTAAATCAACTAAACAAAATTGTTTGCCATGACTCATAAGTCTTTGGACATTATGAAATGAGTCCCCCATTATAAAATTTTGACATGAATCAAGTACAAGAATTCAAGATTCTTAATATAGTTGTGATTAAGGATTGTAAACAAACATTAGATGTGGCATATAGAATTTAGTCTTCACTAGTATTTGCTAGGTATGCGTGACTAATGCAAAATTATCCAATTCCTATCTTACCAAATGGTATTTCACTTTATTGCAATTTATTAGGTTTGCCACAAGTGAATAATGTAATTAATTTGATCATATTATGAATATAATTATAATATAATTCTCAAAACCTATGATGTCTCCCATTGTGTTTCTCTAAAATTCCCCTCATCATTTTAAGTTCCTCTTGTTTTAAATACTACTATCACTCCAAATACTTATAAAATGCCATATTTATAATCTCTCTCCTAACCACCTTCAAACCATCATCTCATTAATATTAATTTATAAATTTCATCATGCACAATTTTGTAATACCACAAATGTGCAATTACAATGCAATATAAATCATGATTTTGTTTTTACATATACAATTGTTATTCTATTCTCTCTAACATAAATCTATAAACCTCATTATGCAAGTTTTTCAAGTGTCATGCATAACCATTAATTACAACATAAACACACTTGTAATTTTTTTAACTTCTTTATTATAAATTATACTGTTTATTTCTAATTAAAACCAAACAAATTGAAATCAAATTAAATTAAAAAATATCTGCGAATTCACAAACCTATTAGCTATCTCACCAAGCAAAGGGATGTAAAACAACATTAGAAATATCTAACCATAAATAACACAAAATCTACATACTTATATAAAATTACATATTGAATCTTGAATGTATATTAAATGGTTAACCTAACATAGGCAAAAGATAATACAATTAATCCAAACAAAAGCACTATTTAAAATGACAAGGTTAATTGTGAGCCCTCCTCTCCCATTTCCTATTGGTCAAGCATCTTTCCATTTACTTGAAGTGTTCCTCCCCTTTTTTTTACCCTCTCTCCAACTCCTCCAACTTTTTATTTCATACATATGTAAGTTTTACAAAAACAATTCAATTAAATTTCCATGTTACATAAAATAAGTCTTTGGCAAATACCCCAATAATGTATATAAGTAGTGATCTCCATTGCACTCTATGCATCTAATTTTACAAAGTCAACATCAAAGTCTAGATTGCCAAATACTCAAAACAAAAACAAAACCAAAAAAAAATCTAGAAATTTAAAATAAAACCTTGTTCATTATTAGTGCAAGTCTAACATGGTGTGCATTATTATAGTGCGAGCCTATTTTTCAAATCACTTTATTTAGCATCACCAATAATCTCCACAAGAACATTCTCCCTGTTTAAAATGATGGAAATGGTTCACATATCTCGCAACAATTTCTCTTGCAACAATTTTGGAGATAAATTTCATTACAGTGTGGCAATCAACACATAGTTGAAGGTTATTAAACAACTCTAATAGGTGTGTCTAAAAAACCAAAAGTAATTGCCAACTTTTCACTATGATGGCAAAGAAATAATTATTTTTCCTCCTTTTCCACATCACTAAGTAAATGTGTTGAATTTGGAAAATACCCTATTCCCTTCATCTCTCAAGCCAATTTCTCCAATTTTGCAAAGATCTCGTGTCTATGGATGTGATCTACCTCCTACACAAAAAGCATGTACCATTTTATGTTCTTTAATCCAACTACATCTAGGGATCCTTTTAATTCATTTATCTTTCATCAATCTCCTTACCTTTTGTACCTCACACTACCTACCCACTTGTGCATAAATGTTTAAGAGAAGAACATAAGTCACAACATTTTTAAGATCCATATCAAAAAGCAATGTCACTATAAATACTCCTAAGCCTATATTCGTATGTGATTTGTAGGCACCAAGAAAACACATCTATAGAACCACAATAGGTTTAACTGCCATCTTAATGATAAAGTTTAGTGTGTCCTCAAGATAGCCAACACATGCAAGGTCAACCATGCACACAATGATTAATTGTACGTGTAATGTAATAAGGGTTACTCATATGATTGAAGTATGTACAACCCTCATTCGCTAAACTTGCATGGTTGCATGCACATAGAACACAAGCAAAGCTTATAATGTCAAGATATGTTCCAGAGTGCTTCTCAAAAAATTTGAGAGCATCCTTGCAAAATCCATTTTGTGCATATCTTGCAATCATTGCATTTCATGAGACCACATTTGTTTGAGGCATTTTCAAACAAATCACGTGCCTTGTCTATGCTTCCACATTTTGCATACATGTCTATCGGAGCATTTCCAACTATAATATCTAACAAAAAAACCCCTTCCAATATGCTTTGATGGATGTCTATACCTTGTTCCAAAGCTCCCATTTTGGCATAGGCAGAGAGGATGTTGGCTTTACAACTGCCAATTGCATTTGTTTGAAAGTTTATAAAGCCTTGTCAACAAATCTATTTTGTGCATATCTTGCAATCATTGCATTCCATGAGACCACGTTTCTTTGAGGCATTTTGTCAAATGATTTGTGTTCCTTGTTTATGCTTCGACATTTTGCATACATGCCTACTAGAGTAGTTGCAACTACAACATTTGAGAAAATTCCTATGCTTTGATGGATATCCATACCTTGTTCCAAAGTTCCCATGTTGGCATAGGTAGGAAGGATGCTAGCAAAGGTTGTGGAGTTTGGTTTACACCTTCCAATTGCATTTGCTTGAAAGTTTCTAAAGCCTTTTCAACAAATCCATTTTGTGTGTATCCTACAATCATTGCAGTCCACAAGCACACATTTCTTTAGGACAATATTTCAAACAACTCACATGCCTTGTCCATGCTTCCACGTTTTGCATACATGTCTATCAGGGTAGTTGCAACTACAGCTTCCAACAAGATTCCTCTATCTTTTATGCTTTTATGGAAGCCCATACCTTGTTGCAAATCTCCCATTTTGGCACAAGCTATGAGGATGTTGGAAAAGGTTGTAGAGTCTATCTTTACACCTGCCAATTACATTTGGTTGAAATTTTCTTTAGCCTTTTCAATAAATCCATTTTGTGCATATCTTGCAATTAGGGCATTCCGTGAGAACACATTTCTTTGAGGCATTGTATCAAACAATTCACATGCCTTGTCTATGCTTCCACAATATGCATATCCTGCAATCATGTCATTCCATGAGATGACATCTCTTTGAGGCATTATGTAAAATAGTTCACATGCCTTATCTATGCTTCCACATTTTGCATACATGTCTACGAAGGCAATTGCAATTACAACATCTAACAATAATCCTCTATCATTTATCCTTTGATGGATGTCTATACCTTGATCCAAAGCTCCCATTTTGGCACAAGTAGCAAGAATGTTGGCAAAGGTTGCAAAGTCTGGCTTTACACCTACCAATTGCATTTTCTTGAAAGTTTCTAAAGCCTTTTCAACAAATCCATTTTGTGCATATCTTGCAATCATGGCATTCCATGAGACCACATTTCTTTGAGGCATTTGGCCAAACAATTCACATGCCTTGTCTATGTTTCCATGTTTTGCATACATATCTACCATAGAATTTCCAACTACAACATATGACAAAATTTCTCTATCCTTTTATGCTTTTATGGATACCTATACCCTGTTCTAAACCTCCCATTTTGGCACAAGTTTGGAGTACACTAGAAAATCTAAACTAATTGGGTTGGGGACCTATTTGTTGCATATGGTGAAACAATGCCACTACCTCATGAGAACACCCATGTCTTCTATATGCTGCAATAATCATATTCCATGAGAGGCTATCTCATTCTTTTATGTGATCAAACACTTTATGTGCATCCACCAAACTTTCACACTTGACATCAAGGCGACTGTAACAATAGGAAACATTATTCCACATTTGTAAATCCTATGCACATTACAAGTAGGGCCACCACAAGTAAGGGAGAGGGGCCAGTAGCTGCCCACGCCCCAATAACCGCTATGTTTTTGTGCACCCTACCCCCCAATAAATTTTTTTAAAAGAACCATTACATGTAAAAAGAATACCTAGTAAATTAGCACATATGCACCAATACATGTTCACAACTGCATGAGTAATTTACCATTGCAAAAAACTAATACACATGCTCTTCCACTTGCATTTTCAAGCCAACTTGATGCAAATATGAGAACTTCCAATTTAAATATACACTTTATTGTTTTTATTACAATATGTCATGTTTATAAAAAACCACCCATTTGGACATCAAATAAAGTCAAACTGGTCATATTCACATACTTTTGTGCACAACTATTGGTACCTAAGCTACCATAAACACACACCACCGCAATCCCAAAGGGTTGTTAATCACACATTCTCCCATACTTGCTATCACATCCCCCCCACTTGTTGTCACATTCTCCCATACTTGCTATCACATCCACTTACACCTGCACAAACACATAATGGTATCAAGCTCCCCATCCAGACAATTATTTAATAAAAAAATTAAATTAAACCAGTTTACATAAAAAAGTGAGATTATTTAATTAAAAAAAAAATTAAACCAGTTTACATAAAAAAAAAGAGATTTGTAAATCACATCAATCGAATACAATAGCTCATACGCATTTAATCAAATTCAAATCTCAACAACTGAGTTCAATTATGCATATTATAACATCAAATACAATAGCTTCTACGCACTTATTCAAATTCAAACTCACCAACCAAATTCAATGCATTTCTTTTTCAAATATCAATCCATTATAAGATGAACATTATGTAGCGTAGAGATTGTTTTAAGCATAAATTTCCTGAAGGGTCTACTGCCAAAAGGAATTTTGCAGACTTCCACATTAAGGTTCAGGTTGGTACTTCACCTTTACTTCACCTTCTTATATGTTTTGAATCCTACAGCTTTGTCTCATTAATACTTTTGTAGTCAGATTCTTTCTAGTTTTGTCTGAATAGTATTTATTAATTATTGTTACATTAAATATTTACAATTGTTTTCCTATGTTGTAATATAATATATTGAGGGTTTCATTTTATATAATCTATCTAGGGTTTATATAAAAAGCTTCTATATATATTTAGATTAGACTATTAATGTACTATATATATATACATGTCTATCTATATAGATATGTATATCTATAGACATATGTATATAAATAGACATATGTATATCTGTATACATATCTATATTGAAGACTATACTGGTATACAATCGTTTATCTTCATTTTTCTCTCATGCTACCCATGATTTGGGTACTGCTGTGTAATTTACTTTCAATTTTTTATTATTTTGTCTGAGGCAACCCTTGTCTTGTGATAATTTCATTGTACAAAAGAATATACTGTTATATAATGATGGTTTTTTGTTATACATACAAATGGGGTCATATATTTTTATGGGTATATACTTTTTAGTGTTCATTGTCAAAGTTAAGGGTTTCATTATTTTGTCTTGTGATAATTTAGACTGTTATATAATGAGGGTTTTTTCTTATACATACAAATGGATTCGTATATTTTAATGGGTATATATTTTTGAGAGTTCATTGTCAACGATTAAGGGTGTCATTATTTTTTTTTATACATACAAATGGGTTCGTATATTTTTAAGGGTATATATTTTGCAGTGGCATTCTTAGCTATTATGTCTAAGACAACCATTTCAGGTTGGCACTTAGCATATAATGGGTAGCTTCATTCAATAGATTAAATCATGTTATATATATACATATAAGGGTATATATTTTCGAAGGTTCATTGTCAACAGTTAAGAGTTTCATCATATCATTGTCAACGGTTAAGGGTTTCATTATATTAGGGTTTCGAATGCTTTGAATCCTACAGCTTTGTCTCTATAATAATTTTACAGTTAGATTCTTCCCAATTTTGACCGAATATATATCTAGATATCTCAATACATATCAGTATATTTGTATACACATCTGTATATCTATAGACATATGTAGATCTATAGACATATGTATATTGATATACATATGTATATGTATAGACATATGCAACGTAGACATTTCAAGCTGGTACTTAACATTTCAACATTTTACAATTATAGATATACATGTTCGAAAGATTACTCCAATTTGTTTGCTAAATTTTACATCATCTTTTTCCAGTTGTTTGTTGCATGGGAGATATACATGTTTGAAAGATTACTCCAATTTGTTTGCTAAATTTTACTACAACTTTTTCCAGTTGTTTGTTGCATGGGAGATATACATTTAGAAAGATTTCTCCAATTTGTTTGCTAAATTTTACTACATCTTTTTCCAGTTGTATGCTGCATGGGAGATATACATGTTCGAAAGATTACTCCAATTTGTTTGCTAAATTTTACATCTTTTTCTAGTTGTTTGCTGCATGGGAGATATACATGTTTGAAAGATTACTCCAATTTGTTTGCTAAATTTTACATCTTTTCCAGTTGTTTGCTGCATGGGTAACTTCATTGAATGGATTAAATCGCGTCTATTACTGTAGTGATTATATATTGAAACACATATTGCTGAAACCCTCAACTGTTGATAACAAGTCTAAAATGGAACAACACAATGAAACACTACAAAATGGAACACGTGATGGTTGTTGTCCATGCCACTGCAATAATGATGCCTCAATCTATTTCCAATCATTGCACTAAGGATGCCATTTTGTCTACAAATCACTTCTGGTACTGATTATACATATGTATACATGTATACATATCTGTATACATGTCTACATATCTATATACATATCTAGAAATACTTTCCATTGCACCGTTGAGAACAAGGAAAGCAGTCGGTAATATGATTAACTTTTCGATGGAAAGTGGAATATGTATTCGGACCCCAACGAACATTGAATGGATTTAATGTTGTTTCTCGTATGCGCCTAAGCAAACACGTTACCATGCATGTCGTCTATTAAATCATTCAATAGATTAAATCATGTTTGTTAATGTCTCATATATATATATATATATATGTCTATATATATACATATGCATATCTATACACATATGTACATAGATAGACAAATGTATATCTGTATACATATCTGTATATCTATACAGAGTCTAAAATGGAACAACACAATGAAACACTACAAAATGGAACACGTGATGGTTGTTGTCCATGCCACTGCAATAATGATGCCTCAATCTATTTTCAGTCATTGCACTAAGGATGCCTTTTTTTTTACAAATCACTTCTGGTATTGATGTTGTTTGCATTTCTTGCAGGTGTATAAATACTTATGGCTCGAGGTAAAAAGGGGAGGAGAACTTCTGGAAGGAGGAAAGTCAGAAAACTTGGGGGGTGCAAGTTTCCTAATGTGGTGTCAGGGGACGAAGATACACATACCACAGAACCAGATCATGTTGCAGTGGAATGTATATTTCCCTCCGCACATACAGAGGATTTAGAAACCAATACAAATTGCCTTCAAACTACTGCTATGGAAACAAGTTCTTCAAGGTTGAACAGAAGTATATGGACAAACAATGACATCCAAAGTGCTATAGCTAATGTCGAAGACAAACATATGTCAATCAGAACAGCTGCAAAGAAGTGGAGAGTGTCTGCTAGCAGTTTGAGGGCCTGGTTACTAGGTCTCACGAGCACCAAACGCAGGGGGCCACCAACCATCTTGACTGATGAGGAGGAGGCATAAATAGTTCAATGGTGCAAGGATATGGCTGACATAGGCCATGGGCTTGAAATTTCATAGCGGAAATCTACTGTGGCAGAGGTCATTCAGTCTAGGCCAAATCCTTTCACAGATGGGATGCTAGGGAGGTCATAGTGGGAGGGATTTAGGAAAAGGCATCTAGATCTAACTATTCGCACTACACAAGGTGTGGATACTGATAGAGCCATTATTCTAAGGCCAAGCATAGTAAATTCATTCTACGACAATCTAGAAAATCTTTACAAGACACATAAGTATGGGTCCAACAGAGTATGGAACTGCAACAAAACTGGGGTACAAGCTGGCAGGAACTGTGGAATGCGGGTAATAGCAAAATTGGGATCTCGTTGTGTGCCCCACCTCATCTCAAAAGGCAGGGAGTGGATTACTGTTTTGGCATGTGTTAGTGCATCAAGTTGCAGTATACCTAGTTTTTATCTATTTAAATCCAAAAGGCATATCAGAAACTACATAGCCAACTGTGAGTCGGATGCATGCATGGCAACTCAAGAACATGTGTGGATGACGAAAGAACTATTTCTAAATTAGCTGCAGCATTTTGCTGCATCTATCCCCGGAGGGGTTTCACCAACCAACAGAGCTCTTCTAATTTTTGATGGTCATGGCAGCCATGTTGCCTTCAAGACCATAGAGGAAGCACGTCATTTAGGGATTGACCTCATCACCCTCCCAGCACATACAAGCCATAGATTGCAGCCACTAGATGTGAGTATTTTTTCACTATTCAAAAACTATTTCAAAAAGCAAAGGTCTGCATGGATGGCAAGCCACCCGCAAATAGAAATTGGAAGAGAAGAGTTGGCCACTCTTGCTAGCAAGGCATTCAAGCAGGCCTTGACCCCTGCAAATATAATTAGTGGGTTCAAAAGGACAGGCATTTGGCCACTGAATAGGTCTGTGCTTCAAGAAGACATGAGGCCAAGTGATGACTTCCAAGTATCAAATGAAGACAGTGAAGATTCTATGGCCACTGCACCAGAGAATCAGGCCTTCACAGTGGAAGAGGATGCTGAGATAATTGCAGTTGAAACCTTCTTGCAATTCACTAGATATTCAGATGCACAAGTTGAGGAATTCATCAAAACATACAATAAAAGTGGAAGTGTACAGAATCTAATGGAAGTACAAGAAGAATGCACTAAATGCTAGGAAGAGAAATAGTTTCTAATGCTGTTGATATTCTACAGCCACTTCCTAATGCTACTGAAACTATTTCTAATGCTGTTGTTATAGTTTCTAATGCTTCTGTTACAATTCCTAATGATGTTGTTACAGTTTCTAATACTGCTGTTACATTTCTTAATGCTGCTGTTACAGTTCGTAATGCTACTGAAACTATTGATAATGCTGCTGTTACGGTTCCTAATGCTGGTGATGTTGTTTCCAATGTTGCTAATAGATTTCCTAATGTTGTTGATACAATTTGTAATATGGAAGGTCTTAGTTTGCCAAGTCAAGTTAGCCAACCAGAATGGATGGCTGAAGCTTCTAGAAACATGGGGATATGTAAACAAATTTTAGTCAGGTGGATGTCGGCCTTTCAATGCCTTCACCACCAAATCATGATCCATTTGACATCATACACTATTTCACTACTGCATCAAATTGGGATCCACAAAACGAGGACATTGCAGAAGAAGAATGCATAGGTGATTTGGAACTAGATTATGTGCCTTGCACCCAAGATAGTGAGTTTCAACCATAGGGAGTTAGTCGATTTCTCAAGCTCCTGGTTTGAAGGGTATAGGCAAGGGGTGGTAAGAATCAGACTGCGGTACTACGTTTAAGTAGGCAGTCCCAGATCTTAACATCTGATGCATACATTGAAATGCTCAATGAACAAGAGAGGGAGAAAGCTCATCAAGAAGAGTTGCAATTGAGGAAAAATGAAAGAGTGTTAAAAAATAAAGAGTGGCAGAGGAAAAACAGGAGAAGGAAATTCAGCGTGAGCAAGCAAAGAGTGCTCCAGAGACGAAGACAGCAAAAAAGAAAGGGAAAAAATTAGCAAATGAAAGACCATTGAGTACCCCGAATTCTCCTCTACCCAGGCAACATCCCATTCTAATGGACATGTTTGCCATCTTGAGCCCAGCCTTTGCAGCTCTAAGCAATCTGCAGGCAAGGTCTAGGCCAGGAAGCTCAAATGAGTTGCTGGTAAATGGAGATTCTAATTAGGCTTTGCTTGCCCAGATTGCTGCATCACTACAGACAATAACTAAGCCACTCAGTTTAACTCAGACTGCAAATGAATGTGCTACTACAGAACCTGAACAACCTATTCCTTTTCCTAGATTTATGGAGAATTGAAGAAGAACTTTTTTTTTGGATGGAGATAGTTGACATTAGTGAAATTTTTATGTGTACATCTGATTTAGTCATATCGTTATGTAATATTTTACGAAAAAAGGAACAGATTGATGTAATGTTTATATGTTTGTAACTATTTTGGAAAAAAAGCAACAGATCAATGTCATGTCTATCTATTGATCTTTTTGTAATATTATGTGAAAAATGAATAGATCGATGTCATCTTTATATGTTTGTAACTGTTTTGGAAAAAAAATAAGAGTTAAATGGTTATTTCTGAAATTTCTGTGTTGATCCCTATTTCTATTTCTATTTCTAAAATTTCTGTGTTATTTCCAAAAAAAACAAGAGTTAAATGATATCTCATATTTCTATGGTTTGTCAACATGGTACTATAAGTTGTCTACATAATTTGCACTGAAATAGCATGTTGTTTTAGCATTCTGTTCACATAATTTCTACCTTAATTGAAATCATTAAAGCATCCAAGTAAATGTAGTTCCATTTAAGCAACAAGGAAATTTAAACTATTCAAAGGAACCTAAATTAAACTATTGTAAATTAAAATATTGTAAATTAAAGTTAAGTAAAGGAAAATGATTAAAAAGAACATAAACCACTATGAAGAAAAACCTAAAGCCTAGTGGGTCATTGCCCGAGTAAAGTCTTATAAGACTATACCTGAATTGATTAAACCCAATTGAAGGCGTTCTACAAAGCACTAACCATGGTTGTATGTCTGCAAACATATAAATGATAATCGAGGTAGTAACAAACATACATCATAAAACAAAATCATTAAATTGAACTGACCAAAATATAATAATTGAAAAAGAAGACTGTATATAATAAGGCACAAGATCAAATTATTCCATTGGAGCCATCAGAGCAAAATATTCCATGAGTAGTGGTGTGTTAACAAACACAATTACATAGTACAATTCATCAACCAGTGTTTTAAGTAAAGTCTCGCCTTGCAAGGTGCTCTACAAACCTCTCACATGCCTGCAATCATAGAAATTTCAAAGGTCGGGCAGTCATCTGGGTAGTAACGAACAAACATCAAATCATCTAAATAATCTCAGGCATTTTCAAAAGAAAATATGAACTGCATTCAGGCATATTATTTTAAATAATCACATACAATTGCAAAAGAAGACTATAATATTGTAGCAGAGCAAAATATTCCATCAGAGTCGTCAGGGAAAAATATTCCATGAATAGTGGTGTGTTAACAAACACAAATGCATAGTACAATTCATCAACCAGTGATGTAAGTAAAGCCTTATAAGACTTTACCTTCATCGAGTGTTCATAATGCAAGGTGCTCTACAAACCTCTCACATGCCTGCAATCATAGAAATTATATGCCAGGTAGTCATCCGGGTAGTAACGAACAAACATCAAATCATCCAAATAAATTCAAGCAGTGCAATGATACAACTATATATTGCAAACATATATAGTGATACATATACATATATGTATACATAATAAAAATTTACATGTATCCATATATGTGTATATATCATTTATATCCACTCCTCCACTAAAAAGGCAACACACTTGATCACTTTTATAGTTAGAGTAGGTTAAAAATATGTTTATTAACACCCCACCATAAATCAAGTTGGTGGAGCCTTCGAACTTACCCACCCATTTCCTAAACATATGGACTACAAACATAACATGTTCGAATTTATATAATTTATGCACACACATATAGAAATACATGTATAATATATACATGTATTCATATATTTGTATGTTTATATATATATATATATAAAATATTATGACATATGTATTTATTTTTTAGGGTGCATTATAAACGTTTGAGGGTTTCAACAATTTCTAGCATATAGATGTGCTGCAATTGTTCAATTCTTAAATGTTAAGTACCAGACAGGTTTTGCAGTGATCCTTCAGGAAATTTATGCTAAAAACAATGTCTACACTGCATAATGTTCCTCTTATAATGGATCCGAATTTCAAAAAGGAATGCATTGAAATTGGTTGTTGAGTTTGAATTTGATTAAATGTGTAGAAGCTATTGTATTCGATGATATGATAAGCAGAATTGAATTTGATTGTTGAGTTTGAATGTTGAAATCTTAAGTACCAGAGTGAAATGTTAACACTGTCTAGGCTGCATATGTCTATAGATATACATATGTCTATCTATATACATATGTCTATCAATATACATATGTCTATCTATAGATATACAAATGTATATAAATATGTCTATCAATATACATGTCTATAGATATACAGATATGTAAATAGATATGTATACAGATATGTATACATATGTATAATTAGTACCAGAAGTGATTTGTAGAAAAAATGGCATCCTTAGTGCAATGACTGAAAATAGATTGAGACATCATTATTGTAGTGGCATGGATGGCAAACATAACGTGTTCCATTTTGTAATGTTCCATTGTGTTGTTCCATTTTAGACTTGTTATCAACGGTTGAGGGTTTCAACATTATGTGTTTCAAACACGTATATGTACAATTGTAAAATGTTGAAATGTTAAGTACGAGCTTGAAATATACATATGTCTATATATCTACATATGTCTATAGATATACAGATATGTATACAGATATACTGATATGTATAGAGATATCTAGATATATATTCGGTCAAAATTGGGAAGAATCTGACTGTAAAATTATTATAGAGACAAAGCTGTAGGATTCAAAGCATTCGAAACCCTGATATAATGAAACCCTTAACCGTTGATAATGAACCTTCAAAATATATATATATATATATATAACATGATCTAATCTATTGAATGAAGCTACCCATTATATGCTAAGTGCCAACCTGAAATGGTTGTCTTAGACATAATAGGTAAAATATATAGCCTTAAAAATATACGAACCCATCTGTATGTGTAAAATAAAAACCATCATTATATAACAGTATATTATTCTGTAAAGTGAAATTATCACAAGACAAGGGTTGCGTCAAACAAAATAATGACTATAGTAACAGACACGATTTAATCCATTCAATGAAGTTACCCATGCAGCAAACAACTGGAAAAGATGTAGTAAAATTCAGCAAACAAATTGGACTAATCTTTTGAACATGTATATCTAAAATTGTAAAATGTTGAAATGTTAAGTACCACCTTGAAATATTTCCATTATCTACGTTGCATATGTTGATACATATACATATGTATATCAATATACATATGTCTATAGATCTACATATGTCTATAGATATACAGATATGTAGATATGTATAGAGATATGTATACAGAAATGTATAGAGATAAACATATGTCTATTTATAAACACATGTCTATAGATATACATATGTATATAGATAGACATGTATATATAGATAGACTTGTATATATATATAGTACATTAACAGTCTAATCCGAATATATGTAGAAGGTTTTTATATAAACCCTGGATAGATTATATAAAATGAAACCCTCAATGTATTATATTACAACATAGTAAAACAATTGTAAATATTTAATGTAACAATAATTAATAAATTGTATCAACTTGACTTGGCAAACTGAGACCTTCCATATTACAAATTGTATCAACAACATTAGACACTGTATCAATAGCATTGGCAAACTAAGACCTTCCATATTACAAATTGTATCAACAACATTAGACAATATATTAGTAGCATTGGAAACAACATCACCAGCATTGGAAACAACATCACAGCAGCATTAGAAATAGTTTCAGCAGCATTAGGAACTCTAACAACAACATTATTTAGTGGCCAAATGCCTGTCCTTCTGAACCCACTATATATAAATTACATTAACAGACATGATTTAATCTATCGAATGATTTAACAGACATGATTTACGGGACAACATGCATCGCAATGTGTTTTCTTAGGCATGAACGGGAAACAACATTAAATCCATTCAATGTTCGTTCGAGTCCGAATACATATTCCACTTTCCACCGAAAAGTTAATCATTTTACCGACTACTTTCCCTGTTCTCAACGGTGTGATGGAAAGTATTTCTAGATATGTATACATGTATACAGATATGTATACATGTATACAGATATGTATACATATGTATAATCAGTACCAGATATGTTGACAATGAACCCTCAAAAATAATGACACCCTTAATCGTTGACAATGAACCCTCAAAAATATATACCCATTAAAATATACGAACCCATTTGTATGTATGAAAAAAAACCTCATTATATAACAATTTAAATTATCACAAGACAAAATAATGAAACCCTTAACCGTTGACAATGAACATTAAAAAGTATATACCCATAAAAATATACGACCCCATTTGTATGTATAACAAAAAACCATCATTATATAACAGTATATTCTTCTGTACAGTGAAATTATCACAAGACAAGGGTTGCCTCAGACAAAATAATGAAAAATTGAAAGTAAATTACATAGCAGTACCCAAATCATGGATAGCATGAGAGAAAAATGAAGATAAACAATTATATACCAGTATAGTCTTCAGTATAGATATGTATACAAATATACATATGTCTATTTATATACATATGTCTATAGATATACATATCTATATAGATAGACATGTATATATATACAGTAAATTAACAGTCTAATCTGAATATATATAGAAGCTTTTTATATAAACCCTGGATAGATTATATAAAAAGAAACCCTCTATTCTTCTGTACAGTGAAATTATCACAAGACAAAATAATGAAACCCTTAACCATGGACAATGAACCCTAAAAAATATATATCCATAAAAAAATCAGAACTCATTATAACAAAAAACCCTCATTATATAACAATATATTATTCTATACGGTGAAATTATCACAAGACAAAATAATGAAACCCTTAACCATGGACAATGAACCCTAAAAAATATATACCCATAAAAATATAAGAACCCATTTGTATGTATAACAAAAAACCCTCATTATATAATAGTATATTCTTCTGTATAGTGAAATTATCACAAGACAAAATAATGAAACCCTTAACCGTTGACAATGAACACTAAAAAGTATATACCCATAAAAATATACGACCCCATTTGTATGTATAACAAAAAACCATCATTATACAACAATATATTCTTCTGTTCAGTGAAATTATCACAAGACAAGGGTTGCCTTAGACAAAATAATGAAAAATTGAAAATAAATTACCTAGCAGTACCCAAATCATGGGTAGCATGAGAGAAAAATGAAGATAAACGATTGTATAAACACCGCAAAGCAGAAATCACATGGAGAGATGATGTTTGCTCGTTACCTACACGGAGATGTATCTGCATGGAGAGCAACAGCCAGCGAACGCAGTAAAAACCCTCGCATTTCAATCGCACCGTGGAGAATAGGGAAAGTACTCGGTAAAATGATTAACTTTTTGGTGGAAAGTGGAATATGTATTCAGACCCGAATGAACATTGAATGGATTTAATGTTGTTTCCCGTCTGCACCTAAGTAAACACGTTAACATACATGTTGTCCCTTGGTATGGGCGCGGGGGTGTTTAGGAAGGGGGCGGGTAAGTTTGAAGGCCCCACCAACGTGATTTATGGTGGGGTGTTAATAAACATATTTCTAACCTACCATAACTATAAAAATGATCAAGTGTGTTGCCTTTTTAGTGAACTTAGGAATTTTTTTGGGGGCCATGGCGAGCGGTTACCAGCACATCAGTGTGCATGTATGGGGTGACATGTTGAAATGACACTTTTTTGACCCATGTGCACATAACGCGTCCTACAGGGAAATGTATAAATGCCCAGAAGCTGAAAGAATAGCTTTAATCTCTTCACTCGCATACGGAAAAACCCAAAAAAAATTGTCAAAATTTGAGTGTGCAGCTACTGGCCCCTCTCCCTTATTGGTCCTCCATAGGCAGAGGTTGTAAAAGTGACATAGTGATGTTGCCATTCCCTATGGCAATTTCCTAATCACCTCTCTACTAAACCGAGAATTTCATGCAATAGCCTCTCTACTAAAACTAGCGATTTCATAACCGCCTCTCTATTGAAACTAGGAATTTCACTTAAGCACAAAAAATTTCAAATATTTTATCTTCGTTTTCCTTGTCCTTTAGCATGTCTTGAACTTCCTTGTTTATCTGAGGGAAAGTAGAGACATGTTTTGAGGGGGACAAAAGAGTTAGATTTCCTACACTCTTTGACTATCACAACATGTTTTCCAAATCACTTTCTTACTTGTTTCACATTCCTAGACATCTCCAACACACCTCCTAGCAGGGCTTTATGTACAAGGCATCAAATTAGTTAGAGATAGAGTTAGCATTATGTGAGAACATATTTTAGTTTTGCTTCAAGTTTGGTTCTTCAATTTGCTCTTGGCTAGCGACATTCAATCAAATGTTGAGATTTAGTTAATTCTATTTTCTTTTGGTTTAGTTTCAATTTATTTCTTAGTTAGTATAATAGATTGGTTAGTTGCTAATATTAGAGTAGTATAGATTAGTTTGTTCTTTTATGTTCTTTTTTTAATTTAATCAAGAGACCTAAACCAATTTAATTTCAGGGGTTATTTAAGTGGGTGTATTGAGTTTTTCATTACCTGGTATTTGACTAGTTGACCATCCTTTGAATATAAGTCTATTTTTTTATTAGAAGATAAAGATATTTGATTCCCCTTTTTCTTTGGAAAAGTTGGATTGGAACCAATCTTTTTCCCATAGCAAAGCTTGTCCTTCATCTTTCCTCATTCTTTGTGATCGATTTCTCATGTGCCATAGACCTAGAAGACATATCAAGCAAGGATGTTATATGGTTTCTTAAAAGAGCTAGCATCATATAACATCATACAAAGAAAAAATAAACTAAACGTACATACATGTCTACATATCGTAGCATCGTATAGATTGCATATCATATCGATCATCTTATATGATATGTAAACAACATAAAGTGTGCATGAACAAGGAAGGAAACATCATGTAAATCACCTTACATGAGGATCATAACCAAAATGAACTATATGTATCACCATATAAGTTTGTACAATATCTCCTCATGAGTCCAAAGTTAAGGGCATGGTGATCTAGGTTCCTAGACTAGACTATGCCCCTATTGCCTAGAACTATGAGCTCCTAATTGTTGGGGACTCCAAATCCTCCCTTTATAACTAAGGCTTAGCTACTATTGGCTAGGTCCAAGTAGATGAGATGCTCTGTGAGACTATTATCCCCTAGTAACTTCAACATGCATCAAGTGAAAGGAAGCTAGATGGATCCTACACTAATCTAATGAGAGAAGCAATATAAATAAGGTTAAATCTAGACAATAATTAGTAGAGAAACAACACACAGCACAAGATTTACCTTGGGAAAATTCTTTTGAGAAAAACCTATCCTCCAAAGGACACTCATGTATTAATCAACAATTACAGGATTACAATACAATACAAAGTATCTATGCTTTCAATGGGAGATGTATGAGATATTCCACCTCTAGCCTCTAGAATCAATCTGGCAACATAACCATGCTCCAAACACCATCATACAAACTCTGTCCCAAGTATGCATAATGTGCAAAAGAAATTTAGAAAACTATAAATGGTTTCTAATACCATGGGCTAAACCAAGGGACCTAATTTGGGCACCTAAATTAGTCTTCTCAATTCAACACCCCCTTATGATGAATTCACCTTTAGGGAATAGTATGTAACTTCTAAGGTCAAATATTCCACTCACAAAACTTGGGTGCTCCAATTTGGTTCATTCAAACTTCTTACAAGATGCTCTTATGCATGTCATAAATAGTTGGTCAAAAATGCTCCACCTAGTCCACTATGTAACCCCCTCTTACATGTTCTTATATGTTCTTAAACATCTCATAGGTTATCCCACATATCTTACAATCCATAGATGCCCTTACACATACAATAATATAAATGTTGAGTAGTATAGTGTGTCATCTCAAGGAATCTTGAGATTCTTTCTTAGTGGTGCACCCATTCCCATGTGGCTCTATATTTACAACACATTACAATTATTAAATATTTACAATGTTACCCAGATTTGCAAGTTGTACAACAACTTATCCTAACATTATCCCACATGTTGTATTATTATAAAATAACATAAGGGTTTCCAACAAAACAAACTAGTTGATAAACACTATAATGCCCATAGCCAACATGTACTCAAAACCATACTTCACTAACTTCTTACTAGAATCAACAATACCCATGTCATCCATTAATACCATATGAGCCTATCAATTACTACTCAAACTCACAAAACCACCAACTAGGTTAAAACCATACAACTAATATGCCTTCAACTATCCACATCTCCAACCCAAATCACATCCACAAATCTATTGTGTATGCATTGTGGGACTCCTACATGACTATTGTAGGTCTATTGAGTGTTGCAAGTCCATTGTGGGTTGAGTAAAGTACTATTGTAGGTTCCCTAAAGTAATGTTCCAATTTCACTACTATATGTTCCCTATAGTACTACTACATGATGCAGAGGCATCCACACTATAACATTCGCATATAGCATGAATGTCTGCAGATCAACCTCATCATCATCATCTTCGCCATCATCATCATATTTCCTAAAGCCACCAACATCATCATATTTCGGCTTTATTCTGTCAGCATCATGTTTTCGAAAACTAACAGCATCATCATATTGCACCTGCCGACCGATATCCTCCTGCAGACAAGCCTTCGCACTTTCGCCTGTCAACAGCATCACCTTACTCGATTATCGACAGCATCATCATGCCCGACCAGCGCGAACATCCTCCTGACGTCCACTGTTCACCACACCGACAATTTCCGTCTTCACTACCTTCAACATCATCATGATGTTCAACAGGCGCAAACATCCTCCGGTTGCACTGTTCATCGGGCGCCAAGCACTAGCGGCCTCATCATGATATTTAACATCACCTTCGTCAGCAGGATATTCAACATCCGGTTGCTCCAAATATCCTGATGACGACCTTCAACACCTTCCCTTCGATGCTCCGATAGCCGACGACACAAGCTTCAGCATCATGATATTCAACAGGATAACGAACATCCGGTTCTTCCCATTTATCCTGATGATGACAAACCCTAACTCCTTGCACCGTTCACTCGATGCTGACGTCACCCGATATCCTGATGACGTAGACGTCACCCGCAGTTTCACAATATCCTGTTGCTCCGAAATGTCCTGATGACGTATATCATGATGACGATGACGTCATATCCTGCTGTTTGCCAAACTTAGTTTTTCTTCGGCCCGCGATCAACCCGATCTTCAGCCTGATGCCGATGCGCTCCTCCTCGGCCCTCCTGATGATGATCACCCCGACGCACTTGCACTTCATGCAATCGACAACATCATGCTCTCCTTCACTTATCCGGATGATGCTGTCCGAACTGTCTGCAGGATATTTGCAGAAATATCCTGATGATGCCGTTTCGGCGAACTTCTTCACTTAGCGAAATCTCTCTTCGCCGATCCACCAGGGATGACCCGATCTAACTCAGGGTGATCTTCCAACTCAGTCAGCTTATCAACTCGACCTAGCACATGAGGATGCTAGGGTCTTCAACATCTCTTGATCACGATCCTGCACACCTGCATGCAAACGGAAAACAATCTACCATCTAACCTACTGTACACTACCATTCCACCGATCAGACAGATCAACCGGTGGAATGGATCAGGAAATCCATGCAACCACTCAAACCAGCAGATCAATCTAGTAATGGAATGCAACCAGAGCAAGAACACAAAACAGGATCACTTTATTGATTTCAAAGATGCAATACAATATGATCAATCTCTCTCTCAGTCTCACTCGAGCTCGATCGATGATATCTGTCTGTCTGTCCAACATCAAACGATCTCATGCTTATAAAGACTTTCCTACGAGTACTACTGACCCGACTCCAAGCGGCTGGGAACTCTCCAAGCGGCTGGGAGATCCCACCGAACATACATCATGACAGCTGTTACAACTAACTAGCTAGAAATAGCAAAAGCCCGGTCAGCATGATCTTATCATGATCAGCTTGACCTTATTACATGCAACTGGTCTTAACAGACCTTCTTGGAAACACAAACAAGACTTAAACTACTAACTGCCTCATGAAGGCCAGCTGTCAGGTAGGTGCTCTTGCACCATACTCCCCAACAGAAAAGAACTCATGTCCCATGAGTTTAGCATGTGGAAGTCCTCCACCTTTACACTTTGCTTTGTCAGTCTTCTGACCTGCTCCAGCTGTGTCTGCTGCTGTCTCTTGGCTTTTCCAAGACTTCTGAACTGTAACTTGCTTGCTGGCAAGTAAATCCTCATGCCTGTTGATGTAGGCCCTTCTCAGGTTGTCTCTGTGTTTGTCAGATTGTCTGACCAGAACCTCTGGCTGAACTGCCTCTGTGGTGTTCAACTGTACCTTTCTTTCAATCTTCATAGGACAAGCAATAGTCCCAACTATGACAACATCTTTGTCAATCCTCTGAACTGGTTGCTGTTTGCACCCCTGTTTCTGAACCTGCTGCTGACCTCTGTCAGTCACAATTGAAACTGTCTTCAGCTTGTTGTCTGTAACAACTCCTTTCTCTGCAGTATCCTGAACTGCCTTCATGCCGGCTCCTCTAGGCATCTGCACATACTCCTTCTTTCCCATGAAAATGATTTGAGCTGCCTTCTGTACTGCAGCTTTTGCCTGCAATGGCATCAACTTAATAGTCTTCCCATCCTTCTTGATGGTGTAGGTATTAGCATACCCATCATACAGTACCCTTCTGTCAAATTGCCATGGTCTACCCAGCAGTAGGTGACAACATTCCATAGGCAATATATCACACAAAATTCTATCCTGATATGGTCCAATCTAGAAATCCACATATGCCTGTTCAGAGACAAAAAGTGATTGCCTATCACTCACCCAAGATGCCTTGTAAGGGTGTGGGTGTGGAATCCTTTCCAACTTCAATTTATCCACCATCTCCTGAGATACCATGTTGTCTGTTGAACCAGTATCAATGACAACTTTACATACCTTACCTTTGCTCTTACATGTGGTTTTGAAAAGAGCTCTTCTTTGCATCAGATCCTTTGATGCCTGCAAACTTGTTTTCCTTAACATCAATGATTCTCCACTCTCTGGATATCCAAAATTCTCAGGACCTTTGTTTGAACTCTGTGCACTTTCTTCTTTCTCTTCTTGTACAAGTTGTACTCTCTTGTCACTTGTTCTATCATTTCTGGATGATGAACCTTTGTTTTCTGGACATTTGAAAGATGGATGACCAAACTCTCCACAGGTGTAACACTTTCCTGAAAATGTAGTAGAACCTCTACCACCTCCAAATCTTCCTCTATTTCCTTTCCATCCACCTCTGAAATCAGACTGTCCCTGTCCTTTACCAGTGTCTTCCTGACCCTCAGTTGTTTGCTTTTGTGCAGGGGCTGTTCCTCTTCCCCTATTGTTTCCTCTTCCTCTCATGGACTTATCATGTCCTCTATTTATCTTTTCTTCAATCCTGATTGCCATTTGATAACAATCCTCCACATTCTTAGGGTTAGCTAACACTAACTCATCCTGTATGTTAAACCTTAAACCAGCCAAGTACCTAGCCACCTTTTCTACCTCATTCTCATGATGACCAGATCTCATACTCAACAGATAAAATTCCTCAGTATAGGCTTTCACATCCTTGTCTTTCTGCTTTAAAAATTGCAGCTTCTTAAACATCTGGATTTCATAATCCCTTGGCAAGAATTTTCCCTTTATCCTTGCTACCATCTTATCCCAAGAAGTGATCTTAGACTTCCCTTGTTTCCTTCTCTCAGATTGTACATAATCCCACCAAACCAAAGCATGACCTCCTAACTTGGTCTTTGCAATCTTTACCTTCTGATCTTCAGCAACATCTTCACATTCAAAGTGATTATCAAGTGCAGCAATCCAATCTAACAACTCATCTTCATTCAAGCTTCCAGTATATTTGGAAACATCAACCTTTACCTTAGGTTTTTCACTCTGCACTGCCTTTAACAGTTTTGCCAACCTCTGGTCTTCAGCATCCAGATCTTCAGCTACCTCTTCATACTCTTCAACAGTATCTGCATCTTCTTCAGACTCACTGTCTTCCACTTCCCTCTTTTTGTTCTTTTCCAGGGCTGTCAGCCTGGCTTGAAGTGCTTCAGCAAGCTCTTTCATCTTCCTCATTTCTCTAGCATGTTTCTCCTTCATCTCCTGCAATTCCCTTGCAGTACCACTACCTTTAGGAGGCATTTTGTCAACCTCACAATCAACACACAACTCAACTCTATCTCTACCTCTGCCCTTTCGGTGACAGAATCAACACACACCAGCCCAGACCCTTTGCTGAGCTCTGATACCACTATGATGCAGAGGCATCCACACTATAACATTCGCATATAGCATGAATGTCTGCAGATCAACCTCATCATCATCATCTTCGCCATCATCATCATATTTCCTAAAGCCACCAACATCATCATATTTCGGCTTTATTCTGTCAGCATCATGTTTCCGAAAACTAACAGCATCATCATATTGCACCTGCCGACCGATATCCTCCTGCAGACAAGCCTTCGCACTTTCGCCTGTCAACAGCATCACCTTACTCGATTATCAGCAGCATCATCATGCCCGACCAGCGCGAACATCCTCCTGACGTCCACTGTTCACCACACCGACAATTTCCGTCTTCACTACCTTCAACATCATCATGATGTTCAACAGGCGCAAACATCCTCCGGTTGCACTGTTCATCGGGCGCCAAGCACTAGCGGCCTCATCATGATATTTAACATCACCTTCGTCAGCAGGATATTCAACATCCGGTTGCTCCAAATATCCTGATGACGACCTTCAACACCTTCCCTTCGATGCTCCGATAGCCGACGACACAAGCTTCAGCATCATGATATTCAACAGGATAACGAACATCCGGTTCTTCCCATTTATCCTGATGATGACAAACCCTAACTCCTTGCACCGTTCACTCGATGCTGACGTCACCCGATATCCTGATGACGTAGATCCTGATGACGATGACGTCACCCGCAGTTTCACAATATCCTGTTGCTCTGAAATGTCCTGATGACGTATATCATGATGACGATGACGTCATATCCTGCTGTTTGCCAAACTTAGTTTTTCTTCGGCCCGCGATCAACCCGATCTTCAGCCTGATGCCGATGCGCTCCTCCTCGGCCCTCCTAATGATGATCACCCTGACGCACTTGCACTTCATGCAATCGACAACATCATGCTCTCCTTCACTTATCCGGATGATGCTGTCCGAACTGTCTGCAGGATATTTGCAGAAATATCCTGATGATGCCGTTTCGGCGAACTTCTTCACTTAGCGAAATCTCTCTTCGCCGATCCACCAGGGATGACCCGATCTAACTCAGGGTGATCTTCCAACTCAGTCAGCTTATCAACTCGACCTAGCACATGAGGATGCTAGGGTCTTCAACATCTCTTGATCACGATCCTGCACACCTGCATGCAAACGGAAAACAATCTACCATCTAACCTACTGTACACTACCATTCCACCGATCAGACAGATCAACCGGTGGAATGGATCAGGAAATCCATGCAACCACTCAAACCAGCAGATCAATCTAGTAATGGAATGCAACCAGAGCAAGAACACAAAACAGGATCACTTTATTGATTTCAAAGATGCAATACAATATGATCAATCTCTCTCTCAGTCTCACTCGAGCTCGATCGATGATATCTGTCTGTCTGTCCAACATCAAACGATCTCATGCTTATAAAGACTTTCCTACGAGTACTACTGACCCGACTCCAAGCGGCTGGGAACTCTCCAAGCGGCTGGGAGATCCCACCGAACATACATCATGATAGCTGTTACAACTAACTAGCTAAAAATAGCAAAAGCCCGGTCAGCATGATCTTATCATGATCAGCTTGACCTTATTACATGCAACTGGTCTTAACAGACCTTCTTGGAAACACAAACAAGACTTAAACTACTAACTGCCTCATGAAGGCCAGCTGTCAGGTAGGTGCTCTTGCACCACTACATGTTCCCTATAGTACTACTACAAGTATGTTGTAGGTTCCCTAAAGTGTTATTGCAAAGTGCCGCTACAAATCCACTTAAATATTGTTGGAAGTCAATTCCATGTCCATTAAAGTACTATTACACATGGGTTGTAGGTTCTTCCAATCCCAACACTTCCAACTGGAGACAAGCTAACTCCAAGAAAAAAATAACTCAATTCTATTTGATATCACTTCCAAGACACCTACCTTTTCATTTATAGAAACAAGGAGATCCTTGCACTCAACTTGAAACATCTATCTAAAACCAACAAAAACATAAATAATCATCTCGTGCTAAAACACTCTAGCTACAACACCACAAGTTTAAGGAACTCACCATGGCAAAATGATCAATTTCCTCAACATCAAAAGATCATCCATCTCCAACTGATAGATATATGAGAAATCATATCATACCAAGACTCAGGCTAATATAGATCCAAACTTTACCATGGAACAATAGTACATGCCTCATTATTAGAAGACTCTCTATCTACTATTGATAGATCACACAAATCACAACCAAAAATCTCATTGCATGATCACTACAAAATCTAAGAGCTCCTCGTGGCCCCATGCTTCACATCTTCAAAATAAAAGATCATCTGTCTCCAATCAATAGATCCACAAATGATTATGTCCATGCGTGTGGCTTATACTACATTATGATCCAAATAATATCATGGCAACATAGTCCATGTCCTCAACTCTAGACCATATGTCTATATCCAACAAATTCAAACTTAATCATGTCATTGATAAAACACCCATTACACGTGATTCAAAGATTCACATGCATGGTTCATGTCCCAACATCCTCATATCTAATACTTAACCTAAGACATCTACTTAAGTCCGTAGGATACATATGACCAACTATAGTGGTACCTGATCTAACTTGTACAGAGTCTCATCTCGAACTCTCATTGCCAAAACTTTTCCACCTCTAATAATTATATAGCTTTTCTTCCCAAAAGCTACCCACATGCTTGCATCAATAATCTTACTAATAAAAATTGCATTTCTAGTTAGCTAAGGAATGTGCATGACTACAGAGATTAACTTCACTCACCCAACTCTAAACATCATCTTGACCTTATCCCAGTCAATTATCTTATGTGAAGAGTTATCCTCTAATAAGGCATCACCTCCAACAAAAGTCTTACATTGAGAGAACCATTACATCTGATTAGACATGTGATACTTGATGCTCTAGAATCAATCAACCATGCACCATTTCAAGAATGCATACATGAGGATGTCAAAAACACATCTTCACCTTCTTCTCTAAAGGAATCTAAATCTATGGTAGGATTCTCATTAGATTAATTTTCTTTCACTTTTCTATCTTTCTTTTTCTTGTAATCTCTATTAATGTGTTGATTCTTCCCATAGTTTGAACACTTTACCTTGGATTTTCTAGAGGATTTAGATATACCTTTCTTCCTATTATTGTTTTTTTTTCCTTCAAACAACTTTTGATGATTAATACATCCTTAATGTATTTATAAGTTTTCCACCTTAAATTTCTTCTAACAATAAGGCATCAACCACCTCATCAAGCTTCAACTTTTATATATGGTACTATTGATCACCATTACTAAGTTGTCCCATGAATTTGGCAATGAACATAACAAGGTAATACACTAGTCCTCCTCATCCAACTTGGCATCAACTAATGCCAACTAACTGATAACAACATTAAACTCATTCAAGTTCTTTATCATTGAATCTCCATCTAACATCCTTAAGGAATACAACCTCTTCTACAAGAATAATTTTCTCATCAGGGACTTAGTTTGATACAAGTTTCTAATCTTATCCCACAAACCCAGTATTATTCTCCATAAACACATTCAAGAGCACTAAATCTAAAAGGTAAAGTCAAATCAAGCTTATTATCTTCCTATCATGAACTACCTAGTCTTTATCTTTCATGGTGGAGGGTTTTTGACCAAAAACTGTAATCCATAGATCGTGATCTACAAGCATCTCCTTCACCTTGAGCTTCAAAAGCTCAAATTTAGTGTTGTTGAATTTTCAATCTCCATCTCTATGTTTGACATTCTCTGTACCTAGAAAAAAAGATAATCTATGCACAACTCCCACTTAAACAAGGATTAATAACAACAACCTATTACTACCATATATCTAAAAAGTTGGCTAGGCTTTGATACCAAATGAAAGGAAACTAGATAGTTCCTACATTAATCTAATAAGAGAAACAATGCAAATAAGCTCATATCTACACAATAATCAATAAATAAACAATGCACAACATAAGATGTACCTTGTAAAAACTATTCTAGGAAAAACCTCAATATAAATAACTAAATTAAACTCAAACCAAACAAAGAAAGTCATTTAATTGCAAGGGAATAGTTTAATAATTACGCAAGATTCATTAAATAATTTTTAAATTTAGGATAGAGTAACACTCTTCAACATTTGCATTTTTTGATTTAAATTTATCTAAAACACAATTAATTATCTATGGAAAGGTCTCAACCTTAATTAAACATGAATTTAATAATTATTAATTATTAAATAAAAAATAAGATCTTCCATCTTTGTTACATCCCCTTTTTGGATTCAGTATTACTATTTACTTTTTTCTTAAATAGTGCAGTCATGTGAATATGTTTAACATCATAGAAAATGATGATATGATTAGAAAAGATTAATTTTATGAAATCATGGATTTTTACTTGATTATGATCAATCTGATGTTATGAATTAAAATGTCTTTTCGCTATGAAAATAAAATGATTTGATGTAAATGTGTTTTGATCAGAACATTGGTACTCTGACCACAAATTGTATGTGAGATTGTTAATGGAAAGAATAGATGGAGCATGTTCACCAAGAAGCAAGAAGAAGAGAAAGTATCTTCGAGAAAGAGAGAATAAACTCTGGAATAACCAATGGGTGTTTGCCACTGAAAGTGAACATCAGGTAGATAAACCTAGTTGCCTTGAGATAAGTATTGATTTTGGGTTAAGTCAATTTTGGATGAGAATGTCAAGGTTTATAAGAATAGGTCACTCTTCCTTTCATAGTTGTCATAATGAGTATGGGTAATCGACATCTGTATCGTAATACTCTGAATCATGTCGCCAAATATGGACGACCGATATATATTTATATATGTATAAATGTATACACTTGAGAATGAGTTGTATGTTGTGTCTTGTTTAGTGGTTCAGCATAAAAGTCGAAAGTTGTGCGTAAAGTCAACCCCAAACCTCGTATTGTGTTTACGCTCCAATCGTCGTCATCATCATAAAGCTCTACAAGCGTATGATGTAAACGTTTAATTACAAATTTCTATGATGTAAAGGTTTAAATAATGTTTTAAAGATTTGAGGTCGTCAAGTGTAATACCATGGGTCATGTGGTAAGGGTAATATATAAAATCATATTTATATTTAAATAGTTATTAAGGAACAATTCTTATATTCTTTAATGGTGCTAGTTAATGGGTAATAGCTTGAAGGGTTTCACTCAAGTCACTATTTATGATGTCTTTAATCCCATAACGTTTTATTCATTCTCGAGCTTCAAACTTTAATGATTGGTCACCAGCTCAACAATTATCCCAAGTCGTGCATTTGATCTAAGCTCAAGAGTTTGTTAGAGTTAGTGTGGCATTATGTCCAAAACAGAAACCGCCACCTCGCCAATTGATACCTCCACCTTGCAGATGAGCTGCGAAGATAGTGGAAGATAAAAGCAATTTTGTGTTAGTGGTCACGGGAAAGAGGCAGATGGATAGCCAAGCTTGGTAGTTACCAAGTAGATAGGGTGCGAATTAGTTAGAAATAAGTTAGTTTTTCTTTTTGGACGGTCTTAAGAGCAAAAGAAAGATAGTTTTTGGGATATAGAACGAGGAAGAGAAGCTGATAGGAGGCGGAGAGGAAAGAGCATGTGTTCAGGTGAGGAGTGAACGAGCTTTGGACCAATTTTAAACAATCACCAAAGCTTTCCTTCAGGTTCCATCTCTTCTCTCTTACCACGCTGTCATGATTAAACTGGAATGCCATAATAGGAATGGCACCATCATGTAATAAGAAGGAATTTAGTGTTTTACTGATGATGTAATGTGTGTTCTGGTTACGCACTTAAAGACTTGTGTTTTACACTTCTTTTTAAACGAAAATAATGCTATTTCCTTGAGCAACACCATGCAGTCTTAAACTTCACAGTAGTAACATACTTGTTTCCCCTGAGCATCTTACGATGGTCGACTAAAACCGTGTAGCTGTGTCCGCTTATCATAAGAAATAAATGGGTTATGTGATGAGCACATTGCAATTTGAGTCTTGGTCAACTATCAGCAAGAAAGATATCTTCAACTGCAGTTGTCTAATGTGTGTCGAAGTTAGAAGCATCACAGGTTGGCTTGCCGACTATATATATATTTGGTCTTGTTATATCCAAAAGCAACTAGTTTTATGAAAGACTTAAAGAATGTGCAATCCCGTCGACAAAATGGGAAACAATGGTGTGGAATGTATGTCATAGGTTGTGTAACTACTCAGTCTTCCACAAGTTAAGAATCTATATTAGCTAGTCGAACTTAGAGTTATTCCTTTCATGCTGTGAAAGATATCCAGTTTTAGACCATCTGTTATAATGAATATAATTCTTTCTACTTTAATACCATTCATGCTGATGTGTCACCGAAAGAGGGTATAGAATCGTTATTTGGTCTAAAACTATCGAACATGTTAAGTAATGAAGTTTTAGAGTAGACACAATGGGTCAATAGTTAAGTGTTTAATTAAAACTTACATGCATTCTTCTTCCAAATAGAAACAACAAGTTAGGATTGTTGTTAGTGTAGGTTTTTATTTCCTAGTTGGGTTATTCATTTTTTCCCTATATTCCTAGGTTTTTCCTACACTTCTATTAATCTTGCTTAGGTTAATAAAGCATGTCTTATTGTTAGTGTGAAAAGGTTACTTTGCTATCTAGCTATTTCTTAGCTTGATCACCACCTTAGCTCTTTTCACACTAGGTTAAGCTTACTTAGGGACTTTTTCACTTTATCCCACATTGGTTGTGTATTGAGTCTCTTAGGTGGAATATCATATATATACCCACCTCTTGCTCTCATATGAGCATCCCATTCTATTGTAATGTTTTGCATTCTCTTGAGTTGAATATAGTTTATTTAGCTCATATATGATTTCTATTTTACTTTCTCTCAATCACTTGCATGCTTGGGTAGAAATCTAACATGGTATCAGAGCAGTTGTGAGTTGTGGGTTAGCATTTTTTTAGAAATTTGAGAGTGTAGAGTTGTTTTTCGAAGCACATGAGTATGCTCTTCTCTTGCATCTTCGGATGATCTGGAGAAACAGAAAAGTGTGGAGAAAACTCTAGTTTGTGAGTTGTGGGTTTTGAAGCACATGAGTATGCTCTTCTCTTGCATCTTTTGATGATCTGGAGAAACAAAAAAGTGTGGAGAAAACTCTAGTTTCTAGGGGGTTCATATTTTGACTTGCCAATTGCAAGTTTTTTTCATAGCTTCCTCAAGACTCTTTGAGCTAAAATCTAACAATCGGCTTGCATTTTATTTATTTTGATCAATCTTGCAGGTTGCAGCATGCCTTTGTTTGTCTTAGGTAGCTGATTCAGTCTTTGCATGCCGTTTTTTGGTACTAAACATGTTTTTTTTTATTAGAGTCACATTTTCTGTAGATCACAGAGAAAAATGCCTTCTGGGTTTTGTTCGCAGCACTGAAAAACTATTTGGGTATCTGTTAGTTTTTGCATATAGCTTATATATTTTGTAGAAATGACGTCAGAAAGCTACAGCAAAACCCCTCTCCATTGGCGTTTTAGAAATTGCAGTTCAACTTCCAAAGGCTGTAACTCAGGCTCCCGACCTCGGATTTGCGAGCTGCTTTTTTTTATTTTGGCTAATTTTTCGTGCTCTACATGCTGGTATAATCATTTTTTAATTTTAGTGTACAAATTTTTCAGTAATCTCATATCCTCACATGTGACTCTGCACAGTTCTCATTTTTGGGAACTTCGGAGGATCATAACTTTCACATACGACCTCGTATCGAAGCAATTCTTTTTTTGAAAGTGCATGATTTTTTGAGTAGATCGCAGTGGTACTGTTTATTTATCTGAGTATTGTGCCAAAGTTGTATTTTTAGCATATGCTCTTTGTGAGAGTTTTGCAATACATTGAAATCAAGACCACTTAGTATTTCTTGCTAGTGGCAGCTATAAATGCACTAAATATAAAGTGCCAAATCAAATTTTCTTGGGGGGGTTCTTTGATTGAGTGGAAAGGGGGGGTGTCTTGTGAGTTCTTGCATCTTTTCTTTCCTCACAACAATAATCTAATTCTACATTAAGATGGATCAATTAATAGTGCCTGTTCTAACACCCTATAACTACTATGAGTGGAAGTCTAAGATGACTATCCAACTTAAGAAGTTAGGACTATATAGAGTAACAATGGGTCTAGAAACTGAACCAACCTTACTTGTAGAAAGGCCTAAATTTCATAACAGACTAGATGAAGCTTTTGGAACTCTATGCATGTCTGTATTTCCTGATCTTCTTTTTCATGTTGAATCTGCTACAACACCAAATGATGTATGGATTACTTTAGAAAATCTCTTTGGTAAACAAGATGAATTAAGGGGACATCAATTGGAGAATGAGCTAATAGGGTTAAATCCATGTAATTTTGATACAATACAAGACTTCTTCACAAAGCTAAAGGCCATTAGATTACAGTTGAAGCAATGTGGGATTGACAAGAAAGACCCATAATTGATCTTGAGTATTCTTTCTAAGCTTGGTCCTAACTACTCAGTGTTTGTTTCTACATTTTATGCCACCAAAAGTGCTCTTGGGACTACCTACAAAATGCCTTCTTTAGATGAATTTGTTGCTGAACTCACTAAAGAATAGGATAAATTAGTTCACATGGGCACTATTAAGCCTTCTAAGTCTCATGCCTTGGCTGCAAATCAGGGCACTAAAGATCACAAAGGCAATGGAAAGCAACATAAGAAACAAAAGGATCAAGGAGAGAAGAAACAAGGTCCAAAACAAGCTGCAAACAATTCAGCTCCCGAGTCTTCCTCTAAAGACAACATATCTAAAAAGAAGAAGACAAAGTGTGCCTTTTGTAAGAAATCTGGTCACGATGAGCATATGTGTTTGAAAAAGCAAATAGCTCATCTCACTTATCTTCTTGAGAAGAATAATATCAAAGTGCCAGATTCAGCTAAGGAAGATTCTTCACAATCTTCAAAGGACACAAAAAATAGTAAGGGGAAGGGCAAGGCCCTTGTTGCAGTTGCTACACTACCAGATAGTTGGGTAATAGACTCAGGTGCTTCTCACCACATGGCCAATATAAAGGAAAGTTTCTCATCCTTAGAGTCATGTTCTATGCCTGATATTCTTATGGGTAATGATACACCAGAGGAAGTTCTTGGGAGAGGGTTTGTTGACATTGGTGATGGGACATTCCGTGATGTTCTTTGTGTGCCTTCTTTGTCAACTAATCTCCTATCTGTCTATCAGATCACCCATATAGGTTCCGGCAAGAGAGTTGAATTTACACTTGACTCAGTGGTTATCAGTGATCTGCACAGTGGGTCTATAGTTGCTGTAGGAAAAGTTGATAACCATTGTCGGCTCTATCACTTTTCTCATTTTGTTCCTGATTCTCCTTCACTTGCATTTGTCACTCACTCAGATGAGGTGAGCCGTTTGTGGCATCAGCGGTTTGGCCACTTGAACTATCGCTACTTACAGCAGCTCAGTCAGCATGACATAGTTACAGGGTTGCCTTCTATTCGATTCTCTGATGGAGTTTGTCAAGGTTGCATTCTTGGCAAGCATCCTGAAGAAAAATTTGACAAAGGCAAAGCACGGAGAGCCACACATCTCTTGGAGTTAGTACATAGTGATTTGGCTGGTCCATTTCAACATCTTTCATTCAGCAGAGCTAGATATGTATTGACCTTCATTGATGATCTTTCCTGATACACCTTTGTATACTTTCTCAAACAAAAGTCTGAAGTCTTTGAGTCTTTTCAGGACTTTAAAGCTTTTGTAGAGAAACAATCTGGGAAGGCTGTCAAGATTCTGCGCACCGATAATGGCGGGGAATATGTCAACCAAAGGTTTGAGCAGTTTTGTGCCTCAGAAGGCATTGATCTTCAGCACACAGTTCCCTACAGTCCACAGCAAAATGGAGTTGTAGAACGAAAGAATCGATCATTGAAGGAAATGGCCAATTGCATGATTCACTCCAAATCATTGGCACCTCAGTATTGGGCAGAGGCCATCAACTATGCATGTTATATCCAGAACCAGGTTCCTCACCGAGCTGTGAAGGGGGTAACTCCTTTTCAAGCTTGGACCGGTTAGAAACCCACAGTCAAGCACTTCCACGTGTTTGGGTCTCCCGCATGGGCCCACATTCCAGTAGAGAAACGCAAGGCTATGGATCTGCAGAGTAGGCCTTGCAGATTTGTTGGCTATCCAGATGGTGTCAAAGGCTATAGGCTACTCCACCCTACCACACATGAGCTCTTTATTGAGAGGAGTTCTCGGTTTGAGGAGGATACTTCTTCTACCACTTCTCCATCTTTCATTCCCATGGAGACACTGCGATTTCATGATGATAGTTCTTCTGAGGACCTTAATCCTCCTGAGGAGTCTTCTTCCTCCACTTCAGATGGCGATGATGAGGGTTCATCTTCATCCTCTCTTAGTCCTCATTCAGAGGATGTTGATTCTCCTCCAGATTCTCCTACCACTGGGCCTCTTTGGGCTCGTCAAACTTTGGAGTCAGCAGGTGATTGGGTTGGTGATCCTTCAGATGCGAGAAGAACAAGGTCACAGTTTGAGCAAGCTCCTCATCTCTTCTTTGCTTCAGCTTCTGATCCATAGTCCTTCAGGGAAGCTTCTGGTGTCCTCGAGTGGGATGCTGCTATGCAGGAAGAGTTTAGTTCCTTGGAAAGGAACCATACATGGGATTTAGTCCCACTTCCTAAGGGAAGAAAACTTGTTCGATGTAAGTGGGTCTATCAAACAAAATTTGCTGCAGATGGGTCAGTTGATAAACATAAGGCTTGCTTGGTGGCAAAAGGATTCTCCCAAGCTGCTGGGATTGACTACTCTGAGACTTTTGCACTGGTTGCCAAGATGAATTCAATCCGACTTGTTCTTGCCATTGCTGCAGCCCATTGCTGGGAAGTTCATCAGATGGATGTGAAGAGTGCTTTTCTTCACGGTGATCTTTAGGAGGAGATATATATGGAGCAGCCACAGGGGTTCATCCAGGATCCTTCACTTGTCTGCCGACTTCAGAAGTCTCTCTATGGCCTTAAACATGTCCCTCGAGCCTGGTATGCCAAGATGGACTCCTTCCTTCTATCAGTTGGGTTCACTCGATGCCATTCTGATCCGAACGTCTACATTTTACAGCAGGATGATACTCTCACTTTCCTTGTTCTCTATGTTGATGACTTGTTGATTACAGGGAGTTCCTCATCCACCACCAAGGTAGTGAAAATTGCCCTTCATGATCGTTTTCTGATGTCTGACTTGGGTCTTCTTCACTATTTCTTGGGCATTGAGATTACACAGTCTTCAGCTGGTATCTTTCTTTCTTAGCCCAAGTATGCTCTTGATATGCTCTCCAGATTTTGCATGGCTGACTGTAAGCCTATGCCGACTCCCTTTTTGTCAGGAGTCAAACTTGAGGCTTCTTGTTCTTCACCTTTGGTAGATGCTACCTTGTATCGCCAATTGGTTGGGAGTCTCATATACTTGACTCACATGAGGCCTGATATTTCATATGCCATGGGCCTGGTCTCCAGGTTCATGCAGGAGCCACATGAGCTGCATTGGAAAGCAGGTAAGCAGATTCTTCACTATGTACAGGGCACTCATAGTTATGGGATTCATTATGCCGCAGGCGTGGATATTGTCTTGGTGGGATACATAGATTCAGATTGGGCAGGCGATTCTTAGGATCGCAAGTCTACTTCAGGGTATTGCTTCTCTCTTGGTTCTGGTCTGATTTCTTGGTCGAGCAAGAAGCAGTCTACTATTGCTCTTTCATCTACAGAGGATGAGTATCGAGGAGCAGTTAATGCTGCTACTGAAGCCATTTGGCTTCAACACATTCTCATTGAGTTTGGTATTTCCTTCAGGAAGCCTATGGTCATCTTTTGTGACAACCAGAGTGCTATTCAGATCTCTCGCAATCCGGTCCATCATCAGCGGACCAAACACATTGAGATTCACATGCACTACATTCAGGAGCTGATTCATGAGCAGGTTCTTGATCTTCAGTATTGTTCAACATCAAATCAGACAGCTGACATCTTCACTCAACCCTTCACTGAGAGCAAGTTCATTCATTTGCGAGCTTTGCTTGGGGTGCGACAGGTGTCCTCCATTTAGGGGGCTTCTTAGCTCCTTCTTTCTCTATTCTGGGGGGTGTACTCTCTTTTGTGAGGGGGGCTACTTCTCTTTTGGGGGGAACTCATTGTACATGGGTACCTCATCAGGCTTGATTTGTCGGGACCCATTTCTACATCCACCTAAGCTTCGCTTATGGGGGGTGTTAGTGTAGGTTTTTATTTCCTAGTTGGGTTATTCATTTTTTCCCTATATTCCTAGGTTTTTCCTACACTTCTATTAGTCTCGCTTAGGTTAATAAAGCATGTCTTATTGTTAGTGTGAAAAGGGTTACTTTTCTATCTAGCTATTTCTTAGCTTGATCTCCACCTTAGCTCTTTTCACACTAGGTTAAGCATACTTAGGGACTTTTTCACTTTATCCCACATTGGTTGTGTATTGAGTCTCTTGGGTGGAATATCATATATATACCCACCTCTTGCTCTCATATGGGCATCCCATTCTATTGTAATGCTTTGCATTCTCTTGAGTTGAATATAGTTTATTTAGCTCATATCTGATTTCTATTTTGCTTTCTCTCAATCACTTGCATGCTTGGGTAGAAATCTAACAATTGTTAAATGCTTAGTATGATATAAAGATTAAGCTATGTCAAGGAATTGATAGGTCATAGAAGACTTGTAAGAGTACTTAAACTTTAACTCTGGGTCTTTGATTACTTGAACTCAATAACGGGTATATTGTTAAACCTCTTTTGAGCTTATTTTGTTAGTTTAGTGTCCTCTCTAGACAGGATAATTTTAAGCAGAGGACCAACTTAAATATCAATCGATAAACTAATAGCATTAACTGATTAACTGGTAAGCTAGAATCCCATTTCTCTAACATATGGATGGAAATGTCTCCAAGAGCCCAAAAGTGAGAAGTAAACCTAACTGCTATGCATTAAAGCATGATGAGTTGAAAAACCAAAAGATTATCATGGTTATTATATTATACTTATACATATACAACTATAGGATTGTGATTAATTCAAGTTGAGTTGGGGTGGGTGAACTTACTACTTGCATTGACACAACACTAATCATATTCAAATCCTTTGGCAAAGGTAGTGCACCTACCTCTAGTGCATTGATAGTTCACCGTGACTGGATGGTGTAGCTTGTGGAGTGGTCATGCTTGACTAGAGGGTATCTAGGGGATTGCATGATAACAAGTTACGTAGGTCACAACACCAGTACTTAGATGGCTAACACCATTGGTTATCCTAAGTCTATCCTCTTCGAGTAGGGTAGGGCCACTTCCGGGTAGGAAGGAGTGCAGGAGACTGACAGTCTGTGGTTAGAGATTAAGCTCCTTGAAGATACTTTCTCTTCTATATTTCAGAGGCTTACCGAGACTTGAATCAGGAAGGTCGACAATCGAGATGCAGTGACTTTGGTAAGTTTCTATTTAAAAATGTTCTTGATGACTTAAATCTTCATATTGTTAAATGTTGAAGATGGATAGACTCCTTGGTGTATTTTATAATTTCACGATTCTTATTTAGTTGATGAATGATCTTATTTGTTTTAAAATGAAAAATTATTTATCATTTTCTATTACTAACCTTTTGCCAAAAAAAAAAATTATTGCCTGAGAGTGAACTTAGTTTTTAATGTGGAAACTAGATTGGATGTTGCAATCTTGACCTTTTAAAATATTGATTTAATATTTCAGTTAAATTTCTAAACTAAAAAATTTAAATCGCTAATTTTAAAAAGGTGTAGAAATACTCTATTTAATTTATCAATGTAATTAATTTCCTATTTAATCATTTATATTTATTTATTTCCTTCACCAAAGGAATATATTTTTCCAAGGAGATTGCACACCTCTCTCAACCCCTCACATGATTTGGTTGCTCTCATCTATTGGGAGAGCCTAAACCAACACAAAACATCCCTTCACACAAAACACAAAACTACACACAAAAGACCAAACAAAAGGAGATCAATCATGCACAAACAACCACTTGCATACACTCTCAAAAAATACATAAATTTTACATATTATAACAATAGGGAAATGTGAAGCCTACCTCTAATGGCTTTTTTGAATATTGGTGAGTTACTCCTTATTGAAGTCCCTTCCAAGAAACTCATTCCCACGCCTTTTCTCCCAAGCTCACCAAACCCCAAATATCTATTCTCCCAAAAATTTAAGAAGCCAAAATTGAACCAAAAAGCCCTTTCAAACCTTAGAAGAGGGATATAAATAATAGATGCCATGTCACTCATCCTCTACAAATGAAGAGGTGATACATGACCTCCAATTCATCCCTCTCATCCCTTCACACAAATCCAAAAGGTCACATGACTCTCAAGTTCTCACACATGTGTAAGACCTTGGGATGAGAAGTGTATTTGTACACTTATCTCCATGAAATATCCTAGGGTATGCTCCCACATGTGTTAGGCATTGGAATGGAGGTGTACTTGACATAAATCCATATATATGATCCTAAGAAGGGAAGATTGGATAGTGACAAGTCAACCTTCCATATCCCTAAGCCAAATCATGTAATACCCACAGACATTTGTGTCTTTCTCTGTCTCTTTTCACAAATCAGTGTCATATGATATTTTATTGTGATATTTTGTATTGCAGATTGGCGATCTCTAGTCAATACCAATGTTTAATCTAGATTTTTGTTGTGTGTCTGGATCTAAGAGACTTGTGTGTGTGTGTGTGTTTATAGACTTGTGAGAGAGAGGATCAACGGTATAGAAAGAATGAGAAGATCAATGGTATAGAACAGTTGAGGAACGTGCATGAATAAGAAGAAGACATGTGTCTTGCTATATTTTGCATGAGAGGAATTAATAAAATAGAAGAATGAGTTAACTGAAGAGACAAATCAATTAAAAGAATAGATCAATCAGTTAAGAGAATAGAACTAGAGAATGGAAATTGCATGAGGATGAGAAGATATTTTACCTCAATTAAATATTTAGAATATTCAATTGCATGTGCATAAGGATTGAATTATATTTAGAGATAACTCAATTTAGAATATTGGGTAGATCTGATTTCTTTCAGCATTATTGCTTAAAAATCAATTGCATCTTGATCATAATGCTAGTATACATGATTTAATTGAAATGTGGATACTAGATGGCTAATATTTAATTGTGTAATTTCTATCATTCGCTTCGACTATTGTCACATATTGGATAGATGTGCACGACGTTTGCATTGAGTGTGCATGAAATTAAATGAGATTTACCAATGGCTAGTATGTGGAGAATGTCAACATGGATATCATTGTCACCTCACCCGAGTTGTTTCCCTAATGTCGAAACCTATTAAACCTCATCCGAATCGATTTTGATTATGGATCCCTCTTGTGATAGACTAGTAAACTATCTTCTTGGGTGTATTTAATTTATCACTTGTGTGATTCTGCATGTGCTTGGTATGTACAAAATGATTTGTGGTGTTTTAGAAATGATAGGTTTATTCTATGTATTCCTAGTTTAGAGAAAAACATTTAAATATTTTAATTGGGGTGTGAAGTATTTTATTTGCAAAGGCATTTATTTTAAGTTGTTTCGATGCTTGAATTAGATTATAATTATTTAATTTAAAGACTTTGGTGTTAAGTGTTTGGCTTTGGAAAAGAAGGGATTAGTTTAGCCTAATTCTAATTAGTGTCATATAAAGGAAAAAGGGATTTGTTCATTTTCATTATGTATTGTTTGAATTTTGGAGAGCAAAAATTGGAGAAAAGACTCATTTTCAAACCCTCCTTTACAAAATTTGGATTTTGCATGCTTGGATTTTCCTTTAAAATTGAAATTTGATTGAAGAGAAAGTGTTTCCAAGTGAATTTAGAATTCATTGAGGTAATTCTTTCCTTGTTTGAGTTTGATTTGAAAAAGTTACTTAAATTTTTAATTTATAGGAATTTCAAATTTTGGGAAGACTAATTTTCCTACAAGGTCATGTCAAAAGTTTTCAAAATATAAATTTTATTTGAAAAGAGTGTTGTTGGGTAGGATTGGCATTAGAAGGTATGATTACTTTTTTAGTTTTTGCATTTCTTGAAAAACATGAAAATTATGTGAATTTCCTTGTTTTGCCCTGCCTAAATTTGTAAGAAAATTTATGTGATGAGAAAAGCGGATTGTTAGGCTAATTTGGGTCAAGAGGGTATTTTTAGATTTTTGAAATTCTTTGTTGTGTAAAAAAGTGAAACTTTGGGGTATAGTTTTGGGAAGGATGCTCCAAGATCCGTCAATGGCAAACCTTGGACATTTAGAAAATTATTTTATTTTATTTTATTGAAATTTAAATTTTTTGAATGTTGCATGATATGTGGAATGGTTGATTTCTCCATGGTTTTAATTTTATATGTGCCTTGGGAAACATGTTTTTTGGGAAAATTGTTCCCTTCCTATCCTTGGGTTCATTGAAAAGTTGACCCCTAGATTGTATAGGATAGGGGATATCTATAGGAGAATTGGTGTGGTCAACTCCTAGGTAAGTGTTGGTGTGACTTGCAAGAAACTCTCCTTACATGTGGTAAGCATGTGTGCACCTTCCAAGAGACTCCTTTACTTGTGGATGAGATGTATTTTGGGTAAGTGTGTGTGCGCCTTGTAAGAGACTTGTTACATGAGGTAAGTGTGTGTGTCTTGCAAGATACTCCTTTACTCAAGGTAAGTGTGTGCACCTTGCAAGAAACTCGTCACATGAGGTAAGTGTGTGTTCCTTGCAAGAGAATCGCTACCTCTAAAAAGCATTCACTGCGTGAGTGTTTTCTTGAGACCTTTTGTGGCTTTTATTCTTTCTAGATTGACCAGTCATAGAGACCCAAGGGGAAGCCCACCCCAATGTCTTAGCTACCCTTCCCTAGTCCTTATTTGGTTGGATAGTGAGTATTGGACCTTGTGTTGTGACAAACCATGTTTTCCCAATAGTCATGCAAAATAGGGATGTTATCCTAGATCTGGTTTTGTTTGCCTATTATAGTATTGTATTTATTTTGTCTGACTCTTCTGTGTGAGATGGTGTTTTCGAACTCTTGTATTTGTGTGAGTGTGACTTGATGGCGGTGTATCCATGATCTTCTTCTCCATAGCTCAGGGGTTTCCTAAAGTGGCATAGACATCTATTGCACTTGATGATGGTAATATGGTGGGCCCATTGGTCCTCGAGTAGATCTTTCTAGAGCTAGATGGTTCTTTGTTCATTTTGGGCATTTTGAGTATGTTGTACTATGTGTCTATTGGAGAACATTAGAGGTGGCTTATTATGATGTATATTTATGCCTTGTTTAATTCATTTATAGGAGTGCAATCATTCCATGTTTGGGAAGTAGCCTCCATCATCTTATTATTTTATGATGCTACTTGGTTGGAAAGTGAAACATGTTTTGGATGGAATTTATCATGTTGTAGCATTTTCTCATGTGATGGATATGGTTAATTGAGGATGTTGGAGTCCTCTGTTTTATATATTATGATTATCTTGGGTAAGTGCAAGAATATGGGGAGCCAAAAAGGAGTCTTAAGTGGCCACTTTTTTTCTAAAATCAAGAAATGTTGGCCTTGGATGAGAAATTAAGCATAGTTACACTCAAAATTTTAAGATGCAACAAAAACAATGTTCGTAGTGCTCCGAGTCTACTTTCTAAACTACTATTTTTTTAAAAAAATGGTATAGATTAAGGGGTTCAAAAGAGGGAGCCACAGAAATTGGTGTTGTTTCTGTAAAAAAAACATAACATAGCATGTTTTGTGGCTCCCTCAAAAGGTTAACTTTTTTTTGGTATTTTTAAAATCGCTTTGGTGAGAAATTAGCTAACAACATGTAGTTTATGCCCATTTTTTTGATTATTTTTTAATGAATATTTGATTTTTTACTAATTTTCAAAGTGGACACATCCTGAAAAATAGAATTTTGCCCATGCTACCCCTATAAATTTTGAAAACTAATTGAAAATCAATTTTTTTAATATGTGTAGAATGGAGTCTAATTTCTAAAAATGTAATTTTTTTGAAATTTCAATGAATGGTTAATTTACAATGAAAAAAAGACCAAACACTGGTTTTTGGCCAAAAATAGACACACAAACAAAAGAAATTAAAGCTGAAAGGCTTAACATTGTCAAAATATGAAAAAAATTACAGTGTTAAATAGCTAAGAGAAATCCTAACATTACCTAGGTGTTCGATTTGTTCAACCTTGAAACACGTGCAAATCTGAGGGTTAGCACAAACAAAATTATGTAAAATCTTGTAGAATATGCAAAAACACATCTTTGGACATTGGGAAGGCACTCCAAACCTTTGGGTTGGAAATACAAAGAAAATCCCAAGCCTAAGGCTTGGGATTCCCAAAGCAAAATATAACGCGAGTGCGTTATAATGCGCTCGCATTATGTCTCCCTTGGAAGGTTTTATGTTCAAGCTTATTAAGCATGTATGTATGTATGCTTGTATATATGTATGTATGCCTATATGTATGTATGTATGTATTGAGGTATGTATGTATGTATACTTATATGTATGTATGTATACTTATATGTATATATGTATGCTTGTATGTATATATGTATGCTTGTATGTATGTATGTATGGTTATATGTATGTATGCATGCTTGTATGTTTGTATGTATGTATGTATGTATGTATGTATGTAAGGGTTTTGGGTTTAGGGTATATAAGGACCTGAGCCTATAGAGTTTTTAGGGTTGAGGGTTGAGGTTTCTGGGTTTAGGGTTTAAGGTATAGGGTTGAGGGTTGAGGGATTAGGGATTAAGTAATAGGTTGAGGGTAGAGGGTTGAGGGATAATATTCAGCTTGTTGAGTGTATAAGATTAATTATGTAAGGTATGGGGATTAGGGTTTAGGATATTAGGTTTAGTGTTTACAACGTGGATTGAGGCTATATAAGGCATAGGGTGACTTGGGTTGAGAGTGTATGGTTTAGATTTTAAGTATAGGGTTGAGGCACAATATTCAGGGTTTAGGTATAATGGTGAGCTTATAAGGTAGAGGGATGAGGGTTTGTGGGTGTAGGTTTCAGAGTTTAAGGTATAGGGTTGAGGATTGAGGGATTAGGGCTTAAGTATATGGTTGAGGGTATAGGGTAGAGGGTTGAGAGTTTACAGTTGAGGGGTAATGTTCAAGGTTGAGTGTCTAAGATATAGGGTTTAGGGTTTAAGGTTGAGGGTATAATGCATATGGATGAGGGTTGAGGGTTTAGGGCATAAGTATAGGGTTGAGGGTATAGGGTAGAGGTTTGAAGGTTCGGGGATAATGTTCAAGGTTGAGTGTTGAAGGTTAAGTGTATAGGGTATAGGGTTTAAGGGTATCTAGGGGTTGAGAGTTTAGGGTTTAAGGGTTTAAGGGTTAACAATTTAAGGGTTGAGGGATTAGGGTTTAAGGCATAGTGTCAAGAGTAGAGGGTTTAGGGATAGGGTTTAGGGTTGAAGGTTTAATGGTCAAGGGTTGAGGCTTTAGGGATGAGGGTAAAGGGATTAGGGTTTAAGGTATAGTGTCAAGGGTAGAGGAGGGTAGAGATGGGGGTGAGGCAGATAGGGGAGGAGAGGGGTGGATAAGGGTTGAGGGTTTAAGGGTCAAGGGTTTAGGGTTTAAGGGTTGAGGGTTTAAGGTTGAGGGATTACAGTTTAGGGTTGAGGGATTAGGGTTTAGGGTTGAGGGATTAAGGTTTAAGGTTGAGGGTTGAGGGTTTAGGGATAAAGGATTAGGGTTTAGAGTTTAGGGATAAAGGATTAGGGTTTAGGACCTTGAGAGATTAGGGTTTAGGATTGAGGCTTTAGGGATAGCATTTAGGGTTGAGGGATTAGGGTTGAGGGTTGAGGGATTAGGGGTTAGGGTTTAGGGTTTAGGGATAAGGGATTAGGGTTTAAGGTATAGTGTCAAGGGTTGAGGGTTTAGGAATATGGATAGCATTTAGGGTTTAGGGTTGAGGGATTAGGGTTTAGGGTTTAGGGATAAGGGATTAGGGTTGAGGGTTGAGGGATTAAGGTTTAGGGTTGAGGGGTTAAGGTTTAAGGTTGAGGGTTGAGGGCTTATGGATAGGGTTTAGAGTTTAGGGATAAAGGATTAGGGTTTAGGACCTTGAGGGATTAGGGTTTAGGGTTGAGGCTTTAGGGATAACATTTAGGGTTGAGGGATTAGGGTTAAGGTAGAGTGTTGAGGGTAGAGGGATTAGGGATAGGATTTAGGGTTGAAGGTTTAGGGTTGAGGGATTAGGGTTTAGGGTTGAGATCTTAGGGATAATGGATTAGGGTTTAAGGTATAGTGTCGAGGGTTGAGGGTTTAGGAATAGGCATAGTGTTTAGGGTTTAGGGTTGAGGGATTAGGGTTTAGGGTTGAGGGTTGAGGGATTAAGGTTTAGGGTTGAGGGATTAAAGTTTAAGGTTGAGGTTTGAGGGTTGAGGGTTGAGGGATAGGGTTTAGAGTTTAGGGATAAAGGATTAGGGTTTAGGACCTTGAGGGATTAGGGTTTAGGGTTGAGGCTTTAGGGATAGCATTTAGGGTTGAGGGATTAGGGTTGAGGCTAGTTTAGGGATAGGGTTTAGAGTTTAGGGATAAGGGATTAGGATTTAGGACCTTGAGGGATTAGGGTTTAGGGTTGAGGCTATAGGGATAGTGTTTAGGGTTGAGGGATTAGGGTTAAGGTAGAGTGTTGAGGGTAGAGGGATTAGGGATAGGGTTTAGGGTTGAGGGATTAGGGTTTAGGGTTGAGGGTTTAGGGATAAGGGATTAGGGTTTAAGCTATAGTGTCGAGGGTTGAGGGTTTAGGAATAGAAATAGCATTTATGGTTTAGAGTTGAGTGATTAGCGTTTAGGGTTTAGGGATAAGGGATTATAGTTGAAGGTTGAGGGATTAAGGTTTAGGGTTCAGGGTTGAGAGTTGAGGGTTTAGGAATAGGGTTTAGAGTTCAGGGATAAGGGATTAGGGTTTAGGACCTTGAGGGATTAGGGTTTAGGGTTGAGGCTTTATGAATAGCATTTAGGGTTAAGGGATTAGGGTTGAGGGTTTAGGGATGGGGTTTAGAGTTAAGGGATAAGGGATTAGGGTTTAGGACCTTGAGGGATTAGGGTTTAGGGTTGAGGCTTTAGGGATAGCATTTAGGGTTGAGGGATTAGGGTTGAGGGTTTAGGGATAGGGTTTAGAGTTAAGGGATAAGGGATTAGGGTTTAGGGTTGAGGCTTTAGGGATAGTGTTTAGGGTTGAGGCTTTAAGGATTAGGCTTGAGGGATTGGGTTGTGGTTCTTCCTCATGACAGGAGTTTGTTCATGTCTTCATGCTTATTTATGCTCCATGTCTTCAATTTTCTCAGTATCTTCATGTGCATAGATTTCTTTAGTGTCCTCATGATGTTGATGTTGATCACAAAATATGGTGTTAAGGTCATGTTGATGTTGATTGATGAGTTGTGGTTGTTTTTGGAAGTTTTGGAAGTCTAAAGGATGTCATAGTGGCAGTGTTCATATCACAACTACAGAGGTTTAAACATTCAAAACTAGTTAGGGTTTTTAAGTTAAAGTTATTAGTTATGTTTTAAACCCTAAGTGTATTGTCTTTAAAGACCTAGTTTGGTAAGTTTTGTTTGTGTTATACTCTCTGTTTAATCTATCTCAGATAACCTTTTGTGTTCTTCATGTGGTCTTCAGCATTTAGGTTGTATTATGTTTAGGGTTATCTAGTCCTTAACCTCCTAAAGAATCTAGTCTTTACTTTGCTCTAAAATATAAGTTAATACCTTACACCCATACCGGCGATATCCCTAAAGAGTCCAAAGTGCAAAAAGGTAGTAATCTTTGATGAGTTGTTACTCAGAAACCCTAGCACTTAGAAACATTATGTCTGAGGCAATGCAATCATGTAGAACCCCTCTACAATAACCTCTCTCAGTTTTTGATATCTCTGAAGCATTTGCCCGTGTTGAAAGGTTTTCTATTGCCTAAAAATCGTCAGAAGGAGGTAGTGTAAAGTTGCAAAGGGGTGTAACTTCCATCCTACTCCTGATGTGACTAAACTAATAGTTTCAACGTGTCTGGATGGGTACATTTAGGCTAGGCATGGTCCTATTTTGTACCTAAACATGCCGAAATAGTTTGAGCTACATTGTACCGGCAATATCCCTAAAGAGTCCAAAGTGCAAAAAAATAACGATCTTTGATGAGATATTACTTGGAAACCTTGACACTTAGAAATATTCTGTCTAGGAAACATGATCATGTAAAACCCCTCTGCAATAACCTCTCTTAGTTTTTGATATCTCTGATGCGTTTGCCCGTGGTGAACAATTTTCTACTGCCCCAAAAATCATTAGAAGGAGGTAGTATAAAGTTGCAAAGGGGTGTAACTTTCATCCTGCTCCTAATGTGATCAAAATGACAGTTCTAACGTGTCTAGATGGGTATGTTTAGGCTAGGCATGGTCTTATTTTGCACCCAAACATGCCGAAATAGTTCGAGCTACATTGCACTGATGATATCCTTGAAGAGTCCAAAGTGTAAAAAGGCATCAATCTTTGACGAGTTGTTACTTAGAAACTGTGACATGTAGAAACATTCCGTATGAGGCAACGTGATCATGTAGAACCCCTCTACAATAACCTTTGCCAATTTTTGATATCTCTGAGGCGTTTACCCGTGGTGAAAGGTTTTCTGCTGCCCTAAAAATTGTCAAAAGGAGGTAGTGTAAAGTTGCAAAGGGGTGTAACTTTTGTCCTGCTCTTAATGCAACCAAACTGACAATTCCAATGCATCCATATGGGTACATTTAGGCTAGGTATGGTCCTATTTTTCACCCAAACATGCCGAAATAGTTCGAGCTACATTGTGTTGCAAGTATGAGGTTATCCAGTGTTGTCATTGATGTCAACATACTCATATTGCACTGACAAGAAGGATTTGATGAGCTGTGTGCTGAGGATATTGAGAAAATTAGTCTCAGTCAGGAACAGTGAAGAACAGTGATGAGAAGAAGGTAAATGTACTGTATAGGATGAGAACCGGAGGATGCGGATTAAAGGGTTAGTAGATATGAGTCTTGAGATGCTACAGTTAAGATTTCAGAGGTCCGCATGAAGATCGGAAGGAGTTGTGGCTGCCGGTATAGAACCGGGTCCAGCAAGTATCTGGAGGTGACAGAGGATCACAAAAAGGTCCGGTGAGGTCCGGAATTGTATTATCATAATCTGCGGATTGGAAGGAGTGTTTGAGATGTCCTTGTGATGTGTCATCCTGATTTGTGTGTGATTTGGAGGTCCGGAAGTACCTCTTGCATTATGACAGTGGCGACAGACTGTGTTCTTGAAGTTCCGGATGAGGAAGACAAGAGATCCCAGTAAGCAGAGGAAGTGCGGATGTATCCGGACATTCAGACAGGCTTGTGAAGGTTCTTGGATCATGTTTAGGTTGTGTTGTTGGTCCGCATTGATGGTAGAGCCCGGAATTGAAGTTATTCTTCCGGATGAAGTTCTTGCTCTGTGTAGCCGACCGGATGAGTTGTTCATCCTGCGAATGTTCTTGTGATGGCCGACCGGATGTGTTATTCATCTTGCGGATACTCCTATGGTTGTTTGCCGACTTAGATGCTTGTTCCTAAGTCGATGTCTTGTATAAATAATGATTTGTGAGTTCATTTCAGTGTGAGGTGTGAGGATGAGTATGATATAGTGAAGAAAGGTGCGAAAGGCAGAGCAGAGATTATTGGGCTTAATTGGAACTGATCCGGACATGGTAGAGATGTCATTCTCCAGTTCAAGACTGTGATTTTCATCACTTTGTAGACAGTGTGTCTCCTTGTAGGCAGTGGGCCTCTTTGTGAGCAGTGTGCTCGGGCAGTGAGCCCTTATTGGCATGTGCCATTCATTTTTCTTTATTCTTCTAACAGAGAATAATTCTTGGGTTAATCACCCCGTGGTTTTTCCCTTAACCGGGTTTTCCACGTCAAAATCTTGGTGTTCAATGTGTTGATGCTTATCTGCTCTTGTGTTTATGTATTATGCTTCCATGGATGATTATTTGATGTGCTGCAAATTAACAACAGTGAGTTAAGTGTTTGAATGAGAAGAAGTTTTATACAACTAATTCACCCCCCCCCCTCTCAGTTGTATGCCCTAGATCCAACAATTGGTATCAGAGCCAAGTTCCTCTGACAAGAGCTTAACCGCTTGAGGAGATCCAGGATGTCGTCATACAAGAAGGATAGTCCGAAGTTCGATGGAACCAACTTCACTCTCTGGAAAGGTCGCATGAAGTGTCACTTGGAATGCATGGGAAAAGCATACCTGGGTATGATTTCAAAACCATATGTACCTCCACAAGGTGGTCCGACAACTCTGAATGAAATCACAGAAGCTGAAAACAATCTGCGGACCAAGGAAGCTCTTCTAAGCGCATTGAATGACTCAGATCTCTCGAATGTCATTGACCTACCCACTGCATATGAGATCCTAACTAAATTGGAACTTCTATATGAAGGAGATGAGTTTGTCAAAAGTGCAAGGTTGCAAAGTCTGAAAGGGAAATTTGAAAGGTTGAAAATGAGAGATGATGAAAACATCACTACCTTTATGCCAAGAGTAAATGAGCTGGTATGTGGAATCAGAAATGCTGGTGGAACTTTAGATGAAAATGAGATTGTCTGCAAAATCCTAAGATCCCTTCCTGCTGCCTACAAAATCAAAGTTGCTGCCATTGATGAATTCAGAGCCCACACAACTGTCACAAGAGAACAACTGGCTGGCAAACTAGCTGCATTTGAAATGACCGAGTTTGGAGATGATCCTCCCAAGACTGAATCTGCTTTCAAAGCCAGTGCCTATGTGAAAGGCAAACAGAGATTTGATCCGGGTGAAAACTCATCAAGGAAAATGTCATGGTATGATCAAGCAAGAAGAGACATGGAAGAAGAAGAAGCAGAAACAGCTCAACTTGAAGCCCTCATTGCAAAGAGACTGCCAAGAGGATCCGGTAAGTATGAAGGAAAACTACCCTTTAAGTGTTTCAACTGCAATAAGATTGGTCATTTTGCCTCAAGATGTCCGGAGAGATCTGCAAGATCTAATACTCACAGACAAAGGTTTCAAAAGAATTGCTATTATGTTCATGAAGAAGATGACAATGAAGGAGTAACAGATGATGAATCAGAACCAAGAAGCAAATCCGGAAATGAGTGGGTGTTTATAGCCATCAAGGAAGAAGATTCCATGCTCTCTGAATCTGTCAATCACAAAGTTGTTGAAAAAGCCTTGGCTGCTCAAGTGGAAGAAAAGGATGATTGGGTTATTGACAGTGGATGTTCTCACCATATGACTGGTGACAAGAATAAGTTCTTAGACTTGGAAAGATATGAAGGAGGAATGGTAAAGTTTGGTGACAATTCTGCTGGCAGAATCAGAGGTAGGGGAACTATTTCCTTTGATGGTAAGAGCAAAACAGGAAATGTACTGTATGTTGAAGGATTGAAGCACAATCTTCTCAGTGTTGGTCAGTTAGTGGACAAAGGCTATGATCTCCGGTTCAAGAATGGAAAATACAGAATCTTTACAAGCTCCGGAACTGAAATTGCATCCGGTACTTAGACAAGAGGTAACATCTTTCATCTGGTTGGTTCAAATAAAAGTTGTTTGTTTGTTCAAATTGATCAGAGTTGGTTATGGCATAGAAGAATGTGTCATGTAAATTTTGATAACATCATCAAAATAAGCAATACTCAGGTTGTGAGAGATCTTCCAAAGTTGATAAAACCTACAAATAGTGTGTGTAAAGAATGTCAGTTAGGCAAACAAAGCAGAGTCTCTTTTAAAAGCAAAGATCAGTCTTCTACCGGATTATTGGAATTAGTACATACTGATCTATGTGGTCCAACAAGAATCAAGAGTCTGCAAGGTGATAGATATTTCATGTTGTTAATTGATGATCATTCCCGGATGATGTGGGTTACCTTTCTAAAAGAAAAATCAGAAGCTTTTGAGAAGTTCAAAATCTTCAAAGCTATGGTGGAGAATCAAACCGGATTGAAACTAAAGTGTCTAAGGTCTGATAGAGGTGGTGAATTTACATCTGGTGAATTCATTGACTTTTGTGAGAAACAGGGTATAAGGAGACAGTTGTCTGCTCCTAAGACTCCACAGCAGAATGGAGTAGTTGAGAGAAAGAACCGGACCATCCAGGAAGCTGCTAGGACAATGATGTTGGAAGCAAATGTTCCTCAAATGTTTTGGAAAGAAGCTATCAGCACTACAGTCTACACTCTCAATCGAGTTCAAATCAGAAACAACACCGGTAAGACCCCCTATGAACTCTGGTTTGGCATCACTCCTACTGTGAAATATTTCAGAGTATTTGGTAGCAAGTGTTATATTAAAAGAGATGAAGATCTAGGAAAGTTTGATGCTAGAAGTGATGAAGGAATTTTCTTGGGCTACTCCACTCAAAGCAAAGCATACCGGTGTTACAATAAGAGATTGAGGAAGATGATAGAAAGCACCAATGTGAAGGTTGATGAAGGAATTGAGAAGCCTTCAAGATTTTATGAGTTTGATGAAGATGACCAAGACAGTGTTCAAGGACCTCAATCCTCTCCGGTGAGACAGAGTCAGCCTGATCCGGTAAATCAGGAAGAAGAGTTAGATTTGAATGAGGCTGATCAAGAAACAGCAGTGCTGGATACTCCCAAAATTCCAAGGTATGTAAGACTGAATCACTCTGAAGATCAGATCATAGGTGACAGAAGCAAAGGTGTACAAACTAGAAGGAATATTGCTCAAGATCAGAATGAATGTTGTCTGATTTCAAAGATTGAACCTAAAACAATAAATGAAGCCTGCAATGATGAAAACTGGACCAAAGCAATGGAAGATGAACTGATGCAAATTGAGAAAAATCATACTTGGGATCTTGTTCCCAGACCTAGAGACAGGAATGTAATTGGAACCAAGTGGGTCTTCCGGAACAAACTAAATGAAGCTGGTGAAGTAATCAGAAACAAAGCTAGATTGGTCTGCAAAGGCTACTCTCAAATAGAAGGAATTGACTTTGAAGAGACTTTTGCTCCGGTAGCAAGAATTGAAGCAGTCAGATTACTTCTTGCATTTGCTGCCTTCAAAGACTTCAAGGTATATCAGATGGATGTCAAGTCTGCCTTCCTAAATGGTGATCTAGAAGAAGAAGTCTACATTGAACAACCGGATGGATTTCAATTGTCTGATAATAATGATATGGTCTGCAAGTTGAAGAAATCTTTGTATGGATTGAAGCAAGCCCCAAGAGCATGGTATGAAAGGTTGGATAAGCATCTTGTGCAGATTGGATTCAACAAAGGTACTGCTGACAGTAACTTATATTTCAAAATTGATCATGAAAACATTCTGATTGTTGAAGTATTTGTGGATGATATCATTTTTGGAGGAAGAGATAGTATGTGCAAAACTTTTGCAAATCAGATGAAAAGTGAGTTTGAAATGTCTATGCTTGGTGAAATGAATTTCTTCTTGGGTCTGCAAATTACTCAAACAAAAGAAGGGATCTTCATTTCTCAGACCAAATATGTGAAAGAATTGTTAAAGAAATTTGGTATGGAAGACTCAAAGCCTATGAACACTCCTATGGCAACTGGATGTAAGTTAAGCAAAGATGATGATTCTCCAAAGGCAGATCAGACAAAGTATAGATCAATGATTGGTGGATTGTTGTATCTCACTCAAACTAGACCTGATATAATGCAGGCTGTTGGTCTTGTGGCAAGATTCCAGGCTGATCCTAGAGAATCTCATGTTATGGCAATCAAAAGAATTTTTAGATACTTGAAAGGAACAGTTGAGTATGGTCTTTGGTATCCTAGAGATCCGGATTTCTCTCTTCATGCTTACACAGATGCAGATTGGGCAGGAGATGTGGATGACCGGAAGAGCACTAGTGGTGGAGCATTCTTTTTGGGGAAGAGATTGGTTTCTTGGCTAAGCAAGAAACAAGATGCAATATCTCTGTCTACAACTGAAGCAGAATACATTGCAGCAGCAGGTAGTTGCACTCAAATTTTATGGATGAAGCAGATGCTAAGAGACATCAAAGTTGAATATGAGGAGCCTATCACAATTTTCTGTGATAATTCAAGTGCAATTAATATTTCCAAGAATCTGGTATTGCATTCTAAGACTAAGCACATATCTATCAAATTTCACTTTTTGAGAGAACAAGTAAACAAGGAAGAAGTCAGATTGGAGTATGTTCCCTCCAAGGATCAGATTGCAGATATCTTTACAAAACCTCTTCCCAAGGACTCTTTTGAATATCTCCGGGAGAAGTTAGGGGTCATGGCCCCTCCGGTAATGAACTAAGATGCACTGTTGTGCATCAGTCCGGTGGCTATCACAGTCATATCTTATGATCCGGACTAATGGGGAGCTGCAACTAAGGGGGAGCAGCTGGTATGATTCTGATGTATGAGAATTGCAAGTATGAGCCCTTTGCCATTGATGTCAAAGGGGGAGAGAAGACATGTGAAAAACAAATGGTTGATGATCAAAGGGGGAGCAGTAAAGGAAGAGAAGACATATGAAAAGATGAAGTTCTTGTCTTAATGGTTTTTCACATCATATGTTGCCATCAATGACAAAGGGGGAGATTGTTGCAAGTATGAGGTTATCCAGTGTTGTCATTGATGTCAACATACTCATATTGCACTGACAAGAAGGATTTGATGAGCTGTGTGCTGAGGATATTGAGAAAATTAGTCTCAGTCAGGAACAGTGAAGAACAGTGATGAGAAGAAGGTAAATGTACTGTATAGGATGAGAATCGGAGGATGCGGATTAAAGGGTTAGTAGATATGAGTCTTGAGATGCTACAGTTAAGATTTCAGAGGTCCGCATGAAGATCGGAAGGAGTTGTGGCTGCCGGTATAGAACCGGGTCCGGCAAGTATCCGGAGGTGACAGAGGATCACAAAAAGGTCCGGTGAGGTCCGGAATTGTATTATCATAATCTGCGGATTGGAAGGAGTGTTTGAGATGTCCTTGTGATGTGTCATCCTGATTTGTGTGTGATTTGGAGGTCCGGAAGTACCTCTTGCATTATGACAGTGGCGACAGACTGTGTTCTTGAAGTTCCAGATGAGGAAGACAAGAGATCCCAGTAAGCAGAGGAAGTGCGGATGTATCCGGACATTCAGACAGGCTTGTGAAGGTTCTTGGATCATGTTTAGGTTGTGTTGTTGGTCCGCATTGATGGTAGAGCCCGGAATTGAAGTTATTCTTCCGGATGAAGTTCTTGCTCTGTGTAGCCGACCGGATGAGTTGTTCATCCTGCGAATGTTCTTGTGATGGCCGACCGGATGTGTTATTCATCTTGCGGATACTCCTATGGTTGTTTGCCGACTTAGATGCTTGTTCCTAAGTCGATGTCTTGTATAAATAATGATTTGTGAGTTCATTTCAGTGTGAGGTGTGAGGATGAGTATGATATAGTGAAGAAAGGTGCGAAAGGCAGAGCAGAGATTATTGGGCTTAATTGGAACTGATCCGGACATGGTAGAGATGTCATTCTCCAGTTCAAGACTGTGATTTTCATCACTTTGTAGACAGTGTGTCTCCTTGTAGGCAGTGGGCCTCTTTGTGAGCAGTGTGCTCGGGCAGTGAGCCCTTATTGGCATGTGCCATTCATTTTTCTTTATTCTTCTAACAGAGAATAATTCTTGGGTTAATCACCCCGTGGTTTTTCCCTTAACCGGGTTTTCCACGTCAAAATCTTGGTGTTCAATGTGTTGATGCTTATCTGCTCTTGTGTTTATGTATTATGCTTCCATGGATGATTATTTGATGTGCTGCAAATTAACAACAGTGAGTTAAGTGTTTGAATGAGAAGAAGTTTTATACAACTGATTCACCCCCCCCCCTCTCAGTTGTATGCCCTAGATCCAACACATTGTACCTGCAATATCCTTGAAGAGTCTAAAGTGCAAAAAGGCAACAATCTTTGACTAGTTGTTATTCAAAAACCATAACACTTAGAAACATTCTATCTAAAGAAATGCGATCACATAGAACCCCTCTACAATAACCTCTCTTTATTTTTGATATCTCTAAGGCGTTTGCTCATGGTGAAAGGTTTTCTGTTGCCCCAAAAATCATTAGAAGGAGAGTATAAAGTTGCAAAGGGGAGTAACTTTCATCCTGTTCCTGATGTGACCAAACTAACAGTTCCAATGCATTCGTATGGGTACGTTTAGGCTAGGCATGGTCCTGTTTTGCACCCAAACATGCTGAAACAGTTCAAACTACATTGTACCGATGATATCTCTGAAGAGTCTAAAGTGCAAAAAGGCAGCAATCTTTGAAGAGCTATTACTTAGAAACCGTGTCACTTAGAAACATTTCATCTGAGGCTACGGGATCACATAGGGTCCCTCTACAATAACCCCTCTCAATTTTTTATATCTCTGAGGCATTTGCCCATGGTGAAAGTTCTTCTGATTTCCCAAAAATGGTTAGATTCATGCAACGTAAAGTTGTAAAGGGGTGTAACTTTCATCCTGCTCCTGATGCAATCAAACTGACAGTTCCAATGTGTCCAGATGGGTATGTTTAGGCAAGGCATAGTCCTGTTTTGTACCCAAACATGCCAAAACAGTTTGAGCTACATTGTACCGACACTATCCTCACACATTGCCTTTGTTATAACTGTTATAGTCTTCACATGTCAACATGCATCTTATGGTTGTTAAAATACTTGTTCTAGTAGTCAACATAGTCATATATGAACTACTTGTTATTTTATCTTGGTTCACGTTGACTTTGTTCTCTAGTACTATCTCTGTAGGATTTGTTTTAGTCCTTCAATGCATTGTTCCATCACTGCAATCTTAGACCCCTATTAGGCTTGAAATAGACCTCTGTTAGGCTACTCTCCTAAACCTTAAAATATCATCTTCATGTTGTCATATCCATGTTATTCAACCCTCATCTTCTTCCACCTTTAGGTCACTGTGTTATTAGGCTTGAACTTAGACTTCTGTGATATTTGAAACCCTCTACACTTCATGGCTCTTTCATTATGTAATGATCTACACTTTCATTATGTAATGATCTACACTGCACCTATCTTGCTTATCATATTTCATAGCAATCTTGCAAAGAATTGGGGTAGTGGTATGCAACCTTCTGTGAGATCAATACAATGTCGTAACAATGCTTTCAAGCTTAACAAGTTTTTGGGTAGGGAATTGCTTTATGGAATTAGAGTCAAATTGGTAAATGTGATGACATGATACATATTAACATGGTGAAATGCAAAGTAAACATTTATAATATTAACCACATTCTCAAAGGGATTGCTGATGACTTATGGAAGCCTATAGCCCCAATGTTATGTTGCATACTCAAATTAGGTAAGACTCAATGTACTCTCATAACCTCGCCTTATATGCAAGAGGAATTACCTTTAATAACCACAATGGTCATCAGGTGCTCATAAGTAGATGATTTTGGCTATCTTATTCAAGACAACAAACAAACTCTTTGCATCCCAATATGGTATAATAAAAAGGAATTAAGAAATATTTTCAATTGAGCAACTCATAAAGAATATGGATCAGCATACCAAGGAGCAACCATAAGAACATCATTTTGGAACATAGGAATTGCAGTATCCCCTTGGTCACTTACAAAATTAGATAGAGTTGTTTGTGAAACTATGAGACATGATCCTTAGTGTTGTGCAAATGGCACATGATCCGAAGGGTTGTCTAAGATTTATAGGGTGTCTTTTGAGTTGCACAAAACGATTCCTATCACTATGTGAATTATGCATGGTGCAAGGAACCATGAACTTTGTGTTGGATCAAGTGGCATTGTTTAGGTGGCACATGATGCAAGGACTTATGCACGAGGTTGTACATTTTTATGTGAGTGACTAAGGCTAACATGCAAACTTGTATAGCATGTAGATCATGATGTGAACAAAAGAACTTGCTTTCCATGTATCCATTTAACCAATCTTCCTTTCTCTATTTTCTTGGGCATGTATAGTTTTGAGAGACTAAAACTTTCAACCCACAACTCAAATTCTCTTATCATCAATTGGGATGGATTCTTTGACAATTAAACTTTGAAACCTAGAGGCATACAAAAATGATCTACACTACGCCTATCCATATTATATAATGATCAACAAAAATGATTTGTATTAACCAAATATCCATATAGACATACATCAAGATCTGTCGATATTTAAGTATAACATATATACAAAATAGCCATATAGGCATACAATGTCAGCTATATGCAATACAAAATATATGTCCACAAATGTCATATAGGCATACAACAAAGGAACACAATAAAAAGTTATTCCCCTCTGTCCGGTGAAGAGAATAGATCACAAGCAGTCTTTGATCTTCGAGGGTATGGAGACACATATGAGGGTGGTCTACTATGAACTCGAGGGTTGCTCCTCCTATTTAGTTGTTCATGGATCTGTAGCTGTTACAATAAAAAGTATAGACATTAATATATAAAATTACATTATAAAAAATGAAACATTTAGCAAAATAATCACTTACCGCTATCTGAAAATCTGTCTCCTCATTTGCCTCAGTTCCAAGATTAGGTTGTGGCGATGTCATGTCCTATAGAAATCATCCATATAGAAATTAAACTTCAAATCAATAATCATTTGCTTTTTAAAAAATAAACAACTATAATGTAATGAATGTAATTTGAAATTTACTAATCTGCCTCATACCCCCGTCAAAGGCATGGAGCTATGAATCACATAGGACACTGTTGATAACTGAGAGGGGGGGGTGAATCAGTTATCCTAATTATTTCTTCTTTTGAACTTTCTTATTAATCAAAGCAGCATTGAATCAAATAAACAAACATTACCATGAAATGAGAAACACATGACACAGTATTTTTGACGTGGAAACCCGGTTAAGGGAGAAAACCACAGGGTGATTAACCCAAAGATTATTCTCTATTAGAAGAATAAGGAATTACAAAAATGGCACTTGCCAATTAGGGCTCACTGCCCGAGCACACTGCTCACAAAGAGGCACACTGCCTACAAGGAGACACACTGTCTACAAAAGAATGTTATACAATACTTGAACTGATTGGAAGCATCTACATATGCTGGAGTTCAGTTCCGGTTAGGCTCAGTATACTGATCTGCTGCACTTCATCTTTCCTCTACTCTTTATTCTGCTTTCCTTTCACATACCGGATCTTTCTTACTGCTTCTGCACTGCTCTACACTTATTCGCATACACCATACCACAACTACACTTTTCACAACAAAATCCATCCTCTATTTATATCCGCACTAGTGATTTCATTATCTTTCTAGTCGGCACCCGGAATAGTCTATCTTCTCACAAACTCTATTCTGTCGGCTGAATCCTTGCATATCAAGTAATGTGGATCAAGCATATACTTGTAGATGTCATTAATCATGTCAGCCAAACATGATTCATGCCTTCACAACCTTTACCATCAATAGTAGCACATCCAGAAAATAGTCTGATACTCTGTCAGTCAGTTCTTCCTCTGTTCTCACTGTCTCTCAGGAATCTGGTACTCAACTATTCATATCTTTTTCCTTGTCCATCACCGGAGGCTAAATCCTTGGAATATACTACTCAAGGTAGTCCTCTTGACTTCCCCAAATCCGCACTGCACCAAGACACTTCCTCTGAGAGATCTGGACCAATCTGTCAGACCTTGCCACATGCTCTGTTCTTGTTCACCGGACCACAACAATCTTCATTCTAACTTCCGGTAGAGACACACCATGACTTGCGGATATGTGGGATGACCTTTGTTGCCATCAATGACAACAACCATGAATACATATAGTGTCTCTTGCCAACAATCTCCCCCTTTGGCATTGATGGCAACACTTAGTGAAAAATGACTAAGTGTTTACACTGTGCTCCCCCTTGGCTGATGCTCTATCTTTATATACAATTTTCAGAACTCCTCCTTAGTTGGATTCCTCATTTTTCACTGTTCCTCACTCCCCCTTTGACATCAATGGCAAAGGGTAGGGTCCGCACACCAAAATTTTCAAAAATTTACTATACTTAGCCGCATATTACATACTCATATAAACTGAAGAATGTCTGCAAAGGATGTCTTCAATTGGACCAGTCCAGTAGCCCAACTTTGCTTCATTCTATCCAAAATTGAAATGTGACCACTCAACAAAAATGCAAAAGCTTCTGCCCTCTTGAGATCTGTCGGATCATTTGTTTGGGCGGTAGTCTGAGCATCACTGATGGCCTCATGCATAGTTTCTAACTTAGGGATTATAATCCTTCTAAGTTCTCCCATCTGGTTAGTTATATTCTTCCTTTCCTTCTCAAAGTTCTTTATTGCATTTGTGATTGCAATAGTTTGACATTCTTGATTTACTATGGAGGAAGAGAGAGGATCAAAACTTTGAGACAAACTTTGTAGTTTGTCCTGTTCCTCTTTTATTTTCTTATCAATTTCTACTGTTGCCTTTGACCAGGAGATACAAAATTTGTAAATGTCACTGCCATCCCTAAGAGCATTTTCTAAGCTCTTTATTCCAATACTCATATTTCTCCTATCATTAGAGATTAATCCTAGTACTTCTGAAAATCTTTTATCCAAAAATTCCTTCCGGACCTTTTCTTCAGCTGATTTTTCTAGAGAATCAAAATGTGTATCAACACTACTGACTAAGGTTTTGAGATTACCAGAAGAGGAGGCTGTCGGATCTATCTGGACTGATGGCATAATCTTTTCAAGCACTCCGGAAGTAGCCTCTGTCAACTCACAGTCTTCCATATGAGACTTTAGGAGTTTTTCATTTGCCTTAGCATTTGCAAATGAAGCTATCTTCATTGTCTATACCGGAGAGAGGGAGTCAAAGTTGAATGGACCTTTTAGAAGCTCCGGTTCATCAATCTCTATTGTTTCTTGGCTCAGAAATTTTTGAACAGTTTGTGCAGTGTCTCTTGCCGGAGATAGATGTTTCTTCTCTTCTGTAGTTTTGTCCTTTGGAGTCTTTTCTCCTTCCACATTCTTACCACTTTCAGTTGTGGTTTTCTCTGTTGGAATCTTCTCTTTCTCTGCATCCTTGGTGCTGTCAACCTCTTTTTCTTTTACTGCTGCTTCTTTCTCCTGTAATTTCTCTTCTTCTTGGGATCCGGAGACTGTAGGGGAAGCCAGAGGAGAGATGTTAGTCTATTCAAGGGCCACTTCTTTCGGAGCAGATGATTCCAAGTCCACAGCTGTTTTTGCACCTAAATCCTCTACAACAGGAAGATTAAACCTTTTGAAGGCCTTCCGGAGGATCTCTTCTGTCTCTATGGCCACCTTGTCAGTCTCACCAAGCATGAGTTGATTCATTCTTGCTTTACTCCTGAACTCATCTTTGCAGTCTTTGAATATTATGTTCATTGTCTTGGGATTAATTTGAGGATATAGCTGAATAGCTATTTGCTCCCGGATCTCAAGATCTTTTGCCTGAGCATTATTCTTTCTTATTTCTAATTCCTTTTCTAGGCTTTTAGGAATTAGAGATATGATCTCAATGAAAGCCTTATTGTATATGTTCAGATACTTGATTGTGGCTTCCTGCAGAATCTTTTGGTCAGCCTCATTGTAGTCATCATAGAATTCAGTCATTGGTTGAAGGTTTCCATCCACTGTGACTGACTTGATTACACTCTCTAGAGACAGGGTGGGCTTTTCAACAAATACCTCTGCCATTTCTTCCTTGTCTTGGCCTGTGGAGGGTTTACCAGATCCTTTCTTCTTCTGTTTCTTTATTTCTTTTACCCCCTCATCTGATTCTGTTTCCTCTTCATCTTTCTGACTTGTGTAAGCCCTTGTGGCTTTTATTTTAGATCTTTTCTCTCCTTTACCGGATGTCTGACCTTCTGGTTTTGACATTTTTGAGCCTTTGGTTGTGACAGGTGTAGATCCCTTTGATGATCTGGTCCGGGTTGAGGTTTCCACCGGAGTACTTTTCTTGCTTTTCTTTTCTGCCTCTTTCTTCTCTTCCTCAGCCTTTCGCCTCTTTTCCCGGTTGACATCAAGTGCCTCCTTTGGGATGCCTAGGCCTTGAGAAATATGCTCTACTTCTTTTCTCACCTTCCTCTTGATCTCCAATTCTCTGAGTTCAACATGGATTTTTATACTTAGTTCCTCAAATGTTCCGAACCTTTCTGCCTTTGGATCTTTAGGCTGACTAAGCATGTGTTGAACATGCAGCTCCACTATCTGTTCATCCACTTCATACCCCATGGGCATGATCCACACAGTTCTTGGTTCTACTGCCTCCATTAGACACTGATATGTTTCTACCATAAAACATACTGTGTCTTTGTACTTTTCAACAAGAGATTGGGGTATTCTTTCTCTTGCATGCATCATGCTATGGAAGTTCTTGAAATATCCCCATAGAGCTATTTTTCTTGCTTTGGCATCCCCAAGTCCATGCAAATAATCTCTGATTTGGATGGCAACTGGTCTGTCATTCTGCCATATCCATCCACTCGATCCAGGAAGCTCATTCATGTAATAAAAGAAGAGACAAAGGATCAAATTGCCATACTTGAAGGAGTTTTTCTTGTCCTTCTTGATCTTCTACAGATTTTCAAAAAGTTGGTTTACAAGAAGCTCACACAAGTCATAGTCTACATTCTCCTTTAGCATTTGATAAGCTGTGTAAATTGCAGTTCCCAGTACTGAATTTTCCCTTCTGGAGTGATAGATCTTGTAACCAATTATCATAGATGCAAATTTGACATTCGGTTCAGTGATGTCTTCAACTGTCATAGCTCCCTTATCAAACTTAGATCTGGTTGCATCACTAACTGTCTGATTTTTGACAGACTTGAGAATAGGTAATCCACCGGATGAGTGCAGATCGGTTACAGCCCTAATTGCATCTTTGGTGATCTTGAAGGGCTTGTTCAACCATAGGAAGTTGTCATGCACTCTACTTAGTACATACCAGACCCATTCATCTTCTTCAAAACAGGGGAAATGGATGCACTGTGCAAAGTGTTTATCCCGGATGGCTTTGTACTGAGGTTTTTGTGATAGATATCCATCAATTTTGATTCTCCAAAGTCTTCAAAATTTGCATGAATGTAAACCCTAATGTCCTCCGTATGCAATACACCATGCGGAACACTAGAGAAGGCTCCTAGTGGATCTACCTCCAAAGATTTGTATGGATGTTTCTTGAATGTGGGGCGAGGTCTATCAGAGATCTTAACTATATTCAGAGTAGCCATTTTTTTTAAAGATTTGTAGTGAGATATTGAAAACAAAAAATACCTTATGCGCCTTCGGTTACACGGAGTGGTTGAATTGATTTCTATATGTAATGACTTCTGTAGGAGATCTTTGGTGAGTTTGATGAATGTTGTTGCAGAGCTCCACTTTTTACTTCTTCTTGAGTGCAGAATGAGCAAGTGATTTATGAGAAATCCCTTATATTGCTCTGCAAACCCTAATATCTGATGGCAATAAATGCTCGACCTACATTATTCTGGTTTGCCTTATTCGGATAATTTGGAGTACCGGATCAGTCCTAATCTATGAACATCATGCGGATCTTCCAACTATGAATAAATCAAGATGATACATCACAAGGACATCCCAAACATTTTGTCCAATCCGCAGAATAAGACAATGCACTTTCGGATCTCTCCGGACCTTTTTGTAATCCTCTGTCATTCCAGAGCATCTCCCAGAATAGGTCTTACTTGATCGATCACAACTTCTTCACATTTTCATGTGGACCTCTGAAATCTTATCTGGATCATCTCAAGACTTATATATTCAAACCCTTTACTCCGCATCTTGTGCCATATCCGGCACCACTTGATTGGCTGGGGGAACAGGATTTTCTTTGAGTCTCCCCCTGAGCCAGAGCTCACTTTTTAATTTCCGGAAGAAATATCAGCACCAGAGTCTGGTGCGGATCCAACCTCTACATTCTCTGAACTTTTCTTTACCCAAATCTTGTTCATCTGATTCCTAACTTCATCCGCATTCATCTTTTGTTTACCCTTGTCTTTATTCTGATTATACACTGGACCTCTTTTGTCCTGATTCTTGCTTCTGCAGACTTTTGCATTATGACCGGACCTATTACAGATTTGGCAAATAATATTTCCTTGTCTATTTGACTGATAACCTCTTGATCTGCATTGATTAGCCATATGACCTACTCTATTGCATGCAAAGCATCTACCATTGAATGATTTGTTTATTTGCATATTTCTGCATTCATGAGACTTATGTCCATACCTTTTGCAGTTAAAGCACTGTCCGAAGAAGAATGAATTAGTTTGATTCATTCTCTTTCTACACTGATTAGCTTTGTGACCAAAGTGATTGCAGCTGTGGCAGTATCCATTGAAAGATGGATATCTTTGAGCATTGGGCTGTCTTACTGGAGGTCTTCTAGGCCTATTCCTTGGATTTTCTGATCCAAAATTCTTTTGACCGGATCCGAAGCTTTCTCCTTTCTCATATCCCAAACCATACTTGTCATTTGCCCTCTTTTGACTTCCAAGAAGAACTTCAAGTTGAGCAGAACTTATCTTGAATTTCTCTTTATATTCATTTGCTGTTTGAAGATCTCTTTTGAGAGAGACAATTTGATCTTCAAGTTTTTCTTCATTATCTTTGGCATCTTCAAGATCAGATTCAAGATGTCTGATAATCCTGTCCATCTGGAGGCAATCTTCTGATTTCTCTTTAAGAGATTGTCTTAGATTGTCTTCAGCTTTTCTTTTCTCTTCAATCTCTTGAGTAAACTTTATAACTCCTGATTCCATTTCATGTCTTACCATAATGACTTCTTTTGATAACTTTTCACATAACTTGGTTTTCTCAGTCAATTCTTCATTTGTATTACTTTCTTCACTTTGTCTTGCCAATTGTTGGAGTAGCTCCTTTCTCTTTTTCATAGAGAGACTTAATTTGTCCTTTAGTTCTCTCATGAATTCATCAGCCTGTTTGAGTCTTTCCTTTAATTCATTGACTTCAGAGTTTGACTGTTCAAGATCCTCAAGGGCAGTCTTGAGTTGCTCCCTTAAACCATATGCATCCATTTGAACTCCCAGATCTTCCTCAAGCTGTTAGGCTCTATTAGGAGGAACTTAGCTCTGATACCAATTGTTGATAACTGAGAGGGGGGGGTGAATCAGTTATCCTAATTATTTCTTCTTTTGAACTTTCTTATTAATCAAAGCAGCATTGAATCAAACAAACAAACATTACTATGAAATGGGAAACACATGACACAATATTTTTGACGTGAAAACCCGGTTAAGGGAGAAAACCACGGGGTGATTAACCTAAAGATTATTCTCTGTTAGAAGAATAAGGAATTACAAAAATGGCACTTGCCAATTAAGGCTCACTGCCCGAGCACACTGCTCACAAAGAGGCACACTGCCTACAAGGAGACACACTGTCTACAAAAGAATGTTATACAATACTTGAACTGATTGGAAGCATCTACATATGCTCGAGTTCAGTTTCGGTTAGGCTCAGTATACTGATCTGCTGCACTTCATCTTTCCTCTACTCTTTATTCTGCTTTCCTTTCACATACCGGATCTTTCTTACTGCTTCTGCACTGCTCTACACTTACTCGCATACACCATACCACAACTACACTTTTCACAACAAAATCCATCCTCTATTTATATCTGCACTAGTGATTTCATTATCTTTCTAGTCGGCACCCGGAATAGTCTATCTTCTCACAAACTCTGTTCTGTCGGCTGAATCCTTGCATATCAAGTAATGCAGATCAAGCATATACTTGTAGATGTCATTAATCATGTCAGCCAAACATGATTCGTGCTTTCACAACCTTTACCATCAATAGTAGCACATCCAGAAAATAGTCTGATACTCTGTCAGTCAGTTCTTCCTCTGTTCTCACTGTCTCTCAGGAATCTGGTACTCAACTATTCATATCTTTTTCCTTGTCCATCACCGGAGGCTAAATCCTTGGAATATACTACTCAAGGTAGTCCTCTTGACTTCCCCAAATCCGCACTGCACCAAGACACTTCCTCTGAGAGATCTGGACCAATCTGTCGGACCTTGCCACATGCTCTGTTCTTGTTCACCGGACCACAACAATCTTCATTCTGACTTCTGGTAGAGACACACCATGACTTGCGGATATGTGGGATGACCTTTGTTGCCATCAATGACAACAACCATGAATACATATAGTGTCTCTTGCCAACAATATCATGCTCCATTGCCCTATGAACTTTAGGAGGTGTCTCTGCAGCCTGCATCATCTAAAAATAAAACAACATTGTTAGAATATATTAGGCTCATGATTCAAGATTCTAGTAACACCTCTTTGCAGCTTAGAATGTCTCTGTTTTGACTCTATCCAAACATTTAGTACCTATAATAGTCCTAAGTTTGTTCCAAATAACATTTCATCCTACACAACTCCCTTTATGACAATGCCTCCAATGATTATGACAATCATAGCTCATAAATGACAACAAATCTCCTTTGCCAACTTGGTCATGCATTCTTGTACAATCATAATCTAGTCTTTTTAACACAATTTTTAGAAGTTGCATGAAGGCTTCAAGGGTGCTTACTGTTGTAAACATCAAGGACTGTCATGTTCATGAGAAATTACTTTAGTAACAATAGTGAGGGATACCATGACAATCAAGTGGGTTATGGATGTTGTCATCATGATAGAATCCTAGGGTTTATTATTTTGTTATTAAAATATTGAAGATTCCATGTTGAAACCCAAGGGTATTGTTTGAGATTATTATCCATTTTGAAAATGTTGTCATATGCATGTGTGTGACTATCAAGGTGGTGTAAATTTGAGTATTGCCTATATGGAATATGGATTAGAGCATTTGGTTGAAGCTTTTAGGCTATCCTAACAATCTTGTTAGTGTAAGGAAGTACCAATCTATCATCCAAGAATGCAAAAATGCCACATACATGATGTACTATACAACTACTAAGAAGATTTTCCTTCAAGTCTTCCATATGGAAAATCAGTTACCATGACTGTTATGCCCAACAATACAATCATTAGTGACTATCCATATTATGCTAGGGTCATATTTTAGGTTGCTAGACAAGTTTTGAAGGACTATCTTGATGTTATTAAAGTTACAAAGTGTGGTCATTAGTGCAAACGTGATTATAAGCCTTTGAAATTGTCATTTCTCAATGTTGATCAGTTATTTATGACTGTTATAAATAGCACATTCATGTTTTCAAATTGAAAATCATATGCTATAGATCTAGGGGATTGTCATCATGGGGGTTTTAGTATCTTCATGGGATTGATTAGTGATCCAATGCTTGAGAGTTTTCCCAATAAGACCTAACATGCATGTTTCTTTCTATGACAATGGAAGAGGATTTGCCACTCAGCAAGAACACACATCATTCACTTTACAAAAGGACTATTATACAAAAGAGTTACCCAACCACCTTGTGACAGTCATGTTACTAATTAGTTATAGCAATCATAGCATAGAAAATGGTCCAAGGCCCTATCATTGAGTTGAAGAAGCTATCCTTGTGCAAACTTTAAAGGTACTGCCATGCAAATGTTGCATAAGACTGTCATAGATAAGACTACAATAAAAATGGTTATACATTTGTTTGACCTCATGTTTTGCTAGATTATTATCATTTATTGCTTAGGGATTGTTCATACACCTAACTCATGGTCCTCTCATCGCAAGAATAGTCTTGATAGCCGAATTAGTAAGCAAAATACCATGTAGACTGCCCTAGAAGACTATCACAAATAAATCAACAATAGGAATATCATAAGTTTAGAGGCATCAATGGCATCATTTCCATCTGCGTGTCATGGCATTCCATGAGACTACATTTCTTTGAGGCATTTTTTCAAATAACTATATTGTAATTGAAATTTTGTCATCTATCAACATCTAGTTATTAGTTATGCAATGTCTAGTAATGCTTTGAGTTTGAAAGATGTGCAATGTAATGTAATCAACGATATGAATATAAAATACAAAAATCTAGTAAGTACAATTCATTAGTTAAACTATTTATTTTATTACCTAAGTGAAGCTTTGAACTCCACCACCATTGGCAGGTGTTGCCGTGAAATCTCCAAGATGAACCTATTCAACATCCAAAATTAGATATTAGAATACCATTCATATACCAATGCTATTCACATGTAATATTTATAATTGTTTACTAGTTACATACCTCGATAGTAGATGTCGTAGTGTAATATGCAGGTGGAGAATTGCTGAAAACTGCATCAATGCTATGACTTTTGAAATTTCATTAAAATCATCAAACTAAATTAGTTAATCTTGCATTTCAAAAATAAAATTTAATAAATTAAATTCAATGAACTTGCTAAGATTTACCTGAGTATCAAGGTTGAAAGTCTCACTCAGGAGGGCATCTGTCATCACCATCTACTCAACTGCAGATGTAGCCTGCGCACCTATGTCCCAACTTTCAGTGGGGTCATAACCACAGGTTGACCTGCAAGCCTGACAAGTATGGGGTGGAACCCTACTTCTCAAACTCTCCCCCGGCCCATGCTGTGTTGCAGGACTAGCATGCTCTATGATGCTCTGGGTCAAGGCACTAACGGACTAAAGTGTCTTGACCTCAACACTCTCCTTCACAACGGAAGGGATAGACACGTGCTCATGGGCTAGTCTGGCGAGTGCTCGTCTTGCTGGCCGTTGTGGGTCAACACGTGCCCCTGGTCTATCCTATGCTGACCCCCCACCTCCACCCTGGAACTCCCACATATCAAAATAGTTTGGCACTTTATTTTTGACAAACTGGCAGTAGAGTTTCCTCAAAAAATATTGTGGGACCTCATTATTGTTGCATGGAGGATGGTCAAAAGCCATCTACCACCTCTACCCAAAATTGTCCCTTATCGCTTGGTTGTTGCACCAATGGATAGGGAACCTCTTGCATGTAAGGGGTAGAGGTTGATTTGTTCATGGGTCTGTGAAAATAGAACACAAGTCCAATTTTGTAATTTGTTCATTTTTAACTTGTTCATAGGACAACTTGTCTACATAGAACTCTCTAAATTTTCTCCACTTTTTTGACCAACTAGAGATTTGCTTGCTAATTGAATCTACATTTGATAACATAGATTCAAGAGATTGAGCAAGCGTGGATCTATGCAAGGTTGAAGTTGCGGGTTCTTTCAACCTTCCAAATATGTCCTTAATTTGTTTCTTATTGTTTTCAATTTGCCCCATTATATTTTCTTGTGTTCCGGGGGCATATTGAGGAATGAATGGAGGTGTTTGTTGTTGGGGTTGTTCTTCAGCAGGTATTTGTTGTTTAGGTGATGGAGGATTTTATGGATTTTTAGGAGGAGGAGGTGCATTATCAATTCCTATAAATTAAAGAAATTTACATCAAAAAATTACTTGAACCTACCTATTTAGCAACAAATTCACACAAGAAAGCAAATAGAACTTACTCCTTCAGCCCCCCCGATGTTGTGGCAGCATTTTAATGATGAATCGATGACAAATTGTTGACGATATGCCCTTCGATAATGCGAGCGCGCTCTCCTTTGTCTCCAAGCCACAGGTTTGCTATCAAATGTAGTGAAACAATGAAATGAAACATAGGTTTTTTTTTAAATAGCAAATCATAATGCGAGTGCATTATGGCTTGGTGTTGTCGAGCCTTAGGTCCAACATCACCAAGCAATAACGCAAGTGCGTTATAACGCGCTCACGTTACTGCTTGATTTTTTTAAAAAAAGGGTTGGCCACTTTTTGGCCCCCCAACTTTTTGCACCCACCCTCTTATGCCATGATTATTGATTGGATTGTATTTTGCCCACATTATGGTTGATATTTCCATATTTGTATTTGGCCTATCTCGATGTTTGTGTCAAATGAGCATATCATTCAATTTGAAATTTCTCTTATTTGGCATGTATGTTGTGAATTGAAAAATGGTTATATTTTTCTAATTGATGGTGATCATGCTTTGGAGATTAGATAGCATGTTGTTTAAATGTTTGGAAGTAGATGATTTGTGATTTGGATCCTTGTGGATGTGTCATTCTTGTGAGGTGTCATGTTTGATCCTCCATTTGACTTGTAGGTCAAATATTGACATTTCTTAGAGTGTTATCAACATGTCAATTTTGGCTTGTCTTGTTGGGTTGTTCTGGCTTATTGAGAGAGGTGTGTTCATGTTGTTTCCCTCTTCTCATGTGTCTTGGTGCTTTCACTTGGCTTGCTTGTCAATCTCCATCCTTATTTGAGAGTGTTTTTGACATGCATGTGCATTATCAAACTTGTGTGGCCTTTAGGATCTTGTTTTGTCTTCTTGATGTTTACTTGGAGTTCTTGAGTGTATTTGGGGTTTGTATAAGCGTTGTGGTGGCATGAGTATTTTTTCCTGATTTTGTTCTTTTGAGAAAATTTTGTTTAGGCATTATTTTAGGGACTACAGTGTCTAGGAGGACTCCAACACCCCAAGATGACTACAGTGTCTAGGATGGACACTAGCACGTAGAGGGGACACTAGCACCAAGTGCTAGAGTCCCAAAAAAGCACTTGAGTCCCATATTTGGATTGCTATCCTATTTTGCATTGTGGTCCTTGAGCCTTCAGATAGTGGGCACTTCCCAACATTTTTGGAGAAATGTTTTGTATTGAAGATGTTCCCCTTGGTCCTCTAAGTCTCCTCATGTGTTCATTTTGATTAGATATGGTGTATTTTGGGAGTTGTGACTTCTTTTGTCTTGGGAATCATGCTTTGCATTATGTTGATTGAATGTCATTATCTTTGGTGAAGGTTATTATTCCCCTAGTGGATCCCCTTCTAGAGTAGGTTGTTTCATGTGCTTAGAGGTTGGGTTGTTTCATGATGGGATGGATTTGAGGTGGTTATTGCCCTCATCCTATTCCATGTGGTTGTGATAGTGCAAGGTTATGGATTGGCATTTGATCTTCATTGTGGAGCAAGTTCCCATTCTCTCATAGGGATATCATGGTGGCCTTGTCATACAATTGGTTAGTCTTTTACTTGTGTCTTGTTGGTATGTTTGGACTATGAGTAGTCACTAGTGTTGTTTTCGCGTCATGTCCTGGAGTGTCACCATGGGATGTTGTGACGATTCTAGTGCATGATTGTGTAATTAGGACATGCACAAGTCACAATTACATCGCAAAAAAATTGTTTGTCCTCCCGCTAGTGCCCTAGTGTAAAAGTTGGGGCATTACAAGTCATGCCGCATTCTTCCCAAGGGGCTTGGGATGGGTCAAATCTTGTCCAAAGCCTAAAATTTGTAGCCCAACAAGTATGCATCCCTAGGTACTTACCCTAGAGACCTAATTTCACCTAATAAATGAAGAAAATGACTTTTCATGACCTTTTAAAACCCCCTTAAAGTGCAATTCTAAGTTTTTCCACCTAAGAGAACTCTCATCCCAAAAATTGAACACATACCACATTAGAACAAATTCAAAACCATAAAAAACATCACAATTTTTACATTAAAATAATTTTTCACAAATGAAGGCTTTAGTTCTCTCATGGAATAAGACCAAGGTGTCACTAGGATAAACATAATTAAGGTTTGTAAAAGACCTCCAAATATTTTTCATTGGCCATGAAAATCACCTGCGCACTTAAGATAAGCGTCAATATATCCCATGTAATATAGTCAAGGCAACTATAACTAAATTTTGAAATATATCACATACCACAGAGAATTTATAAATTTGCATAAACATCACAATTTAATTAATTATCACAATTGTACATCTTCGTAATTCAATTCAACATTTATCCTCATAGTGGTAGCTCATATTCATTTTTCCTAATTACACCATGCATAGACATCCTTATATGATTATCAATTCCAATAGGAACTAGGTCAAATTAATGTTTTAAAAATGTAATTGAAATCCACACTCATAAATCCAATCATGACAAATAGAGATAATGCATGATCACACATCAACTAACTTGCCACAAGCTTAGTTCCATACACCATGTTCCTCCAGTCAAAAATACACATCCATCACATGAATAATAGCAACTAACTATAGTCATCCACTTTCTAGATCATCACAATGTGCTCACAAAAATTAAATTATTCTAAGCATAATATCAATATCCATACTAGTCTAACATCATAATCATAAAATCAAGATATGAATTTTAAATCAATGAGTATCAATTTCCATAATAGGACTATCAAGTGCGAATGAGATTGCAAGAAAAGGTGGGCCTCAAAACATAATAAAGTTTTTTTTAGAAGAAAGGTGGCGGAGCCACCCATACATAATACTATAGCCATAACCGTAATTACAGAGAAGGCTAGGAATGTGTCATCTGGCATCAAAAAGACTTAACAAAATCAATAGCAGCTATAACATAAGGCCAATATGAACATGGCATAATAACAGTAAGTCCAAGAGATAACGACAAAACCAAAAACAAAATACAAAAAAGAAGAAAGCCCTCCCCTAAAACAACACCGAGAACCTGAGGACCATCCACATCACAAGCATCGACCAAAAACAGACAACCGTCCATCATCACCAGAAGAGTCACCACCCAGCCAGAACCCAGAAAGAACCGCCACCCACAGAGACACCTTATGCTGCTGCACTAGCAGCCAGGACCGCATCCAAGTTCATCAACTCTGCAGAACTCCCTACTTCACCCTAGTCGCCCTTATTTCCATCATCTGGATCATCAAATGCATCTCTAGGGATGCGAGGCACTATGTCCAAGGCTTGAATTCTTAGGAATCTGATGCCCGTAAATGTGTCCTTTATGTGGTTAGCGTCCTTCTTAGAGAAAACGAAACCAAGGGCTGCCAGTTCTCTGTCAATCACCTCGCTGGAGAGGGATTTCAGAGAGGATTGAAGCACATGGTAGATAGATTGATGTGGAGTAGATTCTCTGAGAGTTTGGAGCTCAAAGAGGCCTCCAATCTGGGCATCACCCAGGTCCATCTCGTATCCTTTCACTTCCTCCGCCCACCTATCGACTGTGTAAAGATTGTTACAAAAGAGACTCGAAGCAAGTTTGTGCACATATTCTGCATCCACAAGATCCATAACATTGGAGAGGAGTAGGGATACTATATCAGAATAGTTGAGAATCCTGCCTGCATATCCCTTAATCCATCTGTGGCCCACGATGCATCGAACGACAAACTGGACTAGCGTGCCATCTCGCTCTATAATTGTTAAGAGATCTGATACTCTCACTTTACTACGTACCTCTGATTTCCATTCAAGAGGCAGGAAGAAGAGTCTCTAGTTGAGCCTTGTCTTTGCCATGGAAAACTCTGGATTCACACCAATAGCACAGTCACTGGAGCAAGGACGTGGGAGAGAGTATGCAGCGAATAAATCGCAGAGGTTAGTTTTAAAGAAGGCGACATGATGCAGGTTTAAAAGAGATGCGGGCCGTCCTTGACCAATCCCCTAGGCCAGATTTTGGCAGGCTCACTCTCTTAAAAGATCTGACAGAACAATCATCTCACAAGGTTTTTTAAAACAAGTAACAAGGATACGCTGCAGATGGTGACGTCAAGGCGGCACCTAAACATTGAATTTGCATCAAACTTTGTAAAAAGCACTTACACCAAGGAACCAAAGGAGTCGACAAGACTGATAGCCAATGGGCATTCACCAAGAACTGATCTAAGTACTAACACACAGGCCGCTCCCCATGAGCCACCCAACTTGGATTAATAATCCCCTTACTCGTTAGAAGATTGGCTTGACACTATATCCACTGGAAGGGGTACAAATTTCCATACATCTGCAAGAGGAATTCATGCTAGGTGTCATGTAGCCTATATTCTGCTTACAAGCTAATAGGCTGTCAAACCCACCACCCAACCGTATCACAAAGATACACGGACATGACAAGCTCGATCCCAACCAACGGAAAGAAAAGGTGGTAGTCTGGATGAGAACAACCCAGAATTAGAGGAAAAGCCTGTCTTTGTCAACCAAAGTTTGCAAACCTAGAGGCCAATTGGTCTGTGTGACTGTGAGGAGAGCTACCTGTTCAACCTTATCAACTGCTCTATTAGCTAGGCAATCAACTACCCTGTTCGCTTCTCGATAGCAATGAGAGATTTTGAAAGATTCAAATTTGCCTAAAAGGACCCAAACCTGATTCAAGATGTTAGAAAGATGCCAACTCTTTGATTTCTTGGATTGAACTGCTGAGATAATCACTTGGGAATCCCTTTCAATCCAAACATGATGAGCTCCATATTCCCGGGCTAACTGAAGACCATGAAGAACTACAAAAGCTTCCACTGTATTATTTGTGCCCCGAGGAAGCTTTGTGCACTTAGCTGCCAAAAGGTTATCCACTGAATCTCTAAGCACGTAACCTATCCCTGATGGGCCTGGGTTGCCCTGGATAGCACCATCGACATTAACTTTAATATACGAGCAAATTGGCGGATTCCGTTTCACATCAACTCGAAATACTTTAGGAGCATTCTTCTGCACAAAAGAACCCAGAGCAGGTTTTTCTAAGCCGCTCTAGTTAAGATCCATTCTGCTATCCTAGGAAGTCCATGCACTCTCCCTGGAGCCATCCCTTCTAAGTTTCTCAATCAAAACTTCCACAATAGTTGTTTCCAAACCTTCCAGAAAGAGATGAATGGGCTTAGACTTATTCCTAAAAATCCTGAAATTCCTTTCTTTCCATAAGTGCCAAATTAGTAAGGATGGCGAGATTATCCATAAGTTATGGAGAGTGGACTCTTGGAAGAGATGGGGCCATCCTCTAAAGAGAGCCACAAGTGTTTTTGGGAGGGCTGAGTACCACTCTAGCTTTTTACATAGCTAGGACCAAGCTTCTTTACTGTAGTTGCAGTGTAGGAGGAGGTGATCCACAGTCTCTTCTTTTTCCCCACACAGGACATAGTTAAAACTCTTACCTAGAGCCAATTTATGGATCCTATCACCTGTCATAATTTTATTGTTGAGAGCAAGCCAAGCAAATGCTCCTGCTTTCGGAAGGAGGGCATCCGACCAACATAGGTGTGCTGGCCAATTTGTAGCACCTTTAGAGGAAAGCCATTTATAACCTTGTTTCACCTTGTAGGATCCCGAATAATCACCCAACCAAATCAATTCATCTTCCTTTTGCAAAGGGTGGACAATTCTATCTTCTAAGATGGATTTGAGGGTGGATTTTTGATCCTTAGGAATATCAAATTTAGAAAAATCTCTCCATCTCGCTCTCGGTGGGATGCAGTTCCAATCAACATGAAGATAATTTGAAACCTTCTCACCCCATTGATTCTTAAGAAACAACTCTGCATCTTTCAGATATCTTTGCAAGTATGGGGCAACCATTCCATGAATCATTCCAAAAGTTTTCCTTATTACCATTATGGATTGCCCATGAAAGCTTGGGTAAAATTACCTCTCTACTCTTCACAATAAAGTTCCATATGGAGGAGCCTTTTGGTGGATTTGCAACTATGAAGATTCTCTCTGGCAAGTCACTGCCTAAGTATTTTGTTTGCATCAACTTGGCCCACTTAGAATGAGGCTTCTTATACATTTTCTAAGCTAGCTTTGCTCCTAAGGCCATATTCTGCAGATCTTGATTGATGATGCCTGCACCTCCTAGAGGGGTGGGTTTACATACTTTGTCCCACAAGATGAGATGAATTTTCCTATCTTCTGTAGATCCTTGCCAGAGAAAGCATATGCGAATTCTACCTATTTGTTTTGAAATTCCTTTAGGCATTTGAAGAGAGGAAAGCATATACACTGGAATAGCCGATAACACAGATTTCACCAAGGTAATCCTCCCTGCTAGAGAGAGCCACCTTCCCTTCCAAGTTCCGATCTTGCGTTCCAAACTATCCACCACTTCTTTCCATAGAACTAACTTATGTCTGCCATTAAAAAGAGGAATTCCAAGGTACTTGCCTGGCAACGATTCTAATGTGAAATTAAAATTTTTTGAAATCTCATATCTAGACTCATCACTGGCATAGAAGAGTACATTTTAGATTTGTCTTCATTCACTTTCTAACCTAAAGCATGACAATAATTCTCTACCACCTCTTTAATAGCTAGCGCCTCCCTTTTATTAGCTTGTCCCAAGAGAATTGAATCATCTGCAAACAACACATGTGAGAAAGAGGTTGCAAAATGTGGAATCCTTATACCTCTCCATGCTTGACGGGAACCTACATGTTTGATGGCACAAGACAATGCTTCAGTCATTATGATGAACAGGTATGGAGAGATGGGGTCACCTTATCTCAGTCCCCTTGAAGATTCCAAAGTGGCAGTCTCTATACCATTGACAAGAACTAAAAAAGCCACGCCTAAGAAGCAAGCCATTACCCACTTAATCCAATGTTTAGAGAAGCCCATCTTTGCCAGAACACGTAAGAGAATGTCCTAGCTTACACGGTCATAAGCCTTCACCATGTCAAGTTTGATAACCATACTAGGTTCCTTTCTTAGCTTAATTAAATGTAAGATTTCATGCACCAGGATTGCCCCTTTAGCTGTTCTTTCTTTGGCATAAAACCCCCTTGTCCCTCTAAGATGATGGAAGGATAAGGGCTAGACGAACTATTATGGCCTTGGAGATAATCTTGTAAACAAAATTGCACAAAGATATGGGTCTAAAATCATTGAGAGAGGAGGGCACATTACCTTTTAGAATGAGTAAGAGGTTCATCCGTGTAATATCCTTCAGGACATTCTTGAATTTTCGTGACTCCTCCACTGCCAAGAAGACATCCTTGCCCACTACATCCCAACACCTTTGAAAGAAAGTCCCAGTCCAACCAGCCCCGGGGCTTTGTCACCTTCCATGGAGAAGACGACTCCTTTTATCTCTTCCAGTGTGAAAGCTTTCATTAGCTCCTCATTATGTTCCCTTGTAATCAAGGAAGGTAAAGAATCCAAGTTGAAAGAGACTTGAGATTGGTTGTCTTTAGCCGAAAGCAGAGATTTAAAGAAGGAAATTGCTTCCAATTGAATCTCCACAGTATTTTCTGTGGAGGATCCATCTCCCTTTTTCAAAGAGGTTATAGCATTGTGGTGGTTATGGATTTTGGTTGAAAGATGAAAGAATCTTGTGTTGCGATATCCTTCTTTAAGCCATGATTCTCTTGATTTTTGGTACCAGAAACCTCCTCCCTTAAGAGAACTTCCTCTAGTTCCGCTCTCAGGTTCTTCACCACCTGAAACTTTGACTCATCCATACCATGGTTGATGATATCCATTTTAGCATCTTCCAAATGTTGTGAAATTTTAGATTTTTCTGAGAAAATATTCTTGAAATGAAGTCTATTCCAGTCTTGAATTTTTTTCTTAATAAAATTTAGTTTGTTAACCAATTGAAATATTCTTGATCCTTGTACAAAGGGGGTCGATTGCCACCACCTCTCCACATTATCAAGGAAGCTTGGATCTCTAAACCACATATCTTGGAACTTGAAGTAGGATCTCCAATTCTTCTGGGCATCTCCCAAGACCAGGAGGACTGGATAATGGTCTGACCCTGAGAAAGGTAGAATAGATGAAGACATCGAGCTATTACCTTGTAAGCATTGTGGTGAGATGAGAAATCTATCCAATTGTTCTGCTATCCTCCATCCGTCTTTTCTCATATTAGACCAAGTAAAGCTACCATTAGCCGGCCTGCAGTCCAGAAGATTATTAGAAGTAATGAACTCTTTGAAATCCATCTGTACTCGCGATTGACCCACAGAGCCACCTGATTTTTTTGAGGATTCAAGCACAGCATTGAAGTCACCTCCCAAAATCACATAATCCATATTAATAAAGCATAATAAGGAAGACAAATGTTTCCAAAGGTTCAATTTTTGGGTAGCTTTGGATGGGCCATAGATGCACAAGACCCACACATCTTTCCCCTTGTATACACTAGGAAATCTCCCCAATATCCAATTCTCTCTATTTCCCACTACTTCCATCTTTGACAGGTAACTTTTCTAGAGCACAGCCAAATCGCCTGAGGATCCCTGTGCTGGGTGGGAAACTGTTTCCCAGTTTGACCTTTTTTAAAAATAAAGGAATCTTGATCATCAACCATCTTAGTTTCTTGAAGAAAAACAATGTTTGCTCCTGTCCCATCCATTTGAGATTTGATGAGGCGTATTTTGTTAGGGGCATTAATGCCCCTAACATTCCACATAAGGAACCTCATGGCTCCTAAGGAGAGCCATTAACTCTCCTCTACTTAACTGCTTTATCAATGGTACTTTGTATTCCAACATCTATCTTTTTTTGAATCTTTGACTTCTTTTGCCTTGAGCTCCTCCTTGGCTGTGACTGGGATTCAGGGCTCTCTCTCAAGTCAATAGGGGTTTGGAGAATTCCCAACTCTCTGCTGTTTATCTCAGAGTCATTCTCTTACAACACCTCCTCCACTATCTCATCAAATAGAGAGTTTGTAGATTTATGGACCACTTCTTCAAGAAGAGTTTATATTTTGACATCTCCTGAGTCCTCTTTGTCTTATGAATCAACATGCTTTGCAAGAACGTCCTCTGATTGGGGTCCATTCACCTGAAACTCCTGTTTAGACCCACAAAGATGCTCTTCCAGATGGCAGCTTTCTAGATCATTAGAGATCAAAGGAGTCAAGACAGTATCCGCACTATTCTGAGAGAATAGGGGGTATTATGTTGGAGGGTCACTTCAGCCTCTACCTCACTAATTTGTGATTTCTCTTTTTCCTCTCCTTCTCTCAGGGGTTCCCTAAATCCTAGCCTTAAAACCTTCAAAAAGGACATCAGGGGAACCTGAGTTAATCTCTTCTGGATTCTCCAATATGGCCCCCTCACAAGTTTCTGAGCCTATGGAAATCTCTCTCTTGAAGCCCCACATTTGTTTCCACCATGAGCTGTGCAATCTCAGACTATCCCTGCGAGTCACACATATTAGTATTCAAGCACTGGTGTGTCTCAAGGACCTTTCCTTCTTCTCTTCCAATCCCTAACATTCTATTCATTCTAGCAAGGTCATCATCAGAGAAGCTGTCAAGCAAGCAAATTTCTTGTGTCTAATGTCCTACTGCTGTGCTGAGTATGATTCGCTTGGGAAGTAGCTCTTCTGCCATCTTAATTATGCAATTTTTTACAGTGGGAGTGAGAAAACAGTCATAACTAAATTCAAATTCTTGGAAAAGGCCCAGCTCATTGCCTATAGCATGAATGGTTTCAACTTCCCTATATTCGGTAGGTAAAAATGGAAGTTCCATCCACATAGGGAGAGGGGATTTTTTCTCCCCCTACATCAAAATTTTGCTTCCAAGCTTGACAAAAAACTATTGTGTTAGTAAATTTCCATAACCTCTTCTGGAGCACTAAATCTCTATCCTCTCTCTTCTCAAAGAGGAATGTAAAGAACCCATTCCCAATTGAACTAACCTCTTTTGGCTCTAGCCATTCCTCTTTGAACCAATCTAAAAAATCATCAAAAGAGAAGTGGGGAGATAATACTTTACCTATCAGCACCGCATTGAGCAAGTTGGATGTCCTTTCCTTCAAGCCATCACCATTGAGGTATACACTAACCTGCTTCTCTTCTCTCCTTATAACTTTCTTGACAGTAAGTTTGGGGACCCACACTTCCTTCGACTTAGGGCCATTGACCAGCATCTTTGGGCTCCTCTTTTTGTGAGATTAAAATCTTTGAGCTGAGACACTAGGTTTAAACTTCCTTTTATTCGCCCCCTCAAGCTCCTATGGCATTTCCTTCTTTGTTCATGGTAAGAGCTCCATTTGGGTGGTTGAACCTTTGAGGTGCCATGGGCTGAGATGTCTCTATTCAAGAAATTATTGAATTCTTGCCACTGAGAGTTTAAAGGTTTTCTCCTAGGGTGGGATCTGTTAAGTGCCTACAGATAACTCTATTTGTTCCTTGAGTTAGATTTGTCCGAGGCTGGTCTTAACGTCCTTCCTTTACTCAAAGCACAACCTCTTTTGATGTTCCTAAGCTCCTCTGAGGGATATGTGGCTTTCTTATCATACCATCCAACATGTCAAGAGTTAGGAAGGGCAAAGAATGAAAGTGAAGAAGACAAGCAATTTGAAAAAGTAGCCATTCTATGAGAACCCAATGCCATTAAGGTATACACTGACCTGCTTCTCTTCTCTCCTTATAACTTTCTTGACAGTAGGTTTGGGGACACACACTTCCTTCAACTTAGGGCCATTGACCAACATCTTTAGGCCCCTCTTTTCGTGAGATTCAAATCTTTGAGTTGAGACACTAGGTTTAAACTTCCTTTTTCTTCGCTCCCTCAAGCTCATGTGGCATTTCCTTCTCTGTTCATGGTAAGAGCTCCATTTGGGTGGTTGGACCTTTGAGATGCCATGGGTAGGGATGTCTCTGCTCAAGAAATTATTGAATTCTTGCCACTGAGAGTTTGAAGGTTTAATCCTAGGGTGGGATTTGTTAAGTGCCTGCAGATAACTCTCTTTGTTCCTTAAGTTAGATTTGTCCCAAGCTTGTCTTAATGTCCTTCCTTTACTCAAAGCACATCCTCTTTCGATGTTCCTAAGCTCCTCTGAGGGATATGTGGCTTTCTTATCATACCATCCAACATGTCGAGAGTTAGGATGGGCGAAGAGTGAAAGTGAAGAAGATGAGCGATTTGAAAAAGTAGTCATTCTGTGAGAACCTGACGCCATTAAGGACCTTTCTTAGCCATGCCAAGTTTGATAACCATACTGGGTTCCTTTCTTAGCTTAATCAAATGTAAGATTTCATGCACCGGGATTGCCCCTTCAGTTGTTTCTTTGTCCAGGACATTCTTGAATTTTCATGACTCCTCCACTGCCAGGAAGACATCCTTCCCCACTACATCCCAACACCTTTGAAAGAAAGTCCCAGTCCAACCATCCAACCCCAGGCTTTGTCACCTTCCATGGAGAAGACAACTACTTTTATCTCTTCTAGTGTGAAAGCTTTCATTAGCTCCCCATTCTGTTCCCTCATAATCAAGGAAGATAAAGAACTGAAGTTGAAAGAGACTTGAACTTGGTTTAGCTCCTCATTCCATTTTTAGAAGGAAAATACCCTATCTCCCTATGTGGCTGGAACTTCCATTTTTACCTACGGAATATAGGGAAACTGAAACCATTCAGGCTATAGGCAATGCGCTGGGCTTTTTCCAAGAATTTAAATTTAGTTATGACCATTTTCTCACTCCCACTATAAAAATTTGCATAGTTAAGAAGGTAGAAGAGCTACTTCCTAAGCGACTCATACTCAACACAGTAGTAGGACATTGGACACAAGAAATTTGATTGCTTGATGGCTTCTTTGATGATGACCTTGCTAGAATGAATAGAATGCTAGGGATTGGAAGAGAAGAAGGAAAGGTCCTTGAGACATACCAGTGCCTGAATACTAATATGTGTAACTCACGGGGACAGTCTAAGATTGCACAGCTCATGGTGGAAACAAATGCGGGGCTTTAAGAGAGTGAGATTTCCATAGGCTCAAAACTTTGTGAGGGGACCATATTGGAGAATCCAGAAGAGATCAACTAAGGTTCTCTTGATGTCCCTTTTGAAGGTTTCAAGGCTGGATTTAGGGAACCCCTGAGAGAAGGAGAGGAAAAAGAGAAATCACAAATTAGTGAGATAGAGGCTGAAGTGACCCTCCAACATAATACCCCCTATTCTCTCAGAATAGTGCGGATACTATCTTGACTCCTTTGATCTCTAATGATCTGGAAAGCTGCCAGCTGGAAGAGCATCTTTTTGGGTCTGAACAGGAGTTTCAGGTGAATGGACCCCAATCAGAGGATGTTCTTGTAGAGTATGTTGACTCAGAAGACAAAGAGGACTAAGGAGATGTCAAAATATAGACCCTTCTTGAAGAAGTGATCCATAAATCTACAAACTCTCTCTTTGATGAGATAGCGGAGGAAGGGTATGTGCAGGATCATGATGGGCCAAACTATACCTCTAAGTGGCAATGAAAATACAAAAAATCAGACTTTATCAAGTTCATGTGAAAATTTGAATGGATTATCTAAACAATTTGAAAAAGATGTAAGAATGAAATTTGTAGAGAATTGAATCTAGTTTATAGGCTACTATTTTTTTTTTTAAAACTAAATTTACTTAGTGAAAATTGAATATTTCAATGAACAGCTATTATATTTTTCAGAAAAAAATAAAAGTGGGTGTCTGTCCAGCCAACCTAACTATGAGTAAAAATATATATATATTTTTGAAACTTTCAAAATAAGTAGAGGACTCATGTTCGAATGTGCCGCATATTTATTTGAAATTCTTTTCCAATAAAATAATTAGTTGTGATTTTTTTACTGTGACTTTTTTTAAAAACTAAAAAGTAATTTTCCAGCCAACCTAACTCGATAAAAAAAATCAAAATTCAAATTTTTTTTTTGACCTATAGCCAGAAAAGCATAGAGTGTGACGCAGGTTTCGGATCTCAAAAAGGTGAAATGGTTTGAAAGTTATGGATGTTTTTCAATCAGTGTGTCCATTAGGATTTCAGAGACACGGTATATAGAAAATTATTAATAATTATTTAATAAAATGATAACCAAACAAATCTTATATTTTTAGAAAGCTAACAATTTTTTCTATAAACCCTTTTCATTTTATCATTTTATCAATTTTGCATAAAAAAAAAGTCGTCAACACGAAGGGTGAAGTTCGAAGAAAAGACTGAAACATGAAAACACGTAAGAATCCATGAAAAGTCAACAACCAAAATGGATATCCGTTTTGCTTCGGTAAAAGCAACTCAAAATGGATATCCGTTTCCTTGATCTATGAAAATTTTTGTACCAGTGGTTTTGGATGAAGAGAAGCAACATATTTGAAACATCGAGGCAATAATACAAGAAGTTAAAGTTAGTTGGTCATTTATAGGTGTATCTATTGTTTCATATCACATTACACATAGAATTCTAATTAACAATCTAGTTTCCTCATTTGGGGGAACATTTTTTTATCCATTTCTAATGGAAATATTTAGTTAAAAATTGGTGGCTACTTGTGAAAAGTATGGGCTCTTATCAAGCACGCATAACCAAGAAGGTTGATATCCGTTTTTCTTACATGTTTTTTTATCACATCTTATGAAATGGATGTTGCTTGGTGATAGTTCTAGGTTTAGTGAACAATATTCTTAAGCTTATTGCAATTTTTACACTTGTGACCAAATTTGGTACCAAACCCTTTCACCTTTTCAATTAATCCTGATAGTGTCATCTCACTCCATACAAATCAAACCAACATTAGGACCATGTCAATGAGATTAAGGATAGCCTTGAAATATGAATCTTTGTACTGTTGACTATCCTTTTAGCATGACAATCCTTTAGGATCATTGTACCCAGGTGCAACAATCCTTCAATCTTCTTTTATTTATATTTCTTTCCTCTTCATACACAAGATTCTCATGCCTTGTAGTCATGACAATCCACAAATCACCTAATTTTCCTTAGTGAGACTATATCTTATTTTGACAGTGATAGTCATCGTCCATTCACAACTCTCCTCTTTAACATAGATACCCTTTGCACATGTTTTGACTTCATGATTTTCCTTTTGTATGTTGTATTATGGTATGAAAATACTATGGTCCCTTCTTCATCCTCTTGTATAATGAAATTGAAGGTCGACACTTACGGTTACTCTTCTTTATTACTTGGTGATAATGAATCCCTAAGCTCATTTTTTATTGTCTTGAAGCCAAAGTTACCATTGTTGAGACAGTCAGAGTTGATTCTTGATCATGAATATTGCGAATTACTTCAAATATCCAAGGACAATTTCAATTGTGTTTCTTAAGACAACCATGCCTTGACTATCCCTTGATGTTGGTCATGATTGTGCTTGGATGGCACAATAGTTCATAGTTAGATTTTTGCCACTAAAGTTTTCCTTTGACAAAGTCGTATTTGTAGTCCACCTTTTGATGATGTTCAAACAATATAAATACTTATTCTTAACATAAGCAATACATTTCTCACAAATACCAATGCATTCTACTCATAAGGTTCATGGCACCATGCCTAAAGGCATGATAGTCAGCAATGTACTATTATGGCAGCCTATGGTTGGTTTGAGAATCTATAATAGTGATAGCATTCATGCCTAACAGTCCTTATCATTATTGTCATAATATATTTTACATTTGAGGCCTTGTCTACAACATACAAAGTTTACCTTTCTCACCCATACCTTCAGTATATAAAGGACATTGATAGGGAATTTTTAATTTCCACTCAGTCAGTGCAATCTAGGAGAGGATAGATTGTCTAAAGTTGTAATCTATTTCCATTTACACTTGCCATAACTACAAATGCTTAGTGTTTATTCTCAACCCCGGTATATGAATAAAATGTGACCTATTGTTCTAATAGGCCTATAGGGACAAAGAGGTGATAAAGCCTTTAATTTTAAACATGACATGGTTTTGATAACTTCCCATATTGGTAAGGTCCTGGATGACAATCCTTTGATGCACCTAATTGTAATAGGTGTTATGATAGTCCTTGGTATCTTTTCATTTCTTTCTTGAATGGTCTGCAAATAAGACATAAGACCTATTAGATCCTTCATAAATAAGAATTCTCATACATTACATTTAAACTTAAACTCCCTAAACATCCATCAATCCATCCATTAATATCAAAATGCCATGAATATCCTATGATCAACCATTCTAATTCCTAGGATTGTCATATATTGCAATTTTGCTTCTCTATACTAAAATAGCCCAAGGAATATCTACCCTTGAATTTGTATTTTAACAATCTAATGTCTTTACGAATAACATTGAGCCTTCTTTTGGGACAACATTTTTGCCTTTAGAAGCTCCTCATTTCATGATAGCCTAAAATAGAATAAGTGGACAGTCATAACATTTTAGCATAATGGGAAAACCCTAAAGTGTGATAAAGTCTATACATTATCTATTCCCATCCATGTCATGAAGCAACTATTCAAATGCTAGGCCAACATGATTTAAACAATCATAAGGGCCAACAATCCACTTCAAATGCATGGGAAAAGGAGAACTCTTGGATCCCATATTAATTATGTTCACATGGCTGCTAGCATCTTCAAGTGAGTCAATACAAAAATTGAAAGCCTCAAACTCATACACTTCAAAAAAAATACCTAATTATAAATTTGATATGCATGAATAAGGAAGTCCTCATGCAATACAAACTAAAATGTGTCGTATTTAGACATGTCATCAAGTTGAACTACATCATGTTGAGACTCGGGTTTACTTAAGCATTACAAGTCACTTGCCTCTTTGCATGCTTCAAAGTTCCAAACAAAGGACTCAACTTTAGGTGTAGCAGAGTCCTCATCAATGACTGATTTACATGGCCTTCAACAAACTAAAATTATATATCATCTTTATGCTTATATGGAGGCTATATCATCTTTACAATTGTATGTCCAAGCTCTTTAGGAGTCTTCACAAATGTGTCCAAAGTAAGATTACTCAAATCAAATAATGGATTATATCCATAGCTTTATTAAGTTGATACCTAGGTGGATTAGTGTGTAAACATTCAAATTAGATGGTAATTCACAAGTTTATAGAATAATAAAATGAATCCCTAGTCTAGAATCCAAATGTACATAATAAAATAGATATCTATTTTGTAGTAGCGATATGGACGTTGCAGAGTGTCCGTTGGCAAAGAATAATCTTATAAAAGTCCTATAACAGTCATAATTAATCTTCATACTAATCTTGATAGTAATCTTGCCATCATTGTATTCCATGAGATGACAGTCCTATAACAGTCCTATACATGTCTATTAGGATAGTTTTAACTACAACAGTCCTACAACAGTCCTAAAATAGTCCTAGAACAGTCCTATAATAAGCGTAGCATTTAATGTACATATTTATGATATTCATGTTTACTTAAATTTGCTTGTTCATGCTTCTCACAGGACGTCACCTCCCCTACCCATCCAGCTCTACAGAAGAAGAGAGACAACAAATGATCAAGAGGGATCACCAATTGGCGGTAAGTGATTGATTACTTATGTCATGTTATATATTTTGAATATTAAATTCTATATTAATGTGCACGTTGTTTGATTGTATTAATAGGTGGAAATTCAAAAATCTCTATTGAGGAGGTCTAGTCGATGAGCGATAGAGGATGAGTCATTGACTGGTTCACCATATTCATGGCCTAGCAAGAGCCATAGATTATTTGATAGCAATCCATAGGAGATTTGATTTTGGGACATTTTGTTACATATGCCTATTTGGCTTTGTAAACATACTTTTGTATGTTATCGATGTATATCGTTGTATATACCCATATGGTTTTATTTGTACATGCCTATATGGCTTGATATATACACTATACATTATTTTCATTACATTATGCATATATGTATGTATAAGATCCTAATTTGGCACAAGTAGGGAGAATGCTTGCAAAGGTTATGGAATTTGGTTTTACACGTTCCAATTGTATTTGCTTCAAAGTTTCTAAAGCCTTTTCAAAAAATCCATTTTGTGCATATCTTGCAATCATTGCATTCCATGAGATAGCATCTCTTTGAGGTGTCATACCAAACTGTTCACATGCCTTGTCTATGCTTCCACACTTTGCATACATGTCTACAAGGGCAGCTATAAATACATCCTGTTCCAAAGATCCCATTTTTACATAGGCAAGGAGAATGGTGGATAAGGTTGTGGAATTTGGATTTACACCCGCCAATTGCATTTTCTTAACATTTCCTTTCAATCCTTATCAAAAATTCCGTTTTGTGCACATATTGCAATCATTGTATTCCTTCATTTACAACACATGATTAAATAAGAAGATGCATATTTATAACACTTAAGAATATGTAGTAGTGTTGCTTATGTCACCAATACTATGTTTACATCTTCACATACATGGCTTACAACATGTGACAATATGAATGATAGAGAATGTTTGCATCAACATGATGGCACAACATGAACAAATTGCATGTTTGCATCAATTTCATTGGGTCAATGATTGAGAATGTGTCAACTTGAACAATATTTTTTGTTCTGCTCGTCAAGACCTCCATGAAATGATACATTGGTTTCTTGATATTCAATCATGCATTGGAGATCTTCAAAGTGTTAAAGATGTTTGAAGTGATGTAGAAACTTGTTATTTTGATGTATTTCAACTCCAAACTTGCGCCTAGAAGTGAAGGCGTTAATCCTTGATCAAACTAACCTAAAAGTGTGCCTTGGTACTTAGGGTGCTAGATTATGATTGATCAACCTAAAATGTGTGCCTAAGGCTAGATATTGAATTGGAAGGATAAAATGCATCATCAAAGGAGTTTATAGTTATTGAAGGCATCAAATGATGACTTGGGTGCACATCTACCTCTCTACACCATCAAATGTGCACCTAGATTAGTGAGGCACCACTTCATATCTCTATGACTTTGGATATGCACCTTGATAATGAATTGATCTTGCAAGTTGAGGTTGTCTCCACAAGTTGAAAGAATTTCCAAAGAATACAAGGTGCCAATTATTGAACAAACAACCTAGAATGAGTGCCTTACTATTTGAGGTGCTAGTTCATGCTTCTAGAACACCAAAAGTGCGCCTAGATGTTGAGACGCTAGCTCTTGCTCAAGCAACCTTGAAAGTGCGCTTTGACAAGGAGGTTAAAATGTATTATCAAAGGATTAAGTTGAATCAAGGAATCATCATTGAAGACAAGTAAAACATGATTGTGAATGAGGTGCACTTTTCATCATCTCCAACCTCACAATTGTATTGTGCCTAAAGGAATGGTACTAAGATATCATCCATGTCAATGATTGAGAATGTGTCAAGTAGAACAATATTTTTTGTTCTGCTCATCATGGGGTCAAATGGACTGCGCCAACGCGTCGGGGTGGGCGGGTAAATGCTAGTGGAGGTCTCATTTTGTGCACCAAGCGTCCCAGTCATTTTGGGCAAGAGGCTATCGGCAAAGTCCCTTAAGATCCCTAAGACCAAAAACGTGCCAAACTTTGACGGAGCAGTTCTCAGAATTCGTGACAACTGGGAATGTTGTGTATGGACCTACAGGTGCACGTGGGGTCCGTCGACAATAACCTCTCTCATTTTTGGTCAACTCCATTCCATTTGATTGTGCCGAAATCAAACGCATTGTTGCAAAATGCTTCAATTTGATGTAGTGGAAAGGTGCTAGGTGTGACATTTTTTATTCCATAGATCGTGGGGTCGAACCGACTGCGCCAACGCGTCGGGGTGGGTGGGTAAATACCAGTGGAGGTCTCTTTTTGTGCACTAAGCGTCCCAGTCATTCCCAGCAAGAGGCTACCGACAAAGTCCCTTAAGATCCCTAAGACCAAAAAACTGCCAAACTTTGACAGAGTAGTTCTCAGAATTCGTGACAGCTGCGAATGTTGTGTTTGGACCTACAGGTGCACGTGGGGTCCGTCGACAATAACCTCTCTATTTTTGGTCAACTCCATTCTGTTTGACCGTGCTGAAATCAAACGCATTGTTGCAAAATGCTTCAATTTGATGTAGTGGAAAGGTGCTAGGTGTGACATTTTTCATTCCATAGCTCGTGGGGTCAAACGGACTATGCTAACGCATCGGGGTGGGTAGGTAAATGCTAGTGGAGGTCTCATTTTGTACGCCAAGCATCCCAGTCATTTCAGGCAAGAGGCTACCAGGAAAGTCCCTTAAGATCCCTAAGACCAAAAATGCGCCAAAATTTGATGGAGCAGTTCTCAAAATTTGTGATAGCTGGGAATGTTGTGTTTAGACCTACAGTTGTATATGGGGTCTGTTGACAATAACCTCTCTCATTTTTGGTCAACTCCATTTTGTTTGACCGTGCCGAAATCAAACGCATTGTTGCAAAATGCTTCAATTTGATGCAGTGGAAAGGTGCTAGGTGTGACATTTTTCATTCCATAGCTCGTGGGGTCGAATGGACTGCGCCAACGTGTCGGGGTGGGCGGGTAAATTCCAGTGGAGGTCTTGTTTTGTGCGCCAAGCATCCCAGTCATTTCGGACAAGAGGCTACAGCAAAGTCCCTTAAGATCCCTGAGACCAAAAATGTGCCAAACTTTGACAGAGCAGTTCTCAGAATTTGTGATAGCTGGGAATGTTGTGTTTGGACCTACAGGTGCACGTGGGGTCCATCGACAATAACCTCTCTCATTTTTGGTCAACTCCATTCCGTTTGACCGTGCCGAAATCAAACGCATTGTTGCAAAATGCTTCAATTTGATGTAGTGGAAAGGTGCTAGGTGTGACATTTTTCATTCCATAGCTCGTGGGGTCGAACGGACTGTGCCAACGCATCGGGGTGGGTGGGTAAATGCCAATGAAGGTCTCATTTTGTGCGCCAAGCGTCCTAGTCATTCTGGGCAAGAGGCTATCGACAAAGTCCCTTAAGATCCCTGAGACCAAAACATTGCCAAACTTTGACGGAGTAGTTCTTGGAATTCATGATAGTTGGGAATGTTGTGTTTGGACCTACAGGTGCATGTGGGGTTTGTCGACAATAACCTCTCTCATTTTTGGTCAACTCTATTCTGTTTGACCGTGCCGAAATCAAACGCATTGTTGCAAAATGCTTCAATTTGATGTAGTGGAAAGGTGCTAGGTGTGACATTTTTCATTCCATAGCTCGTGGGGCCAAACGGACTACACAAACACGTTGGAGTGGGCGGGTACATGCCAGGGGAGGTCTCTTTTCGTGCGCCAAGCGTCCCAGTCATTCTGAGCTGTAAGCTACCAACAAAGTCAAAAGTTGCTAGGATTGAAATTTTGCATTCCACATGTCCTGGGGCCGAACAAATTATGCCAACACGTCAGGGTGGGCGGGTAAATGCTAGGGGAGGTCTCATTTTGTGTGCAAAGCATCGCAGTTGTTCCAAGCTATAAGCTACCGACAAAGTCACTTTGCTGGTAGCTTACAACTCAGTAGGACTGGGAGCCTTGGCACATAAAATGAGACCTCCCCTAGCATTTACTCACCCACCCTAACGTGTTGGCAGAATCTGTTCAGCCCCAAGACCTATAGAATGCAAAATTTCAATCATAGCAACTTTTGATTTTGTCCGTAGCTTACAGCTCGGAACGACTGGGACGCTTGGTGCACAAAACAAGACGTCCAATGGCATTTACCCATCCACCCCGACACATTGGCAAATTCCATTCGACCCCACGAGCTATGGAATGAAAAATGTCACACCTAGCACCTTTCCACTGCATCAAATTGAAGCATTTTGCAACAATGCGTTTGATTTCGGCACGGTCAAATGGAATGGAGTTGACCAAAAATGAGAGAGGTTATTGTCAACGTACCCCACGTGCACCTGTAGGTCCAAACACAACATTCCTAGCTATCACGAATTCTAAGAACTGCTTCGTCAAAGTTTGGCACATTTTTGGTCTCAAGGATCTTAAGGGACTTTGCCGGTAGCCTCTTGCCCGAAATGACTGGGATGCTTGGTGCACAAAAAGAGACCTCCACTGGCATTTACCTACCCACCCCGATGCGTTGGCACAGTCCGTTCGACCCCACGAGCTATGGAATGAAAAATGTCACACCTAGCACCTTTCCATTGCATCAAATTGAAGCATTTTGCAACAATGCGTTTGATTTCGACACGGTCAAACAGAATGGAGTTGACCAAAAATGAGAGAGGTTATTTTCGACAGACCCCACATGCACCTGTAGGTCCAAACATAACATTCCTAGCTGTCACAAATTCTGAGAACTGCTTCGTCAAAGTTTGGCAGTTTTTTGGTCTCAGGGATCTTAAGGGACTTTGCCGGTAGCCTCTTGCCCGGAATGATTGGGATGCTTGGCGCACAAAACAAGACCTCCAATGGCATTTACCCGCCCACCTCGACGTGTTGGCACAGTTTGTTCGACCCCACAAACTATGGAATGAAAAATGTCACACCTAGCACCTTTCCACTGCATCAAATTGAAGCATTTTGCAACAATGCGTTTGATTTTGGCATGGTCAAACGGAATGGAGTTGACCAAAAATGAGAGAGGTTATTGTCGACGGACCCCATGTGCACCTGTAGGTTCAAATACAACTTTCCCAGCTGTCACAAATTCTAAGAACTGCTCCGTCAAAGTTGGGCAGATTTTTGGTCTCAGGGATCTTAAGGGACTTTGCTGGTAGCCTCTTGCTCGGAATGACCGGGACGCTTGGTGCACAAAACAAGACCTCCATTGGCATTTACCCGCCCACCCCGATGTGTTGGTGCAGTCCATTTGACCCCACGAGCTATGGAATGAAAAATGTCACACGTAGCACCTTTCCACTGCATCAAATTGAAGCATTTTGCAACAATGCATTTGATTTTGGCACGGTCAAATGGAATGGAGTTGACCAAAAATGAGAGAGGTTATTGTTGACAGACCCCACGTGCACCTATAGGTCTAAACATAACATTCTCAGCTGTTACGAATTCTGAGAACTGCTCCGTCAAAGTTTGGCACATTTTTGGTTTCAGGGATCTTAAGGGACTTTGTCGATAGCCTCTTGCCTGAAATGACTGGGATGCTTGGCGCACAAAACGAGACCTCCATTGGCATTTACCTACCCACCCCAATGCATTGGCATAGTCCGTTCGATCCCATGAGCTATGGAATGAAAAATGTCACACCTGGCAAGGTTTTTGCTCTTAGGATCTTAAGTGACTTTGCTCTTACGGAACAACGTATCAGCAAAGACCCTAGTTTTCATAAGGGGAGACATGTGATTTTAATAGGTCTTTTCGAATGTGGCTTTATCCTTCCACTCCTTATCCAATGATGAGTTTATTCTCAGAGTTTGATGGCTTTTATGAGCATATACACGATGTTGTTTTAGGATAGTCATAAAGGGCAGTTTTGGACAGCCATGTGTATCTTTTTAACAATCATAAAGGGTAAGTTGTACATAAACTGTGACAATCCCAAAACTCATATAAATCATCCATTTTGGTGTTTGACAACCTTATAAATCCATTAGATCATTTATACAAACCCTAATGCAACTTATAAACCCTCTTTGCATAGTAATTTCATGAATGACTGTCTTGTATGATTGTTTTGTGCATTTTAACAGCCTAATGAGGATTGTATGGTGTTGTGATCTTCATGATTTTAAATTGATGCAGAGATAGGATCCAACTCAACATGATAGAGGCATCATTACAAATGGATTGAATTGCAATGGTCGGAGAGCCAACCTCTTATCAATGAGAGTTCAATGATAGTAAATAGAGAGCTACTTGACCATAAATAGGATTTACATACATATATATATGATCTCGTAGGCATCTAGGTTTTATACACAAATTGCAATAGTTGTAGAGCCAACCTCCTATCAACGAGAGTTGAATAATAGTAAATAGAGAGCTTCTCGGCCATAAATGGGATTTGCATACACACACACACACACCCAACTGAAATAGTATCCTTATTGGCCTTATTGGCACCTCTCCCCAAGATGTAAGCTTTTTATGTTTATAATGTGCCCCTAGTGTCCTTATTGGCCTTATTGGCACCTAAAACACAAGAAAGTAGATTCCACCAGCTTTCAATTACAATTGCTCTCAGGCCCTAACACATCCATACAGGGCTATACTAAACAAAGAAATAGTAGGAAAATAGTAAAATCTGCAAAAACAGAGTTTCTTGACATTAAGTTCATTCAAACTTGTCTTCAATTCATCCTCAAAATGTTTTCAATACATCTCCAATGCCTTTTCCATGAAGGTTTATGCATATTTATACATGATTTGAGGGAAACCAATAGTCTCCAACTGACTTTTGAGTACTTGACTATTCATCTTCCATACTTTTGAATTTTTTTTACTTTTTTCATATGACAACTTTGACATATTTACAAAATTTGACAAGATGAAGACTAAATACATGATGAAATGGTCTATCATGACCTTATTAGATTTCAAGCTACTATGCTTCATTAGGGCATATAAGGAATTTTGTCATATTGATTCTATTGATCTAAAACCATTCTCAATGCTAAACATATCATTAATGGACTAAAGAACTATCATCATAATGTATGGCATCATAGGAAGTATCATGACATGCACATAAGGAATTTAAATTATATTGTATATCAAGGTGTATATATATATTAAAATCTAGTCCATAATGGTAGACATATACAAAAACTTGGCAAATATGCCAACTCAAAACATTTTTTACAAAATGTGGCATATGCCATGTCTCAAAATCTATATACAATCTACATGCCAAATAGCTACATCAAATACTACAAGTCCACTTAACCCTCAATCTGTGATGGATCTTGAAAAAGTGTCCTCTTTGTACCAAAATGTCTAGTAATTGATGGAGGCAAAGTTTCCTACATTAACAAGTCAAAACACAAATTTGATTAATCTCTTCAATGGTAAATAAAAATAAGTTAAAGTTAGTAAATAGATTCTTATCTACTACAATTAAGAACTTTCATTTATTAACATACATCTAAATCACTACAATCAACTATAAGACCGCTAGATAAACTATCAATTATTTAGAAAAATTCAATTCAATTACCTCGACTCTATGTTGTTGTTCAGACAATCGTTCTGCAAATGATTTTCTCTTAAGACAATCAGGTGTCCTACTGAAGCATGATGGCAAAGGTGGCACATCACTCACATTCTCAAGAGACTACATAAAAGCAAAGTAACATTGAAATAAATTAATATATAATTATTAAACAAAATAGGAAATGCATATATTTAAAAAGGTTATATGTGCTACACACAAACAATCAATTAAAGTACAATTCAATCAAATTACCTCCACCCTTTATTGGCGTTGAGAAAGCTGTTCTGTAAATGATAGTTCCTTGGGTCGATCAGGAGTTCGAGAAAAGACTATTGGCAAAGATGCCACATCATTCACATTTTTGATTGACTATAAAATAAAATTAACATCAAGATATAAATTAATATATAATTACTCACAAAGAAATAAATGCATAAAAAAAGTTGATGTGTAGAACAAATTATACCGGCAAGTCCAAGCCAAATTGGATGGAAGACAAAGTTCCATGATGAACTTCTGTCAACTCCTCCTCTGTCATCAACTGTTATCCCACTTAGATACATTAGTACTAATAAATTTGTTTATATATTCAAATGGAATAGACCATAAAATTTAACTTTAAATTTTACCTACATAAAAGATTGCTCATGCATTTCTCCTTCTCTATGGTTCACTGATCCGGTAGCTTCTACTCTTGTCCTTGACCCCTCAGCTTGAGTTCTGGACCCCATTGCCTCATCTCGTGAATGGAGATTGTACTTTGATGTGTTCAATGGTGGCTCACTACTCTCCATAATAGGACCTAAGCATAAATGATTGCTAGAAATGCAATGATGGGGCACACATACATGTGTGGACGACGACGATCTAGTAGAACCAGGTGATCCAATATCATCGCCTTCATCATGTGCTTGTGCAAACTGAGATGTCTATATAATCAAATGGGTGCTGCATTGGGGGTGGAGAAGGGATAGCAGGAGGGGGAATACAGGGACCTTGTACTTGTCTCATTGCCCTAGGTCTATCTTGAGGCATTCCCTTACCCACTCCTTGAAACTCTCTAAAATCAAAATAATTAACATGTTGACCCATGACGAACTCTGCATAGAGTTTACGAAGGAAATACAAAGGTACATCTAAATTGTTGTTGGGTGGTTTATCAAAAACCATCCACCAATGATCCTAAAAGTTCTGACTAATGCCCTCATGATTACACCATTTGATTGAAAACTTGGGCTTACGGACATCAACATGCAATCCAATTTTAGGATTGACAAAGCATTGGGCTAACATAGTTTTTGTAATCCCTAATTCTTTGACTTCGTCATATGACAAACCGTTAGCATATTCGGCCTTCTTGGCTTCTTGCCATTGCCTAAATGATTCGTGTTGGGTTGACAAGGTTTGAACATGATTAATGATTCCCTCTAAATTTGATGTCATTGTAGACAATCGAGGGTGGCGGCGATACATTTCTATGATCCTACTTATTTGATCAATATTTCTTTGAATATTCTCTTCTATTGTTGGAGGGGGAGGGTTTGGTGGTGGAGGGTTTGGGTTTTCATTTTGTGCATCCATTTTACCTAATTAAAATATAAAACATACCCACTTAGCATAAAAAACCAAAAACTTTGCTTGAATATACAAAACAAACAAAAAAATGTGAAAGATCTTACCTTTTTGGATCGGATATCTGTTCTTCACCTCTGATATCCGTTCTTTAGAGATGACACTGCGTTTTGCAATTTGCGGGTTTGCAAAAATGCGAGCCTTTTTCGCTTTTTATGTTTTTTCAAAACGGATATCCGTTTTCTTTTTCTCAATTGTTTTCATTGTTTTTTTGTTTAGTATTTAGGCATTTTAGCTATAATACAATCCAAATTTTAGAAAGACAGTATCATATGAAAGGAGAGATTTTGGACAAACTATCAAAATTTATATAGGATTATGATGATATATATATTTGATTTTTATATGATTTACTTATACTAAGGTATCTCATAGTATTTCAAAGGCACTTTTGAATAGATAAACCATAAACCCTAAATAATTCCCCTAAGCCCTAAACCCTAAACCTGAGAAAGGGAATCCTAGTTTTCTTGTTTCCATTTCCTTCGTCGATAAGGGAGAGGGAAAGATAGAGGGGAGAGATAGGATATATAGGAATGATAGGGGGAGAGAGGCAAGAGATAAAGAGATTGGGAGAGATGGCTAGGTATAGAGAGATAGAGACCTGAGACAGATAGGAAGAGATAGAGGAGACGAAGGGGAGGGATAGGGAGATTGAGAGTTAGAGAGATGTCTAGAGAGATAGGGAGATAGAGGAATGATAGGGGAGAGAGAGGCAAGAGATAGGGAGAGATAGATATAGGTCGAGAGAGAGAGGAGATAGATTGGGAGAGATAGAGGAGACAAAGGGAGAGATAGGGAGATAGAGTGAGTGTGATGTCTAGAGAGATAGGGATAGAGATTGAGACCTGTGGAGGGATGATAGAGAGAGGGAGATAAGGGAGAGATAGGAAGAAGGAGGTGGAGGGATATTAATTTTAATGACCTCCAAATTTTCCATAAATTCTTCTCCACTAAACCCTAGACCATCATCCAAATCCTTACTTTCCTAATAAAAGCCCTTCCCCAAACATCATTTGATCATGTGACTCCTTCCATCACTAGACAATTGCCTAGGTACTTTCCATTATTCATCTAATACTGTAATCCCAATGTCATAGCTCACATTCCCACACCTACATTCATAGACTCCATTCCCCCTCTTGACACCATCGTTGATAATCATTATATAAGGACACTCCCTTGAATAATAATTAAACCATGGATTATCCCGTATCCCCATCTTACACTTTCCTCACCTTTGAACCCTTAGAAGATGACATTTAGCTATCCCCACCATTACCAATCACACTTTCTAGCAATCCCACATAAGACACCTTACCCATCACTTCACCTAGGTCATCACCAATTAAATCACCTCATTACTCCATTCAACCATACCCATACCACCCATTTCTCACTCCACAACCTGTATTAATGCATGATTAAACCTAACACCTAAACCCTAACCCCTAACCCCTATTTCCTAACCCCTAAACCCTAAACTTGAGAAACCATAAACCCCTAAATCCTAAACACTAAACCCAAGAAACCCTAAACCTCTATCTCTCTATCTCCCTATCTCACTATCTCCCCATCACTATCATTCCTCTACCTCTCAATCTCTCTCCCTATGCTTTGGCCATGTCCCCCACTCTCTATCTCCCTATTGGTCCTCTCTCTCTAAACACTAAACCCTAAACCTCTAAACACTAAACCCTAAACCATAAACTCTAAACCCTAAATAATGCCCCTAAACCTTAACCCCTAAACCCTAAACCCTAAATACGAGCAACCCTAAATCCTATCTCCTATCTCTCCCTTATCTCCCTATCTCTATCATCCCTCTACCTCTCAATCCTTCTCCCTATTTCTCTGGACATCTTGCTCACTCTCTATCTCCCTATCTCTCCCCTTTGTCACCTCTATCTCTCCCTATCTATCTCCTCTCTCTTTCTATCTAGCTATCTCCAAAACTGAGAAACCCTAAACCCAGGTACACCCTAAATCCAATCAACTCTAAACCCATATCTCCCTATCTCTCCCCTATCTCCCTATCTCTATCATCCCTCTACCTCTCTTGATCTCTCTCCCTATGTCCCTGGCCATGTGCCTCACTCTCTATCTCCTTATCTCTCTCCTCAGTCTCCTCTCTCTATCTCCCTATCATTCCTCTCTCTCTATAAACCCTAAATACAAAACCCTAAACCTCTAAACCTAACCCCTAACCACTAAATAATTTAAATCCTAAACCCTAAATAATGCCCCTAAACCCTAACCCCTAACCCCTAAACCTGAGAAACCCTAAACCCCTAAACCCTAAACCCTAAACCCCTAAACCCTAAACCCAAGTAACCCTAAACCACTATCTCCCTATCTCTCCCCTATCTCCCTACCACCTTTGTCCCTCTACCTCTCAATCTCTCTCCCTATGTCTCTGGCCATGTCCCTCACTCTTTATCTCCCTATCTCTCTCCTCAGACTCCTCTATATCTCCCTATCATTCCTCTCTCTCTCTATAAACCCTAAATCCAAAACCCTAAACTTCTAAACCTAACCCCTAACCCCTAAATAATAAATCCTAAACCCTAAATTATAATGCCCCTAAACCCTAACCCCTAACCCCTAAACCTAAGAAACCCTAAACCCCAAACCCCTAAACCCTAAACCCAAGTAACCATAAACCAATATCTCCCTATCTCTCCCCTATCTCCCTATCACCTTTGTCCCTCTACCTCTCAATCTCTCTCGCTATGTCTCTTGCCATGTCCCTCACTCTTTATCTCCCTATCTCTCCCCTCAGACTCCTCTATATCTCCCTATTGGTCCTTTATCTCTCTCTAAACCCTAAACCCTAAACCTCTAAACCTTAACCCCTAACCCCAAAACCATAAACCCTAAACCCTAAATAATGCCCCTAAACCCAAGCAACCCTAGACCTCTATCTCCCTATCTCTATCATCCCTCTACCTCTCAATCTCTCTCTCTCTCTCTCTGGACATGTCTCTCACTCTCTATCTCCCTATCTCTCCCCTCTGTCTCCTCTATCTCTCCCAAACTCTATCAATCCCCTCTCTCTATCTCTCTTTAAACTGTAAACCCTAAACCCCTAAACCCGAGCAACCCTAAACCTCTAAACCCTAAATAATTCCCCTAACTAACCTCTAAACCACTTCTCTATATAGGTGCAACTAATACCACGTTTTCATTGTTTTCCACATTTAATTATATTCTTTTCCATTTTCCAAGTCCTACATGTGTCCAATTTGTATTGTTTGTCAAGTTTTTAGTCTAATTGTTAGTCCCAGCTCTCATGGTTATTAAAATGTTAGTATAGTTAGATTTATCCTTCGGTAACATTAATTTACACATTATTGCACAAACAACCACACTGAAACATAACCTTACCTAATTAAGGTTAACCTTTAAGGTTCTTTCATAAATGGTGAGCTTAACAAATCCAACTAGTTCAATGTTCTTATAGTCCATGCTTACCCTTCCAAGAGAGTTCATGCCATGTTAACTTTGCATTATGTCCTAACATATCACATGAAGGACATCATCATCACAAGGAATAACAATGTCATGAAGGATTAACGAAGGTGTAGCTTCACCACATAAAGTATCATTCATAATTTTATCACTAGAGGTAATGGTATATCATGTGTATCCTTCTCAAACCATGTATCATGAATCAAATCATATGAAGGATTGGGTAAAGCAATTTAGGGCATGAAATCCAAAATGCCCCGAAACACATCCCCTGCTGCCCCACCATTCCTATCCCCAAAATATTGGAACATAGTCTAAAAGTGATTATTTCACCTGATGAACAAAACTAAATATTTTATTATTGATTATTTGAGTAATTCATTAGTGATGATTCTTAGTGTTTAACAAATCCTTATGGATCAATGTGTAAAGAAGCTACCAATGTTAATTTGCCCTCCTCCTTCACTAGAAACGGTCTTTAAGGAGGTTCATATATTGATGGGAGATCCAAGATTTAAGAGGTATATTTTCAAAAGAGTAAAAAGCCCTTTTCCCAAATTTTTTTTAGAAAATGGATATCTGTTTCAAAGTCAAACTTTGCCAAGTCGTGAATTTGGCTAAGTAAAAACGCAATTTTTTTCCTATTGCCACTGTTTGGCCCGCAATGATCTTGTACATACCCAGAAGTGCTGCAAGAGAATGACTCTAGGGAACTTCCATTTTTAGAGGGAAATTCCCCTACCTCCCTATGTGGAAAAGTAGTGTTTTCGGGAGGGCCGAGTACCACTCTAGCTTTTTACACAGCCAGGACTAGGCTTCTTTACTATAGTTGCATTGTAGGAGGAGGTGATCCGCGGTCTCTTCTTTTTCCCCACACAGGACACAGTTAAAACTCTTACCTAGAGCCAATTTATGGATCCTGTCACTTGTCAAAATTTTATTGTTGAGAGAAAGCCAAGCAAATGCTCCTGCTTTCGAAAGGAGGGCATCCGACCAACATAGGTGTGTTGAAGAACTGCAAAAGCTTCCACCGTATTATTTGTGCCCCAAGGAAGCTTTGTGCACTTAGCTCCCAAAAGGTTACCCACGGAATCTCTAAGCATGCAACCTATCCCTGATGGGCCTGGGTTGCCCTAGCTAGCACCATCGACATTAACTTTAATATAGGAGAAAATTGGCGGATTCCATTTCACATCAACTCGAAACACTTTAGGAGCATTCTTCTGCACAAAAGAACCCAAAGTAGGTTTTTCTAAGCCGCTCCAGTTAAGAGCCATTCCCCTATCCCAGGAAGTCCATGTGCTCTCCATGGAGCCATCCCTTCTAATTTTCGTAATCAAAACTTCCACAATAACTGTTTCTAAACCTTCCAGTGGCAGTCTCTATACCGTTGACAAGAACTAAAAAAGCCACGCCTGAGAAGCAGGCCATTACCCACTTAATCCAATGTTTAGAGAAGCCCATCTTTGCCAGAACACTTAAGAGAAAGTCCCAGCTTACACAGTCATAAGCCTTCGCCATGCCAAGTTTGATAACCATACTGGGTTCTTTTCTTAGCTTAATCGAATGCAAGATTTCATGCACCAGGATTGCCCCTTCAGCTGTTTCTTTCTCCGGCATAAAACCCCCTTGTTCCTCTGAGATGATGGAAGGAAGGATAGGGGCTAGACGAACTGCTATGGCCTTGGAGATAATCTTGCAAACAAAATTGCACAAAGATATGGGTCTAAAATCATTGAGAGAGGAGGGCACATTACCTTTTGGAATGAGTAAGAGGTTCATCCATTTAATATCCTTCAGGACATTCTTGAATTTTCGTGACTCCTCCACTGCTAGGAAGACATCCTTCCCACTACATCCCAACACCTTTGAAAGAAAGTCCCAGTCCAACCATCTAGCCCCAGGGCTTTGTCACCTTCCATGGAGAAGACGATCGCTTTTATCTTTTCCAGTGTGAAAGCTTTCATTAGCTCCTCATTCTGTTCCCTCATAATCAAGGAAGGTAAAGAATCCAAGTCGAAAGAGACTTGAGATTGGTTGTCTTTAGTCGAAAGTAGAGATTTAAAGAAGGAAATTGCTTCCAATTGAATCTCCACAGTATTTTCTATGGAGGATCCATCTACCTTTTTCAAAGAGGTTATATCATTGTGGTGGTTATGGATTTTGGTTGAAAGATGAAAGAATCTTGTGTTGCGATCTCCCTCCTTCTTTAAGCCATGATTCTCTTGATTTTTGGCGCCAGAAAACCTCCTCTCTTAAGATCACTTCCTCTAGTTCTGCTCTCATCGTCTTCACTGTTAGAATAAATTAAGGTTTACATTTATTAGCTAAATGTTAGTTTATAAGTTAGGTTTTGGGAAGTTACTTTCCTGTAAGAAGTTATATACGGGAACAATAAGGCTTTAAAAAGCCATTGAATTGTATTGCAACATCATTCAAAGACATAATATATTATTCTAGATTTTTTTATATTTCTGTGCAATGGCTTAATCTGTTTGCTCTACCATTTTTAATATGGTATCAAAGCATTGATTATATCTCTATGCATGTGATTGAAAAATGGTCTTGAAGAAGATAGCTATGTTTGCAATGTAGAGAGATGTTTGCTGAGGATGATGTGTCTACTAGGAGAACTATTGAAGTGAAGGTTGCCTGTGGGGAGAGTATTATCCTCTTTGTTTGCTATTTTATTTTGGTGTTGAACTTTTAAGTGCTGCACACTATTAAAGTATTGGAATTTTTGAAAGGATGTGCAATGTTTGGAAGACTAAATTTGACTGAGTTGTGCCATTATTTTTAAATTATGGAGTGTTGAATTTTGATGTTGACCGCTACAATTTTTAGATTTAAGCATAATTTGTTTAATTGCTGCATTAATTGTTGTCAAGCATTGAACATTCCTCTGAAGCCTTGAAGATTTGATGAGGCATTTGTCAAAGGCATCAGGCATTCATTCTAAGGCATTTTGAAAGACTACGCAGGGAGTTAAAACAAGTTTATTTATATGAATGCCAAGCACAGAAGTTTGGTGAAAGTGGTTAAAGTGTTTGCCCATATGAAAGAATGAAAAGTCTTGTGAATATATTATTGTAGAAGACATTCCTCGGGTGAGTTTAAAAATTTACTGAAATTTATTAATGTTATACTTTATGAAATGTGAGCCAATGTGAAAAGAAAAAAGATGTGTTGATGGGTAAAAGACATACGTGAGAAGTAAAATAAGTTTATGTTTCATGAAGTTTATTGAAAAGTTTTTTACCTTTCTTGGGAGAAAGTTAAAAAGAAAAGTTTTTAAAAAGGGAGAGATTTTTCATCTTTTAAAAAGTATTATTTTAAAAAAGAAAGAAAAGTGGGGAGACATAAGTAGTAGAATTTTATGAAGATATTTAATTTTATGAAAGGGAGACATAAGTAGTTTCCTTTTTTTAAGGGCATTTAAAATATTTAAAGAATTTATTTTTTGCGTTTGGAGTAATAAGGTGGAAAACATTGGAGTTATTTTATCATGGCTACATCAAACATTGCTTGTGCTCTCAAGGCCATTTATACTACACCTAATAGGGTTTTCAAAGGCTCATATGTAACATCCGTTGGATAAAGTGTAACCACATCAAATTGGAGGCTGACGGCATCAGAGGATGGAGGATTTTCCATCATCTCAAGTTAGCTTCTCACTTTGAGATGATGCTTTGCATGAGAAGCATTTTTGGTTTTGGTTGTTTTGTTTTTTTTTGTTGATGCTGACGGAGCTGACAGATTTGAAGAATATATGTTTTGTGAAGATTTTGTTTTGGAGACAGGTTTGGGGTTTGGTGTTGAGCTCAATATGGATTGTTGTCTAGTGAGCTTCAAAGAGTATATGATCTTGAATTATACCCTTTCGCGGTCACTAGACAACATGGCAGAGATTTGTCATATCTCTTAGGGTCCATTGTCGAATAATTCAAGACTCTGTGATTTGAGAGCTTGGGACTAAAAAGCTCAAGAACACAGCTCAAAGCTATGCCTTTCCGAGGGTAGACGAGACAGCATGATGGAGCCTCGCTTGGTTCAGGATTTGTTCTTTGGGAGAAGATCTTCTATAAAATATGTATTCATATTATGTAATCAGCTGTGTTAAGTATTTTAGCATTCAGGGGGGTCCCTTGGTACTATTGCAGGAACAATGTAATAATTGGGGCAATGTTAGTTTTATTACATGTAAAACCTTAAGGGGGGGTGTTAGAATAAATTAAGGTTTACATTTATTAGCTAAATGTTAGTTTATAAGTTAGGTTTTGGGAAGTTACTTTCCCGTAATAAGTTATATATGGGAACAATAAGGCTTTAAAAAGCCATTGAATTGTATTGCAACATCATTCAAAGACATAATATATTATTCTAGATTTTTTTTATATTTCTGTGCAATAGCTTAATCTGTTTGCTCTACCATTTTTAATATTCACCACCTAAAACTTTTCAAAAAATTTAAATTTCACATTAGAATTTTGCTAGGCAAGTACCTTGGAATCCCTCTTCTTAATGACAGACATAAGTTAGTTCTATGGAAAGAAGTGGTGGATAGTTTGAAACGCAAGATCGAAACTTGGAAGGGAAGGCAGCTCTCTCTAGCAGGGAGGATTACCTTGGTGAAATCTGTGTTCTCGGCTATTCCAGTGTATATGCTTCCCTCTCTTCAAATGCCTAAAGGAATTTCAAAACAAATAGGTAGAATTTGCAGACGCTTTCTTTGGCAAGGATCTATAGAAGACAGGAAAATTCATCTCATCTCATGGGACAAAGTATGTAAACCCACCCCTCTGGGAGGTGCAAGCATTATCAATCAGGATTTGCAGAATATGGCCTTAGGAGCCAAGCTAGCCTGGAAAATGTATAAGAAGCCTCATTCTAAGTGGGCCAAGTTGATGCAAACAAAATACTTAGACAGTGACTTGCCAGAGATAATCTTCACAGTTGCAAATCCACCAAAAGGCTCCTCCATATATGAAACTTTATTGTGAAGAGTAGAGAGGTAATTTTACCCAAGCGTTCATGGGCAATCCATAATGGTAATAAGGCAAACTTTTGGAATGATTCATGGAATTGTTGCCCCATACTTGCAAAGAGAACCGATCTGAAAGATGCAAAGTTGTTTCTTAAGAATCAATGGGGTGAGAAGGTTTCAAATTATCTTCAGGTTGATTGGTACTGCATCCCACCGAGAGCGAGATGGAGAGATTTTTCTAAATTTGATATTCCTGAGGATCAAAAATCCACCCTCAAATCCATCTTACAAGATAGAATTGTCCACCCTTTGCAAAAGGAAGATGAATGTTTGATGGCACAAGACAATAAAGTTGGCAATAAAAGAGTATTTGGATTTAGATTCGTCATTGTGATGTTGAAATTTAATTTTATTGTTAAAAGAATTTTAAAATTTAGTTGAATTCCATTTTCAAATGAAAGTATAATTCTAATAGACTAGAGAAACTAGAGAAACAATTCATTGTATAGACTTTAGTCTATGCAGTATTTTGTCCCAAATTTCTCTTAATTTAAGTTGTCTAATAGGTGATCTGAGTCCAATCTAAAATTTTGTGACATTTCACATTTAATCCAAACAAATAGCTAATATAGATGAGAGTGGGCCACATTTTAGGCCTAAGAGATGTTTTCTCGTGTCAATTTCGTTGGCATTGCAGACTGAATGATATAGCAATATTGAATAATTTTTTTTTTTAAATTTTATTCAAATTTTAATGCATTAACTCAATCTCATTGTCAACTCAGATAGCAATCCATAGAAAATTCAAATAAAGCATCACGGCCATATATGGATTCACAGGTGACTCAAGACCATTAAGCTGTATAGGCTTGTTTTTCTGCTATCTTTTTACTCTTTTTAACATCTTTATCTATGGATATGTTTATCAATTCACCATGCAGGGATTCAAAATGGATACTTGTACTTTTCCTAGTAATTTGATAAACATTAGTAATAGATCTATTTGGCAACTCTCTAAGTTATGCCTAATGCGCTGTAGTGAATTAATCAAGAACCCGATTCACATTTCCAACTAGTTTTTTCATATGCTTCTTGCAATGCCCATGCATCTGTCTGTTAGTGGCACATTTATTCTGAAGAAATAAAATGCTTGTCTTTCAATATTAATCTCAATTATTTTTGCATCCTTGTGAGATAATGACTTTATTTGTTTCAAGATAGAAAAATACGTCGATATTCCTACTTGTGAGTGTGTGCGCATTGTGTACAAGTATGCATTGTGTAGGAGTATGCATCTCTATTTACACGTCTCTGTGTGCCTGTGCATGTGTACTTGTGAGAAACGCTGTTTCAGTTTTTTAATTGGCTTTGATTTTTGAAAAATTTGTCAAATGCTTAAATTGGCTTTATAATTTTAAAAGTATACTGCATGTTATTATCCATGGCTTAAAACAGACCTAGTTATTTGTCCTATTTTAGGTTTGCTAAAGTCTCTTCTTGATTTAGTAAGTCCTAAAATTGTAGCCTCTGAAAAAGGGTAATGGCCAAATACGGATGGTAACAGTCACCCATAATAGATAAGCTATGAGAAATATTATCAATGTTAAGTTAGTTCTGGCCTTTCTGAAGACTTTCACTGTATTGAGAAATAAATAAGTGCTCCAAAGGTAAGTCATGTCAGAAAAACAAGCAGTGCAGAATTGAAATAACAGTGAATTAGGAATAAAAATACAAAACAGACAACACAGATTTACGTGGAAAACCTACCAGGAAAAAATCACGGGCAAAGATCTCTCAATTTTATTCTCAGAAGAAAATTCGCAGTTACAAAAAGCTTTTTTCATACTTTAGTATTCAAGCTCCATTAACTTAAATAACCACGAAAAATACATGCAAAATACAAATCAAATCTAAAGATAGATTTTTGTGCATAAAAATGCGAGTGGCACTTCCGCATGCAATTTTGCATGGTGTACACATGACATATGGTACCAAAACAAATTTCAGTGGTACTGCTTGTCGACTGCTCGTCACTGCTGAGATAAATAAAACTGACTTCACGTTCCAACAAGTCATACATTCTCCACAAGATCATTTAGCAAAACTGAATCTGTTTTATACGGATTTGTTCTCATCACTTGAGCCAATATGCAGGGTCATCTCATCAACATGTGATGCACATTGGTACTCTCACATGATAACATCTATTTGCTCATTTATTTCTAAGTGACATGTGCCATAAGTTCTATGTACCACATTCTTCTTTCTCTTAGCAATATGCTTACTTTTCTCCTTAAACTAGCTTTTAAATAATTCCTACAAAAGATTGTCCATTGAAATATGTTGCTTTGCTGCTTAAACTAGCTTATAAATTTTTTATGTAGAATTAGGCTGTGATTGATTTTCTCTATTGTGTATGCATATCTTCTATATCATGGATCTTTGTGTGATCTCCAATAATTAATCTGGTCCATGAGATGCTCTAACAGAATGGTTTTAATACTTCAAGCAGTCTTTAAGTTTCGAAGGTGTAGAAAGATACTATATGTTGATTATATTGCTGCTACATATTTATACGTTGTTAATTTGGGTTTCATGGAATGCTTCATTAACTTCTTTTAAGCTTAATGATTTTTTTTTTTAATTTTGTTAATGGATCTCTAAAAACCATATATAAGTAATATATTGCAGATTTTGACACCTTCATAACATATAAATGGTATCGAAATTGGCAAATCAGCTAAATTTTTCCTGGTACCAAGATGTTATATCCGTTGGCATGTTCTTATGGCAACCCTTTGAATGTTATTAGTGTCATCAATTTTAACAAACACTCTCAACTTGATGGATTCTCCACGTATTGTACCACTCCAATGCAACCTTTGGGTAAAGAGTTCGTTCAAAGACTTCAATTAATTCTCAGTGAGCTCATATATAAGGTCTACTCTAGTTCATCTTTCACTTGCTATATATCTATTAAGTTTTAGTTACATTCTCTCTATCTGAGATAGTAACAGACATTTCAAAAATAGTATACATGAATTTTATTTTGGTCCTATTATTTAAGGGACAGTTAAAAACTATTTTATTTAAACATCATCCCCTTCAATGGTCAAACAATCAATAGAGAATCTACATTTCATCCATACCAAAAATGGTAATTATTTATCCTATTTTTATTGACTAAAATTGACATTTAACTGTTGAAGTGGATAATGTTTAAGAATAATTGTTAAAACGTATGTTAACGTATTTGAAAGAGGAACCTTGAACAGGAAGGTGCGGCAGATCATCGTCAAGTTCCTGCTGTTGCAAAAGCATCCGTGGATGTGGGCTGCATTGCACCCTATCTGGAGAAATCAGACCCAAAACCTCTAGATTGTTGTAGTGTTTGAGCAAAAGCTCGATATTTATGAATGTCTGCATCACTGACTCTTATGGGCATATTTCATTGCTTTTCCAAAGTGAGATGCATTTATTTCTGTAACCCCAGTTTCATCTCCATCCATCGATTCATGACGAAGCTGTTGTCCAAGAGGAGCATGACGGCCATGAACCAGTTAGCTCCCCCCACATTTTGTTCACATAGTCGAGCTGCTTGGAGGCCATGAAAGTATGTGCATCCTCATTAATTTGTATCTGCTTTTCTTATGCTTCTCTATCGATTGAATCAATTTGTTTCCCCTTTTTTGTTGGCCTTCCCTAACATGGCATCTGCCCTGTGGGAATAATCTAGCTTTTATGTCTTGCAAAGCACAAAGGTTTCTTCCAGTTGAAGTTCCATGCCTTAAAAAGGCTATATTTAGCAATTACAATGCTCCTTTAACCAATTTTGAATTGCTCCTTTGCACTGTCAGATATCCACCCATGAATGTCAGTCTATCAGCAAGAAATTTAAGGAACATGATTTTTCATTAGGCATTCCATCCCATTCCACAAATTTAGTCAACTACGTGTGTTGATTTTGGTGAGCATGCAATACAAATCTAAATGATTTCTATTAATGTGTTGGTGCTGGCTCTAGGGGCTAGTCCCAAATCAGTTTTGGATCTCATGAACGTTAGAGATCTGACTTTGTTTCGTATCAAGATCCACTTTTAGGTACTTTAAATCTGCTCCATAGTTTTATGGTTGCAAGGAATAAACAGAATACTCCACCATTTATATCATACCCATATTAATAACACAAATAAGCTTGATGAGTCTCCTTATTCCAAGGTCACATAGCAGTTAAGCTTCTCAGAATTTTTTCTTTCTTTAAATTAAGCTTCTCCTTATTTTAAGGGGTGGGAAGTCTTTTACAAGTATAAAATGGTTGGTCAAAATTTCTGGTTCAAAACAAAATATTTAAAAACCCTAGGGCTAGTGAAAGATGTAGTGAATGGCAATGAAACCATAAATGGGTCCCAAATACAGTTGAATGGTTCATATATTAGGAGGGTTTGATTTTTCCTTGGAATCACACTCTCCAACTTTCAAATGAGCTTGCAGCTTCATACCCTAATCTCAATCCACATGTAGGGAATTTAGCTAGGCCATGGAGATCTTGCATGATAGGATACCCACAGACCAACACAATGGACAAAGATGAAAGGTTGGTTTTCATGAAAGCAAAGCAATACATGGGGATCCTAAGGCGTAGGTAGACCCGAAAGCTAAGGCAAACATAGAATAAAAAATTCACTATGATTTTGCTGAAAATAGCTAGCAACACCTCAATCATCACTATTAAAAGGCATCAGATAAAAGGACACAAAACCAAGGTGAAAGGGGGGAAGTGTTCCAAGATAATAAAGATCTATATAGACCCACATCTACACTGTTAATGTGGTCATCAGAGCTATATGTTAATGAGCTCATGAGAATGAAAAAGAGACTTGAAACTATAGAAGCAAAGGGACAATATGAAGATAGCAAGATGAAGGAAATTGTAGAATCCAACTAGAAGCTTGAAAGGGAGAGTAAGATACTCAAAGAACAAGTATTAATCTTAAAAAACATCATGGAAAGGGGACAACAAGCGTTGTCCACTTTAAAACAAGGCTTAGACCAGCTAAAAATAATAGAAAAAAAAATCCAGTAGTGCTGGAAGGAAGTGACACAACAAGAATAAAAGAGATTCAATCTGCAATTGCAAACATGGAAATAAAAGAAAACCAATTAAGAGACTAGATTGAAGAGGCCAAATCTTGGGCACAAGTAGTAAGTGGACCATCAGACAAGAAAAGAGAAATCATAAATAAACGAGTTAAGATGGAAATAAAAGAAGAAAATGACAGGAATGACAAGGCTATAAATATCATTATCAATGGTTTGAAGGACTATAGCGAGAAGGAGAGAACTGACATTTTAGCAAGGGACTTCCTTAAAGACAAGTTGAAGTGGACATGTTATGTCCATCAAGTGAACATGATTGGAAAGAGAATAGGAGGAGGAAGGGATAGGCATGTAAAAGTTGTCATGAGAAACATAGAGGGCAAGAACATGATTCTAAAGAATAAAGGGTTTCTTAGAGGCACACATTTATACCTAGATGAAGACTTGACCATTGCCCAAGAAGAAGAGTGAAGGAAGGAATGGGAGAAAGTGAAAGTAGAAAGAGATGTAGGAAAGTGGGCATGGTTAAAAAATAGGAAAGCCCAAATCAGTGATTGGTTGTCACATAAGAAATAGGGATTTAGGCCCCCCAAGGAGTACCTACACATGGTAAGTTGGAACTATAGAGGTTAACCATGGAGAAGAGCACTTGGGTTGGGGCCCATAGTTGAGGCGAAAGACATTATCATTCTTATAGAAACACATGAACATTATGGCTGCAAAGTTCCAAACTTTGAAGAGTATAAGAAAATCTCAATTTAGAATGAAGGGACTAAAATAGATAAAGGACTTGGTTAATCATAGAAACGTGGTGTGGAATCATAAAATTGGAAAAAGAGGACTGAAATAAGCAATACATATGGATGGAAATAACAGAAAATGAGGTAACAATTAGGTTAGTTGCCTGCTACTTTGCACCGAGAGGTTCAAAGACCTATAAGAAAAGAAAATTAGATGGTGAAGACCCATATGCTTCACTAAAAAAAGGACATTTCAATTTTCAACACCTTGGGAGAAATATTATTAATAGGCGACTTTAATGCGAGGATAGAAAAATCAATCTCTCTAGTTGAGCAGCGAAGGAGGGAACAACAACCCATTATGGCTAGAGGAAGGAGAAGGTTAGCTTTGGGAAAGAACTTCACAAGATGGAAATGGGGGCGTTATGCACTTTGGGGTAGAATTGTTAGAGCTATGTAGCTTGTACGACATGGATATATGTAATGGAATGGGAGCATGGACAAATTTAGGTGGTATCACCTATAAAACATACAATGGTCAAAGTGTGGTGGACTATGTAATTTGCTCTCAAAGTTCTATTTCAAGGTTGATGGAGTTTGATATTGGGGAGTGCCCTATTGAGCTGAAATCTAATCATAGACCTCTCTTTGTTAAGCTTGACATTCTCAAAAACAACCAACAAAGAGAGTGGGTCCATCACATGCAAACGAAAATCCATCCCTAAGGTAAGGTCCTCATGAATCAAGAAAATTAGAAGCTCTTCATAGCAACCCTTGAGCAATATCTTCAAGAGGCAAAGAATAACATAGGGAACAATGCAACTAGTGAGGCAAGTGACCGTATATGCAATAATATGCTGATCCCTCTAATTCTCAAGGCCTTAAGTGCTTGCAAAAGATCTCGACCTAAGAAGGGAGCTGCAAATACATTCCTAGCAAACCCATGGTATGACAAATAATGCAAGGCTGCAAAAAGATCCTTGAAAGAGTGTGGGATGAACAAAAAAGGCAAGAAAACCTATGAGAAATTGATACAATAGAAAAAGGAAAGATATGTGAATACAAGAAGGAAATAATTAATTTCTCTTGGAAAACACAACCCAAAAGGCTTTTGGAGGGAACTACAACAAAATAGTTCAAATAAATAGAAAATAATATCATGGATGCCCAATGGTTAGATTATGTGAAGCTCCTCTATGAGTGGACCCAAGATAAAGACATGCCTCCCATAATTAGCATATCAACCAAGCTCTTCTTGGTGGAAGATATCAAACAAAGCATAAAGGATCTAGTAGGAGGTAAAGTGCACGACATAGATGGACTACAAGCTAAATTTTTAAAATGGGGAGTAGAGACCCTTGCCCCACACATCAAAAGAATTTTCAAAGCATCACCCAAGATGTCTTTTCGACAGAGTGGACGACTAGTGTCGTTATTCCTCTCTATAAAAGTGGATATGTCAATAACCCATCTAACTATCACACTATTATGGTCAATCCTCTTCTAGGAAATTTTTTTAGGAGCATGATAGAATGCATAATCAGCAGTTGGATAGAATAAGAGGGAAAAAGAGCAAAGGGGCAGGCAAGCTTTAGACCAAGACACTCTACCATTGATCACTGCATTACTCTTAGGCACTTGATTGAAAAAATATGGGACACTCAATGAAGAGAAGTTTTCTATTGGTTCATTGATTTTAACAAAGCCTTTGCTATGGTGCCTAGGGACAGACTTTGGAATAGGATGGAGGAACATGGAATTCTAGATGACTATAGAGTAGCAGTGCATAAACTTTATGAACATGTCAGAGCTAGAATCAAAATAAGAGAAGGCAAATCTGAATGTTTTGGAAGTGACATTGGCATTAAACAAGGCTACCCTCTATCCCCCACTTTGTTTGGATTATACATTGATAAACTTGAGGAATGGTTAAACAAAACTGTTGGGAGTGTATCCAATTGGCTAGATGCATGGTGAAGTTACTCTTATATGTTGATGATCTTATCTTAGTTGCAAAAACAACTCATGGTTTGAGAGGGCATTTGAAGGCCTTGGAACTCTTCTGCAAAAGGTCAAGATGCAAGTGAACACCAACAAAACCAAAGTCATGATCTTTTCATTAAAGAGGAAAAAAAACAAGTTAATTTTCTTTTTGAAGGAAGTCCATTGTAAATAGTGGAAGAATACAAGTACCTCGAGATTGATTTCCACAACAAACTTAGTTGGGAGACTTGCAGAGCAAAAAGGATATAGGGAGGATGGAAATATTCATACCTACTTCAAAATAGATGCAGGAAGGCTGAACTATGGGACTAGAAAACCAAAAAAAATCCTTTTTGGTTTGCTTGTCATGTCGATTGTCCTTTATGGCTATGAAGTTTGGGGGAGTAGCATGTCAAATCACAAGTGGAGATAGAAAGAATCCAAAAGTATCTAATCATAAGCAACCTGAAAGTCAAAACTTCAGTCCTTTATGAGATCCTTTTGGTTGAAGCAGGAACTTTCCCATTGGAGGCATCAATGATAACTCAAACGTTAAGTTATCTAAAAAAGGTTGAAAACATGGATAACCATCACTAGCCCAAAATGGTTGTGGAGGAGGAATTAAGCCATAGGAAGAAGACATGGATGAAACAAAAAAACAAGTGTATGAATAAGTGAGACATTAATTTGCAAGAATGTCCTAACACCAATGAGGAAATAAAAAAATATGTGATAGAAAAATCTAGGACTGCCTTGACAAAGCAGATTGGCTGGAAGAAAGCTTATTATGCCAAAGAGTTTAACCCCACTTGAGAACATGACAAAAATATGTATTTGAGAGTTTTAATTAAGGTGAAAGCAAAGTTGTTAGTTGCACAGCGGAGAACTAGATCATATCATCTTAGGTGAGAAACCAGTAGATGGACTATACCTAAGGAAGGTTGGGAAGAGAGAACATGCCTATTCTACAACAAATGGGTGGTGGAGATAGAATGACACTTCATCATGGAGTGTAGAGTATACGAGGATATCCATATCCAATATGAAAATAACCTGAACATAGACAACCTAACCAAATTATTCGAGGAAGCAAGGCTTAACAAAACTGTAAGTTTTTTTTAATCAAGATCCATAGTAGAAGATTCGAAATCAAAAGGAGTTTGAAAATGCCTTAGGGCTGCGGCTCTTGGTCCCTTTGACTGCTTGGATGGACGTCATTAAAATCTTTCATTCATTCATTCAAAGAAATATAAGATGAGAAAGAAACATAGGGTTTATTTGGAATGCAATAATTTACATACACCCTATCTAAAATAAGCACATGGTGAATGCACTTCAAAAAAAAAAAAAAGGAAAAGATTTGCTGTTGCTATTTTTTGTTGAAGATTTGTTCAAAATTTAGTTGATTGGAAAAAATGCCCTTAAAATTAAAAACAACCTTGGATCTGTATCTTGATTTTTTAGTTTCTGTTGGGTTTAACGGGTTCATTCATTAATGGACAGTATTGGCGGCATAATATTTGGATCATGACTGGGCTTCAACTTGGCAGGCCCATATAGGTCTCAGGCTTGCTCTCTCCAAAAAGGCAAGGCAAAAACTCAGGAAAATATGGGCAATTTGAATTCGTCAAAACTTGATCAAAATAACTCGGGAAAAAAAATTGTCCTCCATGCTGCAAATTATATTTTTTCTCTTGTGGTGCTTCAACGCAGAAATTTAGATGTTAAAGCGAGGGGCAGAGGGCAGTTTGCCAGCTTCAATTTTTTCTATCCTTTTATTATTAATTGATGAGTCTCCCAAGTTGATTTAGCTGGGAATTTTCAAGACCTGAATATAACGTGTCATGCACTAAAGTGCCCTACATTTTTGTCTCCTCATGCTTTTTTGAAAGATTTGACAACCGATAAGTTTTGTCCCTTCATAGAGTTGACATGGAACTTTGGAAGGACTTGAAAATTAAGCTCTTTTCAAATTACCAATTTGCAAACAATTGTAATGGTTCCATATAAATTGTTTCTAATTATGCATTGATATAATCCACTTGGATTAGAAAAGACCATGATGCTAAGCATTGCATTATATTTTGTCTCAATTCTGATGCAAAATTGATTCATTTTATGAAGAACAAAAATTAATATTATCCTCCTCTTGCAGGCTCCTCAAGTCCTCAATCAACAGATAAATGTTATGGTGGAGGATCTATGATGTTAAGCATTGCAGACTGCTGTTTGTGGTTTTCCACGTAGGTCTGGATCCTGCCTCTGCCACAGATTTTCTTTCTGATATCCAGGAGGTTCTTTGCCCAGCTTCATTTTAGTTCTTTGTCACTCACTGTATATATATACACGGGTGTATAGTTTGACACTAATGTTTAAAGTGGGGAAAACCATCATTGGAGAGAAAAACTCCACCATATGTGTAATGAGAAGATTATGTGTATAATGAGTGCTGTAATTGCCTCAAAGATTACAAAGTGGACAGATGGATGAGCAAAAAGGACTCCTTTTATGTCTTTTTTTTTTTGTGATTTGAAGATGATTGGAACAATCTCAGATGCTCCACTGACTGACATAGTGGACATTTTCTTCCTGTGAGGACTTATTTTTACTCTAAAAATTGGTATTACCTCATTTCCCCCTTGTGTGCATCCAAATCCTAATAGTCTGGCTGTAATATTTGGCTGCAGTTGTCATTAATTATGGTTTATGTGGGTGTATGGTGCTTTGGCTCTTTAAATTGATAGAAAAGACACAACACATGATTTATATACCATTTAGCATCACTTACTCTTGGAGCAAAGCTTGCATTCACCTGATTTATGATGAGAAGTGCAGGTTGGCCGTATCCCTACATAATGGGCCCGTTGTCTTATACCTTTGGTCAACTCAGAGAAGGTCAAGATAGAGGGGCAGTGCAAAGCAGCCCCTGAAAATCATGGACTTATGGACAACATACTCCTTTCTTTCAGGTTAGTGCTGGTGTTTCTTCATACTTTAGTACATGGTCATTAATTGTATGAGTGGATTTCTTCCTCCTTTGAAATTATTCCTGCTAGGCATTATTTTAAGCTTGAGACTGGACTAACTAGTACTAAATTGCAATTGCTTGTACGGTGCCTGACTGGGTACTAAGGCATTGTAAGTAAACTTGCTCTTATGTAAGAACTAACATTTGCTTGCACGTATTCATCATCCTGAATTGGCATGTTTGAAGTATACCTTTATGATTAAACATTTGTAGTGAGCTCCTGATATAAACTTTATTTGTTTGTGTGTAGCTTGTACATAAATAGTTCTATGTTCCAAAATTGCACTCACAGTTTGTCTAAGCTGGTTCGTTCACCTATTGTTCGTTCCTCAATAGATGATGCTAGTTTTCATCTTCTTCCAGCTTTATTTAAATTGCTTGGCAAATAACCTGTTAAGAAAGTAAGTCCCTTGAAATTTGACAGGATGCATGAAGCTTGTTCTATTGCATGATTGTTGTCTGGATAACTTGAGTTTTTGGTCTTTGGAAAGAACATTTACATGTAGAAAGAAGGAATTTAAAAAACAATTGAAAAGTGAAAAACATCCCAAGATATGGTTCAAATACTCGCTTCATATCTTTTGATTATGATGACCAGTAGAACTGTTCAAGGCTTATGAATAATTATATGTATTCAATTTCTTTAGTTTTCAGGCTGATTTCACTCCCAAAGATATTCAGTTATCCCCAAAAAAAATCTCTAGATACTAAGGTACGAGAGATCATGTTTAAACTTTATGTTTCTCCATCTATTGGCAGCCTCTTTATGCTGTAAAGGTTACCATACTCACTGCCATGTGATCATTGTACTTCTGGAATACTAACATCATTGTTGCCTTCAGACAAAAGGAGGAAATTGGCTTCTGATGGAAGTAAACAAAACACCAATGATGAAGAGTGCTTGTCTGATTCTGATTTGAACAAGCTTGTTGACACCTCAGACAGTTGTGATCTGGAGGTAATTAACCATATAAAATATTGATGCTTATCTTGTCCATCGTTGATTAAATGTCAAATGACAAACACATTGAAGACAAGGAAATCTTTCCTTGTAGGAGATCAATACACCCTGTACTCTGCACTGTGAATTGCACCCATATCAGAAACAAGCTTTGTACTTGATGTCGAAATTGGAGAAAGGAGCAGAAATGGAGGAGGCAGCAAGAACTCTTCATCCCTATTGGGATGAATATCATCTTGAAGATGAGTATGAAACACTGAAGCATGAAGTAAGGCTTGTTGAGTTACATTTGATTTAAAATTTTAAATGTTCGTTTGTTGATAAGATCAAATAAATTCACAGGACAACTGCTGTATATATTAATTTGTTTTCAGGGGATGCAACCACTGAGTTTCCCAGTGCCTTGCAACTGACTCGAGGAGAGGTATTTCATGTTTTCTTTGATCTATTAAAGAGTTATATTTTTATCTTTGCATGAAATTGCTATGTCTTGAAGACTTTGGCAGATGCCATGGGGTTTGGAAAGACTGTCATGGCAATATCACTTCTTGCAAATTCTGGTAAAGGTGGTGGGAGTGGGATGGATTCTGTCGAGTCATTGAAGAGATCAGTTACAGTGAAATAATAGTTGTTGATTCTTTTGGGATGGGCGTAGTACCCGAATCACCTCTGTACCCCAGCAAAAGACAAATCCTAAGTATGCCGAGGAAACCAAGCACCAGACTGCATAAGGGAGGGGGAAATCTTATAGTATGCCCCATGACATTGCTCGGTCAGTGGAAGGTAAATAACAGACTTTTCAGCCAAACACATTAAACTTTGAAGTTACAGAATTTGGGTCAACGAGTTTGATTCAAAACTACACAGTTGAATCCTGATAAAACATCATAATGATTACAGAATATTGTTTTTGTATTAAGCCTCTGGCTTTCTTTATTCACAAAAGCATGCTTGGTTAAAATTGGTAACCCTAGTCTGTGATTTGACCAGCTCATTTTCAATGGTTCTTTTAGTACCAAGACTGTGATATGAATAATATTTTATGTTCTTTTGCAGGCAGAAATTAAAACCCATGGACAGCCTGGAGCCATGTTTGTGTCTGTTCATTATGGACAAAGCAGAACAAAGGACACCAAAACTCTTTTGCAGCAGGATGTAGTCTTGACAAATTATGAGGTCTTATCATCATATTACCAACCAGAGGTTGGTTGATAAATTTTTAATTCAACATGGTAATATTTGTCTGGCAAAGTGCTCCCTTTATAATAGTTGAAACTTCATATGATCCATTTATAACATGAATGGCCCCTTCTTTTTTAATGTGCAGAATTCTCAAAATGAAGGTGTGCTTCACTCAATACACTGGTTTAGTGTAGTTATTGATGAAGCACATAGTATAAAGTCTCCTAAGAGCCAATCATCCCAGGCTGCTTATGCTCTTATTGCTAATTGTCATTGGTGTCTCACTGGAACCCCTATTCAGGTATATTATTGTTTTTGCTAGGTTACAAACACTGATTTATTGATTTTAAAATTTTAGATTTTTATTCTAAATATGACATCACCACATATACCTGACTTATTGAACCTTAGCTTTGTCTATGAGATACATTGGAAGCTTTGCTACCGAGATTGCTGTAGCTTTGTTGGCTACATACATAATCCCCTAGAGACCTTTGAGTTGCCCTACACAGACGAACTTATGATATACCACAATAATGCTGGTAAATTTGATTATTAATTACAGAAAAGCTTGACTGTATGATTGTCACGCCTCTTACTAGACACTATATAAAATTAAAGGCAATCACAATCATGCAAATTGTAAAACACAAGTATGGAATATAAATGATAAACTATCTTACCTAGGTGCAATGAGTACGAGAGTAAAGCTTCTTCACCTCCTTGTCTGTTAGCACTTAGCGGTCCTTCTATAAAAGTTTTCTTCAACTGTTGTCATATCTACATTTGTTTTTAACCTCTTTTCCATTTGTGTCTTCTTTTCTCATTTCCTTTTCCTATTCAATCAGTTTTTTTCCCTTTGCCTAGCAAAAACGTCATTCCTTTAGTCTTCCTTCTATTCATGGTTTCTTTGTTATCATTTTCCTCGACGACATGTCTTGTTTGTCCATTAGTGTTTAGACATAGCCGTGTAACTATCCCTTAATGTTGGTTACTTCTATTTGCATGCATTTTCTCTCGATTGCTTTCTGCTGATAGCCCAAATCGTTCTTTGCCTGCTCACCTGTCTGCTGTGACGCCATCACTGTAGAATATCATAATGCTTGAGCAAGCAATTGCTGTCCAAATTCCTTTATTACATTCACCATGAAATGACAATTAGTGCATGTCGTGGTAGATTAGCCTAGGAAATGCTTAGAAGTTTTTTAAAATAGGTGTAGGCAGGTGATACACAGATAAATGTTGTGGTGGAGGAGAGTGCAAGGCCGGCCAGGGAGTTTAGAGCTCGAAAATGGCCAATGCTGGCATTTCTTGACATGTACTATCCACGTAAGCCAGAGCGTCCTTATCCTCCTCATTGCACAGTAGGAACTGGCGAAGAAAGCCTTGTTCCAGGTAATGTTTTATTTAGTTAATTTTGTGTATTTTCTTTTCCTTGGGAAAAGTAAAGGTTTAACTTTACTCTTAAGGCATCGTTGTCTTAGCTAAGAGCTGTCTTATCTTATATATTCAGCCAATCCTTGCAGACCCAATGAATCTTTTCTTTAGCATCCTGGGATAATTGATATGATTTCAGCAATTTAATTTACATTTTTGTTTTTATACTTGACAGCCCTTGAATGGCTGGAGGATGACCCTAACTGTAAACATCAAATGTAAAGATTGTATCAATGGGTTTATTGGTTTTATTAAAAAAAAATAGATCCAATGTATTTGTTTTTTATTAGGGTAAGTAGGGATTTTGAAAGGGTCCAGACCCTTGTGCAAGAGAAATAATAAAGTATTGAAGTCTAATGAACTAAAAAGAACAAACACGAGACAACATCAGCACATCAGCTGCACTACAACAAGAAGACTAAAAAAGGGCAGAAAACCTCGATAAACAACCAGCCCAAAGTGAGGGTGGTTTGAAACCAAATTGCTCCAAAGAACTTTGAGTAAACCAAATTGCTCCAAAGAACTTTGAGTAAACTCACCCAATTTATTCATAATGCTGAAATCCTTATGCTCAAATCTCCCTTTTTTGGATCTCTTTTTGACTTGTCTCAGAGATAACTTTTGGGTCCTTAGAATCCTTCTCCCAACTTTTCTCTTTCAGAACATCCTCATAAAAGATCTTGCTTGTTTAATTTTACTCTAGAATTATTAGAATTCTTAATGGTGTGGAAGGTTTATTTTGTTTTCTAACATTTGTTTTGCCTAACATAAAATTTTAAATCAGCGATGATCTTATGAAGTTAATTAAATATGTTATATGCCTTCATTTTTTTATTCTCTGTATTTTCCATAATTCTTGTCACCCTAATTGTGACATCAAAAGGTGCACTTGCCAGTTATACATTCATGGAATATTTTAAAAATCTAATGCTTGTTGAAGGTCACATTGGTAGGGAAAAACAACTTAGAATCCATGCTTATTGTTTTAGACAAGACCCCTAAATGTGTATTTGATAAGTTTGCTTATTGTTTTAGGCAATATTTTTAACAATTACAGTTATAATTTGCAAATTTTAGATTGACTTGCTGGAGGATGCCATCCATGTTGACCCTATCCATAACGAAGATGGATTTTAGATAAAAAGATAGCTGTTATTAATTGCATTTATGGCATTTGAACAAACATTTTATCATGTCACAAAGCATTGTCTTCATAAAAGATATATGGTTTTAGTCTTTAGACATTGCCCCTTAAAAATATGCTCTCGGTATCTTATAAAACTTAAGGGAAAAGTGAAAAAATATTAGAAAAATCCATGGAGGCTGGCAAGACAGGCTCTTAATTAAAGAATCGCAAACATTCTGTGGAATTCATAGACCTACTTGAAAGGTAAACAAGATAATACGAAGGTTTCATTTTCATTCAAATTGCCATTTGCTATTGATAACTTCTTATTAGTGGATTTTTTTTTTCTCTGTTTTCTCATTTATGCAGGAAGTAACTAATCACATGGGCCTACATTTTGCCAAGTCCAGGGGAGCTGAAATTGTGGACAAGATCTTATTATTTAGAAAATGGTGTAGAACTAATGCAAATTCAATTGTTTTTTTTTTTAAAAAGCACCTTCAAAGAGGAAGGGAAAATTAATTTATTTTATATTTTAAATTTATATAATTTATTGTGTCTATCTTGTTAAGTATTTTCATTTGTATTTACTTTAACTAAATGAGTTGGCAGTAGAAAACAAAACAAATTTCTTAATTTGTGGACTTCTATCAAACCTTTTGCACCCTCTTTTCTTTTCATTTTTTAAAAAAAATTGTTAATCGAATATTATGGGAGTTGAGGTCTTACGAATTAGTTTTAGGGATGACTACAATATATAGTAAAACCCCAACTAAAATATTTTTTTGTACTCTCTTAGCAGTTAGCTTATTTATTGAATGGGTGAAGCTAGAAGTCGAGTTGATCAATTGTTTCAAAAGTTGAGGAACATAGAAAATATGACAGTGAGTAGACCAAAAGCAATGATTATTGGGAGCTCTATCTACATCCATGATCCACCATCTATTGTGTTAAAAACTTGAAATAAGAGAACCATTAGACTTGAGGAAAATAGACACATATTAAACTTCATAGCCTGAAGAACCAAGTACATGTTAGCATGTTTATAGTTACTTGGAGATGTGGTTATGAGTATATGTAGTTGCCAAAAAATATGAATGTGCGTATATATAGTTGTCAAGAGATTTAGGTATGGCTATGGGGATGGAGTTTCCTAATAACCATGCAAATTTCTTTATTTCAATAGCCAATAATACCATGTGGTGAACTACATGTATATTATCAAAAGGCTAGAATCATAGATGGACATCTATAAATGTTAGAGCCTTAGCAGGGTCTAAGGCAATTGCACGAGCATGATGGTCGAAGACCTTGGATGAATTCTAGATGAAACTTGATAAGTTGTAAGTGAAGTTTGATGAAGGATTATAATTAATTAGACTTAAAGGGATGCAAATATGATATTAACTTACAAAAGGCAAATTATATACCATATCATCCAATATGAGCCTATACAAGTGTAATGCCCCTGTTGGCAAGAGACACTACTCTGAAGAAAACCTGAATGTTGTCATTGATGGCAACAAAGCAAAGAGAATACATCAGCATGACAAGAAGACATCACTCTGGAAGACCAACTTGATTTGGCAACAAGGCACAAGAGTATTCAAGTCCGGAAGGCCAGAATGACTAAGTATGGACAGTATTCAGAGTAAGGAACAGAAAGTGGATCAGTATGCCTCCGCAGATGAAGACCTACAAATGCAGTTCAGGTATGATTACTCATAGCTACTTGGTGATGATACATTTCAGTGTTCAGATCATGACTTCCTTCGGAAGTCATTTGGAGAAAATGTCTAAGTCTGGATGAACAGAGGTAAGATAGGGACAGTGTACAGTGCAAAGTAAAATGGTCCGCATTTCTCCGCAAGTGCATATTTTGTTCTGCGGTTATGAGGCAATTAAGAGACATATCATGACTACCTAAATCCAGGATTATAGCCTTTGAAATTTAACAGATCATATTCTACAAGCTTCCCAATATCAACTTCCAGTTTAACAGTATTTCTCTATGATAGTGCAACAGTTCCAAGATCCGCATTTTGACATACAGGTCTATTTGGTTCCACAGATCTAAAGGCATGTTAATAGGTCAGTAATGATTGTTGGATATGATTTATTAAGTCTCATGTGGTCCACAGTATGAGCTATGATGTGATAGATGAATTGATCAAGTATGTTCCTAAGGAACAAGCCGACGGGCATGATAGATCCTTATGCGGAGAAGATATAGCATCTGGATAATATGATTGGGGTCAACCTATATGAATACTTGTACATGTTTGTTTGAGTCCGCATTACATATTGTACACAAGATGAAGCCAACAGAATACAACTCTTTGTTTACACATTTCATGTTTAGCTTGCCAACCTGATTAGATTTTAGTTTTGGAAGTATGGGTTAAGCGATGATGTGTGTGCATGTGCGAAGCATGCAAAGATAAGGTGACAACAAGCATAAGAAGAGAGATCTTATCTCCAAGTAAGAGTAGAGCAGCGGAAAAGGGCAGACAGAGATGAAGAGTGTTGAATCAGTATTTTGTACTTCATTGGAACTGTAACCATGTATGTGTAGGTGCAATCTGAGCATTTCAATCTGGCAGTGAGCCATCCTTCCCTCTTCTTTCTTTCTCTAGGTGGTGAGCCTGTTTTGGCAGTGAGCCTTTCTTGCAGTGAGCATTTCTTTGGGTAGTGAGCCTTATTGTAATCTGGTATTGTGCTATAATAATATATTGTGAGCTAACACTCACCGTGGTTTTTCCCTTTTTGGGTTTTCCATGTAAAAATCATGGTGTTCATGTGTTGTCTTTATGGTTTATGTTCCTATGCTTGTTCTGCTTTCATATCATTAACTTTAGAAATTGGATTAATAAACTTGTTAAGAAGTGGTTTTGTGGAATATTGATTCACCCCCCCTCTCAGTATTCCTTACTATCAACAACCCAAGCTTTCACTTGAGACATTAGCGGATAACAAATGAATGAACAAATTTTTCACCATGTAAATGCAACATCAACATGCTTACACACTCGACATGGCATGAATGAACATGACAATCAAGGTACATAATGCCAATGCACCAAGCATGGTGACACAAGTGGACGAATAGACCATATCATGTGACAAAGTCACCATGATGATCATACGAGAGAGTAGATTTTCCTCTATGACGAAGATCAAATACTAGTCCATGATCCCATACTCTCACAGACACTAGGATTAGAATGAGAGTGACACATCGCTTCATTACATAACTCAAGATGACACAACCAATGTCCAAAAGGACATGGAAATGAAATTCAATCACTAGGATTACCTACTCAAGAGGTAGGTCAATTGAGAGACACAAGGCCTTGAGCACACATAAAGGCACACAATTCAATGCAAAGGAGTGGGTAACTTGCAAAGCACATCGTACATCTCCAAAATGAGAAGATAGGAAAGAAATGTAGACCAAGGGGAACAACTTTCATGAATGAACTTTTCCCCAAAAAGTTTGGGAAGTTCCCGATGTCTAAGGGTCACCTAATATACCACTTAGGTTGTGCCTTTCACTTGTCCTAGTCATCCAAAATAGGTCATGTCACTCCTAGCGTCTCCACTAGTAAATTAGGTGACCCAAGGTCCCTAGTTATACTAGGGCAACTCGCTCGGACAACCTCAGGGCCCCACTTATGCTAGGTCAACTTGCTCTTTGTAAATTGGGTGACCTAGAATAGGGAACAAGGTAGAATTTGGTCTTGAGGGTCTAGAAGCTTCAATTTGGCTTTCCAAGTTTACCAAAGGCTCCTAACCACACCTAAAACCTTGAATAACACTAAGCTATATGTTTCAACCTTACAAGTCATGAAAATAAGGGCACACTTGACCCAAGACAAGGAAGGGCTAGGCCCAAACAAGCTTATTACAGGATAAACACACAACAAGGCATAACTACTCAAATACAATGTTTCCAAGAGCCCAAAAATGTAGAGATCAAGTAACATGATGATATGAGAGTCCAATATGCCCTTAAATGAACATCCTTCAAATCCATCTGGCCCTAATGGTGATTCAATACCACCCAACCATGTGGAACCCTTAGGCCCGCCCCTTTGTACTAGGAGGTAGTCAACCAAGTACCAAACATAAACATGCAAAACAAGGAATATATGGCAACACACTAGGGTAAGTGCACAAAGATGGGGGACCAAAAGGGGGTCTTAAGTGGCCACTTTTTTTCTAAATTTAGCAAAGACTGATGTTGGATGAGAAATTGAAGACAGTTACACTCAAAATTTGAAGATGCAACAAAAACAAGAGTCGTGGTGCTCCGAATCTAGTTTCTAAACTACTATTTTTTTAAATGGTTGAGATTAAGGGGTTCAAAAAGGGGGACCACACAAATTGGTCCTATTTTTTTTTAAAAAAAACATAACATAGTGTCTGGTGTGGCCCCCCTAAAATGTTAACCTTTTTTTAGTATTTCAAATATCGATTCAATGAGAAATTAGCTAACACCATGAAGTTTATCCTGGGGACTTTTCTGATAATTTTTTATGAATAATTGATTTTTTACTAATTTTCAAAGTGGACACATCCTGAAAAACAAAAAATTGAGCATGCTCCCCCCTAAAATTTTTGAAAACTAATCGAAAATCTAATTTTTTTAATATGTGTAGAATGGAGTCTAGTTTCTAAAAATGCAATTTATTTGAAATTTCAATGAACGGTTAAAAAATAAAGTCAAAGATACCATACACTAGTTTTTGACAAAAAATGGATACACTAACAAAAGAAATTAAAGATGAAAACCTGAACATACTCAAAACATGAAAAAAATTATATGGTTAGAAATCTAAGAGAGAGCTTAATATTATCGTGGTATTTTTTAACTTGTCATTAAAACAAATGCAAACCTAATGGTGAGCATGCTCAAGATTATGTAAATTTTTTTACAATCCGCAAAAACACATCTTTGGACATTCGAAACTCAATCCAAGCCTTTAGGTTGGACTTGCCCAAGGAAAATCCAAGCCTAAGGCTTGGAAATTACCAAAGCAAACAATAACACAAGCAGGTTATAACACGCTTGTGTTATTGTGAAATAAAATCATCTCACCCTTACCTTCTCTCTCTCTCTCTCTCCCACTCTCTATCGATCCTTCCCTCTCTTCTCTCTCACTCACCTCTCTCTGTGCCCACTCTAAGTCTCTCCCTCCCTCCTTACCCCTCTATTATTCTCTCTCCCTCTATTCTTTCTCCCTCCCCTCTCTAGGTCTCTCCATCCCCTCCTCTCTCTGTCTCTTTGTCTCTCACCTCTTTACCTCCTACCCTCTCTCTTTTACTCTCTACTTCCCTCCCTCTCTACCTCCTACCCTCTATCTCTGTCTCTCTCTCTCACCTCTCTACCTCCCCTCCCTACCTCATACCCTCTCTCTCTCTCTCACTCACTCACTCACACACACACCTATCTCCCTCTCCCTCTCCCTCTCCCTCTCCCTCTCCTCTTTACCTCCTACCCTCTCTCTCTCTCACCTCTCTACGTCCCTCCCCTCCTCTCTCTCTCACCTATCTACCTCCCTCCCCCTCTCTTTCTCTCTCTGGTTGAGTGTATAGGGTTGAGGGTCTCGCATATAGGCTTTAAGGCATAGGGTTGAGGGATAGGGTTTAGGGTTGAGGGTATTGGTTATAGTGTATTTAGTAATTTAGGGACAATGAAAATCTTGTCATAGTAGTAATTTTAGAATTTATACAACACTTAAAACTTTACATGCATGACAAAACACACTCACATTATAACACAAGCGCATTTTGAGGAACCAAAAAAAATGGAAAAAAAGCATGTGCAATCTATGAATCAAACCCTATTTCTCTCTTCTCTTTCTCTATCTCCTGATGATGGATCATGGAGTTTGATCCGAAATGTTGAGGTATAAACTTGCACACAGTTAATTCTTGAAGTATTTAACTACAATCATTATGGACTGTGGAAATCTAATGTCTCTTATTTCTATGCATTATTGGACAAAAAAATGCTTTACATGGTGTTAACATTTAGACAATCCTTGTTTACTTAATCCACCACCTTTTTTTGGTTCTTCAATGTAGAAGTAAATTGGATGTTTTTAGAAAGAATTTGATTATTTGAACTAATATTTTCATGTTTCATATTGTTTGAATGCTAATTTTCATGTATTTAGATTGAATTTGATGATATAGATTTGTTTTTTCATAAATTTGACTAATCCTATTAGCGTTATATAGAATTCAACATTGAATATGAAGGAATTTGTCAAAAAGTTCAAATTGTTGAGGATTTTGAAGCCAAAAAAATAAAGTAGACATAATTGTGCAATTGGGCAACTCAAATCTCGAAATCTAGGGTATGTTCTTTATGTATTCGTTTACTTCACTTTATGATTATGTTAGTCTGAACTCTCATGTTATAGGACAATCATGAGGGAAGTGAGATGATTATCATTTTGACTAGTTATTATCATGACAAAGTGAAAATTTATATTTATTTGAGAGAACAATCCATTACAACAAGCCATATCACCATGGGAAGGAAATCTATTGGACACACAAGGATATTAAGAGGGGGGTGGTGAACCAGTATCTAAACAAAATTTAACTTCTCTAGAGAAGATTAAAACCTAAGCATTACAGTATCAACATAAGCATGAAAGATTAACACAATGCACATCAACACATAATACTAGACATACATGGAAAACCCTAGAAGAGAAAAACCACGGTGAGGATTAACTCACAATATATGAAGCTCAAGAATAATAACTTTGTTTTAGGGTTACACCTAAGGAAGCTACTACTCCCTGATAAATTTGATTTAGGGTCACTCCTAAGGAAGCTTCTACTCCTTGATGACTTTGTTTTAGGGTCACTCCCAAGGAAGCTACTACTCCCTGAATTGAGAACACACTTACAAAAGATTACAGTATGACAGTCCTTCTATTGTTTGAATAACTGACATTGAAACTCACACCTTTGGTGATTACAATTCTGCCTCTTCACACTTTCTTCTATTGATCAGATCATTTAGACACACTCCACACTTGATCACTGTCACAAATATGTCTTCAAGACGAATCAGGACAACATCAACAACTTTTGCTTTTTCTCCTTCAGTCGCACATCAAAATGCATTCATTCTGCTCCTTATTTTGCATGCGAGCTCTATCAATCTCTTTACAATCACACTTTGCCTTACTCAATTTGATTCACTATTTATACATGATATTACATTGATTACATTGCTTGTCGGCCAGAGACAACATGAGAAATAAATTTACAAGTGGGTTAAATAGCACACAACATGAAATGTGTAGAAGATAGGTCCTAAACAAAACCACACGCTACACCAACAGAAGACCCATGCCTTGCGGACATAAACACTTTCTTAACTAGGTCCTAAACATCCTTCACAACTTCAAAGATGAAGGAATTACATCCGCAAATTATTCTCATTTGAAAATAGGACAACTTTAAGTAAAAACACACGAACCTTGTAGCATAACAACCACATCAACTTGAAAAGCTTGTGCGGTACTGGAAATAAGAAAGATCTTCATGAAACCTTTCTAGATGAGTCTATAGGACTCATACAACATCCCCAAACACTCCTTTACCTCCGCACATCAAATATTTTGATATGGCACATCTTCAATCATGAACTCTGAGAACAATCTGTCATCGAGAACACACTGCAACATACTATCATTGAGAAATTGAGCTGCGGACCAACAAGAACCATGAAACTACAAGGAAGCATGTAACACACATCTGTAAAATATGTCCTCAAAACTACAAGGGTGATCATTCATTTCCAGAGGAATGCGTGTAACGCCCCACATGAACACCTTAGAGAACAACACATCTATGCTATGCAAAATGGAATAATTTTTTTTTTTAAGAATAAAGTAATAAAGTAATGTTTAACACATCATTACATATCATAAAACTATCAACTTGTTACTCTAAGATTTCATGGTTGCATTACTTGACAAAGCAATTAACATAATCTAATACACATCATAAATTAACATCAGTAGATCATTCTAAACCTATTGCATTAAATCAATAAACATTTACATTGCCATAACATTAGATAAATAATCATCAGGATCTAGTACATAGTACAATTTCTTCTCACATATGAGCACATCATTACATGGTTACTCAACATCTTATAAATCAACTAATACACAGACAAGTACACGGTTACAAATCACTTACTTCATATCTGGTACAAGATCTGATGGCTGATACACAAGATACAACATCCTCGCACATGAACAATAGCAATGAGAAAAACCAATGGATAAAAGCTCTTCCACCCGACCATGTGGAACCCTAAGGTCCACCCCCTGAGCTAGGAGTTAACATAAGGTTCCCACTACAACATACAGTCAGGTAGATAGTAGACTATAAGAACAAGACATAACAACACAAGTCAATATCACAAACAACTTAACAACACTTCCAGAGGCAAGCACATAACGAATGGGGGAGAGTACAACTAGGGAATGCTAGGCTACAGTAGGGAGGAGTGTCATCACATGGCTTGTCATGGGTTTTCCTGGTAAGCCTTCCTAGGCCCCGGCCCCCATCTTGGGTTGTCCTGGCAGCCTCTCCTGACTCCCGGCCCCCATACAACGCTCATGCGGAATCAACTTACCTTTCATGAGGACAAGGTAGTTGATCTTGCCATTCCAGGCCTTCTCAGCTCATCTCAAGCCTAAACGAGCATTTGAGCCATGAGTGAGGCATCCACTTATCTTGTTTAGTGTGCTTAACTACCCAACCCCCAAATTCATTATTTAGGTTATCACTGAGTTATCAAACTCCCACATGGGTTGTCCTGGACATCACTTTGGGCTCCGGCCCCCATTGAGAGCCACTCCCCTACTTGCAACTAGAAAAACCCCACTCGACAAGCATAGCAAACATCATCAGGACAACGAGGATACAGGAACCATGCAAGGAATCAACCATCTTGCACACAATTATCCTCATATCAACATGTGTATATAACAATGCAAGGAATTAACCATCTTGCATGTCATCTTAATCACAAGGACAACTAACAAAACATTGTCCATAGCAATACATAAACATTACTCCTATTTTAGTACTTAATGCCTCCCCATTTCAAAATCTAACACAAATCTCAATATAAGATAATTACAATCAATACATCCATAAAGGGGATTATCACCTCCTCATTAGCATTCACGACATCGAATATTCATCATATCACATTATCAAACAAGCGGCAACATACTTTTATAACTTCATAGTCTCGAAACACTTATCAACATGTCTCATGAAGTCAAAACACAAACAACCTATGCCTCTGGAACTAACCACTCAGGTACATGCAATAACATAGGGTCCATGTAGACATAACTAGAGACAACATATCATCATATATTCAATACACATAAAAACACTATAATTGAAAACCAATCACGTTATCCTATGCCTTTGGACTGACAACCCATCACATCCAACAATCTCATTACAATGTTAATAAACCCACTATTGAGACTATTTAACCAAACTTCAATTAACAAAACCTTTATAATGATGTTGTAATAAGATCGTTACCAAAATTAGATTATTCAACAATAGTCATAACAATTTAAATTAAACTATTAACTACATTTCCTTATAGTTCAATAAATTAAATCTATTAACTTAACTAAAATATTAATCTACTTTTGATTTTGGCACTTTTAAAACTAACAACCACATAATTTATACAATTTCCCATTAGACTTCCTCCCATACATTTTCTAGACGGCCTGGAGATGACAACAATATCATTTGAATTAATAATAATAATATTAAACAACAACATAAATAATAATATTAACCATAATAATAATAAATTCAATGGGATATAAGATAGTAAATATTTTTCATCCAAAGAACATTAAATGAACATTGTAAATAAATTTAATATGACAATTAGTTATTCAACAATGCCTCTAAAATACTATAACCTACTTTTGTGTAAGTAAATTATACATACCCTATTATACATATCATCATAAACCAATGTAAATTTTGACAATTTGTTTCAAAATCTCCTCTGCCACATGATACGGTCCTTTAATAATTTCAGCTGTATATTATAGTTAAAATAAATGTTCTAACTACGGTTTCATGTCCTTCTTACTTGTTTTGCAGATAAAACTTCTATAAACCGATATCCCTAAATGCATTAACCTACAGGTGACCATTACATACAAGGTTGGTTGTCGGCTTTCTTGAGGACACCCTAAACTCGTCATTACGCTGCCAAATAAGCCTATAGTGATTGTGTCGATACATTTTCTGGGTGGCATCTTCATGTTACCATCGAGGATAGCACAGACAGTTGCACACATACCATCTTCATTTATGCGACTTCAGGATATATGATCATACAATATCTGTGTCTCTGATGCTTATAGTAGTCTTTGATGCTTGGAATGATGATGACTAAGATCTTAGTGCTAATTCCGATTGTATAATACAACAATCTCAAAGCCTATTCTCCTTCTATTGAAACCTTGAAGAGATCAATTCAACCTCACTACCTCGCAACCGCTTAGAAAGGAAATCACTGCCTCAGCTCCATAATAGACTCCACGCTATCTTCTTGTATGATCTCAGTGACCAATGATGGTCAATAAAATGCAAGGGTTCTCCTCAGCTGATCGCTAATCCAAGTAATATCAGTGGTATTCCCGCATCTACCTATGGATCTTCTACTTCTAATATGACAGTCAGATCACTAACAATGATGGATGTTGACTGGGCAACACAGTTTGCTGCTGTAGAATTTGATAGGGATGCAAGACACATATCACAGTCTTCTCAACCTCTCGATTCTTAATGCTGTGAAAATAAAATTAAAACCAAAGCTTGAGTCTACAAATCGATGCCAAGGAAATCTATTATCAGTGCTCAGCAGTAATACGAGTTCTTATTGCTGGTAATACATTCTGTAGTTGCAGAGGAGCAAAGGCCAAATACGAGTTGCAGAGGAGCATAACTCGAAAGGGTTTATTTTTTTTGACATACATTGAACTCTGTTTCTTTGAACTTTCAACATAACGTCATGACAATGCACATTGATATAGATTAGAGAAACCTACTAAGGAACAAGCACCGAACAACAAAAAAAATTACTAATAACCAAATCAGACAAGTACAACAGTTGAAGCAGACCGTCAAGGGGTTGAAGCAGATAATGGAGCTCTGAATGCCTTCATAGCCACCCATAAGAGAGCGAACAACCATAAGATTGTACCGGTTGATTTGGTTGCACACAAAACTTCATTTAAAAAAAAAAATAGAGTAACAAAAATTGTCCCAATGGTCCACCATGACATAAATAAAAGAGCAGTTGCCAAGAGTAACTATGAATGTGAGAAGTTTTTATGTTTAAGAACCCCAATCCTAACTTCATTCTTTGAAAATTCAACCTAATTCTCAGTATCTCCTTCAAAATGCTCTTACAAGAGCACACAAAAGTCCGCAGAGCTATCTAAGACTAATGTATATTGCTCTTAAGGTCTGCACGAGGGCTTGTGGCCATAGTTTTTCAATTCTTGATAGATTCTTTAGGACTGTAACTCCTCTTATTGATCCATGCAAAGCTAAACCATTCTATTATAAGCGACTTCTCCCTTGAATTATATTTTCCACCCTCACATATCACGTTATATTCACTTGACTCGATTTCATTTTATAAACAATAGCTCCACGAATTCCCTTCAAACGGCATCTTAGAATCATGCCCTGAATTACGATTCCTTATGTGTACATGGTTGACCTTCTTGCTCGTGCGGCTATCTTGAAGACACCATAAACTTTATCATTGCGATACATGTTAGTTCCTGCAGATCACATATGAATATCGGCCTAGGAGTATTCACAGTGACTCTATTTTTGGACTGCACAAACTATGCTCTTTTCTCAGACATCTACGCAGAAGAGGCCTAGTGTGGTGCGTTTCAATTGATAAGGAGAATCGATGAAAGATAGAGGAATTGATAAGATCATTGTGTGCAGTTGGATTTTCAGGCCGTAGAATGGTTCATACTTTTCATGTGGCAGACGTATCACATCCATAGGTGCAGGAATTTTTGCAAAGTTGGGAAAATTAGCGCGGAAGATGAAGGCAGCCGTGATCTAGATGTCATCATACGGAATGCAATGTACGCAGGATATACACAGAATAAATTCATTGCCAAGGCTTTAAAGCTTCCTTACAAATGGAGTTGATAGAAATAATAATATATTTTGACAGAAAACATTATAAAAGTAATGATTGCAAGATCTGCGGAAAGTGGATATAAAAACAAGGCTTAAAACATCCATCAACACATAATCGGAGAAAAAATAATTTGCTATTTTGGCCTTACAAACTTTCAAGCAAATGCACTCGGCAGGAGCGAATTAGATCTGAAAGAATTCAGAATATAATGTCTACAGAATATCCTTAAAAATGATTTGAATGAGTAGAGGAATGCGCAGAATAAGAATTTCATTAAGGAAACCCTAGATATAGTCCTTGAATGCAAGTTGAGAAAATAACATTAACACAATTAAAAGAACCTGTTTACGCTGCAATGACCTCTGTTTGTTCCTCGCAGCTCCATCTTCATTCCCAGATCTCCAATTCCGCTTTTTCCCTCCCCCTTCTCTCCTTCTCTCTCCTTGTTTTATAGTATTCCCTACCCTAATTGCTTGTACTCCACCTTTTTAGGGGATATACACACGATCCAATGCAAACTGAAAATACAGCTTACTTTCATTTAATTTTTTAATAACATTATAATATAACCCCTATTTTTTATTTACTGGATATCTTATATTCAATATATCACAACTTACAATTTTTATTTTATTTAATTTAGTATTTTATATAGATATTTGGTATATAACAACTCATAAATATATATATTACTTTATTTAATCATTTATTTACTGGGCCACAAATATATACTTTCTTGTTTATTTTATTAATTATAAAACATTTCCACAACTTATAATGCCACTTTATAACTAATTTATCTCCTTTATTATTTATTTTTATTTATTTAATATTTAATATATATTTGTTATATAACAACTAATAATTATTTATAAATCTATTTAATAATCATTAATCAAATTTATCTATTTGTATACCACAATTAACCAATCATAATCATGTAATTACTCGACCATCAAGCATGCAGAGAAAGCAAGACGACAACCCATAGAGACAAACGAAACTGAGAACAATGACTAGACGCAAAACTGAAGACTTATCCTCTACAAGGATGACGGATAACTAGGGAACCTTATGCTAACTCCCATCAACAATTCCATTGGCTAGGGCACGCTCAGACCTGCTAGTTCAGGTGGAGTCGATGCCCGGTACCTGCATCCTGCAGCAAACCTCAAGGTTAAATATATATATATATATAAACATGAAGTCATGCACACAGTAAACAGAAATCGCAGCGTGGCAGGGTACTCGGACACGAGTAATGCGACACTGTTCTGTTCACATAAATACATCAACAATTAAGTATTCAGTTGTCTACAAGAACATATAATAATCAATAACAATATGATCTAGTATAACAATTATTTTTAAAGCATCATAACCCTGATTAAATTAAACTCAGAAATAACATTAATCCATTATATCAAATATGTCCATCAAACTACGAAACATAAAATATCAATAATCTAATATCATCAATCGTCATCATAGAAATAGGTCCATAAACAACTCAACGTAATAACAAGGAATCCCATGTCATGGTATCTAATCCTACTAGGAATACTATCAGTCTGACAGAAGCAAGGTGAGGGGCACTACAATGCGGAGCATTCCAACAGGCCTTCAACACTAGCTTATTCTGCTAGAACACATGCCGGTACTTTATCATGCATAACTTTCACAGCGGAAGGACAAATGATCTAAAACTTTGGAATTATAATCTTCACTTCACCCTGAACATAGTTCCAGAACTGCATAGCCATATGTGCAAATGCAGAGGAATACGGAGCATTCCATTGTCCTACTCAGAACATCTTCACAGAAATAAAACTATCTTCAGTCTGTCAACATCAAAACACTCTTTCGGTAATCTAATCATCATGAAACTTGGAACACACATGATTAAGGCAATCATTAACATCAACAACACATCTGATCATCTTAGTGCTTCTAATTCCCATATTAATATGTCTTCATACACAATTCTTCATTGATCAAGGCATGACATCCAACCATGAACTATATCTTAGATAGGACATGACATCCAACCATGAACTGTATCTTCTTTGTTAGATAGGACATGACATCCAACCATGAACTATACCTTGTCTACACATGGCATCCAACCATGAACTCTACCTTCTCTGCACATGACATCCAACCATGAACTTGTTGGGTGAATATTTTGTTGTTTACCTAACTAATGACAAAATGGTTATATTGCCATAGCTATGATGAGATAGAGTCTCTCCTCTCAGCAAGGGGAGGTTCCCTCTAGATAATGGATTATTTCTAATCAACAAATTTTAATACTTATCTAAACTAAAACTATGCTTGGGGTGTTTTCATTGCATCCTATTCTCTTTTTTCAGAATAGATGTTTTTCTCTTCAAAATGATAACTTCAACAGAAATGATATTCAAGAACTTCTGAACTGAGACAAACCATAGAAACACAAAGTCTTCTATTGCTTGACTTATTTCCCACAAATAAACTTGATTGAATTGAAATGTAGCTCAAAGTCTCCACTCTCACCCAATATGATATAACTAGATTGAACACAACAATTTACAACACAAAGTCTTTAAACAATTCTATTCTCACAAATGTAAACACAAACTCCCATAATGAGAAAATAGCACAAAGTCTATTTAACTAGAACAAGAACACTTCTCTCAATTTTCAATAAAACTCCATGATTCTAGAAATGATTCAATATAACATAACACCAATGACATAAGAACACTGATGTCATAAAACAATATGATTCAACTCAAAGTTTGATACTCAAACTGCTTACTTATATTGATATTCGCTTGAAAATTTGATAAACATGAAAAGATCAAAGTCTTGATATGTTTTCCAATCTGGCAGAGTTTCTTTTCAATAGATAAAAGATAAAAATTACAATAGAGGCCCTCTTTATTTATAGGGAGAAGCCTTGAGAAAATTAAGGAAAAACCTAACTACTTTGACTTATTCAAAAACATGAGTCCTTATTGACTTGGGACTTCCTAAGTTTTTACATGTAATTACATATTGGAAAAGTACATGTAAAAATGTCCAAAAAAAAATACAAAATGCATATGAACTACAAAAATATTCTAAGGCATGATCACTTTCATCAACTTCCACTGGCGTCCTTCTTTGCTGACCCTTCATACATTGTGATCACTTCTTGTATTTCAATACTATTAGGTGCCACAGTGTTGTTGGAGATTACTCTAGCCTTAGTGATGGTATCTCTGATGGTAGGGGTGACTTTCTCATGATCTTTCAACTTGACCTTCAAATTATCTATGGTTACTTGATAATCTGTCAAGTTATCCAATGAATCGGTTGAGAAAGCTTTTTCTTCAAACTCAGCCTGCATCATCTTATTGAATTCCTACACCATTTCATCAACTGGAAGAAACTCATGATTATCATCAATCAATTTACATGGGAGCTACTCCAACTTATGCAAGAGACTTAGATCATTGTTATCACATAGCTCTCGGGCATCTCCTAGTTCTTTGATTACTTCATTCAAGGATTTCCTTCAGTGAACTAGGCCTTCTTTTATTGAAACATATGCCTCTGGATTTGCAATAATGCCAAGTGAAACAAGAGTCTTCATTTTCATGCTTTCCCATTTTTCCAAACTGGAATCCAAATATTCAATATCTACAGAAATAGAATCAATCAATTCATCTAATTCTGCTTTTACCTTGGCCATTTTTTCTTTTCTTTCTGCTACTGCCTTCAATAGTGAAACACCCTGTATTGACAATTTCTTTATATATTCCTCTACAACCTTCCCTTTTGCTTGAGTCCTTTCAACCTTTTGTACCAAGGGATTTTCAACTGTTACCGCCATAGGCTCTATGATTTATGATGTCATTGTGATCTTTTGTAACACCATGGCTAACTGCTCAACTTTTGATTTGTAGTATTCCTTTTGTTTCTTATCTTCATCATATTTCTCAAGAAGAGATGTGGCAGTAACCTAGAAATCAACTTTAATACCTTCATGTGTCAATTTCTCCAATTCCACCCTAGATACCACATATTCATTCACATCAAAAGTATCTTTAGTAGCCTCAGGAGGAGGCTTGGCAATCTCTGCATATTTGATACCCTTATCATCAATAAGCCTTGACATAGTCTTAGGTTTCTTCTTTTGTACCTTTGGCTTGGGAGTCAGCAGTTTCCCCAAATCAATATCATCTGGTGATATCTCTTGTTTCTTTCGCTTAGGAGTATAAGCTGAAAGCCATGGGGTGGAAAGAGATGTACTTACACCTGTGGTAGCAACAATGGGAGAAGTATTGGTGAACACAACAACTAGTACATCAACATTAACGGCTTGCTCAAAACTCAAAACAAATTGCTCAAACATTGTAGAACCATCAATGTCATAAGAAGGGGATGACAAACTAGGAATAGACCCAGAAGAATGAAAAACATTATCAAAATTCACATTAGAATCATCAAAAATTATTTTGGAAGATGATGGAGACTCAGATGATTGAATGTGAATGGGTGACATTGGGGTTATAGGAGGATTAGGCATAGAAACTGAAATAGGCACATTTGGACGAGGAGAAGAGACATCAGTATCCTGTAACACATCTCCATGTGGAGACACAACTATATCCTATACATTTTCCTGTTCATCTTCTTCTTTCTCCTAATCACCCTCATTATCTGATGCAAACTTATTCTCAACATCCATGTCTTCAATATTGATATCTTCAGAAGTTGGTTCTTCAACATCTTGCTCTACATCAACTTCCATTTCTTTAGCAATAGATTCTCCCTCTGCTTCTCTAGCTTTGCTTCCTCTTGTCACAAATTTGATCTTAGGCTTAACAGCCTTAGATGTGTTAGGAGCATCATTCTTATTCTTAGTTCTCATCTCAACTTTCTTTCCTGTTTGCTCAAAAACTTCTTCATCTAAACTGGTGATAAAATCCTTCAATGGTATACCTTTGCTTTGGAGCCACATATTTGTATTGGCTAACATAAGCTCAAATCTTTTCCTTAAGGAAGTCAATTCCTTCTGAGACCACTGTATAGGAGATAGAGGAGAATTTGCAATCTGCTCATTACCATATTTGGGATTAACCAGTTCTTCATTATCTACCATACCTTCAGGAATACTAGCTAAACCCAAATATTCAATTGGATCCAGAGATAACCTGCTGTAGTCTAGCTTTCTGATTTCCTCTTCTGTCCTCATATCAACCTAGATCTCCTCAACCATTGGCTCATGAAATTGAGTCTTTCTTTTGATTTTATCCTTCACTCCCCTGTAATCAAATTTTGACCTCCTCTTGAATTGCTTCATAGTTACTAATTGCATTTTAGTTTCCATAGCTTTGGATTTTGCTGCAGTTGAAACTGAGTATCTACCAATCTCAACAAGAATTCTAAAACTAGGATTCTTTAACTCCATTTACTTGTTGTGGACAACAATCATTTGTCGACACAGCTCCATCAGAACCAGTTTCTCAGAAGGAAATCTTGGCAACATATATGGATAGCCTTGGAAAAAGCCAACCCTTAAGTATGTGAAAGTTGGAAACTGAGGGAACAAACTACCAAAACCATTTACTACTGACCATGCTTCATCTAAAACTCTTCTTTGTTCCAACTGAGGATCAAAAAGGCACAAGAACACAACAAAGAAGGCATCATTTACCCTTCTGAAATGGTGGATTGAACCCTTCAATGTAAGCTGAGGATAATACTAATAAACAAGAACAACCCTCCTATCCCCTTCAGATGTCAGACCTAGGAAAATCCTCATTAAGGTTGCTATGTACACAAGATAGGAAGTCATAGAATTTGAAAGTAGTAGGTACTTTGATCAGTTGCTCATGGAGAGCATTGCTGATTTGTTCACCCCAGAAGATAGTCTACTTACCCTAAAGTATAATTTTAATGAAAGGATACATCCATTCATGAAAAAGTGAAGAAGAAGCTAGTCCCCTTACCCTACTAAGAAGAGTTATTAGATCACCCACTTCCTCAACAAAATCACTTCAGGAAAGCTCCTCGACCACTTGGACAAATTCGACCTTGGAGTCTTAAGCCACTTGGTATTAATTACTCTTTTAGCCTTCTTAGAATTCTTATCATATTCTTTTTGGGCAATGGTAAAATCAAGTTTCACAACCTCTGCAGGAGTGGGACACATGAAAACCTTATCAACAAACTCTGGATCCAGTCTCATGATTACATTCCCATTTGCATCCACCAATGCCCTAGTATCTTTGTTATAGAAGTGAGCACATTGAAGAACAAACTTTGTATTGTGTGCTGCCACTGGAAAAGAAGACACCGGGTGAATGTTGCTCTTAACAATCTTTTGCATAAGAGGGCTGGGGTTATCTGACTTAGTCCTCTCTACAAATTTAGTCATATCTACATGACCGATCTCTATGTCTCAAATATCATCAACATACAAAGTGACCGAAGTGATTGGGAAAACACCCTGATACTTGTACTTCATTGCTTTTACTTTCTTCAGAGACAGCTCAGTCATTTGGAAAAACAACTCCTTTGAATGAAGACCTCGACAGCTACTTGGAAGAGAAACTGCAACAATAAATCATGATCATGCAGTTAGGGGAAATACTAGCAATTTTGGGAAACTGCATGTTGATGATCATGACCACAGGGGTGAGCTTGAAAGGGCTAGAGTGCAAGCGGGTCAAAAAAATGGAGAAAAGTGGGCTCAGGAAAATAATTTGGAAAATCTCCCAGAGTTGGAAATTTGAGGGAGTGAATGCACGGGTGGCAAAATTTGCCACCTCTGCATGTCAAAGGGAATTACAAATGTCAGGGGTGGCAAATTTTGCCACCCTTGTAGGTAGGTTGAAGCATTTGCAAAGGTAAGATGTATGAGCGGTTAATTTTACCGCTTCCGCAAGTAGAATTAAGCAATCACATGTCTAAGCGGTGAATTTTACCAACTCAACATGTTGTAAGGACTTTCTTTTCTGTGTGAGGGTGGCAAAATTTTCCGCCCTTACACCTTAGCATGAAAGACACAAATTGTGTAAGCAGCAGTTTTTGCTGACTTAACATCTGATACAAACTTTAACAAAACAATTCTCATCAGCGGCAAAAATTGCTGACTTGACACAGCTTAGGTTGGCTTTTTCCATGCTTAAGTGGTAATTTCTACTGCTCGAGCATGCTTGGGGGGAAGTTCGATCGTTGAACAAAATTTATCATGTAGGGACGGTGAATTTTGTCATCCTTACACGATGAAAGGGTCTGCAAAGGTTAAACTATATTGGCAAAGATCTCAGCCGCCGATACATTCATCTATCACACAAAAACTAAGATGAAAGACAACACAAAAAATATTCAACGAAAACAAACCTAATTTTGACAAACTACAAAACACCGACCTAACATGATGCAAATCTTACAATGCATAGACAAGGGTTTCAAAAATAGTAGATAAAAGAACAATTTTTAAACACTTAATCACAAAAAACCTTAAAAGGAAAAGAAAACACGAACGGAAAGAAAGACAACTTACCTCTGACTGAAAAATTGAAACCCTAGGCACAAAAAGTCTCCACAATCAGCTAGAACAAAGTCACAATATCGGCTTGATGAGTGGAAGATAAAGAACATAGGCAAGAGAGAAAGAAGAATGAAAAATAAATGATTTAAAACACATTCAAACTTAAAACAAAAGTCAAAAACTGAATTAAATGCCACATGAGTTAAACTGCCATGGCATTTAATTCGTGCTTCATCGGCAAAATTCACCGACAATACATAAGCAAAAGACCAAACATGCATTGGTGGTATATTTCACTGCCAATGCATGTCATACTTATAAGATATGTCACGGCGGCAAAAATTGCCACTCTAACACATTAACTTGGAGAAAACAAAGAATGCATTGGCAAAAAATTTCACCGCCACTGCATTCAATGTCAAAACTACAAACATGCAAGGGTGGCAAAATTCGCTGCTCTTGCATATACACAAAAAACTCTAACTCTTTAAAATTGAGAAAATATTTTTGATCAACTTATACGAGCTTTGAGAAATCCAAACGAGAAATGACTTGAATGGATAAATGGGAATGAGTGGACTACGCACGAGAACAAGACGACTTGTCTCGATTTGCGAACTTAGAGTGTAGGTTACGAAACATACAAGTTTTGTAGGGGTCGTCCTACAAAATGAGCTCAACTGATTTTGAGGACAACATAACTCTACCTTCTCTGTACATGACATCCAACTATGAACACCATCACACCACCATGATAGTGTTGACATCAATGACAACCTAGTGATAGTGTTGACAACAATGACAACCCTAGGAACCATATGTGTAACAAAATAATCAAGATAGTATTGGTATATATTTATTAAGGGAGTCTTATCAACATTCAAGGATAATCCTAAACTAGAGAAAGGTCATGGAAACACTTTCACTATGGAGTAGATGTGCAATCATGTTTCTATTATCCTGATTCAAACACTAACCTAAACAATTAGAAGGATACTAAGGGAAATCATGTTAGTCAAAGAATTATCATCATGCCAAAATCAAGGTAAGGATTGTCACTTGAGCATACTCACTTGCAAGAACTGTCATATCAGCCTAAAGACTATTATACCGCAATAGCTATCATGTAACCCTAGGAATAGCTATGACCTCTCACTCATGGGTAGGATAGCAACTGATACATAATGTGACAATCAAGACTAAATGATAAGTCAATTAATCTCAAATCCATACAAAAAGGTATCCATTATACTATAAAAATGTAGAGGTGGTCTTGAAAGCATATTCATATGGTAGGGAAGATTGTCATGGACACTAGATGGCCAGATAGGTCAACTAAAAGATAACCATACATGTCATTGACATAGTTATTAGGACAATTATAATCACAATGAGGTTGTAATATTGAATAGATAGTGACTTGTCAAGGAGTTATTAGATAGTTAAGGAAGATAGAGTATTGATATTAGTGGGTGCATAGCCTTTTCATGAAATGAAAGAGTCATGCATCATGAAGTAACAGTCAAGATCAAAAGGACACCAAATTCGGTGAAGTTACAAAAAGAAACTAAATTTGACACTTGATTATAATTTCACAACCAATTTGACTAGGAATGGAAGAAGGACTAGAGAAGGGATTTGTCCTAAATAGGAATGAATATGTTGCATCTTTAATCTAACTTGTCATGTTTTCAGATCTTTCATTGATCTTGATTAAAATCTTTGTGTTTCATTTTTCATTTATCTCAATTTTTTGCTAACTAGTAGAAGGTAGTTTGTGGTCCCTTAAAAGAGTTTGATACTTTGTCTTGTGGTTGCAGAGAAAGGTGGATAATCAAGAAAAAATGTTGATCTAGAGACATGATTTGTTGCTCTACATACTCTATTTTAACAAGAATATGATAGAGGAAGAAAGTACTAAAAGAGAACCTAAGACAAGATCAAGCAAAATGTTGGCTAAGAGAATGAGATGAACAAAGGACAAATTACTGATTTGATGACCTGATTTGTTGTTGTTCTAAAAAACCAAGCTCCATACAATTTTATCTATAAATATGAGAATAAAACAAGGTAAAAAAGGCAATGAATTATTCTATTGCTATAAGGAAGTTGCCTTTCTATTAAAGATTTATGATAAAAGAAGGAATACTACATGATTTGAAAATCCTTATAGAATAATTTATGCTTGTCAACTAAAGTTGTTGCCTTGGAAATTGCATTCCTAATTCACCTAGGTGAAGGAGACAAGTGTGTTTGAGAAGATATGTTAATAAAATGTGAAATTAACCTAGAGATTGTGCCTACCACCATTTATAAATGTTGACCATATACTAAGAGACCCTTATTCCAATGATGGAGAACTCTTGTGTCCAAAATGAAATGAGTTTGACTTGAGATCATAGGACTAAATCTAAGCCTTAGGATCAAATTAATCTTGGCCATTGATGTAATGCTGAAAACTTAGTATGGAAAAGTTGATTTCTATATATATAGAGCTAAAAGACATTGTAAGTGTTGGGAAAGTTCCGTTGTATTGCTATGATACATTCTTAAATATCATCTGAACAATGAATGCTAGTTACTCCATGAAGAAAGAATGGTATGATATGTCATCTTGACTTGTAATTTGAATATTATCCTAGCTTAATCTTGATTTGTAAAAGATTGCTAGTATATAACATGTGTGCAATCTCTATGTTTCAGGTTGGACCACCCTAGGAAACTGTAAATTTTTAGAGTTATAATCATTTATTCACTTTAATTATATGATTATTTTGATATTTGTGTATGAGATTACTCTATTGTACCAAGATGGAGTAATTTATTTGTCTTGTTCATGATGCATATAGAAATCATCATCATGTCAAGGAAATGAGTAAAGGCTCTAACACTAGAAGAGTGTGAAGCTAAGAATGCGAAGAAAAGAGAAGGAATGAGGCAACTTTGTGAAAGTAGGAAATTATCAACCATAGAAGAAGACATACCACCATTGCTAATTAAAGAGGAACATGAATCATCTAATCAAGCTAAGAGAGAGATAGATGGAATTGGCGACATAAAGGCAACAAATACAAAACATTAGTTCAACAAGGTAATTGAATCTCAAAGTTGGATGCACTCCATCTTTCACAGGTCAAGTTGAAGCTACATCATCATTCTCTTCTCAAGTTAGAGGCACTCCATCTTTCACAGGTCAAGTTGAAGGTACAACCGTAGAGGAAAACTAATGTGTTGTAGAATTAAATAAAATTTAGGGTTTAACCTAACTGAATAGTCCACTATCATTGCATTCCTACATTGAATTATTGACCAATGAGTGTAAGCTTATGATGATGCTTGCATTATCTATACCTTCAAGACTCATTTCTAATCTAAGTTAATCTTATACAATTCTTATTTTGTCCATTCCTACTTACTAGAAAGCACATAAATGTAAAATAGTAAACAAAAATGGAAAATAGCAAAAACAGTCTAAACTTTTAGTTGCTACGAGTACCTTTAGCAGAAGCTGAAGATAATTGTATTTAACAGAAAATTACAGTTTTAATCTAAACAACTCAAAATGATGAAAAGGCTAACACTAAGCTCCGGAGGATTAAAAACATGCACTCTACTCATGAATCACAACTACTGGATATATCAATCAAGAGTTCTTACTTGCTTCACAATATAGCACATAAGATGGAATAAAATAGTTTAACTAAAAATGCATAAATAAATATGAGAATACACAAAGTGAGAGTTAGTACCATGAGTGGCTAGCTCAGGGAACTATCTCACTTTTTCTGGAGATTAAATCTACTTCAGATCTTCACACATCCCTTAACATACAATTGAATTCAAACCATATCAAAGATAGAATCTTCTTCAAATTTTATTCAAAATTATAACATGTCTAGAATAACTGATAACTGTAACAAAGTAACGGCTATATCGAAAGTAAAACATAACAACAAACTTAATCAACAAACTCATCCCCTAACTTATATAAAGATGGGAGAGTCTTATGTAACCTTCTAACTAACTGCGATCATCAATTCATTCCTAGACATCAGGATATTATTTTTTTGAGATAAACTTATTAACTGGAACAAAGGAAATAGAGTCCTATCCAAACAAAAATTCTAACCATAACAGCTCATAAATAAGATTCATGAATAAACTTCGGTGAGACTCCTAGAATAGGTCTTCTTTCTCCCTTGCATTTATTCTCCCATGATGACCACGTTTATCTCCACCGATCGCTATGTCTGGCACTTGGACTACATTCTCATTGATTCCTCTGTTCTACATCCCATTGTAATTTCTCCTCCTTGGATTCTTTATCTGGCTGCACAGGGTTAATCATTCCAACATATATACAAAACAACCTCTCATAATAAACTTATGAAATCTTATCTATATTTCATGCATATCAATAATTTAAATCATCCATTTGATAATATAACCACCTGATTTCATTTATCAGCATAGGGTCAAAGTCTTTGGAAAGTATATATATGAAACACCATAAAATAGAGATAATGTATGTGAAGTCTTTGTAGAACCATATAGAAAAGGTCTTAAAACATATGAAAATAATATAAAAGGAAGACAATATTTCATCCCATCATTTCCCCCAACTTAGACTTTTGCTTGTCCCTAAGCAAAATTAAAGAACTAGACACCTATGGCAAAAGGTTATAATGGAAGGTAATTCTTCTAAGGTCTGTGTCCTCTCTAACTCCTTTTCCCTACTTGAGGTAGAACCCATTAGAGTATGCAAGTCTTTCCATCCTGAGCAGCTTAGCACGCCTACATTGCTCACTTTTCCCTCCTATCCAATGTGACACTAGATAAAGAAAGATAGGAGGCTGATAAGTGAGAGGTAACCATGATACTCCCTTCTATTATGATATCTAGATATATCTATGTAAACTTTCAAGCATATTCATGAAGTTGTGGATAGAATGGGGTTCCTTTCTTTGTAACTCTGGAGTTAAATTGTCCCATCCGCTCTGCACATGCCTCTAACAATTTTGGATGATAGACACTGCCATCCTCTGTATTATTCTGTAGTCCCTAAGTCTTAAATCCATGATCACCTTACCTGGTCCTTTATGAGATAGCAATGTTAACCATTGGGTTAAGATGATTTCAGGCTCCAAGGATTCCTTCCTCAGTTGTAGTGGTACTTTCTTTTCCTTCTCTTCATATTGGTCCATCAATAACCCTTTGAGTTGTTCATTTTTGAAATATGACATTCATGATCTGACCTAGAGGTCTTCAACATAAATGTAGGGATTCCATTGTGTATCTTCATCCATTATATAATTGTGAAGGTAATACTCACACAACTAGTCTTGTTCTTCTAGGCTGACCTCTTTGAAGTAATTACAAAAGATAAACCTTGAATGCAAGTCAGGTTGATCATTGATAAATCTGTTAAACTAAAAACTGAGAAATTTTTCTTTCAAAAATAGTGCATACACTCTTAATGGAGGTCCGCATCCCATAATCTACTTGGCCCTTTCAATAACCTCTGTCAACTTTTGCTCTAACTGTTTAATCTTCAAATCCTTTTCTGCAACAGATTCATTGAGGTTATGCTTCTCTTATTCCCAGTTTTCCTTCTCTTACCTATTTTCATCAGTCAATTTCGTCAGTTCAAAAAACCCAAGGACAATGTAGTATGGTATTTGGGTTTGTTACCACAAGAGGTTGGAGAGTATGTACTGCTTCTTCCTTAATCTTTGTTTTATTTTCAGCCAACTATGCCAACAAATCTAAGTTAGAACCATGGCCATAAATTTGGATCCTCTCCTCCAACTCCTGAATCCTCTTTTCTTTTTCTCTATCTCTTTCTTCATAACCCCTTACCTGGTCCTCAAGTTGCCTTATTTTGTATAGGGCTTCCTGCAACTCCTCCCTAATATCTCTGTCTTCTATCAATTCCTTTTCACCTTCTAGATTTTCATCATTCCCTTTTTCAGGGGCATCAAAAATTTCCTTAGCAATGTCATCTGGCATGGGTTTTCCCATTTTTCTAGCAATAAATGGATCTTCTGATTCAGAATCAGAAGAAGAAATGTACCTCCTTTTTCTAGTAGACATATTATCATTTGCACAGGCATCAATAGAAGCATCCTCAAGAAGGTTTTCTCCTCTATCTGAATCTAGATTCAGAGGAGTTGGATCAGTATTCTGCTGGCCTTTATTTTTGTCTTCTTCTCCTTGGTGGTCAACAACTTTCTCTTTAACACCTTGCTTCCTCAACCTCCCTGATCACCTAGGAGTAATTGTCTCATGTTTTTCTACCTTTTTCCTCTTCTTTCTGTCCTCCTTCTGACTCTTTGTTTTCTTCCTAGATGTTGAGGAAGTGGTTCTTTTTGTTTTAGGAACAGAGGTTGAGGGCTCTTCAATTGATACAAGCCTAAACTCTGGAGGGTTCTCAGGTTGTGTTTCTTTTTGCTCAATATCAACAAGGGGTTCAGTTTCATGTGGAATATCTTCCTCTGGCTCTGGTGCTTCCAAGAGTGTTGAGATGTCTACATATTGTTTAAAGGCTTCCCACTCAATCTATGGGTACTAAATCCTTAAACTCCTTTTTACTAACAAAGCTATTAAACAATGGTGAGAAAGAGTTGACTCTGCTTGTTGCCTCTGATACTCTGAAGACATTCTTCTCAGCATACTATACAAATAATTGGGAACATTGACAAGTTTCTCATGTCTCAAATGGTTGAGTAGTTTAAGATGTGCAGTATACAACATATTATATCTACCATCACAAGTGATATATTTGATAATATAGAAAGCACATTTCCCCCCAAAATATGGAAGAGATAATCATTTGGCACCTTGTGTGGTAGAATCTAGGTGTTCACCTCTTTCACAAAACTCCTCCTTGGCTGCAGCTGCATCAGCCCTGACTAGATACTCAGACCCTGTTCTAGGTAATCCTAAAACTTGAGCAATTACAAGCTCGGAAGCATCCACTGTCAACCCTCTAACCATTGCTTCATCATATTGCAAAGTAAGTGCAAATTCTTTTACCATGTTGTCATCATATTCTGTCAATTTGAGGAAGTAATCAAGCCAACCCACTCTAGTAAAGAGCGGAAGAACTAGCACATCCTCCAATATTTCCTTGTGTACCGAGGGTTCCCTTCTGATTATGTCTCCTCCCATTAAGACTATGAATTAGAACTCTGCAATGTCAATTCTCTACACAATGCCAACTTCTACTAACTAATTTCTACTGCTTCAACTCACCACCCTGAAAAACAAGTCTTTCAATTTGCCTCTTTCCTGCTTCTTCACTATAACTCCATAACTCCTTAGGATATTAATTCATTATTTGACAGAGGTGAGTTCATAACGTAGAGTATTTGTCTAGTTTTCTCAAAAGGCAGGGTTTTAAACAAGGTTTTGAAAGGCAAAAATGATTAAATGACAATCATTTGAAAAGAAACCCCTCCCCCCAACTTAATGATGAAGTGACCACACTTCATATGGCAGGTTTTACGGATGGAGGAGGAGTGATAAAAAGAAATGGTAGAAATATACATCACATGCATGAAATAAATTATGAATAAACATGAATATAAAAAAAAATCTAAGTGTATTAATAGAAGGGTGTTGATTGTACATATATATCGAAATGAAAGAATTAACATACCTTGGAAGTTGTGAATAACACTGGTGAGGTGATACAATATGCATGCGGAAAATGGGAAGTTGGATGTACAGTTACAGAGTGATAATGTAATAGTGCAAGATGGCGGATGGAAGTACCAACTCATAAATATGAAATGACACTTGGAATAATGTGAATGGATCAATTTGAAAGGAATACAGGTTGACGAAATGGGTGAGAGAAGTGAGTTAGTGTTCACCAAGCAATGGAACAGAACAGTAGACAGGTGTTGCTACGAGTGCCTGTAGCACAGGTCCCGACTGTGTAAATGTAAACATAATACAACAAGTCACAGTTGAGTCAGGTCTTGACTAAAGAAGTGAAAAACATGTCTCGGTGGAAATTTCTATTTATAACCATAGAAATTGTACAGTGTGTGCATGTGAGAAAAAACAAGAAATTTTATTTTCAACAACAGGGGTTGAGTATTGCAACTCAATCTCCACATCACTGGACATTGTTGTTGTATTAGCATCGGAATGTGCATTGTCTGGTGTTACAACATCTAAATCAGGATCTTCTAGTGTCACAACATTTGAATCAAGAGTATCAGGAGGAGCATATTGAGCAGTTAGAGATACCAGAAAGTCATCTCTCTGAAGTGGCTTCTTGTACAATTTGAGCCTATGCCCATTGACCAATAGTGAAAACCAAACTTCATCAATAGTTTGTAGTTGAACTGTACCATTAGGAAAAACTTGTTGGATTTCATATGAACCTAACCAACGTGACTGAGCTTACCCTTGAAGTCCTTATACCTTGAATCATAAAGTAGTGCCTAGTCTCCTGCAGTGAATTCCTTTGTTTTTATATACTTATCATGCCATTTTTCCCTTTGCTTCTGTATGACCTCTATATGATGAATGGCTTCCAGTCTCATTTCATCCAAGGCATTCCAATGTAGTAGCCTTTCTTATTGTGCAATGGTCAAATCCACTCCTAGGTCCATTACTGTCCTCAGGATTTTGGGTGCAAATTCAATAGGTAGGACTGCAGTCTTGCCATATACCAACTCATAAAGTGTAAACCCTGTAGTTTTCTTCCAAATTGTTCTATATGCCTAAATAGCTTCAGGGAGCCTAGAAACCCAATCTCTTCAGTGAAGCTGCACTGTCTTGGTCAGGATGTTTTCAATTTCTACATTAGTAACTTCTACCTGACCATTAGCCTGTGGATGGTAGGGAGTGGATTTCTTATGCTTGATCCGGTATTCTGCAACCAATTTTGTTATTAAATCAGATGTAAACTGTGGTCCCTGGTCAGTTACTATTTCTCTTGGAACACCATACCTAGTGAAGATGTCTTCATACAAGAATTTGGCCACATTGCCATCTTAGGTAAACTGTAATGCTTTCACTTCTACCCATTTAGTTAAGTATCTGTACATACTAGGATATATTCTTTGTTGTTTGATAAAGGAGATATAGGCCCCACAAAATCCAAACCCCACTTGTCAAAAGGAGCTAGTGAGATTTGTGGCTGTAAAGGCATCTCATCACTTCTAGTTGGCCTCCCCATTCTTTGGCATCTATCACAACTCCTAGTGTATTTGACAACATCTTTGTGAAGCATTGGCCAATAATAACATGTAGTGAGGATTTTAAAGGCTGTCTGTTTAGCTACAAAATGTCCTCCATAAGGCTCATATGAGAAGCCTTCATTACATCAAATACTTCATCCTCCCTAATACATCTTTGCATAATATTGTCTGGTCCAGTGTAGAATAGAAATCTAGAAATCCAAGAGTAAGAGAATTTATGCACCAGCTGCCTCTTCTCCCTTGGAGAGAAATATCTTAGAATTTGCCCTGTAACCAAATAATTGGCTATATCTGCATACCATGGAGTATGTACAGTGAGAGCAAATAAATTCTCATCAGGAAAAGAATCATCAACCACACCATCTGAAGACTATGTAGGTAGTCTGGACAGAAAATCAACAACAACATTTGCTTTCCCTGGTTTGTCAAAAATTGTAATATCAAACTCTTGCAACAAAAATAACCACCTTACAAGTCTGCCACCTACTATGGGTTTATTCATCAAGTATCTGATGGCTACATGATCTGTAAGGATGAAGACCTTGTAACCAGTTATGTAGTGCCTGAACTTATTTATGGCATAAACAACTGCTAACATCTCTTTCTTTGTCATTGTATAATTCAATTCATCTCCTTGCAGATTCTTACTGACATAATGAATAACATATTCCTTGGATCCTTCTTGTTGGCCTAAAACTGCACTAATTGAAAAATTTGATGCATCAATATGGATGTGAAAAGGTAAGGTCCAATTTGGTCCTCTAAGTACAGGAGCTTGTGTCAAGGAGGTTTTCAGCTTTTCAAAAGAAGTCTGACAATCTGGTGTCCACTCGAATTCACTGTCTTTTGTTAACAGAGTAAATAGAGGTGCAACAATTTTGCTAAAATCTTGAATGAACCTTCTGTAGTGACCTACATGTCCTAGGAAACTCTTGACATCTTTCTGCTTCTATGGAATAGGTAGGGCATTGACTAGCTCAATGATAGGAAGATTTAGCTTGACAACAATAGGCAGAATACTCTCATGTGTGGACCAAGATGTGGATGATACATCACAAGGTTGGCAATGTTCTTGGACATATGTGTTTGGTTGTGGATGAGAGTATGCAGGGGTCCTAATCCTACTCCTACAACTAACAGGTGGAAGTTAAGGAAAGATGAATATGGTGATTTGGATGCAAGACAAGGGGTATTGGGTCATAATTACTAACCCAGGAGCAGACCGGTGCCTATCCCAGGGCAAGGAGTCAACTAGACATATGCAACATATGGTTTACAACTAGCATTCAAGTTTCAAGGGGTTGGATTGATGCTTGCCTTACAAACATCACCCAAGAAAGGGTATTTAGCTGCCTCTACTTATAGATATCCCTGTTGACAAACAACCTTCTCCATGCTTAACCTAAAACAATTTAATCCACTCTTTGAATGGAAGTCAGAGATGAAGCATGTGATACATAAACTTATACCCTAGAATCTGAGAAACCCTTAGTAGCTAGATTCAAAAGAAGGAAATGCATGCAGCGAAGGAGACAAACAGATAAACACATGTATAAGAGCATTTTTCATCTATATCAACATGAAACTGAACATACGTGCAAAATACACTCATGATGCAACTCATAAACTCCAGAATGAGATAAAACAACCCAAGATCATGCCCTGTTCTTCATTATTTACACAAAAATGCCCAGGTCTTCAACAACCAAATATGAGTGACACAGTTTACATTTTATGGCGAAACTATGTACTCAGCCAAAATTACAACGGTCAACTCAAAAATTGCTAGATACAATGCATCGTGAGAAATGGCGCTCAAAATTGAATGCAGCTAGGAAGTAGAGGAAGAGAGCAGGTGGGAATCAGGATCTGCACCGCCGCCCAGGGATTTTCTCATCAATCAGGTGGTTAACCCGTCAACTCCATCGGTCATCCCCTTTGAATTTCGCCATTATTGCTTCAGCTACCCGTGGGATGTAACAACAGATGCATCTGGAGATTTTCCCACCCAAAATGCGACTGCACACAAAGAAAACCCATCGCTGTAGGGTATTCAAAACCTATCGTCGATCACCTCCCCATCACTGAGATTGACGGCCCCAAAAAATGTTGACCAAGTCACCAACCAACCAGATCGTGCCACGTCAGCACCTCACTCCTATCGGTGGCCCCTCACTTTCATTTTGCCTTTTTGCCCTTGTATATGCAAAAACATATGCATATACAAATTCCCTTTTTAAATCCTTGTATATGCAGGATGCATATACATGCAACAGTTTAACCTGCAAGGCGGACCCCAAACTATTATAGAGCAAATTAGAAATTTCAATCGGGTCCACCTTGTATCCTCTTTCCTTGCATACTTCCTTGTATATTGCATATACAAACATGATATACAACCCGCGGACCTGAAAATCTATCTATTGCAGCTTGATTTCTAATCGGGTCCGGAATGTATGCCTTTGTTTTTTATATTTCGAATGTATACTCCACATACATTCGCCTTTGTATGTCCTATCCGCGGGCCCCACCATTTGTATATCGGTCATTGTACATCATTCCTTTACACAATTTCAAATGTATATAGCTGATGTATATTCTGCTTTGCATATCCGCGGGCCCCACCAATTGCATCTCTGCCTCGCCACTGTAGCAAATGTATATTTGCACCTCCTTGTATATTTTGCTTTGTATATAACCCGGTATACAAAGCAGGAATATTCCCCAGAATCTGCGAAAGATTCCCCCTTTGTATATGCACCTTTTAGAGCTCGATATATAATCAGAAATGCACCTAACTCAATTTTTCAAAGGTCGATAGAGATTTTTGACCCGCCAATGCACATTTTGACCTGTATGTATATACAAATACCTTTGTATATACAAAGACACATGGATACAAACTAATTTTTTCATTTTTTACAACTGCAGAGGTCAAAAGAGATAGAACTTTTTTGGATTTTTGGGAAGGGGCCTGCATATTTAAATGCTTAAAACCTGATTGCTTATGCAGGCACCACTAGTGGCTCTGGCCTAAAACCCTAAACATAAATGATTACCAACATAGGCTCTGTCTGGTGATGCATGCCTCCTGCAGGCATGGCAAGAACCTCAGATCTCTGGGATGCAGACCAGTCCCTTATCCATTGGGCTACAGAGTCAAAACTGCACCAACCTACATCACAAAACACATTTATTTAAAATTTACTTGGCGGCCTAGGGCCACCAAAAAGGAAAAACCAGAGTTTTCCTTTGTCAAACACTTGATTTTGTTTTGATTTCTTCAAATGAAGCTTGAAAGAATTTAACCACTTGCAGCACTCAGCATTACAATTGTTTGTGCTGCTGCTCCTTTCTTTTTCATTGACAAATCTACAACGAGCCTCATTAGCGTACATTATCATGAGTTGTAGAATGTCATCATCATATGAGTCATTGATGTTGCTTGGGAAAATGACAGACTCACATGAAACAAATGAATCCACCTCAGAATTTTGCCCTTCTTCAAAAAATAAAAGCTCCTCTGTATCAAACATGCAATATTCAGGCACAAGCAACATCTCATAATCAAATTTATCTTGATAAGTATACAGATATTCATCATCATTGTGCTCAGCAATTTTGTCATTTATGTCCACCTGGAATGTCTCAAAAGAAGGCAAAAATACTTTAGAATGCAGCCCTAAGTCAAAACCCTCATAGTTACCCCTGCAACCAGCACTATTCCCAACTGTATGAGCACACACATCTGCAACCTATCCATTCACTTCTGAATAGTGATCCTATTTTTCCTCTTCACCAATGCCTTGATAATCAAAATCAAAATTTTCAACCTCTGCACTGTGAAGGTGGTCAAAATCTTCAAGGAAACACTCATATTCAACATCCATATATATTTCATCATCTGAAAGGGTCACATATGCATCTGAATGCTGACAATCATTATCATAATCACTATCATTCCTTGAAGCAACATCTTTTACATTCAGAGTGAAGCTTTGCATATCCATTTTATACAAATAATCAGGCATAACTGGGATATGCATACTGCTGCAGGACACAACCTCATGTATGTCTTTCATTTGATCAATTGGAGGGCATCTTGTGTCTGCAGGCTTCTCTTCTAGAGGCTGATAACAATCTTTATTTTCATCATTATAGGATGTGCCTACATTTTCTACAACATTTTCTTCATGCATCACATCATGGCTGCACACATTATTATGAAATACATTTCCCTCTGCAAAATCATCCTTTAATGAACATTGTGGAAAAGCAGAAATACATTCACTTTGATAACTGTTTTTACAACTTGTAGCCATGAAACCCACTAACATTCCATATTTCTCATTATTTTCAATATCCATAGCAAATTGGTAAGCCTAATGAAGTGTGGCTGGTTACTTATCTCTTAATAGATAACTCATTTCTTCATCAAATGCAGCCAAATAAATTGCTAAGCACAATGGATTATTGGGTCTCATATATTCAGGGATCTGCTTGAGCAACTTAATAAATCTAAGGTTGAAGGCTGGAACCAGCTCCTCATCTTCCTTTTGAATATTCATGAAGTGTATTATCAATGAGGCTAAATCAAATCTTTCACCAAACTGCTCTAGGAATGCAATTTCTAAATCTTTCCATGAAGAAACTGAACATATAGGCAGGTCTGAAAATGAGACTCTAGCATCATCTTCTAATGACTAAACAAAGAGTGTCATTACAACATCTTCATTCTCTACCTCATAATCTTCTATTAAATTACAAAATTTTTGCAGATGTTTGTTTGCCGATTCAGAATCTGATCCACTATATTTTGGCAAACATCTTCTAATTTTATTTGGAATAGCATTTGGGTAACCACCTATTCCTGTGAAATTTAGGGCTCTATATCTATCAATAACAAATGGTCTTCTTTTAGGACACAACCAAGATTACTATTCTAAACTCATCATTTTTAAAAGGATGGAATACCTGGAAATATGTTGCAGCTTTGATAGGTTCAATCAACAGAGTCACCACCTCTCACAGAGAGGATAGAAAATCAACAAGGCACTTATGTTTTATGCATTCACCACACTAGCAGAGCACCACATGGTCATTTTTGGATCCTTCTGCAATAACTTCACTGGAAACTAGATTTTCTAGCCTTCAAATCGCTTGACTCTCTCTCTGCCCAGCAGAGTTGCCAAAATCTGTTGGTGATTCAGATGGATAAAAATAAATTCTATTTTCATCAAATCGTCCCCAGTAGAGTCACCAAAATCTACTGGTTATTTTCTCCGAATCGGCAGAGGGTTTGCCAGTTCCAATGCACGGGCAGATTCAGCCAACAGATTATGGGAGCTTGCATGAGCTGCCTCCCCTTCACTTCTGGTTCTGCCGCACCAAGGGGGGTGTCCCTATAACTAAAGATGTAACATTGACTAGCTCAATGATAGGAAGATTTAGCTTGACAACAACAGGCAGAATACTCTCATGTGTGGACCAAGATGTGGATGATACATCACAAGGTTGGCAATGTTCTTGGACATATGTGTCTGGTTGTGGATGAGAGTATGCAGGGGTCCTAATCCTACTCCTACAACTAACAAGTGGAAGTTATGGAAAGATGGATATGGTGATTTGGATGCAAGACAAGGGGTTTTGGGTCATAATTACTAACCCAGGAGCAGACCGGTGCCTATCCCAGGGCAAGGAGTCAACTAGACGTATGCAATAGATGGTTTACAACTAGCATTCAAGTTTCAAGGGGTTGGATTGATGCTTGCCTTACAAGCATCACCCAAGAAAGGGTATTTAGCTGCCTCTACTTACAGATATCCCTGCTGACAAACAACCTTCTCCATGCTTAACCTAAAACAATTTAATCCACTCCTTGAATGGAAGTCAGAGATGAAGCATGTGATACAGAAACTTATACCCTAGAATCTGAGAAACCCTTAGCAGCCAGATTCAAAAGAAGGAAATGCATGCAGTGAAGGAGACAAACAGATAAACACATGCATAAGAGCATTTTTTATCTATATCAACATGAAACTGAACATACGTGCAAAATACACTCATGATGCAACTCATAAACTCCAGAATGAGATAAAACAACCCAGGATCATGCCCTGTTCTTCATTATTTACATAAAAATGCCCAGGTCTTCAACAACCAAATATGAGTGACACAGTTTGCATTTTATAGCGAAACTGTGTACTCAGCCAAAATTACAACGGTTAACTCAAAAATTGCCAGATACAATGCATCGTGAGAAATGGCACTCAAAATTGAATGCAGCCAGGAAGCAAAGGAAGAGAGCAGGTGGGAATCAGGATCTGCACCGCCGCCCAAGGATTTTCTCATCAATCGGGCGGTTAACCTGTCAACTCCATTGGTCATCCCTATGAATTTTGCCATTATTGCTTCAACTACCCGTGGGATGCAATAGCAGATGCATCTGGAGATTTTCCTACCCAAAATGCGGCTGCACACAAAGAAAACCCATCGCTGTAGGGTATTCAAAACCTGTCGTTGATCACCTCCCCATCGCTGAGATTGACGGCCCCAAAAAATGTTGACCAAGTCACCAGCCAACCAGATCGTGCGACGTTAGCACCTCACTCCTATCGGTGGCCCCTCGCTTTCATTTTTCCTTTTCGCCCTTGTATATGCAAAAACATATGCATATACAAATTCCCTTTTTAAATCCTTGTATATGCAGGATGCATATACATGCAACAATTTAACATGCAAGGCGGACCCCAAACTGTTATAGAGCAAATTGGAAATTTTAATCGGGTCCACCTTGTATCCTCTTTCCTTGCATACTTCCTTCTATATTGCATATACAAACATGATATACAACCCGCGGACTTGAAAATCTATCTATTGCAACTTGATTTCCAATCGGGTCTGGAATGTATGCCTTTGTTTTGTATATTTCGAATGTATACTCCACATACATTCGCCTTTGTATGTCCTATCTGCGGGCCCCACCATTTGTATAACGGTCATTGTACATCATTACTTTACACATTTTCAAATGTATATAGCCGATGTATATTCTGCTTTGCATATCCGCAGGCCCCACCAATTGCATCTCTACCTCGCCACTGTAGCAAATGTATATTTGCACCTCCTTGTATATTTTGCTTTGTATATAACCCGATATACAAAGTGAGAATATTCCCCAGAATCTGTGAAAGATTCCCCCTTTGTATATGCACCTTTTAGAGCCCGATATACAATCAGAAATGCACCTAACTCAATTTTTCAAAGGGCGATAGAGATTTTTGACCCGCCAATGCACATTTTGACCTGTATGTATATACAAACACCTTTGTATATACAAAGACACATGCATACAAACTAATTTTTTTATTTTTTACAACTGCAGAGGTCAAAAGAGATAGAACTTTTTTGGATTTTTGGGAAGGGGCCTGCATATTTAAATGCTTAAAACCTGATTGCTTATGCAGGCACCACCAGTGGCTCTAGCCTAAAACCCTAAGCATAAATGATTACCAACAGGGTGGAAATAAATTTAATTTTCTTTGGATCAACTTGTATTCCAGCACTTGAGATAAAGTGCCCCAAAACTATTCCTTGTGTCATCATAAGGAAACACTTTTCATTACTCAAAGAGAGATTGTGATCTGTACATCTTTTCAATACCTTTTCCAAGTTGTGTAGGGCTTCATCATATGTGTCACCATATGTGGTGAAGTCATCCATATAAATCTCCATACTGTCATGTGTAAAATAAGAGAAAATGATTAAAACTGCTATTTGAAAAGTAGCTGGAGCGTTGCACAAGCCAAAGGGAAAGATAGAGTATGCATATGTCCCCCAAGGGAAGGTAAACGTTGTCTTATCTTGATCTTTAGGAGCAATTTTAATCTGATTATAGCCACTAAAACCATCAAGGAAAGAAAAATATTTCTTGCCTACTAGTGAGTCAAGAACTTGGTCAATGAAGGGCAATGGAAAGTGATCTTTCCTGGTAGTAGTGTTCAATTCTCTGTAGTCAACACAAACCCTCCACTTGCCTCCTTTCTTTGGGACTATAACTAATGGTGAAACCCATTCACTATCTAAAATGGGGTATATGAAGCCTGCATCCAAAAGTTTCTATAGCTCAGTTTTAACAATATCCCTGAGGGCTGGATTCATGCACCTTTGCTGCTGCCTGATGGGCCTGTATCCATCATCTATGTATATCTTATGCATGCACAAGGTAGGATCAATGCCTTTCATATCATTATAATCCCATGCAAATGCTACTGAGTGTGCATTTAAAACTCTATGCAAGGAGTGTTGTTGTTCATCAGTCAAGGCATTATTAATATTTAACATCCTTCCTAGTCTGACTTCTAGTTGTTTAAACAGTTCTTGGACAGAAGACAAATCAAGGCTGGTTAACACAGGTAAACATTGCTGAGGTAATAAAGCATGAAATATTTGAGACACCTCTTTTGATGAACCGCTTGGTATTATGGTGCTCAAAGGGTCTTGTAAGCAAGATAGGCAATCCTTCTGCTGTGGATGCCTTCCACAGTCATTGTGGAGGACATGAGAAATTAGTTCATCTTCATCTAGAACATCTAACAAGGGGCTGTGTTCAATAGTCATTAGTGTTTGCAAGGAATAAGTGTCCTCTTCTTCCTGGAAAGGCCAAATGGTCTACTCAAGTTCATGGTATGGTTGGTCTGGAGGATACAACACTAGTTTCTTGGTCACTGTCCCATTAGATATTATCATGTTACCAGACCTACAACCTATAAATGCATCAGCAGTGGCAAGCCATGGTTTGCCTAGTATAAGAGGATAGCCAACAAGATTAACTTTGGGCTGTAAAACTATGAAATTAGCTGGATACTCTGAAGAGTCTAATGTAATGACCAAATCCTCTATGACTCCTTTAGGTTTGGTTGTAGACCTATCAGCTAATTCAAGAACTGTCTGGGTAGGCCTAAGATTGTTTAGTTGGAGTATATGCATTGTTTCCTTGGTCATGACATTAATAGCATCACCTAAATCTATCATAGTGTTCTTAATCAGAGTCCTGTTGATCTTGACATCCACCACTGGACTTCCTAGGTCTGTATATTTTGGAATAGTTATATTACCCAACATGATGTTTACAAGATTACCTAACACATGCACTGTCTGGGGGTCTATTCTCTTCCTTCATGGATTCTTTATGCAAAGATCCCTAATTATTTTGTTATAGATGGGGATATCTTTGATATCTTGGATTAAGGGAATCTTAATGCTGATATCCTTTAGCTGGCTAAGAAGGGCAGTATCAGCTTAAGTTGGTTTCTTTTGCATGGCCAAACGCTCAGGGAAAGGAGGAGACTTCTGCTGCAAGGTAGGTTGGGCATCTTGGTTTGATTCAGGTTCCAAAGGTTGTTTATTTGGGGTCTCTTCGGTGGGCTCTTCATCTTCAAGCTTAGTAATTTGGGGAGATGAAGGTCCTGCAAGTTGTTTCCCTGATCTAAGATGAACATTACTCACTTCCACCCCATAGGTGGGATATTGCATCACCTCGTTAGTATAATCCTGTTGAACATGCTTGTTCTTAGGGTTAGTTGTAGGTTGGGCAGGGATTTGGGTAGGTCTAGGAGATGGATTTTGAGGTGGTGGCATTATGGTTGGCTACTGTGGCTGAGATGGAATCATAGGTTGCTGAAATTGTGCATTTTGCTTCCATTGTTGGACCTTGTTCCACTGAGGCTGCCATTGTTGTTGCTGAGGAGGCCACTAAGGATTATGGTTAGGTCTTTGGAAATTTTGCTGTGGCCATGCATTAGGTTGTTGTTGGTTCCAACCAGCTTGTGGAGTAGGCCATTGGGGATTTTGCCATGCATTTGGGTTACTAGACCATTGTTGAGCATTCCAAGAAGAGAAGTTCTGATTTGCACCAGGAAAGGGAGGATTAAAATTAAGTGGATCAGGAGGCATACCTTGTCTGTGTTGCCATGGACTTCTTTAAGCAATGAAGAATAATTGCTCATCCTCTCCTTCAAATTGCTATAACTCTGGTCTCTCAATCCTTTCTTGTTGGATACTAGCCACCCTCTTGCATTTGCAATTGGCTTTTCTTTGTCTGCAGCTGGGGTAGTATTCAGTGAGCATTGCATCGGCCTATTCTTGTTTCTTTTTGCTGTGAAGAGTATCCAATTGTGTAGCCATATGGCTAATTATATCCTCTGTCATATTGGTTAGAAAGCTACTAATTTCCACTCGAGAAAATCCATTAGTTGCCTTGCCTACAATGGCTACTCTTTCTCCTCTAGGTTTTCTGGAAAAAGTCTTAGAGTAGTTCCTGCAAGTTGTACAAATATCCTCAAAGGGTAGTCACGAGATATCCCCTGTTCCAATGAGATTTAGGGCATCCATGCAATCATCATTGACTCCTCTTAAAAAGACCAGCTTCAATGATTCTTCGGACAACCTATTTTGAGGATTTTTCTTCAAGGCAAATTGGAATCTCTCAACATAGTCCTCTAATGGTTCATCATCCTTCTGTGACATCCTAAATATGTCATCTTTCCTCCTATCATGTCCTCTACAATAGTCTTTGTATTTCGCCAGAAATTTTGTCTTCATGGTATCCCAGTCTAGAATGGCATCTTTCCCTAGTCCCATAAATCATCTTAAAGCAACATCTTTTAGGGTAGTAGGGAACAACTTGAGTCTGTAAGGATTAGTGGTATAATCATAAATCCTACATAGAACATCAAACTCGAATAGGAAAGTGTCAGGATCTTCAGTCACCAAACCATAGAAAACAAGCAACACAGAAGGTGGTATATTTTTCAGAGTAGCTGATCATGCTAGGTCTGGTATAGGGAATTCAAATGTAGCTTGTCCTGGAGGATCCTCTACTGCATCTGCCATGGTTCTAAAAGTTCCCTCTATGGCAATAGAGGAAGCTAATGGAGATGTAGGGGGTGTTGATGAAGATGTAAAATGAAACTCTCCTTCAGCACTTGCTATGGTGTAGTTGTTAAAATTAGTTGTACCCTCCTTGTTCTGAGAAGTTGATGGGAGGAATCTACCTTTAGTATCTCTTTGCCTCCGCATACAGTAAATTGAGCTTTATGTTTCAGCGGCCCTGCACAATGTTAGTAGAATGCTTAGTGTTTCTTGAAAAATGAATTTATTCAATCTAATATTGAAATCAAGATTTAACTATAAAAGCATAGGAAACCTAACAAATGAGATTATGAAGATAGCACTATCCCCAACAATGGCACCAAAAATGTAGAGGAAAACTAATGTATTGTAGACTTAAATAAAATTTAGGGTTTAACCTAACTGAACAGTCCACTATCATTACATTCCTACATTGAATTATCGACCAAGGAGCGTAAGCTTATGATGATGCCTGCATTATCTATGCCTTCAAGACTCATTTCTAATCGAAGTTAATCTTATACAATTCTTATTTTGTCCAGTCCTACTTACTAGAAAGCACATAAATGTAAAATAGTAAACGAAAATGGAAAACAACAAAAATAGTCTAAACTTTTAGTTGCTATGGGTACCTTCAGCAGAAGCTAAAGATAATTGTAGTTAATAGAAAATTACATTTTTAATCTAACCAATTCAAAACAATGAAAAGGCTAACACTAACCTCTGGAGGATTAAAAACATGCACTCTACTCATGAATCACAACTACTGGAAATATCAATCAAGAGTTCTTACTTGCTTCACAATATAGCACATAAGATGGAATAAAGTAATTTAACTAAAAATGCATAAATAAATATGAGAATACACAAAGTGAGAGTTAGTACCTTGAGTGGCCAGCTCAGGGAACTATCTCACTTTTTCTAGAGATTAAATCTACTTCAGATCTTCACACATCCCATAACATATAGTTGAATTCAAACCATATCAAAGATAGAATCTTCTTCAGATTTTATTCAAAATTATAACATGTCTAGAATAACTGATAACTGTAACAAAGTAACGGCTATATGGAAAGTAAAACATAACAACCAACTTAATCAATGAACTCATCCCCTAACTTATATAAAGATGGGAGAGTCTTATGCAACCTTCTAACTAACTGCAATCATCAATTCATTCCTGAACATTAGGATATTATTTTTTTGAGATCAACTTATTAACCAGAACAAAGGAAACATAGTCCTATCCAAACATAAATTCTAATCATAATAGCTCATAAATAAGATTCATAAACTTTGGTGAGACTCCTAGAATAAGTCTTCTTTCTCCCCTACATTTATTCTCCCATGATGACCATGTTTGTCTCCACCGATCGCTATGTCTGGCACTTGGACCGCATTCTAATTGATTCCTCTGTTCTACATCCTGTTGTAATTACTCCTCCTTGGATTCTTTATCTGGTTGCACAGGGTTAATCATTCCAACATATATACAAAACAACCTCTTATAATAAACTTATAAAATCCTATATATATTTCATGCATATCAATAATTTAAATCATCCACTTGATAATATAACTACCTGATTTCATTTATCAGCATAGGTTCAAAGTCTTTGGAAAGTATATATATGAAACAACATAAAATAGAGATAATGTATGTGAATTCTTTCACAACCATATATAAAAGTTCTTAAAACATATGAAAATAGTATAAAAGGAGGACAATATTTCATCCCAACAACAACATCACTCCCTTCTCAAGTTGGATGCACACCATCATTCACATGTCAAGTTGATCCTATACACCGTCTTCTCCATCTCAACTTCAAGGATTTTCATCTTTTCCATCTCCAATTGAAGGTACATCATCTATCCTATCTCAAGTAAATATTGAAAAATTATTAATACTGCGTCAACTTTACCATTGAAAATGCCTCCTAGAAATTTTCATAGAAAGCCTAAGTTTCTAATTGATATTGATGAGAATGTTTTGAAGCCCATGTAGGATAAGATTCCCAAGTGTACTTGTTGAAGATATGCCAATAAGATATGGAAATTATTTTTTGATAACTTAAATGAAATCAAAAGATTTCAACTATTTGTTGAATTGATGAGAAATCTAAAATGTAGGGGCATTATGAAGATTCTTGGCCTAAGAACATCAGATGCTTCAAGTGAAAAATCAATTGTAAAGAATCTAATGAGTGCATATGAGAGTGTGGGTTCCACCTCATGCACCAAGGATAGTAATGTCACATGATGTGTCATTACATCGACAATAGTAAGCCATCAAACATAGAAAGTTTGTCTCATTAGAAAGACAAGTGAAACATTGAAAATAAGTAGAAAAACTCTAATGAGAGTCGTTGGAAGGCATGAAAGAGTTGAGGACCCAAATAACAATGAATTGTGGGCATTCTCTAGGAGACTCCCATGGAAAGATAAAGTTGTTGTTGAAGCCTTGAGATCCCCTATTGAGGAATTTTGGAAAAATAACACAAGGGTATCTCCTAATGCAAGAGATGTTGTAAGAAGGAGAATTGGTTGTTAAAACCGTGATCCACATCCAAAGCATTTCTTTGATGTGACTCAAACATAGTTTTTCAATAAATTTCAAGAGATGTATCCTCAAATCAAAATTACTCAAAGGTATTTTGAGATTCTAGAACCAAAAAAACTTCCTTTAAATGGCTATTATTACTTAACAAACTGAATCTAGGAACTGAGGTTGTGTTTTGTCCATTATGCACTTTATCTGAGTCCGTGTCTCATATTTTCTTTGAATGCTTATATGCCAAATATGTATTGTCCTTTTTTATGGGTAATGTTGAAAATTGGAGTCCTACAATCACTGTGATTAAGAAAGAAGTATTAAGTGGTATAGTTAATGGTTTGAATGCAAAGCTAACTATTTTTGTTTTTTCATGTCATTTGAAATTTTATGGTTCCTGTGGAAAAAAAGGAATGAAGAAAGATTTCTTGGCAAGGAAAGAGGACTCACTGGGATCTCACAACTTTTAACTTCTTTGAATAGGTTAATGTAACTATGGGGATCTCCCTTGGTAGATTCAAAGAATTAGTTGAAATAGGTGGAATCTTCTGTAAATATGATATCAAAGAAACAGACTTTTGTACAAGAATCCCCAAGAAATTTGATGAGAAGTTATTTAATTCTTATACAGATTTCCAAAAGCTATACAGTGAACTAAAAATATGGAGAAAGAAGAAAGTGAGCTTCTCAAACAAATGGAAATGTCAGGTCAGAACTATAGCCTCAACATAGGTCAACTCAAACTTTCAACCAAGCTTGGGGCTATTCCAAGATTAGATTCACATGACAGTAGTGATAACAAGTTGCACATATGGGATAAAGAAAATGAGTGGCATGAAGACCCAAGTATGGAATTTAAGAAAGTTGAAATGGAAGAGTCTAGACATGGAACTGAACTTGATGATAGTTAGGGTATGTATTACCAATATATGGAAGCAACAAGAGGTTCACATGTAGTAGATCAAACTAGGCTTTCAATGGATGATTTCATGAATGAGGATTTCAGATGCAGTGAAGAGGGCCAGACCTCTCAAAGGAACACCTACAGGGACAGAAACACAGGAAGCTTTCAAGCTGGAAACTAAATCAAGGAAGTCAATAGTAGCAAGTGGACTTAAGAGTTAATTATATAAGTAGTCAATAGAATTGGACTCTCTTTTTTAATATATACTCTAGTGTATTGACCAGTAAAACTTTTTGTATGTATTAGGAAAAAATAGTTTTTTTGGATTGATGTATGAAGCAGTTTTTTGTTGTGGTATCTTCAGCCACTATGATGTAATACTTGGTTAATTTTTTGAATAATATTAGTGCTTGATTCCAATCCAAAGGTATTTTGAAATGGTAAAGCCTTTTTATGTCAAAATAAATCACACACACAACTTGTTGTTGCAGAGTACATTTTGAGTTTTTTAATCATTATGATGTTTATAGATATATATGTGTAGATTTGCATACTAACAATGTTTTTCAGGAGTGTAATATAAAATGTCCACCTAGATCTTCAAGAGATTTCATATAGAGCATCTTATGTCAAAGAGTGGATGGTCAATTATTCCATAAGAACTTATGCTTGGATGGCACATGTGATCATTGTGGTGGGTTGCAAAATTTGCCAATTTGTGAACATATGGCGAACACACATGCAATTGAAAATGAACTAGTAAGTTTTAGAAAATATAAGATAGTGGCATATAGTCTAAAAGATGGTAAAGAAGCAAAAAGGTGTGAATTGGTCATTGAAAAGATTCTAGTGTATCAATTTATCTCTATTTTATGAGAGAATATAGTTTACGATTATGCAAGGCATACCCATAGAGCTTGATGGTTGGACTTGCAATCAAAGTTATGCAAGGATACATTTCCTCTTGATACCATCATTTCTCTTGTTGACTTTGCATAAAACTACACACTACAACCATAGAATGAGGTGTAATTGCAATATTACACTCTACATAGGTTGCTATATTTGTGCATATAAAATTCATTCATGCATATGACAATACATAGGATGACAAGAAGATCTTGAGGGAGTATCATTTTTATATTAGTGATGATTACACACATTCTATAGAGTTCGTGCAAGGCTACTTTCAGATGTTCTACTATGATTTGGCTAGAAGGAGCATATCATTTGGTTAGCATATCATATGGTCAGATAATTGTGCATCACAATTCAAGAACTCATGGATGTTCTATTGCTTGAGTAGGATGCATAAGATGAATGGTGTTCAACATATGTGGAATTTCTCCAAGGCCGGGAATGGAAAGGGGGAGTATGATGGTGCAGGGGCATGTATCAAAAGAGCATTAGCATGAGAAGACTTGAAGTACAAAGACAATGCAAAGTTGACAAATGCAAGATCTATTTTTGAATAGTGTGAGGATACAATGGGTCCAAGTAATGAAGGTAAGTTTACAGTTCGTAGATTTTTTTGGTTGGTTGATGATACTAACATTGCAAAATATGAGGATTATTGTACATTGATAGGATCGAGTGAGCTACTCTTTTAGAAGCTCTAATGCAGGTTCATGGAGTATTCATATGCGATGAATGGTATGCTTTTGTTCTTCATGTGCAAATCAAGCTTGGTATGAATGTGAGTTAAAGGAGTGGGTCGATGAATGGTGTACAAGAAGTCTAAGCTCGATTGACATGTATCGACTCCTGATAGCACTACAACTCACAGAGGTTGAATCATCAGTTAACTTTGACCATGTTTCAGATCTAGTTCAACAAGGTATTATCAGCATTAAAATTTAATAAAATTCAATATTCCATCTTATTTTGTAGTTTTTTTGTATTGTTGACTATATTCATTGAACTAAATGCACATATCAATGTAGGGCATGTTTATGCAGTTATTGCATCTGAAGACAATGAAGAAGCAACAAATTATTATTGGTTTCATTGTGTTGAGGCAAAAAATAAATTAGATGCCCCTATTATAGATGGCGAACACATTGAGTAACCTATAGGATCAATGGTTGTTACTAGAACATGGCTTAGAAGGTATCCAATGAAGAAGTATGATGTGTGGTTGTTCGAGGACTTTGACATATGTAGGAAGATTCTTCATTATTCTAACCTTGTTGTGGCATCAAACATTCATTTAATCAAATATGGGGGTAGACCATTGAACATGACCTTGTGGAAGGTTTGTGAGTTTGACCACGAGGCAATACTCAACATAATAAAGAGTATCTAGCAGACCCAAATGGTTTATTGGATTGATTGTAAATGAAAAAACTTTTTAATTTCATGCTCATTTGTAAATATATACAGCTAATTTGTATATTTGTATAAGTAAAATTTTGTTACTTCTCTACAATCATGTCTCTAATATCATGTCTCTTATGAGATACTTATGTACAATACTCTTGTTTATGTGTATGATTATGTACAACACTCTTGTTTATGTGTATGATTATGTACACTAACTTTCTCATGTCGTTTATATGTATAGGTGATTTATATTTGTATGTGTATGATCATGTCTCTAATTTTAGTTCTATTGATGTCTGTGTATGAGAAAAAATTGATTAAATCTAAACTAATAAAACCAAAAACTAATCACATAAAGCAAACCAATCTAAGTAAAAACCATTATCATAAAATCAAAGACAAATGAAAGCTCTTACCAAAATTTGTGTTGTTCCCTTTGGAGATGTGTGGATTGCTCAATGAAGTTGTGAAACCATAGCTGCAACAAGCAAGTAGTGTGCTCAATGTGCTCAAAGATCAATGTTAAGAGATCGTAAAGTTGCTCAATCGATACATTTTGTATGCTCAAAGCTCTGTTAAGTATGCCTGAGAATACGATCGAAGAGAGAGAAAATGAAGGAGATGAGGGGGGTTTATATAGGTTTCAACAGAGATCGATCAACAGTCTAGATAATTCAGAAGAATCAATGGAGGAGAACAGTTGAGGAACGTGCAATGAATAAGAAAAAGACAAGTGTCTTGCTTTCTTTTGCATGAGAGGAGTTATCAAGAAATAGAAGAATGAGTTAAAGCAATTAACAGAATGTAACAATCAGTTAAGTGATTTAAAACAAGAAGAAGGGATTTGCATGAGAATAAGAAGATATTTTGCTTTATTAAATATTAGAAATATTCAATTACATGAGCAAGAAAGCTTGAGTTATTTTAGAGATAACTCAAATTTAGAAGAAAAAGCAATTTAAATAAATAATTGATTTATTTAAATTTAGAGAAGATATTTATGGAAGAAATAATTAAATAATTGGAATTATTTAATTTAGAAGATTTGAAATCAAATTAAATAAATAAATTTATTTAATTGTTGTGCATGATTTTGGAAGAATGATTTTGATTTAATTAAATAATGTAAGAATTATTTAATTGTAGATAAGAGGGAATTTGTTGAATTAATTTAAATAATTAGGTTTATTTAATTAATGTGTACTTGATTTTTGGAAAGAGGATAATGATCTAATTAAATAATTAAAATTATTTAATTGTGGAAGAATAATAGAGGAATTTAATTTAATTAATTAAATAACGAGGATTTATTTAATTAATGTTGAAAGTATGTGATTTAGAAGAATTTGGTGAAATTAATTAAATAATTAGATTATTTAATTAACATTGAAATGCAGGTGATTAGACATATTATGAAATGCAAGTGATTCAACGACACGGTCATTTTAGGGTGTCTACATTTTGCCCCTCTTTGATGCAATGTCGTTTGTAGCATTGCGTCAAAGAAAATAATTGTTGAAGACATGATACAATTTTGATGCCCTAGTGTAGGTAGTTGCCCCAACGTAGTTAGTGTAGGGTGCCCCTTCAAGAGGAAAGACATGGAAGCGACAAAAGAACTGTGTTGACACTCGACTAGAAGATTTTGTTGGAGACAGACGAGGTTGGATTGATGATAGATAGAAAAAAGGAGATAGAAGAGAACATGAGAGAAAGACTGTTGATCAATCCTTGCTGGAAAACTATATAAGGCCATGGATGAATGGATGGGTAGATGGATGAGCTTGTTGCAACGGTTTCACAGTTGTATATAAAGAGCAATCCTTATTTTTGATATAGCACGTGGATAGTTTGCCACCAAGGTATAAAAGACCAAGGTGTAGTAATATCTGAGTGTGTGGACGTTGACTCTGCAAGCAAGCGGTTTGAACTTAGATCCCCTTAGACATAATATAACCTTGTCGGTATATGTGAATGAGCCATAGTCTTGAACATAAAATAAACTTCAATACATGTTAATGCAAGAAGAGTATTAAATATGTAAGATGCTAGGTCATAACACACACAAGATCAATATGCTGCTAAGAAAGATGCTAAAGATCATTCCTCAAACATGGCATACAAAAGAAATGACTATGCCCCCAATCCATACTGCATCGCAACATACCAAGATTATAGATAAATCAAGGTAGCCTTGAATAGGTAATGGACAAAGGAGTAGAAGATAAACCATAAAAGTAAATTGATTGACTTACAAAGTAAACATACAGCCAACATATTCTCTTGCCAAAGAGGTTGCTCAGGATAGATTGGATAGGAAAGATAACAACCTTATCTTAGGAAATCTGTGTCCGTTAAAGGGGGCCATCTACCTAAAAAGACAATGTCTCGCTGCAGGAAATGCCACATGTCGCAGGAGACGCGTGTGTTGGTCTCGACAATGGAACACTTTGCAGAAGACAAGCTTGTGGATCTGGTGCTTTGGCTAAGCTGGAATTAGCTGATGTTGGCAATCAAAACAGTAGGACAGTAGATGACTATGGAAGTAAGCTACTTTGCTTCAGGTTTGTTAAGAACTTTTTCTTGGAAAGGATGCGCTTTGTTTGTTGTTTTGCTGCTTGAGTTAGTCGAGTCAAGGTGAATGGATTTTGATAAATGGAAGACTAGAAGGATGCCAGTGCCAATGGATTGGGGTGGGTGGAGAATGATGGATCGTGTGTGCTTGAGTACTAGTACATCCTTTGTATTCCAGACTACCTACATACCCTGTATCCACGGGATCAAGGCACATTACGAGGAAAGATGAAAGTGATAAATATGTAGTTCTGGATAGAGTGATGAAATGGGTCAAGGTGGAAGGGGGAGATCTTATGTACCTGAGTACTGGAAACTTCCTTCGTATTCCAGATTGCCTACATACCCATATCCATGGGATCAAGGTACCTTAAGATTGAAAATATGATAATATGTAGTTCTGGTTGGTGTGATGATGTGGAAAAGTGTTGAGAAGATAGCAACCTTATCGTAGGAGCGATGTGTCCATTAAAGGGTGTTACCTGTGATCAATGAGAAAGAGATTGAAGTATGCGTTGCGAACCATGAACAAGGAACCAATCCTAGACCTAAGTTAAGGAAAGAGTTGCCCCCATTTTGGTAGAGGAAACTGTATGGGTGACTGCCAAAGAAGACACAGAAATCTTTGACCTAGGACAAGACAGTGTTAACTGTAGACATAGATCAAGACATGGGATGATGACGAGGGACGTTGACAAATTTCCAAGCTATACTAGATAGGGAGATGGAAATGCAAACAAGGTCAATGGTTTTATTATGGATGGATGGAAAGGCATGCTTTGTGCACTGGACATGGAGTGGACAGGACTCGATAGACGATGGATGCTGACTCTACACATAGCACCTGTTTGTTAGGTTTTCACTATGGTACTTATCCAAGACGCCTGTTTGCCAGGTTTTCACCAGAGGACGGATTTTTTTTGGATTTTTTTGTTTTGGAATACTTTGAGGATCAGGCATAGAACTTCTTGAGATGGACACTGTTAAGTGGCTCATCTAGAGGAATGCCGTCAGGTGTAGCTAAAGTATAAGCTCCTGATCCATATGTTGCTATCACAATAAAGGGACCTAACCAGTTAGGCTCAAACTTGCCCTTCTTCTCTCGATCTACTTGATTTCTCTGATTTTCTTTTAGTACATGATCACCAACTTGAAATCGTCTTTCTTTGATCTTTTTGTTGTAATTACACTGGAGGTAGTTTTGATAGACATGGAGATGATTAAGTGCGGCAAGGCGCCTCTCATCTAAGAGTTCTAGCTCAGCTAATCTGGAAGTGCGATACTCCTCTCCACCGATCAAGTCCTGCATGGATACTCTGAGGGATGGGATCTTGACCTCTATAGGTAGGATGGCTTCAGAGCCAAAGACCAAGGCATAAGGTGTGGCACCAGTTGGTGTTCTGATACTAGTGCAGTAGGCCCATAGGGCGGGATTGAGTTGCAAATGCCAATCACGACCAACTTCATTGACTATTTTCTTGAGTATTTTGAGAATGGTTTTATTGGAAGCCTTAGTTTGGCCGTTACTCTGCGGATAGTAGGGAGTTGAAAAGCGATGTTAGATATTGTATTGTGTGCACAAGGCATGAACATCTTGATTCTTGAATGGTCTCCCATTATCAGTGACAATGGCTTGGGGAATACCATACCGGCATATGAGGTAGTTTAGGATAAACTTGGCTATTTGCTTACCAGTGATATAGGTCATGGGAATGGCTTCAACCCACTTCGTGAAATACTCAGTGGCGGTAATGATAAACTTGTGGCCATTGGAAGAGGAAGGGTGGATTTGTCCTACGAGGTCAAGACCCCATTGAGAAAAAGGCCATGGAGTTGTCACAGGTTGTAATTCATGAGCTGGTGCATGAATCAAATCTCCATGCTGCTGGCATTGTAGACACTTCTTAACAAATTATGTAGCATCTTGCTCTATTGTGGGCCAGTAATAACCTATTCTGAGTATCTTCTTAGCGAGATTAGGGTCGGAAGAATGTGCGCCATAGACACCTTCGTGTATGTCTCATAAGGTAGCTTCGACTTCTTCTGCGTTAAGACATCGTAAGAGGATACCATCGAGACTTTGGCGATATAGTGTATCACCCAAAATGATGTAGCAGGAGGATCGATGGATAAAGGTTTTGCGTTGGGTGGATGATAGGTCAGGGGGAAAGGTATTGTGTTTGAGGTATTCATAGATATCTTCATACCATGGGGAATTGGGACCAACAAGTTCGTAGATGATTTCAGTAATGGGATCATCGACGGCTGGTATCAACAATTGCTCGATCAAGAATTCACACTTCTGTATATATGCAGGCATGTCAATCAGTGACCCTACAGAAGCCATAGAATCCGCAGCTTTGTTATGCTCTCTTGGAATTTGCTCAAATGTGATGCTAGAAAAATGTGGTTTATAGGCATCCACTAGTTGCTTGTAGGGGACCAACTTTTCATCTTTTGTTTGGTACTCATTTGTGACTTGGTGAATGACTAGTTGTGAGTCTCCATAAACCTTTAGTTCTGTGATGTCCCATTGAACTACTGTATTAAGACCTATGAGGAGTGCTTCATACTCGGCTATGTTGTTGGTGTAAGGAAATGCAAGCCGATATGACTTTGGAATGTAGTCATTTTGAGGTGTGATGAACAAGATGCCGGCCCCTGATCCATGCTGTGTGTAGGAACCATCAAAGTACAACTTCCACATTATGGAGTTGGAAAGAGTGAATAAATTCTCATCCAGAAAGTCTGCTACCATAGGCTGTGTATCTTGCATAGGTGTTTCTGCTAGTTGATTTGCTAGAGCTTGTCCTTTGATTGCTTTACGATCCACATACTTAATGTCGAACTCACTAAGGATCATGACCTGTTTAGCTAGTCTGCCTGTAAGAGCTGCTTTTGCTAGTAGATACTTCAAGGGATCAATTTTGGCTATCAGATTTGTGTGTTGGTTCAACATGTAATGCCGCAACTTTTGAGAGGCGAACACTACTGCTAAACAAGCCCTTTCTATCGGTGAATAATTGAGCTCATATCCCACCAAGGTTCTACTGATATAATAAATTGCATGCTCTTTTCCTGTTTCATCATTTTGTGCTAGAAGGGCCCCTAGGGCTGAATTTGTAGTGGAGATGTATAATATCAAAGGTTTGTCCGCAACTAGTGGAACCAATACAGGAGGTGCAGCTAGATACTCTTTAAGCTGATCAAATGCTGCTTGACACTTATAATCCCATCGGAATGAGACATCCTTTTGGAGTAAGTGTTGAAATGGTTGACATTTATCTGCTAGCTGTGATATGAAATGCCGAATGGACTGCAACCTTCCCTAAAGGCTCCTTAGTGCTTTAAGCTTCTTTGGTGGAGGCATCTCCACTATAGCCTTTACTTTCGTTGGATCAACTTCGATGCCTCTACGAGATACAATGTATCCCAATAGCTTCCCTGATGTTACACCGAAGACACACTTCTTTGGATTGAGTCTTACTTGGTATTTCTTGAGCCTGTCAAAGATCTGTCCTAGAACCTGTATGTGATCCACCCTAGAAGATTTAGCCAGTATATCATCCACATAGTCCTCCATTATGTGATGAAAGAGATCGTGGAAGATCACTGCCATTGCTCTCTGATAGGTTGCTCCTGCATTCTTTAGACCAAACGGCATGACACACCAACAATAATTGCCCCATGGACAAGTAAAGGTTGTTTTATGTTGATCTTCCTCTGCTATCCTTATCTAGTTGTAGCCTGAGAATCTGTCCATGAGAGAAAGCATCTCGTGACCTGCTATCAAGTCCACTATAATGTCAATGTTTGGTAGTGGAAAGTCGTCTTTGGGACATGCCTTGTTGAGATCTATAAAATCATTACACATGCGGATGCGCCCATTGGGTTTAGACACAGGTACAATGTTTGAGACCCAATCTGAATAGTCAATAGGTCGTATGAACTTTGCATCTAATAATTTCTATATTTCCACTTTTACCAAGAGAGCTTTCTGTGGGTGCATCTTTCTCAACTTTTGTTTGACTGGTTTCACTTTGGGATCAACTAGGAGATAGTGAACAACTAGCTTGGGGTCTAGCCCTAGCATATTCGCATAGGTCCATGCAAAGTTGATGGTTTGTTGCAAGAAGAAGGTGTTAAAATTCCTGTGCTCTGTTTCAGGTAATGATGCTGCTAGGAATGTGGTCTTTGGATTTTGTTCTATGCCAAGGTTTATCTCTGTAGAATCTTCCACTAGGAGAGTTAACTTCTCTTGGTACTTAGATGGTAGGGGAAGGTCAAATCCTCCATCCTCAGGTGCCATAGTTGGGTTTTCACCTTTGGATACGTCCTTTGTTTTTACTATTTTGTGATCGGAGGTGCCACAGTGTGGTTTTCACCTAGAGATCTTTCTTTATTTGTACTTTTGCGACTGGAGGATTTGGCATTCTCACCAAAATAAGCTGTTGGCTCTAGTTCCATTACAAAACCTACTTTATGATTGCCAAGAGGGATACCTTCTCGAAGTCCCATGAACTTAGCTATAGCTTCGTCATTCTAAAATACAGCTATAACGGGGGACCCTAGTTGGTCCCAATCAATAAGTTCAGGGTAGACAAGTGTTACATTTTGGGTGTTTGTGGTGGAGGTTAAGGATACGAAGGATAGCGCAAAAATGGAGGATTCTGCGAAGAGGTTGGTCATATGGAGGGAAGAGTCATCGATGATATCCTCTATAGACGTCGAATCGGTGGGAAAAGTGTCAGCTACCTCGTCGAGGATATACTTGATGTCCAAGGCATGTGGTACCTTCTTACCAAATCCTAATCCCTTCTTGTCTAGCTTCTTTGTTACAACAATGGGTTCCATAGTTCCTTGATTCTGTTTCCCAAGGCCACCTTTGCCGTTATAGCCCATGTTTTTTACTATCCTTAAGCCATTGCCATATTGCTTGACTGGTATTGTGATTAGTTCTTTCTCCTTATAGAGCCATGAAGAAATGTCCTCAATAGTTTCCTCTTCCAATAACCGTCCATGTTGGAATTGGGTTAGGAATGTTCGGGGAGGAATAGCTACTTTTTTGGTTACTTTGGCAATGGTTGGTTGGCCGTAAGATTTTGGAGATAAAGGCATCTGCACTACACAATAAGATTTTGAGATATCATAAGTGCCAAAGCCTATGTCTCGGATGCGAGCTGTGATTACAGGTAGATGATTGGGTTCACTTGTAGAGGCTGGAGTCAACGTTGTAGGGTCAACATATATTGGGGATTCAATGGCTTTGTCATTTTTAGGCACTTGGTTGCAATTTTTATAGCTGCCTTGCAAGACATGACAGAATTCAAAAGGATTGGGGTCTCCTGGGATAGTTATCTCCGTACCATTGTATGGGAACTTTAGCAACTGATGGTACGTGGAGGGAACAACTTTCATTGCATGGATCCATGGGCGGCCTAGGATAATGTTGTAAGGCAACTCAATATCAAGAACTTGACACCTGGTTTCAAACATGATAGGGCCCAGTTGTATACGCAAGTGGATAACACCTTCTGAATAGCATTCTGCATCATCATATCCCTTGATTGTAATATGTTGATCATTATTGACATGATCCTCAGAGTATCCCAATTGCTTAAGTAACTTTAAAGAATAGATGTTGAGACCAACACCACCATCTATGAGTATACGTTTGATTTTGCGCTTATGGATGAGAACCTCAATATGAAGGGCATCATTGTGACAAGGATCATGGGATGGGAGGTCCTTCTTAGAGAAGACCACGTTATAAGGTGAAGCAATGTTACCTACTATAGCTTTGAAATCCGCAACCGCTATGTTGTTAGGAATTGAAGACTCTTGGAGGGCTTTTTCTAGCACTACTCTATGTACAGGTGATGACCGTAGAAGGTCCAAAATAGAGATTTGTGTTGGTGTTCTCCCTAGATGTTTGACAAGATTATAATTAGATTGAGCCGGAAGACTAGGTGTAGGACCACAAATGGTGACACAACCATGACGAGTTGTAACAGTGCAATCCGTAGAGTTGCCTTTGATTGTGAGGGTAGACACTCGACTCTCTTCAAAATGACCTACAATGGAATCAAAGGAAGTGGAAGCATGATTGATACCTTTACCTCTATCCTAAGGAGGAGGTGGACCATGATGAGGGAATGGTTCCTTGTACATATCGAGATCTTTGTTTGTGTTTTGAGCCGCTTGTTCATTCTCAAAAGTGATTAGGTTGCCGTCGATGAGATTTTGGATTAGGTGCTTGAGTTTCATGCACGACGCAGTTCTATGTCCTTTGCTCTGATGGAATTCACAGTATTCATTTTCTCTATACCTCACAGTTTTGTAAACCAATTCACCATATGGGGGTGCATCTGGTAAGGTGATGAGTCCTTTCTGTAAAACCTGTTGTAGGACCGACTCCATAGGCAATCCCAAGGGAGTAAACTGATGTCGTGGAGGGTAATCTTGTTGAGGTCGTTCTTGTTGTCATTGTTGTTGATTTTGATATGGTTGTCACTGTTATTGCTGTTGTTGAGATGGAGCTTGATTTGGTTTGGAGAGCTGTAGTGGTGTTTGAAAAGTTTGGACATGTTTAGAATCAACCACACCGTCATTAACCACGTTTTTGTTTTTGTTCCAGTATTTGGGTTTATCATTCGTCTGTTGATGAGGAGCGTTGTCTTTCATTTCTTTGAAGATTTTGACCACACCCTTAGCAATGAGGGCCTTCTCAATATTGATTCCTTTGTATGTGATTTCGTCGAAGGTTGTAGCACTAAGAATTTGCAAATGGAAACCTAACTCTTGGTTGAGGTTCTGCACAAATATGCTAACAAGTTGTTTCTCAGGAATCTTGAAAGGGAATTTGCTAGCCATTGGTCTCCATCTTTGAAGGAAAGAAATGAAAGTTTCACCATTTTTTTGTTTATTGTTGCATAGATTGGTCATGGAAATCTCATGCTCCGCGTTGTAAGAAAAGTGGGTGGCAAACTTCTCTACTAGCTCGTTGAAAGACTTGATACCCATGGGTAAGTGTGAGAACCATTCTATAGCTTGACCTCCAAGATTGCGAGGAAAGAGATGCATAAGATATGTGTCGTTATGTGAGACCTCGAAGCAAGCAAGATATAATTCCCTAAGATGGTCTTTTGGGTCACCTTTTCCTTTGTATTTATCAAAATTGGGAATAGTGAAATTTTGAGGAAAAGGGATCATTGGTAATGACCGATTGAAAGGGTAAGGACACACTTCCTCTAAAGAGAAGGTCTTCTTGGTGTGGCCAAAGGTAAGATCAGATAGCTATTGTTAAACTTCTGTGATTTTTAGCTCCATAGTCATGGGAGGGGTTGGTAACATCTCCTGTTGTCCCAAAAGTGGTTGGTGTTGCCCATATGGAAGATTATAGTGTAAGCCATGCGCACTGGTGTTATAAGGGTCGTAAGTGTTGGCAAGAGACACTATATGGATTCATGGTTGTTGTCATTGATGGCAACAAAGGTCATCCCACATATCCGCAAGTCATGGTGTGTCTCTACCGGAAGTCAGAATGAAGATTATTGTGGTCCGATGAACAAGAACAAAGCATGTGGCAAGGTCCGACAGACTGGTCCGGATCTCTCAGAAGAAGTATCTTGGTGCAGTGCGGATTTGAGGAAGTCAAGAGGACTACCTTGAGTAATAGATTCCAAGGATTTAGCCTCCGGTGATGGACAAGGAAAAAGATATGAACAGTTGAATACCGGATTCCTGAGTAACAGTGTGAACAGAGGAAGAACTGACTGACAGAACATCAGATTGCTTTCCGGATGTGTTTCTGACAGGGGTAAAGGTTATGAAGACATGGATTATGTTTGGCCAACATGATTAATGATTTCTACAAGTATATGCTTGATCCGCATTACTTGATATGCAAGGATTCAGCCGACAGAACAGAGTTTGTGAGAAGATAGACTATTCCAGGTGCCGACTACAAAGATAATGAGATCACTAGTGCGGATATATATATAGGATGGATTTAGTTGTGAGAAGTGAAGTTGTGTGAGGAGATATGTGAATAAGTGTAGAGCAGAGCAGAAGCAGTAAGAAAGATCCGGTATGTGAAAGGAAAGAAGAATAAAGAGAAGAGAAAAGATGAAGTGCAGCAGATCAGTGTACTGAGCCTAACCGGAATTGAACTCTAGCATATGTGGATGCTTCCAATCAGTTCAAGTATTGTATAACATTCTTTTGTAGACAGTGTGTCTCCTTGTAGGTAGTGTGCCTCCTTTGTGAGCAATGTGCTCAGGCAGTGAGCCCTAATTGGCAAGTGCCATTTTGTAATTCCTTATTCTTCTAACAGAGAATAATCTTTGGGTTAATCACCCCGTGGTTTTCTCCCTTAACAGGGTTTCCACGTCAAAAATACTGTGTCATGTGTTTCTCATTTCATGGTTATGTTTGCTTGGTTGAATTAATGCTGCATTGATTAATAATAATGTTCAAAAGAAGAAATAATTAGGATAACTGATTCACCCCCCCTCTCAGTTATCAACAATTGGTATCAGAGCTAAGTTCCTTCTAATAAGAGCCTAACATCTTGAGGAAGATCTGGGAGCTAAAATGGATGCATATGGTTTAAGGGAGCAACTCAAGACTGCCCTTAAGGATCTTGAATAGTCAAACTCTGAAGTCAATGAATTAAAGGAAAGACTCAAACAGGCTGATGAATTCATGAGAGAACTAAAAGACAAATTAAGTCTCTCTATGAAAAAGAGAAAGGAGCTGCTCCAGCAATTGGCAAGACAAAGTGAAGAAAGTAATACAAATGAAGAGCTGACTGAAAAAATCAAGTTATGTGAAAAGTTATCAAAAGAAGTCATTATGGTAAGACATGAAATGGAATCAGGAGTTATAAAGTTTACTCAAGAGATTGAAGAGGAAAGAAAAATTGAAGACAATCTAAGACAATCTCTCAAAGAGAAATCAGAAGATTGCCACCAGATGGATAGGATTATCAGACATCTTGAATCTGATCTTGAAGATGCTAAAGATAATGAAGAAAAACTTGAGGATCAAATTGTCTCTCTCAAAAGGGATCTTCAAACAACAAATGAATATAAAGAGAAATTCAAGATAAGTTCTACTCAACTTGAAGTCCTTCTTGGAAATCAAAAGAGGACAGATGACAAGTGTGGTTTAGGATATGAGAAAGGAGAAAGCTCCAGATCTGGTCAGAAGAATTTTGGATCAGAAAATCCAAGGAACAGGCCTAGAAGACCTTCGATAAGACAACCCAATGCTCAAAGATATCCATCCTTCAATGGATACTGCCATAGCTGCAATCACTTTGGTCACAAAGCTAATCAGTGTAGAAAGAGAATGAATCAGACTAATTCATCCTTCTCTGGACAATGCTTTAACTGTAAAAGGTATGGACATAAGTCTCATGAATGCAGAAATATGCAAATGAACAAATCATTCAATGGTAGATGCTTTACATGCAATAGAGTAGGTCATATGGCTAATCAATGCAGATCAAGAGGTTATCAGTCAAATATGCAAAGAAATGTTGTCTGCCAAATCTGTAATAGGTCCGGTCATAATGCAAAAGTCTGCAGAAGCAAGAATCAGGACAAAAGAGGTCCGGTATATAGTCAGAATCAAGACAAAGGTAAACAAAAGATGAATGCGAATAAAGTTAGGAATGAGATGAACAAGATTTGGGTGAAGAAAAGTTTAGAGAAGGTAGAGGTTTGATCCGCACCAGACTCTGGTGTTGATATTCCATCCAGAAATTAAGAAATGAGCTCTGGCTCAGGGGGAGACAAAGAAAACCTTGTTCCCCCAGCCAATCAAGTGGTGCCGGATTAGGCACAAGATGCGGAGTAAAGGGTTTGTAGATATGAGTCTTGAGATGATCCAGCTAAGATTTCAGAGATCTGCATGAAGATGTGAAGAAGTTGTGATCGATCATGTAGAACTTGTTCTGGGAGATGCTCCGGAATGATAGAAGATTACAGAAAGGTCCGGAGAGATCCGGAAGTGCATTTTCTTATTTTGTGGATTGGACAGAGTATTTGGGATATCCTTGTGATGTGTCATCTTGATTTGTTCATGGTTGGAAGATCCGCATGACGTTCATAAATTAGGACTGATCCGGTTCTTCAAGTCATTCGAATAAGGCAAACCAGAATAATGTAGGTCGAGCATTTATTACAATCAGATATTAGGGTTTGCAGAGCAATATAAGGGATTTCTCATAAATCACTTGTTCATTCCGCACTCAAGAAGAAGCGAAAAGTGGAACTCTACAACAAACTTCATCAAGCTCACCGAAGATCTCTTGCAGAAATCATTACATACAGAAATCAATCCAACCACTCCGTGTAACCGAAGGCACATAAGGTATTTTCCATTTTCAATATCTCACTACAAATCTTTTGAAAAATGGCTACTCCGAATATAGTAAAGATCTCAGATAGGCCCCGACCTGAATTTAAAAAACACCCATACAAGTCATTGGAGGTAGATCCCTTAGGAGCATTCTCTAGTGTTCCTCATGGCGTTTTACACATGGAAGACATTAGGGTTTACATACATGTAAGTATTAAGGAATTTGGGGAATTCAAATTGAGAGATTTCTATCACAAACAACTGATAGACAATGCTTTTGTGCTTAAACCATAGTATAAGGGTATCCAGAAGAAACATTTTGATCAATTCATTCATTTCCCCTGCTTTGAAGAAAATGAATGGGTCCGGTACGTATTGAGTAGAATACATGACAACTTCCTATGGCTGAATAGACCCTGCAAGATCACAAAAGAAGCAATTAGGGCAGTAACTGGTCTATACTCTTCCGGAGGGATACCTATCCTGAAATCCATCAAAAATAACATTGTAACTGAGGCCCCCGGATCAAAATTTGATAAGAGGGCAATGACCATTGAAGATATTTCTGATTCGGATATCAAGTATGCATCTATGATAATAGGATACAAGATTTATCACTCCAGTAGGGAGAATTCTGTATCCGAAATTGTAGTATATACTGCCTATGAGATGCTGAGGAAGAATGCAGATTATGATCTCTATGAACTTCTCTTAAGCCAATTAATGGAAAATATATAGAAGATCAAAAAAGACAAAAAGAATTCTTTTAAGTATGGTACTCTTATATTATGTCTATTTTTCTACTTCATGAATGAGCTGCCCGGATCAAGTGGATGGGTATGGCAGAATGACAAACCTGTTGCAGTCCAGATCAGAGATTATTTACATGGGCTTGGGGATGCCAAAGCAAGAAATACAGCCCTGTGGGGATACTTCAAAAACTTCTAGAGCATGATGCAAGCAAGAGAAAGAATTCCCCAGTCCATTGTTGAAAAATACAAAGACTCAGTCTGCTTTATGGTTGATACTGATCAGTGCCTAATGGAGGCAGTGGAGCCAAGGACAATCTGGATCATGCCCATGGGGTATGAGGTTGATGAACAGATTGTGGAACTACATGTTCAACACATGCTTAGTCAGCCCAAAGATCCAAAGGCAGAAAGGTTTGGAACCTTTGAGGAGCTGAGTGTGAAGATCCATGTGGAACTCAGAGAACCTAAGATAAAGAGGAAGGTGAGAAAAGAAGTAGAGCATATTGCTCAAGGCCTAGGCATCCCAAAGGAGGCACTTGATGTCAACTGGGAAAAGAGGTGAAAGGCTGAGGAAGAGAAGAAAGAGGCAGAAAAGAAAAGCAAGAAAAGTACTCTGGTGGAAACCTCAACCCGGACCAGATCATCAAAGGGATCTACACCTGTCACAACCAAAGGGTCAAAAATGTCAAAACTGGAAGGTCAGACATCTGGTAAAGGAGAGAAAAGGTCTAAAATAAAAGCCATAAGGGCTTATACAAGTCAGAAAGATGAAGAGGAAATGGAATCAGATGAGGGGGTAAAAGAAATAAAGAAGCAGAAGAAGAAAGGATCTGGTAAACCCTCCACAGGCCAAGACAAGGAAGAAATGGCAGAGAAATTTGTTGAAAAGCCCACCCTGTCTCTAGATAGTGTAATCAAATCAGTCACAGTGGATGGAAACCTTCAACCAATGGCCAAATTCTATGATGACTACAATGAGGCTGATCAAAAGATCTTGCAGGAAGCTACAATCAGGTATCTGAACATCTACAACAAAGCCTTCATTGAAATTATCTCCCTTATTCCTAAGAGTCTAGAGAAGGAATTGGAAATGAGAAAGGCAAATGCCATGGCAAAAGACCTTGAGATCAGGGAACAAATAGCTATTCAGCTATATCCTTCAATTGATCACAAAACAATGAACATGGTATTCAAAGACTGCAAGGATGAATTCAGAAGCAAAGCAAGGATGAATTAGCTTATGCTTGGTGAGACCGACAAGGTAGCCAAGGACACTGAAGAGATCCTCTGGAATACATTCAAAAGGTTCAACATTCCTATTATAAAGGACTTGGGTGCAGAAACAGCTGTGGACTTGGAATCCTCTGCTCCGGGAGAAGTGGCCCTTGAACAGACTATCATCTCTCCTTCGATTTCCCCTACAGTCTTTGGATCCAAAGAAGAAGAGAAATTACAGGAGAAAGAAGTAGGGGTAAAAGAAAAAGAAGTTGACAGTACCAAGGGTGCAGAGAAAGAGAAGACTCCAACAAAGAAAACCACAACTGATAGTGGTAAGAATGTGGAAGGAGAGAAAACTCCAAAGGACAGCTCCAAGACTGCAGAAGAGAAGAAACATCTATCTCCAGCAAGAGACACTGCACAAACTGTCCAAAAATTTCTAAGCAAAGAAACAATAGAGATTGACGAACCGGAGCTTCTACAAGGTCCTTTCAATTTTGATTCTCTCTCTTCAGTACAGACAATGAAGATAGCTTCATTTGCAAATGCTAAGGCAAATGAAAAACTCCTAAAGTCTCATATGGAAGACTGTGAGTTGATAGAAGCTGCTTCTAGAGTGCTTGAGAAGATTATGCCATCGGTCCAGAAAGATCCCACAGCGTCCTCTTCCGGTAATCTCAAAACCTTAGTCAGCAGTGTTGGTACACATTTTGAATCCCTAGAAAAATCAGCTGAAGAAAAGGTCCGGAAGGAGTTTTTGGATAAGAGATTCTCAGAGGTACTAGGATTAATCTCTCAGGATAGGAGAAATATGAGTATTGGGATAAAGAGCCTAGAAAATGCTCTTAAGGATGGTGGTGACATTTACAAATTTTGTATCTCCTGGTCAAAAGCAACAGTAGAAATTGAGAAGAAAATAAAAGAGGAACAGGACAAACTACTAAGTTTGTCTCAAAGTTTTGATCCTCTCTCTTCCTCCATAGTAAATCAAGAATGTCAAACAATTGCAATCACAAATGCAATAAAGAACCTTGAGAAGGAAAGGAAGAATATAACTAACCGGATGGGAGAACTTAGAAGGATTATTATCCCTAAGTTAGAGACCATGCATGAGGCCATAAGTGATGCTCAGACTACCGCCCAAACCAATGATCCAACAGATCTCAAGAGGGCAGAAGCTTTTGCATTTTTCTTGAGTGGTCACATTTCAATTTTGGATAGAATGAAGCAAAGTTGGGCTACAGAACTGGTCCAATTGAAGACATCCTTTGCAGACATTCTTCAGTTTATGTGAGTATGTAATATGCGGCTAAGTATAGTAAATTTTTTTGAAAATTTTGGTGTGTGGACCCTACCCTTTGCCATTGATGTCAAAGGGGGAGTGAGGAGCAGTAAAAAATGAGGAATCCAACTAAGGGGGAGCTCCAGAAAATGTATATAAAGATAGAGCATCAGCCAAGGGGGAGCATAGTGTAAACACTTAGTCATTTTTCACTAAGTGTTGCCATCAATGCCAAAGGGGGAGATCGTTGGAAAGAGACACTATATGGATTCATGGTTGTTGTCATTGATGGCAACAAAGGTCATCCCACATATCCGCAAGTCATGGTGTGTCTCTACCGGAAGTCAGAATGAAGATTATTGTGGTCCGGTGAACAAGAACAGAGCATGTGGCAAGGTCCGACAGACTGGTTCAGATCTCTCAGAAGAAGTATCTTGGTGCAGTGCAGATTTGGGGAAGTCAAGAGGACTACCTTGAGTAATAGATTCCAAGGATTTAGCCTCTGGTGATGGACAAGGAAAAAGATATGAACAGTTGAATACCAGATTCCTGAGTAACAGTGTGAACAGAGGAAGAACTGACTGACAGAACATCAGATTACTTTCCGGATGTGTTTCTGATAGGGGTAAAGGTTATGAAGACATGGATTATGTTTGGCTAACATGATTAATGATTTCTACAAGTATATGCTTGATCTACATTACTTGATATGCAAGAATTCAGCTGACAGAACAGAGTTTGTGAGAAGATAGACTATTCCGGGTGCCGACTACGAAGATAATGAGATCACTAGTGCGGATATATATATAGGATGGATTTAGTTGTGAGGAGTGAAGTTGTGTGAGGAGATATGTGAATAAGTGTAGAGCAGAGCAGAGCAGAAGCAGTAAGAAAGATCTGGTATGTGAAAGGAAAGAAGAATAAAGAGAAGAGAAAAGATGAAGTGCAGCAGATCAGTGTGCTGAGCCTAACTGGAACTGAACTCTAGCATATGTGGATGCTTCCAATTAGTTCAAGTATTGTACAACATTCTTTTGTAGACAGTGTGTCTCCTTGTAGGCAGTGTGCCTCCTTTGTGAGCAGTGTGCTCAGGCAGTGAGCCCTAATTGGCAAGTGCCATTTTGTAATTCCTTATTCTTCTAACAGAGAATAATCTTTGGGTTAATCACCCCGTGGTTTTCTCCCTTAATAGGGTTTCCACGTCAAAAATACTGTGTCATGTGTTTCTCATTTCATGGTTATGTTTGCTTGGTTGAATTAATGCTGCATTGATTAATAAGAATGTTCAAAAGAAGAAATAATTAGGATAACTGATTCACCCCCCCTCTCAGTTATCAACAGTAAGATTAGTTGGGATCATACGGGTTGTACGTTTGGTTCAGATTGGGTTGGAATTGGAGGTTTTGATTTGGTAGAGGTGGAGGTGGCGCTAGGTAAGAATGTTGGCTTTGTGATGGTTGAAGAAAAGTATTGCATGGAGGAAAGCTAAAGTGCGTTTGATTAGGTTGAGATGGCGTCACATAGCTTTGGAAAACTTGATGTTGGGAATGTTGAGAGTGGCTAGGTAATGTGTGAAAGAAATTGAGAGAGGATGAACATTGTGGAGGAGGGGCATAGGTAGACGTGCTTTGCGATGGTTGGGGTTGATTGAGGATGAGAGTAGAAGAATGTTGTGGTTGGGATTGCATGACTCTAATTGGTTGAGAGACATGAAGGTGTGATGATATAGGAGGTGGTATTTGTTGAGACCCTTGTTACATGGCTACATAATTGTTCCCTGGATTGTAATTTGGTGGGAAACCTATTTGTGAGCGAGTAACCAATATTCCACTTACGATTGGTGTGGACAATTTAGGAGGTTGTTGCGTATTTGATCGAGCTAAGGTGGCTTGCTTAGCTAACTCTGCTTGACGTTGGAGAGTTTCTTATTGGTTGTTGTAGATCTCCATAGGAGTCAGAAGCGGTGAGATGGCCCTCTCTCCTGTTGAGTTTTGATAGAGGGGATTCCTATACTGCGAGCTCTGTTTAGGTAAGGGTGTGGTCACTGTGGACATGGTTTGCACTGCTTGTATGGCACTCAATGTGTTGTTTCTCCTTGAGAGAGGATAAATCAAAATCTTGAGGTAACTTGGCTCCTTGCTTTGCAAGTAAGCGAAAGAAATGATCTTGGTTCTCACTAAGGATTTTGTCAAAGGCGGCCACGACTCTAGGCTCTTGTATGAATTCATCAAGATCTTGCCCATCTACTTGAGAGGATTGACCTATTTCAAAGTGTCGCTCTTCTTGAGATGGGGCTAGATCTACAGTATAACCTTGTGGGACAAAATCTGGAGGCAAGCCTGTAGTATAGTGAGGAATGCTTACCAAAGGAACCCTACCCTCTTGAGATGGGATTTGCTCAATAGTATATCCTTGTGGCACAAAATCTGGAGCCAAGCCGGTGGTATACTGGGGTGTACTTACCAAAGGGACCCTACCCTCTTGAGGATTGCTTGGTTGGTCAATGTGCAGCATGTTCGGAGAGCTGATTGGTTTTGCTGCGGGTGTACTAGGAGTTACCTTGGGAGTAATGTTGAGACGACCAGATTGCGGTGTGCGAGGAGGTGATTTGTGCTTCCTAGGGCCAACTTGCTTGGACTTCATAGTTTGTTGGAGCCTAGTGGTTACCATGGGATACACTAGGACAAAAGGTAATGCTGGGACTCTATGAGGTGCTTTGAGAAAAGGACAAACTTTGATGCACAATGTACTGGACCAAAGGCGCTATACTGTTTGACCAAAGGCGCAGGACTGTGCAATCAAAAGCGTGCTACTGTGACACCAAAGGCGATGGAATGAGCTGCCAGAAGCGAGTTACTGCTATGCCAAAGGCGAGCTACAGTGACCAAAAGCGAGCTACTGTTATACCAAGGGCGCTGAAGTAGAGTTTTGCCAGGGGCGAGTTACTGCTATTCCAAAGGCAATCTACTGTACTACCAAAGGTGAGCTGCTATAATACCAGGGGCGCTGAAGTAGTGTCTGATGTTTCTAAAAGGCAAAATTTTGATAGATTGTTTTTGTTTCTGATTGGATTTGTTTGGTAAGAGAAAACACAGCAAACAATGTTGGCACAAACAAGGGACTGACACAACAGATAGTGTATGTTCGAGGCTCCAAACAAGCCTAATGTTTCCACAGGTATAAGACAATTGCAATAAATAACAAGCACTTTTTATCCCTAGAGACAAGGTTTCGTTGCAGTAGATCAACTCACAGCTTAATACTCCGTCGATAAAAATATCATTCCATAAAGGTGTCGGATATTTAGTATCTTTGCGAGAGACAATAGGTAGGGATATCTCACCCTTCCCTTGGAAAGCTCAAGTAGGTCACAAGAGCTTTATGGCCAAGGGAATACTATCTCTTCTCAAGGGAGCCAATGGTGAGTATCTTAAGGGCTTAAATCGATTCCCCTTGCACTGATGATTACCGCAATGTTCAGAGGTAGGTCAGGTAGTCTCTATCTAGAATGGTTCTTAGTGACTTTGAGAGACCAACGCCTTACGAGCAATGCGACAAGCTACTAAAAGCTTTAACCAATCCTACTAAGAGTATCAAACACTTCGCTCAATGTGAAAATTGTTTCCACAAAGAGCTAGTACACCTCTTTTCAGTTTGGCACCACAAGGTAAGGCTGACGTCGGTTAGGACTTGGATTTCGCCTTATCCCTCTTATATAGTGGTTCAAAGGAAAACTCCACTTAGGGTCATCCTTTTTGGATGAAGCGCAATCCAAAAGCAGGCCCTTCTAAAGGAAGTACAGAAATGTAAGAGCAAGCACGTCAAACAAAGGTTCAATTGTCCCGTTATAAGAAAAATAAGGTGCAACTAAACTAGGCACACACACGTTTGTAGTTGTCAATTGTCCCTTATAAATTTGAAGTGTTTGACATTCATGTCCATTGTCCCTTAGAAAATTAAGGTGTTTGCACATACATGTCCATTGTCCCTTAAGTATGTTCCTAAGACTTAAATTGCAAAAAAAATGATTTGTTCAATTATCCCTTTAAGCATGCAATGTGTTTCTAAGACTTAGTGAGATAAATCAAGATTTATTCAACGCTCGTCCTGCATGAATCATGTTAAAAACACCAATTTGCTCTGTGTGAGTAATAAGAAGCTGCAACAAGTCAGTTAGTTCCACCAAAAATTCACAAGTTAGCAAAAACAGATCAATTCTGACCAGAAGCGCTGCACTATTTTACCGGAAGTGACTTACTGTATTGCCAAAGGCGTTGTAACACAGACCTGAAGCATCAGAGAATATTACCAGAAGCGCTGAACAAGATTCTGAAGCGCTGTACTGTGTATCCAGAAGCGCGATACTGTTATGCCAAAAGTGATGTAATGCATACCAGAAGCGTCGTAGGATACTACCAGAAGCGCTGAACAAGATCCAGAAGTGCTGTACTGTGTATTCGGAAGCGTGATACTCTTATACCAATTGCGCTGCATGGTCTTAGATTACAAAAAAATTAGCTTTTGTCAAAATAACCAGATCGAAATGGGATTTCATGATTGATCTACTATTCTGAGAAGTAAATTCTGATAGATCTGAATCGTGAACTCCAAAAAATTTAGAAAGTGTAGCAACACAATAGATTAACTCAAATACTGAAGATACCCCTAAATAAGTCAGCTTAGGGAGTATCAAAAGCAGGTTTGAAATACAAATACAACAGCTTGTCAGACAACTCCATAAGATATGTGATGAGAAAACCTTGCAAAAACATGAAAAGAAGTCAGAAACCTAATTTAGCCAAAAGTGCTTAATGATACTACCAGACGTGCCGTTCTGTTATACCAAAAGCGTTGCTCTGTGCTACCAGAAGCACTGCAGTGCCCCCAAGGGTACTGTAATGTGCCTCCAATAGTGCTTAATGATACTGCTAGAAGTTTTTTGAAATGTCGTTTGCGCTGTACCGTACTGTGACTTCAACAAAATTAATTTCTCAAAGAAAAAAGAGGGATTAGTGGGTCCCACCGAGCGTGCCAGAATGTGTATGAGGAAAAATCGATTAAATCTAAACTAATAAAACCAAAAACTAATCACATAAAGCGAACCAATCTAAGTAAAAACCATTATCATAAAATCAAAGACAAATGAAAGCTCTTACCAAAATTTGTGTTGTTCCCTTTGGAGATGTGTGGATTGCTCAATGAAGTTGTGAAACCATAGCTGCAACAAGTAAGTAGTGTGCTCAATGTGCTCAAAGATCAATGTTAAGAGATCGTAAAGTTGCTCAATCGACACGTTTTGTATGCTTAAAGCTCTATTAAGTATGCCTGAGAATAGGATTGAAGAGAGAGATAATGAAGGAGATGAGAGGGGTTTATATAGGTTTCAACAAAGATCGATCAACGGTCCAGATAATTCAGAAGAATCAATGGAGGAGAACAGTTGAGGAACGTGCAACGAATAAGAAAAAGACAAGTGTCTTGCTTTCTTTTGCATGAGAGGAGTTATCAAGAAATAGAAGAATGAGTTAAAGCAATTAACAAAATGTAACAATCAGTTAAGTGATTTAAAACAAGAAGAATGGATTTGCATGAGAATAAGAAGATATTTTGTTTTATTAAATATTAGAAATATTCAATTACATGAGCAAGAAAGCTTGAGTTATTTTAGAGATAACTCAAATTTAGAAAAAAAAAATAATTTAAATAAATAATTGATTTATTTAAATTTAAAGAAGATATTTATGGAAGAAATAATTAAATAATTAGAATTATTTAATTTAGAAGATTTGAAATCAAATTAAATAAATAAATTTATTTAATTGTTGTGCATGATTTTGGAAGAATGATTTTGATTTAATTAAATAATGTAAGAATTATTTAATTGTAGATAAGAGGGAATTTGTTGAATTAATTTAAATAATTAGGTTTATTTAATTAATGTGTACTTGATTTTTGGAAAGAGGATAATGATCTAATTAAATAATTAAAATTATTTAATTATGGAAGAATAATAGAGGAATTTAATTTAATTAATTAAATAACGAGGATTTATTTAATTAATGTCAAAAGTATGTGATTTAGAAGAATTTGGTGAAATTAATTAAATAATTAGATTATTTAATTAACATTGAAATGCAGGTGATTAGACATATTATGAAATGCAAGTGATTCAACGACACGGTCATTTTAGGGTGTCTACAATGTCCTCTAGTGTGTCCTCTATTGATGTCCTCTAGGGTCATGTAGGGTCCCTCCACAATAACCTCTCTTAGTTTCTGAAATGTTCATTCCATATGGTCGTGGTGACAATATTTAAAAAGTTGCAAAAAGCTTCAGTTGTGTTCAATGAAAAGTTGTCTCATAGAATAAATTTTGTTTCGTGCATCATGAGGCCAAACCGATAGTGCCAACTCATTTAGGTGGGCGGGTGAACACTAGGCAAGGTCTTGTTTCACACATTAACTATCCTGATCATTCTCAGCTGCATTGTGTCAGTGTTTTCTCTTAAGAGCCCTAAGTGCCAAAAATTGCCAAACTTTGATGGAATGATTCTCAAAAATTTTGGCACCTAGGAACATTCTGTCTAGACCTATAGGGTCATGTAGGGTCCCTCCATGATAACCTCTCTCAGTTTTTAAAATGTTCATTCCATTTGGTCGTGGCGACAATATTTCAAAAGTTGCAAAAGCATCAGTTATGTTTAATGAAAGTTGTCTCATAACATAAATTTCATTTTGTGCATCATGGGGCCAAATTGACAACACCAACACATCTGGGTGGGTAGGTGAATGCTAGGAAAGGTCCTTTTTTGCACCTCAACTATCTTGATTGTTCCCGACTGCACTGTGTCGACGCTTTCTCTTAAGAGCCCTAAGTGCCAAAAATTACCAAACTTTGACAGATTGTTTCTCAGAATTTGTGGTACCTAGGAACATTCTGTCTAGATCTATAGGGCCACATAGGGTCCCTCCACAATAACCTCTCTCAATTTTTGAAATGTTCATTCCATTTAGTTGTGGTGACAATATTTCAAAAGTTGCAAAAAGCATCAGTTGTGTTCAATGAAAAGTTGTCTCATAGCATAAATTTAATTTCATGCATTGTGGGGCCAAACCAATAGCACCAACATGTCCAGGTGGGTGGGTAAATGCTACTAAAGGTATTGTTTCACACCTCAACTATCCCGATCATGCCCGACTACACTGTGCTGACGCTTTCTCTTAAGAGCCCTAAGTGCCAAAAATTTCCAAACTTTGACAAACTATTTCTTAGAATTTGTGGCACCTAGGAATGTTCCATCTAGACCTATAGGGTCATGTAGGGTCCTTCCACAATAACCTCTCTTAGTTTTTGAAATGTTCATTCCATTTGGTCATGGCAACAATATTTCAAAAGTTGCAAAAAGCATCATTTGTGTTCAAAGAAAAGTTGTCAACAAGCACAAATTTTGTTTCATGCATTGTGGGGCCAAAATGACAGTGCCAACACTTCTGTGTGGGTAGGTGAATGTTAAGGGAGGCCTCATTTTGTTCAACAGGTTTCCTAATCCTTCCGAGCTACACTATTCTGACAAAGTCTCTTAAGAGACCTAAGTGCAAAAAACTACCAAACTATGACAGACTTGTACTCAAAATCTCTGGCACCTATGACTGTTCCATCTGAACCTATAGCTGCATGTAGAGTTCATCCACAATAACTTCTCTTAGTTTTTATTATCTCCAAACCATTTGATAGTGGCGATGATGTATGAAATGTTGCAAAAAGCATAATTAACGTTCAACAGAAACTTGCTAGGAGCCATATTTTGCATTCTTTGTCTCGTGGGGCTGAACCAACTACGTCAACACATCTAGGTGGGTAGGTGAATGCTAGGGGAAACCTTAATTTATTCTCCAAGTCTGCTGATCCTTCCAGGCTACATTGCACCAGGAATCTTTGAAGAGCCCAAAGAGCAAAAAGTTGAAAAACTTTCACCTACCTTTTCTCTTGATCAATGGCACCTACGAATGTTCTGTCTAGACCTACAAGTGGACGTCGGGTCCATCTACAGTACCTTATCTTAGTTTTGGTCAACTCTAGACCATTTGACCGTGTCAACAACGTATGCATTCTTGTAAAATGCGTCATTTGAGAGTAGTGAAAAGGTACTAACAGGCATATTTTCTTCTTCCCACCTCATGGGGATGAATCAACTATGCCAACACATTAGGGTGAGCAAGTTGATGCTACTAGAGGCCTCAATTCATTTCCCAGGTCTCCTGATCTTTCTAGGCTACATTGCACAGGAGTCTCTAAAGAGCCCAAAGAGCAAAAAGTTGAAAAACTTTTGCTTGCCTTTTCTCTTGGTCTATGGCACCTATGAATGTTTTTTCTGGACCTATAGGTGGGTGTCGGGTCCCTCTATAGTACTCTATCTCAGTTTTGGTCAGCTCTAGACCGTTTGACCATGCCAACTGATGAGGTTGTTCTTTGTTCTATTTCTCTTGTTTTAGTTCATGCTTTTCAAAGACATTCCTAGACTTTTACATACATTGTCTATGCCTATAATCATATTTAAGACATTGAAAGCTTTCAGAATAATACATGATATGTTGGTGAATGACTATGTGTGAATTAATGATTGCTCATAAAATATGATAGTAATTTCTATTTATTTTAGTAGTTTGTGATGTATAAATATCATCTGATGAACTAACCTCTATGCAGCAAGCATGTGGCTACATTTCATGGAGACCACTTGTTAGGCCCCAACAAAGGATGCTTTTTCATCTACAATAGATAATGCAGTTACCTACAGCCAAAGGAAAAAGACTCTGAATTGAGTTAGCATGAGTTAACCATAACTCCCCACTCCTTGACAATTTTCCTTCAACAGTTGACACAGTCATGAATAATGAAGGGATCTCAGATTGTGGTCCATGTTCTCTTTCTAGATATGATTGTTTTCATAATGACTGATGAGTCTAGTTTATGACTCATATTTTGTTAAACTTTATTGTCTATTTGTTGTAACTATCTTGGACTTTGATGCTTTACTCTTGGTTTTTCTATGTCATTACCCCCAAAACTATAACTTGTTGAGTATAGGTCATTTCTTATATCCTTCTATGGAAAAGACATGTTATTTGAACTATCTATGTTAATGTTGCATATGGTTAATGAATATTACTCCAAGGTGGTTTTGAATGAGCAATTATTTGTGTACTAACATTATTTTGTAGATATAATTGGCTTCCATAAAGTATGGAAGATTTTGCTGGATGGTCGTTTACCATAAAAGTCAAAGGTGGTGGTCATTCAAATATCAAATGGAGGGAAAGCAACAGTTTTGTAACTAATCTTAAATATCTGTTGAGCAAATTTAGGAGTTATAGTTATGCTAAATCTGCATTGAAACAGTTCGCTTGACTAGATTTCCTCGCATGCGTAACTTCTTTCCACTTTCTATGTCTTCCATAATGTGGCGTCCTCCTATTCTGTTGGAGTTGACTACCCTACTAGTTAGTAGTCTTTCTTCTATAAATAAGACTCGAATACTCCTTTTGAGGGGTTGTTGATTATTCAAAGATTGTACTTGCACTATCCATTTTTCAGTAATACAATTATCATGTTCAGTTGTACTCATCCTTTTGAATGAATAAAATAAAGTCATGAGTTCGCATTTTTGAGTTTACATTTGTTTTAGGGAATAATCATCCAAGGGGGCCCACTTGGTGAGAATTCCACCTTTTAGTTTAGTTGCATTTTCTATTACGTGTTTAGTAAATTTGGCATTGGATGTTCTTGCAACCACTAGAATTCTATTCTGTGTCTGTTCCTGCAGCCAAAGTAGATAGAGTAGTTTCCTGTCTGTTTGCCCAGATTGTTACTTTGTGTTATGTATTTGATTCTAGAATAGTTGTTGGTTAATATTCAGTATTCCTGTTATTTCCTTTTTAGCAGTCTTTCTTTAGCATTATGTTTCTCATAGCTATAGAATGAACATGGCTACTTTGAACTTCTTAGGGCACATACTGTGCTGACCCATTTCAAGTTCACGTCCCTGGGTTGACAAGTGAAATGCATCTCCATATTGATTAAGATGGCTACTCAGATCAGATGTCCAATCTGATCAGATGTCCAATCTCTGAGTTATAGTTTTAAGAGCTTAGTTGTTAAGTCATTGTAAGAGACCAACATTTTTGGCGCTGTTGTCGAGGATGGTGTCAAACTAAGAAATTTTTGGAGTCATCTTTTAGTATTGTTCCTTGCAATTTTTTTTTTCCTGAAAAAGTGTGTTAATCAGAAAGGAACCATTCACAACCCATCAATATATATTTTTTTGAGAAGCGGCTAGTACTGAGTATATTGCATGCATAGAGGTAGGAGAAGAGATGCTTTAGGGAGATTCCTTCCTAATGATCTAACTCACCTAGTAGAAGCAGCAGAAGTGAATCCTTTCCTTGATGCATTCCCTAATTTGAATAGCTCTAAAATCTCCTCTGAAGAACAAGATACCCCAAATCTAGTTGAAAATCCATTTGCCTTGATAATAGGTCAAGCAGTCATGGCTGCCCAAAATGTGCCTAATCAACCCCCATTTCCATTCCTGATTGCTTTACAAAATGAAGTGGATAATCTCAAGAACATACCTACTTCAGCTTTCCCCAAGTTTTATGGACTTCCAACAGAGGACCTAGACACCTTCTTGTTTGAATTTGATAACCTCTACAGAAGCTATGATTACATTACTGATGCTCATAGACTTAAATTGTTTCCTACTACCATGAAGGAGGCTGCATTAAGGTGGTTTATGAGCCTAGGTAGTGATGTTGTAAATATTTGGGAAGAAATGAAAGATAAATTTCTTGAGAAATATAAAGACTACTATAGGAGTGGGGATATGAGAGGTGATGATGTTTTCAGAATGCAACAGAAAGAAGATGAGAGTTTGGAGGATTACATCTCAAGGTTCTTGTTTTGTCTACAAAAGTCTCCTCATCATGCACGCACTAAGGACTCTCAGAAATTGCTTTTCCTTAGGGGAATAAGTGTGCATTGCACTGATGCTTTGGATTTAATGGGAGGAGGAGATATTACCCAAGTGTCTTGGGATGATATTAAGAAGTTGTGCCAGAATTATTCCAGAGCTGCCATGAAGAAAGGAACAGGTTACCATTCCCTTGCAGGCAAAACTTCTACCAATGGAATCTTAAGTATGGAGATAAGCCACTTGCTATCTGATTTTAAGAAAGATATTATAAACAATATGGCCACCTAGTTGGATACACTCCAAGCAGAAAACAAGCATGAAGAGGCTGAGGCAATGTTGGCAGAATATTGTCCTCATTGCAGACAAAAGAAGAGGGATTGTAGATGCAAGTTGGTAGCTAACATTGATAGCAAGCAGATTCCATCTAAGTTCAAGCCAATACAAGTTGAAGAGGATCAAGTCTTCTATGTTGCACAAAGAAGGCCATGGGCTCCAAGACAAGGTATGTCACTAGATCCATTATCATATGTTGGTCCACATTTTAATACTTATGCATCTGGTAATCAATGGCAACAACCATTTCCATCTAGTTATGGAGGATATCCACCTCAGCCCTGGAACAACCCTCAAAATGCATGGCTAAGTTACCAAAACCCTGCACCCCAGTGGTAGCATCCCCCAGGGAATTGGCAGTCACCTCCAGGGAATTGGCAACAAACATCTCAATGGAGAGGAGGGCATCAATGGTTAAATCAGATCACTAATTACATGCAGACACCTCTTTAGCCCCAACAGCCTACCATAATGCCTCCACCTGCTAGCTCCAATTCAAATGCACCTAAACCTACTCAAATACCAGCTCAACCTCACCTAACCCAAATAATAGACCACATCAACAGCCGGTATATTTTGCTGATCCAAATCAATACCTTGCATATGCTCTGAATGTCAGTGATATACATCTACGTTCAGGAACTACCCTGGCAACTCCTTCAAGACCTGTCATTACTGAGCTTTCTAAGGAAGAAGTGGAACCTAACAAAACCCCCATTCAATTTGATGTCCCTGAAAATCCTAAACCAATGACAGTCAAACAGACTCCCCAAGAACCACCATTTCCTCAAAGGTTAGAAACTATGAAACAGAAGGTAGTAGAAGAAGAATGCACGTTTGATATTCTGGACCAGTTGAAACATATATGTGTTAAGATACCTCTATTTCAAGCCATAAAGGATGTTCCTATATATGGAAAAGTAATCAAAGAAGCATGCCTTAAAAAGCCAGGTAGGAAAAGGAAAGACTCCACTATGGTCCATGTGGTGGGACAGTTAGCTGACATCATGCTTGGGAAAGTGACTATTTCTAAATATAATGATCCAGGAAGTCTTGTAGTAGGAGTTGTCATAAATGGAATCCAAATTAGGAATGATCTGATCGATCTTGGAGCAGCCATAAATGTAATGACAAAGGATATCCTACAGCAGCTGAATGTTGCTACTATGCGACCAACCCCTACTATCTTGCAGCTTGCTGATAGCTCTACCATTAAACCTAATGGGATAGTTGAAGATCTTGTAATATCCCTGGACTCATGGGAATATCCAGTTGATTTCATGATACTTTCCCCTAAAGATACATTGGGGGGATACCCCATCATTTTGGGAAGGCTGTGGTTAGCCACAACAGATGCTTATATTAGGTGTCGATTAGGAGATATGACTATCTCTGATGGAAGAAGCACTAAAACACTTGTTCTTTACCCACCTGCACAACCATCTCATGATATGGAGAATCCTGTTTGGCCTCATGTTGGTGAAGAGGCAGAGGAAGTTAATTCTGTGGAGTAGCTTATGATGATTGGCAGAACTCCTTTCCTGCAGCTACAAGGAGAGGAAAAGGTGTTGTCAACTATAATTCAAAATCTTTATGAAGTTGAGGAGGCATCATCCTCTCATTTTGTTGGTTCAGAAAGGATGCTTGTTCCAATTTTTCTTGCAGCATCAGGTATGTTTCATACATTGCTTCCACATGAAGTTAAGTTACCTAACATTAATGAAGTAACTATGGTTGATTTCACAACTCAAGTGGAAATTTTAGAGGACCGATATCTCAATATTAATAACAACTTGACTCAAGCACAACAACTGTCCTTGGTAAATCTGTTAAAGAAACATAAGAATGCTTTTGCATAGGATTATCATGACATGAAGGGATTGGATCCTACATTATGCACTCATAGGATCTACATAAAGGAGGATTGTACACCAGTCAGACTACCACAAAGAAGAATCAACCCGGCACTAAGAGAAATTGTCAAAGAAGAATTATAGAAGCTATTAGATGCATAATTTATTTACCTAATCTCAGATAGCCAATGGGTGTCCCCTATGGTTCTTGTGCCCAAGAAGGGAGGAAAATGGAGAGTATGTATTGATAATAGAGAATTAAATTCTGCTACCAAAAAAGATCATTTTCCCCTTCCTTTCATAGATCAGGTTTTGGACTCACTTGTAGGAAAGCAATACTTTTCCTTTTTGGATGGATTCAGTGGTTATAATCAGATTCAGATTGCACCTGAAGATCAAGAGAAGATGACATTTACCTATCCTTGGGGAACATATGCCTACTTAGTGCTTCCATTTGGCTGATGCAATGCACCTGCAACTTTCCAAAGGGCAGTCATTAGCATATTTTCTGATATCTCACATGATTGTAAGGAAATCTATATGGATGATTTCACTACTTATGGTGCTACTTTTGAAGAGGCATTAGCAAACCTATGCAAAGTTTTGGAAATATGTGAAGACCATAGCCTATCATTAAACAGTGCAAAGTGCTTCATGATGATGCAGGAAGGTGTAGTACTTGGTCACTATATTTCTCAAAAAGGAATACAGGTAGACCCAGCTAAGATTGAAGTTATCATTAATTTGCCCATTCCTGCGAAGCAAAAGGATGTCAGAAGTTTCTTGGGTCATGCAGGGTATTACAGGTGCTTCATCAAAGATTTCAGCAAAATAGCATCCCCATTATATACCCTTCTGACAAAGGATGTTGAATTTCAGTGGAATGAAGACTGTGACAAAGCATTTTCTGACCTAAAGGTAGCCTTAACCCATGCTCCTGTACTTAAAGGTCCCAATTGGGAACTTACTTTTCACATTCATACAGATGCATCAGATTATGCCATAGGAGCAGTCCTAGGTTAGAAAGAAGGAGTCATTGAGCATGCTATTTACTTTGTAAGCAAAAACTTACAGGGTGCTGAATTCAACTATACAGTCACAGAGAAGGAAATGTTAGCAGTCATCTATGCACTTAATAAGTTTAGGCACTACATAAATGGTTATCAAATCTTTGTGCACACAGATCATGCAACCATTAGATATCTCACGAACAAACCTCTCATCTTAGGCTGGTTAGCAAGATGGGTGCTGTTAATGCATAAGTTTGACATCACTATTATGGATAAACCAGGAAAAGCCAATGTGGTTGTAGATTTTCTTTCAAGAATGACTACATCAAAGGATAACCAGGTCATTGATGACTCTTTTCCTGATGAACATTTGTTTTCACTCTCTATACAGACACCTTGGTATGCTGACACAGCCAATTACCTAGTCACAAGAAGAGTCCCTCCTCATTTCTCTCCTAAGGAAAGAAGGGTACTTATGGAAAAATCATTCCCTTTTTCATGGATTGCTGGATGTTTGTTCTACACTGGACCAGACAATGTCATGAGGAGATGTATGAGAGAAGATGAAACATATGACATTTTGCATGCCTGTCACAATGAACCTTGTGGAGGACATTTTGCAGCAAAACAAACTGCAATGAAAATCTTGAATGCAGGTTATTATTGGCCTACACTATACAAGGATGCAGCAAGGTATACCAATAAATGTGATAGTTGTCAAAGGATGGGATGACCAACAAAGTTTAATGAGATGCCCCTTTATCCTCATCTTGTGATTACTCCATTTGATAAATGGGGGATAGATTTTGTAGGACCTATTGATCCTCCATCTAATGGTAAATCTTATATCTTAGTATGTACTGATTATGTAACTAAGTGGGTAGAAGTTAAAGCCATGAAACATGCAAGAGACAACAAAGTTGCAGAATTTCTTTATGAAGAAATCTTTACAAGGTATGGAGTCCCCAGAGAATTGGTAACTGATCAAGGAGCTTAGTTTACCTCAACTCTAATTGCAGCATTAGTAGATGAATACAACATAAGGCACAAGAAGTCTACTCCTTATCACCCCCAGGCTAATGGCCAAGTTGAGGTAACTAACAGAGAACTAGAAGCTATTTTGACCAAAACTGTGGCAGTTCATAGGAAGGATTGGGCAAGTAGGTTGCCAGAAGCTGTCTGGGCCTATAGAACAACCTGGAAAACAACTACTGGTTTTACTCCTTTTGAGTTGCTGTATGGTAAAACAGCCATGATGCCTATTGAATTTGAACATCAAACTCTTAGAACTGTACTTGACTTGGGGATGGATTTATCTCAAGCACAAAAAGAAAGAATCATGCAGCTTAATGCTTTGGATGAGATGAGAAAAGTAGCTTTACAACATGCAGAAGTGGTGCAGAACCAATGAATCAGGTGGCATGACAAATACATCAAAGATAAGAAGTTCCAGCCTAGTGATTGGGCTTTGCTTTATGACTCAAGGTATCAGGAGAATACAGGAAAATTACAGACACGATGGCTAGGCCCATATGAAGTTGCTGAAGTGTTTTCCAATGGTGCTGTTCATTTTACTACTATTGACCCTGTCAAATTCAAACTATTAGTCAATGGTCATAGGCTCAGGTTATATCATAAGCCAGCCTCAAAAGAAGATTTCCTGTAGCAGTTCAATCAACATGCAACTCCAGAACTTCCTGCAGCCAAAGTTAGCAGACCTAGTGTCCCTCCTTTTGGCTAACCAAGGTACAACAATAATCATAATAAAGATTTCCACATTTGTGGGAGTCCATTCTTTCACTTCTTCGCCCATCCACCCACCCGTAACCATTCTTCTCTCTTCCATAACATGTAATGATTACACTTCATTCTATCTTGCTTCAATCCACTTCACTTCCATTCATTTCTCAATAAATTCTTATGCATTACTTGTTACTTTCTCCGTGATTCTTGCAACAGATTTTCCACAAATGAAGGTACGCACACTTCCATAATTCTCTCTTAATTGCCTTGTGGTTTGTTTATTTAATTACTGCACCTTAATATGGATATTTCTCGTAACATGTCATTATTCCTTCCTTGTCTTGTCATACCTCAAATCCGCATGTGTGGACACATGCCTACAAATAGGTTGGGGAGGGAGTGTAAATATAACGACCACGTGTCTGCCTGTCCATATTTTTTATGCCTGAATGTCAATAAAGTTTTGAGATTGAATAATTTGAATCCTAAGTGAGGTGATGGCTCGCAAGTGTGAGATGACAACCTTCATTGATCATTCATTTATGCCTATACCACCCTTGTCTTGCATTCCTAAGAAAAGAAGCCGTAAAAGAAAATGCAGATAGCATGAGTTCTTGAGAACTTATAGGGTTGGAGGAAGGTGAAGCTCGTTTTCAAATTTTGCGTAAAAAAAGAAAACTTTATAGAGTGTTTGATTGTAGACAACTAAGTCATGGGAGGAGGATTAATCTGGAATGAGCCCACAGTTCACGATGAATTGTTGCAAGACGCACTTTGCCAGGCTAAATTCAGAAATTATGGTTGGATGGACTATTTCTTGAAATTAAATGGTTTTGATGAAAATATTGTATTGGAATTTGCTCAAACGTTGTCTGAAGCTAAAGCAGTGATAAGAGGTTTAGAGGTGTTGGCCACAGAAGAAAGAATCACAAAGGTTATAGGTTTGCATGTTGATGGTGAAAAATACCCTGTTGCCAGAGATGCCAGGACAGCTAGGGCTAAGTTTACTGAACCTGGGGATCCACCATTGGTGATAGACAAACAGGGAGCCAAAAGAACCTCTCTGCCAGAGCCGTGGAAGCAGATAGCTATCTATGTGGTGAAATACATCACTTGTGGAGGTCAACAATCGAACCTTCACTCTGTGCATTTCAAATTGCTAAATCATATGAGACATGGAAGAAGAATGAATGTGCCAAATGTGCTTCATCACCTTCTCTTGATTATGGCTACTAAGACTTAAAAAGGTAGGCCTAATTCTGTCTCTCACCACTGTTTAATCAAATTGCTTGTTGAGAAGTCTCTGCATGATGTATTTGATATGACTTGGGAGGAATTTCTGGAAATTGATCAAATAAGACCTAGTCATTTGCGACCTGTGGTTGTGCCACAACATCATAGAACTAGGAGAATGACATGGGGAGTTGAAACTACCCCAGGACCTTCAACTTCCAGTGCAAACCCTCCTGCAGCAAAACCAGCCATTGAAATTAGCTCTTCTGAAGTAGAACATGTAGATAAAGAAAATTCTACAGATTCTGACAATGAGGATATTCCTCTTGGTAATTTAATTCAAACTAGGTCACAGAGGAGAAGGGCAAAAATAAAGAAAGGCAAAACCAAAAAGAAAACCGCAGAAAGGAAGGTGCTGCATTCTAGGAAATGAAAAGCTGACACTGTTCTTCCTGCAAGTGAAGAACAACATGAAAGCCCTTCTAGTAAATCAAGACCTGTTGAGCCTACCTTTGGTGCATCTACACAGACAAGCCCTAGGATTGATGAAATGGCAGTAGAGGAAATAGAGGCCCCAGTAGGACATGATAGTAATATAGAAAAAGAAGACATAATTAAGGAAACAACAGATGTAACTCTGGCAGACCTTGCTGCCACTGCTGAGCATATGGAGAGACATGAACATGACAATAAATAGGAGTTCTTGCAGCCAGATTTGGCTGAGCAATCAGAAACCATGCAACCTATGTTACAGGAAGAACTGCCATCTATGCCAGGGAAACCTTTGGTAGGCATTCACAGACCTCCTAATTTTTCAATGCAAATGGTTGCCATGAATTTGTGGAATGAAATGCAGAGGAGAGAGGAGGAATGGAAGAGGGAGAAACATAGGTTGAAAGTTGAAATTCAAAAGAAGGATGAAGAGATTAAAGAAAAGGATGTAGAAATTGCAATTTTAAAAGAGAGAGTAGATGGTATGGCAGCTTTGGTGCCTCAGGTATTAGAATGGAGGACTCCTCCGAGAGTCTATGCTCTGTATTTAAAGGAAAGGTATCTCTTTTTTAAGTTGGCAAGAATTATTTCTAGTTTGAATCCTTCTATTGAAACTCCTCTTGAATTTTTCAATGCTTATAGGATTGCTCCTCCAGAAATGAAGAATTTGTTGTGTGAGTTTTATTTGCATAATTTTGCTGTATCCCAAGACCATGAGTGGAACCCTATATTGTATGTTGGGGATGTTCAGTTGAGGGCATTTATGTCCTGGATGCAAAATGAGGTTAGTTGGGGACAACAATACAGGGCTTACAAGCAATTAGAATTCAACACACCATTGCTTGTTAGAGCAGAATCTGGAAATCCAGGAAGCATTTTTAATGATTGGCATAGGATGCTTTATAGGCCAAGTTATGGTAACAGAATCTTTCCTGAAAGAGAAGCAACATACAAAGAATATGAAAAGATGGCACACACTACTGGAGAAGCTGTGAAAGGTTAGCTGACACAAAGGTGGACTAGTCTATCTGATGAGCTAAAATAGGCAGAGCCTCACTCTCTGTAGAATTATGTTGCAGCATGTAGAAGAGAAAACAAATATATTCAGCTTGGAAGGACAAAGGGGCAGTTCTGGCTTCCCTTAATCTTTCAACCACCCCTCCTATTGTGGCTAGTGCCAAATTACAGATTTTACCAGTATGATATTGCAGAAGAAAAATAGAGATGGAACAGGTTGGACAGACATCAAGGATTTTATTGGGAGCCTACTTCATGCACCAGAGAAACTGATATTGGACAGTTGGCAGTTGCTAACTTCAGAGCATTGACCAAGCAAAAGAACAACCCTTCCTCTACTGGAGGACTAGCAAAGTCTTAGGTTGGGGAGAATGATGAGTCTAGTTTATGACTCATATTTTGTTAAACTTTATTGTCTATTTGTTGTAACTATCTTGGACTTTGATGCTTTACTCTTGGTTTTTCTATGTCATTACCCCCAAAACTATAGCTTGTTGAGTATAGGTCATTTCTTATATCCTTCTATGGCAAAAAAATGTTATTTGAACTATCTATGTTAATGTTGCATATGGTTAATGAATATTACTCCAAGGTGGTTTTGAATGAGCAATTATTTGTGTGTACTAATATTATTTTGCAGATATAATTAGCATCCATAAAGTATGGAAGATTTTGCTGGATGGTCGTTTACCATAAAAGTCAAAGGTGGTGGTCATTCAAATATCAAATGGAGGGAAAGTAACCATTTTGTAACTGATCTTAAATATCTGTTGAGTGAATTTAGGAGTTATAGTTATGCTAAATCTGCATTGAAACAACTCGCTTGACTAGATTTCCTCGCATGCGTAACTTCTTTCCACTTTCTATGTCTTCCATAATGTGGCATCCTCCTATTCTATTGGAGTTGACTACCCTACTAGTTAGTAGTCTTTCTTCTATAAATAAGACTCGAATACTCCTTTTGAGGGGTTGTTGATTATTCAAAGATTGTACTTGCACTATCCAGTTTTCAGTAATACAGTTATCATGTTTAGTTGTACTCGTCCTTTTGAATGAATAAAATAAAGTTGTGAGTTCACATTTCTGAGTTTACATTTGTTTTAGGGAATACTCATCCAAGGGGGCCCACTTGGTGAGAATTTCACCTTTTAGTTCTGTTGCATTTTTTGTTACATGTTTAGTAAATCTGGCATTGAATGTTCCTGTAGCCACTAGAATTATATTCTGTGTCTGTTCTTGCAGCTAAAGCAGACAGAGTAGTTTCCTATCTATTTTCCCAGATTGTTACTTTGTGTTATGTATTTGATTCCAGAATAGCTGTTGGTTAATATTCAGTATTCCTGTTATTTCCTTTTTAGTAATCTTTCTTTAGCATTATGTTTCTCATAGCTATAGAATGAACATGGCTACTTTGAACTTCTTAGTGCAGATACTGTGCTGACCCATTTCAAGTTCACGTCCCTAGGTTGACAAGTGAAATGCATCTCCATATTGATTAAGATAGCTACTCAAATCAGATGTCCAATCTCCGAGTTATAGTTTTAAGAGCTTAGTTGTTAAGTCATTGTAAGAGACCAACAATGACTAAGGAGAGTTATAGTAGGACTATGATGTCTATATTAGATCTTTATGGTAGTTAGTTTCCTATTCCTCGCCTGATTAATAATAATGTCTTCTCCTTATGTTTGTGGGAGAATGGATGAGTATGGTATTAATTGCTTAGAAGTTCTGTTCAATTAGGAAACTCAGATCTTGTCTATATATGTTAGATTTTGTATATTATGAGAGGAGGTTAGAAAAAGATTGTGTTGTCAAAGTTATTATTGTATTTTTCTCCACATTCAATAAAGAATTCAGGTTTGAATTTAGTCAATGATTCGGTGATACAGTAGTGATCTAGTTTAGATTCTGTGGAGATTACAGTCACTCAAGCAAGGGCCACTTGAGGTAATTGTATCTCCCTTATATGTTCATGTGATCAGTTCATGTTGTGATTAGTTTACGTTATGTGGATTAGTAATGTTGATAATCTGTATATTGGGCTAAGGTGATCACTGACTTAGTTATTAATTGTTCCTTTGTTTTAATTCACATAGATGGTTTTGATTTACAACTAACTAAATAAGCATTGGTTATTTCCTATCAACATTACCTACTTACAATACTTGTTATTCCTTGTGAAAGTAGAGTTTGTTTCCCTTCCCATAGTTTGTTTCTATGCACAACTTCTAGATTACAATTCAGGAATCCTTAACTATACACATAGTATGAGAACCATCCAAGAAGAATACGATTCCCTGGTTTGATAATTTAAATGTAACACATTATAGCCAGTAGATTGCTTGATATAGGATCCATTGGTTCATTGAGTTGTGTGCATGCCCTTTCTGCATTAATGTATTGGTTAATAATGGAGTTCGACATTTTTGGCATCGTTGCTAGGGATGGTGCTAAGGTTTAGAGTTTTTGAGTTCTTTTGATTCATGTTTGTATTTGCTTTCATAGGATATAGGATTTATTTTTCAACAATTAGGATTACTTAAATATTCAATCTATTTCCAAACAATCTACTAACACAGTGCAAGAACAGAGCTATTATCTTACGCATCATTGCATGCGGCAGCCAAGAGACCAGATAGGGAGATTCTTCCATCCAGTTCAACAAAAGGAGAAGACCATTTTGAACCACCCCTTAGACTAGAGAACATTGCATATTTAGAAGATATTGCTACTTGGCATCAAGACATAATGGCAGAAGAAGCAATAGAAAATCCACCTAAGCTAGTGACCTTTGCATTTCCTATTACAAACCAAGAAAGAGATGATACCCTAAAGAACATTCCTCCTTCATCTCTACCAAACTTTCATGGGTTAATTACCAAGGACCCAAATATGTCTCTTTTTGAATTTGATGTACTCTATAGAAGCTATGACTATACTACAGATGTATACAAACTCAAACTCTTTTTGGCCACCCTCAAGGATGTTACCTTACGATGGTTCATGGGGTTGGGTTGGAATTTAGTAATGAACTGGGGTACCATGAAGGAGAAGTTCTTGCAAAAGTACCAGAACTATTATCATGGCAAGGATATGAAAGGAGATGATATCTTCAAGATGTGACAAAAGGAAGATGAACCTCTTAAAGACTACGTTGAAAGATTTCAGTTTTGCCTCAAGAAGTCAAGAAAGAATCAACTCTCTCCAGAGTCGCTCAAGTTGGTTTTCTTAAGAGGTGTGAGTGAAGAATGTATAGATGCACTAAATTTAATTGGAGCAAGGGACATCTCTCAACTTAGGTTTGATGAAATTTGTCAAATCTATAGAAACTATTCACGTTCCACCTTGAAGAAAAATAGAGGCTTGAGAGCCCTGCCTTCCACTAAAACATCTGCTAGAGTCTCCAGGGTAGAACTCAGTAATCTCCTATCAAACATGAAAGAGGAAATCATAAGCCATCTGGAAACACAACTAGACACCCTACACATAAAGAAGAAGCAAGAGGCAACAAAGGCATCTTTGGTTGAGTATTGTCCACATTGTCGACAAAAGAAGGCCAAATATAGGTGCAAAGGTATTGCCAATATTTCTGAGGAAAGGAGTGAGAAAGCATATTTTTGAACTATAGAGGATGAAGAAGGTCAAGCATTTTACATTGCACAATGTAGACCTTGGTAGCAAAGACAAGGTATGCCTCAAGACCCCTTGACCAATAATATATCATTTCCATCATCTGCTTCAAACATACCTAATTGAAACAATTCACCTTGGTATAACATGTTTAAGGTGAAAAATGAAGAGGATTTGTTTAGGGTTGATTTTGATGGTTTATGTTGATCCTCCTTTCACCACTAAACATTCAAGGACTTTCAGCCGAGTAGAGGAACCTACTACAGGCCTTATGTCACTTGGAACATAGAGGAAGATTGGAATTGTATGATTTTATTGTTCAATTAAGCCCAATTATGCTTAAAACCCTAATTACATGAATTCATGAATGAACAGACAAATTACAGAAAATGATCGCCCACAGAGATATCAAATGATAATCAAATGCGTACTAAATTTTGAAGTTTAGAAAGAGGAAAAGTTAGGGACTAATGAGTAGGTGCCCTAGTCCAGTGCCATAGTTTTTGTCAAGATCTGGAAACCTTGTTTGCAACCTGATCCTGCTGTTCTGCAGATTTTTCTATTGCAAGATCTGGAGGACTAATGAGTGAGTGCTTGAGTCTAGGTCCCTATTTTCTTCTTTGATTTGCAATTCTGATAGTCTGCACTACTCTTCTACAACTCCACTTTTTCTACTTTCACAACCTGTAACCTGTAATCATGGAAAAATGGGTTGGGGGTTGTGGTGTTTAGAGGCTTGCCTTAGTCAAGCCCCGAAGAGATTTAAGTCTTCTTAACACCATTGTCAGATAAAGAGTGCATATCCCTACGGGATAGATGCAAAATCCAAATGATAAATGATAGAAAACACAATTGATATCACCTTGTAGTGAAGATCTCATGGAAGGAAGATGCTCTTCATGCCATGAGGAGATGGATGCCAAATCTGCAAATACAAACACAATAACAACACAAATTCTGCTCTGCAACACAATGAATGCTTTGAATCACTTTCACATAAGCTCATGAATCAAAATTGCCATCTAATTTCCATCTAGTTTACAAATGAATCACTAATCATGCTTATATATGCAACTACAAACATTCCCGCTAAGAATTTCGTAATTCAAACTTACCGTGCCGGCATAGGACCTAAATAATGGTCATAAACTGACACTTTGAAATTGGTCTTGACCTAAAATAGGGCAAGACTAGGGTGGGTGCCCCTATTTCAGGCAAGATTCATCATAAATGCACCCCCTAGGTCCCATTTTCCATGAAACTTTAGGGTTTTCTCATTAGGATGTCAAATTAACATGCAATATGCTCTAAATGCATTCTAAAGGACCCGAGAGCTAAACCTTAAGAGGGAAAAGCCCCCAAGGGGACATTTTTTGATGTAACATTTAGCCCCCACTTTAATTTATGTATAAACACAAGGCCAATACATGCATTCAAGTATGGTCAACATGCACAACAAACATGCCAAGCACGGAGAAGACACACCAATCACAGAGAAGACAATAACATGCACGCAAAACACGCAGAAGACAACATTGAAGACACGCAAAACATAGAGAATATAGTGAATGTAGTGAAGATGGTGATGATTTTCTTTTTCTTTTTCTTTTTCATATATATGAGATATAGATGCAAGTACAAGGAAAGTAAACACACCACCCATAATGCAGGAGGGACTCATCGCCACCGATCTTTAAGATTGCATATGGGGAAATAGACACGCAAAACAAATCAAGCACGCCGTACAAATCAAACATGCCATACAAATCCAAAAGCATAGGAGGGACTAATCACCACCAGTCTTTAAGACTATGCTTGGGAACAAACACATAATACACACACACTTGGAAGACATGGATAAAGCACGGAAGACAAGCGATGGAGTGCCCCTATTTCTAGGTTCATCACCGTCTTAGGCACATTACAAGCACACACCAATGATTGGGCTTCGCTACAACAATCGTTGAAGACATGCTTAAGGGTTGAATTAGTCACAAAACTGCTCCCCACCTCCATAGAGGACTTTTAGAAAATGACATGATGTGCACTCTCCACGAGAAATACACCATCCCCGTCTCCACAGAGGGCTTAAATGATTGTAATAGATATCAAACAAACCTTAGAGTGTAAGAGGGACTCATTGCCACCAGTCTTTAATACTGCACTTGAGAACAAACACAGTTTACTAGCATCTAAATCAGACAATTTACCTTATATATGCCCCCACCTTAAGGTGGTTGACATCAGGTACCAATATCAAGCACATTAAGGTAGGTAGAAAACACACAAGGGAACACAGACTCTCACAAAGCCCATGCCCCCCAGAGGTGACATGTACTTTACGATCGCCAAATGTTCCCACAAACACATCCTTGCAAGAAAAGTGTTAGCATCCATATAATCATGATAAACAACAACATCAATGCATATGATCAATTACATAGAGAAGCAAGATTCAAGATAGACAAAGTGCATAGAGCAGCAATATTGTTATGTTTTTGTAAGTACGATAAGATACCATCAAGATCACATGGAGTGATTCTACTAGCCAAGCATTGGATAAAATATAACAACCCCATCGTCATGTAGGAACTAAGTCCAATTTTTGATTTCTCGCTAAAGGGACACTAGGTCCGCATCAGTATAATATGTTTTTGTCATCCACCTGCTAGATAGAAACATTAGAGGAAGGTAAACAATAAATCAAGAGAGGAGAAACAAGTACCTTAGGGACAGTCATGTAGGAGGGTGTCCCCAAGTCACCAACTGCAATGCTATGTCCATAAGCCACAACACACAATAGTGAAAATAGAGGAGAAGCAATATAGAAGAATGATGATACAAATAGAAGGGTCAGAACAAAGGCAGTCTCCTAGTATCCTGGACCTTACAAGAGAGTCAAGGGTCATCCCAAGAGGCCTAATCAACACATAACACATCACGGGTGAAACACAACACTAGGGATAAAGGCTTAGAAATACTTACCTGGTAGTACCATCATACTAAATTTTTGAACTTGTGAACCTCTTGGAGAGGTATTCGATCAAGTTTTGTGTGAATGCCAAGTGGTTCTTATGAGAGTCTTGTTTATTGTCAAAAATTCCATGCAATGCTTGTTTCTTGAATTCTTGTGTATGCGAGACCTTTTGTTTCTTATAAGGAGGAGAACCACTATTATTTCCAACTGATGATAATCTTTGTACTCATTTCCAATTTTTAGCTAGCTTTCTTTGTTGATTTCATTTACCATAGTGACAAGGACTATCTTTTATTATTTCAATCTTTTCTTGTGTTATAGTCTCTTGTTTCAGTTGTTCTATTTGTCTTTCTAATGCATTTTGGTTATCTTCTGATCCTTGTAAGGATAACAGAGGAGGAACCTCAGCATAAATTCCTTTTTCGTGTGGATGAGGTGGGTTATCCAACTTTTCCTTATCCACTTCTATTATACCCACGATGTTATCATATCCAAATAATCCTCATCTTCTACTTCCAGTAAACCCTGTTCCATCATATTGTTATTAGTATGCTTAGGGAAAGGATTAGTAAAGATTTGTAAATTTTGATTTGGTGGAGCAACTGACTTATTTCCATTGTCATCCACACCCAATACCTATATAACATTCGAGTCGATGAGGTCTTGTATTTCATGTTTAAGATGCATACATCATTCAGTATCATGTCCTTGTTGTTGATGGAATGATAAAAGACATTAGCATTGAAATAAGGTCCTCGTGTTTTATTAGGATCCAAAGGCTTAATCGGGGGAAGCTTCATAAGATTATTACTCACAGCTTGATTCTATTTATTTTTCTGATACATTTTGGTTATCTCTCGATCCTTGTAAACTTTATTTGCTGATATGGTGCCTTCTTCAGATTAGTGATAGCAAACACTTGAGAAATTTTATTCGAATTCAGTCCATTTACCTTAATGAAACTCCTATTATTCCTCTTAAAGTTGTTTTGTGACAGTCCACCCATGGATTGACCAACTTGAGGCAATGAGTTTTGGTTTTCATATTGACTAGACAAAAGTTGATAATCATGAAGGGCAGTACATAAATGTTGAAAGGAGTTATACTTCATCAAGAGAATCTTATCACAGATGTTAGGTTGTAGATTTGTAATAAACACCTTCTGAACATCCTCATCTTTCATCTAATATTGAATTTGTGCATATAGAGATTGATATTGGCTAATAAACTTAGTTAACTTCTCTTTTGGACCCTGCTTGCAATGAACTAAATCGATCAAAGAGACTTGGGGTCCAATGTTTTCTTGAAAATGTTGTAAAAATTGATCAACTAACTACGAAAAAGAGTGTATTGAATTTGGAGGCAAAGAGAAAAACCATTCTAAAGAAGTATCTTTGAGAGATTGAGGGAAAAGTTTTTCTAACAAGTCCTCTTCAAAGTAGAAATCACTACACATAGCCATGCGTGCTACCACATGAGTATTAGGATCACCTTTTCCACCATATTTTTCAAAGCGAGGGGTCTCAAACATTTCAGGCATAGGAGTTCTCAGGATTGTATAAGATAGGGGATTACGGGCATGATAAGTTGGTATATTAGGTTGTGAAGAATTTGTCAAATTTGTTACTTTTTTTTGTAAAGAAGTCATGCCTTGCAAAAGTTGGTTTAAGTGGCATCATTGGGAGATGTGGTTTGCTACGAGGAATTAGAACCAAAGTGAGGAGGTGAATAAGCCTGAGTTGTGATAAATGGAGGCTATGAATAGTTCAATGGTGGTTGGACATAGTGATAGGTGGAATGTGGTTGCAAGTAGTTATATGTAATAGGTGGTTGAGAGTAGGTGGGATGGATAGGTGGTTGAGAGTAAGTATTCATAGAAGAGGTCCCCTTAGAAACCAAGTTTTGATAGTTAAATCCCACAACTTTGTAATTTTGTGAATAAGTTCCATTAGATACTCCACTACCAGTGGTAGCATTACTACAAGCATTTGCATTAGTCGTTAAAATTATTGATGTAAATGTAGACATTCTAGTGGTCAGTATAGGTGCCGATACTTGTGTATGAGACGGTGACGATATGTTTTTGATACCATTTGCACATTCAGTCACCGTCATGACATTATTATGTATAATATGTGTTAAACCTTGAATAACATTAATACCAGCTTGTCCTTCTTTTATCAATTCTCTTATGTTGTGAATCACAGGTATAGCTTCTTCCGCTATCCTTTCAGTTTCATCAAATGCTTGAAAATTGGCTAACTCTTTATCAAGTTTGTTTATTTGCTCATTAGGTACATGTGCAACCATCTCAATAGTGTCATCGACATCATGAAATACTTGTTCTTCCATAGTGGTTGTATGAGGTATAATATCTTGCAAAATTTGTGTCTCTCCTTTTGTAAATAAGGTATTCAATGGATTTTCAGAGGTAGGGATGTCAAATTCTTCAAGAGTACTAGATCCCATGTGTCTTATACTTCTTCTTAAAGGGATATTTATATTAGGGCAAAGAATTATAATACTCATACAAAAGCATGCAACGCTTAAGGCACAAAGTAATAGAACATACCCGAAGAGAAAAATATGTTTAAGATCTAAAATGTTTGATTTTTTCAACTTTTTTCAGTGTAAATAAGTGAAGAAAAGGTGTTGTAAGGAAATTGATGAAGTGAAGCAAGTAATTATTGGAATAGGTCTGGACAATTGATAGGGGGGGTGAATCAATTGTTGCTTTATTCAACCTTTTTCTACTGTTATTCCCTTTCACAACTTAAAATTACATCAATGATATATACATTTCAGCATTAGACAATAGCATATGAGCAGAAAACATGAATGACACATTTGACACCAAGATTTTGATGTGGAAACCTGGTTAAGGGAAAAACCACGGTGGGGGTTAACCCACAAAATTAATACCTTGTTAAAAGTATTTTACAAATGGGAATGCACATGATTTCGGGCTCACTGCCCCGAGCTCACTGCTCAAGTGAAGGCTCACTACCTACATAAAAGTTTACAAGAGATTTACAGAGATTTTGAACTGGTAAGATGCATTTTCCAATGCTAGAGATCAGTTCTCGTTAAGTGCAAATACTGACTTTGTACACTTCATCTTTATCCTGCTCTTCTCTCTATTCTGCCCTCATTTAGATATTAGATTTCTACTCCTTTACACTTTCTTCATCATCGCACAAACACACACTCATAATATCTACAATCATCGGCTATATATATTCTTATCATGAATTGCAATCACTTGCCAGTTGGCAACAATCAACAATACTTAGAACCTTTTAAGAATGTTATGTTCTGTTGGCTAGATCCATACACCAGTATTGATGCGTATCAAAAATAACACTTGTAGATCATCATACATGTCAACCACTAACATATTATCTCATACATAGTTCATCAAAACACTTCTATTTGGTCCACACAAGGATTTACATAAGTCTGTCTGTTCTTCACTAAACTGTTCTGTCATAATAGGATTTGGTATTTAGATGCTCATAACTTCTGATCCCATTATCACCAGAGGCTAAAAACTTGGATTTAGATTTTCCTGGTGTCCCTCTACATTCCTTTAGATATACAACACATAATGATTAACTGGAGAGATCTGCTGACCAAAATACTAGACTCTACTATATGCTCTATTTCAGGCTCCCGGACTTAGATAGATTATCATTCTGACTTCCGGTAAGATCATATACTACACTACGGATGTGTGGAACAATCCTAGTTGCCATCAATGACAACATCTATCAATTCTATGCAATGCCTCTTGCCAACAGTAATATGTCTGATATCTTTCCAATAAAGCAATAATATCCTTCACAACATGCTTTTGATGCAAATCTAGAATGATTACAAGTCAAAACCTAGTGAAAATACACTAAAATATGTAATGTTTCACAAATTTTCAATGCAAAGACCCAATAAAAGGGGTATTTTAAAGAATTTTAGGAGGTGAAGCAGATTATGGAAGTAATATAAGCCACCAAGAGCAATAAAATTGGTCACAACACGCTTGGAGTGCAAATCTAGGTCAAACCCTAGTGAAAATATAGCCAAAATATGAGATTTTTCACCAAATCTAAATGTAAAGGCCCAATAAAAGGGTGTTGTAAAGAATTTTAGGAGGGGAAGAAGATAATAACTCTGATAACAACCAATTAGTGTAGAAAAATCCTTTACAACATGCATATGATACAAATCTAGAGAGACGATAAGGCCAAATCTAGTGAAAATCAAGGTTTTTCAACCCTAGCCATGAAATTTTACAAGAAAACCACTATGATGCAACACTATAGTTAGAAATCAGTCCTAATGATTTTTTTGAAAGGGTAGTAAAATATGAAACAAGATTTTGACTACAAACCCTAGCTAATGCAAAACTAGGTTATATGAAAACATACACAATTTCAAGTAATTTTTAACAATTTGATCATGAAAATGCAATCTAAATGAATGATGAATGAAAAATTTCTATATTTTAAATTAGATATGATGATAATGAAATAAATTTATTGAAATTAAATGCAAACTAATTCAAATTATATGAAAATGCAAGCTAAAAATGCCAATTTGTTTCAAATTTTTCATTTTTTTGTAATTTTTCAGATGAAATAAGATGAACAATGAAATGAATGTAAATCTGAAGTACAAAACTCATAAAGGTGCCAAAAATTCCAAAAACACGGGTTCACCAAAATGTTTAAGGTGAAAAATGAAGAGGATTTGTTTAGGGTTGATTTTGATGGTTTATGTTGATCCTCTTTTCACCACTAAACATTCAAGGACTTTCAGCCAAGTAGAGGAACCTGCTACAGGCCTTCTATCACTTGTAACATAGGGAAAGATTGGAATTGTATGAATTTGCTGTCCAATTAAGCCCAATTATGCTCAAAACCCTAATTACATGAATTTGTGAACAAACAACCAAATTATAGAAAATGATTTCACACAGAGATATCAAATGACAATCAAATGTGTACTAGATTTCAAAGTTTGGAAAGTGGAAAAGTCAGGGACTAATGAGTGGGTGCCCTAGTCCAGTGCCATAGTTTTTGTCAATATCTAGAAACCTTGTCTGTAACCTGTTCTTGTTGTTCCAGAGATTTTCCTGTTGTGGGATCCAGATGACTAATGAGCGGGTGCCTGAGTCCAGGTCCCTATTTTCTTCTCTAATCTACAATTCTGATAGTCTGTACTACTCTCCTACAACTCCACTTTTTCTACTTTCGCAACTTGTAACCTGCAATCACGAAAAAATGGGTTGGGGGTTGTGGTGTTTAGAGGCTTGCCTTAGTCAAGCCCCAGAGAGACATTCAAGTCTTCCGAACACTGTTGTTAGATAAAGAGTGTGTATCCCTATGGGATAGAGGCAAAATCCAAATGATAAATGATAGAAAACACAATTGATATCACCTTGTAGTGAAGATCTCATGGAAGGAAGATGCTCTTCATGCCATGAGGAGATGGATGCCAAATCTGCAAATACAAACACAATAACAACACAAATTCTACTCTACAACATAATGAATGCCTTGAATCACTTTCACATAAGCTCATGAATCAAAATTGCCATCTAATTTCTATCTAGTTTTCAAATGAATCACTAATCATGCTTATATATGTAAATACAAACATTCCCACTAAAAATTTCGTAATTCAAACTTACCATGTTGGCATAGGACCTAAATAACTGTCATAAACTGACACTTTGAAATTGGTCCTGACCTAAAATAGGGCAGAACTAGGGTGTGGGCACCCAAGTCCTCCCCCCCATTTTAGGTAGGATTTATCATAAATGTACCCCATAGGTCCCATCTGCCATGAAACTTCAGGGTTTTCTCATTGGGATGTCAAATTAACATGCAATATGCTCTAAATGCATTCTAAAGGACTTGGGAGCTAAACCTTAAGAGGGAAAAGCCCCCAAGGGAACATTTTCTGACATATTACATGCAACAATAGTAATGGGCAACTATGCCACCTAACTGGAACCAACAATAGGGGTATGGCCACAACAACCATTTAAAACCTCAAACTATAATCCACAATGGTAGACCAATCAAAACCCATGGTCACAACAGTGGTGTGGATATCAGCCTTGGCAAAATTTAGATGTGAACTACCTGCAACCATAGCAAGCCTTGCCTCAACAACCTGCCATTATGCCAAATGCAGCTTCACCCACTCCTGTTCTACCTAGAGCCACTCAATTGCCAGCCCAACTTGCACCTACTCCTAACAATAAATCTGTTCAATAGGCTTACACTAATGAAGCCCTCCAATACCCAACCTATATGGTTGAGGTTAGTGATGGTTACCTGCACTCAGGCAAAATACTTTCTGGACCTTCAGCTCCACTTATCATGGAACTTGCTGATAAGAAACCAACCTTTGTCACTAATAATCATTTGAATAACTAGCATAGCCCTCTTGAGAAAACCTCACCACAAGAATAAACCATTACTAGGATCCCTCCATTTCTAGAGAGATTAAACATGCAAGCACCACCTCCATCTGAACCTGACTTTGATTTCATTGGGCAATTGAAAAATGTTTGTGTAAAAATTCCCCTCATCCAAGCTATCAAGGATGTACCCATATATACCAAATCTATAAGGGAACTATGCCTTAAGAAACTAGGAAGAAAGATAAAAGATCCTCAGATAGTACATGTTATAGGACAACTTGTTGATATCATGTTAGGTAACTAGGTTGTCCTAAAATATGCAGATCCTGGAATCCTTGTAGTTGATGTAAACATCAATGGTACCCTTATCAAAAATACCTTGATTGACTTGGGTGTAGCCATAAATGTGATGACAAAGGAAATAATGAATAATCTTTAGTTGGTTAACTTAAGACCTACTCCAATAGTATTATAGTTGGTAGACAAGTCAACTATCAAATCTGAGGGGGTCATTGAAGATCTAGTGATTACATTAAATTCATGGGAATACCCTGTAGACTTTATGGTCTTGTAGCCCAAGGCCAACTTAGGAGGATATTCACTCATCCTAGGGATACCTTGGTTGGAAAAAATAGATGTCTTATAGGATGCAGGTCCAGGAATATGATAATTTACAGTGGGAATATAACAAATAAATTGGTCCTTTATCCCCTAGCACAACCTTTTGCTAATATGGAGCAACCTATTTGGCCAGACCTATAGTATACTAACCAATATTCTCTTTAGATATTAATGACAATTGAACAAAGCCCAATGTTGAATATCCAAGATGAAGATGAAGTACTTTCCAATGTTTAATACAAAACACTTATGGAAGGGACCCACAACAAGACCCATGTCTAGTATGCTTGACTTGCCCACTACATAATATTCCACCTTCAATCAACACACAAGCCTATGCTTCTACTACCCACATGTTTCATCATTTGATACCCCATAGTCTTAGCCTCAATTTATCAAGATTGATATTGCCCCTATTATGACATTTGTAATACTAGTAGACATTACACCAGGTAGGACACTTAATATAAATAGTCAATTAACATCTATGCAATAGTCTGAACTGATAAAAATACTGCAAACTCACAAGACATCATTTGCATGGGACTATCATGATATCAAGGGAATAGACCCTAACCTCTACATGCATAGGATATACATCAATGAGGGCTGTGAGCCAGTTAGGAAGCCTCAGAGGAGAATGAACCCTGCTATAAGAGACATAGTGAAGAATGAATTGCAAAAACTACTGGATGCAAGATTCATATATATCCCATATCAGATAGCCAATGGGTATCCCCACTAGTCATAGTACCAAAAAAAGGAGGTAAGTGACAGGCTTGTGTAGACTACAGAGAATTGAATACTGCCACCAGGAAATATCACTTTCCTCTTCCTTTCATTGACTAGGTATTAGACTCCTTGACTGGGAATAAGTATTTTTCTTTCCTAGATAGATTCAGTGGCTATAATCAAATCAAATTGCCTCTGAGGATTAGGATAAGACTACATTTACATGTCCATGGGGGACCTATGCCTATTCAATCCTTCCATTTGGACTCTGCAATGCACCTGCAACATTTCAAAGGGTTGTTTTAAGCATATTCTCTAATTTTTTCCATGACTCTATCGAAGTATATATGGATGATTTTACCACTTATGGGGATTCTTACGAAGAAGCACTGAAAAACCTTGAAAAAGTCCTCCAGAGATGTCAAGATCATAACATGTTTCTTAGTCATGAAAAATGTTTCATGATGATGGAAGGAGTAGTACATGGCCACTTTGTGTCCAAGAAAGGCATTCAAGTGGATCTAAATAAAATTGAAGTCATTTCAACATTTCCTATTCCTCAAAAGTAGAAGGATGTTATAAACTTTCTTGGTAATGCAAGATATTATAGAAGATTCATAAAAGATTTTAGTAAGATAGTTTCTCCCCTATTTGTCTTACTCTCTAAAGATGTGGAATTTAATTGGATGACTAACTCTCAGGCATCATTTGAAAATCTTAAAGAGTCAATGACAAAGATAACTGTACTCAGAGGACCTAATTGGGAAGTCCCTTTCCATATTCATACAGATGCCTAGATGACTTTGCTGTAGGGGCTGTGCTAGGACAGAAGGAAGGAAATTTGGAATATGCCATTTACTACATTAGTAAGAATCTACAAGGTGATGAACTCAACTATACTGTTACTAAGAAGGAAATGTTAGTTGTTATTTATGCAATCAACAATTTCAGACACTATATCATTGGGTATCTTGTTTTTGTTCATACTGACCATGCAACAATAAGGTATCTAATAATCAAACTAGTGGTAAGTGGCAAATTGGTTAGATGGTTGTTGCTACTTCAAGAATTTGATATCACTATTGTAGACAAGCCTGGGAAGGCCAATGTTGTTCCTGATTTCCTCTCCCGACTACCTACTTGTAATGAAGATCTAGTTATTGATGATTCATTTCTATATGAGCACTTATTTGCACTAACTATACAAACTCCTTGGTATGTAGATATAGTAAATTATCTAGTTGTAGGGAAAACATCTCCACATCTTTCACCAAGGGAGAGGCGCCACCTGATTGAATGCAACTTTCCCTATTCCTGGGTAGCTGGCTACGTCTTCTACATAGGCCCTGATCATGTCATGAGAAGATGTATCAGAGAAAATGAAGTATATGACATTGTCAAGGCATGTCATGATGAACCCTATGGGGGACACTTTGAAACTAAGAGAATAATAGTCAAGGTATTAAATAATGGATACTATTGGCCAACTTTGCACAAAGATACAACTCTCTATACAAGGAGATGTGATCGCTGTCAAAGGATGGGCATACCTACTAGAAGTGACAAGATGCCCCTACAACCACAATGGGTGGTAACACCATTTGACAAATGGGGCATTGATTTTATTGGGCCCTATTTTCCTATTTTGCTTCCCAGCCAAATAGTCCAAAATCCACAAAATCTCTTAGTGTTTTCCCCTTTAGAGATGCAAGGAAAAACATCCAAAATTGACTAAGTCCCAATTTCCTTGTGTTTTCTGGCTTCTCAGAGTTTCGTAGTTTGGGGTTCTACTCTTTGTCCTTCCATCCTACACCGCTCCAAACCCTGATCCTTTTCCTTTAAAATTGACTAAGTGTTTTAAAATTTTTAGACTTCGGACCTTTCCTCTTCCCTCTTCCCTTTTGGAAGACAGGAGGTGGAAGGCCCAAAGCCTGACCTCCAATGTGTGTTATATATACAAAGGCATTCCACCATTCCACGAAACCTTTTGGGTGAGCCCTGACAAGATGGTGGAACTGCGGAATACTGCCACATGGACAAAGAGAAGGCGAAAGGCAAAATGATCAGGGCCTGAGCTCTGACTCTTTCTTTGAGAAATAATGCAAAGTGTTTCAGGCTTTGGGGATCAAACCTTCTTTCTTCCTCCTCTACAAAGGTGAAAGATGGAAGGCCCGAGCTTTGAACTTCACTAAAACTTTCAAAAGATCAGCTAGGTCTTTGACTTTTGGGGCTCAGACTTCCCTTCTTCCTCCTTCTCTATGAAGGTGAAAGATGGAAGGGCCGAGACCCGAAGTCCACCGATAATGTAATTGTCCTTTGTAAAGAAGAGTTCAAGGGGTAGTCTTTTCTCCTCTCTCCTTCCCTCTTGGAAGGAAAAACACTGAAGCCCTGAGGCCCGATATGCGATGACTTCTGCAATCTTTAGAAATCAAGGAAAGGAAGCTAAATCAAGGGTTTTCCATGATCATACATGATGAAATATTACTTCCAAGGAAAGAATCCAGTTCAGACGAAAGTTAAATATCGAACTCAAACTGGAATATTACGGTTGAGCATTTATGGTTCCAAAAGGTGGTTCAAAGCGTAGATTTCAATCAATGATATTTGCTCAACCACTTCTTGGAGATATTTTTCTGCATTTATGTGAAGACAATTATATTTTATTTTGATATTCTTTTGTAAAATATCTCTGACAGGCCCATGGGTGGATTCATCGCAGTAGGTAATGGTGCTTCATTGTAAATGCTATATAAGGCATGAAGTATAATGCATTCAGGTTGGCATTTTGGTCTAAAAAACCATCTCTTTTCAATTGTAACCATGCCTTTTTGAGAATAAACATTAGATTTTTACATTTCATGAATTATTCTTTTCTCTATGTATTTTTTGCTTGATCTCCATCTATGAATGCTTCTTTCCTCTTGGATTTCATTTAATTTCCTTTACCTCTGCAAGTAGTTCATGGTTTGTGTATGTTGGTCTGTTGTTTATTGTTATTTTATGCATACATGGTTGTTTTGAAGGCCTACCAACATTCAAACCTAGTGTATCACCCCTTTTCCATGTTTAGTTTATCCTCTTTCCCCTTTTCCTCAATAGTGCATAGATTAGGTTTAGTCTTAGGAATAGCTAAATCTCTCATTTAGTGAAGGAACTAACCTCTCTTTGGAGATTTGATCTCCCTGTAGAGTCCCACACCTAGAGACCATCTCAATGTTTCACTAGATTGTTGGAGCACTAAAAGCCTTCAACACAAGGTGCAAATCCAAGTGACAACAATTTTTGGAATACCCGGTGGGACTATGAGTAATCTAAATCAAGGATCAAGCTGAGAATTGGGTGTTCTCAATACTTTGCATTTTGGTAGACTTTTCATGCACCTAGTGACTCTACAACCTCCTAGTTTCTAATCAGTACCACATTTTATGCCTGTACAAACAAGGGTGTCTTCGAGAGGTAACTTTCAATTCATTGAATTATCTGTTGCTGCTTCAAGGAGAAGGTCTAGGCTATCTAGGTCTCCTATGAGAAAGAATATCAGCCTTGTTTTACCTCATCCAAGAGCTCAATCTACACCCCTCCTGTTAGGTTTCAATATACGAGAAGAAGCTTGCATATCCCTAGACTGAATTTGAATATCCCTAGCATGGAAAGAAATTTGCCTTTTGCAACCTGTAATGGAGGGAATCCTTTAGATTTGGCTACATACAATGATATACCAATTGTAGCCCTAAAGAGTGTTTCACTCTTTATGGGTGATGGTTCTATAACCCCTGCTGAGTACATCAAAGACATATCCAATGTGTGCTTAGTCAATCATATACAACATGAAGATGTTGCAGTTCGGCTCATGATCTCATCTTTTAAAGGGAGAGCTCTTCAATGGTTTAGGAGCTTGACCCCTGCTTTAATACATACTTGGGATGAGCTGGGAGAGTCCCTCTATAAGCAATTTGGAGAGAGGGCAGATAATGTTTCATTTTTGGAGCAACTGACAACAATCAAAAGAGCCCCAAGTTAGATGTTAGCAGATTTTAATTTCAAATTCTAAAGGACGTGGGAGAGAATTCTAGCTACCCTCATGCCATCTTAACAAGGTTCTTTTTATACTTTTTAAGAGCTTTAAATTATGATATTATAGTGATGATGTAATCCATGGGTGTTGAAACCCTACCCGTTGGTTATGAGACAACCCTAAAAGCTAAAAATTATCTAATACAGGCTGGGAAAATTTCTCCCAGACCTCCTGTACCCCTTTTTCTAGAGTTGCCTTCATCATCCCAACAACCCATTATTGCTCCCATTCTAGAGCCTAAAGCTTCAACATCCTATCTTTCTTAAGAAGAGAGTGATATTAAAACATTAATGGATAATTTGACCAACAAGGTAAATAGCATTTCTATTCAAACTACCACCAAACCCCATCAAATTTACAATCAGGGACAATCATCCAATCTAAGTTGGAATCAGGGTTACAATCCCAATAGAAACCAAAACTAGAATCAGGGTTACCAACAAAATAGATATCAAAAACCCTAACCCAACTCAGCCCTTACAAATAGTCCAGCCTATACAATAGATCCTAGCTGTGAATCCAGTTAAGGCCCTAGTCCCTACTCAAAACAATCTAGCCTAAGAGGCCAATTGGCGCTACCCTTGCAACTTACCTCATAATCAATCCACTTGTGCTTTTGGAGTATAAGAAAGGGCTTTAATGGTGCAAAACTTTCATCCCAGTAGGCATCATTATCAGAGGTGGCTAGTAACAACCCTGAGGTATCAAATGAGGCTACCTATGATGCTATGGACATCAAAAGACTTTTGTGTTGTCAATAAGCTCATGGACAATGTTGTTATGCCCATTGCAGACAACATGAAGTCAAAAAAGAGGTAGTTGGAGGCTAGCCCCATGTCTACTATGTTACAAAAAGAGCCTATTTTAAAGACAAAGGTGGCCAGTGCCACAATTCCAATTCAGAGCAGCAAATTTGCTACTACGAAAGAAATTGCATCAGGCCCAAAAGAGCCTGAACAATCTGCAAATTATTTAAAGAAGGGAACATGGATTCCCTCAATGTATAAGGCAGCCACTATTCCACTAAATATTGTGGAACATATGAAGAAAACAAATATCAATGTCTCTATGTGGGAAGTAATGTCAATCCCCTCTCAGAGGGATTTGTTACAAGAAGCTTTGAGGCAATTCCCATCAGCTGAATCAGCAGTAACAGGCTCATCAGCAAAATAGAAAGAAAAGAGCCTTGTCAGTCTTATGCAACCAAAGGAAGAACAAGTATGTGCAACTAAGAAGCCATCCCCTTTCTACATGTCTTTAATCATTGGCATTTTTTTAGTGCACAACTATATGATTGGCTCAAGGGCTAGTGTTTTAGTCATGCCAAAAAAGATAGTAGATGCATTAGGCATCAAATATACCCCTATTTCATCAAGAGTATTACAGTTGGATGGCACCTCTGTAAACACTATAGGAGTGATCAAGGGACTAGACTTGACTCTACATGCATGTCCAAACCTGACTTTCAAACAAGACATTTCATTCATTGATCTTCCTCCCTTCTTTGCTATTTGTCTGTCAAGAGACTTCACAACCAAAATAGGTGGCTACCTTTCTTTTGAATGGTCTTATATGTTGTTGAGAATTAGATATGGCACAAGGTTCACCATCAAGGCTAAACCAATTTCAAATTATCATGTGGAGAACTATGACCATAGCCTGGTGAACTTGCATGTTATGATTAAGGGCGAGGTAGTGCAAGACTCAGAGTCTCTAGAAGTAACATCTTCGCCTCTTCCTACCCTTTCTCTCTTTCTTGATGAGTGGGCAAGGGATCATTGTAATTTTGATCCATATGACACCATTGAGGCAATTGACTTGGGCAACTACATGATCCATGAAGGGTATCTTCAATCCCTTCTGTACTTAGCTAGATGATAACTCCAATGGACCATGGAAAATGTTCTTTGATGGTGCAAAGAGCAGAAATGGAGCTGGTGTAGGGGGTTTTACTAGTCTCTCTGACTGGTAAGAAGTTGCATTTTTCTCATAGGCTACATTTTTCTTACACAAATAATGTAGCAGAATATGAGGCATTGGTTCATGGTTTGCTAATATGCTAAGAGGAAGAACATTAAACATTTGGAGATTTTTGGGGACACCGAGCTGGTGGTCCACCAATCAGAGAAAGATGTGCAATGAAAACTAGCTTCTAATAGTTTACAGACATATAGTTTGGGGCTTGTTTGAGAGCTTTGATGCTCTCAACCTACAGGTAATCCCAAGAAAATTAAATGTTGAAGCTAATCAATTGGAAACAATAGGGGCCCAATTTTCTCCACCTACAGACTTGTTTCAGGGTCTTGATCAACATGTGAAATAGTAATAATTAGGCCCTCTGTTCCTGATAATGATACTCATTGGCAAGTCTTTGATAGCAATGAACAGATTGTAAGCTTCATTCAGAATGAAGCAGAGTTTTCTTCCATGGCGCAACCTAGGTTGTAGGAAAGCTATGGTGATCAAATCATTCAGCTCAAGTCAAACAAGCTACCCAAGGGTTTAGTCACCCTTGAGGTCATTTTTGGCCCAAATGATGAGTTCAGGGGTGAAAGAGAAAGAATATGACATTCAAAGGGGAAGACTACCAAAAGGTTGTAGTTAATCAGGACAAAGAGTTGCTTCTAGGAAAGGTATGTGAAATGATGAGCAATAAGAATTTATAAAGCTTGCCAAGAAATTTAGTGACATCCTAGCATGGACGTATGAGGAGCTTAAAGGTTTCAATCTAGACATGGCTTAGTATGCCATCAATCTGAATCCAAATTGCAAGCCAGTCCGCCAAAAGTAGTAGTCCATAACCCAAGGATTGAGTTGCTAATGAGAAAAGAGCTAACAAAGCTCATACCGGCAAGGATTATATTCTCCATTAAGTATTCAACTTGGGTTGCTAATCTGGTGCCTATAAGGAAGATGTTAAGTCAGAAATATCCCCTTGGGGGCTTTTCCCTCGTAAGGTTTAGCTTTTGGGTCCTTAGAATGCATTTGGAGCATCTTGCATGTTAATTTTGAATCCCTATTAGAAAACCCTAAGGTCTTATGGCAAATAGGACCTAGGGGGTGCTATTTTAATGATCCTTGAACAAAAATAAGGGGGCAGACTTGGGTGCTAGCGCCCTAGTCCTGCCCTATTTTAGGTCTGCCATAAATTTTAATGTCAGTTTTATGACCATTATTTGGGTCCTATGCCAATATCTCAAGTTTGAATTATGAAATTCTTAGCAGGAATGTTTGTAGTTCCATATATAAGCATGTTTAGGTTTCATTTGCAAACTAGAGAAGATGATTGCAAACTTTATGCATTTTTGTGATTTCAAGATATCATTGTTGTAGAGCAGAGCATTGTTATTGTGTTTGTGATTGCAAATTTAACTTCATCTTCTCATGTGATTGAAAAGCCTTCATTTATGTGAGATCTACACTACAAGGTGATATCTATTGTATTTTATATCATTCATCATTTGGATTTTACCTCTATCCTACAAGGATACGCACTCTTATCTAACAACGGTGTCAGAAGACTTGAATGTTCTCTGGGACTTGACTGAGGCAAGACTCTAAACACCACAACCCCGTCCACACTCTCCTTAGTGATTGCAGGTTACAGGTACAAAGTTTCATAGAGTGGAGTTGTAGAAAGGAGGTTGTAGACAACAAGGATTTAGGATCTGAGAGAAAGAGGACAGTGTTCAACATTTTGGGACTTGGATGCTAGTGCCAGTGTCCTCCACTTTCTCTAGGATTGAAATAGAAGATACAGTGCAGATCAGTGTCAGAAGGAGATTTAGATTCTATGACAAAAATTGTACCTTGGACTAGGGTGCTAGTCCCAGTGTCCCTGACTATTCTGCATTCTAGATTTTGAAAAATAGTGAGTTAACAATCTCTGTCCTTCACCTTAGTCTGAAAGGATTTGCCGTAATTCATCAATTTGCTTACTTTTTTACATATTTAGGGTTTTAAGAGTAATTGAGCATTAATTTGAGATATTGTTTGATACATCTGAGCTTTTGCATCATTCCAAGTGGCAGCCCAACCTGATAGCTGATTGCTCTCACTTAGTGGAGATTTAACTCAGTTGATATGCCCTTGAATGTTTGGTGAGAAGGGAGGATTTGCCTTTGAAACCTAAACTAAAACCACATTCAACATTTCCCCCCTTTTAAACCCTAATTAGAAGAAAAATGGAGAGATAAGGCTTTGTGTAGATTTTAGAGACTTGAATCATGCTTCCCTGAAGGATCATTACCCTCTGCCCTCTATGGATCAAATTTTGCAAATTACTTGTAGGGGTAGAGAGGTTTTCATTATTGGATAGCTTTTCTAGCTATAACTAGATCTTTGTCAAAGAAGAAGATAGATTCAAAATGGCATTTACAACCAAATGGGGAACCATGACATATGCAAAAATGCCATTTGGTCTTTCTAATGCTGGTGCCACATTTCAAAGGGCAATGGATATTGCCTTCAAAGGTTTTATAAATAGGTTCATTCTAATTTATCTGGATGACATTATAGTCTTCTTCAAGAAGGGAGAAAATCATATGGAGCATCTGGAGAAAATTTTCCAGAGTTGCAGAGAGTTTGGGGTGTCTCTAAACCTTAAAAAATGTATTTTTATTGTTGCTCAGGGTAAGCTTCAGGGCCATCTAATGTTTTAAGGATTGGATTTCCATAGACCTTGAAAGGACATCTACTCTCCTTTCTCTTCCTTTACCTACTCATAAGAAAGCCTGACAATCATTTTTAGGGCAAATCAATTGGAAGTTCATTCATAATTGTGCCAGCTTAGTGAAACCTCTAACCCTTATGCTCAAGAAAGATGCAGTCTTTAGATGGACTAAGGAAGGGAAAGATGGATTTGAAAAGATCAAAGAAGAGATTACCCAGGAACCTACTCTCATGAACCCAAATTATGAGGACTTCATCCTTTATGCACATGGAGGAGAGAAGAACATTGCTGCAGTAGAATGAACAAGGAATGGAACAACCTCTGGCTTTCTTCAGTCAGACCTTGAAGGACTATGACGTCAGATATAGCCCCATGGATAAATAGGTATTTTCCATTGTTAGAGCTTTAAAAAATTTAGATATATGCTGACAAATAATCATATTAAAGTTTTAGTTTCTCATTCTAGTGTGAGGGATTATATAATGGGGATTGAGATTAGTGAAAAGAGAGCCAACTAGGTCACTAAGACCCTGGAGTATGATGTGATCATCAAGGCCACTAAGTTGATTAGAGGCAGAGGATTGTGTGAACAATGACCTCAGACTTTTGTATATGAAGTAAGTTCATCTTACCACTTGAATGAGGAAGAATCTGCAACTGAGTCATCATTTGTGAGTTCTTGGATAGCAGACATGGCCAAATTCCTATCCACTAGTGAGTATCCTTATGGATTGGACAAAAATAAATAAGATACTTCAGGTTGTAGTCTATCCCTTATCCTTTGGTAAATGGTGTTCTCTTCAAGAGAAATATTGACGGAGTCTTGCTGAGATGTATTGAAACATATCAAATGGATAGGCTTCTCAGGGAGTTTCATACTGGCCCAGTTGGTGGCCATTTTTCTGCTAGAGCTACAACAATGAAAATAATGAGGGTAGGTTATTTTTAGGCCCACATTATTCAAAGGCATCCATGTATGGGTAAGAAAGTTCAAAGAGTGTGCCCTCTTTGTAGGAAAGAAAGATTGACAGCACTCCCACTCCATCTTATTCAGGTAGATCAACCCTTCTCACAATGGGGATTGGATTTCATTGGCATGATAAACCCTAGTTCCAGTATTTGTCAAAAGTGGGTTTTGATTGTAATAGACTACTTCACCAGGTGGGTTGAAGAAAATCCCACTTAAAGAAGCTACTGAATCAACAATCATGGATTTCTTGGAAGAAATCATGACAAGGTTTGGAGTTCCTCATACCATTATTTCTGATAATGCAAAAGCATTCACTAGTTTTAGAATTGCTGATTGGGCTCTTAAATACAATGTGTTCTTGAAGACTTCATCCAACTATTACACTCAAGGTAATGGGCTAGTTGAGTCCACCAACAAGACCTAATCAAAATTCTAAAGAGCGACCATGGAGACAAACCAGAGGCAATGGCACAATAAAATCATATTGGCTCTTTGGGCTGATAGAATCACATACAAGAGAGTCATTAGAAACTCTCCTTTTGTTCTTGTGTATGGAAGAGAGGCTAGATTGCCCATATCCTTGGAGCTTCCTGCATTAGAATTGGCTTAGTAATTAGAATTGGAAGGAGAAGATGCAAGGTCTATCAGAATGGCTAAATTGACTGAACTGGAAGAACACAGATAATCAACCATGACTACATTAGAAGAGCATCAAAGGCAGACCAAAGGTATTTTGACAAAAGGGTCAAAGTTCAAAATTTCAAGGAGGGTGATCTTGTTCTGAAATGGATGCTGATAGAGCCAAACTTGGAGGCCACACTAAGTTTGATGCACTTTGGAGTGAGCCATATATCATCATCAACTGCAAGCAAGCAAATGCTTTCATTCTTTCAAGGTTAGATGGTGAGGTTCTACTGATCTCAGTTAATGGGGTCCATCTCAGACCTTACCATTAAGGTTGGACTGAGATTTTGTACATACTGTTTAGTTTTATTCCTGCTTTAGTTTTCTGTTCAATAAGTGCTCTTGCATAGGTTGCATTGTCATTAGGAGAATGTAGGCCTTGTTTCCTTTTGTGGTGTTGTTTTGAGGCAGGTTTCAACTGTTCCAGAATGTTTTAGACCTTTAACTCTGTGGTAATTTTCCCATACTGGATGCTTATTCCCAGTTATCCCTACAAGGTAGCCACCATTGATCAACATGATTTCTGGGCCAGGGGCCAACAGTACAGGAGATAGACTCTTTAAATATCTACTCTTCTTCTTTAGGCTCTACAGAACCAAGGGGGGTATTCCCTATTCAACATCCATGAGATATGCTTGTGGATTGACTGGGATGTTGATACAAAGTAGATAAATCCTCCTTTATGCAGACCAAAACTATGGGATAAGAGCACAGAGGCTAGCTTTGGGCTTATGTTCAGTTGTGAATTAGAGGATTTTAGTCCTAAACTACTTCTAAAGTACTAATGGTTTGATTTAAAGTTTAAGTTTGATTTTATGTTTGGATGCAAAACTGAGACTTTGGTTGCAACCTCAATACAAGACTAGATCGGTGCCTATCCAGGGCTCGGAGTCAATAGACATACACATGTGAATGGCCATCATGACATATACCAAAGACTGGATATCAAGGGGATTTTTAGTATCTACCTTACAGATACTTCCCAAAATAGAGTATCCTGTTATCTCTACTTACTAATATCCCTATTGCAATGTCTGCTTCCCAACACTTGATTTAAAACATTTAATCTACTCCTTGAGAAGAAGTAAGAAATCAAACATTCAACACAACAAACCTATATTCTAGAATCATAAACATCCCTTAAATGCTTAGATTCATAAGAAGAACACACTCAATTTGGAAACAGATAACAGAACACATGCATTATAGCATTACTCATTTAAATCAGCATGATATCAATAGATTTATGTAGAAAAACATACAACATGAGACTCATAAACTCACAAGATAGCCAAGACAGAGCCACCAATGAAGTCGTATCTTATTACAGCACCAAAATTTTTTGTCCAGTTTTCAACAACTAATGAATGACACAGTTTGCCCCTTATATAACCAAACTGTACATCTAGCAAATTAATTATATGACAAGTCAAAAATCCTGCCAGGTACATTGCACCAGAAATGGCACCCAAAATATTGAAGGCCACCAAGAAAAATAGAGGAGAGGGTAGGTGAGCTTGGGAACTGCACCACCCGTTCAAAGATTTTCATCATAAACTTGGTAGTTGGCTGCTCAATCATCGGCCCATGCCTCTATATGTTGCCATTAATGGCTCAACTACCCGCAGCTCCCCTTGGAAATCATAGCAGTGCACCTATGGAGTTTTCCCGCTTAAAAATGACTGCAGACACAAGGAAAATCCATCGCTAAAGGTTTCAAACCTGACCATCGAACTGTATTCCACCGCTGAGATCAATGGTCCTAAAACATGCATGAAAGTCACTAGCCAGTGATATCATGCCACGTAGGCACTACAAACTTCTATTGATGACTTTTCGCCTTCTCCATTTTGCCATTTAGCCCTTGTATATACAAGAATGGATGCATATACAATCACTGTTGTTCGCCCTTTCAAAATCCCTTGTATACTGTCAAATGGATATACATGCAACAACCTATATACAAGGCAGACCCCACGCTAGTTTAGAATAAATTGAAAAACCAGTCGAGTCCGATTTGCATCTCTTTCCTTTGTATATCCATGATATACAACATACACATACATACAAGTCGCGGACTTCAAATCATTATGCACTAGAATGTACCTCCTTTCAAAGTCTGACTTGTATCCTTTTCAATGCACACCAACTTGTATATCAACATATACAAGCACTTTATACAACCCATGGACCTCAATTATTATTTGCTGCATTTAATTCTTCCTTGGCATCCGGGTTGTATGTCTTTGTTGGTATATTGGCTTGTATGTGCAAACATATAAGTGAATGCACATACAACTGGGGGGCCCCAATTCTGACGTTGACCACCGCTGACCTGTTTGTATATTTTCCTTGTACATTTCCAAATGTATATCGCATATACATTCTCCTTTGTATATGAGATACAAAGTCCTTTGCATGTGAGGCGGACCCCCACCAAATGTATATCAGCCCCTGCATATTTTTCCTTGTACATGACCCTTGTATCTAACCATTGTATGTCAGAACATACAAACCAAATATACATGTAGACCCGATATACAAATCAGGAATATTCCAAAAATCTGCGAAAGATTCCCACTTTGTATATGCACATTCCTTAGCCTGATATACATTCAGAAATGCATATAACTCCATTCCTTATCATTTTTTGGAGGCCGATAGAGATTTCACAAGCCTGCCAACATACAATTCACCTTTGCATATACAGAATTTAACATTCTTCTCAAGTGCGATAGGAAAAGCAGTAAAACACCGCATGTAGGTCGAGGAACAATTCAAACTAAGGCACTAAGGGTTTGAAGGGATAAACATAGGAGTTTACAAACTCAACTTCAGAACCCTAATCGTAGGTGAACACCACCAGTGGCTCTGACTGGGGACCTGCAGCGAGAACCAAGCTACTCCGGGGCAGACCAGACAAAACACAAAACTCAAAACACGAATGACCCAAAAGGCATGCACAAAATATTTACCTAATTTACAATGTGCACATAGGACAAACATTCATGAGAAGTAGGGTTTTAGGAACTGACCGTGTATAGGCAACTCCAACCTCTCACCACTTAGGACTTGGAGAAATAGGGATCCTCTCCATGAGTATTGCAGATTTGGTACGGGCCCATCATAAGGGCTCAAACTTACCATGTTTGCCCTTATCCTAGTTTTTTGCATTCCAAACAAGGACCAAGTCACCTATCTGAAACTTTCTTTCTGTAGCCCTTTTTATCAAACAAATATTTTACCTTTTGTTGTCTCTTGATGTTTGTTTCTTGTGCCCCCCTTCTCATTTCATCTAGTGCAACCAACTAATTTATTCTTATAGTCATCGAGTCCTCAATCTCCTCTTCATTTTCTTGTATGAATTTGTACATTGGCAAGAGGTTGTTCAATAGGCAATCTAGTTGCTGCACTATATACTAATTCAAAAGGTGACCTTCCAGTTGCTCTTTTCACTGTCACCCTGTCAGCCCATAATGCCAATTTCAGCTTTGAATCCAAGCCCTTTTGTTTTTTCCTACCATCCTTTTGACATTTTTCATGAGGCTTTTGTGTTGCTTGACTCTGCTTGACCATTTCCATGTGGATGATATGGTGATGCATGTAACAAATTAATTCCATAAGCATTGCAAAAATCAATAAACTCACCAGACCTGAAGCACATAGCATTGTCTATGACCAATTTGGCTGGTACTCCAAATCTGATAATAATATTTTCTAGAATAAATCCATCACCACTTTGCTTGTAGCTTTTTTAGTTGGAATGGCCTCAATCCATTTAGTGAAGTAATCAGTAGCAACCAAAATCCAACTGTGTCTTCCACTTGATTTTTTTGAGATTTCCCCTATAAAATCAATCCGCCATTGCTAAAATGGAGCTTCTATAGTTATAGTCCTAAGGGGCAATGTACCTTAATATTTTAGCTTTCCAGAGAACCTTTGGCAGGGATCACATTTTCTTACCATTCTGTGTGCATCTAAGAAGAGAGTTGGCCACCAATAGCCTACTCTAAGAATTTTGTGGGCCATTGTTTGGGTAGTATAATGTCCACTACACACTCCATCGTGCATGTCACTTAAAATATCCGTAGCTTGATCCTCATTCACACATCTAAGTAGCACACCATCAGGATTTTTCCAATACAATTCTCCTTGAACAATGATGTATTTAATAGTAGTGTAGCTTCAAGGTCCTCTTCTGATTGTCATTGAGGTGGGAAGGGCAGTTCAAATTCTACAAATAATGCACGATGTCATTATACCACTCATAATCTGATATATTTATAACCTCATTATGCACTAAATTCACTTGGCATGCCTCTAGATTTGACTGTGTCATCAATTTCACGAAACCTTGTCCTGTTACAATTTTGTGATCTATATTTCAATGTTGAACTCTTCCAATTTATTTATCCATCTGCATCTTCTTCCAGTTACCTCCTGCTGTGTGAAGATATCCTTAACTACTGCATGAGGCACATATGCAACTATCTAAGAACCTACCAAAATATGGCCTGAAGCTTTTGATTGCTCTAACCAATGCATATGCTTGCTTCTCCATGATGTCATATTTCAACTCAGCAGCTTGCAATGACCTGCTAAAGAAAGCTATAGGTTGTTCAAAACCTTCTGCATTTTTCTGCAATAAGCATGCAGCAATAGTATGGAAAGAAGCAAATGAGAACAGCTGAAAGGGCTTAGAAAAATTAGAAGATTTTAACATAGGAGCCATCTTTATGGCCTCTTTGATGTTCTGGAATGATTTAGTTGCTTCATCCTCCATTTGACAGTTGTACCTTTCTTCAACATTTTAGAGATATCTTTTGTGGTCTCTGCAAGTTAGGAACAAATATTCTAACAAAATCAATCTGTCCAAAGAAGGACTGAACACCTTTCATTGTTCTAGGGATCTGAATTTTATCAATTGCAGCCACCCTTTCAGGATCAATCCTGACTCCATCCTTGGAAACAATGTGTCAAGCAATTTCCTTCCACTACCCCAAAAGCACATTTCGTTGGGTTGAGTGAGATGCCATATTCCAATGCTCTAATAAATATTTGTTCTAAGTGCATGCAATGTTGCTCCTTCTCTGAATAAGTTGTCAAATCATCTTGATACACAACCAAGATTGAGTCAATTAATCCTGCAAAAGCAACATCCATACCCCTCTAAAATGTGGCACCTGCATTTGTCAGCCCAAAAGGCATTCTCACATATACATAGGTTCCCCATGGAGTGGTGAAGGAAGTTTTGAACTGTTCTATTTTTTTACTTTCACTTGATTGTATCCCAAAAATCCATCCATCATGGATAAAAGTTCACAGCCAGTCACCTTCTGCAACATGGATTCCATGTTTGGCAATGGATAATTGTCTTTCAAAGAAGATAACTTCAGATTTCTAAGTCCACACAAAGTATGATGTCACCATTTTTCTTTATGACTGGGACAAGGTTGGACACCCAAGTCGAGTGCCTAATAGGCATAATTATTCCAGCCTCCCTAAGCTTCATGAGCTCTTCTTGCATTTTTGGAGCTAAAGTTGGGTTGATAGGTCTTTGTTTTTGTCTAAATGGTTTAGCTTCAGGCTTCAAAGGTATTTCATGCTGAAATAAATCCTCTCTATAAGCTTTCAGGTCCTCATATGACCAGGCAAAACATGCTTATATTTTTTTAGTAGTGCAATCAGCATAGTCCTGATGTGTGGCTTGAGCTATTTGCCAATATATACCTTCTTGGGGGCCTAAGATATCCCCAAGTTTATCTCTTCTAAATCATTCTTGTTTGTTGGAGACGCCTTTGTAACAAATTGGTCCTTATTGTCAAATGCTCTCTCTAAAGTGACCAGCCCCCTAGGGATTTTATTTGTCTTGAGATGAATTACCTCCTTCCCTAAGAGAGTTTCTTTTCCATCGACAACCTCTACAAAGTTCTGAAAATCCATTTCTTGGTTCTCATATTTATCAATGCAATGTAGAAATCTCAGTAAATCCTTATCATCATCAAACATTTGCTAGCTGCATACATTATTTGGCACTGCAGGTCTAAGTTTTACTTCAACATTTGTAACATCTGACAGAGTGATGTCATCTAGCCTTATGGCTACATTAGCTAGAAAATCTACCCTGACATTTTTTGATCTCTCTACCCAACTTATTGAAAAAGTATCAAACAATTCAATTGTATCCCAAACAGCATGCTTATACTATTTTAATCTCTTATTCTTTGATGCATACTTATCTCTGACTTGGGAGACAACTAACTCTGAATCCCCAAATACTTTGAGCATCTTGATCCCATGCTTCAAAGCAACATTCAATCCTAATAATAGAGCTTCATATTCTGTAATATTATTCGTACAATAAAACTTCAGCAAGAATGAGAATTTTAGAAGCTTACCAGCCAGAGACAGAAAAACAATTCTAGCACCAGAGCCTTCCTTTGAGCAAGCTCCATCAAAGTACATGGTCCATAGACCCTGTTGGTCAAGCTCTTGAATGCAAACATCTCTCCCTTTATCCCGTTTATCAACTAAGACAACCCTGAAGTTGTCGCAGTCAGTGTCCACAAAATAAATATGCTCCTATGACTCTTGATCCTCAACTGTATCTGGTGACCTTTCTTCTCTAATCAATTTGACATCCTTGCCATTCATTGGAATCATAGCATATGACAGGTCTAATTGCATACTCCCACCAATCAATGTTGCCCATCTTCTTGACAACAACATGCCATATTGTGGCTTGATATCAACAACTGTTATGTTCATTTTGTAAGTTTTTTCTAGATATGCTGCCAATCTAAAGTCCACATCTTTCATAATTCTAATGACAGGCACTTCTCTAGCATCCATGGCATAGCATTTCCCACATGCCTTATGTATCTTTAACCTAGCTTGCTACATAATGGCCAAAGGCATGACATTCGTTGATGCTCCTGAGTCAAGCATACAATTCTTAACCACTTTTCCATTTATGACAAGAGAGACATAAAATGGTTCAACCTATGAAGGGCATTTTGTCATGGTCACCCCCAGATATACTTCAAGAGTCTCATCCTCATCAATACACATAGCTTGTTTCCTACCTTGAGTCTCAATATTCTGATTAGCTTGATAGGGTACTCTTGAAATCAGGGACAATGTTTTATTTCTGAACTCCTCAACTTTCATTAGCTCCATCAATGGAACAGAGATCTTTACTTGGGACAAAACTTGAGCAATGTCAAATGGAGCATAGTTTTGTATAACAGTTGTAGCTTGATCCATGGTTTTATTTTTATTTGGTATGATCCAGCTTTAATTTTTGTGGCTCCTTGATTGTCATCTTTGATCTGAAGATTTTTGTTTTGATCCTCAACCTGGGGGATTCTATATTCTGACCCTTGAGAATCATGACCTAATTTTTTCTTAAAATTTTGCTTATTATTGCTCCATTATTTCTTTTATGTTTCAGTCCCTTTATGACTGTGCATTGGTTGGTTCACAAAAGTATTCTCTGGTTGGTTTGAGTTACTTACCTGAGCTTTACCCCTAAGATTGTAATTGCTTTTGACTTGGGCAACTACGGCAGCTGTGAAGGCTCTAATCTCTTCATCAGATGGTCTCCTCAAATTATTCAAAAAATTATGTGAGTCCTAAGCATAAGCATAATTATCTTCATCATCTTCATCACAGGGAAACTACTGGCAGACCTGAATCTCATTATATGTGCTTGCATCAACATCATGAGATGGATACTCCCTGTTTGTAGACAGCATATTGACATTGTCATCCTCCACACAATGTGGTTCATTTCATTCATCACAGGCAATAGTATTACTATATAGAGACTGAGCAATCATACATTGTGACTGTGAGTGAGGCATCTGGCATATTATACACCATGGGGTGTCATTAAGAATATTAATAGCCTTCTTCAAAGGGTTAGGTGTTTCCTTAACATTTTGATTCCTTGAATTTGGGTTGCTGTTTGGGAGAATGGGTTTACAATTATGCCAATTGGTATTATATGGCATATCATGTAATGAAAATCTTCTTTCTTGCCTTTGGTAAACCTATCTGTCAGGACCAACCCCCTTTTCATTTTTAGCCATTCTATAGCTCAGGTCCTTGACAATAGTTGTCAATTTATCTAATTTATCCTCAGAAGTAGATGCATTGCCTTGAACACTTTGAGATTTAGTACTTGGATTTTGTAGAATTTTTACATCATCTCTTATGTTTGTCTTATTGGATGCTTTTCTATTATTTTCAATATTTGTTGCAATTTTGAAAGCATCTCTGAGGCTGTGAGGACCCTTATCTCTTAATCCATAAGTTGTTTTAGCATCAAAAGCATTTATGTATAACACTATGCACATAGGTTCATTAGGCCTCAGGTGATGTGGCAATTTGTTCAACACCTTAGTGAATCTAGCATTGAAATCAACGACCTGTTCATTTGATCCTTTGGTAATGCCAGTGAATTCATTAATGAAAAAACTTGGATCAGTTTTATCACCATATTGTTCTTTAAAAATTCTTCTAAAGTCCTCCCATGATGAAATACTCCTGCCAGGCAGACCCTTGTACCATTCTCTTGCCTCATCAACTAAGGATTGCATAAATAATTTCATAAAAACATCCTCATGCTCAACCTCAAAGTTGTCCATGATGTTCTGAAAAGCTTTTAAATGGTCTTCTCCTGACACAGTATTGTTTCCTAAAAACTTTGGCACTTGCGGCCTCACATGTTTGTCAATAGGATTGGGGTAACCAGGAATGCCATCAAAAATTAGCTGTCTGAATCTATCCAGCTGCATAGGTTGTCTACCAGGTTGAATAACATTGGCATTTCTATTCACATTTTGATTTCTTACATTATTTAATGGTACTCTAGCATTATTTATATTCTGTCTCTGATCATTATGCTGATCCTGCACTTCATTCCCGTGCTGGTTCCTCAACACATTATATTCTCAAGGGTGGGAAATGAATCATTCTAAGCAATTCTAAGAGCCTACACTTTCTGTCTCATGTCATCTCTAATTTTTACTGCTTGTAAATATTCTAATTCTGCTCTCAGACTTTTGATTTCTTCAGCTAATTCCTCCTCTCTAGGCATAGAAGAGGATGGTTTCATTACATTCTAATCATCATTATCATCCCTTGGGGATTCATCTTCTTCAAATCTATCAGGGGAATCAAGGAAAGGGCATTCTTGAAACACTTCTGACCTCATTCTCATTCCACTACCTTGCTGTCTTTCATATACATTCTAGATTTCAGCCTCAGTGTTTGAAAAATAAGGTATTATTTGCTCTGAAGATCCTAGATTGTCCTGAATATTATCATTACTTCTGGGAGAACCCTCTTGATTGTCTTGAACAGTCCCTTTTTTCCTGTACATCATTTTTCTGGGTAATTCTTCAAATAGAGGATTACGCAGGGATCTTCTCCCTGGCATACAAATTTTTACTTCACCGGTTGGGAGATTGTTTGGAGTCACCACCTACAAATAGGAATTGTTTTCTTTTAAACTAGGGTTCTTACACAAAATCCCCAGCAGAGTCGCCAAATCTGTTGGTAATTTTCCCAGACTGGATGCTTATTCCTAGTTATCCCTACAAGGTAGCCATCATTGATCAATAGAATTTCTAGGCCAGGGGCCAACAGTATAGGAGATAGACTCTATAAATATCTCCTCTTCTTCTTTAAGCTCTGCAAAACCAAGGGGGGTATTCCCTATTCAACATCCATGAGATATGCTTGTGGATTGACTGGGATGTTGATACAAAGTAGATAAATCCTCCTTTATGCAGACCAAAACTATGGGATAAGAGGAAAGGGGCTAGCTTTGGGCTTATGTTCAGTTGTGAATCAGAGGATTTTAGTCCTAAACTACTTCTAAAGTCCTAATGGTTTGATTTAAAGTTTAAGTTTGATTTTATGTTTGGATGCAAAACGGAGACTTTGGGTTGCAACCTCAATACAAGACTAGATCGGTGCCTATCTAGGGCTCGGAGTCAATAGACATACACATGTGAATGGCCAGTATGAACATGTACCAAAGACTGGATATCAAGGGGATTTTTAGTATCTGCCTTACAAATACTTCCCAAAACAGAGTATCCTGTTATCTCTACTTATTGATATCCCTATTGCAATGTCTTCTTCCCAACACTTGATTTGAAACGTTTAATCTACTCCTTGAGCAGAAGTAAGAAATCAAGCATTCAACACAACAAACCTATATTCTAGGATCATAAACATCCCTTAAATGCTTAGATTCATAAGAAGAACACACTCAATTTAGAGACAGATAACATAACACATGCAATACAGCATTACTCATTTAAATCAGCATGATATCAGTAGATTTATGTAGAAAAACATACAACATGAGACTCATAAACTCATAAGATAGCCAAGACAGAGCCACCAATGAAGTCGTATCTTATTACAACACCAAAATTTTTGTCCAGTTTTCAACAACTAATGAATGACACAGTTTGCCCCTTATATAACCAAATTGTACATCCAACAAATTAATTACATGACAAGTCAAAAATCCCACCAGGTACATTGCACCAGAAATGGCACCCAAAATATTCAAGGCCGCAACAAAAAATAGAGGAGAGGGTAGGTGAGCTCGGGATCTGCACTACCATTTAAAGATTTTTGTCATAAACCTGGTAGTTGGCCACTCAACCATCGGCCCATGACTCTATATGTTGCCATTAATGGCTCAACTACCCGCAGCTCCCCTTGGAAATCGCAGCAGTGCACCTATGGAGTTTTTCCTCTCAAAAATGACTGCAAACACAAGGAAAATCCATCACTGAAGGTTTAAAACCTGACCGTCGATCTGTATTCCACTGCTGAGATCAACAGTCCCAAAACATGCACGAAAAGTCACTAGCCAGTGATATCATGCCACGTAGGCACTACAAACTTCTATCGTTGACTTTTTGCCTTCTCCATTTTGCTATTTAGCCCTTGTATATGCAAGAACGGATACATATACAATCACTGCTGTTTGCCCTTTCAAAATCCCTTGTATACTGTCAAACAGATATACATGCAACAACCTAATATACAAGGTGGACCCCATGCTAGTTTAGAATAAATTGAAAAACCACTCGGGTCCGGTTTGCATCTCTTTCCTTTGTATATCCGCGATATACAACATACACATACATACAAGTCGCGGACTTCAAATCATTATGCACCAGAATGTACCTCCTTTTGAAGTCCAGCTTGTATCCTTTTCAATGCACACCGGCTTGTATATTAGCATATACAAGTGCTTTATACAACCTACAGGCCTCAAATTATTATTTGCTGCATTTAACTCTTCCTTGGAGTCCAGGTTGTATGTCTTTGTTGGTATATCGGCTTGTATGTGCAAACATACAAGCGAATGCACATACAACTAGTGGGCCCCAATTCTGATGTTGACCGCCGCTAACCTGTTTGTATATTTTCCTTGTACATTTCCAAATGTATATTGCATATACATTCTCCTTTGTATATGAGATGAAAAGTCCTTTGCATGTGAGGCAGACCCCACCAAATGTATATCGGCCCTTGCATATTTTTCCTTGCACATGACCCTTGTATCTAACCATTGTATATCAGAACATACAAACCAAAATACATGCAGACACAATATACAAACTGGGAATATTCCAAATATTTGTAAAAGATTCCCACTTTGTATATGCACATTCCTTAGCCCGATATACATTCAGAAATACATATAACTCCATTCCTTATCATTTTTTGGAGGCCGATAGAGATTTCACAAGCCTGCCAACATACAATTCACCTTTGCATATACAGAATTTAACATTCTTCTCAAGTGCGACAGGAAAAAGCAGTAAAACACTGCATGTAGGTCGAGGAACATTTCAAACTAAGGCACTAAGGGTTTTGTTGATCATGATGTTAGTCATAAACAAACATAGAATAAAAGTACACATTAACCTTTATTCATCTTGAAAGATACAATGAATTCAGAGAATTCATGATCTCAAGTCTCTGTTGATTAGGTCTTAATCTTTTGACGTTACTCAGAGGTTGATGTGTTGTGCTGTTTCCATTTTGTGGCCTTAAGTAGATCTCATCAGTAAGATAATGTTTCCTGTAATGATGCTGCACAGAGAGTTATTCTACACAGGATATACTTCAAATATTGTGTCTATCTTTAAATCTTTACATGATATTTGTCATTTTGACATGCTTTAACCTCAAATATGCTGAATATGTTCAGTTATCTACGGGATGTCTGCATATTTGTATTATTTGCTTAAGATTATCAATTATTTGCAATTGCGATGATGAAATGCTCTGAAATTGAAAGAAATTGAAAGAAATACTTCAAATTAATGTTGAACCTTCAACTATTGAACCACATATACATCAGATATAGTCATGAAGAGAAGAAATCAAACCATATGTTCACCAGGACATTCCACAGCTAGATACAGTCGATGCTAACTTCAAAGGAAAGGTATGAAGACAACACATGCAAACTGATATGCACTCCAAGGGACGCAGCAAATCAAAGCATATATCCAAAATTCACACACTGATTACTCAAGATTTATGATGGATTGTAATCAAAAGAGTCTTCTCATTCATTAAGTATGCAAGAACATATATGTATACAACTTTGAAATGAGCCCTGAATATTTCAGCAAATAGATTTCAATTAAGTTTCGAATGTTTAAAAATGAGGCATCCCTGCACCTTTTATAGAGCAAGGTGAGGGAGCGGTTACAATTGATCTACGATCAAGATTTATCTATTGAAATCTATGGTTTACATTCATTGACTAAGTCAATCTTTTCCACATGGCACAGGTTGCCAGCTGGCAACCATCTAGGCAACTTATACTTTCATAAGTACTTGATGCATATATTCCCTTTATGATGCATCCTCATCAGGTTCTTTGTCATCATCATCACTTTCACCACTCTCGCTATCTTCATCATCATGGTGATTGTCCTTTTGAATATGGACCTGCATAGTTGTCCTGATATTCTCATATGCTTGCACTATTTTCTCCAATTCTCTGCCATCTTGAGTTCTCACTTTGGTGATGGCATGTTTATGCACCTGATATTTGCTCTGGAGAGATTCCAACTTATTCCTCCTACTGCTGGACGTTTCATTATAATCTTCCACCTTGACCTTTATTCTCATTACTTTATCCAACACTTCTTCTATCAGGTGGTTGAGAGGGTCTTCAGCAACTAGCTGGAAATTACTATGCAGAGCTTTGATGACAAACTCTTCATCTTGATTTTCTATCTTGCCTTCTACATCTCCTTCTAATGTTTCCAAAACTTCAGCCTCATGGGACATCATGTCATGTAGCTTCATGCTGATATTCCTTAGTTTACTATTGCATCTTTTAAGTACATCACATTCAAATCTGACGTCCTTATTCCAGATATCAATCAATATGGCTGTGTTATTATTCAGTACTTGATTCTTTATTAGAATCTATGGATCAATCCTCTTCATTTCATCCAAAATGCTCATGACCTTTTCTAATTAAAATGACCTCCTACCGATCTCCATTTGCAGTTTATCTACTTTTCTCGTGGAGGTGCCCAAAGAATTCCACCTCTTTAAAGAGGCCTTTGCCACTTCTTCAGCTCCATCGAGCGTGGATGACATCCATTTCAACATTATTATTGATTCATGTTTCACGAGGTTCAACTTGTTGACCTCCTCTTGAGAAATAGCAGTCAATGGGACTGCATGATCACTAGATGTATCGTCAGGGTTAATTAACCCTCTTTAAATGCATGCAGTTGAGCAATGTGCTCTTTATGCTGCTTATTCTTCTCTTTCTCTCTTTTAACTCTTTGAGTTAATGAATCAATAATGTCCTTACCTTCCTGACCTTCCTAATCCTCATTGGCAAATCCCAAGTCTACTGTAGTAATCTGGAATTCATCTAGAGCAATTTTACCCTTTTCTTTATCCATAGTAGGGAGTGCTAACTGTGCAGTCCTCCAACCTGTTACATAATCCCTTCTTATTGCAGAAGTTAATCTTGCCTTCCTCTTAGGCTTTATTAATGTTTCTGAAAACAATGTAGACACATCAAATTCTTGTGCCTCTATATACCTGGTTCTGCACCAATTTCTTTCTCAAGCCACGAAGGAACTTGATCCTTTAGCTGTTGGTCTCCATCATCATCATGATGATCACCCTGATCTCAGGTATCCACCATCATGTTCGATGGGGAGGGTGATCTCCTTATTTCTTCCTCATGATGCTCCTCATGAGGGTGATCTTTGGGTATATCCTCCTGTTGAGGAATTTCCTCTTCTGGAGGGTGATCCTGTTGATCATCTGCATGTTTATCATGATCTTGATCTTTTGCTTCCTCCATGGGTGTCTCATCTACCTTAGTGATTTCCTCATTATGAGGCATATTAGTTCCCGTAGATATTATTGTATCCACCTTAGGCTCTTCCAGCTGATCTACAACCACAACCTGCTCTGGACCTGTATTAATTACCTCTTGAGCCTTATGGTCATCAGGACCTAATATTTCTTTATCCTCCTTGTCTTTTGGTGGGACGTCTACTATTTTGGGCTCAGCTGACATATCATGTTGTTGCTGACCCATACTTGGAGCTTTCCTCTCCATTTCTTTCTGTTTGATTTCTTCACTATTCTATGTTTCCTCAGGCGCACCTACCATATCCTTAGGATCTACATCCTCTACATATGTTAGATCTATAACTGCAGGATTTGTTACCTGATCAACTAAGGTATCTAGCCCTATTTGTTGTGCAATATGTTCTGGGCTCTTTTTTTTTTCTTGCTCTATTTGCTTCATCTCTTCTAATACTGCCTGAACTGATGGGGTCTCATGTGGAGCTATCTGGGCACCGATAGCAAGGGTTTCCATTCTTTGTGAAGCTACATCCTTCACTACCTCATCATCAGATAAGTCAACTATCTCATCTAATGAAACTTGACCACTTTGTACTACCTTAGAGGTTTCTTTCATTTGCTCTTCTGCTTGTTTGGTCTTGAACTTTACAATAGTGGGAAGTGGAACGTTATGTTGCAATTCCCTGTTGAATACTTCCCCACCTGTTCCCCTCAATATTATGGGAGTTTGTCTTATTTCACCTCTCATAGAAGTCCTTAGTTTCTTAGGTGTAGTTTCTATCACCTGAGGTGCTTTTCTTTTCCTTGTGAAGGATATGGGGCCTTCTTCTTCTTCAGATTCTTTTTCAAGAGGAATATCCTCTTCTATCTGCTTATGTGAGGCTTGACCCTCCTCATATGTTTCCATAGCTTCAACACCAGGCCTCTGAATCTTTTTAGCCTTTTGTTTATCTTTAGGAGGCGGTGTTGAGGAGGCTGATGCTAGTTCTGATGCTGATGCATCTCCAGCTATTATTATGGCTCTCTCAACTATAACCCCTTTGGGTTTAGGATCAGTCTTCTTACCTCTTGAAGACCTCTTGCTTTTTTCAGGAGGTGGTGCCTTCTCTCCTTTGGATTTCCTTTTCTCAACTAGGAAATCATCATATTCACCCTCAGGAACTTCCTGTCTCTTCTTCTTATTATCAACAGTGATGACAACTCCTTTTTTCTTTAGTACATTTATCTGCTCATCCACCCAAGCTTGGGTTAGTTGTAATATCCTGCCTATGAATGGATCTAGGGAGATATCCTCCTGTATAGTGAGATCTGGCGCAGAGATGGTATCATTATATATCTTTTTCTCTTCATATTCATTAGCCATTATCATTCCATCATCTTTCTTTAGTTGTGCTGGGATGGAGATGCAATCAAAGGTCTTGATTTGGTTAAGTGTTAACCTTTGGTATCTTCTTCTTCTGGCTTTAGCTTCATCTTCACAATCTGCCCAGAAGTCCTCAAGATGTCTTCTATGGATGGGTTTTCCCATGATCTTCTGCATCCTCCCATATGGATCATATGATCTTGTTAGCAGGAAAGGCTAGAAATTCATCATTGCTAGACCATCTATGGCTTTCTTTATACTCTCAGAATCTGGGCACATATACCAGCCCATTGCAACTGGAAACAAAACTGGTGGAAGCTTGTTGTTTACCTTATAGGCATTCAATATTGTAGAGATTTGTCTTAGAAATTCCATTAGGACAATTGCATCTGTAGGGTACTATTGTGTGGTTACACAACACACCCCATTTTGACTTGACAAAACAGGGACCCAACTTTTTGCTTGGCTTGTTTTGTGTTTCCTGGCGGTTTGGTAAAAGTAGGTCATGCAGGATCGTCATGCATGGAGAGGCTGGGTAAGTCATCATCATGAGGTCAATTTGTCAAAATTTCATATTTCATTCCAGTAACCTCATATTTAGAAAGAGCATCAAATTTCATGCAGGTTTGCCTTTTACATCACCCTGATATTTGTTAGGATGTGAAAGTTATGAATGGTCAAAATCTTGGTCAAACCTGATATTCACAAGGGGAGGATCATATTTCTTAACATCAGTCGTATTACAGAAGGTCACCCCGATCTAATTTATCACCCAATAAATCATGTGGTCCAAATGTCCAAACGTCAATTTTAACTCATATTGACCTTTACCCGTTAGTAGCCTTATGTTTCCTGCAAGGATCATATTTCTCAATGTAAACTGATATTTCTCAATATCCTCCTACCGTGAAATATCCCCCTAAGCCATTATCCTGATGATGTCATTTGAGTCTGATAAATAAAGAAACAAACATGACAATGACATCATCATCATTTTACCTCTCGGGGGCATATTTCCTAAACATGATCCTGCTTACATAACATGACGGTGACGTCATCGTGCCATAGCGATGTAGAAAGCAAATATCTAGATGACGTCATCTTGATATCCCTAGATAGAGAGACGTAATGTTTATCCGGTCATCATCATATTTGTAGCATCACCTGATATATCGAAATATCCTCTTGATGCTTAGAGCGCGACCTAAGGGTGCGTTCATCATCTGATCTAGTTGAAGATAGTTTTTTCTCTTGAGGAGGATGATCACATTACACTCGGGGTGATATTTGAGAATATCACCCGATATCCAAGAACATCATATTTTTGAACATATCCTGTCATATGGATATAACTTCGCTCCCATTGCCGCCATTGGCATTAAATGCATGCAGAGGTGGTAGGTATTTCCCGCCGACCACAAAACCTGATGAAACACTTGGCAAAATCTGGAGTTTCTGTGAGCAATCAATGATCAAAATATAATCCGTCCATATTTGCCCTAATTTTGCCCTAATTGCAAGGTTAAAAAGTAAATTCATCCTCATTTTCACATTTACCTTGCGATAAAATCATTTTTAGAGAGCACTAGCTTCCAAACCCTCATACAGACGATACTTACATGAACGGAGCTTACAGACAAGAAGAAGCGCGAGATTCTCATCAGAATTGCGAGCATTCTTAGAAAACCACTAGTATAAAGGGATCTGCATAACCAGGTAAGTAATTGAAACCCTCATCCTGTTGATTTTGCATAATCAGGTAGGATGTTGCAGGTTCTAGTTCATGCATCCCATGCTAGTCAAATGCTGAATAAATACACTATGCATGATGTTAATAAAGATAAATGTCATCTGCATGCATGTGAGTACCCCTTGTATGACAAATTGTGTTAATTGCAGATATCCATGGCTGACAAGAGGTTAGCTAAGTGTGAGGTTGAATTCAGCAGGCCCATGTCCGCATCTCTTAAAGGAATCTTGTTCAAATATGGTACCATAACAGATACACATTAGGGAAGCACCGATTTGGAGGCCTGGTCTGCCAAAGTACATGATGAAAAGAATAAAAGCACCTTACTAGATGCTGTGTTCATGTCTGGAATGTGGAATGCGGCTGGTTTTCCGTACTCCATGGAGTCTCCAGAGCTAGTCATAGAATGTGCCCGAAATTACAATCCAGAAACAAGGCAGGTGGTGAAGCATGGTAGAATATATGCAGACCTGTCCATTAAGGGTCTTTCTAAGACATTTGGACTGCCATTGGGTAGAAAGGTTAACAGTGTGGATCTAAAGAAATGAGAAACTGAGTATGAAAATAATAAGAAGACGACTAGGAAGAACATGTATCAATGGAGGGCCAAAAATAACACATATCCTACAGGGGCCAAACTTCCTGTGCACTTGTATAAATATGATTTTGATGAAGAATATCAGTACATGATTGCATTGCTTAGTAGAGTGACAGGCCAGCTTGATGCTGGTAGTTTTAAAGATTAGATGTATGGTGTAATCATGATGTGCCTATATGCAGACATCAAGCCACTATGGGGCCAATTGATAAGTGATGCTCTACATGAGCAGCTGATGAACCTGGGAGGTTCAAATTGTTCTTTTTATATGACATCATACATTGTCTACTCCTGTGCTTACAAAGGCACATTTGATGCATTGGTTACAGATGGAAAGCTTACAGGCACTCTCAATGCTATGGACATATGGGTCATCATCCCCAGTTGCAGAGAGTTAATTACCTCCAAGACTATAAATTGGTAAATGATGCATTCTCTATGCATCTGGTAAGGACCATGGAGGAGGACAGGACAAAAAGATTGAGCATGGAAGCTCAAGAAATAATCTACAGGCATGGAGCCTAGTACATTCAATTTGCCACATTTTCCTATATGAGGATTGAGGGTTTTGAAGGACATCCCCTCATGCTGCCAAGATACCCCACTGATGTAGTAATATTGATGGAATTCATAAGGCAGAGCTCCACAATGCTGAAGACATACAAGGATGCTCAGAAAATACCACCAATCCTGTTCCCAGTAACCATTGGCTGGTACATGTGCCCAGACTCAGATAGTATCAAGAAGGTGATGGTCAGTTTGAAGAAAATGCAGTTGCAGCCATTCCCATTGATAAGGCCATATGATCCTTATGGCACAATACAGAAAATAAGAGGGAGGCCTATTCATCAAAGGCACCTAGAGGACTTCTGGGTGGATTGTGAAGATGAATCAGAAGCCAGAAGAAGAAGATACCAAAGGTTAACATTGAATCAAATTAGAACCTTTGACTGCATCCCCATTCCTTCACAGTTAAAAAAAGATGATGGCAGGATAATTGCGAATGAATATGAAGAAAAGAAAATATATAATGATACAATATCTGCACTTGACCTAACTATACAAGAAGAAATATCCTTAGATCCCTTCATTGCTAGGGCCATACAGCTAACCCAAGCTTGGGTTGATGAACAAATTGAGGCATTGAAGAAGAAGGGTGTTGCCATCACTATGGACAATAAAAAGAAAGGACAGGATATTCCTGATGAAGAAGGTGATGACTTTATAAGTGAAAAAAGAAAATCAAAAGGAGAGAGGCTGCCTCCACAACAACAACAAAGTAAAAGACCCCATAAGGGTAAGAAAATTGGTAATGAACCCAAGGGGGTGATTATTGAAAAGGCAGTGTTCCCAGTTGAGGATCCAGCAGGATCAGGATTAGGATCAGGATCAACATCACCACCAAGGGTGGATAAACAAAAGTCCAAAAGAGTTCAGATAGCAGAGGCAGCAGTTACTGAGACCCAAGAAGAGGGTCAATCCTCACGACAACCAATGGAAGAGGATATCCTTATTGAGGAAGAGCTTGAGGAAGAAGAGGCCCCTTTGCTATTCAAAAGGAAGAGAAGAGCCCCACAGGTGGTGGTAGCTACCACACCTAAGAAACCAAGAACCTCCATGAGAGGGGAGATAAAGCAATCCCCTACATTGTTGAAAGGGGCAGGTAGTGAAGTTGTCCATAAGGAATTTCAACACAATGTTCCACTTCCTACCATTGTAAAATTTAAGACTGAACGAGCAAAAGAACAGATGAAAGAAACCTCTCAAGGAGGTCATATCTCACTGGAAGAAACAGTTGATTTATCTGATGATGAGGTAGTGGAGCATGTAACTTCACAGAAGATGGAAACCCTTGCTGCAGGTATGCACATGACTCCTCATGGGACTCCATCAGTTCAAACAATATTGGAGGAGATGAAGCAAGTGGAAGCTGAAAAAGAGAAGACTCCAGAGAGAATAGCCCAAGAAATGGGGCTAGATACATTAATTGCACAGTTGACAAGTCCTGCAGTAGTGGATTTGACATATAGATAGGATGTAAGTCTTGAGCATCCAGCAGGCACACCTGATAAAAGAGAAAATATGGAAGAAGTGAAGATGGCGGAAGTAGAGGGCCATGCTTCAGAGATGAGCCAACCAAGCCCAAATGATACATTAGCGAAGCCCATTCTAATAGAAGTTCAGGAAAAGGGAGCCGATGAGAAGGATATAATAGAAGACCCTGCTGCTAAAGTTCATGAAGTAAGCGATGCAGGTGCGGAACAAATAGTGGTTTCAGAACAAATGCCAGCACCTAAAGAGGATTCTGCAATATCCACTACCGTGAATGTGCATCAATGAGAAGAAAAGTCCAAAGTGGATGAGGTAATAACGGAGAAGGATCATGATCATCATGATCATCATATAGACGCAGCACAAGATCCTCCACCTTAGGATGATGCTCCTCCAGAAAAAGAAATCCCTCAGCAAGGAGATGTACTACAGGATCAACCTCAGGGTGAGCATCATGAAGAAGAAATGAGAAAATCACCTTCACCATTACATATGCTGACAGATGCAGGAGATCAAGGTGAACATCATGATGATACTGGGAAACTTGATCAGGTGCCTCCATGGTTGGAAAAGGAAGTTAACGCAGAGGTAGATTTTGAGATACAAGAGTTTGATGTATCTACCTTATTTTCTAAAAGCATAATGAAACCAAAGAGGAAGGCCAGAACGACTTCAGCCATTAAAAGGGATCCCACGACTAGAAGAAGGACTGCACAGATTGCAATCCCTACTGTAGATAGAAAAAAAGGCAAAATTACTCTAGAAGAATTCCAGATTAATACAGTTGACCTAGGGTTTGCAAATGAAGACGAGGAGGGTCAAGAAGGTAAAGATATCATAGATTCTTTGATTCAGAAGGTTAAGAAGGAAAAAGAGAAAAATAAGCAACACAAGGAGCACATTGCTCAGTTGCATGCATATATATGTAGGTTAACCAATCCTGAAGTTAGTTCTACAGATCATGCAGTCCCATTGACTGCTATTTCCCAAGAGGAGGTGAATAAATTGGATCTCATGAAACATGAGTCATCAATAATGAGAAAGTGGGTGTTATCCACATTTGATGAGGCGGAGGAAATGGTAAAGGCCTCTTTGAAGAGGTGGAGTTCTCTCAGTGACTCCAAGAAAAAGGTTGACAAGCTGCAAATGGATACAGGTAAAAGGTCTTTCCAATTAGAGAAGATATTAGATATCCTGGGAGAAATAAGGAAGATAAATCCTCAACTGCTCATCAGCAAGCAGGTGTTGAACAATAACAATGCACTATTAATAGACATATGGTATAAAGACATTCAATTTGAATGTGATGTCCTCAAAAGATGCAACAATAAGCTGAGGGAGATGAGCATAAAGCTACATGATATGATGGCATATGAAGCTGAACTTTTAGAAGTGCTGGAAGGGAAGGTGGAAGGGAAGATAGAGAATCAAGATGAGGAGTTTGCAATAAAAGCTATACATAGTAACTTCCAACAGGTAGCTGATGATGCCCTAAATAATCTAACAGAGGAGACCATGGACAAAATTATGAGGCTCAGGGTCAAGATGGAAAATTACAATGAGACATCCAGCAGCAGGAGAAGTAAATTAGAAAATCTCTGAGGCAAATATCAAGCACATAAACACGCCATCATCAAAGCAAAGACCCAGGATGGCAGAGAAATAGATAGAATTGTGCAGTTGTATGGAAATGTAAGGGTCACCATGCAGCCTCATGTACAAGGTCTTCATCATCAGGATAATGAAGAGACAGAAAGTGATGCACCTGACGATGGGGCACATGAGTCAGATGAAGTAGATAAAGATGCAGCATAAAGTAAATATCAGCATCTGATACTTAGTAAATATAAGTATTTTAGATAGTTGCCAGCTGGCAACTTGTGCCATTTTGAAAAGGTGACAAAGTCAAAGGGATACTGACCATAGATATTCATAGAGAAATCAAGATCGTAGATCTTTTGTAATAGATTCCTCACCTTGTTCTATAAAAGGTGCTGGAATGCCTCATTTGAAACATTTGAAACTTAATTGAAATCTGTTTGCTGAAATATTTAGGGCTCATTTCAAAGCTTTTTGTATACATTTATATCCTTGCATACCTAATGAATGAGAAGACATGTTTGATTACAATTCATAGAAAATCTTGAGTAATCAATGTGTGAATTCTAGATATATGCTATGGTTTGCTGCGTCCCTTGGAGTGCATATCTACTTGCATATGTTGTTTTCATACAATTCCTTTGAAGTTAGCATCAACTGTATCTAGCTGTGGAATGTCCTGGTGAACATATGGTTTGGTTTTCTTCTCTTCATGACTGTATCTGATGTATATGTGGTTCAAAAGCTGAAGGTTCAACATCATTTGAAGTATTTCTTTCAATTTCTTTAAATTTTAGAGCATTTCACCATCATAATTGCAAATAATTGATAATCTCAAGCAAATAACACAAATATGTGGACATCTCGTAGATAATTGCAAATATTTAGCATATTTGAAGCTAAAGCATGTATAACTGAAAATATCATGCAAAGATTTAAATATTTCTGTATCATTTAACTGAACAACTGTATAAAATGACCTCTCTGTGAAGAATCTTTGCAGAAATAGTGTCATGATGATGAACTTTACGTAAGGCCCCAAAATGGAAACAGCAACGTACATCAACCTCTGAGTAACGTCAGATGATTAAGACCTAATCACCAGAGACTTGGGATCATGAATTCTCTGAATTCATCGTATCTTTCAAAATCAATAAAGGTTAATGTGTACTTTTATTCTATGCTTGTTTATGACTAACATCATGACCAACATAAATTGGCACTAGAAGGAGGGCATTTATCTGAAAGAAGATGCTCATCATCATCATTTTCAGGTTGGATGATGCAGAGAGTAAGGTAACCTCGAGTGTATCTGTGAATTCCAAATATTGCTCAAATTTTTACTGTAACAAGCTTGTAGATGCTCATTCTGTGTAAAGATTTCCAGATCAAATGTAAATATTGCAAGCTTTATGGTAGATAATTGTGAATTCACAAATATCAGCCAAGTTAAGTAAATCTGTTCAATGCTTTGGAAAGTATTTCCTTAGAAGTTTGATATCTAGTGGTAAAGTCACCATATCCCAAGAAATGCCTCATATTTGCACTATCTTTGCAAATATTTCATAAATATCTAGTCAGATCAGTCATCCGACCACAAATATCACCTTAGCTGGTGAATTTCAACTGACATTTGCAAAGTTCCAGTCAATTTGTCTCAAGATTGAGAAATCCTGGCTCACAGGATAAATACCAGGTCTAGATCTAGTGGAATCTTTGAAGAACTACTTGTTAGAGGCTTCAGACCTAGGACTATTGATATCCATCACACTCCTGGTTCTAGTGCTTTAGGAACACCACCAAGACGTCCTCCTGTGACTCCTATTGGTTTCAATATACCTACAGGATCTCCTTAGGGTGTACCTTTAGTCCAACCTCAGCCAGCTGTACCTCAAGCTCAACCTCCTCCGGTTGCAATGTCTTTCTTTACTGCAGAGTCACCTTCGACCTTTACTGCATATCATGAGTTGCCAAAGAATCTGGACAAACTTTGTCCAAAATATCATCCTTATCAGGATGCTGACAATCATATCAGAACCTTTAAAGAAGCCTGTTGTAGGGCCAGAATAGAGCATCAAGATGTTGTATGCAGATTATTGATGCAGAGTGCCAGTAGAAGCGAATGATTGCTAGAAGCCAAACTTGCACACACTTCATAGGCAGCCTTGAAATCTGCATCATCCTTGTACAACTCCTTCAGACATTCTAGACCCATATGTTCCATTTGTACTTCCTGTATGACCAGTATCCTTCTACTCAAAGCATCTGCCACTTTGTTGGCAACACCTTTCTTATGCTTAATAGTGAAGGTATAGGCCTGCAATTGTTCCATCCACTTGATGTGCCTATGATTCAACTTTTCTTGACTATTTAGGAAACTAAGAGCATGGTTGTCAGTAAAAACAATGAACTCTTTTGGCAGTAAATAATGTCTCCATTTTTTCAGAGCTTGCACCATTGCATACAACTCTAGGTCATAGGTAGAATACCTCTGTTTGGCCTCATTCAACTTCTCTGAAAAGAATGCTACTGGATGTCCTTCCTGACTAAGAATAGCACCTATAGCCTGTTGGCTTGCATCACATTCTACAACAAATACTTTGTCAAAATCAGGGAGTACCAATGTAGGTAACTCGGCCACTTTCTTTTTCAACAGTTCAAAACTATCATCTACTTGTTTTGTCCATTAAAATCTACACTTCACTCCACCCTTGATGGTATTGAGAATAGGAGCACTTATGTGACTGAACCCTTGAATGAACTTCCTGTAAAAAGTTGCCAAACCATGAAAACTTCTTACATCTCCTACTGTCTTAGGAGTAGGCCAATTGAGAATAGCCTCAACTTTTGTAGGATCCATTTTCAAACAGCCATTGGAAATCACAAATCCAAGATACACTAGTTCAGTTTTCATAAAATCACATTTATCCAAGTTGATCATCAACTTACTCTCATGCAATTTCTTTAACACCTGTCCAAGATGCTTCACATGCTCTTCTTTGGTCCTGCTGAAAATCAATATGTCATCAAGATAAACAATAACAAATTTTCTAATAAATTCTACAAGTACCTCATTCATCAACCGCATGAATGTGCTTGGAGCATTACTGAGTCCAAATGGCATGACAAGCACTCATAGAGACCTTCATTTGTTTTGAAGGCAGTCTTCCATTCATCTCCCTGCCTTATTCTGATCTGGTGATAACCAGATTTCAAATCAATCTTGGAATAGTAACATGAACCACCAAGATAGTCCAACAGATCCTCAATTCTTGGCATAGGAAATCTATACCTTATGGTGATCTTATTGATAGCCCTTGAATCTGTGCATAATCTCCATTTGCCATCTTTCTTAGGAGCAAGTACACTAGGGACTGCACATGGACTAAGACTTTTCCTAATCAAACCTTTCTCCAAAAGTTCTTGAATCTGTCTACCTACTTCTTCATTCTGTTGTGGTGTCAACTTATAGGCAGCTTTATTGGGTAATGTGGCTCCAGGAATCAAGTCAATCTGATGACTTATGTCCCTCATAGGTGGTAAGGAGTTAGGAGTATCCTCTACCACAAGATCTTGGTACTTATCCAGTAATTGTTGCACTTCCAATGGAATCTCCTTCTGCTGTTTGCTTTGCTGATTGGATACAGGCTTCATCATCAGTGCATACCCTTGGGTATCCTTCTCCTTCATGAGTTGTAGGAACTCTTTGCCACTCACTAACATGACACTGTTGTCATTGCTCTTCTCTCCAACCTGCTCTGGTAAGGGATCCATTTGAAACTTCTTACCATTCTTGGTGATCATATATGTATTCTTTTCACCATCATGCTGTGCCTTCACATCATACTGCCAAGGTCGTCCAAGAAGAAGGTGACAAGCATCCATAGGAATAATTTCACATAGCACCTTATCCCTATAATCACCTAGTTCAAACTCTACCCAAGTTTGTTCTTCCACCAAATAGTTCTGATTCTTATTCAACCAAGATATTTTGTGAGGATTAAGATGGGGTAATCTTTTCAGTCTACACTTTTCTACCATTTCAGTAGACACTACATTTTCAGTAGAACCTGAATCAACAATGATTTTACAGAGCTTACCATATGCTTTTCCTTGGGTTTTGAAGAGATTCTTCCTTTGTGGGGGCTCCTGCTTCAATGGCATCTTCACGAGGGTCCTCTTAATCATCATATTCTCTCCTTCAAGCACTGGTGTAGCACTACCAATTGGTGAGTTTACACTTTGACAATCATCCTCCTGCAATAGTTGGTTCCTTCTCCCACCATCATGAGAGCTAGATGCCTTCTCAAGGCACTTACTTGCAGTGTGGCCTACTTGATTGCAGTTGTAACATCTTCCAGTGAAGACTCCACGTCCTCTGCCTGCACCACCACCTCTTCCTCTGCCATTAGGTCTTCTCCAACCTCTGAAACCACCACCTTTTTGTTCTGTATCAGAACGTGATTCTTGTTGACTTGAACTTTCACCTTTGTTTGGCTGTCCTCTGCCAAAATTACCTCTTCCTCTATTGTTCCTGCCACCTCTTCCTCTGTTATTTTAATCACCTCTCCTTTTCAGTTTATCCTCTGCCCTAGAGGCTAACTGAAAACATTCATCCACAGTCTTGGGAACCACCATACTGAACTCATCCTGTATATTGTACCTCAGTCCATCCAGGTATCTGGCCACCATCTCTTTTTCTTCTTCTCTGTGATTGGCTCTCATGCTCAATCTGTGGAATTCTTCAGTGTATGTAGCCACGTCCATATCTTTCTGCCTAAGATGATTAAACTTTCTGATAGTCTGCAGATCATAATCACATGGTAGAAATTTGGCTCTCAGCGTGGCCACCATTCTGCTCCACTTGGTGATTGGACTCTTTCCAACCTTCTCCCTTTCACATTGAGTGTAGTTCCACCAAACCAATGCAGAACCTCTCAGTCTGGTCTTTGCAAACTTTACTTTCTTACTGTCACTATACTCTTTGAAGTCAAAGTAATTACTTATGGCTTCAATCCAGTCCACAAGAGTATCTCCATCTAGTTTCCCATTGAACGTGGGAACATCCATTTTCAGATCACCACTATCTCCATGACCCTTGAGTGCGTTCAGAAATGCCTTTTGATCAGCAGTCATACCTTCTCTTTGAGGATTCTCCCCAGTTTCTCCTTCTTCATCCTCCTCTGACTCAGAAGTGCTTCCATCTTTCTCTTTGGATCTTTCTTCCTTCAGTCTCTCTTCGAGCATTTCTTCCACCATCTTCTGGATGGCTGCTTTACTCATCGTCTTGGGAGGCATTGTGCTAGCCTCTGTTTCTATCTCCAATTCTTTGTCTGACATACACGGCTGTGATTCAGAATATTGGCTCTGATACCAATTTGATGCAGAGTGCCAGCAGAAGCAAATGAAGATTTGACTATATCTTCACTATCGGCAAGACCTTTTACTTTTCTCACCGAAGCAATCCCCCTCTTGCCTATCGGCAAGACACTATTCTATCGGCGAGCTCCTTGAATCTTCTGCCGATGCTATCGGTCACACCGATGAGTGTCTAACTCCCGCTTCTCCATCGGCAACACTTCATACATCGGCCACACCCAGACTATCGGGTGACTAGAAATATCTTAGGCCGATAGACTCCGTTACTCCGATGACCAATCTTCGTCGGCCAGACTTCCTCCTTCGGCGAAGCTTCTTTCACCTACACCGACACCTTGTCTCTCACCGATGTCATCAGGCACATCGGCCAGACCCTCCACTTCGGTAAGACTCCGGTTCGCGGCCCCGATGGTTCATCTCATCCTGATGAGTTTCTATCGGCGGGACTCCAACGATCGTCGTGACTTCTTCGGCTTCCCCCGACAAGGTTCCTCACGCCGATACTCTTTATCGGAGAAACTCCGAGGATGTCTCACCGATCGGTGAAATTGTATACTGTCGGCTAAGTGTATTTTCCTTAGCCTGATATCATTTCTCTCACCGGTGCGAATAACAAAGGTATGTGCCTCCGACACTATACCAATCTTCAACAAGACGGAGAGCCTTTCACGCCAATGGATCTCCAACTGTTCTAAGGCGCCGAACTAGAATTCCTTTCGACCGAACAATGGAATTTGGCCGTTTCATATATCAAACCCTCGATCACTTGTAGCAATCTGATCCCACATCAAAACTATCCAATTTCACTCCGATTTCCCGACTAGCCACATGACGATGTCTAGTCGAACTTGACTGAGTTCGCTGGCTTCCTGGGTAAGAATTCAACAACAACAAACGTGAAAAGTCTTTCCCCCATCACACTGATACTATATAGGACTTCAGTGGACAGAGGAAAGGGCCTCCATGTATGAATCAAAACCCTACTCCTAGGTTACGAACCAGCCACTGTGGAACCGTGGGTTTTACACCGTCTGCACACTACAGAGTCACTATGGATTGACAGATAGCATTCGGTTAGGGTTCCATTTACAAAATCAGGATAAAGATATCAAATCACTAAGAACAACCAAGAAAATCAACACAGATCATACCCAGAACTCTCTTTATTCAGTTATCAAAAAGAACTTGTTGTAATACACACTTCTCTCTTTCTGTGTGACATACAACCTACCTCTAAAGAAGATGTAGAGACAGCAGTTATCCCCTCCAACCGTGCAAACTGATTTTCAAATCAGTTAGCCATTGGGTTACCCTTCATACAAGAAAAACTACATGTGTGCCTTGCACAATTACATTCATGGGACCAAATTGACCCTTATTACAAAATGAAATGGCTTAAGAGCCTTATGAGACAACAAAAGAAAAGATGACCCTGCACTACAGAGAATGTGCTCCTGCACCAATTATTTCCTTTTTCCTTAGGGGAAGAGGCTTATAATTGGTTTATTAGTCTTGGTTAGGGTTTTGTTGGTTCATGGGCTATTCTAGAGAAAGCTTTTACTGATAGGTTCAAAATACCAATTGATCCTTCAATGAATTATCATCTATTTGCCACAATCAAGAGGTTTGAGGGAGAACCTATTGCCAATTTCAATGCTAGGTTCTAGAAAATGCTATCCAAGTTAGTTGCTCCATATGTAGTAACAGATGCTGCTGCTAGGAGTATCTATTATTCAGCTCTGGATCCACTGACTTCCATGTTCATCAGGAGAACACATCCTGAAATTACAACCTTGACAGGAGCTTTTCAAGAGGCTATCAAAGTGAATCAACAGCTGGTCCCTGCTCCAACACCAAACATAGCATTCCCTACATTGCCTGGCATGTATCCAACTTATCCTCCATAATATTCTCCTGCATATCCGGCACAACAATATCCTAATGGAGCAATGGTACCTCCAGCAGTCATGCCTGCACCTTTGCAGATTCCTCCATTAAGTATCATGCCACCTCCTAATGGGAATGGCCAGACGTCACAATATCCTGCACAAACTCAGACACCTCAGGGTGCTGATCTATCCAACAATAACACTGGATCCTCTTTCTTTAAGCCTCAAACTAAAAATGTAGTGGTCAAAGCTCAAGAAGAGAAAGAAGAAATCAAAGAAATCTCTGCTCAGTTACGAAAACTCACTACATAAGTGACACATTTGAGAAACCAAAACTTCTATTCCCAGCCTAACCAAAACAGAAGTTATTCCAATGACAGACCAAATTATCCTGACAGAGGGTACAATAATGGTAATTTCAACAATAGTGGTGGAAATAACAATAATCCTCAAAGATAGCCTAGAGTATGGAACTCCAGGCCAAATAATAGCTCATTACCATCTCCTCTAGATAATTAGCCACCTAGTGAAGCCAAATAGACTACTAGAGTCAATCTTGCTGAGGTAGCCCTCACCAATTGGTGCAGAATACACAATACAAATGCTCATGCAAAATTAGACTGTCCACAATTTAGAATTGCTGCTAGCATTTTCCAAACAAAAGTGTCTAATACTGCAGGAAATCCACCTCAGGTGGAAGGAATTAAAATTGTCCCTTGTGGATATGACTCTGCATTTGTATTAGAGAGCTATACTAATCAGCATCATCAGTAGGCTGTGTCATCCCACCAGCACTATACCCAGGCATGTGAAGAATCTGCCATGGCTTTTGAGTCAAATTATGTCTTCCCCTTTGAAGATGAGAATGAACCTTCCCTGAACATGAGGAGGTGCATGCATACCAGCAGCAATATCCTGGTAAGCATAACTACAATCTGAGAAGCAACTCCAATAGACCTACTGGTCCACCAACTAGTTCCTTGCCTCTAAATAATTTCAACACACCTCCTAATCCCAAGGCAAGTAACAACCTAGGATTTCCCAAGGTAAATGCAAATACCTATCACCTCAAAATACAACATCAAATGCTGTTAGCTTACCTCATGAGTCTAATAAACTTGTTACATACTTGGCTGATGAGATGAACAAGGTAAAGATCAGCCTGTCTCTGTCAGAATTATTGAAAACTCCTGCAATCAAGAAGGCATTCATGAAATCACTAGATGATCCTGCTCCTAAAGATGATATTCATCCTCCAGGTCAGTCTAGTAGTAAAGATCATGCTGCTAAAGAAAATATTGTCAAACATAAAGTGCCAGCTACTGTTCAAGCTGCAGAAACCTCTCACATGACCTTGTACAGAGATAAAAGTGAGTCACCACCTTTTCTCCTTACTATAAGGATGTTTAGAAAGAATTTACACAACTGTTTGGTAGATTCAGGCGCATCTACCAATGTGATGCCCTTGTCTATATGCAATGCTTTAGGACTACATCCTGCCAAATCCTTAAAGAAGGTGACACAGCTAGATAAGACAGAAGTGAGTGTAATAGGAGAATTGACTCACATACACATGCAACTAGCATCTGATTCTAGGATCCAATATTACATTGATATCCAGGTAGTTGACATACCTGATACATATGGGATGCTACTTAGTAGAGACTGGTCAAAAAATTTGAATGGATATATGTCTACTGACTTTAGTCACATGTGGTTGCCTTGGAAAGGTATACCTAACCAGATAAGAATTGATGCCGAGCCTAGAATGAAACATATGATCACCGAGTATAACAAAACAAATGAGATTATGTATGTAAATGTTGAACCTGGAGTGTATGCCATTAGACCGTAGACTGTCAAGATAGAAGAGATCCTAATGCTTGACTTTCATCATCATTAGGATGATGATTATCAGGAGGATATGCTAGTTGAAGAACCCGATAGTACTTTTGAGAATGAGAATGAAATAGATCGCTTCAGAAACTTTGAAATGCATCTGTCTGAACAGGTAAAACGTTGTCAATTATTGAATATTTTGTTCATGACATTCTGATTGATGGTTGGTGCAGATTACACGATGAGGCACATTCAGAGAAAACCTATGAAACATGCCTAGATATGATGATGCTGGAGCGGACATGCAGTGAGGCATCATCATCATTTTCTGAGATAAGTTCTACATCTGGTGATGATGATGATACTGATTCTCATTTGTCTTTTGCAGGAACCACAGAAAAGGTGGCAGATCATGTACAGAGAACAGAAGAAATTCTGGTGTATGACTAGATAAATGTCAAAAGGAAAGAAGAGATCACCCCTGGGAGTGCTTGTTTTATGGAATTAGATTATGAACCGTCTAATGAAGATAGTGGTAGTAACTTAACCTGATTTGAAGAGTTTTTATCAGGGGAAGTTAAGAAAATGATAAAACAAAAGAGACATCCACAGGATGCGCTGATCGAAGGATGGTGTAGGCTGCATGAGGCACCTCACTCAGAAACTACCTGTTCACTATGTTTACATGTTTTAAGGAGACATACAGAACTTGATCCAAAAGATCATCCTCCTGATGATCAAAAACAAGAAGAAAAATCAGCTTCCCAGGAGAAAGAAAAGATGAAGTTTGAGAAAGCTAAAATTCTTAAGTTAAAATGGATATCAGGTGGAGCAGCTGCCAGAGCTGCAAAGAAAAATAAAGGTTCAGCCAAGCCTCATGCTGAAGATAAATCCTAAACCTCAAGATTTGATGGGTTTAAGTCTAAACAAGGAGCTAGAATAGGGATTGATCTTATTGATCCATCAGGAAAGTCCTGATTCACGGGATACTGTTTGCTCTCAAGAAGAAAGTGAAAATTCTACATGTCTTTGGAGACTCAAAATTAGTTGTCAGACAGGTAAGAGGAATCTACTCTTGCAACTATAAGAGATTGTCAAATTATAGACACAGAGTGTGGGATTTGATTGAGGACTTTAATGCATTTAATATCACCCATGTTCCTAGAGAACAGAACCATAGGGCAGATGCACTTGCCCAGGCTGCCAATACACTGGAGCCATTATCTATATCAGGTTTAAAGAGATTTTTAGTAGAACTGGTATCAATACCATTAGTACCTGATAATGTTACTAATCTCCAGGTCTTTGATGATGATTAACACATCCTTGATTTCATCTCTAATAGGGATGTATTTGATGCTTAGATCATAGATGAGAATAGTGTGGAAGATCATGTTTGGGAGGAAGATGAAATATTAGAGTTGCCTGGCAACAAGATTCCCAAAGGTGTGATAGAATTAGAAAGAGCTTTTGACCTGGATAATATGCTAAGGCAGAAAGATCTTCCAAAAGCTGATGGAGGTCAGTATTCACAAGTGAATATTGGACAAAATGAAGACAAGAGAAATGTCTTGATATGTAAGGTTTGCACACCAAAAGAGATAGAAGGAATAACTCAAGCCCTTAAAGATAACATCCATGTAATTGCATGGACTTATGATGAGCTGAAGACATATGACACATCAGTCATAACTCACACTATACCTCTCAAGCCAGATGCTAAACCTTTTAGACAGGAGCAAAGGCCGGTCAATGCTTTGCTTGAACCAATAATTTTTTAAGAAGTCAAGAAGCTTTTGAATGCCAGGATAATATTTCCTGTGAGGCACTCCACTTGGGTGGCTAATCTAGTGCTAGTAAGGAAAAATAATGGAGACATCAGACTATGTGTAGACTTCAAGAATTTGAATAGAGCATCAGAGAAGGATAATTATCCTCTACCCTCATTAGATGAAGTTCTGCAGATTATAAATGGAGCTAAAATGATGTCCTTCCTGGATGGCTTCTCAGGGTACAATCAGGTCATGGTTGACAAGATTGACAAGTTGAAGACTACCTTCACTACAAAGTGGGGGATATTTTCTTACAGACGTATGCCATTTAGGCTGATAAATGTTGGAGCTACATTCCAGAGAGCAATGGACATAGCCTTCAGAGGCTTAATAGGAAAATGTATTGTCATCTACATGGATGACCTCACAGTGTTCTCCAAAGAAAGAACAAATCATGTAACAGATCTTAGAAATGTGTTGAATAAATGTGAAGAATATGGGATATCCTTGAACCCCAAGAAATGCATATTTGGGGTGACAATAGGAAAGTTGCTGGGCCACCTGATAACTAAAGATGGAATTATCATTGATCCTGACAGGGTGGAGTCTATCATGAAAATACAACTCCCTGGAAGTAAGAAAGAACTTAAGTCTTACTTTGGTAAGATAAACTTTGTAAGAAAATGCATCACTGGTTTTGCAGAGATAGTCAGACCACTAAATGCTATGCTGAAGAAAGACACCAAGATTGAGTGGACAGCAGAAGCTAAAGTTGCTTTTGAGGACATAATAAGAAAGCCATATCAGATGCTCCTGTCCTCATCAGTCCAGATTACACAAAGGACTTCTACATTTATTCATTTGCCTCAGAACACACCTCTGTAGCAGTGTTGACTCAAAGGAATGAAGAAAAAGAAGAGAAACCAATTGCCTTCATGAGCTGTCCCTTCAAGGATGCTGAACTGAGATATGTAGATGTTGAAAGACAGACACTTGCATTGGTCAGGGCAGTAAAGAAATTTAGGCATTATATACTAAGAAGCAAAGTGATTACAGTAGTGCTTGATGCAGCAGTGAAGATGTTGCTAATGCAAAGTGAGCTTGGTGAGAAAAGAGCTAAGTGGATTACTGTATTACAAGAGTATGACATGGAGATTGCACCAATGAAACTAGTAAGAGGATAGGCATTAAGTCAAATGATATCTAAAATTGATCCAAACATCACAAGTCAACAGTATGTTATCAATGCTAAGGACAATAAAGAGTGGAATTCAGATATCAGGCACATCCTAATCACTAGAAGATGTCCTCCAAGACTACAGGCTTCACAGAGAAGAGCCTTGTAGATAAGGTCACAAAGATATATGATGAAGGGAGGAGCCTTGTTCAAGAAGAATTATGAAGGAATATACCTGGGATGCTTAGAAAAGCCAAAAGCAAATAAGGTTTTATCATAATTACATGACAAGTTCGGAACATCACATGGATCAGCGTTGGCCACAACACATGCGATCCTCAGAGAAGGATATTATTGACCTACAGTTTTTAAAGACATAGTTGATCATGTTAAATGTTGTCATGTATGTCAGGTTGCTGCCAACAGAGAGAAATATGCTGCACAACCCTTGTAGCCAGTGATGGAAGAACACCCATTTGCACAATGGGGCATGGACTTCATAAGACCAATCAATCCTCCATCATCCTCAGACCATAGGTATGTTTTAACAATTACTGATTATTGTACCAGATGGACTGAAGCTGTCAGCAACAAGACTTGTACTGGAGATGATGTTATCAAATTTCTAGAAAGCAACATTGTTACCAAGTATGGAATTCCTTACGCTCTGGTAAGTGATAATGGTTCTGCTTTCACTTCAACCAAATTGTCTAGTTGGGCTTTTGATCATGGGATCATACTCAAGTTCTCATCCAACTATTATCCCCAAGGGAATGGATTAGTAGAATCCACCAGCAAAAATTTGCTGAATATCATAAGAAAATTAATAGAGAAGAACCCTAGGGAATGGAACTCATTTCTGAAATATGCCTTATGGGTAGACAAAACTAGAATGAAAACTGCATTAGGAAACTCACCCTTCCAATTAGTATATGGGGTGGATCCTATCCTCCCTGTAAACTTGAAAATTCCTACCTTACAGTTTGCCCAAGAATACCTTGGCATAGATAATAGACAAGAAGTCAGGTTGCTTCAGTTGATGCACCTAGAAGAGAAAAGGAGTCAAGCAATTGACCAATTTGTAAAATATCAGGCTGTTGTCAAACGCTGGTTTGATAAGAGAGCTAAAGTCAAAGCCTTTAGGATATCTGATTTAGTCTTGATGTGGGATAAAGCCCATGAGAAGAAAGGAGACCATGGCAAATTTGACAGATTATGGATAGGTCCCTTTCAAATTTCTGAGATACTAGGAGGCAACACTTATAGGCTTAAGAACCTGACAGGTGAGGATGTTCCATTGCCAGTTAATGGACAATTCCTCAAACATTATTTTCAAGCTTGAGTGACTTCATGATAGTCATGTGTATCATAATGTAAATTTGTATAGTTGCTTGTACAGTTGTGCTTTTATTGTTTTTATTGTTTTTGTTTGTCTTATTTTTGTTTTGTTGAGTTTTTGTTTTGGTTAGTCAAGATGATGCACTTCATCACTACAGAAAATAACTAAATTGTTGGGATTCAAGTGATGAGATCAGATTTAGACATAGGTTATGATTCATTCTAAGAAGTATTCATGATCAGGTCTGTGATATCCTTTCATCAGGGTGCCTTTTCTTGATCAAAGTGAATCAATCACAATGAAACACTTAAACGCCTTGGGTTTGTTGAACACACAAGTATAGGTGTTAAGTGAAAAATCTAAAGGGACTCCCTTGCTACCAATACAATCTCCAACCTAAAGCTGCAAGTGACCATACCTTGTATAAATGAGCCGACATGATATTATCAGATATAAATTTTAATAGAAAATCAGAAAAGAAATAAAATTAGGCCATCTAAGTAACTCTATCGGGGCTATGGACACCTGCTGTCAGTGGGGCTCTACTTAGGGAGATTGTATAGATAACCTTGCTGGGGCTATAGACGCCTGCTGCCAGCAAGGCTCTATCCAGGTTGGCTATGAGGGATGATCTCCAACTATGTAGTTTAATACTAGTTACGTATGTTTTCAACTTGCTTTCAAGATGAGGATAATTAATCATTTGCATACACATTATCCTTTGTTAACATTGTTACCATGAGGAAATTTTATCATTCAGAAGATCATGATGCTTATACTTAGAAAGAATTAGAATACTATGAAAGAATGTGATTACATCACTTGAATCATTGGAATTTGTTTGTTTTCTTTGGTGGCAAGTTGTTGTGTGGTTACACAACACACCCCATTTTGACTTGACAAAACAAGGACCCAACTTTTTGCTTGGCTTGTTTTGTGTTTCTTGGTGGTTTGGTAAAAGTAGGTCATGCAGGATCATCATGCATGGAGAGGCTGGGTAAGTCATCATCATGAGGTCAGTTTGTCAAAATTTCATATTTCATTCCAGTAACCTCATATTTAGAAAGAGCATCAAATTTCATGCAGGTTTGCCTTTTACATCACCCTGATATTCGTTAGGATGTGAAAGTTATGAATGGTCAAAATCCTGGTCAAACCTGATATTCACAAGGGGAGGATCATATTTCTTAACATTAGTCGTATTACAGAAGGTCACCCCGATCTAATTTATCACCCAATAAATCATGCGGTCCAAATGTCTGGACGTCAATTTTACGTCATATTGACCTTTACCCGTCAGTAGCCTTATGTTTCCCGCAAGGATCATATTTCTCAATGTAACCTGATATTTCTCAATATCCTCCTACCGTAAAATATCCCCCTAAGCCATTATCCTGATGACGTCATTTGAGTCCGATAAACAAAGAAACAAACATGATGATGACATCATCATCATTTTACCTCTCGGGGGCATATTTCGTAAACATGATCCTGCTTACATAACATGACGGTGACGTCATCATGCCATAGCGATGTAGAAAGAAAATATCTGGATGACATCATCCTGATATCCTGAGAGAGAGATGTAATGTTTATCTGGTCATCATCATATTTGTAGCATCACCCGATATATTGAAATATCCTCCTGATGCTTAGAGCGCGACCTAAGGGTGCGTTCATCATCTGATCTAGTTGAAGATAGTTTTTCCTCTTGAGGAGGATGATCACATTACACTCGGGGTGATATTTGAGAATATCACCTGATATCCAAGAACATATATCCTGTCATATGGATATCACCCCACTCCCGTTGCTGCCATTGGCATTAAATGCATGCAGAGGTGGTAGGTATTTCCCGCTGACCACAAAACCTGATGAAACACCTGGCAAAATCCAGAGTTTCCTTGAGAAATCAATGATCAAAATATAATCCATTCAGATTTGCCCTAATTACGCCCTAATTGCAAGGTTAAAAAGTAAATTCATCGTCATTTTCACATTTACCTTGTGATAAAATCATTTTTACAGAGTACTAGCTTCCAAACCCTCATACAGGCGATACTTGTACGAACGGAGCTTACAGACAAGAAGAAGCACGAGATTGTCATCAGAATTGTGAGCATTCTCAGAAAACCACTGGTATAAAGGGATCTACATAACCAGGTAAGTAATCGAAACCCTCATCCTGTTGATTCTACATAATCAGGTAGGATGTTGTAGGTTCTAGTTCATGCATCCCATGATAGTCAAATGCTGAATAAATACACTATGCATGATGTTAATAAAGATAAATGTCATATGCATGCATGTGAGTACCCCTTGTATGAAAAATTGTGTTAATTGCAAATATCCATGGCTAACAAGAGGTTAGCTAAGTGTGAGGCTGAATTCAGCAGGCCCATGTCCGCATCTCTTAAAGGAATCTTGTTCAAATATGGTGCCATAATAGATACACATCAAGGAAGCACCGATTTGGAGGCCTGGTCTGCCAAAGTACATGATGAAAAGAATAAAAGCACCTTGTTGGATGCTATGTTCGTGTCTGGAATGTGGAATGCGGCTAGTTTTCCGTACTCCACGGAGTCTCCAGAGCTGGTCATAGAATGTGCCCGGAATTACAATCCAGAAACAAGGCAGGTGGTGAAGCATGATAGAATATATGCAGACCTGTCCATTAAGGGTCTTTCTAAGACATTTGGACTGCCATAGGGCAGAAAGGTTAACAGTGTGGATCTAAAGAAATTAGAAACTGAGTATGAAAATAATAAGATGACTAGGAAGAACATGTATCAATGGAGGGACAAAAATAGCACATATCCTGCAGCGGCCAAACTTCCTGTGCACTTGTATAAATATGATTTTGATGAAGAATATCAGTACATGATTGCATTGCTTAGCAGAGTGACAGGCCAGCTGATGCTGGTAGTTTTAAAGATTGGATGTATGGTGTAATCATGATGTGCCTATATGCAAACATCAAGCCACTATGGGGCCAATTGATAAGTGATGCTCTACATGAGCAGCTGATGAACCTGGGAGGTTCAAATTGTTCTTTTTATATGACATCATACATTATCTACTCCTGTGCTTACAAAGGCACATTTGATGCATTGGTTACAGATGGAAAGCTTACAGGCACTCTCAATGCTGTGGACATATGGGTCATCATCCCCAGTTGCAGAGAGTTAATTACCTCCAAGACTATAAATTGGTAAATGATGCATTCTCTATGCATCTGGTAAGGACCATGGAGGAGGATAGGACAAAAAGATTGAGCATGGAAGCTCAAGAAATAATCTATAGGCATGGAGCCTGGTACATTCAATTTGCCACATTTTCCTATATGAGGATTGAGGGTTTTGAAGGACATCCCCTCATGCTACCAAGATACCCCACTGATGCAGTAATATTGATGGAATTCATAAGGCAGAGCTCCACAATGCTGAAGACATATAAGGATGCTCAAAAAATACCACCAATCCTATTCCCAATAACCATTGGCTGGTACATGTGCCCAGACTCAGATAGTATCAAGAAGGTGATGGTCAATTTGAAGAAAATGTAGTTGTAGCCATTCCCACTGATAAGGCCATATGATCCTCATGGCAGGATACAGAAAATAATAGGGAGGCCTGTTCATCAGAGGCACCTAGAGGACTTCTAGGCAGATTGTGAGGATTAAGCAGAAGCCAGAAGAAGAAGATACCAAAGGTTAACATTGAATCAAATCAGAACCTTTGACTGCATCCCCATTCCTTCACAGTTGAAAAAAGATGATGGCAGGATAATTGTAGATGAATATGAAGAAAAGAAAATATATAATGATACAATATCTGCACCTGACCTAACTATACAAGAAGACATATCCTTAGATCCCTTCATTGCCAGGACCATACAGCTAACCCAAGCTTGGGTTGATGAACAAATTGAGGCATTGAAGAAGAAGGGTGTTGCCATCACTATGGACAATAAAAAGAAAGGACAGGATATTCCTGATGAAGAATGTGATGACTTTATAAGTGAAAAAAGAAAATCAAAAGGAGAGAGGCTGCCTCCACAACAACAACAAAGTAAAAGACCCCGTAAGGGTAAGAAAATTGGTAATGAACCCAAGGGGGTGATTATTGAAAAGGCAGTGTTCCCAACTGAGGATCCAGCAGGATCAGGATCAGCATCACCACCAAGGGCAGATAAACAAAAGTCCAAAAGAGTTCTGATAGCAAAGGCAACAGCTACTGAGACCCAAGAAGAGGGTCAATCCTCATGATAACCAATGGAAGAGGATATCCTTATGGAGGAAGAGCTTGAGGAAGAAGAGGCCCCTTTGCTATTCAAAAGGAAGAGAAGAGCCCTATAGGTGGTGGTAGCTACCACACCTAAGAAACCAAAAACCTCCATGAGAGGGGAGATAAAGCAATCCCCTACACTATTGAAAGGGGCAGGTAGTGAAGTTCTCCACAAGGAATTTCAACACAATGTTCCACTTCCTACCATTGTAAAATTCAAGACTGAACAAGTAGAAGAATAGATGAAAGAAACCTCTCAAGGAGGTCATATCTCATTGGAAGAAATAGTTGATTTATCTGATGATGAGGTAGTGGAGCATGTAACTTCACAGAAGATGGAAACCCTTGCTGTAGATATGCACATGACTCCTCATGGGACTCCATCAGTTCAAACAATATTGGAGGAGATGAAGCAAGTGGAAGCTGAAAAAGAGAAGACTCCAGAGAGAATAGCCCAAGAAATGGGGCTAGATACATTAATTGTATAGGTGACAAGTCCTGTAGTAGTGGATTTGACATATAGATAGGATGTAAGTCCTGAGCATCCAGTAGGCACACCTGATAAAAGAGAAAATATGGAAGAAGTGAAGATGGCGGAAGTAGAGGGCCATGCTTCAAAGATGAGCCAACCAAGCCCACATGATACATCAACAAAGCCCATTCTAATAGAAGTTCAAGAAAAGGGAGCCGATGAGAAGGATATAATAGAAGATCCTGCTGCTAAAATTCATGAAGTAAGCGATGCAGGTGCAGAACAAATAGTGGTTTTAGAACAAATGCCAGCACCTAAAGAGGATTCCGCAATATCCACTGTCGTGAATGTGCATCAACAAGAAGAAAAGTCAAAAGTGGATGAGGTAATAACGGAGAAGGATCATGATCATCATGATCATCATATAGACACAGCACAAGATCCTCCACCTCAGGATGATGCTCCTCCAAAAAAAGAAATTCCTCAACAAGGAGATGTACTACAGGATCAACCTCAGGGTGAGCATCATGAAGAAGAAATGACAAAATCACCTTCACCATTACATATGCTAATAGATGCAGGAGATCAAGGTGAACATCATGATGATGCTGAGAAACATGATCAGGTGCCTCCATGGTTGAAAAAGGAAGTTAATGCAAAGGTAGATTTTGAGATACAAGAGTTTGATGTATCTACCTTGTTTTTTGAAAACATAATGAAACCAAAGAGGAAGGCCAGAACGACTTTGGCCATTAAAAGGGATCTCACGACTGGAAGAAGGACTACACATATTGTAATCCCTACTATAGATAGAGAAAAAGGCAAAATTACTCTGGAAGAATTCCAGATTAATACAGTTGACCTGAAGTTTGCAAATGAAGACAGGAGGGTCAAGAAGGTAAAGATATCATAGATTCTTTGATTCAGAAGGTTAAGAAGGAAAAAGAGAAAAATAAGTAACACAAGGAGCACATTGCTCAGTTGCATGCATATATAGGCAGGTTAACCTATCCTGAAGTTAGTTCTATAGATCATGCAGTCCCATTGACTGCTATTTCCCAAGAGGAGGTGAATAAATTGGATCTCATAAAACATGAGTCATCAATAATGAGAAAGTGGATGTTATCCACATTTGATGAGGTGGAGGAAATGGTAAAGGCCTCTTTGAAGAGGTGGAGTTCTCTCAGTGACTCCAAGAAAAAGGTTGACAAGCTGTAGATGGATACAGGTAAAAGGTCTTTCCAATTAGAGAAGATATTGGTTATCTTGGGAGAAATAAGGAAGATAAATCCTCAACTGCTCATCAGCAAGCAGGTGTTGAACAATAACAATGCACTATTAATAGACATATGGTATAAAGACATTCAATTTGAATGTGATGTCCTCAAAAGATGCAATAATAAGTTGAGGGAGATCAGCATAAAGCTACATGATATGATGGCATATGAAGCTGAACTTTTAGAAGTGCTAGAAGGGAAGGTGGAAGGGAAGATAGAGAATCAAGATGAGGAGTTTACAATAAAAGCTATACATAGTAACTTCCAACATGTAGCTGATGATCCCCTAAATAATCTAATAGAGGAGACCATGGACAAAATTATGAGGCTCAGGGTCAAGATGGAAAATTACAATGAGACATCTAGTAGCAGGAGAAGTAAATAGAAAATCTCCGAGGCAAATATCAAGCACATAAACATGCCATCATCAAAGCAAAGACCCAGGATGGCAGAGAAATAGATAGAATTGTGTAGTTGTATGAAAATGTAAGGGTCACCATGCAGCCTCATGTACAAGGTCGTCATCATCAGGATAATGAAGAGACAGAAAGTGATGCACTTGATGATGGGGCACATGAGTCAGATGAAGTAGATAAAGATGCAACATAAAGTAAATATCAGCATCTGATACTTAGTGAATATAAGTATTTTAGATAGTTGCCAGCTGGCAACTTGTGCCATTTTGAAAAGGTGACAAAGTCAAAGGGATACTGACCATAGATATTCATAGAGAAATCAAGATCGTAGATCTTTTGTAACGGATTCCTCACCTTATTCTATAAAAGGTGCTGGAATGCCTCATTTGAAACATTTGAAACTTAATTGAAATCCGTCTGCTGAAATATTCAGGGCTCATTTCAAAGCTTTTTGTATACATTTATATCCTTGCATACCTAATGAATGAGAAGACTTGTTTGATTACAATTCATAGAAAATCTTGAGTAATCAGTGTGTGAATTCTAGATATAAGCTATGATTTACTGTGTCCCTTGGAGTGCATATCTACTTGCATATGTTGTTTTCATACAATTCCTTTGAAGTTAGCATCAACTGTATCTAGCTGTGGAATGTCCTGGTGAACATATGGTTTGGTTTTCTTCTCTTCATGACTGTATCTAATGTATATGTGGTTCAAAAGCTGAAGGTTCAACATCATTTGAAGTATTTCTTTCAATTTCTTTAAATTTCAGAGCATTTCACCATCATAATTGCAAATAATTGATAATCTCAAGCAAATAACACAAATATGTGGACATCTCGTAGATAATTGCAAATATTTAGCATATTTGAAGCTAAAGCATGTATAACTGAAAATATCATGCAAAGATTTAAATATTTTTTTATCATTTAACTGAACAACTGTATAAAATGACCTCTCTGTGAAGAATCTTTGCAGAAACAGTGTCATGATGATGAACTTTATGTAAGGCCCCAAAATGGAAACAACAACGTACATCAACCTCTGAGTAACGTCAGACGATTAAGACCTAATCACCAGAGACTTGGGATCATGAATTCTTTGAATTCATCGTATCTTTCAAGATGAATAAAGGTTAATGTGTACTTTTATTCTATGCTTGTTTATGACTAACATCATGACCAACTGGTACCTTGGGAGCATGAGAGGCTCCCCCTCAAAACCTTCAATCCTGATATAGGAGAAAGTGGGAAATTAGATAAACCAGGCTCCATGCCTGTAGATAAATTCTTGAGCCTCCATGCTCAGCCTCTTGGTTCTATCTTCTTCCATTTTTCTTACCAGGTGCATTGAGAATGCATCATTTACCAGCTTGTAATCCTGGAGGTAATTCACTCTTTACAGTTGGGGATGATGATCCCATATGTGTGCATCATTGGTCGTGCCTCCAATTTTTCCATCTGTAATCAATACATCAAATGTACCCTTGTAGGCACATGAATAAACTATATATGGTGTCATGTAGAAGGAACAATCTGGACCTCTTAGATTCATCAGCTTCTCATCTAGAGCATCACTTATCATTTTAGCCCACATTAGCTTGTTATCCGTGTAAAGGCACATTAGGATGACTGCATACATCCAGTCCCTAAAACTTCCAGCATCAGGCTGGCCTGTCACTCTGCTAAGCAGGGCTATCATGTATTGGTACTCATCATCAAAGTCATACTTATATAAATGAACTAGAAGTTTAGCTGCTACAAGATAGGGACTATTCTTCGCCCTCCATTGTTACATCTTCTTCTTGGTAGACTTTTTGTTATTCTCGTACTCTACTTCTGATTTCTTCAGATCTATGTTGGCAACCTTCTTACCCAATGGCAAACCAAATGTAGCAGCAATACCCTTGATTGACAGATCAGCATATATTCTGCCATGTTTCTCTACCCTCCTTGTTTCTGGGTTGTAGTTCCTCGCACACTCAATAACCAGTTCAGGGGCTTCCATGGAATGTGGGAAACTAGCTGCATTCCACATTCTTGATACGAAGACTGCATCCAGTAGGGTGCTATTAATCTTTTCATCATTCATTTTGACTAACCAGGTAGCCAGATCTGTATTCCCTTGGTGTGTATTGGTGATGGCACCATATTTGAACCGAACACCATCATGTTGAGCAAAATGGGCTTCAAAAATTCTGCCTTTGACTTAGCCATTCGTTTATCCGCCATGGATGCCTGTAATTAACACAACCTGGTCTTACAATTGATACATATACAAGCATGCATATACATTGCATATTCATTATTCATCATGCATACTATTATTCTTTCCACATTTCATTTATCCTGACATGCATAACTTGAAATTTCAAACCAGAAGACCCCATGATACCTGGATATGCAGAATATGACAACCAGATGGTTTCAATTACTTACCTGATGCATTTATCTTCTTAATTATGCTGACATCTGTGAAAGGGACTCAATTAAAAACAGTGCTCTCATATCCCGTTCTGATTCAAGCTCTATGCATCCACAGGTAGCCTTATGAGGATTTGTAAGCTCGGAACTCCGTAAAAAACTTGTTTTATCACAAGATAAGTGTGAAATGACTCTGTAAATCACTTTTAACCTCTTTCACTAAGGCAAATTAGGGCAACTTAGGATGAATTAAATGCAACATCCGATTTTCTTGTACGAAGCTTCTGGATCCTGCCAAGTGTATGTATCAGGTTTGTAATGGGCGGGAACCACCTACCATATCTGCGTACATTTAATGTTATGGCGGTGAGGCATGGGGTGATCTCTGAATATCGGGTGATATTGAGAATATGACCCCCTTGGTATAATATGATCATTCGTTTTAGGTAGAAAGACTGATGTCGAAACATCAGGTTAGGTTGAGAATATCGGGTGATATTCAAAATATCAAGGGATGTTTGGAATGTCTAGTGATGTTTATAATATCACCCCCTGGACTAAAGTGACCTCCTGTTGAAATATCGGGGTGACGTCAATAGGATAAAGACTTGGTTCATCGTTGTCGCACTATGACGTCATCGTCATGTTATGTAGGAAGGATCATATTTGGAAATATACCTCCACGAGGTAAAAAGGATGGTGACATCACCGATATGTTTGTTTCTTCAATTATTGAGTTTGGATGACATCAGCAGGACATTGGTTCGGGATGATATTTTGCGACAGGCAGATATTTCAAATATTGAGTTGATATTTAAATATCAGGTGATATTCAAGAATATGACCTTCGCAAAATACATGATGTTGTTTGTCGGGTAGATATCATTATCACATAAAGTTGACATCCAGATATTCAGAGCAAATGATTTTATTGGGTGATAATATGGATCGAGGTGATCTTTCGTAAGATGACTGATATTGAGAAATATGATCCCCCCCGGAATATCAGGTTTGACCAGATCTTTGACTCATCATAACTTCTGTTCCCTAAGGAATATCAAGGTGATCCAAAAGGAAAACCTGCATGAAATTTTGTATTCTATCTACCCATGAGGTTATTGACATGAAAATTTTAACTTTGAAAAAATTGACCTCATCATGATGACTTACCTAGTCCCCATTATGCAGGATCATCTGCACTGTCTTACTTTTACCAAACTGCCAGCAAGTAGAAAACACAAGCAAAGCCAAACAAAAGTTGGGTCCCTATTTTGTCAAGTCAAAATGGGGCGTGTTGTGTAACCACACAACAACTTGCCACCAAAGAAAACACTAAAATTCCAATGATTCAAGTGATGTGAACACATTCTAACATAGCATTCTAACTCTTTCTAAGCATAAGCATCATAATCTTTCTGAATGATAAAATGTCCTCATTGCAACAATGCTAACAAAGGATCAGTAGTGTGTGAATGATTAATTATCCTCATCTTGAAAGCAAGTTGAAAACATGAGTAACTGGTTTTAAGCTACATAGTTGGAGATCATCCCTCATAGCCAACTAGGATAGAGCCTTGCTACCAGCAGGCGTTCATAGCCCTGACAAGGTTATCTATACATTCCCCTTATGTAGAGCCCCACTGCCAGCAGGCGTCTATAGCCCCAGTAAGGTTACTTAGATGGCCTAATTTTATTATATTTTTTGGATTTTTCAACATTTATACTTCATATATCTGATATCATCATGTAAGCTCAGAATGCAAGGTGTAGTCACTTGCTATTTTAGGTTGGAGATTACATTGGTAGCAAGGGAGTCCCTTTAGATTTTTTACTTAACACCTATACTTGTGTGTTCAACAAACCCAAGGCTGTTAGGTGAATCATTGTGAAGAAATCACTTTGGTTAGGAAAAGGTACCCTGATGACAGGATATCACAGACCTAATCATGATGACTTACCTCAAAATGAATCACAACCTATATATAAATGTGTTCTCATCATTTGAATCTTAACAATTTTGGTATTTTCTGGGGTGATGAGCTGCATCATTCTGACTAGCCAAAACCAAAACTCAACCAACAAGCAAGGAAAAACAAAACAAAAACACTGTACAAACAACTATACAAATATACATTATGATACACATGACTGACATGAAGTTACTTAGGCTTGGAAATAATGTTTGAAGAACTGTCCATTAATTGGCAATGGAACATCCTCACCTGTCAAGTTCTTAAGACTAAAAGTACTGTCTCCTAGTATCTCAGAAATTTGGAAGGGACCTATCCATAATTTATCAAACTTACCATGGTCTCCTTTCTTCTCATGGGCTTTATCCCACATCAGGACTAAATCTGATATCCTGAAGGCTTTAACTTTGGCTCTTTTGTCAAACCAGCATTTGACAACAACCTGATGTTTGGCAAATTGATCAATTGCCTGACTTCTTTTCTCTTCTAGGTGCATCAACTGAAGCAACCTGACCTCTTGGTTATTGTCTATGCCTAGGTACTCTTGGGCAAACTGCAAGGTAGGAATCTTCAGGTTAACAGGGAGGATTGGATCTACCCCATATACTAAATGATAAGGTGAGTTTCCTAATGCAGCCTTGTTTCTGGTTCTGTCTACCCATAAGGCATATTTTAGAAGTGTATTCCATTCCCTAGGGTTCTTGTCTACTAACTTCTTTATGATGTTCAGCAAATTTTTGTTAGTGGATTCTGCCAATCCATTCCCTTGGGGATAATAATTAGATGAGAACTTCAATATGATCCCATAATCAAAGGCTCAACTTGACAATTTGGTTGAAGTAAAAGCAGAGCCGTTATCACTTACCAGAGAATAGGGAACCCCATACCTGGTGATTATGTTACTTTCCAGAAATCTGATGACATCTTCTGCATTGCAAGTCTTGCTGCTAGTGGCTTCAGTCCACCTGGTACAATAATCAGTAATTGTTAGCACATACCTGTGGCCTGAGGATGATGGAGGATTAATAGGTCCTATGAAATCCATGCCCCATTGTGCAAATGGGTGCACTTCCATCATTGGTTGCAAAGGTTGTGCAGCATATCTCTCTTTGTTGGCAGCAACCTGACATACATGACAACACTTAATGTGTTCAGCTGTATCCCTGAAGATTGTAGGCCAATAGTATCCTGCTTTGAGGATAGCATGTGTAGTGGCCAAGGATGAGCCATGTGTTGTCTCCTCTCTCTTCCTTGAGGGCCTCGGTGAGGTCACAACCAGTCTACCAAAAGAGATCGAGGATCCTAGTCGTGTGGCTCTCAACTCTCAAGAATAGAGATAATGTAGTCCGCAATTGGTCTCAGCCTTCAAGGCCACTTTCTGCCTCTTCTCATGGGCATGGTGCTCATGCTTGGCCTGACTCTAGCAAGGTTCCTCACTTGGAGTTGGCCATTTCTCTAGTTCCTATTTGGCCACCATCAGATGACACTCTAGAAGAACAGGGAGCTCTCACTAGTTGGGAGTCAATTGATGATTCTGTCCTCGATGATGTTTGAGGCAAGCTTGATGACAAAGATCCTCCTACTAGTGTTACATTAGCTATTTTGTGAATATTTTATTATCATCTTTTTAGTTATTAAAAAGTAATTCTTATTAAATATGGTATAGTACATAAATCCAACTTTAAGATGTATTCCTAATTTTTTTCAACCTATTATATTAATAAAATTTAAGATGTATTCCTAATTTCTTTCAACCTATTATAATAATAAACTTTAAGATGTATTTGTAATTTATCTCAAGCCAATCTTATTCTAAATCATTATTATAAGGATAAGTAACAAATTCAACTTGTCATGTAGCTCTGATAAAACTTTATCTGCTTCTGGCTTTTCTAAGCATCTCAAGTATATTCCTTCATAATTTTTCTTGAAAAGTACTCCTATTTTCATCATGTACTTCTGCGATTTTATCTCAAGGCTCTTCTCTATGAAGCCTGCAGTCTTGGAGGACATCTTGCAGTGATCAGGATATGCCTGATATCTGCATACCACTCTTCATTGTCCTTAGCATTGATAACATACTGCTGACTTGTGATGTTTGGATCAATCTCTGATATCATTTGGCTTAAAGCATGTCCTCTTACCAGCTTCATGGGTGTGATCTGCATGTCATATTCTTGTAAAACTATGATCCACTTAGCCCTTTTTTCACCAGGCTCACTTTGCATTAACAACATCTTCACTACTGCATCTGGCACCATAGCAATCACCTTGCTTCTCAAGATATAATGCCTGAATTTCTTTATTGCTCTGACCAAAGCAAGTGCCTGCCTTTCAACATCTACATATCTCAATTCAACATCTTTGAAAGGGCAACTCATGAAGGCAATTAGTTTCTCTTCCTTTTCTTCATTTCTCTGAGTTAGCACTGCTGCAGAGGTATGTTTTGAAGCAAATGAATAAATAAAAAAGTCTCTGGTGTAGTCTGGATTGATAAGGACAAGAGCATCAGAAATAGCTTTCTTTATGTCTTCAAAGGCTGCCTTGGCTTCTGATGTCCACTCAATCTTTGCATCCTTCTTCAGCATAGCATTTAAAGGCCTAATTATTTCTACAAAGCCAGTGATGAATTTTCTGACAAAATTTATCTTACCAAAGTAAGATTTGAGCTCTTTCTTGCTTCTTGGAAGCTGTAATTTCATAATGGACTCCACCCTGTCAGGATCAATGATAATTCCATTTTCAGTTATCAGGTGGCCCATCAACTTTCCTGTTGTCACCTCGAATATGCATTTCTTGGGGTTCAAGGATATCCCATATTCTTCACATTTTTTCAATACATTTCTGAGATCTGCTACATGGTTTCCTCTATCTTTAGAGAATACTGTTAAGTCATCCATGTGTATGACTATGCATTTTCCTATTAAGCCTCTGAAGGCTACGTCCATTGCTTGCTGGAATGTTGCTCCAGCATTTATCAGCCCAAATGGCATACGTCTATAAGCAAATATCCCCCACTTTGTGGTGAAGGCAGTTTTTAGTCTGTCAATCTTGTTAACCATGACCTGATTGTAACCTGAGAAGCCATCTAGGAATGACATTATTTTTGCATCATTAACAATCTGTAGGACTTCATCTAAGGAAGGCAAAGGATAATTGTCCTTCTCTAATGCTCTGTTCAGGTTCCTGAAGTCTACACACAGTCTGATGTCTCTATTCTTCTTTCTTACTGGCACTAGATTAGCCACCCAGGTGGAGTGCCTCACAGGAAATATGATCCTGGCATTTAACAACTTCTTGACTTCTTCAAAAATTATTAGTTCAAGCAAAGCATTGACTGGCCTTTGCTTCTGTCTAAAAGGTTTAGCATCTCGCTTGAGAGGTATAGTGTGAGTTATGACTAATGTGTCATATATCTTCAACTCATCATAGGTCCATGCAATAACATGTATGTAATCTTTGAGGGCCTGAGTTATTCCTTCTAACTCTTCTGGTGTGCAAACCTTACCAATCAAGACATTTCTCTTATCTTCATTTTGTCCAATATTCACTTGTGAATACTGTCCTCCATCATCTTTTGGAAGATCCTTCTATTTTAACATGTTATCCAGGTCAAATGCCCTCTCTAGCTCTATCATACCTTTGGGAATCTTGTTGCTAGGCAACTCTAATATTTCTTCTTCTTCCCAGACATGCTCTTCTGTATTGTTTTCATCTATGATCTGAGCATCAAATATGTCTCTGTTAGAGATGAAATCTAGGATATGTTGATCATCATCAAAAACCTAGAGATTAGTAACATTATCAGGTACTGAAGGTACTAATACCAGCTCTACTGAAAATCTCTTTAGGCCTAATATGGACAAGGGCTCTAATGTACTGGCAGCCTATGCTAAGGTATCTACCCTATGGTTTTGTTCTCTAGGTACGTGGGTGATATTAAATGCATCAAAGTCTTCAATCAAATCCCACACTCTGTGTCTATAATTTGACAATTTCTTATAGTTGCAAGAGTAAATTCTTCTTACCTGTCTGACAACTAATTCTGAGTCTCCAAAGACATGCAAAATTTTTACCTTCTTCTTGAGAGCAAACAGTATCCCATGAATCAGAGCTTCATACTCTGTCACATTGTTAGTGCAGGGGAACTGTAATCTATAGGCAGCTAAGTAGGACTTTCCTGATGGATCAATGAGATCAATCCCTACTCCAGCTCCTTGTTTAGACTTTGATCCATCAAATCTAAGGATCCAGGGTTTATCTTCAGCAAGAGGCTTAGCTGAACTTTCTCTTTTCATTGCAGCTCTGGCAGCTGTTCCACCTGATATCCATTTTAACTTAGGAATTTCAGCATTCGTAGACCTCATCTTTTCTTTCTTTAGCAAAGCTGACTCCTCTTCTTTCTTTTCAACATCAGGAGGATGATCTTCTAGATCAGGCACTGCATGCCTCTTTAAAATATGTAAACATAGTGAGTAGGTGGTTTCTAAGTGAGGTGCCTCATGCAACCTACACCATCTTTCAATCAGTGCATCCTGTGGATGCTTCTTTTGTTCTATCATCTTTTTAATTTCTTTTGACAGAAACTCTTCGAATTTGGTCAGGTTACTACCTCTGTCTTTGTCAGATAGTTCATAATCTGACTCCATCAGACAATCACTCCCAGGGGTGATCTTTTCTTTCTTCTTAACATTTATCTAGTCATATACCATAATTTCTTCTATTCTCAGAATATGATCCTCATCATGATTTATTACCTCACTTGTGCTTCCTGTAGAAAACAGACAAAAATTAGTATCATCATCATCACTAGATACAAAACTTACCTTAGATGATGATGATGCCTCACTACATGTTTGTTCTAGCTCCATCATATCTAAGCATGTTTCACAAGTTTTCTCTGAATGTGCCTCATCGTGTAATCTGCACCAACCATCAATCAAAATATCATGAACAAGTATATTTAACAATTGACAACATTTTACCTGCCTGGACAGATGCATCTCAAAGTTCCTGAAGCGATCTGTTTCATTCTCATTCTCAAAATTACTATTAGGTTCTACAGCCGGTATGTCCTCCTGATGATCATCATCATGATGATGAAAGTCAAGCACCAGGATCTCTTCTATCCTGATAGTCTGCGGTCGAATGGCATACACTCCAGGTTCAACATTCACGTACATGATCTCATTTGTTTTGTTGTACTCAGTGATCATATGCTTCATTCTAGGCTCAGCATCTATTCTTATCTAGTTAGGTATCCCTTTCCAAGGTAACCACATGTGACTGAAGTCAGTAGACATATATCCATTGAGCATTTTAGACCAGTCTCTACTGAGCAACATCCCATATGTATCAGGTATATCTACTACCTGGATATCGATGTAATACTGGATCCTGGGGTCAGATGTTAGTTGCATGTGGATATGAGTTAATTCACCTACCACACTTACTTCTGTTTTATCTAGTTGTGTCACCTTCTCTAGGGATTTAGCAGGATGCAGTCCTAAAGCATTGCATATAAATAGGGGCATGAAATTTGTAGATGCACCTGAATCTACCAAATAGTTGTGTAAATTCTTGCTAAACATCCTTATGGTAAGGAGGAAAGGTGGTGACTCACTTTTGTCCCTGTACAAGGTCATGTGGGAGGTTTCTGCAGCTTGGACTATAGCTGGCACTTTATGTTTGACAGTGTTATCTTTAGTAGCATGATCTCTATTGCTAGGCTAACCTGGGGAATGACTATCTTGTCTAGGAGCAGGATCATCTAGTGACTTCATAAATGCTTTCTTAATTGTAGGAGTTTTCAACAACTCTGATAGAGATAGGCTAATCTTTACCTTCTTCATCTCATCTGCCAGATATGTGACTAGTTTGTCAGATTCATGACGTAGGCCAAAAGCTTTTGATATTGTGTTTTGTGGTGACAAATACTATGCATTTACCTTTGGAAATCCTGGATTGTTACTTGCCTTGGGATCAGGAGGTGTGTTAAAATTATTTGGAGGCAAGGAACTGGTTAATGGACTAGTAGGTCTATTGGAGTTACTTCTCAGATTATAATTGTGCTTACCCTAATATTGTTGCTAGTAAGCATGCACCTCCTCATGTTCATTGGATGGCTCATTCTCATCCTCAAAGGGGAAAACATAATTTGACTCAAAAGCCATGGTAGATTTTTCACATGCCTGGGTATAATGCTGGTGGGTTGACATGGTCTGCTGATGATGCTGATCAGTATAGCTTTCTAATACAAATGCAGAGTCATATCCACAAGGGACAATTTCATTTCCCTCCACCTGAGGTGGATTTCCAAAAGTATTGGATACTTTTGTCTGGAAGATGCTAGCAGTAATTCTAAATTGTGGACAGTCTAATTCTGCATGAGCATTTGTATTGTGTATTCTACACCAATTGGTGAGGGCTGCCTCAGCAAGACTGACTCTAGTAGTCTGTTTGGCTTCACCAAGTGGCTTATTATCTAAAGGTGATGGTAGTGAGCCATTATTTGGCCTAGAGTTCCATAATCTAAGCTGCCTAGGGGGATTGTTTTTATTTCCACCACTATTGTTGAAATTATTGTTGTTGTACCCCCTATTAGGATAACTAGGTCTGTCATTGTTATAGCCTCTGTTTTGGTTAGGCTGAGAATAGAAATTTTGATTTCTCAGATGAGTGACCTCTGTAGTTAGTTTTCTTAGCTGAGTAGAGATTTCTTTGATTTCTTCTTTCTCCTCCTGAGCTTTAGCCACTACATTTTCAGTTTGAGGCTTGAAGAAAGAAGATCCAGTGTTATTGTTCTGATCTACACCCTAAGGTGACGGTGCTTGTGCAAGATACTGAGGTACTTGACCATTCCCATTAGGAGGAGGAGGCATGATACTCAATGGAGATATCTGCAATGGTGTTGGCATTACTGCTAGAGGCATCATAGCTCCATTATACTGTAGTTGGGGAGGATATTGTGCAGAATATGTTGGATACATGCCAGGCAATGTAGGGAATGCGATATTTGGAGTAGGAGCAGGGACTAACTGCTGATTCACTTTGATAGCTTCTTGAAAAGCTCCTATCAAGGTTGTGATTTCAGGATGTGTTCTCCTGATGAACATGGAAGTCAATGGATCCAGAGCTGAGTAATAGATACTCCTGGTAGTAGCATCTCCTATAGTATATGGGGTAACTAACTTGGATAGCATTTTCTGGAACCTAGCAATGAAATTAGCAATAGGTTCTCCCTCAAACTGCTTGATTGTGGCAAATAGGTGGTAGTTCATTAAAGGATCAATAGGTACTTTGAATCTATCAGTAAAATCTTTCTCTAGGACAGCCCATGAACCAACAGAACTTTGACCAAGACTAATAAACCAATTATAAGCCTCTTCCCCTAAGGAAAAAGGAAATAATCTGCATACAATGTCCTGATGAGCTATTCTAGCTCGACAACAGGCTTCTTTAAAGGTTCTGATATGATCATCAGCATCTTGATACGGATGATATTTTGGACAGAGTTTGTCCAGATTCTTTGGCAAATCATGATATATAGTGAAAGTCAAAGGTGATTCTGCTGTAAAGAATGACATTGCAACTGGAGAAGGTTGAGCCTATGGTTGAGGCTGGACAGGAGGTGTCACAGATAGTCCAGAAGGTATTTGTAAACCAATAGGAGTTATAGGAGGAGGCTCAGGTGAAGCTCCTGATGCACTAGACCCTGGAGTGTGATGGATGTCTACAGTTTTAGGTCTGAACCATCTAACAGGTAATTCTTCAAAGATTCTGCCAGATCTAGACGTGGTATTTATCCTGTGAGCTAGGATGTCTCAAATTTAAGCAAATCAGATGGATGATTGTAAAGATCAGTTGGAATATACCAGCAGTGACTATATTTATGGTCAGGATTGGAAATTGACCGAGTATTTATGGAATATTTGCAACTATACTGCAAATATGAGGTGATTTTGGTGTGGCAACATTTGCAGGTTGATATCAAGTTTTTAAAGTAGGATACCTCAAAGCTTTGACAAATTTACCTGAAATAAGGCTGATCTTTGCAAATACATGATGATCTACTATAAAGATTGCAATATTTATGATTGATTTCAAAAACTTTACATAGGATTAGCGTATATCAACTCAGAACAACAAGTATTTGCGTTTAGCTTGGAAATTTAACGGTGGCGGAGTGTTACCTTACAATCTTTATCATTACCTGAACTACTGATGATGATCCTCATCCTTTGGCCCTCCTTCTAGCACCAATTTATGTTGATCATGATGTTAGTCATAAACAAACATAGAATAAAAGTACACATCAACCTCTAAGTAATGTCAGAAGATTAAGACCTAATCAATGGAGACTTGAGATCATGAATTCTCTGAATTCATTGTATCTTTCAAGATGAATAAAGGTTAATGTGTACTTTTATTCTATGTTTGTTTATGACTAACATCATGATCAACAGGTTTGAAGGGATAAACATAGGAGTTTGTAAACTCAACTTCAGAACCCTAATCCTAGGTGAACACCACCAGACTCTATGCCCAATGGATGCTTAAGGCCACTAGTTCCCTTTTGTTTAGTAGGCAAACACCCCTAAGAAGTCACCAAAATGTTGCCCTATTTTGCTTCCCATCCAAATAGTCCAAAATCCACAAAATCTCTAAGTGTTTTCCCCTTTAGAGATGCAAGGAAAAACATCCAAAATTGACTAAGTCCCAAAAACTTTAAGTTTTCCTTGTGTTTTCTGGATTTTTTAAGTTTTGGAGTTCGGTGTTCTACCCTTCATCCTTCCATCCTGCACCGCTCCAAACTCAGCTTCAAACTCCACTCCTTTTCCTTTAAATTTGACTAAGTGTTTTAAACTTTTTAGACTTTGGACTTTGGACCTTTCCTCTTCCCTCTTCCCTTTTAGAAGATGGAAGGCGGAAGGCCCAAAGCTTGACCTCCAATGGGTGTTATATATACTAAGGCATTTTTCTATTCCATGGAACCTTTTGGGTGGCCCCGGCAGGATGGCGAAACCACGGAATGCTACCACGTGGACAAAGGGAAGGCAAAAGGAAAAATAATCGACGCTTGATCTCTGACTTTTTCTTTAAGAAATAATGCTAAGTGTTTCAAGCTTTGGGGATCAGAGCTTCTTTCTTCCTCCTCTATGTAGGCAAAAGATAGAAGGCCTGAGCTTCGAACTCCACCAAAACTTTCAAAAGATTGGCTAAGTCTTTGACTTTCGAGGCTCAAACTTCCCTTCTTCCTCCTTTGCAAAGGTGAAAGACAGAAGGCCCGAGGCTTGAAGTCCACCGATAATGTAATTATCCTTTGTAAAGTAGAGTTCAAGGGGCAGTCTTTTCTCCTTTCTCCTTCCCTCTTGGAAGGCAAAACACCGAAGGCCCGAGGCCCAATCTCTGATGACTTCCGCGATCTTCAAAAATCAAGGAAAGGAATCCAAATCAAGGGTCCGCCATGATCATACATGATGAAATCTTACTTCCAAGGCAGGAATCCAGTTTAGACAAAAGTCAAATATCCAACTCCAGCTGGAATATTGCAGTTGAACATTTATGGTTCCAAAAGGTGATTCAAAGCACAAATTTCCATCAAAGATATTTTCTCAACCACTTCTTGGAGATATTTTTTTGCATTTATGTCAAGACAATCAAATTTTCTTCTAATATTCTTTTGTAAAATATCTCTGATAGTCCCATGGGTGCATTCTTTGTAGTAGGTAATATCACTTCATTGTAAATGCTATATAAGGCATGAAGTGTAATGTATTCAGGTTGGCTTTTTGGTCTAAAAACCCATATATCTTTTCAATTGTAATCATGCCTTTTTGAAAATAAACATCAGATTTTTCCTTTCATGAATTATTCTTTGCTCTATGTATTTTCTCGTTGATCTCCATCTGTGAATGCTTCTTTCCTCTTGGATTTCATTTAGATTCCTTTACCTCTGCAAGTAGTTCATGATTTGTGTATGATGGTCTACTGTTTATTGTTATTCTATGCATACATGGTTGTTTGGAGGGCCTACCAACATTCAAACCTGGTGTATCACCCCTTTTCCACTTTTAGTTTATCCTTTCCCCTTTTCCTCAATGGTGCATAGATTAGATTTAGTCTTAGGAAAAGCTGAATCTCTCATTTAGCGAAGGAACCAACCTCTCTATGGAGATTTGATCTCCCTGTAGGGTCCCACACCTAGAGATCATCTCAATGTTTCACTGGATTGTTGGAGCCCTAAAAGCCTTCAACACAGGGTGCAAATCCAAGTGACAATAGGCCCATTGATCCTTCCTTTGATAATAAAGTATATATACTAGTTTGCACGGATTACCTAACAAAGTGGGTGGAGGTGAAAGCTCTAAAGGTTGCCTGAGATAGTAAGATCGCCACATTCCTGTATGAGGAAATATTTACAAGTTATGGAGTGCCAAAGGAAATAATGATAGATCAGGGACCCTACTTTACATCAGCCCTGATTACTAGTCTCATTTAGGAATATGAAATCAGACATAAGAAGTTCACTCCCTATCATCCACAATCAAATGGCTAGATTGAGGTCACAAACAAGGAGATTGAACCAATATTAACAAAGACAGTTGCATTACACAAAAATGATTGGGCAGCCAGACTCTCAGAAGCAATTTGGGCATACAAAACTACATGGAAAAAAATAATAGGGTATACAACATATGAACTGGTCTATGGTAAAAAGGTTGTCCTTCCTATAGAGTTTGAATACAAAACATTAAGAACTGCCATTCAACTTGGGATGGATCTATCAACAACTCAAAAAGAAAGGTTGTACCAACTTAATGCCTTAGAAGAGTTAAGGATGGAAGCAATCCACAACACTAAAATAATACAAAAGAAAAGAGTCAAATGGCATGACCAATATGTTGAAATTAGGGCAGACAACTGAGAGGGGGGGTGAATCAGTTGTCACAAAACTTTATCTTTTGCTACATTTAATCTTCTTTACCACTTATTAACAAATTAATGATATAACCATGAAAGCATGAATCAACAACACATGAGTAGAAACACAATCAATGCACATAACACAAGGATTTTTACATGGAAACCCGGTTAAGGGAAAAACCATGGTGGGGGTTAACCCACAAGATTTATTCTCTATTAAAAGAATAGAAAAATAGGAAGGTACTTGCCTTCGGGCACACTGCCCAGAGCTCACTGCTCCAAGAGACTCACTATCTACAAAAAGATTCACATGATTAACATTGAAAGGTTGAACTAAGAAACAACATCTTCTTCATGCCAAGATTTAGTTCTATTGAAGCTCACAACACCTCTACTCTGTCCCCAAACACTTCTTCACTACATCTGCATCTTCGCATGCTTGGACACATTTACACAACTTCATTACACTTATTTATACATGACATCGAATTTGGAATGAACATCAAAGTCAACCTTACAATCATCTATTTGGAACATTCTCCAAGATAGGCATTACAAGCAATTACAATCACAATACTTGACTTAAAACAAAATGCTACATGTGGACCACTATAGTGTCGGCCAAACATAGCTAGGACCCAAATCTTCCTCGAACAACACGCCACGCTCTATTGAACTTCTCTTAGATCATTCGCAACATGCACCAAGCATCTGGTCGACCGAGACTGCAAAGAACAACAACACCCAAGGAGAAATCTTCAACTACAAGCTCAATCCTCAATGTGGACCACCAACACAATAGGCACATGATCCAAAGACCTCCACAAGTACAATGAAATCAACAAGAACAATTGCACCACCTCAAATCACTAGAATCACTTGCATCTTCATACGGGAACTTAAGAACACTAATTGTCATGACTGTCACACTAGAAAGATTGCTTGCAGGCCTCCAAACCATGAACCACTTGAGTTGAGGATACACACCAACATCCCAAACATACCTCTAGAACCGCAGACCATAATATTCCAATGTGGAGCAATCCAAACCAAATTCCTATCACTTTGTTACCTCTGAACAACTATAAAACCCGATTCTACTTAGATGGCCATAACTTCACTAATCATCCATGTGGACCTCTCAAATCTTAATTAGAGTAACTTTACACAATCCTCTACAAAACCCTCTAATTCGTAGACTCTGATCTTCATCTCACTAGGAATGCGGAGCAATCTACTTTACTGAACTGCACTGTCTTCACTATTTTTGACAAAGAGATATGTTGACATCAATGACAACACATCATAGGCACATATTTGCAACAATCTCCCCCTTTGTCATTGATGGAAAAATATGATTTAAAAATTGATTCAATCATTAGGATAAGAACTTCTCCCCCTTTCTCTTATCACACCTACAACCACTTTCTTCACCGCTCCCCCTTTCACCAGCAACTACTTACTTTTGAGTTTTTCACATGACTTCTCTCCCCCTTTGACATAAATGGAAAAGGGCACATATTTGCAATCATCTCTACCCCTTTTTGTTTCTTAGATAAAACTAAACTAAACTCTAGAATTAACATATTGACTACTCCCCCTGAGTAGCATCCCCTTAACACCAATCTAGATCACAAGATATGATTGTGAGCTCCATCGGATTGATGCACACTAGTGCACCTTAGTTCTGAACAGGAGGGGTAATAACCCCTAGCTTCACTCTGAGATACTCAAAAGTGTCTTTAGGTAGAGGCTTAGTGAAGATATCTACAATTTGATGCTTTGAAGGAACAAACTCCAATCTGACTTCATTCTCATTTACCTTCTCTCTCAAAAAGTGAAACTTGATGGATATATGCTGTCTTTGAATGCAACACCAGATTCTTTGAGATGTTTATTGCACTTGACTTATCACAAAAGATTGTAATAGGCTCTTCAAACACAATTCTAATATCCTTCAACATATGCTTCATCCACAAAACTTGAGTACAATTACTTGATGCTGCTATATACTCTACCTCTGCAATAGATAGAGATATTGCCTCCTGCTTTTTGCTCAACCAAGAAAGCAATCTCTTTCCCAATAAAAATGCACCACCACTAATACTCTTCCTGTCGTCTACATCTCTTTCCCAATTAGCATCTGTATATGCATGAAGAGTGAAATCATCATCCTTAGGATACCATAAGCCATAATCAGATTTCCCCTTCAGATATCTAAAAAATCTTTTGACTGCTACAACATGAGATTCTCTAAGATCAGCTTGAAATCTAGCAACAAGGCCAACTACATTCATATTATTAGGTCTAATTTGAGTCAGATAAAGCAGTCCTCCAATCATTGATCTATACCTTTTCTAATCTGCCTTAGGGGAATCATCATCTTTACTCAACTTGCATCCGATTATCATAGGAGTACTCACTGGTTTTGAATCCTCCATTCCAAACTTTTTCAACAACTCTTTCACATACTTAGACTGAGATATGAAGATGTCCTTATCTGACTGAATGATTTGCAGACCTAAGAATAAATTCATTTCACCAAACATGGACATCTCAAATTCACTTTGCATTTGATCAGCAAATTTTTTACACATGCTCTCATTTCCACCAAAGATGATATCATCAACAAATACCTCAACAATCAAGATGTGTTCATAATCAATTTTGAAATAACGATTACTATCAACTGTGCCTTTGCTAAAACCTAACTTTAGCAAATACTTATCTAATCTTGCATACCAGGCTCTTGGGCTTGTTTAAGTCCATACAATGCTTTCCTCAATCAGTAGACCATATCTCCTTGATCTGACAATTGGAATCCTTTCGGTTGCTCAATGTAGACTTCTTCTTCCAACTCTCCATTTAGGAATGCTGACTTGACATCCATCTGGTAAACTTTGAAATCTTTGTAAGCAACAAAGGCAAGAAATAATCTGACTGCTTTGATTCTTACCACCAAAGAAAAAGTTCCTTCAAAATCAATTCCCTCTACCTGAGAATATCCTTTGCACACCAATCTTGCTTTGTTTCTCACAACTTCACCATCTTCATTCAATTTATTCCGGAAGGCCCATTTAGTTCCAATTACATTTTTGTTTTCAAGTCTAGGAACAAGATCCCAAGTATGATTCTTTTCAATTTGCATTAATTCTTCTTCCATTGCTTTTAGCCAACTTTCATCATTACAAGCTTCATTCACTGATTTTGGTTCAATCTTTGAAATCAAACAATACTCCACTTGTTCTTCAACAATTCTTCTTCTAGTTTGAACACCTTTATTTTTATCTCCTATGATCTAATCTTCAGAATGATTCAACCTTACATATCTGGGAGTTTTGGGATTTTCTTGACCTTCTGATTCTTGAACTTGTTCCTCAACATTTGTACTAGCTTCTTGAGTCATTGGATTCTCTGAAGCAATCTGAATCTGAGTTTGAGTTTGAACTTTCTTTCCTTTATTTGGACTTTCATTTTGATTGTTTAATTCATATCCACAAGACTTGGAAGGTCTCTCCTTGCTTTCATCAACCTTGACATTAGCACTTTCAACAATCCTTTTCAATCTCTTGTTAAAGCACTGGTATGCCTTGCTTTGGTTAGCATAACCTAGAAATATCCCTTCATCACATCATCTTGCATCAAACTTGCCTAGATCTTCATTTACTACCAAAAAATCTGAAGTATTTTACAATAGGAGCATTACCAAACCATAGTTCATAAGGTGTTTTACCAGTATTACCTTTAATCTGCACCTGGTTAAGAGTGTAGACAGTAGTACTCATAGCCTCTCTCCAATAGACATGTGGAACATTTGCCTCCATCATCATGGTTCTAGCAGCCTCTTGAATAGTCTAATTCTTCCTTTCCACAACTCCATTTTGCTGAGGAGTCCTAGGAGCAGATAACTGTCTTCTTATTCCATGCTTTTCACAAAATGCATTAAACTCACTGGAGGTAAACTCTCCACCTCTATCAGATCTTAGACATTTTATCTTCACACCAATCTCATTCTTCACCATAGCCTTGAACACCTTGAATCTATCAAGAGCCTCTGATTTCTCTCTCAAGAAAGTGACCCACATCATCCGGGAGTAATCATCAATCAGCAACATAAAGTATATGTCTCCTTACAAACTCCTAACTCTGGAAAGACCACACAAGTCAGTGTGCACAAGTTCCAACAATCCACTTGAAAATTGTTCTTTACTTTTGAATGTAGCTCTGTTCTATTTTCCCAACTGACATTCCTTACACATGCTATTAGCAGGTTTCACAAACTTTGGAAGATCTCTCACAGCTTGAGTAGAACTTATTTTGACAATGTTATCAAAGTTTACATGACACATTCTCCTATTCCATAACCAACTCTAATCAATCTAAGCAATCAAACAACTTTTACCAGTACCACTTAAATGAAAGATATTACCTCTAGTTTGTGTACCAGATGCAATCTTAGTTCTGGAGCTTCCCAAAATTCTGCATTTTTCATCCTTGAATTAGAGATCATACCCTTTGTCAACCAACTATCCAACACTAAGAAGATTATGCTTCAACCCTTCTACATACAAGACATTATTAGTGTTATTCTTACCATCAAGAGAGATGGATCCTCTGCCATGGATTCTACCAACTGAATTATCTCCAAACTTCACAATTACACCTTCATATCTTTCCAAACTTACAAACTTACTTTTATCACTAGTCATATGATGAGAACATCCACTGTCAATCACCCATTCATCCTTTTCTTCAACCTGATTAGCCAAGGCACTTTCCACATTCACACAGCTGGTATATTCAGTAGGCACCAGATCTTCTTCTTAGATAGAATTAAACACCCATTCATTTCCAGAGGTACTTACTATATCAGATTCATCATCTATGACTCCTTCATCAACAACTTCTTAGACATAGTAGCATTTCTTATGAACCCTAGGTCTGTTAGGGTTTGGCTTTGAAACCCTCTCCGGACATCTTGAAGCAAAATGACCAATCTTATTGCAAGCAAAACATTTAAAAGGAAACTTTCCTTCATACTTACCTAATCCTCTTGGTAATCTTTTAGCAACAAGGGCTTCAAGTTCTTCAAGCTCAGATTCATCTTTTTCAAGTTCCTTCCTTGCCTTCTCATATTTGGTTAGTCTTCTTTAAGAGCTTTCACCTGGATCAAATCTTTGCTTTCCAAAAACACTAGGCTTAAATGCAGATTTTGATTTAGCAAGAGAATCACCAAACTCACTCATTTCAAATGTTGAAAGCTTGCCAACCAACAGATCCCTTGTAACATCTGTCATAGTCCTGATCTCCTCAATAGCAGCAACTCTATGCTTGTATGAAGTAGGTAAGGATCTGAGCACCTTGGCAACAATCTTTGATTCTACCAATTTTCCACTAGCACACCTAATACTACACACAAGTTTCATTCACATTGTGCATGTAGGAAGTGACATTTTCATCTTCACTCATCCTTAAACATTCGTATCTACCCTTTAGGCTCTATAACTTAGCACATTTAACATATGCATCACCTTCATACATAGTTCCAACTTCTTCCAGATTTCATGAGTAGTTTTCAATTCCAAGACATTTGTTAATTCTGTATCAGTCAGGGCACTCAACAATGCTTCTTTAGCCTAAATGTTGTATTTAGCTTCTTTGATTTCATCTGGAGTTGTAGGACCATTCTGTGGAGGCGTATACTTATTCTTAGTTATCAACCAATAAGGATCACCCATGCATTGCAAATGACACTCCATGCGATTCTTCCAAAGAGAGTAATTTGTTCCATCAAATCTTGGACTTTCCTTCTTGTATGTTGACATCTTGGATCTCCTCAAGTAGTCAAGCTTCTTTTAGAGGAACCCACTTTGATACCAATTGTTGAAATTAGGGCAGACAACTGAGAGGGGGGGTGAATTAGTTATCACAAAACTTTATCTTTTACTGCATTTAATTTTCTTTACCACTTATTAATAGATTAATGATATAACCATGAAAGCATGAATCAACAACACATGAGCAGAAACATAATCAATGCACATTACACAAGGATTTTTATGTGGAAACCTGGTTAAGGGAAAAACCATGGTGGGGGTTAACCCACAAGATTTATTCTTTGTTAAAAGAATAGAAAAATGGGAAGGCACTTTCCTTCGGGCTCACTACCCAGAGCTCACTACTCCAAGAGACTCACTATCTACAAAAACATTCACATGATTAACACTGAAAGGTTGAACTGAGAAACATCTTCTCCATGTCAAGGTTTAGTTCCATTGAAGCTCACAACACCTCTGCTCTGCCCCCAAACACTTCTTCGCTACCTCCGCATCTTCACATGCTTGGACACATTTAGATGACTTCATTACACTTATTTATACATGACTTCAACTTTGGAATGAACATCAAAGTTGGCCTTACAATCATCTATCTAGAACATTCTCCAAGATAGGCATTACAAGCAATTACAATCACAAGACTTGACTTAAAACAAAATGCTACATGTGGACCACTACATTGTTGGCCAAACATAGCCGGGACTCAAATCTTCCTTGAACAACATGCCACGCTCCATAGAACTTCTATTAGATCATCTGCAACATGTACCAAGCATTTGATCGACCAAGACTGGAAAGAACAACAACACCCAAGGAGAAATCTTCAACTACAAGCTGAATCCTCAATGCGGACCACCAACACAATAGGCACATGATCCAAAGACCTCCACAAGCACAATGAAATCAACAAGAACAACTGTACCATCTCAAATCACCAAAATCACTTGCATATTCATACAGGAACTTAAGAACACTAACTGTCATGACTGTCACACTAGAAAGATTGCTTACGGACCTGTAAACCATGAACAACTTGAGTTGAGGATACACACCAACATCCCAAACATACCTCTAGAACTGCAAACCATAGTATTCCAATGCAGAGCAATCTGGACCAAATTCATGTCACTCTATTACCTCTGAACAACTACAAAACTTGGTTCTACTCAGATGGCCATAACTTCACCAATCCTCCATGCAAACCTCTCAAATCTTAACTTGAGTAACTTTAGACAATCCTCTACAAAACCCTTTAATCCATAGACTCTGATCTCTTCCTCTCACTGGGAATGCAGAGCAATCTACTTTATTGAAATGCATTGTCTTCACTGTTTCTGACAAAGAGATATGTTTACATCAATGACAACACATCATAGGCACATATTTGCAACACAATACATCAAAACCAAAGAATTTCAGGTAGGTGACTGGGCCCTACTCTATGACTCTAGATACAAAGACCATAAAGGAAAATTGCAGACCAAATGGTTGGGTCCTTATGAAATCAAGGAAGTTTTTCCCAATGGTGCAGTCCAACTGGCAACAATTGATCCAGTCAGATTTTCAATAATGGTTAATGGACACCATTTGAAATTTCATAAAAGCCATTGGATAAAGACAAATTTCTCCACCAATTAAGAGGACATATGGATACCCTAGTTTTACAGCAGCCTATACTAGATGCAGTATTCATACCTGCCAGAGCTACTCCTAGCAATACAACAGTAGATGAAGACACTAGCTTGTCTGCATTCCCTCCTCAAGTATGATTTTCTATAATCCTTGTAAAAAGAAATCAACCTTAGGCTCCATTGAATCAACTCCTTCTGTCCAGTTGAAGATTACTTTGGCTTGCAGCCAATTTACTCAAGGGACATGTAACCAAAGGTTTTCTACTATATCACAGGACCTATAAAATTGCACCTGCAGCAACTACACTGGTCATCATTTCAGAGGGACTTGTAGTCATTACACCCACAACCAAATCACATGGGCCCTATTCACATTCTATTTTCAATTGCGTGCATGCAACCATTCTAGCCTGCAACACTTTTACTTCCAACATCCTCATGCTACCATTTTCTATTCCACACTGTACCTTGCAACCACATGTCACAAGGTTAACACTCATCTATTCTGCACACTTCTTCAATGTCACATCCATTTGATTCACTTCGACACATTCTTCGAACACATCCACTCCAGCTTCCATGTCATCATCTTCTCATGCAACATTTCTATGTTTGTCAGCATTCCCAAAGGTATTTATCTCGCTAGTGCTATTAATTACCATTTAATACTATTTGTTTTATAGCAATCTTTCTTCACCAATCATTAATTTGACTATTATGGACAATTCAAATTGCTTTCAACCCTATCTTCTATACCTTTACCTTGTCATCGCATTTGAGGACAAATGCCACCTTAGTTTGGGGAATTCCATACGTAGAAATGATTTCATGTACATCACCCAAGACGAAACCTCTCCTTTCATAATTAATGACTATCCATCACATGCCACACACAATCTAGCAAGATAGCAACTGGTAATAAGTGACTAGTAAATGCATTGGCTAAAGAATAGGGAATTGAATTTGTAGAGTGGAATTGGGTTTAGTAATAGATTTTTATAGAAACTGGGCACACAGGTGAACCACAACTAGAAGGAAACCAAAGAATATCATGATGGGTGGAGAACCAATTAGGAGGGAGCCTACAGATCATGCAATATTATTGACTGACCTAGATTATAGGCCTATCTTCTAGCAAGCTAAGTGGTTGGACTATTTTCTTAAGCTGACATAATATAACGAAGCCATGACTCAACAATTTGTGAGGAAATTCCAAAATAATGAAGCTACAATTAAGGGATTGCATGTTGATACGTCCAAAGCTACCATTGCAGAGGTAATAGGATTACCAGTAGCTAGAGAAGAGTTGCATGTGAGAGATGACATCATTACAACAAGGGCTATGTTCATTCAACTAGGAGAAAGAATAGAATCTACATCACAAGGTACCTGTTATCACATAGAATTGCACCCAACTTGGAGAGAGTCCAAGCATTCTAATGACACAATGGGAATGATCTCAAGGTGTAGGACCTTGCAAGTTGAGATCAGACCTCTAGAGAAGGTTGGTTCCTCATTCTAAGCCTAATGCTTAGAGAAAACTATCTAAACCTAGTGCTAATGCTTGCAGGGGAAAAGGGTTAAAAGGAAACATGAATGGAAATAAAGGTGATACATTGGATTTGAATATAAGAGTCCTCACAAAACTAAGAAGATGCACAAAATAACCAAATACAACTAGTAAACATACATAGATCAAACTAATTTTTGACAGAGGAAAAGAGCAAGAAATTATTAGAAAGAATTAAACATTCACAAACTCATCATTCTTGGATCACACAGAGTCAAAATTATCATAAAGAGGTAAAATAACTAACATGTATTTAATTAGAAGGCAAGGTTGTAGTAGAGGAGTTCTGTTTGGAATATAGAAGCCTGAGACTAACTATTTGCCAACCTTTTTTACATCTTATGTTCATGCTTATATAACATTTGATTCCAAACCTTGACCTAATTAGGTTACAATAAATTGCCCCATGGGCTCTGTTAGGAAAAATCTCTGCCAAAAGGAATGTAGGCCTGCAAGAATTTATTGCAGAAAATATCTGAAGACCTAGGTAGATGAAAGATATTTCCTTTTCTTCAATGCGAGTAGCTAATTCATTGATCTGCAACAATCAATGCAGTCAATATCTGTTAAGGGGCAACTAAGATCAGATCTGTATTGAATGCAAATGAGACAAAATCCCTAAGTAAATCTTTTACAACACTTTAAGTCCTTGAACCCTTGATTCTGTGCTCTATTGACTTTGAAAATCCTTTAAAATTTGACCTTTTTTTCCCTGTTAGCCGAGTCTGGAATTTTGCTACCTTCGGGATGCCTGGTAATCTCCCTTTTAAACCTAGACCATTAGATGAGATCTGCTTTTAGAGATCAATGACCGCCAAGGTTTCCTTTTGATTCTTCGTTGAAGAGGGATGCTAGTTCACCACATGGCACAACTTAAGGGACCCTTTGAGCACGTGCAAATAAAAGTTATTTTTTAAAAAGGGGCCGCGCTAGGGAAGATGAACACAAGGAACCCCCTTCTGGTTGGTGAATCGGTGATTTCTTGAACTTTCAAACCTAATGAAAAAGGTTCAAAAACATTTGGGTTCGCCGACAAGGAAAAGCCTGACCACAAGCCACTTGATGAATTTTAAAGCTCACCATTCCATCCTTTGTTGTCGGGGGGAAAGCCGAGTTGGTGAACCATTGAAGTTATGAACCTTTTCAAATTACCGACAAAAGAAAAGCTCGCCTGAATGCATTAGTGATCTTTGAATTTTTGCAAGTTTGGAACCCTAACTTTTGTTGACTAAGGCCAAAGGGGGGCAAAAAACTAAGGCAAGGGCCTAGATTTTCTGGGTTTTTTACAAGAGATTTTTGGGGATTTTTGCAAGGGTTTTTCTAGACGAGATTTTAGGGATTTTTGGCAGGCAGAGCACCATGATTGAAAGATTTAAGGCCTACAGGGCCATATTCCAAGGGATATCCAGGAGATTTTCAAGGTGAACTATTTGACTCTAGATAGAGGAAAATGGGTCAACAGTACCAAAAATGTTTCTTTACCTTAGTTATGGGCTTCTCTTGCCACCTACATTATTAAGTATCTTACCTATGATTGGAGACAATCTTTGCTTTATACTGTGCATTTCAAACTTCTAAGTCATCTCTGTCATGGGATGGTTGTGAATGTTCCAAGTTTCTTGTTTAATTTGTTAAAAAGAATGTCTGTCGAGTATAAGAGGAAAAATAACTAGTCATCACTATCTCATGATGGCATGGTCGTGCTATTGATAAAAGGAAGTCTATCTATTCAATTTCCTGACATTTCTTGGGAATGTTTTCTTGAAATCAACCATATTTATGAGGGACCTTTAGGGGTTCAACCAGTTGAGGAAGAGGAGGTACAAGCATAAAATGTATAGTCAGGGGAAGGATAGGAAGTACCTGTAGCCTCTTCCAAACTAGCAGCTTCACCTACCCACTACCATGCAACTACTATGGATCACTCAGCTCCAAGTATTGATAACCCTATGAGTGAACCTGCAAGGTCTCCCATACCTATAGCTTCACTAGTGTCAAGCCCCTTGCTAGAGAATTTACCCTCATAAAACTTTAGTCGTACAAAGCAAAGTGAAAAATAAAAACTGCATCTTAGAACTACCAGCCCACCACCCGCAGCACCTAAAAATTCTTGAAATATTCCTTCTGCCTCAAAGCCCACTAAGAAGAGAAAAGAATCCTCTTCTTCTTCTAAAGCCAAAAAGAAACAGAAAGTGACCGCTCAATCATGCAAGCACTCAGGCCGCCTAAAGAAGAGAGGAGTTACAGGAGGAAAAGCCCCTTCTAAACAAAATAAAGTAGTTGATGTGTAAACTGATACATACTATGAAAGGGAGCATTTGTTTGTTGATAGGTTATAGAAGAATGTAGTCCAAACACTTATCTTGGAGACTAACACAGAGTTAGAGGAAGAGGACTTATACACCTCTAGGAAATGACATCAACCTCCTCCTGATAAAGAAAACCCATACTTGTCAACTTCTCTAGATGAAATTCAAGTAGAAGAATTGTTGTTGGATTTTGAGGATACAACAGGGGAAAAGAAGGATGAGTTGTAGGTTGCTCTACAGAAAATTGCAGCATTGGAGAAGTAGTTGAAGGAATATCAACAGAAGGAAACTGGGCTAAATGAAAGAGTTAAGAGTTTGGAGGATCAGCTGCATGTTGACCAACAACAGGGAATAGGACTAGACCATTTGGCCCAATTGGTCATTATAGAAATTAATCGAAGGAGTCTAAAGCCTGTGCAATAGGAAGAGCAACCAGAGGAACCTGCACCATCAACCTTGTTAACAGTTACTTTGCAACTATGGGGTAAAATAGATGAAATGATAAAGAAACAGGATGAATTGAAGGAAAATCATAGCAAAGAGATTGAGGATAAGGATAAATAAATAAAGAGACTAAAATTCAAAATGGATAGGATGGCGGATATGACTATCTAGCTGATGAGATGCCGACCACCTGCAAGGGTTTATGTCCTTTATCTATAGGAACAATATTTAAGTTTTCAGTTTAGCTATCTTTATAGTGATGCCCCTATTTCTCTTTTTACACCTGATTTATTTTTAACAACCTACTAACAAGCTACCCCTGAGATGCATAACCAATTGTGTGAATTCTATCTACATGAGTTAGCTATTCCTTATGTTATCAACTAGAATCCCTAATTATTATTGGGGATGTGCAATTAAAGGCCTTAGCATCATTCATCTAGAATGAGCATAGGAGAAGGATCCTTCAACAGCAATATAATGAGGGAGAGAAATTAATTCCTCTCAAAATCATGGTAGAGGCCCCAAATCCCAATAGGATAGTGGTAGAATGGATTAATCTGATTGAAAATCCTGAAGTGGAAACAAAACTCCTAGAATGTAGGGCAGTGGATTATAAGAAATTCAGGGAATTAGCTGAGGAGATTGGTAAGGAGGCTTTGGGTTTTTCAAAAGGTAGGTGGAATGAGTTGACACCAAGATTGCAAAGGAAAGAGCCCCACTCAGTGTTTAATTTCTCAACAGCAATCACTAGGGCACAAAAGTATATTAGATCAGCTAATGAACATGGGATTACTTGGCTACCTCTAGTGTTTCATCCTCCCCTGCTCCTTTATCCAATTCCACACTGGTAGGAATAGAGGATGTCCCAGGTAGCAGAATGGGCTAGGTGGAATAGATTGGTAGAGCAGAAGGGTCTCTATCTCAAATAGGATAGAGGAGTTGTAGAACCTATAGATTACAGAGAAATTGCTCTCCAATATAATCAGAGGCCTTGGTTGTTGGAGGACCATCAACATGTTTAGTTGGGGGGTGTGATGAGGCTATGCTTTGTTCTATTTCTCTTGCTTTAGTTCATTCTTTTCAAAGACATTCCTAGACTTTTACATACATTGTCTATGCCTATAATTATCTTTAAGAAATTGAAAGCATTAAGAATAGTACATGATATGTTGGTGAATGACTATATATGAATTAATGATTGCTCATAAAATATCATAGTAATTTATTTTAATTTTAGTAGTTTGTGATGTATAAATATCATGTGATGAACTAACCCCTATGCAACAAACACGTGGCTCCATTTCATGGAGACCACTTGTCAGCCTGTAGAAAAAGAGGTCTTTTCATCTACAACAGACAATGTAGTTACCCTCAACCAAAGGAAAAGGACTCCAAATTGAGTGAGCATGACTTAACCATAACTCCCCACTCCTTGACAGTTTTCCTTCAATAGTTGACATAGTCATGAATAATGAAGGGAGCTCATATTGTGGTCCATGTTCTATTTCCAGTTATGACTATTTTCATAATGACTAAGAAGAGTTATAGTAGGACTATGATGTCTATATTATCTTTATGGTAGTTAGTTTCCTATTCCTAGTCTGATTAATAATAATGTATTCTCCCTATGTTTGTGGGCTTAGAAGTTTTGTTCAATTAGGAAACTTAGATCTTGTCTATATATGTTAGATTTTGTATACGACAAGAGGAGGTTAGACAGAGATTGTGTTGTCAAAGTTATTATCATACTTTTCTCAGCATTCAATAAAGAACATAGGTTTGAATTTAGTCAATGATTTGATGATACAGTAGTGATCTAGTTTAGATTATGTGGAGATTACATTCACTCAAGCAAGGGCCACTTGAGATAACTGTATCCCTCTTATATGTTCATGTGATTAGTTCATGTTATTAGTTCATGTTTGTGTGATTAGTTCATGTTGTGATTAGTTTATGTTATGTGGATCAGTAATGTTGATAATCTGTATATTGGGTTAAGGTGATCACCCACTTAGTTATTAATTGTTCCTTTGTTTTGATTCGCATAGATTGTTTTGATTTACAACCAACTAAACAAGCATTGGCTATTTCATATCAGCATTACCTACTTATAATACTTGTTATTCCTTGTGAAAGTAGAGTTTGTTTCCCTTCCCATAATCTGTTTCTATGCACAACTTCTAGATTACAATTCAAGAATCCTTGACTGTACACATAGTACGGGAACCATCCAAGAAGAATACGATTCCCTAATTTGATAATTTAAATGTAACACATTATAGTCAATAGGTTGCTTGATATAGAATCCATGGGTCCGTTGAGTTGTGTGCATGCCATTTCTGCATCAATTTATTGGTTAATAATGGAGTTCAACACCAACAATATTTCCTAGGTATTTTACACCAAAATCCATGGTAAGGACATTAGGTATGTCATCCAAAATATTCTTCACCTAGTTATGCATCGTGATAAATGTCTATACTTTATTTTCTCCTAAATGCAAGGGTTTTTTATGATAGCTTACAGAGTATTAGATGTGGAGTATTAATAATTTTCTGCATGTTAGATTTTGATGTTTGAACTATGAGTATTATCGTCACCTAGAACTCAAGCAAAACTATTTTTTTATTTTGATGCTTTTATGTGCACCTTAAGAGCATTGTTGCATCTTGTGCCTTTAACCTTCATTGAGTCTTTGAATAGATCATTAACCTGCGCAGTGTTTTATGTGCATATCCAATGTACATCGCATTCCATGAGATGATTTCTCTTTGAGGCATTTTGTCACACAATTCACTGACTCTGTCTTTAGTCCAATTTTTGCATACAAGTTTAGCCACATTTGATTGTAATGTTCTCTTCAAAAATACTTTTAAGGTTGTAAACAATAATGAGAAGTTTGGAAAGCCCAAAGTTTCAACAAATCCAATTTGTTCTTTTTGCAAACTGACTTGATTTGTGCCTTCAATATTTGTTTAATGGCTTTTTCTGGAATTGAATGCTCTTTCTTCCATTATGGCGTCTTATTTCTCTATCAATTGAATCTCAATCCAGCGTGGTAAACATGCCTTTAGCTGATTCTTTCCGAAGCGTTTTATCCCGAATATGCCCGCTACTGTGAGTTCTTCGACTAATACTCACAATTCTCTCAATATGGTCTACTGTTCCATTTCTTCCATGAATTTTTCTTGTTTCTTTAGAATCCAATCTCATTGATGAAGAACGCCTTAGCATTATAACATTCTGGTCACTATTATAAGACAATGTTTGCCTTAAACTTATGAAATCATTTCAGGTGCTTAGGCTATGCAACCTATGGCTAGGAAATATGTCATATGATCTTAACTTTTCATATTTCTTGTGACTCCATAAATTAATTTAAGCCATCTTTTGTTGTGTTGTTGTCTTTCTGTTTGAACTGGTCTATATCTTTGGATGTCCTATTTCTTCAGGCCACATTTATTAGCCAATCAAGTCGATTATTTTGAATGCTCTTTGTGTGTGTGTGTGTGTGTGTGTGTATATATATATATAATCATATTGAATCTACTTGTACCTCTACCATTTATACCAGGGTCAAATTATAATTAGAGGTGCCTCTGTATTATTGGATTACTTATAGATTTGGCATGTGTTATTATTTTTATTTATTCTTAGTGCATTATAAACCTGATTATTATGTCAAGGAGTGTATCTTGCATATTTATTGTGGCTCTGTGAGTAAATATAATGAATCAAGTCTAATCATTATCAATTGTCTTAGTATACTTGAGTATTTGTCACCATTTCGATTCATAACGTGCCACTGTCATCTATATTTAGTTATACTATAAATCATATTGTGTTATGTATTAACACTGAGTTGCATCTGGAGGCATCCATTGATTGACATAAGTGAGAACACTAAATGAAAGTTATCAGAATATGATCTACAGCTAGTTTGAGATTGAGAAATATTTAAACTAAAACCTTAGGAGGATCTTTTGGAATTTTTCTGATATCACCTTAACTTAGTTTTAGAAATGTTAATTCTTTCCCTTGATTTAAAAAAAAAAGCGTTGCCTTGATAGAAGGATTAGAATGTTCCTTTTATATATAATCGTAAGAATGATAGCTTTTAGTAAATGAGATTTTTAGTAACTGTATTTTAGTGAGTTTCTGTTAAGTTAGAAGTGTCTAGATATTAGTGCCTCAATAGGCCGATTATGATTAGTATATTGCTTTTATAAGCTGTGATTTTATTATGTGTTATTTTCCTCAAAGGAGAAGTTTTATCTTTAGAAATTTACTAATATATGTTTTAGTTGTGATGAATTCTAGCTTTCGTAATGCTATAGGAAAATAGATATGGTAACATAAAAATAATTAAGAATAAATTTCTGTATGGTTATTATCTTGTGGTTTTCAAATTTATGTGCTCCTCTATGGTTATTATCTTGTGGTTTTCAAATTTATGTGCTCCTCTAAACTAGGAGCTTGAACTTATAAACATGTATAGAATATATATATATATATATATATATATATATATATATATATATATATATATATATATATATAACTAGATTCCTATTCCTTAAAACTATATCTTCTTAAATATCTTTTTATTTAGTGAGATTATATCTTATTATGAATTGGTCTTGTAAAATTAGGGAAGAAATTAATTTCCTTCATAGGAAGGTTTAATCAAGAATTTTCATAGAAAGAATAAACATTTATATAAATAGGAATTTATTTTTGGTGATAATGAATATGAGTTTATCTATTTTATTATTTTCTTTTCTATTATATTTAGAAAATGCAAATTATTCTGTATATATGATTAAGATATAAATTATGATTCTTAGAGTTGAAATTGTGATTTTATAATAGTTAATTATTTGATTGGTTTTGTTACAGACCCTTTTATATTCCAAAGTAATCATGCATAGAAGTTGAGTATTGGAATGAATCATTAGTTATTTAGTAATTATTTTGATTCGAGAATTTATATTGATTAAAGGTTTTAGTTGAAAATAAAATTGTATATAATCTTCAATTAAATAGTAATAAACATGTTAGAACTCAATGAATATTCTTTTGATCTCGAGAAGGGTGATTAATGTGATACTGTTTTGGAGGTAATGAAAACATAGTAAACTATTGAACTTGATAGAAAGTATAATTTGGTATCAAATCTTTTGTAATTATGTAAGCATCTAACTATCTACTTAACATGAATGTGTTGGCTTTGTTTGAATAATTATTGTAAATAATGTCTTTGGGGTTTTCTTATATATTAGAAGACTGAAATACCTATGAGGATAGACATTCAATTTCCTTTTAATATCAGTAATTTGTTTGACTAGAAAATAAATGAATTTGCATTTGCTTATGACTAATGATGATTGCTTCTTTAGGTAATAAAGCTACTATTGCATATGATTCCAAAGTTTTGAATTGTATGATACCATCTTGTGATTGGAAGTTTAAGTCTTTGAACTACGATGTCTCTGCACTATGTGTACATAGGCAAGGCCATCATGGATGAGCCCTCGAGACATTAGGTCAGCCCCTTAGGGCCTTAGGCTATTATATAGGTCTCTTTTATGTTTATTGATAATCTTTGTGGAACTAATGTTCACTTTTAGATGCACAGATACATGTCTGTTAACTGAGTAGATTACTGGAACGAAGGATATGTTTTTCCACTATGGTATGAATGACCTTATGGTTCTTACTATAATTGTTTGTAAATGTATGAGATATGTCTTGTTCCTATTTGAAAATATATCTTATCATGTATTTGTAAATTGGGATGTATCTCTGTTTGTGTCTCTTTATGTAACCTTTGTTTCTTGTAATCTTGATTTGTGAGTAACGCAGTCGAGGAACCTTAGAGGACCCATGTTTAGATTATTATGTTATGCATTCTATTGTTATTTGCTTTAAAAAAAAATTATTCCATTAATTTGACCTTGTTTAGTGTTGTCCTCTAGGGTTCCTTGGTGGGGGCGTTACACCTGGTATCAGAGTCATGGTTGCAGCACTGGGATCTTTGGTTAACATTGTCACCCATGTCTAGTTATAGTAACTTTCTCTATGCATGTGTTCTCAGATATTTGATGTATGGCTAGAAGGTCATAGGGACCCTTTGTTAGATACCATGTTTTAATCTCAACACCCACTTAGATGTTAGGTAGAGGATTATATGCATTGTGCATTCCCTTGTTGGGGGTGATTCCTTGGATGTTTGTGACTATTTATATCCCTTATGTGACCTTGTTTCATTTCCATGACTTTCCATTCTTTAAAAGTACAAATTTAGTCTTGGAATGCATGTGCAGGTTCGGACTAATTAGTTGACAATATTGGCATGTGGATTTCTTTTGTTTGATTAAATTTGCATTAGGATAAGATGTTCTTTTACGCAACTAGGTTACCTATGTGGTTCTATGCAAGTAGGAACGTATGTTATGTGGCTTAAAAGGGAAGTCCGAGCTTGAGTATGTCATCTCTTCATGTTTTTTTTTTTTTTTCTGTGGTTTGCAGAAGTGTTTACACCCATACATTGTTCAGTGTATTTCATAATATTAAGAATATACTGCAAGTAAAAGGGTTGTTAGAATAGACTAAGGAAAAAGTATGTAGGTAGTTTATAAATGAATTATTGTTTATCTTTTGTGATTGCTCTAATGCATATAGAGTGATATAATGGAATCCTGACCTTGTGTTTAGAAATGGGAAAATCTGCCTATGGGTGGTAGATAAGATTTGGTTAGGAAGTGTGACTTAATTATCCTTTATATAGATGCTTTGTTTGGAAAGGTTGTGTTTGCAAGTTACTTGCATCGAATTAAATTATTTTTTTTCCTTTTTCTCTTAAGCCACATATAGTTAATAAAGAGAAATAGTCCTAAACCATATTATAATAAGAAATCACTTAGACCTTAAAATTGTATGCTTAAACCTTGACTACGAATCAAAGAACTATGTCTGAAATTACTTGAGTGATGGATCTTATGTTCTCTTGAAATTGCACTTCTTACTTTTGGTTATGCATAAAAGATATATTATGAATGAGACTGAGTGTAGTTGCTGGGTATTTAATCTATGCATTTGGAAGTAAATTTATGTGATTAAGTTTTGCATTACATGATGTGTTATGTTTTTATTGGAAAGGGCTACTTTTGTGAAATAAATGAGATGCCAGTGCATAGAACTAGGTTTCTATTTTGAGAAATTATGATGATTGTGTTGTTATTTGAACATTCTGGTTGATATGAATAGCTGAAACCTATGATGTAATGTCTTTCTCTTTTCTTACTAGCGTATAAATAGTAAGGATTTATGCATTAGATGTCTAGCATGTTGAATTTTTATGAAGGGGTAACATGTGAAGTAATTAAGCCTAGGTATGGAACATGGATGTTTGAGTAGGCATAATCACTATGTAAATATTTAGTGTTTCCTGCACTGGCTTGGGATAAAGTTGAGAGAATGTGGGATTGTGTTTTGGGAACAAATATGTGAATCCTTTTGTTCTATGAAAATTTGAATAACTTGTGATGAAGTAAGATTTGTTTGTGTTTAGGAAAGACCTACATGAAGTAGTAAAGAGTTAAGTAGAGGATCATTATTGTTCTTTTGTGAAAATAGAACTTGAGTATAATTTGTTGAACTCTAGATGCATGAATATTGATGTGGAAGTATTAATGATTCTTGGGTGCATCTAGGAATTCATGGTGCTTATGGAAAAATTCTTATTGTGTGGAAGAAAAGATAGTTGCATATGCATATGTTATGAGGATAGAATGTTATATCAAACAAGTAAAAGTAGAGTGAAAAATATTCTAGAAAAGGAATCATATTAAATGTACTTATGGTATGTGATATTTTGAAAAGTAATGGAATTGGGTATGTAAATGTAACCCCCCTATAAATGTGAGAAACCAGTATCTGTGCATTGGTTGAGTGTTGTGAATACCTTGTACTTGGTTTGTGTGCCCATGGGACGGTGATACTGGGTACCCATCCATGGGGAAAATGTTGCAATTTAGGTGTGGGATTAACCATACCATTATGTGTGCTTGTATGTTTGTTACTCGATTGAGGGCCAACCCACATGTGGTTGAAATTTATATATAAGAGTAACCAAAAGATAGTTTCACAAATTCTTTTCTTTTGGTTCTCTAGTCACTCAATCTATGAAGGGGTAGTAGCATCCACAAAGTTCCTTGGGTGGGGTGTGTAGCATATGCATATTATGGTGTAGAGCAGTCTTAGCTCAACTGATCCCAAGGAAAAGTACTCACTACTTCCCCTTATGATGGATCAGGGTACTTGATCCATATGTGCTAGCTTAATCCCCATAGTTCTTGAGCATATTGATGGTATTTCTTGGGAGATCATCTACCTTGTCTTCACAAAAGGTATGATATGCCACATGAGTTGTCAGTTGGGGGCCAGGGTTTAGGGTGAGAGGGACCTGCATGGACAACCCAATTGGAACTATGTGATGACATGTGTCACCACTTGGGGTTGGGGTCAAGGGTGAAAGGGACCTGCATGGACAACCTAAGTGAGACCATGTGCCCCATGTATATTTTGAGGTCTAGCATGTGGAGGGAAGTTTGTTAGCCATGCTGAGATGGATTTCGTATCTGCACATGTTCTGACATGATGAAATAGGTACGATGCCACACCCCACTGATGTTCATAGTGTTGGTGATGATGTCGTGTTGCTGATGGTAGCGAGCTAGGCTCGAGGACACAATGCCAAGTGCATAGACATGTGAAGGTGCACTATGAGATTGTGTTGATATCCTACTTGTGTGATGAGCATAATGGGGCCTCGTACACCTGTAGATGGATACTCATGTTTGCTTTCGACAGTGTTTGGGTCAGTTAGCATATGGGTATGTCCTAGCCATGTATACCTCTGGCTACAGCGAGTGCCTACATGTGCCTTCTCCATGAGGTGTCTCTATGCGGGGTGTGTTCTGCGCGTGCCTACTTCCGTGGAGCCACAGACACACTGCCATGTGGCATATGACCAGTACGTGCCTTCTCCAGCTGGTGTATGACCATGCCACACTGAGACGCGATGAGGGATGTGGCCAAGGTGCACATCCCATGCGAATAGCCAAGGAGTGTGTGGGCCACTTGGCTAGTCCATGCCGCGTGACGACGCGATGCAGGATGTAGTCAAGGAGTACACTCTAAACCATGTGGATGGCGTTCTCACTTCGCACCACATGAGGGCTACTGCTATAGCCTAACATTGTTCCCTCCTTCCTCGTTTGGTGGCTAGTATCTAGTCACGCAGTGTTGTATAATGTAATTTCAAAGATTGGGAACTTTCTTTATGGTATTGATGATTTTCTATTGACTGTGAATGCTGACATTTTGTTTATGTTAATTGTGATGGTTTAGCCACACCTTGTAATTTTATTTGCACGTAGCCCTTATGGTTACATTTGATTTAGTGTTGAAATTATGCACATTTCTTGCTTTATTATTGAAATTGAATTTTTATTTGATCTTTCTTAATGACTTTGGTGGCTAAAATAGTTTATCCTTATTGTTTTCGATATCGGCCATGTGTCCTATTGTGATTGCTCTCTAAGGACATATGAGGTAGACTTGGTGAGTGTATATGAGGAAGCAAACATAGGGAACCTTGAGGATGTGGGTATGTGAGGTATGGATTATGTGAGATGGATATTGGCTCTTGGCTCATGGATTATGTATCATGGTTTAGTATGCAACTTCCCGGTGTCTAGATGGACCCTTGTGTAGCCTTGTGATGTGATTCTTGGTGATGCACATTCATGTGTATGTGAAGAATGTATGTTAAATCATGAATATAGTACTTATGAAATGATAAATTGTGTTTCCATGCTTCTAAAAAGATGTAAAATCATGATCTTTGTTGAATATGTTATGAGATTTAGTGTTGTAGAATGAATAAAGTGGAATGTCTTAATGGATATTTAATGAAGAATGTGGGCTTGGTGTGTATAATTATGTTGTGTTTTATGGAAGTATAGCATTCTGAAGTATTGATTGCTTAACAGTGTATTAGAAGAGGAATCGTAATATAAGAGTAAAGAAAATGAAATGGTAATGTATTTGAAATTAAATATTTTTATATGTTTATGTTATGAGAAATTCTGATAGCTAGGACTAAAAGGGTGCAATGTTTTCTTTGTTCTGTAAGAAACTGATGGGTGTTAATGCTAGTATGTAAGAATTTTGAGTGGTTTATGTACTATGGAATTATTTTTTTTGAAATGCAAGTCTTGATTGTGTTATTATTGTGACATTGAAAACTAAAAGGATAGGTCATATTTGAAATGGACTATATAAGTATATTTTCTTGTGAGATGAATTATTTCTATAGGCAAAACTACTGTATATTATTTTGATGTAATGAATCAACTTGAATGTTGATAATAAAAATTTGCAGTACTAATGTGTTATGTTTCCACCCTAGTTGATGATGTAGTGCCCCTCCATTCTCAGTGTGGATGTGTAGTTTAATGATCGTTGACTAATTTTGACTCGTGCAAAATACACTCTCCACCGAGAGATGCTATAAAACTAGAAGGAAAGAGAAGGAGAAGGGGGAAGATACTCCCTTTTTCCAGAGAAAGAGAAAATAGGGGTGGGAGCATGTGTTTTTTTATGCCTGGTGCATCCTGGAGGAATTTTTAAGAGATAGCCTATCTGGAAATGTTTGGAAAATCCATGGAGGGAAACATCACTATAGGAGTAAGCTTGATCTTGGCCATTCCAATGGTAAGGACATCACAGTTTTCACAGGTATGTCATCCAGAATATTCTTCACCCAGTTATGCATCATGATCAATGTTTATACTCTATTTTCTCCTAAATCCAAGGGTTTTTGATGATAGTTTACAGAGTATTAGATGTGGAGTATTAATATTTTTCAGCATGTTAAATTTTGATGTTTGAACTATGAGTATTATCGGCACCTAGAACTCAAGCAAAACTATTTTTTTATTTTGATGCTTTTATGTGCACCTTAAGAGCATTGTTGCATCTTGTGCCTTTAACCTCCATTGAGTCTTTGAATATATCATTAACCTGCGTATTGTTTTATGTGTATATCCAATGTACATCACATTCCATGAGATGACTTCTCTTTGAGGCATTTTGTCACACAATTCACTCACTCTGTCTTTACTCCAATTTTTGCATACAAGTTTAGCCACATCTGATTGTAATGTTCTCTTCAAAAATACTTTGAAGGTTGTGAACAATAACGAGAAGTTTGGAAAGCCCAAAGTTTCAACAAATCCAATTTGTTCACTTTCTGCAAACTAACTTGATTTGTGCCTTTAATATCTATTCTATGGCTTTTTCTGGAATTGAATGCTCCTTCTTCCATTATGGCATCTTATTTCTCTATCAATTGAATCTCAATCCAGCATGGTAAATAGGCCTTCAGTTGATTCTTGCCTAAGTGTTTTATCCCAAATATGCCCGCTACTATGAGTTCTTCTACTAATACTCACAATCCTCTCAATATGGTCTACTGTTCCATTTCTTCCATGAATTTCTCTTATTTCTTTAGAATCCAATCTCATTGATGAAGAACGCCTTAGCATTACAACATTCTGGTCACTATTACTAGACAATGTTTGCCTTAAACTTATGAAATCATTTCAGGTGCTTAGGCTATGCAACCTGTGGCTAGGAAATATGTTGTATGATCTTAACTTTTCATGTTTCTTGTGACTCCATAAATTAATTTAAGCCATCTTTTGTTGTGTTGTTGTCTTTCTATTTGAATTGGTCTGTATCTTTGGATGCCTATTTCTTTAGGCCACATTTATTAGCCAATCAAGTCGATTATTTTGAATACTCTTTGTGTATATATATAATGAATCATATTGAATCTACTTGTTGTACCTCTACCATATATACCAGGGTCAAATTACAATTAGAGGTGCCTCTGTATTATTGGATTACTTATAGATTGGCATGCATTATTATTTTTATTTATTCTTAATGCATTATAAACTTGAATATTATGTCAAGGAGTGTATCTTGCATATTTATTGTGCCTTTGTGAGTAAATACAATGAATAAAGTCTAATCATTATCTATTATGTCTTAGCATACTTGAGTATTTGTCACCATTCCGATTCATAATGTGCCATTGTCATCTATATTTAGTTATATTGTAAATCATATTGTGTTATGTATTAATACTGAGTTGCATCTAGAGGCATCCATCGATTGACATAAGTGAGAACACCAAATGAAAGTTATGAGAATACAATCTAGGGATAGTTTGAGATTGAGAAATGTTTAAACTAAAACCTTAGGAGGATCTTTTGGAATTTTTTTGATATCACCTTAACTTAGTTTTAGAAATGTTAATTCTTTCCCTTGATTTAAAAAAAAAACATTGCCTTGATAGAAGGATTAGAATGTTCTTTTTATATATAATCTTAAGAATGATAGCTTTTAGTAAATGAGATTTTTAGTAACTGTATTTTAGTGAGTTTCTGTTAAGTTAGTAGTGTCTAGAGATTAGTGCCTCAATAGGCCGATTATGATTAGTATATTGCTTTTATAAGTTGTGATTTCATTTTGCGTTATTTTCCTCAAAGAAGTTTAATCTTTAGAAATTTACTAATATATGTTTTAGTTGTGTTTAATTCCAGCTTTCGTAATGCTGTGGGAAAATAGATATGGTAATATAAAAATAATTAAGAATAAATTTCTGTATGGTTATTATCCTGTGGTTTGCAAATTTATGTGCTCCTCTAAACTAGAAGCTTGAACTTTATATATATATATATATATATATATATATATATATATATATATATATATATATATATATATATATATATATATATATATATATATATATATATATATATATATATATATATATATATATATATAAACTAGATTCCTATTCCTTAAAACCATATCTTCTTAAATATCTTTTTATTTAGTGAGATCATATCTTATTATGAATTGGTCTTGTAAAATTAGGGAAGAAATTAATTTCCTTCATAGGAAGGTTTAATCAAGAATTTTCATAGAAAGAATAAGCATTTATATAACTAGGAATTTATTTTTGGTGATAATGAATATGAGTTTATCTATTTTATTATTTTCTTTTTCTTTATATTTAGAAAATGTGAATTATTCTGTATATATTTAAGATATAAATTATGATTCTCAGAGTTGAAATTATGATTTTATAATAGTTAATTATTTGATTGGTTTTGTTACAAACCCTTTTATTTTCCAAAGTAATTATGCATAGAAGTTGAGTATTGGAATGAATCATTAGTTATTTAGTAATTATTTTGATTTGAGAATTTATATTGTTTAAAGGTTGTAGTTGAAAATAAAATTGTATATAATCTTCAATTAAATAGTAATAAACATGTTAGAATTCAATGAATATTCTTTTGATCTCAAGAAGGGTGATTATTGTGATACTATTTTGGAGGTAATGAAAACATAATAAACTGTTGAACTTGATAGAAAGTATAATTTGGTATCAAATCTTTTGTAATTATGTAAGCATCTAACTATCTACTTAACATGAATGTGTTGGCTTTGTTTGAATAATTATTGTAAATAATGTCTTTGGGGTTTTCTTATATATTAGAAGACTGAAATACCTATGAGGATAGACATTCAATTTCCTTTTAATATCAGTAATTTATTTGACTAGAAAATAAATGAATTTGCATTTGCTTATGATTAATGACGATTGCTTCTTGAGGTAATAAAGCTACTATTGCATATGATTCCAAAGTTTTGAATTGTATGATACCATCTTGTGATTGGAAGTTTAAGTCTTTGAACTACGATGTCTCTGCACTATGTGTACATAGGCAAGGCCATCATGGATGAGCCCTCGAGACATTAGGTCGGCCCCTTAGGCCCTTAGGCTAGTATATAGTTCTATTTTATGTTTATTGATAATCTTTGTGGAACTAATGTTCACTTTTAGATGCACTGATATAGGTTTGTTAACTGAGTAGATTACTGGAGCAAAGAATATGTTTTTCCACTATGTTATGGATGACCTTATGGTTCTTACTATAATTGTTTGTAAATGTATGAGAGATGTCTTGTTCCTATTTGAAAAGATCTCTTATCATGTATTTGTAAATTGGGATGTATCTCCGTTTGTATCTCTTTGTGTAACCTTTGTTTCTTGTAATCTTGATTTGTGAGTAACGCAGTCGAGGAACCTTAGAGGAACCAGGTTTAGATTATTATGTTATGTTATGCATTCTATTGTTATTTGCTTTTAAAAAAAGAAAAATTTATTCCATTAATTTGACCTTATTTAGTGTTATCCTCTAGGGTTCCTTAGCAAGGCGTTACAGTTTGTCTCTGCAGATGATGATCAGTTAGTGCGGTTTAGGTATGATGTTCTCAGTTGTTTGATAGTCTTATGCTTCAAAGGTTAAGTCTTGATCTCCTCTGGAAGTCATCTTGAATAATTGTCTAAGTTTGGATAAGCAAAGGTATAGCAGGAACAGTGAACAGGGTCTAGCACAGTGGTCCGCATTCCTCTGCAGATAAGTATTTTGTTATGTGGTTTTAAGGTGTTGTAAACACTTGTATGAAGTGTCTTATTCCAGAGTTAGGAGATCTGAAGTCCACCAGAAGATTAGCTACAAGCTGCTAATTATCAGCATAGTGTTTGACAGAGACAGAGTCTGAGTTATGATGGTCTGTATTTCTCCGCAAGATGATATCATGACTTACGGTTCTAAGGATAAGATTGGGAATGTGTAAAGAGTCCTTGATATGATTTTGAAGGTGTTTTGAGATCCTCAATAAAATTTGTAAGTCAGCAGATGAAGTTGTTAAGCATGCTCTTAAGGAAAAGGCCGACAAGTATATTAATCATTGTGCAGAGAAGAGTTAATGTTTGGAGGATCTATGTAAGTAATTGAATGATTAGAGCCGACCTATATGAATACAAGTTACATAGTCCATTGGATTGAGCAACAAGGTACATCTTTCTATGTACAAGTTTCACTTCTTGAATGCCGACCTGACTATGAATTAAATCATGATGCAGATATATAAGAGCAATGAATTTTAGTTGAGTGGTGTGGTGAAGAAGTGCATGTGTGGTGTGAGCATACGAATAGAAGAGCGAAGTTAGAAGAGAAGCAGCGATGAAGACTTGGGATTCAAAATTTAGTTGCTAAATGACTGCACCCTAGCATAGTGGCAGATGCTTAAGCAGTATTCAGTTTTCATGTGCAATATGATTGAAAGAAATCTTTCATCATCAAGGTAGTGAGCCTTCAACAGGGTTTAACAACCCTTATTGTAATCTTTCTAGGTTTAGGGTTGAGGTAGTGAGCCTGCTAAATCTAGTTGTACTTCATGGTAGTAAGCTAGCATGTTCTAGGCCTATGGAGTGACCAAGCCTGAACATCATTTTTGTAAAGATTGCAATATATATTTGAGAGCTAATCCTCTCCGTGGTTTTTCCCTTTTTGGGTTTTCCACGTAAAATATTGGTGTTATGTGTCATGCTTTTGTGGATGCTGCTTAGTTGTATATTTTGCTTCTATTTGATTATTCTTTTGAAATGGTTAAAAGTAAAAGTGTAAGAAAAGATTTATAGAACACTGATTCACCCCCCTCTTAGTGTTCCTGACATTCAACAATTGGTATCAGAGCAAGGTTCCTTGGAAAAAAACTAACAACTTAAGGAAGATTTGAGATAGTATGATCATGGCAGTAAGAAGGTATGGAAATTATGAAAGATACAATCAACTAGAAGCAACTCTTATGGATCTTGAAAACTGTGAAGTAGAAGTCTGGGATCTGAAGGAAAATCTAAAACAAGTTGATGAATGCATCTTGAAACTAAAAGAGCAAGTCAAGAAATTCAAAGACAAATACAAAGTAGTCAGTGATCAATTATTATTAGCAAATAAAGCCCTGAATAATTTGGAAACAAAAGTTATAGAAAGAACAAGAGAAGAAGATGATCTAAATTTGATTGTGAAGAACAAATCAAAAGATTGTGCAAAACTTGAAAAAGAGATTATAAGTTTAAAAATAGATCTGGAAAAGCCCAAAAGTTTTGAAGAAAAATTCAAGATAAGCACTACAAAGCTTGATAAAATGATTGCTAGCTAGAAGAATGCTAATGACAAACATGGTTTAGGATTTGAGAAAGGAGAAAGTTCAAACTTTGGTCAAACGACCACTGAGTCAAGGGAAAACAAAGGATACTAGTTCAGAAATCAAAGAAGAAGACCTAGAAGACCTCTGATCAGACAACCAAATACTCAAAGGTACCCATCATTCAATGGTTATTGTTATTCATGCAATAGGTATGGTCATAAGGCTACTCAGTGTAGGAGTAGAATAAATCAAAAGATTCCATCATTCTCTGGTCAATGTTTCAATTGCAAGAAAATTGGTCATAGAACAAATGAATGTAGAAATCAGATCAGGAAAAGTTTCAACAATGGGAGGAATGAACAATCATTCAAAGGTCAATGCTTCACTTGCAATAGAACTGGTCATAAAGCTGTTGTATGTAGAAGTAAAGTAAGTCAAAATTCTATTAAGTGCAATGCATGCTATAAAATGGGACACAGATCAAATATGGTAAATCAATGTAGATCAAATTCAATCAATGGAAGGAATCAAAGTCAAAAGAATGTGATGTGCTTCAATTGCAATAAATTTGGACATGTTGCAAGATTTTGCAGAAGCAGGAATGTGAAGAGAAATCACTATTTTGAAGAAAGGAAAGCAGAGTAGAGAAATGATGAAGGAAAAGAGAAAGTTGATCCGGTTGAAACCAAGAAAGAAATGAACAAGGTATGGATCAAGAAAGAAGTAATAGAAGTTAGGGATCAATCTGCACCAGTATCCGGTACAGATACTTCCTTCAGGAAGTAAATCAAGATCTTTGGCTCAGAGGGAGAAGTGTTGAAAATTCAAACCCCCAGCCAAAAAGTGGGTGCCAGAATTCGACACGAAGGTATATGATAAAATTTGATGTGACACATCTCCTAAAGGAAGAACACGAAGAAAAAGAGTCAATGTGGCATATTGTGGAGCAATCCTAATCAACTATATTCTATAGTAAAAGGTTTTTGGAATGGGCATAAAAGGGAACCTCTTTTGGTTTCTAAATCCGTTTGCATTCAGCGCAACAATGTATTGATCTGCTCTGCGAACTATGAGATTTTTCAACCTACACCATGGAGGTTCTCCTCTTGACTAAGGATAAATGATTCTATTTGGTCATGCACACATATAGAAGCCCTTGGAAGGTTGTATTTGTAATAGTTACAAATCAAGCAAGGACTATGGCAGATTTTGAGAATTTGCTGTTGGAGGCAGCAAGTCGAACTAACGTCCATAATGGAAAGCATAGGAATCGAGCTCCAACAAAGAGGAAGCAATCTCATTCCCTTTTCAGATGATGACAATGATTCCAATTATGATAATGGGGATGGTTCTGAGACATCTGGGTCAAGAACGTCTTTGAAGAGGAGATTTGATCCTGGTGAAAAAGATAATGATGATGTGGGCTAGAGAGATGATTCAGACAATGATGGATTATCGTTTTGAGAGTGATTTGTACAAAGATGATGAAGATAGGAAATGGCTTTGAAAGATGTTTGAAATAGACAGGGAGATGATTTTGGTAGAAAGAGCAGAGGCAAGGGATAATTTCTTTTTTTGGTGCGAAAGAGGGCTGAAGATCGACAAAATGAGACTAGGAATTAGAGGGGAAAAGATGTAGGGCCACCATCTTCATGGATGCGCTCTTCTGTGAAATCTACCAGGATAGTGAAATAAAATGCCTTAAATGAATTGGTTGCAAGAAGACAGAAGATACAAGACTCAGACGTGCAAAGAAAGTGAAGGGACACTGCAGGGTTATCTAAAGGACATGATTCTTCACCTGGTAGATGAAAGTCTCATGCTAGTTCTAGTGTTAGTCCATTGTTCTCTAGCAACAGGGATCAAAGTCCAAGTAGTCATGGAGATCCAGATGATAGTGATGGAGAAGGTACAAATTTTGATACTCCTTTTAAAGATTGTAGACACCCAAAATTGTCCCAAATTTGTCCATGTCCTGCAACACCTAGTCAAATACATTACTAAGACATCATGTAGCATTTTGTCCTAATCCCACTCCTAATCTCACTTATCCATTAGCCAATTAATTAAATAAATCTTATTTATTTAACTAATCCCATTTATCCTTCCATAGTCAATTAATTAAATAAATTATATTTATTTAATTAATTTCCACTTTTCCCTCATCTAAATTAAATATTTATTTAATTAATGTATTCCACATCATTCCTTTCCAAAAATGGAAAATTCCATATTTGTCTCTATCTCCACATTTGTCTCCATGTAAGGTGGAAGCCATTTGTTTCTATCTCCATATTTGTCTCTATCTCCACATTTGCCTCCTTGTAAAGTGGAAGACTATTTGACACTTGTCACATGACTACAATCTCCTCAAGAAGTGGGAATAACTAATCAATCCTAGCCGTCCACATCATTCAATTAGCCTTTTAATCTCAACCATCCATTCAAATCGAGTCCAAGCCTATAAATCAACCCTCTCCCAAGCCATTTAAGGAGCATCTATTCTTCAAGTATCCTCATTTTGTCAAAATCACTCTTGAATCTTCCATCTCCCAATCTATCATCATTCATCTATCAGTCTCCATCTTAGTGTTATGCTTCGAAATTGAGCAACCAACATATCAAATCATTGAATTAATCAAGCCATTTTGCATCTATTCGATGTATTGAAAGATTTGGATTAGGTAATGCATTTCATTGTTTTATAATTTTGATTTTATCCAAATTTTTCGTATACAAAGATATTAACAATATAACTATCCAGAGATCAAAGCTTACCAAGAGGTTCATGGAGCCATTCTTCGAAAAGATCTTTGTGGGCTGTTATGTGAGAATTGGGATTGGTATGTAAGGTGATGATAGTACAGTTGAATGGCAAGGGTGTTTGATTCGCTGCCTCTTGAGAAAGAGTTTAAGGAATGAGAATAGGAAGTAGAATGCACTGAGGGCCAAATTTTTGGTAGAGCTGATGTGGAAGAGAAGAAAAATGCACTGAAGGAAATAAATAATTTTGTTTATTCTGCAGAAACTATAAAGCAGATGCTGCAGGAGAAGAAGATGGCTTCTGCAAAGCCATCAAATCTTGCTGCTAAGAAGGATAGGTTGAGGAAGGAGATGAAGCTTGTAGAGAGTAAACACAATTATTAAGAAGTATATAGGATTAAAACAAGGTTGAAAGACTTAGAAGTCCTTTCACCTCAGAGAAAAGGAAAGAATGCAAAAGCCATAATGCTTACAGAGATGAATAAGAAAATTCTAAGAATGCTTCAATGATCAAGCCTGCTAACTTTAATCTCAAAGCAGGTGAGACTAGGTATGATCCTTTCTCTTGTTGCTAGACTAGATCAAAAAAATATTACAATGCAAAGAGTGATGCTACAGAAGCAAACACATAGGCAACATAAGCAGAACTAAAACTGATCTATCTCTTGGGTATCAAACTAAGGATGTAGAAGATAGGGAACAGTTAAGGAGCCCTACACCAGAACAAAACACAGAACAATAAGAGAATATGGGCATAAATCCTCTGGAATGAAGTTGAGAAGAAATATTTGAGAGAGCAAGAGACACTGTGGATGTCTTAGTTGGTGTTGGAAGAGAACAAGTTGTAGATGAAGCCATGAAATCACTTGCACTAATTGACATGCCACCAGATGTACATAGGATAGAAAAGCTAGTTTTTTTGAATGGCCATGTCCATATCCTAGAATGTGCAAGGAACAGATGGAATGGAGAAATAGCTCTGATAAAGACTATCTATAGTGACATTTTGGCTTCAGTCACAAATTAAGATGAAGATTGCGACAAATACACACATTTTTGAAGTTTTTGAATTTTTTTTGTATTTTGGGCTACACCCTTTGCCATTGATGTCAAAGGGAGAGAAGAAGACCAGTGAAAAATGGGATAAACATCCTAGGGGGAAAAAGACAATAAAGTGTATATAGTAAGGGGGAGCAGTTGAACATTTTTCACTAAGTGTTTCCATCAATGCCAAAGGGGGAGATTGTTGGCAAGAGACACTGCTTCGGTATTGACTTGTATTTTGTCATTGATGGTAACAAGGCTTAGAGATCTTACCACTATGATAGGAAGAGATATCTCCAAAAGAACATGTTGGATCCCAGGTCCAGTTGACAGAAAATGGCTAAGTATGAAAAGTATTCTGAGTAGAGGACAGTAAGTCAAATAGTATGTTTCCGCAGATGATGATCAGTTAATGCAGTTCAGGTATGATGTTCTCAGTTGTTTGATAGTGTTATGCTTCAAAGGTTAAGTCCTAATCTCCTCTAGAAGTCATCTTGAAGAATTATCTAAGTTCAGATAAGCAAAGGTATAGCAGGAACAGTGAACAGGGTCTAGTGCAGTGGTCTGCATTCCTCCGCAGATAAGTATTTTGTTATGTGGTTTTAAGGTGTTGTAAACACTTGTATGAAGTGCCTTATTCCAGAGTTAGGAGATCTAAAGTCTGCCGGAAGATTAGCTACAAGCTGCTAAGTATCGGCATAGTGTTTGAAAGAGTTTGACAGAGACAGAGTTTGTGTTCTGATGGTCCGCATTTCTCCGTAAGATGATATCATGCCTTGCGGTTCTAAGGGTAAGATTGGGAATGTGTAAAGAGTCCTTGATATGATTTTGAAGGTGTTTTGAAATCCTCAATAAAATTTGTAAGTCAGCAGATGAAGTTGTTAAGCATGCTCTTAAGGAAAAAACTGACAAGTATATTAATCACTGTGCATAGAAGAGTTAATGTTTGGAGGATCTATGTAAGTAATTGAATGATTAGAGCCAACCTATATGAATACACTTGGGTGAATTTTTGGGTCCGCGCAACACATAGTGCATTGGATTGAGCAACAAGGTACATATTTCTATTTACATGTTTCACTTCTTGAATGTCGACTTGACTATGAATTAAATCATGATGCGGATAAATAAGAGCAATGAATTTCAGTTGAGTGGTGTGGTGAAGAAGTGCATGTGTGGTGCAAGCATGCGAATAGAAGAGTAGAGTTAGAAGAGAAGTAGGATGAAGACTTGGGATTCATAATTCAGTTGCTAAATGACTACACCCTAGCATAGTGGCAGATGCTTAAGTAGTATTCAGTTTTCATGTGCAATATGATTGGAAGCAAGATTTCATCATTAAGGCAGTGAGCCAACAGTAAGCCTTCAATAGGGTTTAACAACCCTTATTGTAATCTTTCTAGGTTTAGGGTTGAGGCAATGAGCCTATTAAATATAGTTGTACTTCATGGCAGTAAGCCAGCATGTTCTAGGCCCGTGGAGTGACCAAGCCTGAACATTATTTTTGTAAAGATTGCAATATATATTTGAGAGCTAATCCTCTCTGTGGTTTTTCCCTTTTTGGGTTTTCCATGTAAAATCTTGGTGTTATGTGTCATGCTTTTGTGGATGTTGTTTAGTTGTATATTTTGCTTCTATTTGATTATCCTTTTGAAATGGTTAAAAGTAAAAGTGCAAGAAAAGATTTATAGAACACCAATTCACCCCCCCCCTCTCAGTGTTCCTGACATTCAACGTGGACATCCATCAAAGCATAAAGGATATGGGAATTTCGTCAGATGTTGTAGTTGCAACTACTCTATGAGACATGTATGCAAAGTGTGGAAGCATAGACAAGGCACATGAATTGTTTGACATGATGGCTCAAAGAAATGTTGTCTCATGGAATGCAATGATTGCAAGATATACAGAAAATGATTTTTTGATAAGGCTTTAGAAACTTTTAAGCAAATGTAATTGGCAGGTGTAAAGCTAAATTCTACAACCTTAACCAACATCCTCCTTGTCTATGCCCAAATGGGATCTTCAAAACATCATATGGACATCCATAAAAGCATAAAGGATATGAGAATTTCATTAGATGTTGTAGGTGTAACTACCCTATGAGGCATGTATGCAAAGTTAGGAAGAATAGGCAAGGCATGTGAACTATTTGACATGATACCTCAAAGAAATGTTGTCTCATGGAATGCAATGATTGCAAGATATGAAGAATTTTTTTTATAAGGCTTTAGAAACCTTCAAGCAAATACAATTGGCGGGTGTAAAGCGAGATTCCACGACCTTAGCCAGCATCCTCCTTGTCTATGCCCAAATGGGATCTTCATAATAGGGTATGGATATCCATCGAAGCATAAAGGATATGGGAATTTCATAAGATATTGTAGTTGTAACTGCCCTATGAGACATGTATGCAAAGTGAGAAGCATAAACAAGGCATGTGAACTATTTGACATGATGCCTCAAAGAAATGTTGTCTCATGGATTGCAATGATTGAAAGATATGCACAAAATGTTTTTTTATAAGGCTTTAGAAAATTTCAAGCAAATACAATTGGTAGGTGTAAAGCCAAATTCCACAACCTTAGCCAACATCCTCCTTGTCTATGCCCAAATGGGATCTTCGAAATAGGGTGTTGACATCCATCAAAGATTAAAGGATATGGGAATTTCATCAGATGTTGTAGTTGCAACTATTGTATGAGACATGTAAGCAAAGTGTGGAAGCATAGACAAGGCACGTGAACTATTTGACATGATGCCTCAAAGAAGTGTTGTCTCATGGAATGCAATGATTGCAAGATATGCACAAAACAGTTTTTTGATAAGGCTTTAGAAACTTTTACCAAATGCAATTGGTAGGTGTAAAGCCAAAATCCACAACCTTAGCTAGCATCCTCCTTCTCTATACCCAAATGGGATCTTTGGAATAGGGTATGGACATCCATCAAAGCATAAAGGATATGGGAATTTGGATAGATGTTGTAGTTGAAACTTCCTTAGGAGACATGTATGCAAAGTGTGGAAGCATAGACAAGGCACATGAACTATTTGACATGATGCCTCAAAGAAATGTTGTCTCATGGAATGCAATGATTGCAAGATATACACAAAATGAATTTTTTCAAAAAGCCTCTAGAAACTTTCAAGCAAATGCAATTAACCATGTAAAACCAAATTCCACAACTTTATCCAACATCCTCCTTGCCTATGCCAAAATGGGATCTTCAGAACAAGGTGTGGACAACCATCAAAACATAAAGGATATAGGAATTTTGTCACATGTATTTGTAGCTGCCCTTGTAGACATGTATGCAAGTGTGGAAGCATAGACAAGGTGCATGAACTATTTGACATGATGCCCCAAAGAAATTCACAGTCTCATGGAATGCAATGATTGCAAGATACAGACAAAATGGATTTTTTGAAAAGGATTTATAAACTTTCAAGAAAATGCAATTGACATGTGTAATACTAAATTACATAACCTTTGTAAGAATCCTCCCTACCTATGCCAAATTAGGATCATTGGAACGGGGTATGCACATCCATCAAAGTATAAAGGATATAGGAATTTTATGAGATGTTGCATTTGTAGTTATCCTTGTAGACATGTATGTAAATTGTGGAAGCATAGACAAACCATGTGAACTATTTGACATGATGCTTCAAAGAAATGTTGTCTCGTGGAATGCAATGATAGCAATATATGCACAAAAAGGACTTTTAGATAAGACTTTAAGGAAACTTTCAAGAAAATGCAATTGGCAAGTGTCAAGCCAAATTCCACAACCTTATCCAACATCCTCCTTGCCTATGCCAAAATGGAATCTTCGGAATAGGGTGTGGACAACCATCAAAGCATAAAAGATATAGGAATTTTGTAACATGTTATATTTGCAACTGCCCTTGTAGACATGTATGCAAAGTGTGGAAGCATAGACAAGGCGCGTGAATTGTTTGATATGATGCCTCAAATAAATGTAGTCTCATGGAATGCAATAATTGCAAGATATGCACAAAATGTATTTTGCAAGGATGTTGTCAAAATATTTGAATTAATCAACAAATACTTGACATATATATATAACTATAATTGAACATAACATCATTTCATTGAAATATTGAAGAACATGTATTCAATATCAAAACTTTTAAGCATGATACAATATCTATCCTATAACTATAATTGATCATCATATTATATTTAATGTAAAATGTCATATACATAATGTCATGAAAATAATATATAGTGTATATATAAACCCATATAGGCATGTACAAACAAATCCATACTATCACATCCCAAATTCTAACTATGATTTATGTTTTACTTTCATGTAATTAGTAGTTAATTATGCATGAATTAATGGTTTGACGTTATGTGAAAATGTCAGGATAAATCAATGATATCATGAGTTTATGTTTATATGATTAGAATTTAGAAATGTGATTATAAGATGTCATGGTTATTTATTCATAAGGTTTATGGATTGACTAATGATGCACTAATCCTAGTTTGGTGATTGCAAGCTATAACCAGGAAACATGTTTTCCACCCTTCGAGAAAGAGAGGGAGATCATTATCAGAGAGAAGAGAATAGACGTATGGATAAGAACATATTGTTTTCCATCTAAGTCTCATGTTTTCATAGCTTAGTGTACCTTCAGTGAGTATGGTAAGTTATGTTAGACCAATTGGTCTAGGTTTGATTCTGACTCTACAACTCGTTGATTGTCAACTAGATTCATTAAGCTTAGGTTATTGTTGAAAACTAAGTCAGGTCAGAACATGACCATCGACAAGGAAATGGTTGATAGTCATTATTTCTTTGTGTGAAATGACTATAAAATTATATTACTAGAACAAATAAATACTAGTAGTTAAACTATTTTATTATGAGTAATTCCTTATTGGAATTCTATTATGTTAATTTATCTATTTTGACGTTTAAGAAATTTTGAGAGGGGGAGAATACCTCAACCTCATTCTCATATCATATCATGTGTTAGAGACAATGTAAGTATACGTTGTATACACCTATTTTTTTTTAAATATCTATTTAATATTGGTGCAGGAGCACCTTGGCTTTGATTAAATTGTAATATTACAACATTGTAATAAGGTTATTTTGAGTCATTATTATGTGTCTTGGAGATTAGGAGTCTTAAATGTGCAAAATAGTGCAAGAATGTACAAGTTGCCAATGTAAAAATTAGAAAAAACAGTCAAGTTACAAAAAAAGACAGTTTTGGGATGGAAGATGAAGGGTCAGTTTAGTCTTAGGTATTGGTAAGTGGTTTGGAATTAGTTAGAAGGTGAAGAGGCTAGTATGAAATGCCTTTAAAAGGCCTTATGTACGTTTGTAGAAGTGGAGGTGATTGAATGTGTGAATGGAAATAACAAAAAGCACTGTTTTTATACATTTTCTTCAGAAAAAACATTGTCTTCTTGCATTGTATGGCTCTGTACGGATTGGAGTTCATTTCAAACTGATTTTGAATGAAAGGTCTATCAATCACCTTCCCTTTGCTTTTGTTTGCATGCATTTTTGTTTCGTTTTGCACAAGATATTGCATTTTTTGTATTGACAGTCCAAACCCTGCCTTAGGGTAAGCAGTGGCTAGTAAAAACTGTATTTCTCTTGTTATATCCTTTGACAATGGCTAATCCTTGGTGGAAAGGGAGTGTAGCAGTAGGCGCTTTCATATTCTAAGGGTCTCTGACCTACGATCTAAGTTTGATGTGAAGAAAATCAAGTTTTGTGACTGTTTTTCTGTGTTAACAGTCCTGAAAACAGAGTTTAGAAATAGTTGAGAGGTTTAGACCTAGGGTATGGTAAAATATTGATGGGAATGGACTTTTCATGGATCAGTGAGCATGTGCAGACCTGGTATGAAGTGTTCCAAGCACATGCAAGGTGAGAGGAGTCTTCGAGTGCCTACTTTGAATAAGACCCTATGCATACAAAGCCAATTAGGCGTAAACTGGAACGGTGACAGTCCTATTTTGAGGCATTCTTTTCAAAATAACCAATGGTGATTTCTAGATATGTTTTAAAATGCCTTAATGGGTACTCAAAACAGGTCTCAGATGTTGAAAATGAGATCGGGTTTGAAAGTTATGGTGAAAAAATAGTAAATTTCTAATTTTTAAGTTTTGTGCAAAACGTAACAGCCATTATTTGGATGATATGCTCCAAAACAAAGGTATGGGGTTTTGAGGTATGTTGAAGATAAGGATAATGGGTATTCAAATGTACCTTCATAGTCTTGAGAAGTGTCCTGTGGAAGGAGTTATGCTCTGACAGTCCTTAAAATAGGGCTAATAGAAGTTTGACAGCCTATAGTAAGTTGGTTACTTGCATGGTGGATCAGACCTTGGAATGTGTTTTGTTCCTGTTAAATTGATTTTCCTGAGATGTGAGAAGACTATGTGAAGTCTGGTTTGGGTCAGAGATGTTGAAGATCCAAATATGCTTGAGTTGAAGCCATTGCATGATGAAGTTCTCTTATGAACTTGGAACATCAAATAGATTGAAACCTGTTGTTGAGTAATATGTTAGTATGAAGTTGAGTTAGATGTTTTGCTCTGCATCAAATATGAACTTTAAGTTTAAACCAATTGTATGTAGTCGACGAGCATTTTAAGGAACGTGGTGTTGTTGCAAACTTAATGAAAGCCAACTTCATGTATTTTTGTGGGCACTCGACTCCTTTCCTCCACATTGGTTATGGAGAGAAAGGAGTAGTTTTTGAATAGTTTAGGAGTGGTCTTTATGATCAGTAGCTCCATCATTTCTTGCATGCCACTTTAGAGTGTAAATAGGCATAGATGCAAGAAGAATATCTATAGTTATGGAGAGTAAAGCATTTTAAAAGGCTATATTAATGAGGGATACGAAGGGGGGTACAGGTTTTTTTCACATATCATGATTTGATAGGAGGATCTTGGAAAAAAAACATAGAATACTCTAATAATTACCGCAAGAGATATATAATGAAAAGGAACTCAGGCCATGGGAAATAATGAATATAGATTTTGAGGAACACAAAACTTAATCTTGAGTAAAGATTATGTGATCAGGCAGAGGTGAAAGACTTTGTAAAACACAGAGCTTTGTTGGAAAGAGAGACAAATGCAGAGGAAGGTATAAAGATAGATCAGGCAGCAGAGGCAATAAGTAAGAAACTAGCTTAGGTTTTGGGAAACCGTCAACACTTTGAGGTAATGATATCTCTTATAAGAAATTAATTCCATTATTAAACTGTAATATTTCCATTCTGTATGAACATATAGAGATATGATTTCTTATAGCAAAGTATATATAGTTATACAAAGTGGTGATATTATGGTCATAGAAACTTTGTAAACATAGATATGTATGAAATAGAGAAACACTATCTTTTCAAAACTATGAAAACACACACAGAATACTTGTGATAATGGAGTTGAGAGAGACAATAAAAATGTCATTGAATAGAAGTATAAAGCCATAGAGGATAAACAATAAAATGTTATATTTTACAACAAGAATACTATGGAATATAACTGTTTCATGGCATGATTTTGTATCATCGAACCCATACAAAAAATATATTGTAAACTTTGTTGCTTTGATAGACTCAGGATTATGGAAAAATGTTATGAATAGCATTGTCTACACATAGGTTTACTGTCTGTAGAAAGTTAACACTTAACTTTGTATACTTGAACAAACATAGGTTTCTTTTAGCTATCAAAACATGAAATCTATGTAGAAATATAGCATATAAAATGCAGAGAAAAGATTAATTTTATTATCACTTTTTGAACACAAAGTATAGTGGCCATTTTCTATTAATGTCATAGTGATATAACTAGTTTAAGTTAGATATATAAAATGCAGAGATTGAACTTGTTGAGAACTTGGATATAAACCTAGGAGTCGAGATGAGTAAGATTAAAGAAAGTTTAGATAGTGATAGATTCACATTTCATAATGATTTATATGTATAAGTTTTGATGTTTATAATCAAAAGTTATGGTGATATATATTCACTTATATAGAATAAATATAAATGATATTGATATCATTGAAAACACCTAAGTATAGTGATATAATATCACATATGCATTATACAAATAATGATAAGCATTATCATGATATACAAAGGATGTTAAATATAAGTTCATAACCTATCCTATGAGTCGGTGGACTTAAGAAGACCAAGAGGTCGAAAATATTAGATTATCATTTTAGACTCAAACCTATTTAGGTTGAAAGATTGAACTTAGTCAAAAGATTAGTTATGATAATGATAGTATTCATTAAGATCTTATATGAATGAGGATATACCTCGTGTACTATGTTTATACATGTTATGAGAAATGTGAATTCAAACAATGCATAAGTGGTGAAGAGAAGACTACAGGTTATCAATTCCATGTTATATTATTATAAATTTTTACTTTTGGAAAACAAGAGTATTTGATATTCCAATGTGTTGGGATATAGAAGTTAAATCCGTAGATTCGACCCAAAAGGGTTAAGAAAACTTGAAAACTCTTAAATCGTTTATAACATTGAATTAGTATATTGTTTATTATGGTCAATAGTAAATGGTCAAGAAACCATAGATAAAGACAAGTATAATTAAAGAAGAGTCTAAGAAGCATTTATGATAAAATAAATGATTTCATGATAGCATCAAAAACTTGATATATTACACAAGAGTGCTCAATATTTAGGTCATTAATAGAATGACAAAAAGTCATAGACCCTAGTATTTGCAAGTATGCAAAGAGGGTATCTCTAAAAGGTTAAAGTCACCTAGACCCATTTATTAAGTTTATCCTAGATTAAGTATTAATTCCATGTCAGATTGACTAGGATTTGAGTTTAGTCAAGACAATTCATGTCTAGAGATTCTAGTCAAGCAAGTCAAATTGTAGGATGTTGTAGTTTCTAAGTTGATTTAGATGTGTGTGAACACACGAATAGGTTGTTGCACATATGTTACCTAAGGTTGTGATGTGGTTGTCATTGATGTCAACACTTAGTTTCAGTTGTTTGATATGTTGTTGATGTTGGATGTGATGTGGTTTCTGAAGTTCATGGTTTGATCTCATGCCTCAGTTAATGTAGTATTGAGTATGATGATATATTTAGATGGGAATTAGAAGTATCAAGATGACATATTAAGATGGGAATTAGAAGTACTAAGATGACACATTAAGATGGGGATTAGAAGTATCATGATGACACATTAAGATGGGAATTAGAAGCATCAATAAGGTATATTAAGATGAGAACTAGAAGTACTAAGATGTATGTTTCTAAGGATGTATGAGCTGTCACAAGAAGGTTCTGGTCTCTGGAAGTTGATGAAGATTTTTGTTGTAGGAAGCTGCCTGGGAGACTTCTTGGAAAAATGCTCAGCATTCCTCTGCATTTGAAGATATGGTCATGCAATTTAGAATCTAAGTTCAGTACATTGTGAAGGTATTATATCCAAGAGATAAAATCTTTATACCTTCAGAAATGAAAGTTATGAGTGACAGAGTTCTGGTTTGTGCTTTGGCAGAGTAAAATGCTGATGAAGACTTGTTGGAATGCTCTACATTCCTCTGGATGTGAAGATGGTGCAGGAGCACATGGCAATTTTTTTAAATTTTTTCTCTCAATAAGAGCCTAGGTGGAAAGGATTCTCCACCATTGATGTAATAAAGTCTATTTAAGACATTTAGAGGTAGTGGAGGTCACCTAGGGTTAGAGTCTTAAGTATTTGCATAAATTTTAGTTAGCCTATTTTTAGTTTTGTTAGTGGGAAGGCTATTTTTAGCCTCTTTTTGGCTTGTAAACACCCATAGGCATTATGAATCAAATATATTTCAATGTATGCATGGTGAGGAGAATAGGGACACCTCAAGGAAGGAAGAATAGAAGTTTTGAGTGAAGAATTAATAAAGATTTTTTAGTTTTCTGCATTTTAGACTGTATTTTTTTATTTTCCAATGCTGGTATAGGTCAGCACTGTACTATCATGGCTCCAAATGATTGAAATCTTGAAGTAAGTAGAGATATCTTTTATTTGAGCCTAATTAGATAGATTTTCATTGTGTTTAAAGCATTTGGTGGTCATTTTCCTAAAACTGGGTCTAAAACCCCGATTTTGAGGGTTTTGGGCAATTTGATGGGTTTTTGACCCATTCCACCTAGGTCATAGATCAAAAATGGGTGGAATGGGTTCGGTTAGTTTGTGTCTCTTCTTTCATGTCATTACAGGAGTAGGGGATTGGAAAAGAGTGAAGTTTGAATCCATTTATGCCTAATATCTTCATGTATTAGGTTTTCTAGCTTTGATGGATTAGTGAGTTGATGAAAACTTGAATTGGGATGACTTTAGTTCCCTAAAACTAGCATATTCAGTCTATTTGCAACCCCATAGATGCCCTAGAGTAGGTCTTGCAAGTTTGGAGTAGGTTTAGCTCATACTTGCTTTGTAAAAGAGGCATAATTTGGCCTAGAACAATAGGTACAATAAGTTTTTGAATCCTTCATGCCAAAACAACCTACCCTGCATGTCTAATATGTTATGTAACTACTTAATGGGTATTTAGAAACCCAATTTGTTCATGGGTTTGTCATGTTTTCTACAATTTATGCCCCAAAAACCGTATTCCAAGGGCTACAAGCAATTAGGGCTAGTTGTGAAGGAACGATAGGAAAGACAAGTGACCAGAGTGTTTGGTGGGTTTGGTGAGTGTCTACCAGTCATATTCATGTGGTATAAGGTGGTTTGGAAGATTGACAAATGGTCCTTGTATTCCAACCTTGAAATGGCACTTTTGCCTTGCATTCAAGCCATGTATTGTGGAAGAGAGAACAACTCCATGCATGATCAGCAAAGGGATCATTGAAGTGTTTGTTTGAACTTATCCCCTGGTCTGCATCAGAAGATTTGTCAATGCATTTTTGTGAATGTATTCAGGAAGGTTCAATTCATACTTCTGTGAAGTATCAATTGATTTGGTCATCTGCAAGCAATGTTTAATATTCTGTGTACCACCAAGTTGAAATGATTGATGTGCTACAAGCTTCATGTGTTCTTGCTTAAGGGTGACCTATGGGCATGTCATGTGGATGTTTTTCCTTGAAGGATGATAGCGTGAAGAATGTTTAGGACTGGTTAAGCATGTGTTGGGGTCTGCAAGGCATGTTTCTTCTCCTAGAATAGCATGTAGTTCATGTTAGGGCTTTCCCTTTACATATTTCATGATGTGTGATCTTTGGCTGACTTGTATATTGTAACATTCTTGTTTTATTGGTTGACTTGCCATGTAATCAATGTAATATCATGTATTTGTTGTGAACCTAGTTGATCTAGGTGGGGTATGATTGCAAAAATGAGAAATTGAGTGTGTGAAGAGTAGAATATAAACATGTTATGCATTATGATGTGTGACTAAAGGAGAAAGAGCAGAAGCAACAAGGGCTGTCCTGATTCATCTTAAAGACATTTTTATGACAAGAGGGAAGTGAAGAGTGTGTCTAATTGATCTAATCATTAGAAGAAGTAGAATTGCAATCATCAAAGGTGTGTGCTTCAATGTCAATTTTCAGACAGTAGAAGGACTATCATACTATAATCCTTTCTATATTCATTCTCATTTCAGGGAGTAGTTGCTTCCTTGGGTTGTAGCCCTAAAACAAAGTTGTAATTTTTATAGCAATGAGCTTCATATATTGTGAGTTAATCCTCACTGTGATTTTTCCCTTTTGGGGTTTTCCATGTATATCTGGTGTTATGTGTTGATGTGCATTGTGTTGATCTTTCATGTTTATGTTAATGTTGTAATGTTTAATTTTTAATCTGCTCTAGAGGATTTAAGGTTTGATTGGATACTGATTCACCCCCTTTTAGTATCCTGGTGTGTTCAACAATTGGTATATGAGCCAAGTTACTCAGAAGAAGCTTAACCACTTGAGGAAGGTCCAAGATGGCTAATAATGGATCTCTTAAGGTACCTATGTTTGATGGAACAAATTATTCCTTTTGGAAGCTAAGGATGGAAAACTATCTATCTTCTCTAGGGTATGGCATTTGGTAATTAGTCCAGATGGGTTACACTGCTCCTGCTAGTGATCCTAGAGATGCAGATGAGATTAAGTTGTATGATAACAATGCCAAGGAAAAGAATGCTATCATGTGTGGGCTAGTTGATTCAGAACTTGTGAAGATAATGGACTTCAAATCTACTAAAGATGTCTAGGTAAAACTTGAGAACATTTATGAAGGAGATAGTAAGGTGAAACAACCCAAGATGCAAATCTTCAAGAGTAGATTTGGGACCCTGAGGATGTTATAAGAAGACATTGTCAGTTACATGCTCCAGGTGGATGAAATAGTTAATGACATCAAAGGTCTTGGTGGAGAAGTGAAAGAAGATGAGATTGTGAAGAAGGTTCTGAGATCTCTTCCTAAATCCTACAGTCATAAGGTTTCTGCTATTGAGGAAACTCAAGACTTGGATAATTACAAAGTAGATCAATTGTTTGGCTCTTTGACAACCTTTGAAATGAGAGAATTTGACAAAGGTTCTCCAAAGAAGGAAGTAGCATTCAAAGCAAGTAAGAAGATTGAAGATGAAGCAGCTGATCAAGATGATGACCTTGATGAGGTAGAAGCAAACTTTGTAAGAACATTGAAGAAAGGCACAGGAAAATACAAAGGTAAGTTACCTTTCAAATGTTTCAATCGTGGAAAGATTGGTCATTTTGCTTCTAAATGTCCATTTAAAGAATCAAAAGGTAAAAACAAAAGAGAGAAGCCCAAAAGAAGTCTACATTCCTTGGAGAATAGTTGTTCTTTAGAAGATGAGGTTTATGATGATTCAAATGATGAAAGACTTTTCATGGCCTTGAATGTTCGTGACAAAAAGGATGATATTGGAAAATGTGAAAAGAATGACACCTTGCAAGCTAACCCAAACAATGATAGATCAATGGTCATATGGACTACCTTTCATACAAAAGAAGAAGCCAAGGCTTGGGTAATTGATAGTGGTTTCTCTAATCACATGATTACTGACAAGGAGAAGTTTATTAGCTTTAAGAAGTGGAATGGAGGAGCTATTAATTTTGGTGGAGACGAGTCAGCACAAATCTGTGGAAAAGGTACTATAACTATTGATGGGAAGAATAGGATTGAGGATATCCTCTATGTCAAAGGGCTAAAGCACAATCTTCTCAGTGTCAGTTAGATGTGCAATAAAGGATACAATCTAACCTTTCATGCCAAAGGTTGTGAAAACAGGAAGGTAGGGTCTAAAAAATTGGTTGCAGAAGGTATCAAGTCATATGGAGATATCTATCATCTGAAGGAGGTAAATGGAAGAACATGCTTATTGGCTTAATCCAGTGAGTGTCGGTTGTGGCACAAGAGAATGGGACACAATAACTTTGATAATATGGTAAAGATCAATTGTATTCATGTGGTGAGAGATATGCACAAGATAACCAAGCCTACAAACACACTATGCAAGGAATGCCAAATGGGAAAGCAGACAAAGACAAATTTCAAGAGCAAGGAGTATTCTTCTTTAATACCATTGGAGATGATTCATACTGACCTATGTGGCCCCACAAGAATAAATAGTCAACACAGTGAAAGGTATTTCATGCTTCTTATTGATGATTATCATAGAATGACTTGGGTTACTTTCTTAAGAGAAAAATCAGAAGCCTTTGATAAGTTTAAGATTTTCAAAGCTATAGTTGAGAATGAAATGGATGCTAAGATAAAGTGTCTAAGGTATGATAGAGGAGTTGAGTTTACTTCAAATGAATTTGAAAAGTTTTGTGAAGATCATGGCATTAGGAGACATATGTCAGCTCCCAGAACCCCTTAAAAAAAATGGCGTGGTAGAAAGGAAGAATAGGACCGTGCAAGAGATGGCTAGGGTAATGTTGAAGGATGCAGATCTACCTGACATGTACTGCAAAGAAATAATTCACATTGTTGTCTATTTGATTAACAGAGTACAACTGAGGGTCAATAGCACTAAGACCCCTTATGAGTTGTGGTATGGAAGACCTCCCACTATCAAATACGTTAGGATCTTTGGCAGTAAATGCTATATCAGAAGAGATGAAGAAGACCTAGGAAAGTTTGACTCAAGAAGTGATGAAGGGATCTTTCTTGGTTACTCAACCAAAAGAAAGGCCTATAGATGCTACAACAAGAGATTGGGAAAGATGATTGAAAACACAAATGTCAAGGTAGATGAAGACTTGTATCAAATCTCACAAGAACTAGAGAACTGTGGATCTGATATATTTCCATGCATTGAAGAAGAAGTAGTAGAGAAAGAAGAGAAGGAACAAGAACTAGAGTAGATCCCTAAGACTCCAACAAAGTATGTTCAGAGGAACCACTCAATAGACCAGATCATTGGAGATAAGAATGAAGGTGTGTAGACTAGGAGAAGGTTTGCAAAGACATGTGAGAAAGTGAATTTGTGTTTGTTATCAAAGGTAGAACCCAAAACTTTTGTTGATGCTAGAAAGGATGATGGATGGATGAAGACAATGGAAGAAGAATTAAATCATATAGAGAAGAACTAGACATGGTGGTGCAGGGGCACAATGACAAATCATGGAAATGAGGTCTTATGTTGGTCTTAGGTTGAGATTTGGTGTCTAGAGTTTTTTGTATTGCAAATAAGGTCATAATAGACCATTTATAATGTAACTAGGGTGATAGTGGGTTCATTTTTTCCAAAGGTGTCAAATTATGCAAATATTGTCATAATGTAAAGTTACAAAAATGCAAAAAAGGGGAAGCCCAATGGTCAGGGCATTCAAAATTTGGTTGTGGCCATTGGTTTTTGGTTGGTTGTGATCATTGAAGGTTAAATATTCTTTGTAAACTTCAAACAAACTCTCTAGAGGAGATTTGAATGGAAAATAATAAAGTTATCATTTTCTGTGTATTTTACTTTGTTTTTGTTGCTACAGTGCCTAGTACGGATTTGTCCAGCCTAAAAAAGATGTTAAATTGATTTGGTTGGATAGTAATTTGAATCTTCTATCATTTGTAATTGATCTCACTTCTTTTCATTGAGTTAGGAAGGAGTTACAACAGTTTTCTGTAGGTGGTCTGAAAACCCTGTTTGAGGGTTTGAGAGAAGAAAAAATGCACTAAAACACCCATTCCATTGTTAGTATTGTCTAAAACTTGGTAGAATGGGTGAATTAATGTATTTTTAGGTGTGTATGGGAGTTTTGTGAGCAAGGGAGGCCATTTCATGAGTTTTGGGTAATGCCCTAAGGTGAGTTTTGCAAGTTTCCCAGCATAGAATGAAGGCTAGATGCTAGGGTTTGCAGTTCAACCTTTGAAGTTGGTCAAGTAAGGATGGATTAGGCATGTGAATACATATTGTAATGTGTTTGAGGTGTTGACAAGGTAAGAAAGGGTGTGGAGTGTTGCTTTCCAATAAACCCTCATTATAGGCAAGCCTAGAAGGCCTAAAGTGAGATTTGTGTGTTGGGTGAATTAGTGAGGGTTTCCATTGATAAAAGTTGTGGATTTTGTCTATTTGAGACCTATTGAGACTATTGGGATTGAGTTTGGAAGTTTGAGTGAGGTATTTCACTTAGTTGCTTTGTAAAAGTGAGCTAATTTGCCATTAAAATAGCGGGACAATCAATTTTGAGGGGTGATGTTCCAAAACAAGTATATGAGATTTTGAGATATGTTAATGTAGAGGAAAATGGGTATCTAGAATGCCATTTGGTTTGTGGGTTTGACAAATATTCTGGAAGTTATACTCAAATTTCACTATTTGGTGACCTACTAGGAGAAGAGTGAGTTTGTGAAGCAAAAGCATGAAGTTGAGTTGCTAGGGTTAAGAACTTGTTTTGTTTGAGTTGGTTTTGAGTGGAATAGCACTTTATCTCCCTTCTTTGCATCATTGGTATCAGAGCATAGGAAGTAGATTAGTGGAAGGTGAAAAGTTGAGTTTGAAGAAGTGAAAAGTGGGAAGTTGAAAAGACACAATGCCTCCTAAAGGTAGTGCAGTACTTGTAAGAGAGATTAAGTTGTTGAAAGAGTCACAAGAAGCCATTTTAGCCAGGTTTGTAGCAATGGAGACAAAACAAAGAAGAGGAAAGTCCACTAAAGAGGATGAAAGTGACCAAAAGGAAGAGGGTGAGAATGAAAACCCTCCAGGTGATGATGAATTGGATCCTAATGAGAGAAGGATGATGAAGATGCTGAAGACTATGAGAGGAGATGATTTTGATGTGAAAGTAGATGTGCCAATGTATAGTGGAAAATTAGATGCAGAAGAGGTATTAGACTGGATAGATGCAATTGATAATTACTTTGAGTACAAGGAGGTTGCTAATGATCAGAAGGTTAAGTTTGCTAAGACCAAGTTGAAAGGTCCTGCTCTTACATGGTGGAATTGTGTTCAAGAAGAGAGAATGAAGAAGGGGAAAACAAAAATCAATTCATGGGATAGGATGGTGTCAAAGATAAAAAGCCATTTTTTTCCAAGTGATCATGCAGTACAAACATTCAAGAGGCTACAAGGTTTGAAGCAGAAGGATAAAGATGTCATGTCATACTAAAGAATTTCACAAATTAACTATTAGGTCTAGCTGTATTGAGGATGATAATGAAAAAATTGTAAGGTATATGTGTCGCTTGAGGTTTCAAATACAAGATGAATTGAGTTTGGCTACTCCTAGGACAGTGGAGGAATGTTTCCAATTGGCTGCTAAGGCAGAAGAGAAACTAAAAAGAAGACAAGAAAGACAAGGAAGGGGTAGAGGAAACACTAGTAGAGGAAGAGGATCAAGGCAGACTTATGAAGAATAAGAAGAGGTAAGCAAAAACAAGGACCAAATTGCTGATCAAATAGGTTGTTTTAGAGGTTCTAGAGGAAGGTTTGGTGGACAAGGCAGAGGTACAAACACATTTGTAGGTAGATGTTACCATTGTAATAAGTTTGGCCATATATAATGGAAGTGCCCTAATAAGCTAACTTCTACTTCACGTGGTGGTGACAAGAGAGTTCAGTTAGTGCAAGAGGATGAATGTGAAAGTGCTAATTCTTCTCGTCAGCTTGCTGCTCCAGAAGTTGGGGAAACATTGATGGTGAGAAGAACACTACTAAAGACATCCAAGGAGAAGGAGATGACACAAAGGACACTATTTAGGACAACTTGTAAATGCAATGGAAAGGTATGTAAAGTTGTAGTAGACTCTGGAAGCACTGATTATATGGTGTCTAATGAAATGGTTGATAAACTAAAATTGGAAAAAATACCTCATGAAACACCTTATAAAGTATCTTGGGTGAATGATAATCAGCGTATTTTGGTGAATGAACAAGCCTTAGTTGAGTTTCAAATTGGTGGATACAAGGATAGGATACTTTTTTCTATTTTGCCTACGAGTTGTCATTTATTACTTGGAAGACCATGGCAGTTTGATAGAAATGCCATTTATGATGGGAGAAACAATACATATTAGATTTTCACTTTGACTCCATTACAAGAAGATGTTAAGGAGCAGACCAAGGCAGCAAAAGTGGTTATGATGGGTAAGAAAGAATTTGTGAAGCTTGTGGAAGACAAACCAGAAGAGTGTGCAGCCACTTCAAGGCTTGAAAGTGTCAAGACGACAAGTGTGAGGAATGATTCAGTGTTGGGAAAGGACAATGAGATGGTGACAAAAATAGTTCAAGAGAAGGTTAAGGATGAACTGATTGTGGGAATGCAAAATTGTTTAGAAAAGTATGATGAAGTCATGATAGGGGTAGTACTTTGTCCTTTGGTTGCAAAAGATGTTAAAGGTTAGTTAATTTCAGTCAGTACAGAGGTTTGTAAGACTAATAAGATAGAGGTCTTAAGGGCAGAGAACTTGAGGACAGTGATAAAGGTAAAGGATGGAATGAAACAAGGTGTTTGGCAAAGACAACTAGGTATGTTCAAGTATGCAGCATAGGTCAAGAGGAAACCAATTCATAGTAAGGATGATAAAGGTATGGTTGTAGGTTTGAAGACAAATTCAATCTTAATTTCAGATGAGGAAAGGATAAGAGGACATACAGCAGGGCAACGTGTGAAGGTGCAACATTATCAAGTTGGCAACAAGTTCAATAGTGCAAGGCACAATACAAATCTGCAGTATTTGACTCAGTGGAAAGGAATCCCTGATGAAGGAGCATTTGAGGATCCAAGGGATGATGTAACGAAGCATGTTTTGATGCAACGCAGTCCTCAAAGGGACTTGAGAACTTTTTCAGTCCGGGTGTATAGTGCAGGGGCACCATGACAAATCATGGAAATGAGGTCTTATGTTGGTCTTAGGTTGCGATTTGGTGTCTAGAGTTTTTTATATTGCAAATAAGGTCATAATAGACTATTTAGAATGTATCTAGGGTGATAGTGGGTTCATTTTTGCAAAAGGTGTCAAATTATGAAAATATTGTCAAATGTTGTCATAATGTAAAGTTGCAAAAATACAAAAAAGGGGAAGCCCAATGGTCGAGGCATTCAAAAGTTGGTTGTGGCCATTGGTTGTTGGTTGGTTGTGATTTTTGAGGGTTAAATATGTTTTGTAAACTTTGAACAAACTCTCTGGAGGAGATTTGAATGGAAAACAATAAAGAAAGTTCTATTTTCTATGTATTTTACTGTGTTTTTGCTGCTACAGTGCCTAGTACAGATTTGTATGGCTAGAAAAGGATGTGAAATTGATTTGGTTGGATAGTAGTTTGAATCCTCTATCATTTGCAATTGATCTCACTAATTTTCATTGAGTTCGGAAGGAGTTAGAGCAGTTTTCTGTAGGTGGTCTGAAAACCCTGCTTGAGGGTTTGAGAGAAGGAAAAATGCACTAAAACACCCATTCCATCATTAGTATTGTTTGAAACTTGGTGGAATGGGTGCATTAAGGTAGTTTTAGGTGTGTAAGGGAGTTTTGTGAGTAGGGGAGGCCATTTCATGAGTTTTGGGTAATGCCCTAGGGTGAGTTTTGCAAGTTTCCCAGCATAGAATGAAGGCTAGATACTAGGGTTTGCAATTCAACCTTTGAAGTTGGTCAAGTAAGGATGGATTAAGCATGTGCAGACATATTGTAATGTGTTTGAGGTGTTGGCAAGGTAAGAAAGGGTGTGGAGTGTTGCTTTCCAATAAACCCTCATTATAGGCAAGCCTAGAAGGCCTAAAGTGAGATTTATGTGTTGGGTGAATTAGTGAGGGTGTCCATTGATAAACATTGTGGATTTTGTCTATTTGCGACCTATTGAGAGTGTTGGGATTGAGTTTGGAAGTTTGAGTGAGGTATTTCACTTAGTTGATTTGTAAAAGTGGGTTAATTTGCCATTAAAACAATGGGACAATCAATTTTGAGGGGTGATGTTCCAAAACAAGTATATGAGATTTTGAGATTTGTTAAAGTATAGGAAAATGGGTATCTGGAATGCCATTTGGTTTGTGGGTTTGATAAATATTTTGGAAGTTATGCTCAAATTTCACTATTTGGTGACTTATTGGGAGAAGAGTGAGTTTCTAAAGCAAAAGCATGAAGTTGAGTTGCTAGGGTTAAGAACTTGTTTTGTTTGAGTTGGTTTTGAGTGGAATAACACTTTTCCTCCCTACTCTACATCACATGGGAACTGGTTCCTAGACCAGTCAACAAGAATGTTGTAGGAACAATGTGGGTGTTCTGGAACAAGCTAAATGAAGATGGTGAAGTTGTGAGAAACAAAGCAAGGTTGGTGTGTTAAGGTTATTCACAAGTTGAAGGTATTGATTTTGAGGATACTTATGTTCTAGTAGTCAATATGGCGGCAATCAGGATGTTTCTAGCTTTTGTTGCTCACAAGAACTTCAAAGTTTATCAGATGGATGTTAAGTCAACATTTTTGAATGGTGATCTAGAGGAAAAGGTCTACATTGAGAAACCGCATGCATTTTAGTTGTTAGAAGATCCATACATGGTATGCAAACTCAAAAAGGTTTTATATGGTCTCAAGCAAGCACCTAGAGCTTGGTATGCTAGATTGGATAAATACTTACTTCAGCAAGGCTTCAAAAAGGTACCACAAATAGCAATCTTTACATTAAGGAAGAAGAAGAAATGATTTTGATAGTTGTAGTATATGTTGATGAAATCATCTTTGGTGGAGGAAATGGTATGTGTAAGTGGTTTACAGAAGAGATGTAGAAAGAGTTTGAGATGTCTATGATTGGTGAGATGTATTTCTTCCTTGGGCTTCAAATTGCTCAACTAGATGATGGTATCTTTATTTCTCAAGCTAAGTAAGTTTGGTATGGAGAACTCCAAACCATTAAGTACTCCTATGGTTATTGGTTGTCACTTAAGAAAGAATGATGAGTCTCCAGAGGTTGATCAGACTCTTTATAGATCTATGATTAGAGGATTGTTGTACTTGATTGCATCTAGACTTGATATTATGCATGTAGTATGTGTGGTTACCAAACATCAAGATAGTCCTAAAAAAACATATGAGAATGCAATGAAAATAATATTCAAATACTTGAAGGGAACTCCAGACTATGGCTTGTGGAATCCAAGAGGTAATGACTTTGATCTGAGTGCTTACATTGATGCTGATTGGGTAGGTTGTGTTGAAGATAGAAGAAGTACAAGTGTTGGTGCCTTCTTTCTAGGATGCAGATTGGTTTCATGGTAGAGAAAGAAACAAAATTCAATATCATTATCAATTGCAGAGGCATAATACATTGCAACAACATCCTGTTGTACACAAGTTTTGTGGATGAAGTAAACTTTGAAGGATATCAAGGTATTGTATGATGATCCTATTCCTATTTTATGTGATAATACTAGTGCTATCAATATTTCCAAGAATCCAGTTATGCATTCCAGAACCAAGCATATATCAATTAGGTATCACTTTTTGAGAGAGAAGGTTGCTGAGAAAGAAGTGAAGTTGGAATATGTTCCAACAAAGGATCAGATTGCAAACATTTTCACAAAGGCTCTTGCAAAGGATACTTTTGAGTATCTCTAGCAAAAGTTAGGGGTAATTTCCCCTCCTTCTAACTAGATGCATGGTTGGTGCATTTGTCCAGGGGAAGTAATTCCTACTATATCTTTTTTCTTGGACTGATTGAAGCTACCTCTCAGGGGGAGCAGGTAGTGGTTGTTGCTAACATGGTAAGTTGAAAAGAAAATTATGTGCCCTAAGAGGAAAAATAGTTACCCTTTGTCCTTGATGTCAAAGGGGGAGAATAAGAAGGTGTGTGTTGCCATCAATGCCAAAGGGGGAGATTGTTGTACATATGTTACCTAAGGTTGTGATGTGGTTGTAATGGATGTCAACACTCAGTTTGGGTTGTCTGATATGTTTTTGATGTTGGATGTGATGTGGTTGTTGAAGTTCATGGTTGGATGTCATGCCTCAGTTAATGTAGTATTGAGTATGATGATATATTAAGATGGGAATTAGAAGTATCAAGATGACACATTAAGATGGGAATTAGAAGTACCAAGATGACACATTAAGATGGGGATTAGAAGTATCAAGATGACACATTAAGATGGGAATTAGAAGCATCAATAAGGTAAATTATGATGAGAACTAGAAACACTAAGAGGTATGTTTCTAAGGATGTATGAGCTATCACAAGAAGGTTCTGGTCTCCAAAAGTTTATGAAAATTTCTGTTGTAGGAAACTACCTAGGAGACTGCTTGGAAAATGCTCTGTATTCCTCCACATTTGAAGATATGTCATGCAGTTCAAAATCTAAGTTCAGTATGTTGTGAAGGTGTTATATCCAAGAGATAAAGTCTTTATACCTTTAGAAATGAAAGTTATGAGTGACAGAGTTTCGATCTATGCTTTGGAAGAGTAAAATGGTGATGAAGACTTGTTGGAATGCTCCGCATTCCTCTAGATGTGAAGATTTATCAATGCATTTTTGTAAACATATTTAGGAAGGTTCAATGCATACTTCTATGAAGTATCAAGTGATGTGGTGATCCACAAGCAATCTTTAATCTTCTATGTGTACCGCCAAGTTGAAATGACCGATGTGCTACAAGCTTCATGTGTTCTTGCTTAAGGGTGACCTATGAGCATGTCACGTGGTTATTTTTCCTTGAAGGATGATGCTGTGAAGAATGTTTAGGACTAGGTTAAGCATGTCTTGGGATCCACTAGTCATGTTTCTTTTCCTGGAGTAGTGTGTAGTTCATGTTAGGGCTTCCCTTTACATGTTTCATGATGTGTAATCTCTGGACAACTTGCAAATTGTAACATTCTTGTTGTATTGGCTGACTTGACATGTAATCAATGTAATATCATGTATATATTGTGAACCTAGTTGATCTATGTGGGGTATGATTGTGAAAATAAGAAACTAAGTGTGTGAAGAATAGATTATAAACATGTTATGCATTATGATGTGTGACTAAAGGAGAAAGAGCAGAAGAAACAAGGGCTGTCCTAATTCATCTTAAAGACATTTTTGTGATAGGAAGGAAGTGAAGAGTGTTCCTAATTGATCCAATCATCAGAAGAAGAAGAATTGCAATCATCAAAGGTGTGTGCTTCAATGTCAGTTTTCACACAGTAGAAGGACTGTCATAATGTAATCCTTTCTGAGTTCATTCTTTGTTTAGGGAGTAGTTGCTTCCTTCGGTTGTAGCCCTAAAAAAAGGTCTATAGGGAGTTGTAGCTTCCTTGGGAGTGACCCTAAAACAAATTCAGCAGGGAGTCGTATCTTCCTTGGGTTGTAGCCCTAATACAAAGTTGTAATTTTTATAGTAGTGAGCTTCATATATTGTGAGTTAATCCTCACCGTGGTTTTTCTCTTTTGGGGTTTTCCATGTATATCCAGTGTTATGTGTTGATGTGCATTGTGTTGATCTTTCATGTTTATGTTAATGCTATAATGTTTAAGTTTTAATTTGCTCTAGAAGATTTGAGGTTTGACTGGATACTGATTCACCCCCCCTCTCAGTATCTTGGTGTGTTCAATGTAGGAATATTGCAAACACCTATTTATAGAGAAACTTTTGCCAAAGTGACAGATTTGTCTCTACATGCATTAGTTGGTTCACCATGTCTATATTGTGTAACCTGTTAGAATGATCATACTTAGCTAAAAGATTGGTTGGAGTTGTATGGTCGATTAAGTTGCGTAGGACACAACTCTAGGACTCAGATGACAACCTATTAGTTCCTTATGTCTATACTCTATGTGAAGGGTAGGGCCACTTCCAAATGGAAGATGAGTGGGGCACCACCGATCTATGGTTGAAGTAAAAGCACTCGGATGATGCTCTCCCTCTATAGCAGAAGACTCACCGAGACTTGTGAGACAGATATGAGATTCCAAATGCAGTATACTTCATGTTATGACTTATGATTTTTAAACGCATGTAAAATTATTCATATTGCCAAGTACAAATTGTTTGTAAATGTAAAGTGAAATGTTATACTATGATTTTATCTTTGGATATATTGTAATTTCAAGGTTGAAAAATATTCATAAAAGCTATACATTTAATTCTATATGATTATGCAAATGTTAGAAAAGAAAACAAAAAAAATTCACTCATGGTTAAACATGTTCTTTTACTTTCTTAGTAAATTTTGTGAGAAATTCCAAGTTGTATGGTATGTTGCATATGGTATTAGAGATACTAGGTTCAACACATGGACCTAGGAGCTCACTACTAGAAAACTTGTCAACATTTAGCAGATTGGCTAATGTTTGAAACTAGTTTTATGCCAGAATGGCGTGGAGAAGAACCAAGAAAACTGCTAGGAAGTCTATTCCCTAGAACTTACCCAAGATAGTGGTTAAGAATGAACCAAATAAGGAGGTAAAAATCTAAGGACATATTAATTATGTTGAGGGTGCATGGCTGGAACACTCTAATACATTGGCTGACACTGTTAAGCATATTTGACTAGAAAATAAACAATGCAACAAACTGGCTAAGAAACCCATTGTTCCTACTCTTGTAGTTAAACTGATTACACTATCTACTAGTCATGGCATTCTGTTTGGGTGTGGTCATGATGCCCCTACTTTAGGAAAAGAGGTGTTAGAGGAGTACCTATGTGTACATCCACCCTCTAAGTTTGTTTTACTGGATTCTGATGGGGAAGAGAAACTTGGGGAATGTCCTTTAACTGACAATGACATGTAGTCTTCTTTGAGTTATGTATCTAAATAAGAATGTAATTATACCCAAAATAAACTATAATAAAGATGAGATTGTTTTGGACAAATTTGAGTTTTATGAAGAGATTTAATAATGAATTTTAAATTAATGAGATGCATTATTTCCTAAATCTAATCTATAACTTAATATGAATATCATGTGTGATATAGAGTATCATCATGGTTTGAACTTGAACAAATCTTGGAGATATTCATGGATAGTCGAATCCTTCTGAAAACCCAATGACTAAGTTGGATTAGATATTGACCATGCTAAATGAAACCAAGGAAAGGCTTGGAAACCTAGAATAGGAAATGAGGGGCCAAGGCAGACCCAAAGGAGAAAAAGTGGACTCACATGAAGGGGATGATGATTATGTCCATGAACCCAACACTCATAATGAGTGAAGGGAGGATGTTGATAAGATTAAGTCTCAAGAAGAAAGGAGAAATAGACTTGCCTTAGAGATGTCAAGAAATATGAAGAAAGTGATGCCACCCAAGTTTGATGGAACAGTAAGTGGTGATACTACAGAAGCTTGGTTGATAGAGATGGAAAAGTATTTTGAGATCAGAAACTACTTTGAGATAACCAAGGCAGTATGGGGTGCCTATCAGCTAGCAAGTGAAGCATCCACGTGGTGGATGAATAAGAAAATGGATATGGGGCTAAGTTCTCTAAGATTAACCTAGAATTAGTTTATGGTCATATTTCGACAGATGTGGTTACCACAACTTTTCTTCGACCAAAAGCTAACAGATTTTTAGAATCTATGACAAGGAGAAATGTCAGTGGTTGAATATTGGGAAAAGTTCACCTGTCTCCTAAAGTATGTGCCACAATATCAGAAGGATGAAATGTTCTAAATCAGAAAATTCATCATGGGTATGAATGCCTAGATAGGTAGAGAAGTGGATGTACATGGTCCTACCACTATGGACCACGTTTTTGAGAAGGCAATCAAATAAGAGAAAAAATTGAAGTCAATTTTTGCATATTGCGAGAAGAATCGCAAGAGGTTTAATAAGTCACAATCTTCTCAGCCTTTCAAGAAAAGGAATGATAAATAGGATGTGAATAAGAAAAGTGACAAGGGCTTCAGAAATAACAAGAATGGACCCAAAAATGAGAAGAAAAATAATAACAATTTCTAGAAGAATGATAATAATACAAGCAAACCTGCTGAGAAGTGGGGATCTCTTGGGGGATGTTTCTCTTGTGGTGGAGATTATTACGCAAATCAATTTCCAACCAAGAACCAAGGAGTTCATCAATGTAGTAATACATTACCTACCCAGTAAACATCTTTTCGACAGAGGATCCATGCGGCATTGGACAATCACTAGCCGGAGTACCAGATTAGTCCCATAGAGATGACAGGTACTTTGTTTAGAGATAATATTTCTATTTTAATTGATACTGGAGCAACTGAAAGTTTAATTTCTCCAAGAGTATTGAATAAATTTCCTAGAAGAGATAGATATATGGCTAAACCCTGGTCAGTTGAATATGCTAACCAGACTAGAGCTCGGGTAGAGCAATGCCTATTTGAAGCCAAAATTAATCTACCTAGTTTTTCAACTGAGGTGAATTTGTATGTAGCCCCCTAGGTTCCTATGATGTTATCTTAGGAATAAGTTGGTTATGAAGGCATAGGGCCAATGTCGATTATTTTGTAAAAATAGTTGAGTGTCTAGACGATGTAGGAAACAAAGTCTATCTGCAAGGCCCACAAAGAAAAGTTAAGGTCAGACCAATCTCTATTATGCAATTGAAGAGGGCTAGGTGAAAAGGGTGTCAACTGTTTGTTGTCAAAATAGAACACATAGAAGAGGATCTTAGTAAACAAAATGTACCTTTGGAGAACTATCCTTTCCTTTGAGGATTTTGAGATGTCTTTCCAGATGAACTTCCAAGGTTACCTTCGAAGAGAGCTTTTGATTTTTCTATTGATATAATACCTGGATCTAAGCTGATATCAAAGGTGCCATGTACCATATGACTACTATGGAGTTGATGAAATTGAAAGCCCAGCTTCAGGAGCTATTGGCTAAAGGGTTGATTAGACCCAGTGTTTCACCTTGGGGAATACCTATGATCTTTGTCAAAAAGAAGGATGGAACCTTACGTTTGTGTATAGACTATCATATGCTCAACAAAGAAATGATAAATAATAAGTATCCTCTACCGCGTATTGATGATATTTTTGATCAAATGTGAGGCACAACAATATTCTCAAAGATCAATTTGTGATCTGGATACCATCAGCTGAGATTTAAAGATGAAGACATTCATGAAACAACTTTCAGAACAAGGTATGGACATTATGAGTTCATAGTTTTACCATTTGGACTTACGAATGCCCCTACAATATTCATAAATTTGATGAATAGTGTTTTCTAAGATTGCTTGGATAAATTTGTTCTAGTTTTTCTAGATGAAATTCTTATATATTCTAAGAATGAGGAAGAGCACTTGTAGCATTTGTAGTTAGTTCTGTAGTGGCTGAGGGAACATAATTTGTATGGGAAGCTTTCTAAGTGTACTTTCTTTCAGAAAGAGATATAATATCTAGGACATATGATATCAGCTGAAGGAATTTTAGTAGATCCTACAAAGATCAAAGCTATACTTGAGTGGCCTATGCCAAAGAATGTGCATGAAGTGTACAGTTTCATGGGGTTAGCTAGCTATTATAGGAAGTTTGTATTGAACTTTTCTAAGATTGCAAACCCAATCACTTCGCTTCAGAGAAAAGGAAAGTATTTTAACTAGTCAAAAAAATGTCAGTAGGCCCATTTAATCAATTAAAAGAGAGGTCAACAATTGCACCAATATTGAAAGTTCCTAATCTGGAAATTCAATTTGTTGTAATCACTAATGCCTTAGGTGAAGGTTTAGGAAGAGTACTTATGTAGAATGGGCAAGTGGTAGCCTATGAATCTAGAAAGTTGAGAGCATATGAGAAGAATTATACTCCTCATGACTTAGAGTTAGTAGCAGTTGTGCATGCTTTGCAAGTGTGGCAACACTATTGCTAGGAAAGCCTTTTGAATTGAAGTTAGACCATCATTGTCTTAAGTATATATTTTCCCAACCTCATCTAAATGCTCAACAAAGAAGATGGTTGGAATTGATATCTGACTATGACTTTGAGATAAGTTATATCAAAGGTAAAGAGAATTGAGTAGCATATGCTCTGAGTTGATGGGGGAATATCTCATCGATTATCTCTATCCACTCGAACTTCAAGGATTTAGTGTTACAAAATTCTGTAGGTGATGAGTACTATGAGCAAGTTAAGCTGGCTCTCACAGTAAATCCTCAAGACTCAAGGTATGATGGGTTCTATTTTGAACTAGATGGGCTTTTAGTTTTAAGATATAGAGGAAGGATGTATGTTCCAAACTCTATAGAATTAAGAAACTTTGTGTGGAAGGATGTTCATTCTGCACCATATTCAGGTCACCCTAGAGTAACCAAACTCCTAGCTGATGTGAAGCCTCTTTATTTCGAGAAAGGAATGAAGAATGACGCTGCAAGTTTTGTAGCAAGTTGCCTAGAGTTCCAAAGAGTCAAGGCTAAGCATCAGCATCCAAAAGGACCTCTATATCTACATGATATTTTAGAGTGGAAGTGGCAGGTAATTAGTATGGACTTTGTGCAAGGTCTCCCAATGTCTCGAAATAGACATGATGCTATTTTAGTGGTGGTGGACAAGGTCATCAAGGTAGCTCATTTTATACTTGGGAATCTAATGGATGGAGCACCAGTTTTAGCTCACAAGTTTGTTCAAGAAGTGTTTAGATTGCATGGAGTTCCTAAGAAAATTATCTCAGATAGAGATGCATGCATGACATTAAGATTTTGGCAAACTTTGTTCTCAGCACTAGGAACTCAACTCAATATAATCTCAGCTTATCAACCTAAGACAAATGGTTATACTGAGAGGGTAAATCAAGTTCTAGAAGATTTGTTGTGGATGTATTGCATGGATCCGCAATACAAGTGGGAAGAATATCTACCGCTTGTAGAGATTGCATATAACAACTCCTACCATTCTGCTATTAAGATGGCTCCATTTGAAGCATTGTATAGAAGAAGATGCTGAACTCCTATAAGCTAGGATAAGCTAGAGGATAGGATTAGCATTGGTCCAAAAATGTTATTAGAAATGGAAGAATAGATCAAGCTGATCAGAAATAGATTAGTGGAAGCAAATGATAGACAAAAAAGTTACGCTGATGCCAAGCATACACCAAGGCAATTCTTAGTGGGAGAAAAGTTCTTTTGAGGGTCAAACCTCAGAAGAGTTCCATAAAGTTTGGAAAATCTTCCAAACTAGCTCCTTAATATGTAGGACCCTTCAAAGTTCTCAAAGTGATCAATTCGGTTGCCTACAAAATTGCTCTACCACCAGCTCTTTCCAGGATGCACAATGTTTTTCATGTTTGATATTTGAAAAAGTATAAAATAAGGTGATAATCATATTCTTGATTAGAATGCTTTATAGGTACAGGACCCAGGAGTGGTCATGATCGATCCTCTCAAGGTGCTTGAGGTTCACAAGCTCTGCTTGTGTAATAGAGAGGTTACACAGTGCAAGGTCCAATGGGACCAGTATGAAGAGGATAGTGCCACATGGGAAGATTACCATGATTCTTATCAAATATTTCCTCATTTGTTATATGCTTTTTAAAGTTGAACAAAAAATTATTTTTATTATTTTATGAACACTAGATCATCAAGGATGATGAATCTTATGGGGGGAGATATGTCGCACCACAAATTTTGACTATGATTTACTTTTTACTTGCACATAATTAGTAGTTAACTATGCATGAATTAATGATTTGACGTTATGTAAAAATGTCAGGATAAATCAATGATATCATGAGTTTCTGTTTATATGATTAGAATTTAGACGTGTGATTATAAGATGTCATGATTATTTATTCCTAAGGTTTATGGATTGACTAATGATGCACTAATCCCAATTTGGTGATTGCAAGTTGTAACTAGGAAATAGGTTTTCCACCCTCCCAGAAAGAGAGGGAGAGCATCATCAGAGAGAAGCGAATAGACATATGGATAAGAACATATTGTTTTCCATCTAAGTCTCATGCTTTCATAGTTTAGTGAACCTTTAGCGAGTATGGTAAGTTATGTTTGACCAATTGGTCTAAGTTTGGTTCTGACTCAACAAATCATCGATTGTCAACTAGGTTCATTAAGCTGAGGTTATTGTCAAAAATTAAATCAGGTTAGAACATGACTGTCAACAAGGAAATGGTCGATAGTCATTATTTTTTTGTGTGAAATAAATATAAAATTATATTACTAGAACAAATAAATACTAGTAGTTAAATTACTTTATTATCGGTAATTCCCAATTGGAATTCTATTATGTTAATTTATCTATTTTAACATTTAAGCAATTTTGAGAGGGGGATAATACCTTGACTCCATTCTCATATCATATTGTGTGTTAGAGACAATGCAAGTATACATTTTATACACCTATATTTTATTGTTAAATATATATTTAATATGAACTTTAAGTTTAAACCAATTGCATGCAGTCGATGAGCATTTTAAGGAACGTGGTGTTGTTGCAAATTTAATGCAAAACCACTTCATGTATTTTTGTGGGAACTTGACTCCTTTCCTCCATGTTGGTTATGGGGAGAAAGGAGTTTTTGAGCAGTTTAGGAGTGGTCTTTATGATCATTAACTCCATCATTTCTTGCATGCCACTTTAGAGTGTAAATAGGCATATATGTGGGAAGAATATCCATGGTTATGGAGAGTAAAGCCTTTTAAAAGGCTATATTAATGAGTGATATGAAGGGGACTACAAGTTTTTTTCACATATTATGATTTGGTAGGAGGATCTTGAAAAAAAAACACACAAAAGACTCTAATAATTATTGCAAGAGATATAGGATGAAGAGGAACTCGGGCCATGGGAGATAGTGAGTATAGCTTTTGAAGAACACAAAACTTATTCTTGAGTAAAGATTATGTGATCAGGGAGAGGTGAAAGACTTTGTTAAACATAGATATTTGTTCTCATGAAGAATCTGTGAGGAAAGAGAGACAAATGCAGAGGAAGGTATAAAGATAGCTCGAGTAGCAGAGGTAATAAGTAAGGAACTAGCTTAGGTTTTGGGAAACCGTCAACGCTTTGAGGTAATGATATCTCTTATAAGCAATTAATTCCATAATTAAACTACAATATTTCTATTCTGTATGAACATACAGAGATATGACTTCTTATAGCAAAGTATATAGAGTTATACAAAGTAGTGATATTATGGTCATAGCAACTTTGTAAACATAGATATGTATGAAATAGAGAAACACTATCTTGTCAAAGCTATGAAACCACACACAGAATGCTTGTGATAATAAAGTTCGAATTTATGAGAGAGAGACAATAAAAATTTCATTCAAAAGTAGTATAAAACCGTAGAGGATAAACAACAAAATGTTATAGTATACAATAGGAATACTATGGAAGATAACTTTTTCATGCCATTGTTTTGTATCATCAAACCCATAAGGAAAATATATTGTAAACTTTGTTGCTTTGATAGAATTAGGATTATGGTAAAATGTTATGAATAACATTGTTTACACAGAGGTTTACGGTCGGTAGAAAGTTGTCACCTAACTTTGTATACTCGAGAGAACATCAGTTTCTTTTAGCTATCAAAACACCAAATCTGTGTAAAAATCTAGCATATAAAATGCAGAGAAAAGATTAATTCTATTATCTCTTTTTGAACACGAAGTATAGTGGTCATTTTCTATTAATGTTACAGTGATATAACTAGTTTAAGTTATATATAAAATGCAGAGACTGAACTTTTTGAGAACTCAAATATAAACCTACAAGTTGAGATGAGTAAGATTAAAGAAAGTTTAGATAGTGATAGATTCACATTTCAAAATGATTTATATGTATAAGTTTTAATGCTTATAATTAAAAGTTATGGTGATAGATATTAACTTATATAGAATATATATAAATCATATTGATATCATTGAAAACACCTAAGTATAGTGACATAATATCACATATGCATTATAAAATAATGATAAGCATTATCATGATATACAAAGGATGTTAAATATGAGTTCATAACCTATCCTATATCAAAATTCAGTGGACTTAAGAAGATCAAGAGGTCAAAAATTATTATATTATCATTTTAGACTCAAACTTATTTAGGTTGAAAGATTGAACTTAGTCAAAAGATTAGTTATGATAATGATAGTATTCATTAAGATCTTATATGAATGAGGATATACCTCATGTACTATGTTTATACATGTTATGAGAAATGTGAATTTAAACAATGCCCAAGTGGTCAAGAGAAGACTAGAGGTTATCGTTTGGACATGTTATATTATTATAAATTTTTACTTTTGGAAAACAAGAGTATTTGATATTCCAATGTATTGGGATAGAGAAGTTAAATCCCTAGATTTGACCCAGAAGGGTTAAGAAAAATTGAAAACTCTTAAATTGGTTATAATATTGAATTAGTCTATTGTTTATTATGGTCAACAGTGAATGGTCAAGAAACCATAGATAAATACAAGTATAATTTAGGAAGATTCTAAGAAGCACTTATGATAAAATAAATGATTTCATGATAGAGTCAAAAACTTGATATATTACACAAGAGTGCTCAATATTTGGGTCATTGAGTAGAATGACAAGAAGTCATAGACCCTATTATTTGCAGGTATACAAAGAGGGACTCTCTGAAAGGTTAAAGTCACCTAAACCCATATATTATGTTTATCCTAGATTTGTTGCAAGGTGTGTACCCTTGATCTCCTTGTGTTGTGCAGCGTAGCGCTTGGGTTCATGACAAGGCTTAACCACCTCCCATGGATTCATTAACTCTGGTAGTTGTATCGGGCATTAACAGGTTGATCTTTTGCTATAACGGCAACCGTATTTGCAAAAATTGGTATCAGAGCCTAGGTCATGGGTTCAAACCCCTTGCTTGCATTGGGGGGATTGTTGCAAGGTGTGCGCCCTTCGTCTCCTTGTGTTGTGCAGTGCAGTGCTTAGGTTCGTGACAAGGCTTAACCACCTCCCATGGATTCATTAACTCTGGAGGTTGTATCATTTATTAATAGGTTGATCTTTTGGTGCAATGGCAACCATCTTTGTAACAAGATTAAGGATTAATTCTAAGTCAGATTGACTGGGATTTGAGTTTAATCAAGATAATTCATGTCTAGAGATTCTAGTCAAGCAAGTGAAATTGTAGGATGTTGTAGTTTCCAATTCAGGTTAGAGGTGTGTGAACACACAAATGGGTTTTCTGCAAATGTCTATTTATAGAGAAACTTTGGCCAAAGTGATGCATTTGTCTCTGCATGCCTTAGTCAGTTCACCGTGTCTAGATTGTGTAACATGTCAGAATGATCATAATTAGCTAGAAGATTGGCTAGAGTTGTATGGTCGATTAAGTTACGTAGGACACAAAACTAGGACTCAAATGGCAATCTGTTGGTTCCTTATGTCTATACTCTACGTGAAGGGTAGGGCCACTTCTAGATTGAAGATGAGCAGGGGACTGCCAATCTATGGTTAGAGGAAAAGCACTCAGATGATGTTCTCCCTCTATAACTGAAGACTCGCCAAGACTTGTGAGACAGATACTAGATTCTAGATGCAATATACTTCATATTATGATTTATGATTTTCAAACTTATGTAAAATTATTCATATTTCTAAGTGCAAATTATTTGTAAATGTAAAGTGAAATGATTACACTATGATTTTATCTTTGAATATATTTTAATTTCAAGGTTGAAAAATATTAAGAAAAGATATGTATAGTTAATTCTATTTGATTATGCAAATGTTAGAAAAGAAAACAAAAAAAAATTCACTCATGATTAAACATGTTCTTTTACTTTCTTAGTAAATTTTGTGAGTAATTACAAGTTGTATGAGTTGGTATGTTGCACATATAGACATATAAAAATATATACATCAATAAAATACAAAAGTATGTATACAAATCCATCTAGGCATAGAAAAAATGTCCCAAGATCAAATTTCCTATGAACTTCTATCAAATAATCGATGACCCTTGCTTGGCCATGAAGATGGAGATTCAATCACTGACTCATCCTCTCTCTCTCTCCTGTTGACTAGACCTCCTCGATAGAGATTTTTGAAGCTCCACATGTTAATACAATCAAACAATATCCATATTAATATAGAAAACATGAAATATATAACATGGCATATGTAATCAATCACTTACCACTAGCTGGAGATCCCTCTCAATCATTTTTTGTCTTTCTCCATTCGTAGCTAGACAGGTTGGAGTTGTGACCTCCTGTGAGAAGTATGAAGAAGAAAAATTGAGTAAGCATAAATATCATTTATGTACATTAAATGACATGAGATAAAACAAGAAATACATAATGACATTTACATGTTATTGGTTCATACCTCGGTCAAAGGATTTGTAGAAAAAATAACTGCAGTAATGCACACCTCTGCTGACTGACAAAGATGAGGAGGAGTCTCCATATTCAACATCTAAAAATAGATTTCAAGGTTATTTAACCAAAATAGATACATAACATTAGTTAAATGCATTGTAACATGTCATCTCATATTACTTGGAAAAACACAACAATTTACTAAGAAAGTAATTGAACATGATAAACATGAGAATTTTTTTTATCATTTGTAAAATTACAAAGAAATAAAAAGCATATCTTTTATGAATATTCTTCAACCTAGAAATTCAATACGTTCAAAGCTCAATCATGGTGAATACATTTCACATTACTTTTACAAATATGTTGCACTTGGCAAAAAGAATAATTTTTACATCACAAGTCTATCATAATTCTTGACATAAAGAATACTACCTCTGGAATCTTGATATTTGTCTCACTCAAGTCTTGACAATTCTTCTATAGAGGGAGAACATCATCCAAGTTCTTTACCTCCAACCAAATATCGTAAATGCCCTGCACACCTTCCTTCCTAGAAGTGGCCCTACCCTTCATGGAGAGTATAGTCATAAAGAAACAATATGTTTCCATCTGAGTCCTAGTACTGTGTCCTATGTAACTCAATCAACCACACAACTCTAGACAATCTTCTAGCTAAGTATGATCATTCTGACAGGTTATGCAATCTAGACACGGTGAACTGACTAATGCATGCAGAAACAAATGCATCACTTTGGCCAAAGTTTCTACATAAATAGATTTTTGCAATAAATGTAGTCATGTGTTCACACACCTCTAACTTGACTTGCGAACTATCTCATCCTACAATTTGACTTGTTTGGCTAGTAACTCTAGACATAAACCATCTTGAGTGAACTCAATCCTAATCAATCTGACTTAACATTTAATCTTGAATCTAAGATATATACATTGTATAGGTTTAGAAGATTTAATCATTTAGAGAGTCCTTAGTTACATTCTTTAAAACATCAGAGTATATGACTTCCTATCATTCTACTCATCGACTCAAGATTAAGCACTCTTGTGCTATAAGTCATGTTTCTACTTTTAACAAGAAATCATTAAACTTTATAAAAAAAGCTTCTAAAACACTTTCTAATCTATAATATCTAAATCTATGGTTTCTCAACCATTTATTGATGACTATTGTTCAATAGACTAGATCATAGTCATAACTAACTTGAGAGCTTTAGGTTTTTTAAACCCTTCCAATTTGATTCTAGGGTTTTAATTTCTCTAACCAAATACATTTAGAAAATCATATACTCTTGTATTTCCCAAAAGTAGAAGTTATAGTAATATCATGGAAACGAATATTTCTAGTCTCCTCTTGACCACTTAAGCATATTTCTCATAACATAATATAAAAATAGAATACGAGGTTCATCCTCTTTCAAATAGGTTCTAAAGGAATTCTAATATTATCATCTCCAATCTTGGATCTAAAACAATCTTTCAACTTAGATAGATTTGCATCTATAAGAAATAATACAATGTTTTCAATCTCCCGTCTTCTTAAGTCTATCGACTTTCGATAATTGAAAAGGTTATGATCTCATGAATATCATCCTTTGAATAACATGATAATACTTATCTATGGTAGGATGCTTTTGTGATAATATATCACTCCACTAAGTGTTTATAATGATGTCAATATCATTTCTATATATATAGATATTACATTGAGTATTTATGTACACAAAATCATTTGATGAAAACAATAAAACCTATCCAAAACTTTAGGAAAAGTAAATCTATCACAGTCAAAACTTTTTAACACTCTTGTTCCTCTCGGTTTCCAAGTTTATAACAGGGTTCTCACGAGGTTTGATCTATGCACTTGTATGAAACTAAAAATAGTTATATCTCTGTGACTATAAAAGAAATCGACCACAATACTTTGTTTCCTTCTTGGTCTGTTCTCCACATTTTCAAGGTAGCTAACTACGTAGAAAAATGTAGTGACAACTAATAAATAAAAACTAAAATAGCCAAGCATTCAACCTTCTAAGGTTTGAAGATACAATAAAAGGCACAAAAAGATGTCTACACAGTATTCCCGTGGTTTAACCAATAGTCTTCTAATATTTACAACCTATAGTTTCCTCTGTTATTCGAAGATAACAACATAATTAAAAAATCATGCTCATAAGTCTTATGCGCATTGAGTGCAATTCCAACGTTAGACATGCTAATATCTTTTCTTCCTATGAGACTGTATTTATATGCTTACAAGCTAATTGTGTCAACATACATGTTACATAAACAAGTTCTCTGTGTCTACAAAAAATAATTATCACAATAAGAAAGAAGTAAATGCTAACATGAGGTAACCATACCTCTACCTCCTTAGCTATGCTACGCCTCCTTCACTGATATAGAATATTTTCCTCACGATCTCTAAAAGAGAGAAGTTTTTAATGTTCCCATCGAGCACTCAGTGCTCTCATTGAGCTTGTTGTTCTCTCTCAGAGCTCATTGTGCTCTTAACCAGCTTGCTATACTCCAGCAAAGGTCCTTGTCAATCGCACAATCTCTCCTTATCAAAGCACTACTAGTCACTTTGTAAGGATACCTGAACCCTATTTATTAATTATGATATTTTATTGAGAATAATTAATTAACTACTTTGTTTCAAAATAATTATTTAAATGATTTAATATTGTTTTCAAAAGAAAATCATTCATTGTCATTTCATGCTTTTATATTTACATATTTTATAAAGAATTATTTTATTCTATGCCACTTTCAAGAAATGACAGTTATGTAATTCAAGAGAGAATCTTAGTAATTAAATTATGTTTTAAAATTATTCTAATCTATTTTTAGTTTATAAGAAAATGGGTGTCCAGATTGACATATGGAGAGTAATGTTGTTTGGTTTTAAAAGATCAAGAAATATATGAGGTGAGAAAAGAAAGATACATTCGAAAAAATATATATTGATATGGCAGGGAATAAAATAGATGGCTCTCATTTTTTGAGAAGAAAAGATTTGGGGAAAAATGGATGCGAGCTGGGAAATTTTATTGAAGATTGGATAGCAGTATAATTTCGGGTATGCACTGAGTTATAGAATTGATTTATTATTTGAAATATTTTTTTGTTATATGCAAGCTTTATGTTATTTTGTGAATTCTCTTCTTCATATTCCATTCATTTTCTTTAAAATTCCTTACGGATCACTTTCTTGAAACCAATCTCCAATCATATATCAGGATGTTAATTCAACCAGTCTAAAGATTCTAAACCCTAGTATGTTACATCGGCAATAACTTTATTTTTACAAACTGGGTTTCTCTGAAATTTTTATATAAGGTACGCCTCCCAGTCATTGAAATCATACCCAAAAATCAGCCTTACCCAGTTTGTCATTATGGAGATATGTAATGTTTAGTGACCATCTATTTCTTACCCATTTCGTCTCTATTATAAAAGTCTATTGCATCACCAATAACTCTATATTTTTGAATTGGGTTTCTCTAAAAATTTTATATAAGGTGCACCACTTAGTTATGTAAATCATATCCAAAAATTAGCATTACCTAGTTTGTCAATTTGGAGATTTGTATCAATTAGTGATGATCATTTCTACGCCCTCTTTACTGCTGCTATTAAATTTGCAAATCCTTGTCTCTTTCCCTCAAAACCTAACATATCCTTGATGCTTGAATTCTTCTCAGGACAATAGTTGTTTAGGTTAAAACATTCATCATTGGAAAAAGAAAATATATATATATATATATATATATATATATATATATATATAATTCAATATCTCTTTTAAAACATATTGCGTTAGATACACAACATAGTTACTATTGCGCTAGTTGAGAAATACCTGAATGGTCTCATATCATGATTATATAATACTTGGGATTGTAGAAATAACTATATTATCTTTCCCTAGCATATATTATGTGGAAATACATAAATTGTTAAGACTAGCATTGTGTTAGCTTTGAACCTTATTTTGTTTGAAGTGAAATAGCAAATCTAATTTCTATGGTAGTGTCTAAATTGTATGAAATAGCATTCGAGATGAAGTTTTTCTATTTTAACACTGGTTGAGATTGGTCTTCATTGTATATATATGAAATAGCATGCATCTTTGGAAGTTGAGTAAAAACATTGTCTATTTTCTGCATTTTGTATGATGTGTTGATTTAGAGAATGGCTGGAATATTTTTGTTGTTGCTATAACTTCCTTATTTTACCCTTGTAGGGATTACTCATAAATATAACTATTGCATGTACTCTCTAGAACTTGAGAGATACTCTAGAAATTATTATGTGCTGAACAAGATTCCTTATGAGTTATTGTATCTAAGTCAACCTTATGGTTGCAAGACTAGTTGCTTTGAACTATGAAGTCTATGTACTGCATGTACATAGGCAAGGCCATCATGAGCCCCCAAGACATTAGGTTAGCCCCTTAGGGCCTTAGTCTCATTATCTTGTACATTGATATCTACTATGTATATCTATTGATTATGTGGAACTAATGTTTTTATATAAGTGTACAAATCCAAGTTTGTTAATTGTGTAGGATACTAAAGCTAAGGAAGTAATTTCCCACTTTGTGAGTGGATGATTATATGAAATTTACTGTAATTGTGTATAATTGTATAAAAATGTTTATATCTTAAATTTTCAATTACAATGAATGATACTAAACTTATGTTTAATCAAAATGTGTATTTATTAAGTTTCAACAAGTGAATATTCTCCTATCATCATATTATATTTTCATTATTTCTTACTAAATTAATTTATTATTGTTAATTATTAACAATTTTCATGGGTAGGCATTACATAGGTATCATAGCACCAGGTTGCAACACTTGGGAGCTTTAGGGTAAAAGTGCTAGTAACGTAAACCTATTTTTTTTGGGTCTCGCCATGGTAAGTAGAGTTAAATTTTGGTTGATTAACTATATAAAATGAATGTCTAGTAAATATTTTTTAATATATATACATATATGAACATGGATGTATTCTTGGAATTGTAAGTTTTTGCAATGTTAATTATGTTGCAAGTATGTGTCGAACCGGTGTTGTCATTGATGTCAACATATCTTTGTTGTCATTGGTGTCAACTATGCTCTTGATTTTGATGTTTTCTAGTGTTGGAGATAATGAGTAAATGATCCTAATATTGAGTTTCCAAGTGCTTTTGAGAAAATTTGTTCCTCCGGTGGAAATAATGTGTTGTAGAGTATCTCTGTTTACTGAAGAACAGTCCAGTATATTGCTCCGCATTTCCTAGAGAATGAATATCTTTGTCTGCAGATTGGAAGTTATTTAAAGGCATGTCTGACGATGCTATATCTCAAGTTTGAGCCTCTGGAATGAAGATTTGAGTGAGATATGTTCACCAAAGAGAAAACTACTTTTTCTGTGTATTCAGTGGTGACATGGAGAAAGTATTTTGCTCCACATTTTTCTGCATTGAAATTTCTCATTCTGCAGTTCTGGAATTAAGTTTGTATTGATGATAAGTGCCTTCAACTCCAATGGTTCATGATTTGGTGGTCCGCATGCTATCTTTCCTCTATGACAGTAGCTGAAAGTGTTGTTTATGTGCTCCGGTTTGAAGAATCTTCTTGACAAAGTGGTTAGAGATTGTGCGGTTGTTCCTGGTGATTACAATATGCTTGTGGATGTCTCCTGATCATGTTCCTACTTTTGGATTAGTCTGCAAAGAGAAATTTGGATAGTGAATGAAGACTATTCTTAGAGGACTTAGTGTTAACACCAGTCTTGGCCTACTTGGTTGTTTTCACTACATGCGGAGATGCATTGAAGATTGTGGAAGTGTATTGTAGCGTGGAAGATTGCATTTGAGTCCCAGCTAAGGTGTAACATGATCTGCATGCATCTTTACCTTAGAAATTTTATTTAGGTCCAGACCTATTTCTATGTATGTTTATAATGCTGACCTTGGAGATTGTTCCAATGGTTGATGAATGTAATGGCGACCTTGATGTACATTCCAAGGTTGATGAATTGTATAAAAACATGTAGTATAGTTGCAAAAAAGATGTCCTTGTGTGAAAATGAAAAGATAAGATAAGAAGTGTAAGAAGAGCATAGCATAGGAGTTATATTGTGCTTGAATGGAACTAAACTCAGACATGGAATAGATGCTACCAAATCAGTTCACCATCCTTTGGCAGTGAGTCATCCTTGGCAGTGAGCCTCGACTTTTGTAGTGAGCATTTTGGGCAGTGAGCCCTAAGGTAGTGAGCCTTTGTTTTTCAGTATTGCTATAACATATATATCTTTGTGGGCTAACACCCACTGTGGTTTTTCCCTTATAAAGTTTTCCACATAAAAATTTGGTGTTGATTGTGTTGATTGTGTTATTGTGTTGAGATTCTTATTTCATGCTTTCATGGTTAAATCTAAATAACAAAAAATAAGTGTTTGATGTGTTGATGTTTATGAGTGTTTAAAGTTTTAGGGACAACTGATTCACCCCCCCCAGTTGTCTGGTGCAATTCAACAATTGGTATCAGAGCAAGGTTCCTCAGGAGTAAGCCTAACATCTTGAGGAAGATCTATGATGTCTTACAAGAAGGAAGCTCCACAATTCAATGGAACAAATTATGCTCACTGGAAGGTGCGAATGAAAATTCATCTCCTTTGCCTTGGATATAGAGTATGGAAAGTGGCATAGACAAAGTATACTATGCCTCCAAATGGTTTGACAACTAAAGATGAAATCAAAGAATATGAGTTGAACATAAAAGCCAGAGATGCTTTAATAAGTGCCCTGTCTAACATAGAATTGATAAAGGTCATGGATTTGGAAACTGCTCATGAAGTCTAGGAGAAGCTAAAAAATCTGTATGAAGGAGATACATCTGTAAAAAGTGCCAAATTGTAGTGTTTGATAGCAAAATATGAGAGTTTGAAGATGAGTGGAGATGATAACATAATAGCCTACATGCAAAGATTCAATGAAATTGTAAATGGAATAAAAGGAATGGGAAAAACTATTGATGAGAAGGAAGTTGTAATGAAAATTCTTAGGTCATTACCTAAGTCCTATAGTCACAAGGTAGCTGTAATTGAAGAAGTAATGACCATGAAGGATGTCTCTAAGGACCAGTTACTTGGAAAGCTTGCAGCTTTTGAAATGAGAGAATTTGATGATGCTTTGCCGAAGGTTGAAACTACTTTCAAAGCTAGTACTTCAGAAATGACTTCTAGAGCTGAGAAGTATAGAGTGGAATCTGATGATGAGCTTGATGAAATTGAAGCCAACTTTGTTGATAGACTACAAAGAGGCTCTAGTAAGTATAAAGGCAAATTACCTTTCAAATAGTTTTCATGTGGTAAGGTTGGTCACTATGCTTCTAGATGTCTTGAAAGAATTGAAAGGAATAGAAAAAGATTTGAGAGCAAACCTAGAGTTCCAAAGAAATGCTACTATGTTAGAGACATTGATGATGAAGGTATAACAGATGATGAATCTGATGATGCTAATACTAGTGCAAATGAGTACTTGTTTATTTCTATTAAAGAAGAACCTAAGACTACTAATCCTACTAGCTGTGTGAAGGAGGAAAAACCAATGGAGGAAAGTGCTTTGGTTGTTCAGGTGGAGAAAGATAAGGATGAATGGATTATTGATAGTGGTTGTTCACATCACATGACTAGTGACAAAAGTAAGTTTGTGAGTTTGGAAAAGTATGATGTAGGACTGGTTAGGTTTGGAGATAATGTAGCTGGTAAGATTTGTGGGAAAGGATTTATTTCTTCTGATGGAAAGCACAACACTTATAATGTCTTATATGTGAAGGGTTTTAAGCATAATATTTTGAGTGTTGGTCAGATGTGTGACAAAGGATATGATATGAGATTCAAAGATAATGGGTGCAAGTTCATGGAAATCTCTGAAACAGTGATTGTTGCCGATAAGAAGACCAGAGGTAACATTTACCAGTTAAGAAGAACTAATGATTACTATTTATTGGCCCACCCAGATGAGAGTTGGTTGTGGCATAGAAGGATGTGTCATATAAACTTTAATAATTTGGTAAAGATAAGTTCAAGTTAGGTTGTGAGAGATTTACCAAATCTTGTGAAATCCACCAATACTGTTTGTAAGGAATGTCAGTTGGGGAAGCAAACAAGAACTAGTTTCAAGAGCAAAGAGCAATTTTCTGTCGGCTTGAAGGATCTAGTGCATATAGATCTCTATGGTCCTAAAAGGGTGAGAACTCTACAAGGTGACAAGTACTTCATGTTGCTTATTGATGATTATTCTAGTATGACTTGGGTTACTTTTCTAAGAGACAAATCAGAAGCCCTAGAAAAGTTTAGATCTTTCAAGGGAATGGTTGAGAATGAAATAGAACTAAAAATCAAATGCTTGAGGTTTGATAGAGGAGGTGAGTTCACATCAAATGAATTCAACATTTTCTGTGAAGAGCAAGGGATAAGGAGATAGTTGTCTGCACCTAGGACTCCTCAGTAGAATGGAGTTATGGAAAGAAAGAACAGGACAATTCAAGAGGCTGCTAGGACAATGATGAAGGAAGCAGATTTACTAAAAGTTTTATGGAAAGAAGCTATACATACTACTATCTATATTCAAAACAAAGTTCAAGTGAAAGGTGATGGTACTAAAATTCCTTATGAATTGTGGTATGGAAGAATACCTACAGTAAAATATTTTAAAGTTTTTGGAAGCAAATGCTATATCAGAAGAGAAGAATATTTAGGGAAGTTTGATGCAAGGTGTGATGAAGGAATCTTCCTTGGATACTCTACCAAGAGTAAGGCCTACCGGTGCTACAACAAAAGGCTGAAAAAGATTGTTGAGAGTGTAAATGTGAAGGTGGATGAAGACAAAGGAAGAACATCAGATCTGAATGGCTATGAATTAGATGAACCTGTTGTCACAGTAAATGAGAAGAAAGAGGAATAGGAAGATAGTCAAGATGAAGAAGAGATGGCTATAGAAACTATAGTTAAGACTCCCAGGTATGTAAGGATCAATCATTCAGAAGATCAAATTATTAGAGACAAAAGCAAAGGAGTATTGACAAGGAAAAGAGCTATAGAAGAATAAGTGAAATTACTGTTTACTTTCTAAAGTTGAACCAAAAATTGTGAATGAAGCTTGCAATGATGAAAATTGGGTAAAGGCCATGAAGGAAGAACTAATGTAGATAAAGAAGAATGAAACTTGGGAATTAGTTCCTAGACCTGCTGATAAAAATTTATTGGAACCAGGAACAAGTTGAATGAAAATAGAGAAATTGTAAGGAACAAAGCAAGGCTTGTGTGCAAAGGATATTCCCAAATTGAAGGAATAGATTTTAAAGAGACTTTTGCTCGAGTGGCTTGGATTGAAGCAATCAGAATATTTTTGGCAATTGTATCTCACAAAGATTTCAAAGTGTATCAGATGGATTGAAGTTTGCATTTCTGAATGGTGAGTTGGAAGAGGAAGTTTACATTGAGCAACTGGAAGGATTTCAGTTATTAGACCAAGGTGATATGGTGTGTAGGTTGAAGAAATCTTTGTATGGACTCAAGCAAGCTCCTAAAGCCTATTATGCAAGGTTGGATAAGTACTTATTGCAATTAGGGTTCAATAAAGGTACTACTGACAATAATCTCTAGTTTAAGATTAATTGTGATCAAATTTTGATTGTTGAAGTCTTTGTTGATGACATTATCTTTGGAGGCAATGAAGGTATGTGCATGAAATTTACTGGTGAAATGCAAAAAGAGTTTGAGATGTCTATGTTTGGTGAGATGAATTTATTTTTAGGTCTGCAAGTTACTAAATGAGATAAAGGAATCTTCATATCCCAATCTAAGTATGTGAAAGAGTTGTTGAAGAAGTTAGGAATGGAGGACTCTAAACCAGTATGTACTCCCATGGTGACTGGTTGCAAGTTGAGTAAAAATGATGAATCACCTAAGACTGATCAGAAAAGGTATAGATCCATGATTGGAGGATTACTTTATCTAACTCAATCCAGACCTGATATAATGCATGTAGTTTATCTTGTAGCAAGATTTCAAGAGGATCCTAGAGAGTCTCATGTGATGGCAGTTAAGAGAAGCTTGAGGTATTTGAAAGGCACATCAGATCATGGCTTATGGTATCCAAAAGACAATGATTTCACTCTTAGTGCATATACAGATGCAGATTGGGTCAGAGATGTTGATGTCAGGAAAAGTACAAGTGGAGGTGCTTTCTTCTTGGGTAATAGATTAGTTTCATGGTTAAGAAAAAAACAAGATTCAATTTCATTATCTACTGCAGAAGTAGAGTATATTGTAGCAACATGTTGTTGCACTCAAGTGTTATGGATGAAGTAGACATTGAAGGACATAAGAGTTGTATATGAAGATCCAATTGCAATCTTTTGTGACAATACAAGTGCCATAAACATTTCCAAGAACCCAGTGATGCCCTCAAGAACAGAGAATATATCTATAAGGTATCACTTTTTGAGAGAGAAGGTGACAGAGAATGAAGTCAAGATGGAATATGTATCTACAAAGAACCAGATTGTGGACATTTTTACTAAACCTCTACCTAAGGATACCTTTGAGAATCTCAGGGAAAAGCTAGGGGTTATTACCCCTCCTACTCTAAACTAAGATGCATGAGAATACATCAATCCAATGAAGCTTAGAGCCTCATTCATTGATCTGGATTGATTTTTTGAGAGCTACCTCTCAAGGGGAGTAGCAAGTATTCCTAATATGTGTTCCTAACAAAGAGCATTAAGTGTTACAGTATTCATGAAAGAGCAGTTTGATCAAAGCAACAGAGTGCAAGTATGTGCCCTTTGCCATTGATGTCAAAGGGGGAGATAAATCTTATGAAAAACTCAGGGAGAGAAAGAGTGTAGATGTGTAAAGAGAAAGGAGGAGAATCCTGTCTTAATGGTCTTTACAGTTTTTCACATCATATGTTTCCATAAATGACAAAGGGGGAGATTGTTGCAAGTATGTGCCTAACCGGTGTTGTCATTGATGTCAACATATCTGTGTTGTCATTGGTGTCAACTGTGCTCTTGATTTTGATGTTTGATAGTGTTGGAGATAATGAGTAAATGACCTTGATATTGAGTTTCCAAGTGCTTTTGACAAAATTTGTTCCTCTGGTGGAAACAATGTGTTGTAGAGTATCTTTGTTTACTGAAGAACTTTCCAATAGATTGCTCTGAATTTCCTATAGAATGAATATCTTTGTCTATGGATTGGAAGTTATTTAGAGGCATGTCTGAAGATGCTATATCTCAAGTTTGAGCCTTCGGAATGAAGATTTGAGTGAGATATGTTCACTAGAGTGAAAACTACTTTTTATGTGTATTCATTGGTGACAGGGAGAAAGTATTTTGCTCCACATTCTTCTGCATTGAAGTTTCTCATTCTGTGGTTCTGGAATTAAGTTTGTATTGATGATAAGTGCCTTCAACTCCAATGGTTCATGATTTGGTGGTCTGCAAGTGATCTTTCCTCTATGACAGTAGCTAGTAGTGTTGTTTATGTGCTCCAGTTTGAAGAATCTTCTTGATAGAGTGGTTAGAGATTGTGTGATTGTTCTTGGTGATTACAATGTGCTTGTGGATTTCTGCTGATTGTGTTTCTACCTTTGGATTGGTCCGCAAAGAGAAATTTGGATCGTGAATGAAGACTATTCTTAGAAGACTTAGTTTTAACACCAGTCTTCGCTGACTTGGTTGTTTTCACTACATGCAGAGATGCATTGAAGATTGTGGAAGCGTATTGTGGTGTGGTAGATTGCATTTGAGTCCCAGCTAAGGCATAATGTGATCCACATGTATCTTTACCTTAGCAATTTTGTCTAGGTCCAGACCTATTTCTATGTATGTTTGTAATGCTAACCTTGGAGATTGTTCCAATGGTTGATGAATGTAGTGCTGACCTTGATGTACATTCCAATGTTGATGAATTGTATAAAAACATGTAATGTAGTTGCGAAAAAGATGTCCTTGTGCGAAAATGAAAAGATAAGATAAGAAGTGTAAGAAGAGAAGAGCAGAGGAGTTATATTGTGCTTCAATGGAACTAAACTCAGGCATGGAGTAGATGCTACCAAATCAGTTCACCATCCTTTGGTAGTGAGCCACCCCTTGGCAGTGAGTCGTCCTTGATAGTGAGCCGTTCTTGGCAATGAGCCTCAACTTTTGCAGTGAGCATTTTAGGCAGTGAGCCTCTATTTTTCGGTATTGCTATAACATATATATCTTTGTGGGCTAACACCCACCGTGGTTTTTCCCTTATAGGGTTTTCCCAGTAAAACTTTGGTGTCTCATCTATTGATTATGTTATTGTATTGAGATTCTTATTTCATGATTTCATGGTTAAATCTAAATAACAACAAATAAGTTTTTGATGTATTGATGTTTATGAGTGTTCAAAGTTTTAGGGACAACTGATTCACCCCTGTCTCAGTTGTCTGATGCATTTCAATAAATTAATGATTTCTATTAAGCATGTATATTTTTCACCTTATTCTGTGATGATACTAACAAACTTATGTGTGTCACATTAATATAAAAGGAGATGTAGTTTTTCTGTAATTGAATCTTTCTGGAATTGGGGGGTTTCTGTGAGTTACTGGATTGATAGAGGATGATATCTAGGAAAGTCTCATGGGTCGATCCTAACTTGGATAACCAAGGTAAGAAAATTAAATGTTATTTCTATTTTATATGAAATTTTATGATTGAGATGAATGTTTGCAAGTGATAAGTTGATAGAAATATGTTGTCTAAATGTGGAGTTAATCTTGAGTGGGGAAAGAATGGTGGATACCTATTTAGATTTTATCATGGAGATTGGTGTTGGTGCTGTGACTGATATAGTTGATGGGAGTTGGTGAAATGGGGAGTGAAAAATATATTTTTGGGAGTCATTGTTTTATGGGAGCTATATTTCTATGGGATTTCTGGGAGTTATTTTTATGGGAGTTCTAGGAGTTATTGTTTTATGGGAGATATTGTTGTTGGGGGATATTGTTGTTATTGTTTATGGGAGATATTGTTTCTATTATAGGAGATATTGTTGTGTTATGGGAGTTATTGTTTTATGGGAGCTATTGTGTGTGTTACATTGATATAAAGGGAGCTACGTGCGAAAGGGAGCTATAGGGATCTATACCATTTGGGGAATCTTGTTTATACTAGGAAATGTATTGTGGGATCCTTGAGAGGAACTTGAGACCATCTTGCCTAATTAGTTATTTGGCATTATGGTATGGATGATATTAGCTCCATTAGAGGTGAGATTGTATGGTGTTATGTTACTAGGATATTAGCACAATGATTCTACATAGCATAGTTATTCATTTATTGGATATTTGGCTCCATGGCACTATGGATTACTTAGTGATATAATAGAGATGTCCTCCTTGTAATACCCATTCTCGATGAGCCTTGTGGTGTGTCATGTGATGTCTTTATGATGAGTATAGTTGATACATGTGAGAATGGTCTTCATCATATGTTTCACTTAGAAGAGGTATGTGATGTGAAAAAAAAAATTTGAATAATGTGTTACATGTGGAGTTAATTTTATGTGATATGTGTGTCATTGAGCATTTTTGAGAATCAGGTGTTAGAAATTATTGACTAGAACAAGATATGGTGACTTGATTCAATTCCTTAGTTATAAATTGATATCTTCATGATAGTAGAGATGAATTAAGGACATGTTTAGCTGTCTAAAATAAGGTATGTGGATTTTCTTGCATTGATGTGACTTGACATAATATGGTTGTTTATTGTTATATGATGTGGTTTGGGAGCTATGGTTAGGGAGTTATGTTGTGAATTAGGAGCTTTGGTAAGGGAGTTATAGAGACCTATGCCCCTTTGGGGATATTCATGATGTTAGTGTTGGTGTTGTGATGAGGGATAGGTTGATGGAATGGTGTTGTGTGAGTTTGTGATATGGGAGTTACACTTGTGAAATGGGAGTTATATTTGTGAAAAGGGAGTTTTCTAAATTGTGATTATTTCAGTTACAAAATTTATTGAAAAGAATAATGTTTGTGATTACATTTGGTATATGAGCATTATGATATGATAATCTATTATGGAGCTCCATGTGGTTTGAGACCACCACATTCCCCTCCTCCCCTTAGGTGGCTCGTTTGAAGTCACGTGGTAGTTGTGATGTTAAGTTTTGTGAAAATATTTGAAAAAATTATTTGGTTATTTTCTTTTCTTAATTGAGCCAACAGTTTTAAAATTTCTTTAAGATATTTGTTTGATTGTCCTTTTGCCTCAAGGACTACTCTATTAAGGTTTTTGGTTTTGCATGGAACTGTTGTTTTCCACTATGTAATTTGTTTTCATATAAAGTTGATTTTATTTGAAATTTTTACTCATTGTAAACTTCTTTATTTTGAGGCTTTATCATTGTTTGTTGTTGCTGGCTTGTGTGGAGAAATGTGAATTGTGTAGATTTCCATACCCAAGAGATGTCCCTGGTAGATTATATAAGGGGGTAGATGGCCTAGGGAATGTTTATTGTGAAATTGTGTAATATTTATGGTTCTATTTGGCACTAATCATCCTCCTTGGAAGTATACATTATGTATTATGTACAGAATTGATATATATAATGATTAAATGTTAAGAGTTGTTATGAAAGAATATGTTGCAATGAATTTGATTAGCAATAATATAATGATGATATAAACATGCTCCTTGGTTAAGTAATGATGTTGTTGATTTTACAGAATTCTAATGGGTAGAATGGTATACCCAAATTTTGAATGATAGAGTTGATAATTCTTGTTGTTTCTAGTATCTGTGGAAATTGCTTATGGACAAAAGATGATCTAGTGAGTTTTGGTTTCTATTGTACTTTATATTGTGTTTAATTTCTAAATGGAGCATTGTCATATCGATTACTTTGTTTTAATAATGTACAGATGAATTCTTCTGATGAAATCTAACTTTTGTTGGATGTGTTGAAGTTAGGAAATATTCATTCATCTTGATGACTTCCAGGAGGAAGTCCATTCTTAGGGGGGAAGAATGTAATGATACCTGAACACTACTTATTAATTATGATATTTTATTGAGAATAATTAATTAACTACTTTGTTTCAAAATAATTATTTAGATGATTTAATATTGTTTTCAAAAGAAAATCATTCATTGTCATTTTATGCTTTTATATTTACATATTTTATAAAGAATTCTTTTGTTCTATGCCACTTGCAAGAAATGACAGTTATGTAATTCAAGAGAGAATCTTAGTAATTAAATTATGTTTTAAAATTATTCTAATCTATTTTTAGTTTATAAGAAAATGGGCATCCAGATTGACATATGAAGAGTCATGTTGTTCGGTTTAAAAGATCAAGAAATATATGAGGTAAGAAAAAAAAGATACATTCAAAAAAATATATTGATATGGCAGGGAATAAAATGGATGGCTTTGGTTTTTTGAGAAGAAAAGATTTGGGGAAAAATCGATGCGAGCTGGGAAATTTTGGCGAAGAATGGATAGCAGTATAATTTTGGGTATGCACTGAGTTAAGGAATTGATTTGTTGTTTGAAATAAATTTCTGTTATATGCAAGCTTTATGTTATTTTGTGAATTCTCTTCTTCATATTCCATTCATTTTTTAAAAAATTCCTTAGGGATCACTTTCTTGAAACCAATCTCCAATCATATATCAGGATGTTAATTCAACCAATCTAAAGATTCTAAACCCTAGTCTGTTGCATCAGAAATAACTTTATTTTACAAACTGGGTTTCTCTAAAATTTTTATATAAGGTACAGCACCTAGTCATTGAAATCATATCCAAAAATTAGCCTTACCCAGTTTGTTGTTATGGAGATATGTAATGTTTAGTGACCGTCTATTTCTTACCCATTTCGTCTATGTTAAAATAGTTTGCTGCATCGCCAATAACTCTATATTTTGAACTGGGTTTCTCTGAAATTTTTATATAAGGTGCATCAATTAGTTATGTAAATCATATCCAAAAATTAGCATTACCTAGTTTGTCAATTTGGAGATATGTATCAATTAGTGATGGCCATTTCTACACCCTCTTTGCTACTGTTATTAAATCTGCAAATTCTTGACTCTTTCCCTCTAAAACCTAACATATCCCTAATGCTTGAATTCTTCTCAGGACAATAGTTGTTCAAGTTCTTAGGACAATAGTTGTTCAAGTTAAAACATTCATCATTGGAATATATATATATATATATATAATCTCTTTTAAAACTTATTGTGTTAGATACACAACATAGTTACTATTATGCTAGTTGAGAAATACCTGAATGGTCTCATATCATGATTATATAATACTTGGAATTGTAGAAATAACTATATTATCTTTCCCTAGCATATATTATGTGGAAATACTTAAATTGATAAGACTAGCATTGTGTTAGCTTTGAACCTTATTTTGTTTGAAGTGAAATAGCAAATCTAATTTCTATGGTAGTGTCTAAATTGTATGAAATATCATCTAAGATGAAGTTTATCTATTTTAACATTGGTTGAGATTGGTCTTCATTGTATATATATGAAATAGCATGCATCTTTGGAAGTTGAGTAAAAACATTGTCTATTTCTGCATTCTGTATGATGTGTTGAGATAGAGAATGGTTGGAATGTTTTTGTTGTTGTTATAACTTCCTTATTTTACCCCTATAGGGATTACTCAAATATAAATATTGCATGTACTCTCTAGAACTTGAAAGATACTCTAGAAAATATTATGTGATGAACTAGATTCCTTATGAGTTATTGTATCTAAGTCAACCTTATGGTTGCAAGACTAGTTGCTTCGAACTATGACATCTCTACACTGTGCGTACATAGGCAAGGCCATCACGAGCCCTCGAGACATTAGGTCAGCCCCTTAGGGCCTTAGTCTCTTTATCTTGTACATTGATATATGCTATGTATATCTATTGACTATGCAGAACTAATATTTTTATATAAGTGTGCAAATCCAGGTCTATTAATTGTGCAGGATACTGAAGCTAAGGAAGTAATTTACCACTTTGTGAGTGGATGATTATATAACATTTACTGTAATTGTGTATAATTGTATAAACATGTTTATATCTTAAATTTTCAATTACAATGAATGATACTAAACTTATGTTTAATCGAAATGTGTATTTTATTAAGTTTCAACAAGTGAATATTCTCCTATCATCGTATTATATTTTTATTATTTCTTACTAAATTAATTTATTATTGTTAATTATTAACAATTTTCATGGATAGGCATTACACGCTTCTCGTGAACTATGTGAATGTCCCTTACTTTTGATGACATAGCCATATAAAAGTCTTAGCTTTTCCACAATACCATGGAGTCCTAGGCATAATCTTTCCCTATTAACATTATTGGACACACAAGGATACTGAGAGGGGGGGTGAATCGGTATCTAAACAAACTTCATCTTCTCTGGAGCAGATTAAAACATAAGCATTATAACATTAATATGAACAAGAAAGATTAACATAATGCACATCAACACATAACACTAGATGTACGTGGAAAACCCTAGAAGGGAAAAACCACGGTGAGGATTAACTCACAACATATGATGCTACTACTCCTTGAAAACTTTGATTTAGGGTCACTCCCAAGGAAGCTGCTACTCCCTGAAGACTTTGTTTTAGGGTCACTCCCAAGGAAGCTACTACTCCCCAAATTGAGAACACACTTACAAAAGATTATACTATGACAATCCTTCTACTGTCTGAAAATTGACATTGAAACTCACAACTTTGATGCTTGCAATTTTGTCTTTTCACACTTCCTTCTGATGATTAGATCAATTAGGCACACTCTACACTTGATCACTGTCACAAATGTGTCTTCAAGATGAACCAGGATAGCATCTACACTTCTACTCTTTCTCCTTCAGTCGCACATCATAATGCACTCATTTTGCTCCTTATCTTGCATGTGAGCCCTATGAATCACTTTGCAATCACACCTTGTCTACTCACTTTGATTTACAATTTATACATGATATTACATTGATTACATTACTTTTTGGCTAGAGGCAATATGAAAAATATATTTACAAGTCGGCCAAACAATATACAACATAAAATGTGTAGAAGATAGGTCCTAAACAAAGCCACACGTTACACCAGCAGAAGACCCATGTCTTGTAGACACCAACACTTGCTTAACCAAGTCCAAACATCCTTCATAGATTCAAACACCAAGGAATTACATCCACACACTCTGCTCATTTGGAAATAAGACATCCTTAAGCAAAACATATGAAAACTTGAAGTATAACGGCCACAACAACTTGAAAATGTTGTGTGGTACTGGGAACAAGAAAGATCTTCATGAAACTCTTCCAGATGAGTCCACATGACTCATACAACATCTCCAAACACTCTTTTACCTCCGTACATCAAATATTTGTGCCGCACATCTTCAACCATGAACTTTGGGAATAATAAGTCATCCAGAACACACTGCAACATGCTGCCATTTGAAAAACTAATTTGTGGACCACCAAGAGCCTTAAAACTGCAAGGAAGCATGTAATGCACATTCATTAACATGTCCTCAAAACTGCAAGGCAACTATTCACTTCTGGAGGAATGTGGAGCATTCCAATAGACCTTCAACACTAGCTTACTCTGCCAGAACATATGTCGGTACTCTATCATGCATAACTTTCACAGTGGAAGGAAAAATGATCTAAAACTTTGGAATTATCACCTTCACTACATCCATAACATAGTTCTAGAACTTCATGGCCATTTATGCAAATGCGGAGGAATGTAGAGCATTCTATTGTCATATAGTAGATGTCTTCAACCCCACCTTCAAACTACAAAACACTCTTCCGGTGATCCAATCATCATGAAACTTGGATTAGGCCATCAGTAACATCAACAACACATCTGATCATCTTTGTGCTTCTAATTCCCATATTAATATGTCTTCATACTCAACTCTTCATTGATCAAGGCATGACATCCAACCATGAATTGCATCTTCTCTACACATGACATCCAACCATGAACTGTATTTTCTCTGCTAGATAGTACATGACATCCAACCATGAACTATACCTTCTCTGCACATGACATTTAACCATGAACACCATCACACCTCCATGATAGTGTTGACATCAATGATAGCCTAGTGACAGTGTTGACATCAATGACAACCCTAGGAGCCATATGTGTAACAATCTCCCCCCTTGGCATTGATGGAAACACATCTCTACTTCTCTCCCCCTTTGACATCAAGGACAAAGGGAAACCACTATCTACTCATTGACCATATATCTGCACCTTCTTTCTTAGACCATGATTTTTTCTTGCAGCAACCAAACTCACCCTAACATCAACAACCACTACCTACTCCCCCTGAGAGGTAGCCATCATCAGTCCAGGAAAAAAATACAACATGAACTCCCCCTGGACAAATGCACCACTATACATCTAGCAAGGAGGGGCAATTACCCCTAACCTCTGCCAGAGATCCTCAAAGGTGTCCTTTGCAAGAGCCTTTGTGAAAATATCTACAATCTAATCCTTTGTTGGAACATATTCCAACCTTATCTCCTTTTCTGTCACCTTCTCTCTCAAAAAGTGATACATGATTGTTATATGCTTGGTTCTAGAATGCATCATTGGATTCTTAGAATTATTGATAGCACTTGTATTGTCACACAAAATAGGAATAGGATCATCATACAATACCTTGATATACTTTAGGGTTTGCTTCATCCACAACACTTGTGTATAGTAGGATGATGCTACAATGTACTCTATCTCTACAGTAGATAAGGACATTGAATCTTGCTTCTTGCTCTGCCATGAGAACAATTTACTTCCTAAAAAGAAAGCACCACCACTTGTACTTCTTCTATCATTAACACATCCAGCCCAATTAGCATTAGTGTAGGCATTTAAATCAAATTCATTACCTCTTGGATACCATAAGCCATAATCCATAGTTCCTTTCAAATATCTGATTATCCTTTTCACTTCCTTCTCATGTGTTTTCTTGGGATTAATTTGATATATGGCAACCACACATACACCATGCATAATATCAAGTCTAGAAGTAGTTAGGTACAACAATCCTCCAATCATAGATCTATAGACAGTCTAATCTACCTACAGAGACTCATCATCTTTGCTTAAGTGACATCCAGTGACCATGGGAGTACTCACTAGTTTTGAATCCTCCATACCAAACTTCTTCAACAACTCTTTGACATACTTAGCTTGAGAAATAAAGATACCACCATCTAGCTAAGAAATTTGAAGTCCAATGAAGAAAGACATCTCATCATTCATATACATCTTAAACTCTTTTTGCATCTCCTCTACAAACCTCTTACACATATCATCATCTCCACCAAAGATGACATCATCAACATATACTGCAACTATCAAAATCATATCTCCTTCTTCCTTGATATAAAGATTGCTATCTATAGTACCTTTCTTGAAGCCCTACTAAAGTAATTACTTGTCTAACCTGGAATACCAAGCCCTAGGTGCTTGCTTGAGACCATACAAAGCTTTTTTGAGTCTGCATACCATGTATGGCTCTTCTGATAACTGGAAACCATCTGGTTGCTCAATATAAACCTCTTCCTCTCACTAGTAGGAAAACAACAATAAATAACTTTAAAAACTACTAAAAATTGCATATAAATGACTAATCTTGGTCACGTGACCATTAGTAGTTTATTACCGGTCATTTATAACGTGACCAAATTTATGACTAAACCATTTTTAGTCATTTATTGATTGTTTTGATTGATCAATTTGGTAGTATATTTAGTCTTTAATTTAGTCATTGATTGTTGTTAATTGGTCATTTATTTAGTCATGGTAGTCATTTATTTAGTCATTGTAGTCATTAATTACTGTCAATTGGTAGTATATTTAGTCATTTTTATTCACTGATTTCTATCCATTGGTAGTATATTTAGTTATTTGTATTAACTAATTTCTATCCATTGGTAGTATATTTAGTCATTTTAATCAATATTTTGCCATCAACTAGTCATATATTTAGTCATATTTATTCACTGATTTGTGTCAATTGGTTGTATATTTAGTTAATTTAATTATTAATTGACATCAATTAGTAGTATATTTAGTCATTTTAATTGACTGATTTCTATTAATAGGAAAGAAATCAAGGGGAAGAAGCATCACCACAAGATCATATCAACCATTTTGAAGCTTGCACAATGAAACAACTTTGAGAAGGTAAAAACAACTTGTTTTATTGATAAAAAATGCTTACAAACAACATACAAATCTGAAAATAAGCTACAATGCTTTCTCTTTGCTAAAAAAACCTTCATGGTTACAATAAATAACTCAATGAATGAGCAAGAAACTAATTTTCTGAGTTACAATGCACCAAAAGACAGAAAGAAGCTTGTTTCAACTTACAATGCTTTTCCAAAAGTGAAAAGAATTGAAGAAAAATGAAAGTAAACTCTGCTTTTGACTATCCTATGCTAGAGGAAAAATAGGACAGGTTTAAAATTCATTAAATGTTTCCTTTATAACTATTGCTGACTGCTTTCTTGAACCTTGGGTTCTTGAAACTGCCTGTCTCATGATTTGAATGCTTGGAAACTTCTTGGTGGCGTTGGAAAAAGACAAGTTGATATTTTCAACTGTTATCTGCTCCTAGATGCTTACACATCTCATCTTTCTCTTCAAATTGTCTTTATAAATGCTCCAACTACTGCTATATTCCTTCAAACAGGTCTCCAGGTCACCCAAACTACTTCCATAGCCCTGTGCAAGATAATAGGACATGTGGGCAATTGTCTTTGACTACTCAACAACCTCTTGGAGGTGTAGGAGAACTTCAAAGTTATCTTTGACACATATTCTCTTTACTCTATCCTATGCTATTTTATTACTTTAGTAACACATTTCCTAACTGAGACTATCACTTGGTAGACCTCTCTGTCTACTTCATAAGTGTTGTTCTTGTAGATGCTACCATGATTTTCTTATATTACTATTACATTCAACTCCTCTCTTGAAGAGCCTTGAGGCTGGAATTAAATGCTTTTGCCACTGGCTTAGAAATTCTCCTATCTTCCTTTGATACTAACCTTGTAAACCATTTAAGTCCACTGGTCCTTGCACATATGTTGACTTTACTCTGACTATGTAGATTTCTTTAGAGGAAGATTGTCACTCATAAAAACTGGTGGTTGTCCTCATTTAGGCATCACTGACCCTACTACATCTTGTCATGGCCACCCTGTGACTATCCTTTGATGGCATTCAGCATACCCTACAATAACTTGCATTGACAAACACCTATCTTGAGGTCTGCCACTAGGTATCACTGATCATAGAAGCACAAAGACATTCATAGATGTCTTCTTCACAAATCCATGACTACCCCATGAAGCTCACTATCCTAGTTCAAGATCACACTGTCATCTCTGTAGAGATCCTGTCTCATGCACCCAACTTGCTCTAGTTCAAAAGATGCCACTGTGAATTATTACCTGTAGCAATAAATTGTCCTTATCTCCGATGATTATGCCTCGGATGATTGTCATCTTTGGTAGGATGCCTCAATTTTCATGGACTATTATTCAACATTGCCTTATGACTAGGCTATACATTGTCCTAATCAAACTTGTAGCTTCTTGAAATGCATTGTCCAATCACTTGTCAACCTACTGTCATGTATTTTCCCTTTATAAAATAACAATGCCTCATGACTGCCACTACCTAGCTCATTATTCTGGCATGCTTTCACTTGTACTCTACCTCCCATCAACGTAGAATATTTCCCCTCTATTAAATGCCTTGACTACCTTTGACATCACTGTATCTTTTCCAAATTCCTTGCAAACAGTTCATCACTACTACTATTACCTAGGTATGCACTCTATGTCATTTACCAAACTGTTACAAGTTCACACAGTCCATCATTGGTCTTGTCACTTATCACATCACTATCATGAACATCTGTCATATCATATCATCACCTCTAATATAGAAATCAACATCCCATTATGATACTACTGTTGCAAAATATCTGTCTTGGCAGATAGCTCATGATAACCCTCAACCTTATTGTTGCTCACTTGTACCAACTCTATGGTACTATCCTAGGTGTTCATGCATCTAACATGAAGACTCTTGACTATCATGAGATTTGGCACTGTCAAATGCATACTAGAAGGTTGTCTCCTTATCCCTTTAAATGCCTCTTGAGACACTGACAAGATTGTAACCTTTGCATAGTTTTTCTCATTGACTCTAAGATTATCTTTTAATGTTTGCATGATCACTATCTTTTGCATGAATCTCTGCCCCTTGACAGTCGCTTGTAGGTTTTCTTTATGCATAGTGATGAGGAGCCAAAATTACTCTAACATGTATTACCCTCTTTGTATGTCCCACTTTATTTAACATACATTCTCTGATGCACCTCTCGCCTATCGGCAAAACATTCTTATTGACCACCTTACAAACGACCACCCCAATGTATGTCTTTAATGCTTGTATCTTCCGCAAGATACATTACCCAATGTACATTCAGAATATACATTTGCAATATATAATCATAATATACTTCAGTTGACTTGTGACCGCCAGTTTCCTTCACCACTGCTGTCGATCACGTTTTGCACCTGACTCAATGTATCTACGCAATGCATATGTGCAACATACATTCAAAACATGCAACCTGAATATGCATTCAAAAGATACAATCAAAACATGTATTCAGAATATGCTTTGCAAAATATACACACAAATTGTATGTCTGATGAAACAAAACAGAATTTCGTCAATTTGGTCCGCTGCAAAACTTGCGATTACTCAGATCCATTTCCTTAACAATCTAACATAGATTTTAGACTTTCCCAACCTAGCACATGAGGATGCTAGGATCTTTCAATGCATCCCGTACCTGATCCTACAAGCATGAAATCGAACAAATAGAAAAACAAAATGAAAACACTGTACAGCTATTCCACCAATTTCAAAGAAATCTAACTAGTGGAATGGGTTAAGAACCCATCTCGGCCTCAAAACAAAAAATTGATTACACAATGAATTCAAATTCTAAAAAGATGTACAACACAGAATTCTATTATGCCTTTCAGAACATGTATATGCATAGATGCTCTGCTTACAACTACAAACACTATGATCAAACCCGAACTCAACTACAACTGATTGCAACTATCTATCATCATGATCATAATCGATCTGATCCTGGGGTATTTATCCACTCACCATGCATAGTACTGAATTGGCTCCAAGTGGCTAGGAGACAATTCCAAGCGGCTGGGAGATCACAACTGACTAACAACCTGTAACTATCTAACAACCTTGTGATTACAGATCGACAAGTGTCATTGGGACTTACAACATAAACCTAGATACAAACTAACTCAACATGCATTGGTCAAATAGACCTTATTACATTGAGTGGTCAGCTTAGGACCTTATCAAAAATAGTAAAATGAACATTAGACACATCATAAAGTTAAATGCCTCATGGAGGCCACCTTGTGTTAGGTGCTCCTGCACCATACACCCCACTGTGAAAAGAACTCATGCCCCATGAGTTAATACTTGGGTGTATTCCACCTTTACTCTTTGTTGTCTCATGTCTTCCCCATGATCTCTTAACTACAACCTGCTTCCATGTAATCAAAGACTCCAGACCTGTCCGTTGCTTGCCATTCTTTCTTACTGTCATCTCTGTCTGAACACCTGCATTATAAACTTTGGGTAATGCTTCTAGTACTGCTACTGTGGCAGAATATGTTTCCCTTTCAACTCTTGTTGGTTCTAGAGGACAAACAATTGTCCCTACTATGATAACATCCTTGTCTTTCCAATCAACTTGTGGCTGCTTGTAAACCTACTTTTTGACCTTTTACTGATCCACTAGATCTCCATCAGTCAGAACTGAAATCATCTTCAAACTTTGATCTCCAGCAATCCCATTCGTTGAGATATCCTCAACTTTCATTGTCTCTACTTCATGCATCTTCACAAACTTTCTTTCCTACCAAAATGATTTTGGTTGCCTTTGTTGCTTCAGCATCCTTCTACAATGGTGTCATTGCAAAAGTTCTCCCTTCCTTCTTTAAGGTGTAGGTGTTAGCATATCCATCATACAATGCTCTCCTATCAAATTGCCATGGCCTACCCAAAAGTAGGTGACAACATTCCATGGGCAATATGTCACATAAAACCCTATCCTGATATTCTCCAATCTGAAAATCAACATATGCCTGTTCATATACCAAAAGTGATTGACTATCACTTACCCAAGATGCTTTGTAAGGATTTTGATGAGGAATCCTTTCCAGTTTCAGTTTATCCACCATTTCCTGAGATACCATGTTGTCTGATGAACCAGAATCTATTACTATTTTGCATACCTTACCTCTACATTTGCATGTAGTCTTGAACAAGTTCTTCCTTTGGCTCAAATCTATCTGCTTAGATGTTTGCAACACTATCCTTCTAATCATCAAACTTTCTCTTGTTTCTGATTCCAAATTTACTTTAAGAGTTGTCATACTCCCCGCATTCTCTTGCACAATTTGAACTCTCTTTTCACTTCTTCTTTCATTACCACTTGAAGTAGTACCAAACTTTTCAAGACACTTGAAGGATGGATGACCAAACTCATCATAGGTATAGCACTTTCTTGAAAATGTATTAGAACCTCTTCCACCTCCAAATATACCTCTTGAGCCTTTCCATCCACCTCCAAAAGTAGATTGTTCCTGTCCTTTACCAGTCTCTTCCTGGTCCTCATTGGTTTGCCTTGTTGCAGGGGCTGATCCTCTCCCCTTTATATTGATGCCTCTTCCTCTCATGGACTTATCCTGTCTCCTTTTCATCTTTTCCTCAATCCTGATTGCCATTTGATAACAATCTTCTACACTCCTAGGGTTAGCCAAAACTAACTCATCTTGTATGTTCAATCTCAAACCAGCCAAATATCTAGCAACCTTTTCAACCTCATTCTCATGATGACCAGACCTCATACTCAATTTATAAAATTCCTCAGTATATGCCTTCACATCCATTTCCTTTTGCCTTAAAAATTGAAGCTTCTTAAACATTTGAACTTCATAATCCTTGGGTAAAAATTTACCTTTGATCCTTGCTACCATCTTGTCCCATGAAGAAATCTTTGACTTACCTTGCTTTCTCCTCTCTGATTGTACATAATCCCACCATACCAAAGCATGACCACCCAATTTGGTCTTTGCAATCTTTACCTTCTACTCCTCAGGAACTTCCTCACATTTAAAATGATTATCTAATGCAGCAATCCAATCAAGTAACTCTTCCTCATTCAAACTTCTAGCGTACCTTGGAACATCAATCTTTACCTTAGGTTTATCATTCCAAACTACCCTTAACAGTTTTGCAAATCTCTGATCTTCAGGATTCAGATCTTCATCTATCTCTTCAAATTCTTCACCATCCTCTTCTTCTTTTGATTCACTATCTTCCACTTCTCTCTTTTTGTTCATCTCCAAGGCTGCAAGCCTAGATTGAAGTGCTTCTACAAGCTCTTTCATCTTCCTCATCTCTTTAGCATGTTTTTCCTTCATCTCTTGCAACTCTCTGGCAGTACCATTACCTTTCAGAGGCATCTTATCAACCTCTCAATCCTTCTACTTCTGCCTTCTCAGTGACAGAATCAACACACAATAGCCCAGACCTTTTGCTAAGCTCTAATACCAATATGATGAGGAGCCAAAATTACTGTAACATGTATTACCCTCTTTGTATGTCCCACTTTATTTAACATACATTCTCTGATGCACCTCTCGCCTATCGACAAAACATTCATATCGACCACCTTACAAATGATCACCCCAATGTATGTCTTCAATGCTTGTATCTGCCGCAAGATACATTACCCAATGTACATTCAAAATATACATTTGCGATATACAATCGCAATATACTTCAGTTGACCTGTGACTGCCAGTTTCCTTCACCGCTGCTGCTGGTCACGTTTTGCACCTGACTCAATGTATCTACGCAATGCATATGCGCAACATACATTTGAAACATGCAACCTAAATATGCATTCAAAAGATACAATCAAAACATGCATTTAGAATATGCCTTCAATGGGAGTTGACTGTTGACTTTCCTTGTATCTAAATCGTTGTACATTTGCAATGTACATTCACAATATGTATTTCAAATATGCATTTGATAAGATCGAATGTTGACTTCTTTGTATGCCGATATACTTGTACATTTACAATGTATGTTTACTACATACAATCTTGATAACCATTTGTGAGATACTCATGACTTACAACTGCGGGATACATAGAAAATGAACCCAACATACATTAGCGATATACGCACTGATGAGTGTCAAATTGCACTCATAAAATACACCATTTTTGCCTCTCTTTTTCCCTATTTAGTTCATCTTCCTTGTGTCTGCACTCAAATTAGTTAAGCAAGATTGTTCTATTTTGTGATTAATTAGGATAGATTACTTGAGATTAGAATTTCTGATTTGGTGACTAATGTGTGTGGGATTAATAAAAAAATGCAGAATTTCTCTTCCTTTTTGAGTGCGCAGGTGTAAATACCAGAAACAGCAGTTTTGTGCATCTCCGGAGATCGTCTTCCATGATCTCCGGAGATCGTCTTCCATGATCTCCGGAGACCGTGACAAAGAACAATGACACCTGGAGTTTGAGGATTTGGGGAATATCTCTGGAGCTCTGCGAGTGTCTGGAATATCTCCAGAGCTGCAGACGGGAACAGCGATCTCCAGAGCCTCCCAAGAGCAGAGCATGTTCCAGTCAGAGCCGCCAATCAGACACTTCAGCAGCAATCCTAATACCCCTGCACTTCACTCAAATCATCACCTGAGTGGTGAAGGGTCAACTATCAGTTAAACTGCCAAAGTTTTATCTTTCCAAAGATTTTGCATGAGTTATGAATTAAACTAATTTTCAGGGCTTTGATGCCCAAGTGTATTCAGACCTAAAACTTAGGCCTCTGAGTGGACTTCTGTTCCACTCAAGTCTACCTTTCTTGCATGATGATCTTTCATGAGTTTGATAGTTAAGTACAAATAAGAGATGGTGTCATCTCCTAGAAAGACTGATAGATAAGTTCAGTGATATATCATCACTCTTTTTATATATACTCTCAGAAACAGTAATAGAAATGATGATAAGATTATTCTGATTTTTGGAGATTTCAGTTCTGTCATAGCCATACATCTCTCATGAACATAAAAATGAATGAATTGGATTGAATTTGGTTAGATCATCTTTAGTGCTAATTTCCTGCAATAGCCTTCAGCCTCAAAGGTGCGGAGCAAGGGCCCACTCTCACCAATCAGGCAGGAGGCTAGTATCTCTGTTTTACTGTTTTAAGTTTCTTTTATAAAAGCATTTCCTGTTTTAGTAGATAGATGCATGTTATCATTCTTTGCTTTGAGTACATTTCCTGTTTTATTCTGTTTTACAGCATTCATTACATTTATTCAACCAGCAGGTAGATTAGTCATTCTTTTAAGCTTTAGGATTAGCTATAAACTGGTCACTTAGAATCCCTAGTTGTAGACAGCCATGGACACAGCCCTGGTTCTTTGACATCTAAAAATAGATTAAATGATGAGGTACAGCGACAGCTCGTCACGCACAAAATGTATATTCGCAATGTATGTTTACAATCTTGACATACAACGCCTCAATGCTTCCCGATATGCTTTGCGACATACACACAGGATAGACCCTTGCGATATACACACAGAATGTATTTCCAACATGCAAATGTGATATACACACAAATTGTATGTTTGATGAAACAAAGTAGAATTTCACCGATTTGGTCCGCTGCAAAACTTACGATTACTTAGATCTGTTTCCTTAACAATCTAACACATATTTTAGACTTTACCAACCTAGCACATGAGGATGCTAGGATCTTTCAATGCATCCCATACCCAATCCTACAAGCATGAAATCGAACAAACAGAAAAACAAAACAAAAACACTGTACAGCCATTCCACCAATTTTGAAGAAATCTAACCAGTGGAATGGGTTAAGAACCCATCTCGGGCTCAAAATAGCAAATCAATTACAAAATGAATTTGAATGCTAGAAAGATGTACAACACAAAATTTTATTATGCCTTTTAGAACATGTATATGCACAGATGCTCTGCTTACAACTACAAACACTCTGATCAAACCTGAACTCAACTACAACCGATTGCAACTATCTATCATCATGATCATAATCGATCTGATCCTGGGGTATTTATCCACTCGCCATGCATAGTACTAAATTGGCTCCAAGCGGCTCGGAGATCACAACTGACTAACAACCTCTAACTGTCTAACAACCTTGTGATTACATATCGACAAGTGTCCTCGGGACTTACAACAGAAACCTAGATACAAACTAACTCAACATGCATTGGTCAAACATACCTTATTACATTGAATGGTTAGCTTAGGACCTTATTGAAAATAGTAAAATGAACATTAGACACATCATAAAGTTAAATGCCTCATGGAGGCCACCTTGTGTTAGGTGCTCCTACACCACATAGCTAGAAGCTCTTTCACAGACTGTCCTTTCAATGCTCACTATCATAGATCCTCATTTGCAAATATATTCACTCAAGTTTGAGGAGTGCTTCTACCATGGTCATAATTGTTTTGGAAACACTGTCATTGCCATGATGCCATTTGATCAGGGCCTTTACTTTGTGTTTCCAGGTTAGATTGAAACTATCCAATCTCTTCACTCTTCTCACTATATTGTTTCAAACATCCCTGTGTCTTCTACTTATGACTCTCAGTGTAACCCTATCATCCATGGGTCTTTAAGCACTACTCAGCCTCAAATGACTATCACTACCTTTTGAGAAGGTCCTCTTATTATTTTACAGTCATATGACTATCCTTTACCTTTTTTTACCTCATAATGTCTGCTTCATACCATCTTCCTATGACAGTGCACTTGACATCCTATTTTTTTTTAGCTTTGACTATCCTTAAGTCTTGGAAACTATCTAACAAGGCCCTCCATGCTTAACTGCATCACTATTTCTCTGCCATCTTTTCAACTATCATCAACTTCAATCAATTTTCCCTTTTGAAGTAGAGTATAGACATTCATAATAACAAAAAGGATAAAGGAATCTTATCTACCTAAAGTTGACATGTTTGCAATGCATAGAAAGATAGACTAAACACAAAGTTTTGATATGTATATTAAATGTATTAAATGTGGCAGCATATAGAAGAACGTGAACCAATATAAAACACATGATCGTAGAACATGCACAAAAATGGAGATGTACACAAATCTTTGTAGGTAAATTGTTCAATGAAATGCTTTAGAGAAATGTGGTCTCTTTGAATGCAATGATAGCAGGATGAGTAGGGAGAGGAGGCTATAATGCTCTTTCAGAGAATGCTTAGAGAAAGGGTTAGGACATACTTTTCCCCTTTTCTGAGCATCTTAAAAGGTTGTGCAAGCATTGGCATTTTGGAATAGTAGAAACAAGTGCATGCACAGATTATCAAAGTGGAAATGAGATGGCTTCCTTTGTGAAGATTCCTCTTATTAACATGTATGAAAAATGGGAGAGTATAAATGATGCGTGTAAGGCATTTGATAACAAGCCCAAAATGATGTCGTAGTGTGGATTGCTACTACTACAGGATGTGCACATAATAGATTAGAACATCAAGTTTGAATGAATTCTATTAGCAGGTATCAAGACACATGCCATAAACTTTGTAAGAATTTTCTTTGCTTGTAGCCACTATGGTCTCATCATTGAAGGGCATTGCTATCTTGATTCAATGAGCCAAGAATATGGCATCACTCCGGGAATAGAACACTTTGTCTACATAATTTTTTTCTGTATTGAATCCTTTGTCCGCATAGTTGATCTTCTTGGTCATTCTGGGTGTAGTTGGATGGAGGTTAGGGATAAGGTCCATTCATTTTATATTGGAGATAGATCACATCTACAAATAGAAGATATTTACACTTTCTTGGAGAAATTGTCTGGGGAATTGAAATAGGTAGAATATATCCCTGACACAAACTTTGTGCTGCATGATGTTGGGGAAGAATAGAAGGAGCTTCTTCTTAGTCATCATAGTGAAAAAATAGCAATTGGTTTTGGACTCATTAGCACACCTTTAGGATAAACAATACAAATTGCAAAAGAATTATTTCCTGAGAATGCTACAAAGAACATCATTAGTGAGGGCCATGCTTGGAGGGGAGAATTTATCGAGACTATTCACCATTATTCCCACCTACAACATGAAGGCCTTGAGCTTGTTTTCCCAATTGGAAAGCACTTGCATTGTGCCAAATGCATCAACCTCTATTAATGTTCTCAGGGAATGTGGAAGTAGTAAGGTGTTTGGACTAGAGAAGTAGATCTAAGTTTTTGAGCTCAATGTGGGACTTGCTGAATCTAATATGTTATTAGTATTGCCCTATTTGATGACATGGTCATAAAACATGGAAGCATAGTCTATGCTCGCAAACCATTCGACAAATACATGTATCATGTGAAGGCAGAGAGCAAATAGGTGAACTATTTCACAAGGTCCTTTGAAGGTATGTTCACCTACAATTAATGTATGCAAACTATTGGATAGAATCCTTGGTTCCTAGAGTTCCAGAATCTAGCATGGGTTTATGAAAATAGACACATCTATGATCTATATAAATCCTTGCATCAATATTGTCATGTACACTTATAACAACTCCCACATTCTCCCAGAATGTATCACCAAATTTGTTTTCAATGGCTGTAGACACACGGCTTTGCAATGCTTCAATCTGTAAACAAGGATTGATATCAGTTGTTGCAGATACTGCAACTGTTGATTTAGCATGACCAATATTCCAATCTTGAAAAAGGAATTGCCTACTAACATTATTTTTCTTAATAACATCATCATCTATTATAGTTAACTTCCCTTGATTTCCACAAGAAGCTCCCATTAGAGCTAAATTTTTTAATAACTCACATCCTAGAGCACTAGCTCCAACAACAAATATTTTAGCTTTCTCCAATTTATGTTGCATATCTCTTTCAAAAATAGAAATTTGAGCATCATATTGACAGTTTAAGAGCATAACATCTTCTGGCCTAAGGGGACCAATAGGAAGAGACTCCCCTGAATCAAAGTAAAGGATCTACAGAACAGAAGATTTAAATTGGGCCTTTTATACACCAATTTTAGCCTAAGAGACCCATATAGAAACATAGTTAAATCAAATGGCAGTGAGAGAGCATAACTTCAAATTTACACCTCATAAGTGAGACTTAATAATAATTATAAGTCACAGAAAAGTACTTCTTTCATGAGGGAATAAAAGAGCAACAACTTAGAGTTTGACAAGTTGTTAAGTACCCATGGAAAAAAGTTCAGAACAGACAACCTAAAAATTTATGGAATTGTATTTCAACCCTACAAATACAAACAAGAGTGCATCTTCAAATAAAGAACACAAAGAAGACAAATTATATTTGATCTAGAAAAGACAGAAATAAAGGATAGCAGTTGCAAAAAAATTGATCTAGCCAAGAAAACAAAGTCAAGCTAGCCACAAATAAGAAAAAAAGTACTAGTCTCCAAGAAGTAAAATCTAAACAAAATACCCAAGAAAACACAAAAGTATTTGAAGCTCAAAAGCATAAGCAAAGAGGCCTTGAACATCTATTATCTGCAATAACATAGGTGTAACATATGATTTATCACCACAATAATGATTATATGCAATCAAATTGCATACACATATACTTTGTATAAAATTTTGGTCAAAGCAAATCATAAAGGAGAAGCCACAAAATTATCTCTAAATCCCAAATTAATCTAAATCAACTAAACTATAGAGTAATGATCATTACCTGAAAAATTGGATGAAACTTCCCTGAACAAGCTTTTATAACCTTAACAACGAATAAGGGCCTATCAAGCAATGCCAAAAGACACATATCAAGTTATTTTTCAATAGATCTTGAAATTAGAGTTGTTGAAAATAGCTAAGGCAAGGTACACCTCCAATTTTATTGTGATAAAGTATATTGACAAGATCAAATAGGGATTATTGGCCATGGTTCAAAGTAAAGTTTGGAGGTTGGACACAATCAGTTACAGAAGGTGGATTAAATTTTGCATTTACAATTGGGCCTCGCTTAGCCTAATATTGATAAATAAAAGTGGGCGGATATTCCATTCTTTTAGATATGTTTAGGAGGATACAATCATGATTAAAAACATATCAATACTTAATGCAGAAGAAGAAAAAGGGATTTTGCTGATGGCTAGTTCTAAAAAAAACCATTATAAGTCATACTCGCTAAAGGATGGAACAAGTTCAACGCACCCTTATATATTTTAGTTTATGCTACTTAACAAAGTAATTATTCCAATGGATACATTATAAGCAGCAACATGAAGAGAGTGTCTTCAAACTAGGGAAATGAGGTGTCACCAATGTGATGAAAAACCTATCACAAAAATCACTACAAATTCAGTAGTAGTTGTGCTTGTTTAAAACCAATTTGTAGAACCTACTTCTGAAGCAGTGCACTGGCAATGGAATGGTTCTTCCATACCCTCCTTCATGGTATAGGAGTAGACAACTTAAAGACACTTCCCATTTGTGTTATTTCATTGGCATTCATGAGGAACTGAAGCAATTGGAGCATTGCACACTCAACAAAAAGGAATAGGTTCAAGGTTAAAGAAGGCTAAAGATATTGCCTATATTGGTTCTAATCCTTGCCTCATACTCCAGAAGAAAGATGTGCATATTATGGGCTACTTAGAACTACTTAGTACTAAGATGTGAATCTTAAAGACCATAACTTGTATGGAGTTATGAGCTCTAGGATATCAAGACAAATGTTGGTTGTGTACATACCCTATCTTCTACATTCTCAACCACATGTTGTTTGAATTGGTATACTAGTAGAGTTCAATTTTTTCAGGAATTGTTTGGGCTTTTTAGAATATTTTTCTACTTTTTAATGTCTATTTAGTATTAATATTAATATTTTACTTATGTCTCTCCTCATTTTCCAAGGAAAATGAAAGTGGTGCGTCCAAGCCTCATATATTTTTTGGAAACCTTTTCCTGTTTCCCTTTTCAAGGTAGCATATATCAATAAAGCATGTTGGCCATTCAAAAACATAGTGAGTATTGAATTAATAGATGTAAACCACATAAAGGCATTTAGTTAGAAACTATATTTATATTCCAATGCATAAGCAAGTTAACAACAATGGAATATAATCTTGATAAATATACAAAAATCTGAAACAGGGAAATTCAACTAGTGAGACCTATCGAGATAATCTAATTCATGTGTTGGACTATCACAAATGGTGCTGCCAACCTTTTGATATACGTAAAAGAAGAATAGAATACTACTGGTACTTTCACATATTCATCCATAACCCAACAAAGACAATGGTAATTCTCTCACTGAACTTAAGATAAATGAAAAAACTTAATGAATAACAATTCTAATAGTCCAATAAATACAATCATCAAAAAGAAAGCATTACCAATAACAAATACAATAGAAACCAATGCATCCATTAAAACATAGGCCTAGAGAAATTTGCAGGGAATCACCATGGAAGAATGATACATATTAATCTATTTTCTTGGTCTTAATAAATTCAAACATGAATATAAATTAACAATGTTGCAATACATGCTTGAGAATATAAAAGAACCTAACATACATACCCATCTATAATTGGGAGCACCATCGATTTGAGGCTGCAACCTCTTGTTTTGACATCCAGGGAAATGATCACTCTCCAATATTGTCTTCTTTCCAAGAAGAGAACCCCCTCTAAGGCTCATTACCTGCTCTAGCTCTCTTTCAAAAGACATCACCATCTCATCCAATGTTTCTACTCACACCTCAAGCCTTCCCTTCTTATTTTCCAATGTTTTTTGTGAGGCAAAAATAGCTATCTATGATGATACTCTGCCTTATGTTATTGTAGTTCATGTTTGGCCATCTTCCTTTTTTATTTCATACATAGGCATCACAATTTTTCTGAGGAAATCTTTTGGGTTTCTTGAATTCAATCCATAAAATATTGCTTCACCATTATTTATGGAAGTCTGTCCACCATTAATAGAATGATAGTTGCTGCCAAATGGAACAAATGATCCTTTTCCTTATGATAGTCCCATGAATGTCTTCTCCATTTAACTATCCTCTATGCACTTGGAGTGTCATTACATCTTTGCAATGCCCTTCATCTTCCATAAATCCTTGACTTGCAAACTATCAAGGTTACCTTCTGCCATTAATTTCGCTCTTTCATCAATCTCAAAAATGAATGTCATACTCTAGCAACTAGACTAGTTCCAAAAAAAGTAAACTTAAGGTTTAATCTACCTACAAGTACTAGGGCTATCACGACATCTCATATTGAAACATACTCATGAAACATTGACAATTCCTTCTCACACTACCTTGTTTGAAATGCAACTTATGGGGTGGTTGCCTTCTTATGGTCACAACCTTTCCTACTTCTATCCCTTGATATTCTTGGAGTGACTGTTGCATCATATTCATAAGGTGAAATAGCACATCATTCAATATTTGGAGCTTTCCCCTTAATAGGACTATCACCACCTTTATGGATAAGACAATCTTTTATCATTTGATCACTGGATTGTCTTTAGTTGCCTGTATTCCTTGAAATGAGATTTATGATTTATCTACCATTCATTGATAGTGGTTTTCACTATCCTTTCCATGAGATTGCATCTAAAAGGACTGCATATTCAACATCAAAGTCACTTCATAGCTGTCTTTCTTAGATGAGATGGAAACAAGAAAATGATATCACTATCATTTCAGGTCTACACCTTATCCATGTCTGCTTTCAATGTACTTTAACAACTAGGCTTTACTATCTTTTTTATTGCATTGATGGTCATTCAGAGTAAGCAGATCTTCAAGTTTTCCTTTTCTTTTATAAGAGTCATATAGGTTTTGCTTATGTCTGTGAACTTGAGGAGAAGCAACTTCATGCCATGCCATTTCCACTCTACCATGAACATGTTATCTCTATGCACTTGTTATCTCCCTGCGCTTCTTTGTTTATCATAACCCATGTTACTTGCATCAAACTCTTCATTCTACTATCCACTTTATCACCTTTTATGGTTGGAGTGATCTATTGTTTTTTACATGTTCTTCTATGTGAACCTTTAAGCACTCCATTTGTTTCCAAACACTTTGCACCACCATCTGCAACTTGACCCCTTCCCTTCACCAAGGCTATCTTCTTAAAGTGACTATGCAGAGGGCCATCATAGAATCTTCAAACTGTTATTTATTTGCACAGTCCTTCACATTAAAACCCTACTTCTTGCTAGCAAAATCTATCCACTGTTATATAATTTTAATGGCACTGTCACTCTGCATTGCACATTCATTCAGTCCATACAATCATGAAATATAAGGTTACTGTCTAAGTCTTACACATTTCACTGTGTTTTTGTCTTCTATCATTCAAAGTTATCTACTGGTTAAATGATGGTTATTGATCATTGCTGATTTCTACACAACTTTCCTTTTATTTATGCATCACTCTACCACTTATAACATTGTCTTCCACTTATTCTCTGCCCTCATAACCTATTATTTAATCCATATCATTTAATCCCATGAAGAATGCTATTACAATATTTTTTCATTCTAAAAAAACATTATGTGACATCCATATACTATGTGACAACTGTCTTAAACTCCAATTAGACTCCTCATATATATATATATAATAACAAGATTTTACTATCACTTGGAACTCAATACAAGACAACTAAAAGCAGTCATAGGATATTTAATCTTCTTGTCTCATATCAGATAACTATTGTGATTGATTTCTTCATCATTTCCTAGCACTTGGTAAACATAATCTCTCAACATGTAGCCAACTAGGGTTTCAGAAATAAATAGGATTTGAGGACTACCGTGTATCATCAATGACATCTATGGATTTTAATAAACATCTAAAAACATAACCCATGGTTTTATTTCCCTCTTAGAGGTTTCTCCTATGTTAGCCAAGGATTTCATTATTAAACTCAAAAGATTTTGAAAAAATTTCACAAACCCCAAATCCTCAAACTACCTCTTTGAATACTTCAACAATGTTAAATGATCTACAACCCACAAGAATACCTAGCAAAAAAAAAGAGAGAAAACGTGTGCAAGTCCAGCAACGTGGGTGATAGAAATGCATGCCTGGAGCTTCTTCAATGCAAGCAATATGCCAAAAATCCCTTAAATCTCTACTATGTGGGTTGAGCTTTTAAATGCAACTGGAGGTGTAACTGAAACTTCTCTAGCCTTCCCCAAACTACCACAACATTTATTTACCAAATTCTACTAGTGTCTAGATCTCTATTTAGAAACATTGGTCCTTAACATCCATCTGATATACCTTGAAGTTCTTATGAGCTGCAAGAGAAAGGAACATTCTAATTGCCTCCATCCTTGCTACCAGAGCAAAAGTTTCCTCAAAGTCAATGCCTTCATCTTGTGTGTATCCTTTTCATACCAATCTTGCTTTATTCCTTATAACTTCACCTTCTTCATTCAGCTTGTTCCAAAACACCCACTTTGTTCCTATAATATTTTTATTGGCTGGTCTGGGAACCAATTCCCATGTTTGATTCTTCTCAATCCAATCCAATTCTTCTTCCATTACCTTTATCCATCCATCATCTTTTCTAGCATCAGCAAAGGTTTTAGGTTCTACTTTGGATAACAAACACAAGTTTACTTGCTCATGTGTCTTAGCAAAATTTCTCCTTGTCAGCACACCTTCATTCTTATCTCCAATGATTTGATCTTCTGAATATACTTTGATGGAGTCTTAGATACTTGCTCTGGTTCTTGTTCCTTTTCTTCTTTCACTTCTTCTTTATCTTCATCTTTAGTGCATGGAAAGATATCAAATCTGGATTTCTCTGATTCTTGTGAGATTTGATATAGGTCTTCATCTACCCTGAGATTTGTGCTTTCAATCATCTTTCCCAACCTCTTGTTGTAGCATCTATAAGCCTTGCTTCTGGTTGAGTAGCCAAGAAAGATTCCTTCATCACTTCTTGAATCAAACTTTCCTAGGTCTTCTTCATCTCTTCTAATATAACATTTGTTGCCAAAGATCCTGAAGTATCTGACAATGGGAGGCATTCCATACCAAATCTCATAAGGGGTCTTAGTGTTGTTGACCCTCATTTACACTCTGTTAATTAGATAGACAACAGTGTGAACTGCTTCCTTCCAGTACATATCAGGAATATTTGCATCTTTCATCATCTCCCTAGACATCTCTTGCATAGTCCTATTCTTCCTTTCCACTACCCTATTTTGCCGAAGGGTCCTAGGAGCTGACAGATGTCTCCTAATACCATGATCTTCACAAAATATTTCAAATTCATTTGAAGTAAACTCACCTCCTCTATCAGACCTTAAGCATTTTATCTTAGCATCTACTTCATTCTCAACCATAGCTTTGAACACTTTAAATTTATCAAGGGCATCTAATTTTTCTCTTAAGAAAGTAACCCAAGTCATTCTAGAATAATCATCAATAAACAACATAAAGTACCTCTCACTTTGTTGACTCTTTACTCTTGTAGGGCCACATAGATCGGTGTGAATTATCCCCAATGGCTTTGAAGAGGAATACTCCTTCCTTTTGAAACTTGTCTTTGTTTGCTTTCCCATTTGACATTCTCTGCATACTGTGTTTGTAGGCTTGATTATCTTAGGCATGTCTCTCATTGCATAAGTAGAACTTATCCTTACCATATTATCAAAAATGTTGTGTCCCATTCTCTTGTACCATAGCCAACACTCATTAGATTGACTCAAAAGATATGTTCTTCCATTTACCTCCTTTAGATGATAGATATCACTATATGTCTTGATACCTTTTGCAACTAGTTTTTCAAACCCTGCCTTCCTGATTTCACAACCCTTGGCATGAAAGGTGAGATTATACCCTTTGTTGCACATCTGAACAACACTGAGAAGATTGTGTTTTATCCCTTTGACATAGAGGACATCCTCAGTCCTATTCTTCCCATCAATAGTTATAGCACCTTTTCCACATATTTGTGTTGACTCATCACCACCAAACTTGACAGCACCACCATCCCACTTCTCAAAGCCAATAAACTTCTCCTTGTCACCATTCATATGATTTGAGCATCCACTATCAATTATCCAAGCCTTGGATTCTTCTCTTGCATGAAAGACAGTCCATACAACCATTGATCTTTCATTGTTTTGACTTGTTTGCAAGGCATCAGTCTTCTCACATTTTCCAACATCATCCTTTTTGTCACCAACACTCAGGGCCATGAAAAGTGTTTCATCATTTGAATCATCATGATCCTCATCTTCTGAAGAATAACCGCTCTCTATGGAAAATAGACTTCTCTTGAACTTGTCTCTTTTGATACTACCCCTTGATTCTTTAAAAGGACATTTAGAAGCAAAGTGACCAACCTTTCCATAATTGAAACATTTGAAAGGCAACTTACCTTTGTATTTGCTAGTGCCCTTTTTCAGTCTTCTCACAAAACATGCTTCAACTTCATCTAAGCTCTCATAGTCATTAGTGACTTCTTCCTTTATCTTCATACTGACTTTGAAAGAAACTTCTTTCTTTGGAGCATCACTACCAAACTCTCTCATTTCAAAGGCAGTAAGGGAACCAAACAATTTGTCTATAGTGTATGTATCTAGGTCTACATTCTCTGCAATAGAAGATACCTTATGATTGTAAGATTTGGGAAGAGATCTCAAAACCTTTTTCATAATCTCATCTTCTTTCACTTCTCCACCAAGACTTGTGATGTCATTGACCACTTCATTCACTTGGAGCATATATCCAGCAATGTCTTCATCCTCTGACATTTTTAGGTTCTCAAATCTACTCTTGAAGATCTGCATCTTGGCTTGCTTTACTTTCTTATCTCCTTCATAAATGGTTTCAAGTTTAACCCAAACTTCTGTAGCAGAACTGCAACTCATTACCTTTGAAAGTTCTAAATCAACTAACCCACTCATAATAGAAAACTTCACCTTGGCATTGTTATCATATAACTTGACTTCATCTGCATCTGTAGGAATAGTAGCAAGAACTCTGTAACTAGAATTGATAGAGTCCCAAACACCACACCCTAGAGAATTAATATAGGTTTCCATCCTTAGCTTCCAAAAAGCATAATTTGTTCCATCAAACCTAGGTATCTTGCTAGATCCATTAAGTGCCATCCCAGACCTTCCTCAAGTGGTTAAGCTTCCTTCAGAGGAACTTAGAGCTGATACCAATTGTTGGACACACAAGGATACTGAGAGGGGGGTAAATCAGTATCTAAACAAACTTTATCTTCTCCAGAGTAAATTAAATCTTACGCATTATAGCATTCATATGAACAAGAAAGATTAACATAATGCACATCAACACATAACACTAGGTGTACGTGGAAAACCCTAGAAGGGGAAAACCATGGAGAGGATTAACTCACAATATATGAAGCTCAAAATAATAACTTTGTTTTAGGGCTACAACCCAAGGAAGCTACTACTCTCTGAAAACTTTGATTTAGGGTTACTCCCAAGGAAGCTACTACTCCCTTAAGACTTTGTTTTAGGGTCACTCCCAAGGAAGCTACTACTCCTTGAATTGAGAACACACTTACAAAAGATTATAATATGACAGTCCTTCTACTATCTAAAAACTGACATTGAAACTCACATCTTTGATGATTGCAATTCTATCTTTTCACACTTCCTTCTGATGATCAAATCAATTAGGCACACACTACACTTGATCATTGTCACAAATATGTCTTCAGGATGAACTGGGACAACATCTATAACTTCTGCTCTTTCTCCTTCAGTCACACATCATAATGCATTCATTCTGCTCCTTATCTTGCATGCGAGCCCTATGAATCACTTTGCAATCACACCTTGTCTACTCACTTTGATTTACAATTTATACATGATATTACATTGATTACATTACTTGTTAGCCAGAGATGATATGAAAAATACATTTACAAGTTTGCCAAACAATATACAACATGAAACGTGTAGAAGATAGGTCCTAAACAAAGCCACACATTACACCAGTAGAAGACCCATGCCTTGCAGCCACCAACACTTGCTTAACTAGGTCCAAAACATCCTTTACAGCTTCAAACACCAAGGAATTACATCCGCACACTCCACTCATTTGAAAATAGGACAGCCTTAAGTAAAACATATGAAAACTTGAAGTATAACGGCCACAACAACTTGAAAACCTTGTGCAGTACTAGGAACAAGAAAGATCTTCATGAAACTCTTCTAGATGAGTCCACATGACTCATAAAGCATCTCCAAATGCTCCTTTACCTTCGTACATCAAAGATTTGTGCTACACATCTTCAACCATGAACTCTGGGAACAATAAGTCATTTGGAATGCACTGCAACATGTTGGCATTTGAAAAACTGAGTTGCAGACCACCAAGAGCCTTGAAACTACAAGGAAGCATGTAATGCACATTCATAAACATGTCCTCAAAACCACAGAGACAACCATTCACTTCCAGAGGAATGCGGAGCATTCCAACAAGCCTTCAACATTATCTTACTCTGCCAGAACATATGTCGGTACTCTATCATGCATAACTTTCACAGCGGAAGGACAAATGATCTAAAACTTTGGAATTATCACCTTCACTGCATCCATAACATAGTTCTAGAACTACATGGTCATTTCTGCAAATGCAGAGGAATGTGGAACATTCTATTGTCATATAGTAGTTGTCTTCAACACTGCCTTCAAACTGTAAAACACTCTTCCAGTGATCCAATGATCATGAAACTTGGATTAGGACATTAGTAACATTAGCAACACATATGATCATCTTTGTGCTTCTAATTCCCATATTAATATGTCTTCATACTCAACTCTTCATTGATCAAGGCATGACATCCAACCATGAACTATACCTTCTTTGCACATGGCATACAACCATGAACACCATCACACCTCCATAATAGTGTTGACATCAATGACAGCCTAGTGACAATGTTGACATCATTGACAACCCTAGGAACCATATGTTAACAAACATGCTTCATTAGCATATAAACATAGTGGAATAACTGGTCTATAAAGACCATATTTAAAACTTCTCCTTTCATGATTGCAATCCTCATTGCCCACGTAAAACATGAAGTGGTTTACAATAAATTCTCCTATACCACATTACTATGAAGCTCTTCAACAACATAACATAAGTTTAAACTTATAAATAATATTTAAACAACATAATGCAGTTATATACAACGTATACTTACATTTTTCCTATCAATCGACAAGATACAAGAATGGGGTTGAGGTATTCTCTGTTGAAATGCACAAGACAACTGAGAGGTGGGGGTGAATTAGTTGTCACAAAACTTGAACAATTTCTGCATCATAAAACATCATCCACTTATTTTCTGTTATTATGATTAGAACATGAAAACATAGAATTAGTAATTCTAACACAACTGCAAGATCATACACAATAGACACCAGATTTTTATGTGGAAAACCTTTTAAAGGGAAAAACCATGGTGGGGGTTAACCCACAAGATTATTATGTAAAGCACAATACCAAAAATTAGAGGATCACTGCCCAGAGCTCACTGCTCAAAGAGGCTCACTACCAAGGGGTGGCTCATTGCCAAGGGTTTGAACTGAGCTGATAGCATCTACACCATGCCAAAATTTAGTTCCATTGAATCACAAAACAATTTCTCTGCTCTGCTCTACCTTCTCACTCTTTCCCTTCTCTTCGCATTCTTACACAAGGACACATTTTCCATGACTCAATTACAAGTATATAAATCATTCATTGACTTTGGAATGTTCATCAAAGTCGGCATTATAACCACATTACATTTATCAAGCACTGGGCCACTCTCTAATGATGATATTACAAACATATAAAATAGGTCTTGACCTAATACAAAATTATGCTAAGGAGAAGACAAAAAATTATAAGAAGATCACATCGCGCCTTAGCAAGGACCCAAATACAATCTTCTACGCTACTACACACTTCTACAATCTTCTATGAATCTCTGTAATTAGTGGAATCATCTGAGTCGGCTAAGACTGGAGCTCGCACTATGTTATTTGGGAACAATCTTCAATTCTAATCTAAAATACTCCTTGCGGACCGATGTAAAGGTAGGAACATGATCAGGAGACATTCACAAACACATTGTAATTGATAGGAACATCTACACAACATCTAACCACTCGAACCATGAGATTTCTCCAACCGGAGCATAAGAACTCAACTATCACTAAAGAAACATCACTTGCGGACTACCAAATTATGAACCATTGCAATTGTAGGTGCATATCATCATCCCAGACATCACTCTAGAACTGCAAGCCAAAATACATAACTGCAGAGGAATGCAGAGCAAAATACTTTCTCCTGGACACTAGTAAATGAACAAAAAAAGTAGGTTTTACTCTAGTGAACACAACTTCTTCAATTCTTCATACCGGAGGCTCAAGCTTGGAATGTAGCATCTTCAATCATCTCTCTAAATATATGCCAATCCACAAACCAAGATATTTAATCAACAAGAAATGCAGAGCAATCTTCTGCACTGTTCTTTTATCAGCAACACATTGTCTTCAATACAATTTACTGCAACTCACTGTTTCTTTCGGAGGGGCAAATTTTCTCAATATCCTCAACATATAAAGCTTCTAAACAAATAAAAAAATAGGATATAGTTGACACCAATGACAACAAAGATATGTTGACATTAATGACAACATCAATTAGGCACATACTTGCAACAATCTCCCCCTTTGTCATTGATGGCAACATATGATGTGAAAAATGTAACAGTTATCAAGACAAGATTCTCCCCCTATCTCTTTACACATCTACATTCCTTCTTCTCTAATTTTTTTCACATGATTTCTCTCCCCTTTTGACATCAATGGAAAAGGGCACATACTTGTACTCTGCTTCTCTGATCCAACTCTCCTTTGAACTCTCTGACTACTCCCCCTGAGAAGTAGCCCTTAAAGCATCAATTTGGATCTAGAGATGGGACTCTAAGCACCACCAGACTGATGCACTCTTGTACATCTTAGTTTAGAGAAGGAGGGGTGATAACCCCTAACTTTGCTCTGAGATACTCAAAAGTATCCTTAGGTAAAGGCTTGGTGAAAATGTCTACAATCTGATCTTTTGTAGATACATACTCCAACTTGACTTCATTCTCTATCACTTTTTTCTCTCAGCAAGTGATATCTTATGGATATATGCTTTGTCCTTGAATGCATTACTGGATTCTTTGATATGTTTATGGCACTTGTATTGTCACAAGATTGTAATTGGATCTTCATACACAACTCTGATGTCCTTCAATGTCTGCTTCATCCATAACACTTGAGTGCAACTGCATGCTGCTGCAATGTATTTTGCTTCTGTAGTAGACATAGATATTGAGTCTTGTTTCTTGCTTAACTAGGATACCAGCCTTTTTCCCAAGAAGAATGTACCTCCACTTGTACTTTTCCTTTCATCCACATCTCCAGCCCATTCTGCATCAGTGTATGCACTGAGAGTGAAATCATTGTCCTTTGGATACCACAAACCATAATCCATTGTGCCTTTCAAATATCTCAGTATTCTCTTGACTGCCATCACATGTGACTCTTTAGGTTCTTCTTGAAATCTTTCCACAAGACAAAATGCATGCATTATGTCAGGTCTGGTTTGGGTCAGATAAAGTATTCCTCCAATCATAGATCTATACCTTTTCTGATCTGCCATAGGTGAGTCATCATTTTTAGTCACCTTTCAACTAGTTACCATGGGAGTGATTACTAGTTTAGATTCTTCCATCCCAAACTTCTTTAACAACTCTTTCACATACTTAGACTGAGAAATGAAGATACCTTTATTTGATTGATTAATTTGTAGACCTAGAAAGAAATTCATCTCACCAAACATGGACATTTCAAATTCATCTTGCATTTCTCCAGCAAAAACCATGCGCATACCTTCATTGTCTCCAAAGATGATGTCATCAACAAAGATTGTGCAACAATTAGGATTTGTTCATCATTGATCTTGAAAGAGAGATTATTGTCAGTAGTACCCTTACTATACCCTAACTGTATCAGATATTTATCCAATCTTGCATACCAAGCCCTGGGGGCTTGTTTTAGTCCATACAATGCTTTCTTCAATCTGCACACCATGTCACCATGATCTGATGACTGGAATCATTTTGGTTGTTCAATATAGACTTCTTCTTCCAATTCTCCATTCAAGAATGCAGACTTCACATCCATTTGATATACCTTGAAATCTTTGTAGGTTGTAAATGCTAAAAACATTCTTATTGCTTCAATCCTTGCCACTGGTGCAAATGTTTCCTCAAAATATTTTCCTTCAACTTGAGAGTACCCTTTGCATACCAACCTTGCTTTGTTTCTTACCACTTCACCATTCTCATTCACTTTGTTCCTGAAGACCCATTTGGTGCCAGTTACATTTTTATCTGTTGGTCTAGGAACAAGGTCCCAAGTCTGATTCTTCTCTATCTACATCAGTTCTTCTTTCATAGCCTTTACCTAATTTTCATCATTGCAAGCTTCATTCATAGTCTTAGGTTCAATCTTGGAGATTAGACAGAAATTCACTTGTTCTTCTACAACTCTTCTTCTGGTTAGAATTCCTTTTCTCTTATCTCCTATGAATTGATCTTTAGAATGATTAAGTTTTATATACCTTGGTGTCTTGGTGACAAGTTTTGAATCTTGTTCCTCTTCATCTGAACTGTCTTCATTCTGCACTTCTTTGCTTGCTGAAACATCTAGTTCATCTGATTCATATCCACTTAATCCAAACACTTTTCCTTGCTTTCATCAACTTTGACATTTGCACTCTCAATGATCTTCTTCAGCCTCTTATTATAGCACCAGTAGGCCTTGCTCTTGGTGGAGTAACCAAGGAAGATTCCTTCATCACATCTAGCATCAAACTTGCCTAGATCTTCTTCTCTTTTGATATAACTTTTGCTACCAAAAACTTTGAAGTATTTTACTGTAGGAACTTTTCCATACCACAACTCATAGGGGGTTTTGGTGCTATTACCTTTGACTTGAGCTTTGTTTAGAATGTAGACAGCTGTGTGAATAGCTTCTCTCTAGTATACTTCCAGTAGGTCAGCCTCTTTCATCACGGTTCTAGCAGCCTCTTGAATTGTTCTATTCTTTCTTTCAACAACTCCATTTTGTTGTGGAGTCCTAAGTGCTGATAACTATCTTTTTATCCCTTGCTCTTCACAGAAATCATTTGATGTAAACTCTCCTCCTCTATCAGATCTCAAACATTTGATCTTCAAATCCATCTCATTCTCAACCATTACCTTGAATACCTTGAACTTATCTAGGGCTTCTACTTTTTTCTCTCAAAAAGGTAACCCAAGTCATTCTAGAATAATCATCAATAAGAAACATAAAGTACTTATCTCCTTGCAAACTTCTTACTCTAGTAGGTCCACACAAATCCGTATGTATTAGCTCTAGCAATCTGTGAGGCAAATTTATTTCACTTCCCTATTTTGATCATTTTACATTATAGTTGGTGATATTATCAGACATTTAGAGACTATTGATTTCCATTATGCGGATTTGGACTATATATCCTGATTTGGATTAGTTTTGATTAGTTATGTGGTGATTTGATTAGATCATATTTTGATGCTATTATGATGTTAGACATGTGAGGGATATTTGATGATGATTATTGATGTTGATTATGAGCTTATTATGTGGATTCATTATTTGATGATGATTATGAGATATTAGATAGAAAATGCAATTTTAATTTTAATTATGATATGAGTTGATTAATGTTGTGTATGAATTATGCGATGACATGATTATTAATTTATGTTGCTTCGGTTATGATTTATTTGTATTGGATTGACCGTTTGATCAAGTTGTGCAGGTGATTTTCCAGGCCACAGAAAATCAGAGGTAGTTCTTACACTTATGTAATTCCCTATAAAACTGATCCATTCCCAAGAGGGATGAGGATCACATTTGATCGAATGATGTTTTCGTACATGCTTGATTTAATTATTTGGCCTAGTTCACCCTTTTTAAATTGATTTAAATTATGTGTTGTAAAATTTATGTTTTGATTTACACCATTGGGTGCTATTTTATTCATGGGTCATTTAAAGTGATTTTACACCTCCCTAAGTGTTTATTAGAATCCCAAACTTACCCAAGGTGGTAACCCTAGGGCCTAGGGTCCATTTGAACTTACTAAACCCTAGGGTAACTCACATCTAGCCACTCTAAACTTGGGTTTAGTAAATGTGACGAAATTCAAAAATGGATAAGGGTGGGAGATTAGTCATGCCTTGGAAAGGACCCATCTCCCTTCCCAAACCTTGGGGATTCCTCCACCAAGAAGACTTGGGGGGTCTTCAAGACCCCCAAGTGTGTGGGATCTTCCTCCAAAACTCTCACACACGTGTGAGAGCATCTTGGAGGAAGAGGGCTCTCTTGAAGGATAAGAGGATGACATGTGTCATCCCTTATCCTCAGGGAGCCTTGAGGAGAGTGAACCTCCTCGAGGTCACCTCCTAGTGTTGTTCTATTTATAGCTTTGAGGGCATTCTATGGTGTTTGGGAGTATTTTGGATGGCAAGAGTGCCATGGTGATTTTGAGTTCTATGGAGGTATTATTTTTGGCTTGAGGCCTTGTGGTATTGTGATTATTGAGTTGGAGTGACCTCTTGAGTTGAGGGGTCCACTCCCCTACCTCTCAAAACTTATTTTAATGAGTTTAGTTTTGTGCAAATCCTTGGGTGTAATTTTTGTGTGGTTTTTGTGATCATTGTTGTGGTGTGAAATGAGAACCCATGTGATTACTACCTCCCTAGCTCGGGGGTGACCCACTAGCAGGTCTATGGTAGGGAGGAGGGTGATTTGTGTGGCCTTGGTCCCCCTTTTTGTGTTTATGTTTTTGCAGGCCATTGTTGGATTCTTGGAGATTTGAAGAAATGTATATTTTAGCTTCTTTTGTATTAATTGAGTTGGCTGATTTTTGCAAGCCATGGCCTTGGAGGCCTTATTGTTGGGGTTGTAAAATTATAGTCATCTCCATTGTACTTGTGTGAGGAAAAGAATTTCAAAAGTGTATTATTCCTTTTATAAATTCAAAAATATGTTTATTATGTTTTTTTTTGCTATTGTGTTTTGTGGTTTTGGAACATTGGCAAAAGAGATTTTATACTTGCTATCATTTGTTTTATTCAAAAAAAAATGTTATAATGTTGATGTTTGTTGAATGCTAAAATAGAAAAACAAGTAGATCAGTTCCTTTGAAATGGGCTTTCGAAACAAAAACAAAATTATTGTTCAAACTATATTTTATGTTCATAGAAAATAGAAATAGGATTGTAAATTTACTTGCTATGGAAAAGATAGTTGTAGAGATAATATTAGCTTCAAAACGAAAATATGTTATTCTGTCTTAATTATTTTTCTGTCAAAAGAAAAGAGAAGAGATAGAAATTTTGTTCTATTTATTTTGCAAAAGAAATATAGTATTTATGTATATTTATTTAAAAAAAAAAAATACACACTACTGGTTTATTATAAGATACAAACCTGGTTATATTCTTTTGCTATGTAATTGTGGGTATATATATATATTACTAATTTTTAAATGCATTTGTACCTCATTGCTTAAATACTGAATATACAATGTATATATATCACTGTATATATATATATATATTGAATCACAAATTTTATCAAATAAACTTTACACTGGATGATCATTAATAACAAACTACTCAAGATAAAGATGACTGTGTTTTTTTCTTAACAAAGGTTGAATCCTATTTTATTAGGGTTTGGAGTTTAGAGTTTTTTTTAAAAGATTGTAGGGCTATGTGGATGGCGCCGTCACCACACAACTTGCGTTCTGCATATAGAGGGTGTGGGGAGGGGGGTCAAACCCCCACCCACACCCAAGGGTGTGGGTGGGGGCTCGGCTCCCCTCCCCACACCAAACCTACACTCAAAACCATAGAAATTTTGCAGTGGCATTTAAACCCTACGCTTCATGGATGGCGGCGGTGACGTTGGTGGTTCCCCGTCGCCCTTCCTTCTGTATCGCTCGACCCTTCCTCGCCATCTTAAATCTGCAGTTCATCCTTACAATTTTTAATAGTAAAAAACAAAAATATATTTATGATATATATATATCCCTTTCTATAATAAAAAAAGATAAATAAATAAACATTTCCATATTTAAATGTTTGTATATATATTTATATATATATATACACAAAATGTGTGTATATATATATCCTGTATTTACATAAATATATACCTCTGAGAGCTATTCTCATGGTTGCCAAGCCATTGGGGAAGGAAACCCTAACCTACAACATAAACAAAAAAAAGAGGAGAAACAAAGGAGAAGAAATGAAAGAAAATAAAGTGAGAAAACAAAACAAAAGAAAACAATAGAGTTATTAAACTTGAGTTATTAATAAATGTAATTGTTGTAATTATATTTATTAAGAAACTTAATTAATGAATTTTATATTTTAGTAAGTGGTTATTTTTTTATATTTAACTCTTAGAATTATTTATTTTATACTTTAATTATTTAATTTTTGCATTAATTATTTCTTGGGGAATTCTTTTTAAAATATTTATTTCATATGTTGAAAACACGTTATGCTGTCAAATTTTCTCAAGATTTAGGGTTTTATTTTAATGACATTTTTGTGACATTTATTTTATCACTCCATTTCATCATGCAACCATTATATCATTGAAGTGTCGATTTTATTTGATTTCTTTTATGCATTAGAATTAGGGTTTGATTTCGATTCAGTCAAAATCATTTCACTCACCTAGGTAACTTAGGGTTTTGAATTAAATTGATTCTAACCCTAGTAGCGACGCTCATCGCATCGCATAACCCCCTAGTCGGCTATCATCATGCAGGGGATTGCGTAGGTGGATGCTCTACCCCGAATATCGATTGACATGTTTATGCCTTATGCATATTGCCACCGAGCATGCTGACGCGTGTGAGGGAGTTTCTAGGGACACGTGAGAAAGTTTTTGATGTTTCATGTCATGACCACATGACTAATGTGGACATGACACATGTGTTGCGTGTCGTGACCACATGGAAAATGTGGGCATGACATTTGGTATCAGAACCCAAGTTTAAACATTGGGCTTGTTTGGGCACATTATTTATTTCACAATTTTGATTAATTTGTGAATACCTCATTTTTGTAGGATGCCTCTCTGACGAGTTAGGTGAGTGTGTTTATGCCACACTGAGTCCATCGAGGTACACAGTGATTCTTTAGTTGAGGGTCAGGCACCACCAGCACCGCAGGCCCTACCTATACTGGATATTGGGCCCTAGATATTACAGGTGCTTCAGGCAATGTTAGATAGGCTACCATCAGCCATAGTTGCAGCACGCATAGAGCCACATGCTGAGCCCCGTGTAGATCTGTGAGAGGAGCCACACGTGGAACCATGAGCAGAGTCACGTGTCGAGCCGCGAGAGGCATCACGTGTGGAGCCTTATGTTGAGGTACCAGATACAATGATGAAGGAGGTTGGATTGGCATACAAGGTCCATAGCAGGAGCCCTCCATGCCATGCTAGGCAGGAGGAGGTAGTTAGACTGGAGCAGATTTTTCACAGGCCTTATGATTTTTATGTGGATGAGCCTATCCAAGGGTGCAGAGATTGAGGAGACCCTATCAGGGATTTGTTGAGGTTGAACCCACCTACATTCACCGAGACTACAAAGGGAGCTGAAGCTAAGGCTTGGCTCATCATCTTAGATAGGTTCTTCGCGTTGCATCCTTACAAGGGAAACATGAAGGCATGTGTGGCAGTCCACTTATTGCGAGATGTAGCAGCTACTTGGTGGTGCACTGAGGAGTGCAAGCGTCGTCTATCGTTGGACACACTCACATGGGAGAGATTCATTGAGCGCTTCAATGCATGATATTTATCAAATCACTACAGACAGTATTGCATAGATGAGTTCCATGATCTTCAGTAGAGAGGGATTACTATTGCTTGGTATGAGGGCAGGTTCAGCGAGTTGTCTCGATATGTAGAGTATCTCCATGATAAGAAACTCCTGGTTGATAATTTTATCATGGGGTTGAACCATGGGATAGTAGGGCCTATACGCATGGCAAATCCCCAAACATTGAGTGATGCTACCGAGAAGGCATACATAGCTGAGGAGATATAAGGACGAGGGAAGAGTTCACACCCTCAGTTTCAGGATCGTGGGCAGCAACAACATCAGCAGAGTTACCGCAAACCACCACCACCACCTCTGAGAGGAGGATTTAGTTTCGCATCTTTACCTCCTAGGCCTCCACAGCAGCAACAGCCGCAGCAGCAACAAAGATCCAAGCCACAGCATAGGGCACACGAGGGTCATAATCGAGGTTGGAAGTAGCAGGGCCTGTGCAGGGGTCAGAGGTAGTAGGGACCACCTGCAGTACCCATGAGGTCACAACAGTACTACAAAGGTTCACGGGGGTCCACAAGTCAATCTAGACAACAGCAGTTGGGTAGGACTCAGAATGGACAGGTACAGGCTTGAGGCCCATGCTATGTTTGTGGTGGAGTGGGACATCTAGCCAGAGAGTGCCCATAGGGCTTTACAGCAAGGGGACAGCCTCGTGCAGGAGGATTAGAGCAAACGGTTGGAGATGTGGGTAGGTCCCACCGTATGTTTGCAGTGGTTGATAACCACCAGGCTAATTTTTAGGCATCAGTGATTAAGATCTTAGGTATGATAGGGGTGTCCCCATTTCTATTCTTTTTGACTCTGGCGCTACTAACTCTTTCATATCTCCATCGTTAGTGGAGCGTTGCAGGCTGGTGGCCTCTAGGTAGGGTGATAGGTGGGAGGTTGAGTTGGCCACAGGAGCCAAGATGATAGTAGATGCCTTAGTCCATGACTGTGAGATATCTTTGGGACCCTTTACTACAATATGTGACCTTAGGGTTATGACATTAGGATCCTACGGTGTCGTTTTGGGTATGGACTAGCTTGCAACTCATCGAGCCAAGCTAGATTGTCACTGAAAGCGATTAGCTACTTAAACAATCATGATACATCAGTTGAGATAGTGGGCATTCAGAAGCCCACAGCAGTTCATATGATATCTGCTCAGCAGCTTAAGTGCTACATGCGGAAGGGATGCCAAATGTTCACTATTACAATTAGTGACAGATCAGAGGACAAGCTTGAGGCATCATTAGATGACCATCCCATCTTGAGAGAGTTTGCCGATGTGTTTCCAGCAGAGTTACCGGGGATGCCACCCCGTCGTGAGGTAGACTTTCATATTGATTTAGTACTGGGTGCCGAGCCAGTGTCTCATGCACCCTATAGGATGACCACTCATGAGCTCACTGAGCTCAAGTTGTAGCTTGAGGACTTGCTCAAGAAGGGGCACATCTGACCGAACGTTTCACCTTGGGGTGCTCCGATCATCTTCATGAAGAAGAAGGATGGATCTCTTCATTTATGCATGGATTATAGGCAGTTAAATAAGGTGACGGTGAAGAACCGTTACCCTTTGCCCAGGATTGATGATCTCTTTGATCAGATGTAGGGAGCTAGGGTGTTCTCTAAGATTGACCTAAAGTCTAGTTACCATGACTTACGCATCACAAAGGCAGACATCCATAAGACCGCCTTCTGGACTCATTATGGCCACTATGAGTTCACTGTGGTTCCCTTCGGTTTGACAAATGCCCCTGCAGTGTTCATGAGTCTCATAAATGAGGTGTTATGTACCTACTTGGATCAGTTCGTGATTATTTTTCTTGATGACATATTGATCTATTCATGAACCGAGGAGGAGCATGAGGAGCACCTACGTCAGTTTTTACAATGTTTGAGCGAGCAGAATCTTTATGGAAACCTGGCAAAGTGTGCATTTTTTAAGACAGAGGTACAGTACTTGGGGCACATCCTATCTAACGATGGTATCTCTGTAGTTCCATCAAAGATCAGGGCTATCAAAGATTGGCTAGCACCCACTAGTGTGACAGAGGTTAGGGGCTTCATGGGGTTAGCTGGTTACTACTGTAGATTTGATGAGGGTTTCTCTTGGATAGCACACCCCATCACTTCCCTTCAGCAAAAGGAGAAGAGTTTTACTTGGGCTGAGCAGTGCGAGAGGGCCTTTGGGGTCCTCAAGGAGCATCTTACTAGTGCTCCCATCTTAGCAGTTCCTGATCCAGCAGCGGATTTTATGGTTTGCACGGATGCATCACTTGAGGGTTTGGGAGCTGTACTTATGTAGGGTGGTAGAGTGATTGCATATGAGTCATGAAAGCTCAAGACCCATGAGCTGAACTACCCCACTCATGATTTAGATCTCATAGCAGTGGTTCATACTCTACTTTGTTGGAGACATTTCTTATTAGGTCATCACTTTGAGCTTCATTCAGACCATCACAGGCTTCAATACATATTCATGTAGCTGAATCTGAACACCTGGTAATGGTGTTGATGGAGTTTCTTTGCGAGAATGACTTTGATGTACACTACATCAAAGGGAAGGAGAACATGGTTGCTGACGCATTGAGTCAGAGGTGCCACGAGATCCTGACCTTGACTCTGAGTATGGACTTGAGGGGACACATTATTTAGCATCTACCTGAGGATGAGTGATTTTTTGAGGTGCAACAGGAGATCCAGTCACAGAGGGCCCTTGTGGGCAAGTTTACAAAATACTCACTTGAGGCAGATTGGTTACTTCGTCATCGACAATGCATCTATGTACCCTGCATAGGCGACCTACATACTGTAGTGTTATTAGAGGCTCACAGAGCACCATATGCAGTACATCCGGGGGTGAAGAAGATGATGCCGACCTATGACAGCTGTACCATTGGGTGGGTATGAGATGAGATATTACAGAGTTTGTTGCTCGATGCCTTGAGTACCAGAGGGTCAAGGCCAAGCATCAGCATCCAGTGGGCCTTTTATACCCTCATGAGATACCTGAGTGGAAATGGGACACCAATTCCATGGATTTCATTGTTGGTCTTCCTATGTCTTCGTGTCGCCATGATGCCATCATGGTGACAGTTGACAAGTTGACCAAGGTGGCACATATCTCACCTATACGCATGACATACAATGCACCAGCAGTGGTGAGAGTATTCTTGGACGATATTGTGAGATTACATGCAGTACCTTGCTGCATCATTTCTGATAGGGATTCAGTGTTCACTTCAGCCTTTTAGAGGGCCTTGCAGTAGGCATTGGGCACACGGCTCAACTTTAGCTCCACTTATCACCCCGAGACAAATGGACAAATAGAGCGGGTGAATCCAGTGTTGGAGGACATGCTCCGTATGTATGTTATGGACCATCAGTCTAGATGGGAGGAGTATCTGTATCTGGTTGAGTTTGCCAACAATAATGGGCATCACAGCTCGTTGGGTATGCCTCATTTCCAAGATTTATACGGTAGACCTTGCAAGACACCATTGAGTTGGGATCAGATAGAGGACAAAGTTGCCATTGGTCCAAAGTTGGTTTAGGATATGGAGTAGTAGGTCACATTGATTAGACAGAGACTTCAGGAGGCACAAGATAGATAGAAGAAGTATGCCAATGCTAAGAGACTAGATCGAAGCTTCTCAGTTGGTGACAGAGTATTCCTGAGAGTGCAGCCACACAAGAGTCCGATCCATTATGGAAAGGGATCTAAGCTCGCACCACGGTTCATAGGACCTTTTGAGATCTTGGAGCGGATAGGACCTGTAGCCTACCATCTAGCATTGCCACCTAGCCTGTCGCGCATCCGCAATGTTTTCCATGTTTCTGTATTATGGTAATATATATCTGATTTATCTCATGTATTGGATTGGAGTGTTCTACAGGTAGAGGCAGATGGGCAGTTGGCTTCAGAGATAATTTGCATATTGGCTCATCGGACACTAGGCCTTCGAGGTTGAGAGCTAGACCAAGTTAGGGTCCAATAGGATCGTTATGATGAGGTCACAGCGACTTGGGAGGATGCAGCTAGTTTGAGGGCACTCTATCCTCACCTCTTTGACAACTTCTAGGAGGAAGTTTAGTCTTACGGGGGGAGGATGTGAGGTTGATTTATTTCACTTCCCTATTTTGATCATTTTACAAGATAGTTGTTGACATTATCAAACATTTAGAGATTATTGATTTCCATTATATGGATTTAGACTATATCTCCTGATTTGGATAAGTTTTGATTAGTTATGTGGTGATTTGATTAGATCATATTTTGATGCTATTATGATGTTAGACATGTGAGGGACATTTGATGATGATTATTGATGTTGATTATGAGCTTATTATGTGGATTCTTTAGTTGATGATGATTACGAGATATTAGATAGAAAATGCAATTTTAATTTTAATTATGATATGAGTTGGTTAATGTTGTGTATGAATTATGCGATGACATGATTATTAATTTATTTTTCTTCAGCTATGATTTATCTGTATTAGATTGACCGTTTGATCAAGTTGTGCAGGTGATTTTCTAGGCCACAAAAAATTGGAGGCAATTCTCACACTTATGTAATTCCCTGTAAAACCGATCTATTCCCAAGAGGGATGAGGATCACGTTTGATCAAATGATGTTTTCCTACATGCTTGATTAAATTATTTGGCCTAGTTCACCCTTTTTAAATTGATTTAAATTATGTGTTGTAAAATTTATGTTTTGATTTACACCATTGGGTGGAATTTTATTTATGGGCCATTTAAAGTGATTTTGCACCTCCCTAAGTGTTTATTAGAGTCCCAAACTTACCCTAGGTGGTAACCCTAGGGTCTAGGGTCCATTTGGACTTACTAAACCCTAGGGTAACTCACATCTAGTCACTCTAAACTTGGGTTTAGTAAATGTGACGAAATTTTAAAATGGCTAAGGGTGGGAGATGAGTCATGTCTTGGAAAAGACCCATCTCCCTTCCCAAACCTTGGGGATTCCTCCACCAAGAAGACTTGGGGGGTCTTCAAGACCCCCAAGTGTGTGGGATCTTCCTCCAAGACTCTCACACATGTGTGAGAGCATCTTGCAGGAAGAGGGCTCTCTTGGAGGATAAGAGGATGACATGTGTCATCCCTTATCCTCATGGAGCCTTGAGGAGAGTTGCCACCTCTCCACTTGGTCTCTCACACGTGTGAGAGCACAAGTGGATAAGGTGAGGGTTTCAATGGATTACAGGGTGACACTTGTCACCCTCACACTCCTCCCTTGCAAGTGGCATGGGATGAGGAAGGAGAAGGTGACAAGTGTCACCTTCTCATTCCTAAGGGCCAAATTTGAAGGCCTATTTTATCTCCTCTTGGAGAGGAGTTGGGGGTTCTTGCTTTTTAAAATTTGTTTCTATTTTTAGAGGTTTTGGGAAGTGTTGGAGAAATTTTGGAGGCTTGGAGACTTGGAGAAGCTTGGAGCTCTTCTTAAAATGTGCTTCCATTGTTGGGCTCTTAAGGTAAGCCCTATGGTAATAGCCATTTCCTTATGCTTATTTTCATTTTGTTGTGTGCTTAAATTTGTGTGTTGGATGTTATTTTATTTTTTGTGTGGCTTTGGGTATTGGTGAGAGCATCTCCATTGAAGAAAAGACTCAACTCGTATGGGATGGGGGAGAGTGAACCTCCTCGAGGTCACCTCCTAGTGTTGTTCTATTTATAGCCTTGAGCAAGAGTGCCATGGTGATTTTGAGTTCTATGGAGGTATTATTTTGGCTTGAGGCCTTGTGGTATTGTGATTATTGAGTTGGAGTGACCTCTTGAGTTGAGGGGTCCACTCCCTTACCCCTCAAAACTCATTTTAATGAGTTTAGTTTTGTGTAAATCCTTAGGTGTAATTTTTGTGTTGTTTTTGTGATCATTGTTGTGGTGTGAAATGAGAACCGGTGTGATTACTACCTCCCTAGCACGGGGGTAACCCACTAGCGGGTCTATGGCAGGGAGGAGGGCGATTTGCATGGCCTTGGTCCCCCTTTTTGTGTTTATATTTTTGTAGACCATTGTTGGATTCTTGGAGATTTGAAGAAATGTATATTTTAGCTTCTTTTGTATTAATTGAGTTGGCTGATTTTTGGAAGCCATGGCCTTGGAGGCCTTATTAGTGGGGTTGTAAAATTATAGTCCTCTCCATTGTACTTGTGTGAGGAAAAGAATTTCAAAAGTGTATTATTCCTTTTATAAATTCAAAAATATGTTTATTGTGTTTTTTTTTGCTGTTGTGTTTTGTGGTTTTGGAACGTTGGCAAAAGATATTTTATACTTGCTATCATTTTTTTTATTCAAAATAAAATGTTATAATGCTGATGTTTGTTGAATGCTACAATAGAAAAACAAGTAGATCAGTTCCTTTGAAATGGGCTTTCGAAACAAAAAAAAATTGTTGTTCAAACTATATTTTATGTTCATAGAAAATAGAAATAGGACTGTAAATTTACTTGCTATGGAAAAGATAGTTGTAGAGATAATATTGGCTTCAAAACGAAAATATGTTATTCTGTCTTAATTATTTTTCTGTCAAAAGAAAAGAGAAGAGATAGAAATTTTGTTCTATTTATTTTGCAAAAGAAAAATAGTATTTCTGTATATTTGTTTTTTCAAAAAAAATACACACTACTGGTTTATTATAAGATACAAACCTAGTTGTATTCTTTTTCTATGTAATTGTGGGTATATATATATATATACCCCACTACTTAAATATTGAATATACAATGTATATGTATATATATATATATATATATATATTAATTGAATCACAAATTTTATCATATAAACTTTACACCGGATGATCATTAATAAAAAACTGCTCAAGATAAAGAAGATTGTGTTTTTTCTTGACAAAGGCCAAATCTTATTTTATTAGGGTTTGGAGTTTAGAGTTTTTTTTTTTTTAAAGATTGCAGGGTTGTGTGGACGATGCCGCCACCCACACAGCCTACGTTTTGCATATAGAGGGTGTGGGGAGGGGGGTTGAACCCCCACCCACAGCCAAGGATGTGGGTGGGGGCTCGACCCCCCTCCCCACACCAGACCTACACTCAAAACCATAGAAATTTTGCAGTGGCATTTAAACCCTGCGCTCCATGGATAGTGGCAGCGGCGTTGGTAGTTCCCCGTCACCCTTCCTTCTATATCGCTCGACCCTTCCTCACCCTCTTAAATCTGCAGTTCGTCCTTGCAATTTTTAACAATAAAAAAACAAAAATATATTTATGATATATGATATATATATATATATATATATCTCCCTTTCTGTAATAAAAAAGATAAATAAATAAACACTTCCAGATTTAAATGTTTGTATATTTTTTTATATATATACAAAAAATGTGTATATATATAAATATATATACATATCTACATATATATATATACACAAATATATACCTCTGAGAGGTATTCTCATGGCTGTCAACCCATTGGGGAAGGAAACCCTAACCTACAACACAAACAAAAAAAAGAGGAGAAACAAAGGAGAAGAGAGGAAAGAAAAAAAAGTGAGAAAACAAAACAAAAGAAAACAATAGATGAGAGAGATTTCTAGGGTTAGGGCATTTCTTGGGAAAACAAATAAAATATTAGATTAGGGCTGAGTGGAGGATGAGAGGGAAATTAGTTTCGTTATTTTATTTATTTCCCTATTTTTCCATGTGCACGGGAATTCAAACTTCCCTCTCATTTGCAATTTGACCTTTTAGGGAATTAATTACCTCCCCTAGTGATGTGATTATTTTGATTTATATATTTCCTTGGGGTTGGATTAATTCTTTTTAAATGGGATTTGTTTTGGTGGGAATGGGATTTTTGATCTATTGGAACTCTTTATCCCCTTGCCTTTTATTTAATTTTTGAATCCTTAGTAGTTTCTAGTGGGACTTAAATTTATTTTTATTGGGGAAACCTTGTAATTGAATTTTATCCTATAGGGATATTTTAATTTATTTTCTCTTCTTTTATTTTAAACTTGAGTTATTAATAAATGTAATTGTTGTAATTATATTTATTAAGAAACTTAATTAATGAATTTTATTTTGGTCATTGGCTTAATTTTTGAATTTTATATTTTAGTAAGTGGTTAATTTTTATATTTGACCCTTAGAATTATTTATTTTATACTTTAATTATTTAATTTTTGCATTAATTATTTCTTGGGGACTTCTATTTAAAATATTTATTTCATATGTTGAAAATGCGTTATGCTACCGAATTTTCTCGAGATTTAGGGTTTTATTTTAATGACATTTTTGTGACATTTATTTTATCACTCCATTTCATCATGCGACCATTATATCATTGAAGTGTCGATTTTATTCGATTTCTTTTATGCATTAGAATTAGGGTTTGATTTCGATTCAGTCGAAATCATTTCACTCACCTAGGTAACTTAGGGTTTTGAATTAAATCGATTCTAACCCTAGTAGCGACGCTCATCACATCGCATAACCCCCTAGTCAGCTATCATCACACAGGGGATTGCGTAGGTGGACGCTCTACCCTGAATATTGATTGACATGTTTACGCCTTATGCGTATTGCCACCGAGCATGTTGATGCATGCAAGGGGGTTTCTAAGGACACGTGGGAAAGTTTTTGATGTTTCATGTCATGACCACATGACTAATGTGGACATGGCACATGTGTTGTGTGTCATGACTGCATGGGAAATGTGGGCATGACACAATCCTTCAACAGATTGATCTTTGCTCTTGAAACTTGTTCTTGTTTGTTTCCCAAATTTGCATTCCTTGCAAATGGGATTAGCAGGCTTTACTAGTTTAGGCAAATCTCTGACATCCTATGCAGAACTTATCTTCACAATGTTGTCAAAATTGATGTGACACAACCTTCTAGTCATAGCCAACTTTCATCAGTCTAAGCCACCAAGCCATAGTTATCATTTGCTTTCAGGTGATAGATATTACCTCTGGTCTTTTTACTAGTTGCAATCACTATTCTAGAGCTTTCCATGATCTTGCATCCATTGTCCTTGAATCTCAAATCATAACCTTTGTCACACATCTGACCAACACTCAAAATCTTTTGAGTGTTGGTCAGATGTGTGACAAAGGTTATGATTTGAGATTCAAGGACAATGGATGCAAGATCATGGAAAGCTCTAGAATAGTGATTGCAACTAGTAAAAAGACCAGAGGTAATATCTATCACCTGAAAGCAAATGATAACTATGGCTTGGTGGCTCAGACTGATGAACTTATCTTCACAATGTTGTCAAAATTGATGTGACACAACCTTCTAGTCATAGCCAACTTTCATCAGTCTAAGCCACCAAGCCATAGTTATCATTTGCTTTCAGGTGATAGATATTACCTCTGGTCTTTTTACTAGTTGCAATCACTATTCTAGAGCTTTCCATGATCTTGCATCCATTGTCCTTGAATCTCAAATCATAACCTTTGTCACACATCTGACCAACACTCAAAAGATTTTTCTTTAATCCTTTCACATACAAGACATCTTCAGTATTATGCTTTCCATCGAAAGAAATGGATCCTTTTCCACAAATCTTCACAGCTATATCATCTCCAAACCTAACTAGTCCTCCATCATATCTTTCCAAACTTACAAACTTGCTTTTGTCACCAGTCATGTGATGAGAGCATCCACTATCAATAACCCATTCATCTTTGTCTTCAACAACCTAAGTAGCGAAGGCACTTTCCACTGGTTTTTCTTCCTACACACAGCTAGTGGGATTAGTAGACATAGGTTCTTCTTTAATAGCAATAAACAAGCATTCATTACCAAAAGTACTAGCATTATCTAGTTCACCATCTGATACTCCTTCATCATCACCAAGATCTTCAACATAATAACATTTCTTTGGGATCCTAGGTCTATTAGGTCTTGGGTTAGGAACTCTTGTGGGGCATCTAGAAGCATAATGAACAACTTTACCACAACTGAAACATTTGAAAGGTAGTTTGCCTTTGAACTTACCAATACCTTTGGGTAGACTGTTAAAAAAATTGGCTTTAATTTCTTCAAGCTCATAATCTGGTTCCACCTTATACTTGTCAGATCTGGGGGTTCTTTCTGAAGTGTTGGCCTTGAAAGAAGTCTTTGTCTTTGGAAGTGAATCACCAAGTTCTCTCATTTCAAAGGTTGTTATCTTCTCGAGCAGCTGATCTTTTGTAATCTTTGTCACTGTCATCACTTCTTCAATTGTGGCCACCTTATGACTTTATGATTTAGGCAATGATCTAAGAATTTTGTTCACAACTTCAATATCCTCAATTTTTCCTCCCACACTTCTAACGCTACTTACAAGTTCATCGACCTTTTGCATGAAGGATGTTATGTTCTCATCTTTGCTCATCTTCAAACATTCATATTTTACCTTCAAACTTTGCAACTTGGTGCTCTTCACAGATTCATCTCCTTCATATAGATTCTTCAACTTTTCCCAGATTTCATAAGAAGTTTCCAGCTCCATGATCTTTGTTACTTCGGTGTCGGATAAGGCACTTACCAAGGCATCTTTGGCTTTTATGTTCAACTCAAATTGCTTGATCTCATCTTCAGTTTGTAGACCATTCTTCGGTATTTCATACTTATTTTCGGTTATTTTCCAAACACTATAACCCAAGCAGAGGAGATAGGTTTCATGTAGATCTTCTAGATGGAGTAGTTCATTACATCAAACTATGGACTCTCCTTCTTATACGACATCCTGGATCAACCTCAAATGGTCAAGCTTTCTTCTGAGGAACTTGGCTTTGATACCAATTATTGAAATGCACGACAACTGAGAGGGGGGTGAATCAGTTGTCACAAAACTTAAACAATTTCTGCATTTTAAAACATTATCAACTTATTTTTTGTTATTATGATTAGAACATGAAAATAAAGAATCAGTAATTCTAACACAACTGTAAGATCATACACAATAGACACTTAGTTTTTACGTGGAAAACTGTGTAAAGGGAAAAACCACGGTAGGGGTTAACCCACAAGATTATTATGTAAAGCACAATACCAAAAATTAGAGGCTCATTGCCATTAGGGCTCACTACCCAAAGCTCACTGTTCAAAGAGGCTCACTGCCAAGGGCTTAAACTGAGATGATAGCATCTACATCATGCCAAAGTTCAGTTCCATTGAAGCACAAAACAATTTCTCTACTCTGCTCTGCCTTCTCACTCTTTCCCTTCTCTTCGCATTCTTACACAAGGACATGTTTTCCACGACTTAATTAAAAGTATATATATCATTCATCAACTTTGGAATGTTCATCAAAGTTGGCATTACAACCACATTACATTTATCAAGCATTGGGCCACTCTCCAATGATGATATTACAAACATATAAAATAGGTCTTGACCTAATACAAAATTATTCTAAGGAGAAGACACAAAATTATAAGTGGATCACATCACACCTTAGCAAAGACCTAAATACAATCTTCTACTCTGCTACATGCTTCTACAATCTTCTATGAATCTCCACAATTAGTGGAATCATCCGAGTCAGCTAAGACTGGAGCTCGCACTATGTTATCTGGGAACAATCTTTAATTTTGATCTGAAATACTCCTTGCGGACCAATGTAAAGGTAGGAACATGATCAGGAGACATCCACAAGCATGTTGTAATTGATAGGAACATCCGCACAACATCTAACCACTCGAACCATGAGATTTCTCCAACCAGAGCATAAGAACTCAACTATTATCAACTGTCACTAAAGAAAGATCACTTATAGACCGCCAAATCATGAACCATTGTAATTGTAGGTGCATATCATCATCCCAGACATCACTTTAGAATTGCAAGCCAAAATACATAACTGTGGAGGAATGTGGAGCAGAATACTTTCTCCCGGACACCAGTGAATGAACAGAAAAAGCAGGTTTTACTCTGGTGAACACAACTTCCTCAATTCTTCATACCGGAGGCTCAAGCTCATAATGCAGCATCTTCAATCATGCCTCTAAATACATTCCAATCTGTAAACCAAGATATTCAATCAACAAGAAATGTTTGGAGCAATCATCTACACTGTTCTTTTATCAGCAACACACTGTCTTCACTACAATTTACTGCAACTCACTGTTTCTTCTAGAGGGGCAAATTTTATCAATATCCTCAACATATAAAGATTCTAAACAAATAAAAAATAGGATATAGTTGACACCAATGATAACAAAGATATGTTGACATCAATGACAACATTGATTAGGCACATACTTGCAACATTCTCCCCCTCTCTTTCTTGCATAAATGCCAACATGTATAGGTTCTCAAAATGGAAAACTTATTGGAAATCACTGATAATGAAATAGTTAACCACAAATATTTAATTTGTAATAATAATAATATAAATTATATTCATATCACATAAGGAAAATAACGACTATTGACCATATCTTGTTGATGGTTGTTCTATCCTGACTTGGTTTTTTGACAAAACCTATGTTAAAGGATCTTGATGACAAATCAACAATTGTCGAATCGAAACCAACTTAGACCAAATGGGTCAAACGCAACTTACCAAACTTGATGAGGGTTCACTAAACAATGCAAGCACAAGACTTAGATGGTAACAACATGTTCTTATCCATACGTCTATTCACTTCTCTCCAATGATGCTCTCCCTCTCTTTCTTAGAGGAAACCTATTTCCTAGTTACAACTTACAATCACCAAACTGGGATTAGGGTATTGTTAGTCAATTTATAAACTTTATGAATAAATAATCATGACATCATATAATCACATGTCTAAACTCTAAACATATAAACATAAACTCATGAAATCATTGATTTATCTTGATATTCCCACAAATGTCAAATCATTAATCCATGCAAAATTATCTACTAGTTACATATAAGTAAAAAGTAAACTATAGTCAAACATAGGGATGTGACATATCTCCCCCCATAAGGTTCATCGTCCTCGATGATCCAATGTATCCAAAATAATAATATGATAAAAAAAAAATTGTTCAACTTTGAAAAGCATAAAACAAATGAGGAAATCTTTGGTAAAAATCATGATAATATTCCCAAGTGGCACTATCCTCTGCATACTGGTCCCACTGGACCTTGCACTGAGTAACCTCTCTATTAAGCAAGCGAAGCTTGCGAACTTTGAGAACTTTGAGAGGCTTGATCATGACCACTCCTGGGTCCTACATACCTATAAAGCATTCCAATCAAGAATATGATTATCACCTGTTATATACTTTTTTCAAATATGAAACATGAAAGACATTATTCATCCTAGCAAGTGTTGGTGTTAGAGCATTTCTATAGGCAAATGGATTGATCACTTCAAGAACTTCAAAGGGTCCTACATATGTAGGAGCTAATTTGGAAGACTTGTCCAACTTTATGGAACTTTTCTGAGGCTTGACCCTCAAAAGAACTTTTTCTCGAACTGAGAATTTCCTTGGCGTATGCTTGGCATCAGCATAACTTTTCTACCTATTATTTGCTTCTGCCAATCTATTTCTTATCAGCTTGATTTTCTCTTCCATTTCTGACAACATTTCTGGACCAAGGCTAATGCTATCTTCTAGCTTATCCTAGCTTATAGGAGTTCAGCATCTTCTTTCATACAATGCTTCAAATGGAGCCATCTTGATAGTAGAATTGTAGGATTTGTTACAAGCAAACTCTAGAAGTAGTAGATATTCTTCCCACTTGTATTGCTAATCCATACAATACATTCGCAACAAATCTTCAAGAATTTGATTTACCCTTTCTGTCTAGCCATTTGTCTCAAGGTGATAAGTTGAGATTATATTGAGTTGAGTTCCTAGCACTGAGAACAAAGTTTTCCAAAATCTTGACGTCATGTGCACATCTCTATCTGAGATAATCTTCTCAGGAACACCATGCAATCTAAACACTTCTTGCATAAACTTGCAAGCTAAAATTGGTGCTCCATCTATTAAATTCCCATGTATAAAGTGAGCTACCTTAGTGAGTTTGTCCACCACCACTAGAATAGCTTCATGTATATTGCATGACATTGGGAGACCTTGTACAAAGTACATACTAATGACTTGCCACTTCCACTCTGGAATATCATGCAGATACAGAAGTCTTGCTGGATGCTGATGCTCAGCCTTGACGCTCTGGTACTCTAGGAAACTTGCTACAAATCTTGCAGCATCATTCTTCATTCCTTTCTAGAAATAAAGAGGTTTCATATTGTCTAGGAGTTTGGTTACTCCTAGATGACCTAAATATGGTGCAGAATGAACTTCCTTCCACACAAGGTTTCTTAATTCTACCGAGTCTAGAACATACATCCTTCCTCTATATCTTAAAAGCCCATCTGGTTCAAAATAGAACCCATCATACTTCAAGTCTTGAGGATTTACTATGAGAGCCTACTTAACTTGTTCATAATACTCATCACCTGCAGAATTTTGTAACACTAAATCCTTGAAGTTTGAGTGGATAGAGACAATTGATGAGATATACCTTCGTCGACTTAGAGCATTTGCTACTCGATTCTCCTTGCCTTTAATATAACTTATTTCAAAGTCATAGTCGGATATCAATTCCAACCATCTTCTTTGTTGAGAATTCAGATAAGGTTGGGAAAATATATACTTAAGACCATGATGATCCAACTTCAACTCAAAAGGCTTTCCTAGCAAGTAGTGTCACTGCACTTGTAAAACATCCATAACTGCTGCTAAATCCAAATCATGAGGAGCATAATTCTACTCATATGCTCTCAACTTTCTAGATTCATAGGCTACCACTTGCCCATTATGCATAAGCACTCCTCCCAAACCATCTCCTAAGGCATTAGTGATGACAACAAATTAACTTTCTAGATCAGGAACTTTCAATATTGGTATAGTTGTCGACCTCTCTTTTAACTGGTTAAATGTCTCTTGACATTTTTCTAACCAGTCAAAACGCTTTCCTTTTCTCTGAAGTGAAGTAATTGGGCTTGCAATCTTAGAAAAGTTTAAAATGAACTTCCTATAATATCCAGTTAACCTTATGAAGCTGTGCACTTCATGCACATTATTTGGCACATGCCACTCTAGAATAGCTTTGATCTTCATACGGTCTACTGAAATTCCTTCAGTTGATATTATATGTCCCAGATATTGTATCTCTCTCTAAAAGAATGTACACTTAGAAAGCTTCCCAACCAACTTATGTTCTCTCAGCTGCTACAGAATTAACTGCGGATGCTGCAACTACTCTTCCTCATTCTTAGAATAAATAAGAATGTCATCTAGAAACACTAGAACAAATTTATCCAAGCAATCTTAGAAAACATTGTTCATCAAATTCATGAATGAATCAAGGGTATTCGTAAGTCCAAAAGGTAAAACCATGAACTCATAATGTCCATACCTTGTTCTAAAAGTTGTTTTATGAATGTTTTCATCTTTTATTCTCAGCTAATGATATTTAGATCACAAATTGATCTTAGAGAATAAAGTTGTACCATGCATCTGATCAAAAATATCATCAATACGCGGTAGAGGATACTTATTCTTTATCATTGTTTTATTAAGCATATGATAGTCTATACATAGACACAAAGTTCCATCCTTCTTTTTGATAAAGATCACATGTGCTCCCCAGGGTGAAACACTGGGTCCAATCAAACCTTTAGCCAACAACTCCTGAAGCTGCGCTTTCAATTCCATCAACTCCATAGTAGTCATATGGTATGGCGGCTTTGAAATTAGCTCAGATCTAGGTATTATATCAATAGATAAATCAAAAGCTCTCTTCGGAGGTAATCCCGAAAGTTCATCTAGAAAAACATCTCAAAAATCTCAAAGGAACGGATAGTTCTCCAAAGGTACATTTTGTTTACTAGAATCCTCTTCTACTTGCTCCATTTTGACTACAAAAATTTGACAACCTTTCACCTAGCCCTCTTCAGTTGCATAGCAGAGATTGGTCTGATCTTAACTTCTCTTTGAGTGCCTTGCAAAATGACTTTGTTTCCTACATCATCTAAACACTCAACTTGTTTTGTAAAATAGTCGACATTGGCTCTATGTCTCCATAGCCAATTTTTTCCTAAGATAACATCATAGGAACCTAGGGGGGCTACAAACAAATTTACCTTAGTCAAAAAACTAGGAAGTTCAATCTTGGCTTCAAACAGGCATTGCTCTACCTAAGCTTTAGTCTGGTTAGCATATTCAACCGACCAGGGTTTAGCCATATATCCATCTCTTCTAGAAAATTTACTTAATACTCTTGGAGAAATAAAACTTGCTCTAGTATCAATTAAAATAGAAATGGGAACTCCAAACAAAGTACTTGTTGTCTCTATGGGAGTAATATGGTACTCTGCCTAGCGATTGTCCAAAGCTGCATGGATCCTCTGTTGAAAAGTTGTTTGTTGGGTAGGTAAAGCTTTACCACGCTAATGAACTCCTTGTTTCTTGGTTGGGCATTGATTTGCATAATGACCTCCACCATAAGACAAACATCCTCCAGGAGGTCCTCACTTCTCAGCAGGTTTGCTTGAATTACTATCATTCATCAAACATTACCGTTGTTCTTCTTGTCATTTCTAGGTCCATTCCTGTTATTTCTAGAGCCCTTGTCACTTTTCTTATTCACATCTTGTTTTTCATTCCTTTGCTTGAAAGGTTGATAAGTTGGTGGCTTATTAAACCTCTTGCAATTCTTCTCGCAATATGCAGAAATTGACTTCAATTTTTTCTCTTACTTGATTTTATCATAAACTTGGTCCATAGTGGTAGGACCATGCACATCCACTTCTCCACCTATCTAGGTAGTCAGACCCATGATGAACTTCCTGATTCTGAACCTTTCATCTTTTTGATATTGTGGCACATACTTCAAGAGATGGGTGAACTTTTCCTAATATTCAAACATTGACATATCTCCTCGTCTTAGATTCTAAAAATATGTTAGCTTTTGGTTGAAGAAAAGCTATGGTAACCACCTCTAGTGAAATAAGACTACAAATTGTTCCCACGTTAAGCTCAAAGAACTTAACCCGGGCTCCATTTTCTTGTTCATCCACCAAGTGGATGCTTCACCTGCCAACTAGTAGGCACCCCCTACTACCTTGGTTATCTCAGAGTAATTTCAGATATCAAAATATTTCTCCATCTCTGTCAACCAAGATTCTATAGCATCACCACTTACTATTCCATCGAACTTGGGTGCTGTCACTTTTGTCATGTCTCTTGATAGCTTTGAAGCAAGTATACTTCTCTTCTCTTCTTGATACTTAATCTTATCATCATCCTCACTTCGTTCATTATGAATATTGATTTCATGAACATAATCATCATCCCCTTGATGTGAATCCTCTTTTTCTCCTTCAGATCTACCTTGACCCCTCACTTCCTATTCTAGGTTTCTAAGCCTTTCCTTGGTTTCATTCAGCATGGTCAATATCTGATCCAACTTAGCCATTGGGTTTTCAAAAGTATTATACTCTCCTTGATTATCTTCAAGATTTATTTGAGTTCGAACCATGATGATACTCTATATCACACCTAATATTCATATCATGTTATAAATTAGAATTCAGAAATAATGCATCTCATTAATTCAAAATTCATCAATAAAATCCATTCACAAAACTTAGATTTGTGCAAATAATCTCATTTTATTATAGTTTATTCTAGGTATAAATACATCATTATTTAGATAATTAACTCAACAAGACTACATGTCACTATTAGTTAAAGGATATTCCTCAAGTTCCTCTTCCCCATCAAAATCAAATAAAACAAACTTAGAGGGTGGATGTACATGCAGGTACTCCTCCATCACCTCTTTTCCTGAAATAGGGACATCATGACCACACCCAAACAACATGTCATGACTAGCAGAGGTTTACTTGGCTTAACTACACAAGTAGGGAAAATAGGTTTTTTAGCCAATTTGATACGTTGTTTCCTTTCTAGCCGAATACACTTAAGAGTGTTAGCTAATGTCTCAAAATATTCTAGCCATGCACCCTCAGCAAAGCTCATATTCTCTTTGAGTTTAACCTCCTCAGTAGGTTCTTTATTAACCACTAACTTAGGCAAATGTTGGGGAATAAACTTTCTAGTAGTGTTCTTGGTTATTCTCCATGCCATTCTAGCATAAACCAATTTCAAACATTAGTCGATCTGCTAAATGTTGACAAGTTTTCTTGTAGTGAGCTCCTAGGTCCATGTGTTAAACCCGGTAGCTCTGATACCATATGTAACATGTCATCTCATATTACTCGGAAAGACACAACAATTTACTAAGAAAGTAAATAAACACGATAAACATGAGAATTCTTTTTTATCATTTGCAAAATTACAAAGAAATAAAAAGCATATCTTTTCTAAATATTCTTCAACCTAGAAATTCAATACATTCAAAGATCAATCATAGTGAATATATTTCACATTACTTTTACAAATATGTTGCACTTGGCAAAAAGAATAATGTTTACATCACAAGTCTCTCATAAGTCTTGACATAAAGAATATTGCCTCCAGAATCTTGATATCTATCTCACTCAAGTCTCGGTGAGTCTTCTGCTACAAACAGAGAGCATCATCCGAGTGTCTTACCTCCAACCGCAAACTGGTGGTCCCCCGTACACCTTCCTTCCTAGAATTGGCCCTACCCTTCACCAAGAGTTTAGACATAAAGAACCAACAAGTTGCCATCTGAGTCCTAGTGTTGTGTCGTACGTAACTCAATTGACCAGACAACTCTAGACAATCTTCTAGCTAAGTATGATCATTCTGATAGGTTACGCAATCTAGACATGGTGAACTGACTAATGCCTGCAGAGACAAATGCATCACTTTGGCCAAAAGTTTCTATATAAACAGACATTTGCAATAAATGTAGTCGTGTGTTCACACACCTCTAACTCGACTTGGGAACTATCTCATCCTACAGTTTGACTTGTTTGGCTAGTAACTCTAGACATAAACCATCTTGACTGAACTCAATCCTAGTCAATCTGACTTAACATTTAATCCTGAATCTAGGATATACACATTGTATAGGTTTAAAAGATTTAACAATTCAGAGAGTCCTTAGTTGCATTCTTGCAAACATCAGAGTCTATGACTTCCTGTCATTCTACTCATTGACTCAAGATTAAGCACTCTTGTGCTATAAGTCATGTTTCAACTTTTAACAAGAAATCATTAAAATTTATCAAAAAATCTTCTAAAACTCTTTCTAATCTATAATATCTTCATCTATGGTTTCTCTACCATTTATTAACGACCATACAATAGACTAGGTCATAGTCATAACCGACTTGAGAGCTTTAGGTTTTCTAAACCCTTGGGGTTTGATTTTAGGGTTTTAATTTCTTAAAGCTAATACATTTAGAAAATCATATACTCTTGTATTTCCCAAAAGTAGAAGTTATAGTAATATCATGGAAATGAATATTTCTAGTCTCCTCTTGACCACTTAAGCATATTTCTCATAACATAATATAAACATAGAATACGAGGTTTATTCTCTTTCAAATAGGTTCTAAAGGAATTCTAATATTATCATATCCAATCTTGGATCTAAAACAATCTTTCAACTTAGATAGATTTGCATCTATAAGAAATAATATGATGTTTTCAATCTCCTATCTTCTTAAGTCTATCGACTTTTGATAATTGAAAAGGTTATGATCTCATGAATATCATCCTTTGAATAACATGATAATAAGTTTATCTATGGTAGGATACTTATGTGATAATATATCACTCCACCAAGTGTTTATAATGATGTCAATATCATATATATATATATATATTACATTGATTATTTATCTACACAAAATCGTTTGATGAAAACAATAAAACTTATCCAAAACTTTAGGAAAAGTAAATCTATCACTGTTAAAACTTTTCAACAATATTTTTCCTCTCGGTTTCCAAGTTTATACTAGGGTTCTCATGAGGTTCAATCAATGCACTTGTATGAAACTAAAAATAGTTATATCTTTGTGACTATAAAAGAAATCGACCACAATACTTTGTTTCCTTCTTGGTCTATTCTCTGCATTTTCAAGGTAGCTAACTACACAAAAAAATGTCTTGACAGCTAATAAATAAAAACTAAAATAGCCAAGCATTCAGTCTTCTAAGGTTTGAAGATATAAGAAAAGGTACAAAATGATGTCTACACAGTATTCCTGTGATTTAACCAACAATCTTCTAATATTTACAACCTACAGTTTCCTCTATTATTCGAAGATAACAACACTATTAAGGAATCAAGCTCATAAGTCTTATGCACATTAAGTGCAATTCCAAAGTTAGACATGCTAATATATTTTCTTTCTATGAGACTGTGTTTATACGCTTACAAGCTAACTGTGTCAACATATATGTTACGTAAACGAGTTCTCTATGTCTACAGAAAATAATTATCACAATAAGAAAGAAGTAAATGCTAACATGAGGTAACCATAACTCTACCTCCTGAGCTATGCTATGCCTCCTTTAGTGATACATAATCTTTTCCTCTCTTAAAGAGAAAGAAACTTTTAGTGCTCCCATCGAGCTCTCAGTGCTCTCGTTGAGATCGTTGTTCTCTCTCAGAGCTCTTTATGCTCTTAACCAGCTTGTTGTACTCAACCAGAGTTCCCTGTCAATTGCACAGTCTCTCCTTATCAAAGCACTACCAGTCTCTTCCCATGAACTATGTGAATGTCCCTTACTTTTGATGACATAGCCTTATAAAAGGCTTAGCTTTTCCACAATACCGTGGAGTCCTAGGTAGAATCTTTGCCTATTAACATGTTTCGTTAGCATGTAAACATAGTGGAATAACTGGTCTTTAAAGACCACATTAAAAACTCCTCCTTTCATGATTGCAATCCTCATTGCCCACGTAAAACATGAAGTGGTTTACAATAAATGCCACTATACCACGTTACTATGAAACTCTTCGACAACATAACATAAGTTTAAACTTATAGATAATATTTAAACAACATAATGTAGTTATATACAACATATACTTACATTGTTCCTATCACTCAACAAGATACGAGAATGGGGTCGAGGTATTTTCCCCCTCTCTATCTTGTTGGGAATTAAGGTGTCTCAACCTTGGTAATTCCTTGTATTTATTATTTGTAATGTATTTATTTTATCAGCCTATGATGTAATTAAGTTGCACATCTTGTTTTGTCATTTAGTGTGAAGTGGAACGATGAGTTGTCACTCCACTTGTAAGGTGACTAGGATGGTCAACCCCCTCCATGTGGACATAGGCATCCCATATTGTGGTAGAGGTTTTCTACCATGTGTCGGCATCTTGAACAATGTGTAAGGAATCATGATGCATAATGGTCATGATAGATTCTATGAGACGTAAGAGTCGTAAATAGAAGATCCTATGACAGGTGAGGACATGTGTCGAAGAGCATCTTGGAGGAAGGCATCTTTGGGTGCCCAAGGGAGGTTATGACATGTTGTAAGAGGAATATGCTATTTTTAGTCAATGTATGACAGATTCTCTTATAGCTGTAAGTGCTATCAGTTATGACAAATTCTATGATAGTGGTAAGGTGCATAAGAGCATCTGTCATAGCTTATCTTGGGACTAGGTGCCCACATTGGGATGGGGTGATATGACAAGTGTCCTTAGGTGTGGGTTTTGGGCCATGAGGCCAAGATGGATGCCCATCTCAAGAAGGTTCCATTTTTGCCTTGAAACTTCCTTATAAACAGGTGCTTGGATGGGAGATGCATATTGTGATTGACAAGTACTATTATGCTTCCAGAATATCTCCAAATACGAGTGTCAAAAACTCCTACAAGAGCATTGGCTCTAAAACTGTATTGTAACCTTGATTGTTTACTGTAATACATTTGAGCTATGTTTTAGAGTGTGGGGTTTTTCTCCCAAAAGGGTTTTCCCCATGGTATATCTTGTCTCTCTCTTATGTCTACATTCTGTGTGTATGTGTATTGCTGCAATATTTCTATTGTTGGGTTAATAACACTGTAATTGTAAAGGTTAAAAAGAATTTGCATATCTCTCCCCTCATTACATTAGTGTAGGAAGTGATTTCTGCACACCTAGTTTCCTTTTAGTTGGGATCAGACCTTGATCACCTTTGGTCCTAGTTGTTGGGTAGGGGTTTTTTGAGCTGATCTTAGATTGAGTGGGAGTTTGTGCCGAGTATTCTAAAATCTTGTTGCATGAAGGAGATGGTAGGCACATCCAGAAGAGTAGAGGTGGAGAAGTTTAATGGCACCAATTTCAAGTTCTGGAAACTTAAGATGGAAGACATGCTTGTTGAGGGTAAATGCAAGAAGTTGTGTCCACTTAAGGTGGAAGTTTCAGAATTAGAAAAAAACCTGAAATCGGGTTAACCAAAACGGGATCCCGAGCCAAAAGCAAGATCCCGTTTTCTAGAAACAGGATCCCATTTTGAGTTTCATAAAAGGTTAATATTTTAACCTTTATGAAATGGGATCCCATTTCATAAAAGATTAAAATATTAACCTTTTATGGAACGAGATCCCGTTTCAAAATGGGATCCCGTTTTATAAATTTTGAATTTCCAACCCACTTTTTGCTATGGGTTTTGGGTCGGAAAAAAGGCTTGGGAACCCGACCCTTGGCTTTGGACCTGGTTTGACCTGCAAGTTGAAGGCCTATTAATGTCACAACAAACTAGTGACTTTAGGCATATGTCTGAAGGCATTTTTTGCAGATTTTTTGATGAAATTAAAACCTATTATAGATGAGACAGTGTAGATTCCAAATATGTAATTTTTTTACAATTGGATTATTTTTTCTATTTTTTAATTAATTTATAATGAAACAGGTCCATAAACTTGAATTATCAGGGTTTTTTACTATTTTAATAACTTTTTATTAAAAAAATTTGTAAAAAAAATTATACGAAAACGTACTTCAGACAATTCTTTTCAATTTAAAAAAAAATTCAAAAAATGATAAGTTTAGGTCATCTTATGCGTGACGTACACGACAATTTTTTAAAACACGAAAAATGGCCAATAAAAAATTAACAAAAAAAAATATTCAATAAAAAATTACAAAACAATATGGAAAACGGGCTTCAGTGAGTTACAAATCTTTTCCCAAAAGGATTTAGAAAAATATGATTATTTAGGTCAAAATATGGATGACGTACATGTGCATGGTATAGTAAAAAAAGACTTTTAAACAGTGGTTTTTAGAAATGCCTATTAAAAATCAATTTGTATCATCTAGGTATTAAAAAAAATTACATATTTGGAAACTAGACTCCAAGTACTACATTTCATATTTAGTGACTTTTTTCAAGATTTCACCTTTAAGTGCTTCAAATTTTTAGGTCAAATGTGAAATTCTGAAAATCAGGGAAAACACTTCCACTTTTTGGCCAAAAAGTGGACTCAACTTCTTGCACACACCCTTGATCAAGATCTATGGGAAGCAATTTATGGTGTAAAACCTGCAGCAATGTCGTAAGATGATTGGGATCTCAAGGATCGAAAAGCTAAGGGTCTTGTGAGACTCTGTTTGGCTGACTCTGTCTTGTTAAATGTCCA